>JAWNMH010000396.1:0-1415625 GCA_035044325.1 Drosophila nr. medialis 2 BK-2023a | reverse complement strand
TGTGCATTTCCTGTCATCGAAGTCGTCCGTGTTGTGCTGTGCTTTGTGTGTGCTGATTGCGGCCGGGAAGCTGACGTAACTATGTGTAGATTTAGTCGCGAATTTTGGCTCCTAACTGACATCAATCACATAGCGGTGAAACCCGAGCGATTGGGGTCAAATTTCCCAAATTTCGTAATATTGTCAAACCACAAAGGAATTTTGAGCCTGGAATTTTGCATGTATTTACGCGTTTGTGTTTGTGTGTTTATGTTTTTGGTCAGTCGCGCATGCTTTAAATTGTATGCAGTATGCGACACAGGAACCGCAACTGGCGCCTGATTATTGCCAATTTTGGGAGCTTCAGTTTGGTCAGTCGCACGCAACGCACAACATCTGCTTGCGTGTATTTATGTGTGTGTGTGTATAATCATTGATTGGCCGCGTCAAAAGTTATCTGCGGTCGCATGATTAACACTGCAAAAGGTCTCATTAATGTTCTAGTGACCGCAAACACAAAAAAAAAAAAAGAAAACAACAAATTTTGTCGATTCTTGTTTAATATCCATCGAGCGAAGATCAACGACAGGCACACACAGCAATTGAGATCCATCGGGTTATTTGTGGCTTGCTTGGTGGTCCCAAACGATAGTGGTATTATAATTATGTTTATTTTGCATACTCTTATGCGCTCAAAGTGGCTTTAAAACCTACCAATTGCAACTCAGCTTTACAGAACGCGAGAAATATCAATACGCTCCAAATTAGAACAATTTTCTATTCCAAAACCCAATCTCTAAACATGGGCAGTTAAATAGTGCTGTCATCACATCCACCGTCTATTAATTAACATCAATTAACTGATCAAAAAACTTTTGTTTGCTTCAGAGTTGCTTTCTGATTTCACTGACAGCCACACACATGTGTCCCTCACAGCCACTTTAATAACGCTCACACCAATTCTTTAAGCTCTTGTTATTCATAATCAGCATTAGCCACACACACATACGCACACACACACACACACATTACGTATATGTTACATAAGACATAGTTATATTCAAAGTAATATCACTTTAGCTAGGGACTAGTTCGTTAAATAGCTTTTAGCTATCCTAAGAATGCGTAGCCTTTGCAACTAATTCATGTATCATGTATTTTCTTAGCTTGATGTCAACGGTCTCTTTCTGAACTCGTGACATATTAAAATCATGGGACAGAGTTTTGCCAAAGTTCAATTTTGGTTCTTAATTTTGGGGCAAATGTCCAAACGGTCTTTCATTAAAAATATGACATGTGTGCACGTGTGTGCGTGTGTATATGTGTAGGAGGCCTTATGAGCTGCCATTTATTTTGGCAACTCACGCACAAGCGCGCACACTCACACACACACACGTACACACACACTGTGCATACGCTCATCCATTTGCGTAAGTCAAATAAATGAGCATCGTCCTTTATCTTTCCGACCATCGAATGGACAACGCCACACTTTATGAGAGCGAAGAAAGCAGAAGTTGAAGGGCGGGGGTAAAAGTCGTGCACAGCGCCATGAAAGTGGTGTCAGAAATCGCATATTAAATATGATGCTATATACATGTATGTGCGCCAACATGCATGCCAAATAATAAATGCGTATGTAGCAGACTGTGTGTGTGTGTGTGTGTGTTTTGTTGTTGGTTGCTTAATTACATTGGTCATTGTTCATGTTCCGGAGCTTGTTGAACGCTGTTGTAATGCATTACTCGTGGTTAAGTTAAAGCCACAACAACAACAAAAAAAAAAACAAAATAAAACTCCAAGAATTTCAAATAAGCGTGCTCTAGTCGAGATAATTCCCATCTATAAGATACCCAGTACGAGTTGCATTCCCATGTATTCAGATCTATAATTTTTTATTCAAATCTTAGCATCTCAATCCAAAATTAATATACTAAGTTATGATAGACATGTTCTTCTGCCTGTTACAAGCACAACTTCATGATACCCATTATGGCCCACTTTCATGAGTACAGGGTACAATGTGATGCAACGAATGCTTCGGAAACTTTGAGTTTTAATTCAATTTTAGTTGCGATAGTTTTGGATGCCACAATTCGCATTCCTCTAATGCATTTTGGGTGTCCAGAGAGTGTGGCTTTTTCCGTGAATGCTCTATCGCGATGGGTTGGTATTTTCACGTATTTATTTCCTTCTTGGGTTTGCCTCATCTATTTCCCATTTGGCGAAGTTTGTCAGTGCTTGTCTGCTTGTTAGCGAAATTGTTGCTGACAATTGGCAACCGCATGGCATTTGTGTCACAAAATACTCCGTGGTAATCAGACCACTGCCAAATTCATGTCTTTACTTTACAAAACTAGTGGCAACAAAAATGTTATTAAAAGGCCAACTATATAAACAAATTGACCAAACTTTGGGGAAAGAGGGGACTGATGTTAAAGTTTAGTATGCCATTTTGTTGTTATCGCTCCACCTTATAAATTTCAGATGGAAATAGTGTTGAGACCAATTTTAAAGCTTATAAAAATGACAAAAACAGCGACGGAGATGCACATAAACACACACACACAGACACACGCACACACACACACACATTTACCGTCATGACAACAATGGCCGATAGAGCTGCATAGTCATGAAAACTTTTGTAATAAAATGCGAAAACATACACACACACATACACACTGTGTCTAACTAGTTAGACTGCCTGGCTTTTTGTGGCAGGAAAAAAACAACAACAAAATTATGCAAGTTGCTTGTTTTTTGTTGTTTGTTCTTTGTTGTTGTTTGTGAAATTGTTATTTTAGCTTTTTTTCACATTGTAGGAGTGTCGTAGATTTTGTGCAAACAGTTTGACAACTTGTGCAGAATAAAACCCGACACCTTTTTTTGTGAGTAGGTCAACAATTTGGAAGGCTTCGACCGTGTGATTTACAAAAATAATTGCTCTGGCTTGTGCTTTGTGTGTCTTTTCTGCCAAAAAAAAGAACATGGCTCAAAGGTTTCAGATGCAAATTAGACAGAAAACATGCAATAAAAACCAAATAAGCTCAATTTTCGTCAGATAACTCTACAATGAAATTTGAACTTAAGTGCAATTTTAATTTGTTTTATAAATTTAAGCAAATAATAAACACAAATTGTCAGCCACCCAATTAGTTGGCTCCACTTCAATTCAATTATAATGCAATTATATTAATTATGATGGCATGTTATGATACCCCAAATAAGACCTTAAGATCACTGATATTTATCAAAGCAATTAATTTCAACAATTTGATTACGTTTCCACAATAATCCACCTGAAAATGCTGACCTTAATTTTATTTTCTTAATGAGTTCTCTCACATGTTAAATGAAATGCACATATTTTGTATCTCGATTGTAATTTCAGGCTCAATTCATCAAACTCAATTTGGCATGCAATTTAAGGACACATATTCAGACATTATGCACTACGTACGTATTCCATAATCCGGCTTCGAGTCAAAAGGATACGCACAGAGAGTTCAGTACATTTCCTTATGCAACCCACAGGCACTTTCATGTACAAGAATTGCATTCACTGGTCATCGAAACGTTGGCCACAATAAACGAACGAGAAGGGAGTCCGGATGGTAGTCATCATCATGAACATCATACCGGGATGGATGCAGTTGATTGAGATTGAGGATGAAGCCAACGACAACAACAGCCTGAGCTCGCAATCGATAGCAATAAGATAACCACCGACCGAACAACGACCAACCGACCGGGTGCTATATGAATGCTGAATGCTGAGTGCGATGGGCGCAATACTAAATGAAAATCACTTAAATTCTGGCATGTCGCTCTGTTATTGTTGTGTGCCTTTTGTCCAGCAAGCGACTGGAAAAGAAGTACCAGTTAAATTAAATGAGAAGCGCTTTAGTTATTGTTGTTGCCACTGCTGCCTTGGCACTGATTGAAATCCCCATAAGCAAACACAAACGAGCCACGTTGGGCGCCACACACACACACACAATCACAATCACACACAGACAGACGGCCCTACGTTAGGAGCCCTCGAGTTCTGATGACAATGCGCAAAAATCATCAAAAATGTTGTGTGTATGTTTTTAATTAAAAATGAAGAAGGAAAACCCGACAGGCGCCAACATAAATATTTGTTTCATTTATCCAACTTAATAGGCAAGCGCGCGCGCAAGAAATACGAGTGAAAAAAATCATACAAATTTAAACAAAAGCGATTGATGGCGTTGGCCCCAAAAACACTGAAGGTCATTGAGCCACACAAAAAGGGTTTATGGGTTTCATTTAATACTTAACGCATTTAATTACAATTCATGTCCACTTCTATGACTTGAGGGATAATCTCTAAATTGGCAGCGCTTCATTGAAAATGTTCTTACCATTTTCTACTTCATCAAACACATCAGAACATTGATGAGTTGAGCACAATCAAGTGTGAAAAATTTGACCATTTGGCACTAGTTCGAGTTGTGAATGAATTATACTAAGCTGTTGCCATGGCTGCCAGTTTGAATTGTTGAATTGTCATATTGAAAAACGCAACAAAAACAAAAATCAATCACGAAGGAACCTCGGCAAATGAAATTGCCATGCTTTGAAATGTTGCTCCGACTTTTGGCATTTGTGCCGAGTTGCTGAAGTGCGAACAACAAATACAAGTGGGAATTGCAAAAGTTTATTGTAATTTATTATCAGAAATGAAATGTGAAATGAACTGAAGTGTTCGAAAAAACATGTATGGAAAGAGCACCACAATGGAATCTTTTATATCCGTATATTGTGGATTTGTGTTGAGCAACAATTCAATTTAACAGTAAATCAATTTATTTTTAATTAGTACAATCAATGTCACTATCAATGTGTGTGTGTGCAGCTTTACGGTAACTACAAAAATGCAAAAAGAGAACGAAGAGTTTTTTGTGCTAGACCAAGAAAATACCCTATATATATAATATTATAAAAATGGTGTATAATTAATATCCTTTTGTTGTTAGTAAATGACTAATGAGTAGCGATGTTCGATTAATGTTGAGTGCTGGCTAATAATGCTGAAAGCCTTGTTCATATGGCAACCTTTTCATGCCTGAATAAAATACGAGCAACTCCACTTTGAATACTGGGTTTAATTAAATTTTGGACATTGTACAAAAGCTTATATTCTTATTGACAGCATCGTCGCAACAATGATTTGATTTATTTCATTATTCAAATTTTGTGAAATGTTTTGGAATTTGATTTGAAATAGATTTTGTTAAGTGTTGCCGTTCGCACCACGTGTGTGGAATGTGGCATGCATGTGGTATGCTGCATGTTGCATCCTGCATAGTAAATTCCAATGGAAAATATATTTATCAAATAGGCAAATGGAGCGTACGTAATGCGTTTAGCAGAGGCAACGCCGGGGGAACATAGCATGGAACAGAGAATGAGTTTACTATCTATGATAAGAAAACTAGATAAGAAAACTTGACTTGGTTTTAGTGGTGGGCATTCAGCCCCTTGCGTGGCTGGGCTCTTGTCATTTGTCTTGCAATTAATTATGCTCAAGTGTTAATTATTTTGCCATTTTACTTTTACCCTAATTACATCTTCCGCTTTTCGGCATTGCATGGTCGAATAGCAACAATTCCTCTCTTTTTTTTCGTTATTGCGCTGGGCTCCCTAGATAATTTCGTCTGGCAAGCACATTTCCGTATCCGGGAGCAGCTGCTTTCTCTTTATCTTCATCTTCTTTTTGGTTTTTGGAATGCACAGCGAAAAGCGCAAAGCAAAGCCTGAATGAGTTGAGTGAATGTGTTGAATGCTAATTTGCAGCCTGGAATCTGCTCCCTTTCTGCCTGATTGTGTGCAACTTTTTGTGGTCCACCATAATCCAAACTGAACTCAAATTCTATTCACCCGCGCACACACACACACACACACACACACACACACACACACACACACACACACACACACACACACACACACACACACACACACACACACACACACACACACACACACACACACACACACACACACACACACACACACACACACACACACACGTTCAGTTTTCAATCTAACCATAATGATATAGGGGCCGCAGTTTTGCTCTGCAGCCAAGTTTTGATTATCAGCTGCCAAGAGTAGGCATCTGATCAACTGTCTATCCGACATGTTAACCCCAATGCCAGAGCAGGGTGACGGGGCAACTACAATTTGTGTTGCGACAATTGGGGATAACCCAGCTGTTTTCTGGAAATTGCTGCTGCACGGCCAACTTTCGGCAAGACATTGGTCTCGGTTTTGGTCTTGTTCTTGTTCTTGGTTTTGGCTCCGGCTCTGGCCTGGTCGACAGACACGTGACACTTGACGGCAACTGAATGATGAAAAGTTTTCAAACGATGTTGACGACGACGACGAGGACAACGACCACCAACACTCATTCTGGAGGACAAGTTTTCTCCAGTTAGTAATTAAAAATTTATGACATTTACCTGCAAGTAGAAGAGAAGATAAGAAACTTTTTTAATACAAAACTTGCTTACACCAAAAATTCGTAAAAAAAAAAAAAAAAATAAAACTGTTTGCAACTAACTCAAGCCAATACCACAGCACCAACAAAGAACAAACCACAACAAAAGCTATCAAAAAGTATATTATAAAAAGATAGAAGAAGACCGAGCGAATGCCAACAATGGCAATATCCAAAGTATGCAACAACGCACACTTTGCCAACTGCAATCACAATTTGTGCGTCGATTTCGCACATTCAACTCAAGTTTTTTGCAACTTCATCTTCACTCATGCCCCACTCTCGTCAACGCTATTTCACTGTCTGAGTGCGAGTACATGGGCCGTATATAATTTCTCATTAATTTGTGCAACGTCTGCGTCCAGCTGTGAGTATTTCAAAATGTTCGCTTAATATATGCTAAACATAATTTTATTACACTACAGCACAGAGCACAGAGTGACGCACACACAAAATGGCGGCCGTTTCATTAAAATATAATTAAAGCCTTTAAATAGTCTCAGCAGCAGGTGTACGTACAACAACAACAGAACCAGCCAGCCAACGGGGCAGCCAACGATCCAACGATAATTTATGGACAAACTTTTGAAGGCAACCACGAGTAGCTGCGCAAAATCTAATCAGTTACAAAAGGCTTAAAGCACATAATCTGAAATAAGAACAGGAACTTAAGAACAACCGAAACAGACCGAACTTTTGGTAGTCAAGGTTTCTGCTGGCGGGCGGAAGTTTTACTTTAATGATGTGTGAAAGCTGCTATTTACACAGCGTAACGCTTAAGAATGTCCCATAAAGAAGAAAGCAAGGCAAATACAGATCAAGTGCATACAGTGCATATTCAGCGTTAATTTAATATTGAAATAAAATAAATGAATTGTGTAAGGATACTTCGCACAAAAGCGCACTCTGCGTAAAATTTGCTTAATAAGTTAATAATATTATCTTCATTGAATTGCACTTTTGTTTCAACCCAATAAACTTGTATTGATTTAATGCAACTTTATCATGTGGGTGTTGAGTAAACAACAGCAAGGCAGCTTAACTGTTGCAGCTTTAACGATGCGTAAATTTCCACCTCAATTGGACAAAGTAACAACAGGTGAGGCATGAAGGAGCAAGCGAGTCTTTATCTCTATCTCTCTCTCTCTCTCTCTCCCTCTCTCTTTATCACTCTCTCTCTCTCTCTCTATGCCTCTCTTTCTCTTTGTTTATCTCTCTCTTTCACTCTCTCTCTCTCTTTCTCTATGTCTTTCTCTATGTCTCTCTCTCGCTCTTTTCTCCTTTCCGTGCTTGTGTGTTTGAGTGTCAAAGACTATTTGAAGTACATTAGTCACGCTTGTACTAACCCATACACATACAGACAGACACACACACACACACACACACACACACACACACACATACAACGCACATACACGCTCACACACATACGCAGCAACTACTATGCTGACCAGCTTATTGAGTTTGCAATTTGGCCCAAGTTAAACTATGAAATTCATTTCATTTTCAGTGGTTAGGTACTCCCACGTATCGTTGCTATGATTTATCAACTTCTTAATGAACAAAAGAATTATCGATTGGCATGCCATGAAAAATGGCATCGGTTTGGAGGTGGGGCTAGGCCTCGGCCACTTTGGGGTTACATTAAGTTTACCTTGCGAACAATGCGGCGTATGAGCAATGTCTGCTTATTGCCTCTGCGGCGCGCACTTATTGTGATTTACGACCATGCAGATACATTAACTTTACCCCGAACTCTATCCTTCTCTATCTGTCTTTATGTGTGTGTGTGTATTTCCCTCTCTCTCTCTCTTGCTCTTTATACATATGGTATAAAGTTATACATTACTTTTTTACAATTTGAACTTTTCAAATAGCATTGAACTTAGCTATAAAAAAAAATAAGCTTTAAATGCTGAACGTTTAGTTACTCATTCACAGTTTGACTTGTTTAAAATGTTCATACATTAAATCGGGTGACTATATACTATACTCCATTTATTTAAATCGCATACTTGTCGTCATCTTTTGATGAAGCTAACAAAGAATGCATATATTAAATAATTGGGTTTGGGACGATTTTTCATTGAATTTTCTTACATTGCCACATTTAAAAGAAAAATTTTGTTTGAGCAAAATCAGAGAAAAAAGTATTTTATTTTTTTTTTATTTTTATTTTTTTTTTTGCGCGGTTGCGTTATTATTGTGGCTTATTTCATAAACCTTTTACCGCAATGACATGTTCATAATTAAATGTTGAAAATTCACTCGACATGCAGCAAGATGGAAGCGTCAGGCGCAGCCATGCAACAAATAATAAAGTTCGCATTTCTCATGCTTTTGTGGCAAACCAGCGACGGGCAACATGCAACTGACACAAGTAAATCGGAGTAAAAGCTACTGAGAGTGCTGCTCATGCTGCTGCTGGACAAAAGCTGGCATTAAATTTTATTTTGTTGCAAGTCGTGATTGTAGAAAAACGATTTCGTGCAACCGCAGTTAGCGCATATAGCAGCAGCCGAATGAAATAAGAACTTACCACAGCCGCACTTACATCTATCACATTTATGTGCATTTTTGTGACACTCGAGCCAGCTATTTGACCTCTTTATTCTTTTCCATTTTTCTTTTTTTGATTTAGCCAGACTTTACTTTGCTTTCGGTTTGCTTCTGGCTCAAATAGCTTTACACTTTCATTATGCATTATTGTTTGCTTAAGCGTTGCGCAAAATGGCTGCATGAAAGCCCACTTACACTTACAGCATTTGCTAAAAACACGCCATATCAAATAGGAACAAGCAGCAAAACTATGCTTAAACATTTCTCATCTGTTAGATACCCTGTTTAAGAATGTTTTTCGCTGTTTGTTTGTTTTTGAGTACCAGTCTAAACAGAAAAGTTTTTAATTCAATATAGCAAATAATCACATTTATTCAATTTCAGATTTACGATTTCCAAACATCCATCACTTTAGATCTATAAAAGTTAATGTCCTCAACAACAACATGTGCCTCATGAAACTGTCATTTTACATGTAGAAGTGAAGGCGTTTAAATGTAGCTTAGCAAACTGCTTTGCTTGGCTAGCTTGTTCTTTAGAAGTCAACAGCGTTATACAGCTTATAATATTCCTGTTACAGGATATGGCAACAACAAATGCACAGCACAAGTGTTCTTGTGTGCGTGTGTGTTGTGAAAAGCTAAGCTGCATTGGTATTGTGGCTGTAGCTGGGGCAGCCATAGAGCTGCTGATTTCGCTGCTCCTCCTGCTACAGCTGAAACTGTCACTCGCTGCTGGAGCTGGCTGACTGGTCATTTGAAAGGGCTTAACATAATACGCACAGCCATTGAATGTCCTTCAAGCTCAAACATGTGCCACATGTGGCCAAAGCGAGTGACCACACACACTCACACACACCAAACAAACACTAACACAAACACACTTCAATACCACTAGCCCAGTCCCACTTCACTTAATTTAGCAGATGTTTTTATTGTTCTTTTCCTTTCGCACTTTCGCTTTGTTTTTGCCAAGTGGTGTAAAAATCAAAGCCCTAAAAGCATTTCAAATGAATGAAAGTGACATTCAACACAGCTAGAAATGTTCATCGGCAGCAACTTGGCTTTAAGATTTTAGCAAATGCTAAAACTCGAGCAGCGGTTCACTATTTATAGCTGTGCAACATTTCGATTTTTTCTTTGGGGTATTTTTTAATTAAATGCTTTATTTTACCTAAAATATGCAAGTTCAAAGTTGCACCATGCATTTTTGCTTTGAATTTTAGTCATAAATCATTGAAACTCATATTTATACAGGGCTTTGGCTTTTCTCTGGTTGATTTACAAATTTTTGTTTTTAGTTCGGAATTTTTACGTGCATTTCTTTGAGAGCATTCAAATTGATTTATGCCGTCGACATAGCGACCAAAAAAAATAAAAGAAAACAACTAACATTACGAATTTTTGCCAGCCTTTTTCGTTTTATTTTTGGCATTGCTGGGTTCTGGCTAATGTTGCACATGCTACTGCAACATGCGCATGTTTCAATCGAATTTATCATCATAACTTGCGCACAAGAAAAAGTTGACTCAAGGTTGCTTTGTTGGTCTGTTCCAATTGTACAGATACAGAACATTAGCCATAAAGTCAAAATAAAATTGCACACGCAATGTTCTCATTCGTGTGCTGAATTTTATAACTGAAGTCGAGTTCTGACTATATTTTAAATGGCACTTATAGGATGTACATATGGAAACAAGTAAGTTCAACCTAGTTTTGTTTTTATATCTCTGTATAGGGTATTATAATTTTGGTGTGTACTTTGTAACATATTGAATGAGACGTCTCCTTGAAAACCCTTTTTTTTATTTTCTAAGGTAACCAATAAAAAAAAAACCAAAATGCGTATTTTTATGCATCTTAAACTGGGTCAAAATCGGAATATCCATTAGCTCCTATGAGCACAATCAACCGAAAGCTTAATAACATCTGAAGTATAGAAGAAATTATAATACTCTGGAGATAAGTGATATAATTAAGATCGAAAAAGTATGCACCAAAAAAAAAGAATTTGTATTTGGTATAAAATAAATATATAAAAAAAAACTTTCAAGTTTATCATTAATAAAGGCTCTAATTGCTGGAGTATTTGCACTTTTATCAAGGGAGCGACTCGCACTTGGTTAGTGGCAAGCAGTAAGGACTTTGCGACACCTACATAAATAAGTAAAAGATTTTTGTTTGGTTGCTTTTAGTAGTTCTCCTCCGTTTCTCTAGCTAACCACGCGGCAGGCAGAGACTGACATAACAAAGCCAGGCAAGGCAAGGCATGCAGGCAGCTGCTTGCTTGTGTGCCCTGAAACAATTTGTCATGTTATTGTTGAAATTATTGTTGTCTGCTTTATTGTTTGACTTCTGTCTGCCCCTGCTGCAGCTGTTGCCGTCGCCGACGCCGTCGCCACCCGCCACCCTTGTTGTTGTCAGAGAGACAGTCGCAAGTTGTTGCCCCAAGCAAAATGTTGTTTAAGGGTTTGCGTTTTTAATTATAAATACCTCGCAGTGTTTTGCCGACTGCCGACTGCCTTTTGTCTGTCCGCTTGTCAGTTTGTCGGTGTCTCAGTTAGTCATTTTGTAAGTTTTGTTGCATAAGCATTTTCTTAAAGGTAAATTGCCCCTTGTCACTTTATTTTCATACTCTTACCCAAAGAGTATATGTATATAATCATATTATATTTTCAGAGGCCTTACAGCCAGCTCTCATTATATGTATGAATGGTAAAACTACTATAAGTATTATTATTTTCTTTTTGTTCAAGTTCAGTCGTTGCCAGAGTATTTAATTATCAGCGTATTCAAGATAGACGCCCTTATTTACATTTATTTAGGTTGGTTTTCTCTGATAATGCCAGTCAGTTTATTAGCCACGTCGTGCGCACAATTTTATAAACCCTTAGCTAGTGACTCCTCCCAACTGCTGAAGCGTCAGGTGAACTGAAAAGCCTTCTAAGCCGCTTTACGTAAACCCAAGCATTTGGAATATTTTCCTTTTCAACCATTTTTGCTTTTCTTCCTTTTATGTCGCATTTTGTTCAAACTTTGCTTTGCATTGCAAAGTATTCTCGTCCTGTCGTCCCCACCAACTTAAGTTGTAAAAGAAGGCTAAAAGAAAGGTTGGGATAATTGACAATTGCTAAGCGTACAGCCCGACAAGTGAGTGACCCTTTTTTATATTTGGAAATGGCCTGGCAATTGTTTTATAATTAAAATTTCAACAAATATGTAAGCCTTTTGACTCGGATGCGATTTTACGTGAACTCTACTTCAAGTAACCCGTCAGTTCAATGCACGTGCGCTATTATGGGGTCAGGTATTGGTATTCGATATTGTCGAATGGGTCGTTGTCTTTCCATTTCGACTAGCTTCATGCCACATTCGCCCTCAAATGCGGAAACTCTGCAGTATCCTTGAAAGCAACACCACAGAGTAATTACCTGATATTTGTAATACCCTCTGCAAATACTAAAGGGTACATACATTTCCAATACCCAAAATATTTACAACATCCACTGCATTTTATGTATGTATGTGTCGCTTTACTGTAAACATATGTAATTTTGTAGCTGTGCATATCTACTGGATATTATTGTTTGCATATTGATACAGCCAGCAGCCACAGAGAAACTGACGAGCTGTCTGGCTGCCTTCTGACTTAACGAATATGCCAAATGACAGCTGTCAACATGGCGTATGCGTAATATTGCATCACGATGCTTGCTCGGAATGCCACAATAAAAATATGCAAAATATATGGGAAAATATAAGCAGACGTCTTGAGTTTTCAACAAAGTCTAGTTATATTTCGCAGCCTTTTGTGGTGCATACTAAAACAATCAAGATAGAAAAAAATTGCCATTCTGCTAGAAACTAAGTTGATTTTGCAACGATTCAAACTTGTTTGTGTGTTAATAGCTTTAAGAACACTTTTTGTTTCAGGTATTTACAACAAATACCAAAGAGTGAAATGCGATTAACTTGAAAAGTTTCCTTAAACACACACACAGTCAGTATGCGCAGCAACACACAGTTTGATGTCATGCAGAAAGTTTATTATTGCGCAGATGGTTTGTTTGCCTGTTCGTCCCCGTCTGAATTATTACATTTACTCAAAAGTGTTTCAATTGCATAAAAAGCTTTTAGGCTGATTTACATGCTGCGCGTCCCACTTGACCGAACCCTTGCCAAGCCAACGCTTGCTGCGAATTGCGAGTTGTGCTTCTTTCAAGGAAATCAGAAAGTTCTTCGCAAAAAACAATTCAATTTGTGAAAACAATGGGAACACGCACGAGCAAAAGGATATATGTGTGTATAAAACACGTATGTGTGCATAAAAAGGGAAGTGAAATGTGTTGAAACAAAAAAAAGAAAATTGAGCAATTCTGTTTTCTACACATTGTTTTTGTGCCTGCTGATGTGCGGCAACGTGGAAAACAGAAACTGCAACTGCAACTGTTTCAAGCGGAAATAGAAAAATGGAAAAGATCTGCTGCTGTGCGACTTTGTTTTGGTTGCGCAACTTAAATGACAGAAGGAAGTATATTCACACAGGTATAGACAGTGAGTGAGTAAGTATTAGAAGCTACCTACTGCAGAGACTGTCTTAGGCAGCCTATTATCTTTTGCCCATATTCAGTCTGTCCGTGGCAAACTGATGCTGTTGCTCTTTGCATTTTTTTGATGTTGTCTAACGTAATCTCCACTTATTTTTATCTTCTTTTTTATGTTGGCACTAGTTGAAAGGGCATGTGAATTTTCTAGTTGAAATGATCCCAATAGAAATAGTTTCTCTTTCCATTTTTAAGGCAGCTTGCAAATTGCTACGTTTCGTAAAAAAAAGTTAAGCTGGCATTTGATTTTATTTTTTTAATTGCGACAGTATAATTTAAGCTGTGTTAGATTTTCATGTATGCAGCTGGATCTTAAATTTACAACGTTTCATTTAGTCCGTAACTTTTTTGAAACTTTGTTGATTGTTTTCTCATCGTACATTAGAGTAAGCTAATGTTAAACCAGCAATTGCATATTTACAAAAGGAGTGCCTGCTGGCTGGCTGTATGATATGAAAATTTTGAATATTCAATGTTTGCGCGTCCTCATTAACAGTCAAATTAATCAACGAGGGCCAGCAGAATAATGCGCTGTATTACATGCTATAACTATGGACTCTAATTGTTGGGCCATGTTATTACGACTTTTTGGTCGTAAAGCGCAACTTGCTGCAAATTAGTTTCAGCCAAACACAAACGTAAATCTCATTTACTGGATAGACTCTAGTTAGAATTGTATAATACACAAAGTACTCCACACTCAGTCTACACACTCTCTCGCACGCGCACACACACACACACACACACACACAGAGACACACATCCGCATGCATAGCTGAAAACTTTTTGCCAGTGTTGAAAAACTCAAATCATAAAGTTAAAGTTTTTAATTGCGTGCGCGAAAATTGCGTGGTGCCAGCGGTTGCAGCGCGCCTATGGTTCAATGGTGATGGTGGTGCTGTTGGTGTACTGGGTCAGTTTGTAATTAGAAAGCAGCAGCGCGTCAAACACCGCTGGCGATGCTAATGCTAACAGAAATACCGTTTTGAACATAAATTATGCAATTTGGTATGCACAAAAACAATCAAACACACACAAACACGCCCACTCACACGCTTAATAAAGATGAACAAGCCACAAACATGAAACCTCAAATGTAACCTAGGAAACAGTCAGAATAATCTTAAGACTCTAGTCGATTGCCATATACCCTAAAGTGTGACTGAAAGGCTTATTAACTAGCACGAAAATTTAACATTGACAAGTTTTTACCTTAACTAGCCAATCATGTAAAAGTACTTTAATCAACTTAATCAAACTTAGTAATTTTACGGCTAACTCCAAATAGAGCTTAGTCACTCTTAGCCCATTGAATGGTAACAGTGCATAAGGAATTTACATAATCAGTTTTGGCATAATATTTGTGCAATTGGTTTGAAATCACAGACAATAACAACAAATCTCACGTGCGTGAGTGTGTTGTGTGTGCTGTGTGTGTCCTGTGCAACTAATCGAATCAACACATTAAGCACCGGTTGCAATTAACAACAAATCGATTTTAAATCTCTGTCAATTTATGCCTGTCACCGCACATAATAATTTGACCCGACTCGCATTAGTCAAGTCATTGTGAGTAAACTCAGTTGGTTAGCGTATTTAATTGTTGCACTTTTTGTATGCGCATTTGATGTTTGTCAAACATGAACAATAAAAAAAAACTAACTAATATTGAGACTTGAAAAGAACCGAAAGCAATTTATAATTGTCAGCAGAGCAATTAGCTATTTAAGTGTCTCTACTAATGGTAAATTAGTAGAGTTTGGCCAACAATAAGAAGCAGAGTGTACACGTCACGAATTTGGTAAATTAGCCAATTAGCTGCTGCCAAGCGAAAACTTTTTCAAAAATACATCCAGGAAAAATACGAACTAAATTTAAAATCGACTTGAAACCTCTAAAAAAAAAAATCAAAAAGGCAAAGACTCACTTTGAAAACCCTGCACTGACATTAAGTAAAGATAAACCCGTTTTCCAAGAAGAACAACCTTTCGTTTTAGAGATATGCTTTATGAAAGTATGGATATTTTCCAAGATTTAAGACGAATTTGTAATGAGTATAATAAAAAGAAATGTTTGGCAACAATGTTGAACAAAACTGAACTACGCCCAGTTGTCCTGCTGTGTCTATTACTCAAAGAACTTGTTTACGTTGTCCATCAAGATGTAAAAATGAAAGCAGTTTTTGCCTGGTGTTTCCTGATTTCTTGCAACAAATACAATCAGATTTCGTTGCCACGAAATCATCATAACTAACGTGTTTTCGAATGCTATTTTTACTTAGGCATTTGCTTATTTTTGTTATTACTGCATATTGAACAATGCACATAGGCAACTGGCAACTGGAAATAGCTAAGTAAATCAAGCGTTGCGCAAATATGTGTGGGTGACTGTGTCTGCTGTGTGTGCTGTGTATGTTGCACATTTAGCAGTCCGCTTTTAATTAGAAGCTCAAATAGAAAACCAAATGGATATGCACAAATATTTGCATGTTTGAGTGCGCACATCAAAAACATTTCTGCGGGCAACTGTTGCAGTAAACTGGCCGACGGATAGCGGGGGGGATAGCGGTCACAGCTGTACAGTTTCAACAATGCAGGCCGATAAGCGGAGACACATGTTAACAAAGTTAACAATTGCAGTACTGTATCGTGAAATGTGTAATCGGACTGGAAATGGTTGCAACTAACTGCAACTAGCCAAACAAAGCGGAAACCAAGCGAGCGGCCATTTTTGTTATCACACGCCATTTGCGATGGCTGCAGAAAGCGCTCGCAAGTGGCGTCTGTAAATGCAGCTAAAAATTGTGTTTCAGATGCAATTTGATGTCAGTGTGTGTGTGCGTGTGTGTTTGTATTCGTACAACCAGCGGAAGTGATACATTTCAACATACAAAAGGAATGTGCGGAAAAATCAACAACAGGAACAACTATAATGATTTCAGCACCGCCTGCTGAATAACCCAAAAAGCGGAAGCGGAAACCGGCATCGCGCTGCACAAAAACAACAAAACGCACACGGATGCGTCAGTTTCGACAAGCAAATTAAAAATGGCTTCTGTTGCATGTTTCATCCGCTTGCCACACAAATCCCTAAACCCCTAAGTTCGCTCACATGTGACAGCCGCATTTTTGGATTTTTGGTTTTGACTTTTGACGAAACGCAGCTGCTAAACAGTCATTCACCCACACCAACACATACACACACTCAACCACCCAGAAGCAACCGCGCACACACATGACACATATAAAATGGCCGCCATTTTGCAAGACATTTGAGGCAGATGACACGTACACGTCAGTTGAGCGTGCCCTTGCCTTCAAGTTTCAGTTTGCAACAAAACACGCACACTTACATAACACAACCCAAGACAAGGCAAGACACACACGCACACACACACACACATTTACAAACACACATTTAGACAAACTCACACATAAGTGCCAATATTGAAACTTACGTGCTATGGTTTTATGTCAAATATTTTGTTGTTCTTCTTTGTCACCCGTTGCGTGATTTTGTGGCGAATGTGGGTGTGTCTGTGTGTGTGTTGGGTGCGTGTGTGTGTTTGAGTGTGGTGTTACAAGGCACATTTATCAATGCTCAAAGTTAAGCTTCAAATACAGCAGCTAAAAGTTTTCAACAATCGCTGTTCACTTTTCACCAATTGCATTACACTCAACTTAAAATATTCTTGAGAAGTTTAATAGAAGATTTCATAGAAAGCTGAGCAAAGAGAAACTCAGGCGAACAAACTTAATGTACAGTTAGGGCAATTAAGAATATATATATATATAGGCTGCATCTACGCGAAAAAGATAGATAGATAGCAATGCCATCAGCTTATATCCGTTATAAATTTTCAATAAGTATTAACATAGTTTCATTTACATTAAACATAAAATAACTGCATTTTCATTGCAGAAAAAAAAACATTGTGCGAAAATATATATTACGCGTGCCTGCTCAGCGCGTAAAATATCAATTCAATTACAAAAGCTTTTTATTTATTTTGATTGCAGTTGTTTTTCGGCGGCGAACTTGCGCGCAACGAGAGTCGCAGCATGTAACCCAAAATGGAAAAATAATACAAGTGCAAAGTGTAATAAAATGCAGCAGTTTAAATATGTGTGGCATAACATTGTTTTAAATCACAGCGATGCGGGCGGCAACTTTTAGTTGTATTACAATATTAACTTTCTTACCATTTTTTTTTAGCCAACGCATAAAAGTATGCAATACAAAAATATTTCGATGCTATGTAAATATTGCGGCTGCTGCCGATTGTTGACTGTTGTTGGAATGTGTGTGAGTGGGTGTGGGATGGGGGGAGTGTGTGTGTGTGTTTGACATGCAAACCAAAAGCCTCGAGTACTTGTGGCCTGTCCAAAGTGCAAAATTATGTGACACTGACAGCTGCAGCTGCAGCTGTTGCTGCAAAATTTTCGAGTGTTGTGCGTTGGTTGCCATTTAAGTCGAGGGCCACTCGCCTTTTACACTACAACACCAACACCAACAACAGCCAACAGAAGCAGAGCGCATTTACACACGCAGAACAAATTTAATTTTAATGAGGGCTCATTGCCATTGGCTCAACAAGCAACAGCCAACAACAACAACAAGAACAACCCACCACAAATAATAGCAACAACAGCATCCACCAGGCAAAGTCATTAATAGCGCACAATTAAATCCATAATAATTCACGCTCTAAAGCATTTAAACATTCATTATATGGCCAACAGGCAGCCAGTCAGCCAGTCAGCCAGTCGCACAGTTGCCCAGTCACCCCAAATTGTGGGCGTGTTATCCATAAGTAGCAATACCAGCAAAAGCAGCAGGAGCCGCAGCAGCAGCAGACTTGCCAATTGGGGATGCGACAACATGACAACGCTTAAGGTATTAGCCATGTTGGATTTGCATATTTGACATACGGTCAGCAGAGATGGAGAGATAAACAGCTGCTCTCAGATTAAAGTGTTTGAGCAAGCATTTAACACTTTCTGCAGCTGCAGCTGTATTTGAAACTTGCATTTCTCACATCCGCTTCCGGTTGATCAACTATTGATTCTCAATTATGCTGCTGTTGCAGTGCCGCCACAGTTGAACTCAAGTCAAAAGCAATTGACCAGCATATATCCAGAGGGACCACCCTTAACGTGAATGACGACCAATGATTGCAACAGCAAATTGCAAATGTTATCAATTGTATTATGTTTACTCTGTGCCCCTCAAATACGGGTAATATTGTAAGGTATTCCCACACCAGGAGACATTCTGAAGCCCACATTAAATACGTAAAATTTAAATTAAAACAAATAGAATACAATAAAAAGAAAAGATAAAATAAAAATTAAATAAAATAAATCTGCGGATAGCGAAATGAAAAATAGTCGCACATTTCATGCAAGTATCCCGAAAACCGAGACAAAAAAAGAGTAAGAGAAAAAACTAAGAGAATTTTTAAACCTGTGGATTAAGATAAATTTACCACAATTAAGCATTCACAGAGTGTACTAAATACTTGATTAGCGGAAGAGAAGAAGAGAAATATGTGAAATGAGGTATTCTAAAATTTACAGATGACACGAACAGGATTCTACAAAGCATAAATAGTTGTGCATGGAAGCAAGTATTTGAATTTAAATGCATATTTTAAATTCTATTTGGGGATTTTCTATAATATTTCAGAATGCTAATGCTGTTGTTGTTGTTGTTGTGCTCAATTATGGGAAGAGCCTTCTAATTGCAACAAAAAAAAAGATGCAAATTGCAACGCTACGAATTTCAAAATATCATATTTCAGTATTTTTAAACAATATAACTTTTATCTAGGCAATGGGCGTTGCAGGGAAACTTAAAATTTAATTAAAAAGTTTAATGCACATTGCTCGCAAAAGGAAACCGAATATAAATGCAATATATACGTAAGCACACACCCACACACACACAGCACAAACAAGGATAAACAAACAAATTTCATGAATTTTGTTGCAGTGTGTTGTTCATTAAAAGTTACATTTAAGCCAGCAATGTGCGCCCAACCAAATAAAGGTGGTTTATATTTGAAAAATACAATAATTTAATATACTCGCATTAAGCTTGTTTCTACTATGATAAGCAGCACTTATGAAAAGAGACTTAAGTCATGCTTATCTACACACAACTTATGCTGCTTAATTCTCACAAAATCACTTGAGTAATTGGGCAAAGCAGTTTAATTTAAATAAAACAGTCTGTAGTATAAGAGGCAAACAAGGCAAAATCCAAAAGCTAAAAGCAAATGCAATAACAGACGAGTGAAAAACACAAAGTTTCCATTAAAATATAAATACAGAAATTAAAAGTGTTTGTTAATTGTTGGATAATTCGAGTATTGCAAATTGCTTACAATTATTATTCTGTTGCATTCAATTAATGCCAAATTCCTTGTTCAAGTTAAGCCTAGAGCAATTCAATGATCATAGGATAGATAGATGTGCAATAAATGTCATATGTGTATCTACTAATCACAGGATATGCTTCGAGGGCTTTTACTGCTGCTTCTTAAATCGTGCAACATTCTGGCAAACAAAATGCAAATTATTGCCAAAATAAATGCAATTTATTATTGTGTTTGATTCAATTGCGCTTATTCATTTGCAACTTGCTGATTTTGCCTGCCTTTACTTTTATCCGGCTAAGCTTCACTGTCGCCAACACAACCACAATTTGCCTGGCGGTGTGACAACGTTAAGCAGCCGCAAAGAGCCGGCGTTGATAGCATTAGCGTTAGCCTTGCCTCAACCCTCCCCCTCCCACCCGCTTGCTGCCTCCAATCAAGCAGCAGCGCACTTAAAATATATATTTTTATAAAACAAAAAAAAAAATAAGAAAAAAAAAATATATTCCGATCTGCCTTCGCTGATGCTGTTAAGGCGGTGTGTGGGTGTGTGTGTGTGTGTGTGGGGTTGCGGCTAAATTTCCTTTGCACTTTTTACATTTTATGCTCAAAGCGACTTTTCTTTTGCCTCTGCAGCTATAGTCTCCTTTATTTTTTTTGTTGATGTCTCAGCCATATAAAAAATGCAAATAATTTCGCTAGCGCTTTACGGCCAGGCTCCCACAGCCTGATACAGAGCTCGTGCCACAACCAGATTCGTCTATGGGTAACGGGGAAGCACTCTCTCGACTGGTTACTGCTCTTTCCTGCTCTGTTCCTGCTGCGTGGCTAACCTCCGGGCGCTGCGCGTAAAGTCAAAACGTTTTAATATTTATGGCACATTATATGGCTTGTGGGCTTACTTCAAACACCCTGACCCCGACCGACATCGAGAGCAACAAATGATGATATTCAGCATAGATGAATGTGTATACATGTATATTTCACATACATATATTTCTATTTTTATGTCTGTGTGTAAGTCCGGGCAATTTGGCAATTCAGCTCTGCGTTTGATAAATGTATCTTAGACAAATATGCACATTTTTTCCCTTCATTTTTCCTCATCTATTTTTTTTTTCGCTACTTTTTATGTTATGCTAAACGCAAGAAATCTTTAGGAAATCAAATAAAAGTGTCATAAATATAATTGCATATTGCAGACAATAAAAATAAGTAAAAACCAAATAAAAATAAAAATAAAAATAAGGAAGTCGCAGCAGCAATACTGATTGTTAAAACTTCCGTTTGCAAAGTGTTGCTCGTAAAAAAAGAGTTGTGAAAGTCTGCAGTCTGCCCAAGTATGTGCTATAGATATGTACATATATACCTTTTCCGAATGGCCAAAATGTGCTATATACATATGTACATGTATAAGTATGTATATGTATGTATAAGTATGTATATGTATGTATAAGTATGTATATGTATGTATATATGTATATTGTTGCTGCCTGCGTTTTTACATCTTCTGCTATATGCTGCAGTGAAGTGTCATTAGCTGAACTCGCTAAGAAGGCTACGTGAAGGACTTGTGTAGTGTGTAAGATGTGGGGAAGCTGCGCCAAAGCGATGCGCCAATTTGGATACCCTATCATCTTGTAAACGCGTTAAAAACGTGTGTCACAAAACACCTTATTATTTGCCAGTTAAATGCAACTGCCTTAACGCTGTGTCAGTAGCTCCCAAAGCTGTCCTCCATTTAAACAGCTACACTACTGCTTATTGGCTCTTATGCATATTACACTATTTTGAGCTCGTTCTCAAGTATCTGCAGGGTATCTGCAAGTGAGGAATTCGAGCTTTGACCGCACAGCAAACCGCCAAGTTGAAACACTTGAAAAGAAGACGGAGCGCTTTGAGCACAGAGACACAGTATCCCGCTGCCATAAAAAAAAAAACGGAGGTGAAGAAGTTACAATAAAAAAAATATATATAAAAAAAATAGCTTAGTGCGATGGCTAAGTACCGTAATCAAAGTTTAATTACGTGGCCATTGAGGCGCTGGAGCATTAGGGGCGCCTGTCCTTTATCCCTCTGCCACTCTTTCTCTCTCTTTCTCTCTTTCTCTCTCTCTCACTCCCTTAATCTCTGTGTGTGTCGCTCACTCCAAGAGCAGCTGCCTTCGTGCTTTATCTCTGCGCACTTTTGACTAATTATGGGTTTAAAGTCTGGCCAATGCGCGCAACGGCTTAATTAAGCTCCAATACATAGTGCAAAAATATATATATATATAGATATTTTCATTATATTTAAACGGTTAATGACACATTTCAAAGATTTCTACTTGAACAAACAGTTATATTTGATGGCACATTAATTGGACATTTTGTGTATAATTCGCTTGTTTAACTTGTACCTGATGCACGTATCCGAAATAAACAAGTCATAAAATTAAATTGCAGATCAATTCGTGCAGAACAGAGAAGAGCTCCAATAAACGTGTCATGCACATATGCAACACTCTTAGTATAAGTGAGTGAGTGTGTGTGTATGTGTGTGTATTGGCTGGTGTGTGTGTATTTCGTGTATGTCAGCAGCCATTGTGTGCAACGCAATATGTTGCCTGGACGCATGTTGCACATTGCAAGCTGACAATTTCATTTAAATTGCACATAAGACATGCTGTACACCATATAAGGAGACTGCACTTAACATGCAGTTAGAACACAAGTATACCCTGTAATGATCGATTGTACAATGAAATGGGACAATAAAATAAAAACTTGTTGTCAAAAGAAAAAGCAAGCAACAGGCAAAATGAATTTAATGTAGTCATTAACTGACTCCTATTGAGGATAAAGGTTAAACAGTCTAAGAAAAGCTAGAGTGATATACCCTGTAAATTGGGAAGACATTAGGAGTCAAGCTCATGAACTAGAAAATCTTACAGATCTTAGTTAGTATGTGGAGGAACACAGTCTTTCATCTAACTTATCTCTCTGTTAGATTTAAAATTAGAATTCTTCATAGTTATGGTTCCATCAGTCCTATATACACTAAATATCCTCTAACTAATTGCAGCAGCAGCTGCTAAGCCAACAACTGCTTTTGGCCAAATTGCCATGGTCTTGTCCTTAATGCGTGCCTGACCAGGCATTTCCATGGCTAACCAACTAAACATGACAGCATTTTGAAACATTACGTGATTTATTATGTAAAATGTACACAAAGTACACACACACAAACAGACACACACAAACAGACACAATGACAAATAGTTGTGAGACCACATTTCACATTGCCCACTGATTAAGGCCACTTGCAACCCATTTGAATTATATAATTGAAATGCAATTTAATTAACAACACATAGAGTTGATAATTTAGTTCAAATTAATACTAGATTGACAGTCGAAAACTGTTGCAACAACAATAAACAATAAACAGCAGAAACAACACAAGTAGCAGCAACAAGCCTGAGGTCAACTGAAAAACATTCGATGTAAGCCACAAAGTCGTCAAATGTCCGACTGCAAAAACTCAGTTAACTGAGATAGAGAATGTTGTAATTTGTTATCAAGTTATGGGCAACCACACTTTGTGTTTGTTAGGTTGTAGCCGTATTCACAACGATAAGCATCAATTGAAATAACTAATAAGTTTAAGAGCAAAAAATACTTTAAGCAATTAAATAGGGAAAATCTCAAGCATTTCTTGAAATATATAATTTATGTAATCATATAATACTAAATATTACAATTATTTTTATAATAATTTAATAACTCAAACTGAAGTTAAGTTTAAACAAAGTTGAATGTAGAATACATAATTTCAATTTAATTTTTTCCCCGTTTTATTTTATTTTATTTATTTTTTCTGTACCTTTGTAAGCAATTTTAAAGTTGCACCAATGAAATTCAATCAACAGTTTTTGCATAACTTGTACCTCTAGTTAGCTGCAGTGTTATATAAATATGTGCTATATGAAATATTTTTCGCCATTTGCTAAGCATTCGCATGAAATGCAGACTACAATCGAAATCGATAAATAAATTGCACAACACTCATACGCCGAGTGGTGCACACCAGGGACCTGTGTTGCTGCAGCTTTCAGTTGAACACTGCTGCTAGTTTGTAATGGCATGCTCGGCATTTGACTTTCGGCCGAGGTCCAGAAACTGTAATTGGCAGCTGTGCAGATCAAGCCAACCGCAATACCAGAAGCGTACCCCAAAGAGATGAAAGGGGGCGGTGCTGAGGTGGATTTAGTAACTGCTGTTCAAAAAGTTCATTGGTATGCGCCACAAAAGGTGACTGAGCAAAAATCGGGGGGGCAAAGTGCAATCAAACATGATTCAATTGCCAATATGTATGTTTGTTACTATAAAATGTGTGTGTGTGTGTTTGTGTGTGTGTGTGTGTTTTTGAATGTCTCTGGCCTTGCCAACTGTGTGTTGTGTGCACGACTGTTTGCAAGTGGTCCTGGATACAGCTGTGAATGGTGAGTGGTCCAGTGGTTGGTAATCGAATATTGATTAAGTGCACACGGCATAAGCACCAGCACCAGCACCAGCACGAGCAGCAACAGCAGTAGCAGCAACTGCAGCCAGTTGCCACTGATATTGCAGTTAAACGTTGATAATGCACAAGATTTTTGTTGCCTCTTGCCTCTTGCCACAGACCAGCAAGCTTGACCGGGCGGAAAATTGAAGCACTTGCTTGGGTTGTCCCTTGAATCGTTCTTGTTGATGCATTGCAAATTGTTAACCCTCTCCCAAGCCCCTGGCCAATCAAAGTCCATACAATTGGTCAGTAAGTTTTTCAATTTTATTATATCCTTTGAACATCGAAAAAAAAGGAGCATAATACAAATGTGGAGAAATATACAACAGACAGATGGAACTCTTTCTGACTTCAAAAGGGTAAATGTCAACTTAATTAGAATCAACAGCCGGGGCCGATTTTGTCAGCCAATCTTTGTGCCTCTGTCCTTCTCAGTCTGTAAAAAATTAAAATTTTTAATATAAATTCTTGTCCACCAAAAATCAAGTTTATTTAATGTATATGTTGAAACCAAATCGATTGCCAATAGTAATGGAATTTGCCTTTTTGAAAGTTTAACTTTGATCAACTGTAAAACATTATTTAGATCAGCTAAGAAATGAGAACAGAAGTCGTATATTTAATGTTAATGTTGATTTGAACATCTAAGATCTGTACGTGTGGGCTTTGGGATAACTCAGAGTCGAGCGCTCTCAACTCGAGCATTCTTAAAAGTTTTTTTTTTTTTTTTTACATATTTTACCCGTTTTGGCAATGAGTTTTGATTGCTTTTGCCTGGGCATTTGGGTGCACTGACCCCATTTCCGCTTGTTATCGATTTGACGGTACTCTCTGGACCACCTCTTACACTCACGACGCAGACGAGCAAGGCTAACTGGCTTCCTGCCTGACTGCCTAACTGCCAGCTTGCCTGCCAGGCAATTGCCGTGTCGCCTTTTTTATATGCCTGAGCTGCCGCCTGGCTGGCACTTGACAGCCAGCCCAAATTTCTTTTCTTTCCGCTTTGTTTGGGGCCACAGCATAAAGTTTACAGCATTTCATTTGTTCAAAAATCCCCTCCAAACACGATATACAAAAAAAATAAAACAGCGAAAAGAAATATAAAGCCAACTGCTAAGCGGATACTTACACACGTACAATTCCCCAAGCTTTGAATAAAAAGAAATATATATATATGAAAAAAAAAACGGTGTCCCACTGGCAATAATTGATATATGTATTTGCATATATTTTTATGTGTCGACTTATTAAATGTTTGAATTCAATTCAAGGCAATGTTTAGTGCTTCCAATATAAGTACTAGTTGTATAACGTATACTTTTGCTAATTATGATTTAGATGTTTTCGATTTGTGTGTTTTAGATTTGTGCACGCATTTCCAGCTTTGATAATTAAACAGCCACTTCACTTTGAAATGCTCAACGAAATTACTGGCATTTCATTTACTTGTTGAACTTGTTTGGTTCATCAAATCGAAGCATGCATAAGCGTTGCCACATTGAGCATCATTCGGTTTGCGTTGATTAGACAAAGCGGAAATGCTAGAAAAGGGATGCAGGGGCTAAGGGAGGCATACCCGTCGCTAATTCAATTGATTAGCCGACTTCTGCTTTGTTTGTTGCTGCTGTTGCTGCTGTTGCCGTTGCTACTCATTCTAGTGCCCAGCGTCGAGACCCAAAAGCTTGTTTCGCGGCACTTTAGCAATTTTCTAGTTTCAATTCAATTTATTTGCTCTGCATTTTGTTTGTGTTTCGCATCTCATTGCATTTTATGTACACATATTTATTTGTGTTTTGGGCATTTTTCCCTCCTTCCGCAAGCTCATCCAATTGGACAATCTACCACTTGAGCACGCAGTAAAAGAAAATTGCAGCCTTAGGAAAAAATTGTTGTTGCAGATTTTATGCAAAATTAATGAAATACGCAAGTATTGCTGGTGTGGGTGGGTGGGTCTGGTGCAGCTTGTTGGTGCTTGGCGTCAAGCGAACTTTGTCATAGCCACAGCTGTTGATGGCGTTGACATCACAAGTGGCTTCTGCCATTGTTGCCCCCGCAGGCAGCCAGCCAGCCAGCCAACCAGCTGAAGTTGATGCTGCAGCAGCACTTGTCGTCGTCTTTGCGGCTTTCAAATTTTCCAAGCCACTTTCGCCTAATTTTCTGATTTTGCTTCAGCGTCAGCTTCATCTCTAGTTAATTCATAACAACAAAACTATTGAGCAGAAGTGGGTGCTGCTGCTGCTGCTGCTGCCTGCTGTTTCTACTTGTTATCATTGCATTTTAATGCAAGCAACTGCAACAATGGCAAGTGAGAGCGAGTTGAACTTATGCATTGAGCAAGTAGCAAAAAGAGTATGGCGGAGGCTAGCTTAGCTGCAAAGTGTCTGACAGCTAGCAGAGCCGACATATGGTGTCAAGTGCCATTTGAAAATGCTTTTATTTCCATTTTGTTTATTTATGATATGCGAAAGAAGCAACAACTCCAACCCCGGTCTGGCACCCGGTTTTCTTCTTTCATTTCCATATGCAAAATACATTTATTCATTTATTTTGTGTGGCAAATTCAAGGCAAAAGTAGCTAGCTGAACTCTTAATGACACATTACAACTTTCAATCGCGAATTGCACACAATGTGGCAACTTTATTAAAATTCAGTTTAAGAGAATAATGCTATAATGTTGCACAAATATTAAATAGTGCTTAAGCTGCTTCAGCGCTATAAGAAACTGTAATTCATTGAAATGAATACCATAATTACAATCATATTTTGCAAAAACAATTTGAACATATCTTAAAGAGCAGACCAAATTAAAACAATAAATAAAAATAAAAACTCAAGCAGAATAAGATTGCAGCCAAAATGATGCAATGAATATAAACGTGGGGAGTCGACAACAACAACAACAACAGACAACAATAACAACGACATTTAAAGGACAGTGACAACCAGAACGACACCAAAACTCGCTCAATTAAAATGAAATTTTCATAATAAAGTTTGCGCACGGCAAACAGCTGGAAGCTGAATGCTCAACGCTAAACCTGAGGGCTTCTTTCTACCGCAGACAGACATGCACAGCAATTACACCAACTCATATTTAAAATACTCCCAGCCAGATGCAAATGTGTGGCTGGCAAAAAGAGCTTGTTAAATTGGAGTCAGCGTTTGTGACAGGCGTAAATTGCCACAGCTACAGCTTGTGCACATTTTTTCTCTTAAATGTAATACGAACATGATATCAGACCGAACCCGAAATTAATTCTGATTCGCATTCGCAGAATTTCCATTGGTAAAAATGCGATACCGATTCCAATTCCAGCTTTTCACACTGAATGCAAATCAAGTTTATTTCGCATAAACCATATTTTTATGTTTTTATTTTATTTTATATATGTGCAATTACTTGCTTTCCAGGGTAATTGTTGGTCAGCCATTTAAGCATATTTTTTGAATTGTTTGTTGTTTGACTGACAAGTGGCGTGTGGCATATGGCATGTGGTGTGTGGCAGCACAATTTCAGTTCAACGTACAGCTTAGTCAATTCAATCATCGCATTTGCACATGTACATTTCAATACAACTTTAATCTGTTATGCGTTATTTGTTGTTGTTGTAGTTGTATTTAATTTGTTGTTGTAGTTGTATTTAATTTGTTGTTGTAGTTGTATTTAATTTGTTGTTGTAGTTGTATTTAATTTGTTTGTAACTTGAGACAACAAAGTTCAGTCGCATAAAGTTTCAAGTTGCGCTGATAATATCCAGCTAAAATGGTTTATGCCAAGCCAATTTCAAGTACGAAAATCAAAATGCCACACTCACACACACACAGGCAGATGGACTGTAAAACTTCAAACAGAAGTTACAACTTTTATATATACATGTATTTTTTTTTTTTTTTTGTTGTATTTTTTCAAACAAATCCTGCAAAGTAGAAAATAGAATGAAAACTTTTGCGTTTTATCTGCAACACCAGCTGTGTGTGTGTGTGTGTGTGTGCGCGTATATATTTGTATGTGGGCAAACTCATCATCAAACAAGATTATTTGATCAGAGCTGCTTGCAGCTAAGACAGCCACCAATCGCCCTCCTACCCCCCCTTACGGGTTGTGTCTACCATGGGAACCACCGACGCAACAACAACAATGGAGCGCAAAGTTTTGGCCAACACACTCATTTGCTTTTAGCGGCCTAAACCGCAGCGAGTGGTGAACTTAATACAAATGAGCCTAGTTTCAAGTTAAATCAAGCGGCAATGCCCGAAATGAGCAAGTAATGAAAGAAAGAAAAAAAAAGTTTACCAGAGCACTGCGACGAGGCGCGCCTGGCAATTTACAGATAGGAATTTGACTTGATTTTTATTTTATGACGGTAGCGCACAAAGTTATACTAATATATATTTATTTGCGAGGTGCGTCCCTAAAGTTGGCTAAGATGGTAGACACTTCTCGTTCACAATGCCAACGGAGCTCAATAGAATAATTGAGTAATTAATAACTCAATGCTCAATCAATATTAGTTTACAAATTATAAATTAGTTAGGTCATCGAAATTAATTCACAAATGCATACACTTTATTTTGTAATTATTACTTTTTTAATGTTTCGTTTGAAATTTAATATAACTATGCCAAACATTTTACTAAAATGCTTGACTTTTACCTGACCAGCAACTGGCAACTGGCTCGCAAACGAGCAAAGTTGGCTCCTTTGTGTACATATTTAGCTAGAGCATCATCTCATGCATTATTTGTGGCTGAAATACCCTAACAGAAAGGAGCAGTGGGGCATAGCTGCAGGGGGCATGCGGTTAGGTGATGTGAGCAGACGCTTGAAATTTGATTATGCCATAGCATACTTTTTGGGGCATTAAAAATGCAGCAGTCCCAACCAGAGCCACATGCTGGGCTGGGGTTTTTGGCCATGACCATGAGTTAAAGACAAATGCATGGAGTTGCGTTTGTTAAACTTTATTAAATTTTAATTTATTGCCATTTACATAATTTATTCATCAATAGCACACACACACACACACACAAGAAAGTCACATCCGCTCCTTGTTCTTTCTTGGTGTGTATTAATGGGTTAGCGGAGTGTGTGCGACAAGCGTCAAGGTTAAATCACTTTACGGTTCGTTAAATTTTCGCCCGTTTTGCCGACATATCGTGAACTAAACACAACCGCCAACAGCAGCAGCAGCATCATCATCAACATCCACAAACAACAGCAATAACAATAACCCAGCGACGACTCGTTGCCGACTTTCACTTTTGTTTTTCTCCTACCTTCCGTTTACGGATCGTCAGCATTAATTTTCATTACGCGTCGCTGTAACGATTCGGTTTGTTGACCATAGCTAGAGGATGTGCCAAGCAAATTGCTACATAGGACCCTTTTTTGCCTTTATGGCTTCACCAGCTTCGGTGGTCTCAGTCTCAGCTGAGGCATTTGCTTTTGCCATTGCTTTGCCTAGCTTTCATTTGCTCGTGGCATTGGCCATTTTGAAAAGTGTTGTCGTAATGGACCATTCTCTTTAAGTAAATCTAACCCGCAAAAGGTTCCACTGTCTCGTCCTATTTCTGACATAAAAATGGTTTCGACTTTGAAGAGTTAATTGAACCACAGCTCAGTGGGTGCCGCCGCTTCTTCAAAAACAAAATTACCATTCAGGGTGGCTTAAAACCACTCCCATTCCATCAAACATTTTTTCTTTGTATGTTCTATTTGCGCAAATTGCTTGCTTCTACTTACGAGCTTGTACAGAATGCAATTTTATTAGTAAAATTATGTAATTACCTGCAAGTAAAGAAAAAAAAGCGTAAATATATTGATTAGTGTTTGCTCAGTTTTCAATTTCATATGGACGTAAAAAAGGGTTTGATTTTTAAATGGAAATAAATAATAATTACGTAAATAAGAATTTTAAATGGTAACTCAAAAGTTTACCTCAAAATTGTAGCAATTAACATTGAAAAACGGCTATCTTATCCCGAAAACTGAGAAAATTAACGATTTTTCCTATGAGTTTGGATAGGATAACTTTGACAAACCAAGAAGTCTTTCATACAAGAAGTTATCCTTCGAACGATCTTCGACATAGTAATCCAACCCTGAAGACTCCAACAGCAAAAATATAAATTTGCTGATCAAAATTGGCATATTAACAAACCGTTAAATGAGACTTTTTTTTAAAAAACTGGGAGACATCTTCTTCTGTACGTTATGGGTCTACAAAGTCAGAGTTAGGATCGTTATTTCAGCTAAACTCACATGAAAAGAATAGGCGAAATACCTTCATAAATTAACATTGCTGACAAGTTCAAGTAAAAGACATTTGGCGCAGGCCATAAACCATTTTTGATTTCTCAGATTCGCACATTAAGAACTTCTCATAACTCATATCTGTCTGCAAACGTGTCCATAACACAAAGCAGAGCTAACAAAAAAAAAAGAAAACAAATTCGAAAAGTGCCGAAATATAAAAGGAGTAAAAAACCAAACATTGCAGCATACAATTTGCACATCATATATCATATTGAAATGCACATGGAATCAGCAAAAGGAATTGTATAGGAAAATCTATTTTTTAGCGTTTTCACAACGTGCAAACTGCACCTGCAGCTTCCAACCCACAAACACACAAATATATAGATGGATATGTACATATTTATACATGCACACAACCCAACTAACCCAATTTAGTTGAGTGTGAAAATTGGCTTTCATCGTTTTTAAAATTCTGAGCTGCTCACAGACGCACACATACTGAAAAGAACTGTGCGCTACCATTTTGGACATAAAAGAGAGCCTTTACTGAAAAGAAAAAAACATGAACCTAATCGTTATATACTCTCACTCACACTCTTACTCACTCAGTCAGTCAGGCAGTCAAGCAGAGCAGTCAATGCAGAGCAGATCAGAGGAGGGGGGTTTTGGTTGGGTTGGGTTTTTTTTTTGCATGTAAACGCATGGATTAGCCGAAAAATCAAACGAAAAAGGAAAGCCACATGTAGCACATGCAAATGGATTCTGCTTAGTTAGGATTTGGCAGGACACAAAAAAAAAGCACAAATGAGAAAACGGTTGTCGAGAGAACTCGACTCAGAGATTCCCTGAATCCAGCTGTTATACACATTAAGATTTTTAGCTTCTTATCGTTAATAATGGGTCAAGGTATATTAAATATCAATTTGAAGGCATTTAACTTGTCAGTTATCAATAAAATGAAATTAACTGCTTGAGGTCGAGAGATGCTTGCTTCAATCTGTTACAAACTTTTGTTAAAAATCATTAATCAATCATATTTAATGGGTATAAAAAGTATTATAAAACCAATCGATATTAATCACCAAAGTGACACAATATTGTTTAAACACTCATCTTTTAGATGATTTGTATTATAGTATTTATAAGTGAAATGTTTAAGTCAAAACAAAGGCAACACACTTTTCCTATCATCTTCTTATCAATAATACACAGTTTCGAAATGGTATCATAAATAACTTTTAAGGCCTTCTGTTAGGGTATACAAAGAGCTAAATTGAATAGTTAGATTGTATGCTTCCCTCTTTCCATTGAGCCAATTTAGCTTTTGGTAACTAAAACATAACAAATCGCTTTAGCATTTTACAATTACTTAAACCCGGCAAGAACATTTCTGGCTTTCTGGGTTTTCGGACTGGTTCGTTGGATTATTTATTAGTCGGCGACTGCCTTTTGCCCTCAACCCTCAGATCGCTGTCGTTCGACAAGTAATATTGATGTATGCACCGAATACATTTGCATAAGAGATGCCACTCGACGTATATTTAAACTGCGGTCGCATACAATCTAAATTTGGTCTTATTGAAATGTTCATCAATCTCAATCTGCACCCAAAAAAAGAATGCAATAAGTAGGTCAACAAAAGACGCGTTCATTCAACTATTGCTTAATTGATTCGCAGTGTGATACTTGCCACAATGACAGAAGCTGCATTGAAAAACCAATTAAATTTATCATATGTCACATACAAATGGCAGACGACGACTTCCCGCCAAATGGAACGAAAAGAATATAAATGCGAATAAATATGAATAATAATTACGCGTCAAAAAGTCAGCGCACTTAAAAATCAAACAAATAACAAAAGATTGCTCTAGACCAACTAAGAGATACCCTATTACCAGCACTGAACTACCGAATTTGAAAATGGATCAATGCAAGGGATCAACAAAGATACCTTTGCTACATTTAAACCGATTTTGATTAATACTGTATTCATATTTTGAAATGAGGCTATAAATTTTTCATTGGTGTATCATTGGTGCGTGTCTGTTCCATGAATTAATTGCGTATGCATAGCACAATGTTGTTAAACTTAAATTGGCAAAAAGTCAATTAAATAGCTGCCGTCGTGCACATTTAATAACCTGTAGTCCAAAACGAGTCGCGCGTGGCAAAAAACAGGTGGACAGGGTGAGAGAAATATATATATAAAACATACATACACAGACAATCAGGAACACGCATGATGTCATTATTAATGACTGCCAATAAAAACGATGGTTGATCGAACAACGTTTGCAGATACCCTGTACCCCGTACCCTATCCTGTGTATTATGGCTTCTTGAGATCTAATAACGATAATAACAATCAGAAATGTAAAGCCCAAAGGAAATGGATTTTATTGAGAGGATTTTCAGTTACCCAAACTAGCACACTTTGCTATTGAACAGAAAAGCACACTTCCCTTTAGCTGTAGGGCTTGAGCTTGTGTGGCAACTATGAAATGCCGGCTATCATTGCTGCAATCATGTATGCAAAATGTTTGCTGTTGTCAAAGCTGATATCCCATAATGCTGGGTGGTGGGTGGTGCTGTTCTTGTTGCTAATTTGTAACGCATTTTCTTATCAATTGTCGCAATGCATACGGATTCAAACTGCTGACTACCAATCATTCCATGAATATTTGCAAGTGCCAAAACAGCAGCAGCACAGCTTGATACTCAGCTACAGACTTGGCTTTCTACCACAAGTTGTTGTTGTTTTTGTTGTTGTTACTTACTCACAGACAGCAGCAGCTAACGAGCAGCAGCATCAGCAAGCCCACATGGCTATATGAGGATGAGTGGCTCTGAAGCCAGCTTCTGTTGTTGCTGTTGTTGCTGCTGCTGTCTGGTGTCGGCTTTTAAGTGTCATAAATGAGAATTTATTCGGCCAGGCATTGTCATTGTGTAGCAGACTTTGTTGTTGCCGTTGCCGTTGCAACTGCTGGCGCTGTCGTAGTCGTTGGCTGTTCGCGCCGCGCTCAGGTGGCAAAAAATTTTCCAGGCTGTCAGGCAACATGGCTGCCAGGTTGGCAATTTTGCCACATTTCGGCCCCTAGAGCGAAGAATGCTGTAAAATGGTTGTTGCAGTCAGGGGTTCATGAACTCTGTCCATAAATTTCATTAGCAGTTGTCCTGAATATGCTGACTGGGCGTAGTTGTTGTGTTTGCCACTGCGACAAATTAGCTGACATTATAATAATATATAGATTATAAATGCGTATACGCAATGTGGTATACAATTTGTATGGATCAGGCGACTTCTATTGTGTGGTTTAGCTATTATGATTTCTGATATTCCTTGCAACACAATTTCCGTGGCACTGTACACGTTGCTGTAGTTGACAATGGACAATAGAAAATGCTTGAACCACGTGCCACCCTTGCAGTGGTTGCATGTTTTGACCAGCCGTGCCCCCAACCCCAGACGACAGGCCCAGTCGCAGCAAGAGAGTTCAGGTCAGTCTGACCCACTGACATTTGAGCACACAATGAAAATGGCAACAACAGCTAAAAAAAGAACAACAACATCAACAATGCGGCTAAACAACTACTACATATAACAATGGCCACGTTAACGCTTAACGATTTTCTAGTGCACAACAACGATAACAACAGTAACAACAGTAACAACAACAACATCAAATTTCCAATAGTAATTTAGTCTCTTCTTGATAAAAGCTGAAATAAATCAAATTAAATGTGTGAAAAGCAATTTATTTTAATGACGCTAATTACGTCTTGAGGCGAAATTCGCTTTTTAACTCAAATCCAGACACAGTCTTCATATTTTTCCTCCATAGCATACTTTTTAGTGCACGACCGAAACGGAAATAATTGAAATATACAAAAATGTATTCCTATCTCCAAGTGAATTTTGCCACTATCACGAAATTAAAATTTAAGCCATTGTTGCCAAACACTCAGTCAAAATTCATTCAATTTTCAGTTTGATCCCGTTTTTCAATCTTCCTTATGCACACAAATAAACATAGTTGCTTCATTTCGTTTGTTCATTTTGAAATCCCTTTAAAATTGCAGCAATTTGCAATTTGAATCACAGCATGAAAGCAGTGTCAATGATAACTTCGCCTGGACATTCGCAATTTACGTCTGAAATCCAAGAAGCAACCAGGCGACCACCTTGCAACAATGAGCAACAACTGCAAAATACACAGACACGTCGTTGAACCAAGAAACAATTAAATTAAATATTTATATGCGGGCAAAGAACCAGCAGCCAAGAACTACAAACTTACACAACGGAGACGAATGAACGAGAAAGATAAAGTGAAAGGGGATAAGAGTAAATAAATGTGGCGCAAACACACAGGAAAAGCTAACTAAAACCGATTTTCGTTTTGTTGCTAGTCCTGCTCTATATCCTTTGGCAACTCTTCTTCTTCCTCTGTCGCTGTCAAGTTGTAGATTTTTGCCATTTGGCCGGCGAGCTGCAACTTGAAAAACTTTTTTTGGTAAATATCAGCACACGCTGGCAGAGCAGCTAGAGAAACAAGGAAATCCTGTAAAGCCCGCTTCCTCCAAAATACAAGCAGCTGACGAGCATAATGCGAGAGTCCAATTTGTATGTGCTAGAAAAGCCATTAATAAAAGATGTAATTTATGACAAATTTAAAGCTGTATGCTTTTAGGGGCATTGACGCAACGCATTCCAATTGATGTCTAATATTTATTTGAAAGTACCTGTTTTATTTAGGCTTTGTAGGCAATTCAAAAAGCACAATTTGATTTCACTACTTTCATATATATATATATATAATATATATCTGTTTACTGTTCTATAACAGTAGCGGGAAGAGGAGCCGATCACATCACAGAAGCAAATAAGTTGGTCTGTTTTTGTTTATTTCAGAACTAACGCCAAACAAAACAAGAACATTAATGCGGCCTAATTTATTCAAGAAGTACGAGACGTAGAGCATAAATGAGCTGATTACTTTGTGAACGACCCTCGTAAAATGCCTAATGCTGATGTCGAGTGGAACATTTTTGGGAACATTTGCCGAATTAAAAATGATTTTATGCCAGACGCGTTGCGGGCAAATACATGGCATATATGAGTGTATGAGTGTACGAATGAGTTTAGGCAAATATAAAACAGGAGGCCAAGTAAAACAATCAAACGCCGAATCGTTGCTATTCCTTTACACTCACACACACACACACGTATTGAACTTGTAACAGAAAATCAATTTAGGCACAAACTTGAAATAGCATAAGTGGTGCTGGTAGATGCTGCTTGCCAGACGACGCCACACACACACACACACATACGAACACACACAGTCACACACATAGATGAACGTGCTTGGCATGTTTGGCATGGATGTATGTAAATGTAGGCTGAGAGTATAAACAACGCGGCAAAGCGGAAAACTTGCTCCTCAATACAATCAGAGAATCAGAGACGACATGCCGATATGTCGGATGCAAAAACACTCGACTAAAATGAAATTTATTTGTTTCCTGCCCAACAATTTCAAGTTAAATTTGTTGGGGGGCGCCAGACATTTTATTTAACGCTCTCTCATTTCTCTGCTCCTCCCAATCCCGCTCCCTCCTCCCTCATTGGTTGTCAGTTATTGTTTAGCATGCTATTTATAAATCTTTTGTAGTGAGCGGCTCCGAAACTTTCAACGCACAATTCACTCAAGCCACACTTGGCTCAAAAGCCCTTTAAGTTTTCCCTGCTAACTCTGTCTCTTACTCTCTCTCTCTCTCTCTATCCCTCTTTCTTTCTCTCGCAGTGTCACGTTCCGCTCTGTTGCGTATGTGAGTGAGTCTCCAAGTTTTGTAAGCAGGGGATAAGCGCACTGAGCTAAAGCCAAATGTAAGCGCTGCCAAAGCTGCACTTAAACTTTTGATATCAATAAAGAAAAGGACGCCAAGCAAAAGTGTAAGCTCGAATGCAATCCGGCACACACAGCAACAATGAAACACAAAAAACAACAACAACAACAAAAACTCTTGCACGAAAGTGAATTGAAGGAGAAATGCAAAAAGGCATACCAAAAAAAAAAAAAAAGGAAAAACTTAAACTTTTGGCAGTCGCTCACCAAGTTTCTACCGGAAAAAAAGGAAGAAAAAAATCTAATGCAAAACTGTCATTTAGTGTCGCTTTTATTTATTTTGATGTCAGCTGCACGTGCGCCACACTCAATATGTGTGTGTGTGCGTGTGTGTGTGTGCCACGGAAATCATCAGAAACCCAAAATAAAAAATGGCGACATGACAGGCGCACGTTTTGCCAACAACGAAAACGAGGGCAAGCAGCAGCAGCACTGGCGACAGACAGACAAACAGAGCGAGAGATAGAGAGAGAGAGAGAGAGAAACGGAACGAGGAAGAAGGCATATAGCCAAAGCAGGGGAAACAGATGAAGACAGCCGGTAACTGACTGAATGAATGAATGAATGAGTGAATGAGTAGGGATGCAGCAGCAGCGGCAGCAGCTGAGGAAGCAGCTTAGGCAATTTATGACAGGCTGGCACGAATGTCGAGTGAACGCACTGCTTATTGTGTGTATGTGAGTGAGAGTGTGTGGGTGTGGGAGAATCACTAGAAGTGTAGCAAGAACTGCCTCCCAGAAGGATGATTGCTAAAGTCAAATGATATTACTCGTGCTTTTCAGTCATTCACTGCGATAATAACTCATATGTGTGTGTGGATTGCTTACAGGTAGTTGATGACATATTTATCAAATGCGATAAGTGGAAGTGGAAGTGGAAGGAGTATTTGCAATCGCTTTGAAAGCTGCTCGTGGATCAAATAATCATAGTCTTCATGTAAGCTCTGTCTAATCTGTTCTCACTCCTGATGATTTTTTTTTCATTTATTTTTTAAGTGCTCAAGTCATTAAGGCAATTAAATTACAACTGGTTCGAGTACCAAGCAAAAGAATTACCCTTTTGATTTACACTTACTAAGACATGGCTTTAGAATTTAAACCATTCGAGATTTTATGTTCAGTTATATTGAAAATAATAATTGTTGGCAACAGCAGCAGATAACTTGAAATGATAGTGAATTGCTCACATGCTTGAATTTGGAGCCCTGAGTAAATAGCTTATTGTTATTATATCCACACTATGCCAAGTGCAGCTAAGACAAAGCTTTGGCTTCTAGGAATAATTATAAACGAAACTTGTGAAAAGTAAAAAACAAAAACAATTTTTAAACTCGCATACATTTGTTTTTTATAAAACTCTTTGGAAATTTGAAGAATGTGCATTTTATTATACAATCAAATGCAGTCAAAAGTCGCACTGACTGCGAACATTTCGCCTTCAGGGAGAGATTCACAGAGGTCGTCTAGTCAGTTGTGGTGTAGGCCAAACATATCGGTAGACAAAACATATCGGAGTAAATACAAAATTCAGAAAATAAACATTTAAGTTATTCTTGATGTCTACTTTGCCCAAATATCTTTTTAGGGCTTAATGTGCATGGATGAAACTGTGCAATAGAAATGTTATAAATTTCTTTCAGCTTGGTAAATTTTAAGACAGAAAACTTTAATTTATAGAAAGCTTAAACCTATGGATACAAACTTACTGACAATTATATTTTCCTTTGTCAAATAACATTTCAAAATCACATGAAAGGAAGCTCGGTTTTTCAGTTGTAGTTGTCAACAAATGAACGTCAGCAGCTGTTGTCACTTCACTAAGAGGCAAATGTCAAGATTTGCTTTCAACTTTAAATGCACGATTGATTTAGGAGCAAAGCTATGATTAAAATGCCCTCGCTTTTCAAAATAAGTGGATTTTTGACGAAGTTATGGCATTTTGAAGTTTCTACCTATGCACAAATACCGATTTTCAGGATAGAATTTTTGCTTGTCTTCCGACCGAAAATCGCGTTTTCAACTTTAAATGTACCATTGATCTAGCAAATGCAAATATGGCACATGCTACAAATATAGAGATGGTGCACGAAGCGAAAGGAATAGTTGTGAAATTGGGCAACAGCTGTATCAGTTAAGACAGTTGACAAACAAGCGCAAAAACAACGCCAACAATCAAGTACACGCCACTGGAGACACTTGGCAAACTGTTTTGCTTGATTGAATTGAATTATACAAGGCCTAAACTAAACGATAACAACAACAGCAACAACAAGAACAACTTGGATTTGAGGGCGGCATGTAGCATGACAAAATCTCAGGCACAACTGCCACAAAATCAATAAAATGACATAGCGGAAAAAAAAACTTTTGAGATAGAGCAAAAGCAAAACCAAAACCAAAAGCCAAGCGACCTACATATAGATGATAAGGAGAACGAACTGAAACAACGACGAAGACATTGGTTGCACAAACTGACCGAGAGCGAGCGACAGTTGCGACCTCTGTAATTTCAAGACAACTCTCAATGGGCACATTAGCAACATGTGTTGTCCCTGCAGCAACAGCAACAGCAACAGCCACAACATGTGACGAGGGCAACAACAATTTGTAGCAAGCTATGCTTGGTTAGAAGCATCGCATGTCCTCGCTGTTTTGTTGCTACATAAAATAGATATAAATAGCAATATTATCCCCACACACACACAGTCACACAGCCATACACACACGCTAGACGCCCACACACGGTGACGTTTAGTCGAGTGGACGCCACAGACATTTGCGATAAATGTCAAGCGTATTTGAGATTTATGTGGGCAAGCTCTGCAAATAATTGGGTGTTGCCATCTAACGAATTTATAGTATCTTCGTCTGGCTCATGGTCTAATGCTGTATTTGATTCCGACTCTGATTACACTCTCATTTCACTTAAGTCAGTTGCCGTTTGTACATTCATCAGCTTGAGCCAAATTTACATTTGGCCAAGAGCTAAAGCTGTCTTCAGCAGCAGCAGCAGCAGCAGCAGCAGCAGCAGGAGCAGAGTAGTTAAGCAAACGGCAACTAAAAGGATTAGATCTTCATCGTGGTTTCTATTTTTGGCATAAGTCGCTGCCAACTCTGTCTAAATATTTGCCAAGAAAATACGCTTTTTGACAACATTGCTGCAGCCAAAATGTTGACTCTTCAACTTCAATGTTCTGCCGCGGGTACACAGTGCGTATTCGTAATGCATTTTAGCCAACGAAATCAGTAACAAATTTTGCAAATCGCTAAAGCAAATAGCGTGGCACAATACCAAAACGAGCGAAGTGAAAAAGCTTCACAAAAATAAAAGAAAGAAAACGTAGAGAAACAAAATTGAAAAGTGCAAAGTGTGCTTGATGAACGTGGCTTGCCACTTGGAAGCGCAACAACCGCAGGGAAATGGGAATATAAAACGCAAGACCGTTGAAAAATGACTTCTCGAAGTGGCAGATATGCTGTTGATAGTTTTAACTAGACTTAAATGTCCTACAAACTGTTGATACTTTCCCCATAAATAAAATAATATTGATAGAGCAGACCATTTGCAAGGAGCAAAATGTCGCTCAGTTTATTTACTTAGGTCGGTTAGGTTTAATATGCATAATAATTTCAATAAACAAGGCCCTTGTCAATGCCAGCAGATCCTAAACCATTTCCCTATCATAATATGTACTCAACCGGATCCATTTAGCTGAAAAACAGAAGGGTTGATCCTTAAAGGTGTCATACTCCCTTTTTGCTAAAACTCTTAGTTAAATTTTAAATATTTATATTAAATGCGGTTCAATTCCATTTTACCCAAGTAGATGCTTCAATTTTGCCTATTAATGCCTACAAGGATATTAATCTTTATACACCCTACATATAAATTGGTACAGAGCTTAAAAATGCAAGCGAAAAAAACTCAAAGAAATAAATTACGATAGAATCGGAGAAATTGACAAAGAGAAAGAAATAGAGAGAGAGAGAGAGAGAGAGAGAGAGAGAGAGAGTGGGAGCCGGAGGGAGAGAATGCAAAGGAATTGCAAACAAAAAGGTTCATTAACAAAGTAAAAAATGGAAAAGTGCGGAAAGAGCATTGAAATAAAATGGCAGTAACCATGCAGCAGCCGCTCAACAATAAGAGTTAAAAGAAATTCTTGAGATGTTAAGGAGAAGTGAGGCACAGCCCACCAACCGGAAGTTTATGACTGTAAAAAAAAAGCGTATGAAGAAGACACGACAAGTGCAACTCGGTTGAGCGTTGCCTTCAACACTCCTTGGCTCTCACACATCCGTTGAGGAAATAATAAAAAGAGCGCCAAGTGCTGCCAATGTCGTTGCCAACTCGAGCTGAGAACTGGGTGATGCGAGTGTGATGGTGTTGCTATGGCAAATCGGTTAACAAAGCAGCCTCTGGCTTATGTGTGGTGTGTGTGAGTGTATGTAAGTGTGTGTGAGAGAGAGTGAGTTAGTTGGCAAAGTCAAATAAAATTTAATTCTGCATAATAAATGACTAAAACATATTCACAATGTTTTACATACACTCAGCCACTCAGCCACACAGTCACACATTTATTACCTTGTTGCGCCACAGGCTATGCAACACAAAAGAGAGAAAAGTGGTTAAATACTCGTTTTGCATTTGACATTAGATCTGCCGATATACATGTGTATATCGAAGTTCATGCATTTAAAGCGTGAGTGGGGCAGAGGTGTAGCCACACAATGATTATCTAATGGTTGCACAGTAAAAACGAAATTATTTTTGCGGTCATAAAAACATCCATGCATACGTACATCTGTATCCCACATCATGCACATACGTGTATCCGGCTCACATTCATCATACCGGTGTCTCTGTATATATTTGCGTTTACATTGTAGTCACAATGCACAGTGGTTCTTGACAGCTTACAAATCTTAACGAAATAGCCCAAAAATACAAAAAGCTCTAATCTATCGATCGATGGTTGCTATGGCAGCTATATACCGACGTCATAAAGGACCGAGATAGATTTAAAACTGAGGCACTTCGGCACATATAGGAATAAAAAAATGCAGACAAAGGGACATGGCTATAACGAACCAATTGTTAAAATATTGTATTCCATGTTAATCCATTTCATCAAAAGCATATTTCTTTAGATTTTCATGCCGCATTTGGCCACAGTGCCGCCCCGCCCGGCAAATAAGCCTGCGAAGATTTATCTAGGCAACCACAATAAAAGTTGACCGTATTTTACGTATTTTCCATGCTGATATTTTGCATTCATATGGTTGCCATAAAATTATGGCTCGTTGAGAACTTTTGACGAGACGTTGCATGAAGAGCGTACACATTTTTCATCTGGCAATTTTCGAAATTTCTGTTTTCATTTTGTTTTTGTAATTTTGTATTTCTGTGAACCAGCCCCAGCGACAGAAAATTAAATTAATTGGCCTTGGCGTATTCGAGTGAATTTCGTGCAACATCAATATATATTGACATTGGAGCTTTTTGCATTCCTCAAATTTTTATATTTGCCAACAATTAAAATGGAATATTTTTCCATGACTTACTCGTTACTTAACAACAGAATATTACATTCCGCAGATTGTGGCATAAAATTACGTACCTGAAAATAAACAGAAAGAAAATACAATTTAATTTCGAATATACACATACAGTATACAAATAGGAACAAGCCAGAGAAACGTTTGAGGATGTCAGAAAAGAAATATAAATTAATCAAAATGGCCAAAACAATGGGAAACTGTCCGACAGACTTTCAGGGCTCAGTCTCAAATATTCGATGGCTAATCAAATACCACTCGGTTTTAACCCATTTAGCCCACAATATGTTAACCTAAAGCTGTGGGCGCAGTTCTTTTATACAAATAAAGGTGAGGCACAACCGGGCGAAAAGGCAGACACAGACATTGTTTTAGACAAATTGATGTGGTAAAAGGGCATCAAAACAAAATAACACACACACACACCACCACCACACAACCCTGCACACACACACACACACACACTCAAAACAAAAACACACAAACTGTTTTTTGTGTGTTCATTGTTAACACATTTACCAAAGTTGATCCTTTTTGAACCCTAGAACAAAAGCAGCTCATTTGTCATTGTCCTTGGGTATTATTTAAATGATGCCTATGAACTTAGCCCCATTCAGCAGTGCTTCAAACTTGTTTATAAGCAATTGTCAAATTGTTTTCTTCCAACAAAAAACAAAACAAACAACAAAAAAAATGAGGCAAATATGCTTAAAGCAAACGCACAACACTTTAAATATGGATTTGATTTGATTCCATTTTATACATCGACTCTCCCTTATTTTGGCATATTTACGACGCGTTTGGCATTTTAATTAAATTCGATGCTGTTTGGTGTGCATTGCAAAATGTTATTATTATTACTTTGCTGCATGCATAAATTGTGTCATTTTGTGCATAATAAATGCTATAATGTTTGATAATGCCACCAATCGCATCTTGTTAGTTTCGCAACGTATGCATAATGGGCATAAAATGCATTTAAAGTTAATTTGTTTGGTGTCGCAGTTGCCCTGTGGTGCAACCGGAACAAACCCCTTCAAAAATTAAGCAGCACTTTAAATTTGCCCAAATTGATACAACTGAAACTATTCGGCCAAAGCTGAACTTCGAATTTATCAAAACTAAACCGATTTATTTATTTACCTATTTAGTCAAGATTAAAACTTAATTAAGCTTATAAGCTAAATAACAACTTTTTTTAGGCATGCTTTAGGTTACACATTTAAAATGCATTTCAAAACGATTTCTCGCTGGAACTTTAAACATATTGTATATATATTATATAAAATATTATATAAAATATTATATAAAATATTATATAAAATATTATATATACAACATACAATGGAACATTTCATTGCATTTGCAATGCGTAAACGTGCATTTCCTCATGTAAACTTATCAATTAATTGAAACGGTTCAATAATTTCTAACAATTCTAGGTATGCAAAAGATATGAGATTGTTACAAATGCAGTCACCCCCTGCCACCTTCCTAGGCCTTTGAATGCCCCTTGGCCAACCGCAAGCTTAACAAAGCTGGTGATTGTCTACAAGTTTTCGTTCTCGCTCTTGCTCTTTAAGTATGTGTTGGTGACCAGGGTCTGCGCAGCTGGGCAACCCTTTCAAACTAATTGCATGACAAAACAAACCATTTACAAAACGCTTAAGTGACACAACCGCAAACACGAGAATATGAGACGGGTGAGTTTCCCCTCCGCTCTATATCCCCCCTAAACCAGACAGCCTGTCGGTCCGCCGCCAGCAGTCCGACTTGTGTGTGTCTCGTACGAGGCTGTGGCCAACATGATGTCTGCTCGTATTATCTAAGCTTATTTCCTCATTAACTTGGAGGGGTGAGAACGAACGGAACCGTCGAGCATTCAAAACTCAAGAGTCGTTCCACAAATGTCTTTCGGGTTTTGTGTAATCTTATTCACAGTGTTCTTCTGTCGTCGCGTTTCTTCTTACTTAAATGCATTTTTCATGGTCAGTGCGTTTGCAGCAACGCAATGCAAAAAGCATAAAAAATGCATTCCGAGAAGTGGAAACACAATTGAGATACACTTGAGACACTTTTGAGATACACTTTTGAAAAATCGAATTTGAGGAAATAAAGAATGTTAGTTTGGATAAGAAAATATTTGTTCTCGATTGGTGTCAAATATAAAAATAATACCCGAATTGTCAATAAGCGAGTTTTGAGTATTTATTCATTGCACTCAAGTCATATCAAACAGCCCGTATATATATGTTAAATATACCCCGTTTGTTAGTTTACAGGGTATATAATGAAAGCATTATGACACACGCGATAGTCGAGCAGCATAGTTAAAGCAAATCTCCGCTAACAAGCAGCTTAAAATGCATGAGCAGAGTTTGCGTGTTGCTTTTTTACCGTGCAGCAAAAGCAGCAGCGGCAGCAGCGGCAGCAGCAGTTGGGAATTATCTTCCAGACAAGTCAAATTCCGCAACATCAGAGGCGAGGTCCACAGAGATGGGGGCGATGAAAAAAAGACACCCACACAGACAGACAGACAGTCACTCAGTCAGTCAGAAAGACAGATGCAGGTACAGAGAAAGAGAGAGGTGGAGACGGAGGCGGAGGGGTAGGTGGCGCGGGAGAGAACGACGCACAGGACTCATTAGCATATACCACAAGTAAGTCTGGCATCTCTAACTGACGCTCGGGGACGCCAACTGAGTGACTAACTACAGAGTGCACGGGGTGTTTGGGGGTTTTTTTTGCTGTTGCTGCCACCACGGCAACATTTTGTACATTTCTTTACACGTTTTTATTTCGCTCCCTTTTTTTTGCAGTTGTTCGTTTTCATGTTTAATTTAGTCCGAGCCACGCGCAATTAAAATGTTTTGCTCATTATACACGTGTTTAACTCGTTTACCTGTGAAATTTAAGTTCTGGTCTCAGCACTGAAAATTCAGCAGCTGCTTTAAATGATCGACAATTAATTCAACTGACACGTGGTGTAAAAAATAATATGCATATAAATAAAACAAAATTGTGTTAAATCAAATACGTGAAGCAAACACAAATTTGTAAATCAAACAACACAGGCCATGTTCGGCAAATGTTGATTTAAAACCAATTCTGAACGCTAAAAAGTATGCAACTTTTTCAAAAAACAGCAGCTGCAATAATTTTCAATTACTGACAACGAATTATACAAGCAAAAAACATGAGGGGAACAAGAAGGCGGCTTTACGCTGATTTGCAATGCAAACATTGTCTGCATAATAAAATAAAATATCTACAAATATACAACAAAAAATAAAAAATAAATACACTTTGGCCTAAGGTCGACAATTATGGCAAACCTGTGGCACAAAACTTTTTAATGAGTTTATAAACCTGAAAGGTCAGATGAAATATTTTTAATTTGCTACAGAACATTTACATCAATCTTGAACACTTGCAACATCAAACAGCTTCGCTAAAAATGCGATATATCAAAGAATATGCCATATCAAAGTGTTTCTATTTTTTGTTTTAGTTTACAAACGAAATCGGCAATGTTGTTTCCAAAACAAATTGCGTCATTCAAATTGGAGAGGAAAAAGAAACTATTGGCAAAAAGTGGGTCAGCTATTGATGACGTCCCCCCGGCCACAATCGTTAATTTTTATTATATTGCGCAATGTATAATTGCCAGATATAAAAACACCACAACGTTACAAGACCAAAAGCCAATATTCACACACCAAACCACTCAAACCTACTCGTTGTCGTTTCCCCCAGATTTTCCCCTTGAGAGCTACTAAATGGGCGCCACACACGATAGGTCCTGGGAAAAGCCAACCACATCGATTTTTTGCACCTTTCAAGCGGAATTTCCATTTACCTTTCACTGGATTTTCCGTTGCCAGGTAAGTCAATTCGAATCATTGGGGAAATTTACATGGCATATATGTATATATAGATATATGAGAAGCAGGCAAGTAGCATTTTAATCCATTGTTCGCAAAGCCCCAAAATGAATAATTCGGAATGCGTTGCTAAAAATATTTTGTAAGAACTTTCGTTGGTTATTACGTATTCAGCAGTAATTTAAAACAGACAAGTTAAGGTTTTTGTTTTTAATCATTCTGTTGACCTCATATGCCGAATATTTAAGCACTGGCCTTTCTCCACCCTTCCTTAAACGAAAATATCTTTGCAAAGGCATTTAAACAAATCCTTTGACTTTTGCAAATCGAATTTAAACTATGAAAAATTAAAAAAAATATTTTTCTTAAAAAAGAAAAAGAGTAGATTGAAAACTGTCTTATGTTTTGAATGATTGCAGAGTATCTCAGCGCGTTTTGATGGTTTTGATGTCAGTTTTATTTAACATTTTACTCGCTCAATTTTTGTTTTGGCAAATACAGCGCCAACGAAATAATAAACCCAAATCCCCCAAAAAGCAAACAAACAATTCGCTTTATCAATATTCATGATTGCCGCACGGCTATTTCTGTCCCTGCCGCACAGTTCATGAATATGCAATAAATGTGAGCCGAATGTGATTTACAAGCGAGCGCAAATGCATTTGACCAAGTCAACATGCAGCTAATTTCGTATGCTTTTCGCCAAAACGAATTTGTAATGGAATAAGTGCCAATGCCAACAACAACAAGAAACACTCAAATGCATAACGCTGCTGTAATCCGAGTTCTCAAATTTTTACACTTATTTTTTTCATTTTTCGAAAAACAAAATTTAAAAAAAAAACAAAAAGTGTAGAAGCAGAGAAATCTGAAACATGGAGACGCTGGCGCCACTGCAGCTGAAATGGCAAAACTGGCAACGGACAACAACAACAAAAACAATTTATTCACACGCGACTGAGGCGCCGACTTTGACTTTAACTCCTTTTTTTCGCCTCAGCTCGAGTTGCACGTGCCAAGCTGGAAATGGATTTGCGGCACGAGCACGAGCCAAATGAAAATCTTTTGCCGACCGCATACAAATGTGCAAACCATGAGATCAGGTACTTTATGATTAATCAAAGTCAATGATATATGGGGCGGTAGCAAGAAAGTCAAGTTGAGGTCTAATAGCAAAATTACCCTTATAATTAATTGCCTGATTTTACAATCAACATTTCTGACATTCTTGGTTGTCCATAGAAGCATTTCCAGCCTCATAAAGTATAAAGCATATATATATGCTTGATCAGTATCAGCAGCCGAGTAAATTAAGAGCTAGATAGTATAAGTTCTCTTAATCCATACAAAATTATATATATTATATTAAATTATAATATTTCATTTTATAACTGCCTCGTCTATAGAATTCTATCTTCGTTTTAGAATATTTCTGTAATATTTATAATGTAATTTTTCGAGTTTATATTCAAAGTGATGCATAAAAAATTGGCAAATATAAAGTGGAGTCAAATTCAAATTCGTGTTCGTTTTCCTTCTTCTTCTTGAATAAGCTAAGGTGCATATTAAATTAATTTTATTATAACAGCAGCTTCACTTTTTGTACAGTGCTCTTAAAACTTGCCACAGTTATGCTTTAATTTCCGCAGCAACATAAATTCTTCAACTTTCAAAAGTATATTTTTATGTATCTGTTTGTGTGCAGGTAATGCAGGCCAAATAAAAATAGTGAAAACAAAGTATAATGTCGATAGTGAAAGGTATTCGGCACAAAGTGGCCAAAGAGACCTGCTGCCGTTGCAGTTGTAACTGTTGCCAAGAGGCAGTGCTGCCTGCTGACAGCATGCTATCGCTGTGCTGGTGGCAGCTGCTGCAGAAAAGTTCTACGAACTCGATGACTGTTCTACATCTATCTTGACTTTCTATGGCCATTGTGGCAGCAACAACAACAAAGAGTCCGCCGACGACGACGACGACGTTTGCTGTCAAAAAATCTTCAATTAAAGGCGCAAGCACAAAAGCTGTCGCAACACAAACAAAAAAACAACAGTAAAAAGGGCAAAAGCAGGGTGAAAAAATGTATAAAACGAAGAAAATGGGAACATTCAGGCAGGCAGCAGCACATGAAAGTGGGCAAAAAATAACAACAAAAAAAAGGAGCTCACACACACATACACACTCGTATACATTGGTTTGTGTGGCAATGTGGCAATATTGGCGTCAAAGAGAAGTGGGCGTGTGTAGTTATGCAGTTGTTGCCTCAAATGAGCGCATTGCAAGACAATGATGTCAGATGCAGACCGGACTTAAACAGACCAGAAAGACCATATACGGAAGGAGGCAACACGGCGAATAACGGAGCAGCAGCAGGGCAACCAACCAAGAGGGCAGCCATCAGGGCGGCAGGCATGCAGCAGCCAAAGCATTAACATTCGCATTCGCATCCGCCAGATAGATATATATGTATGTGCATATATTCACAGCCAGTGCAAAGTTGTGGATGGATATTCATTGTGCTCACATTTTGTGATTGCCATTGTGTGTGTGTGAGTGTGCGAGCGTATGTGTGTGTGTGTGTGTGTGTCAATGCATGCAAAGTTTGCCAACTGCTGATAAGCAACGGGAATTAACTGCTCAGCGAGCTTTCCTTTCTCTCTCTCCCTATCTCTCTTTGTCTCTTTCTCCCGGTGTCTTTTCGCAACCTTAACAAGGATGTGGGCAGCTGCACACACACACTTAAGCACACACACACACAAACACGTGCGCTGCCAACTGCTTCATTTTCACTGCACAATTTTTGAGCTCATCCTTTATGAGCCGTCAAAGTTCGTGCGTATTTCCATTCTTCTCTCTTTTTTCACATTTTCCACTTTCTGATGCACTTTCCAAAGCGAACCGCTGACTTTTAGCGCAACTTTGAAGTTCTGCTCGAAAGCACAATGTGCTAAAGTCAAAGGATTTATGTCGCGCCCCTTTGACATGACGTGAGCTGCTGATGGCATTTGCGCACTTGTTAAAGCAAGACAAAAAAGCACACGTATCGTTTGACATTGCTGGCAAAAAAAAAAGAAAGAAAAGCTGGTCAAAGCGGTTTAGAGTAAGCGGAATGTCAATTCAAATATGCGAGCAAAGCCTCTGAGAAAAAAGGATATGCAAAAGAGATCATACTAGAACACTGAGCCAAGTGTCAGAGGAGTATAACATAATGTTACCAGTCGAACTTAAGCTCAACAAGTGTTCGTCGACTCCAGCGGTAAGCAATATAAATTCCTGTAAGGATTGCCGAATTTTTCCAAACTTTTTTACAGGTATTCAGTTACTTAGTGGTACTTTAATTCTGGTATGTACGGCATAAGAAACTCCGCTAATGATTACGTTATTTTTCCAAACTTTTTTACGGTATTCAGTTACATTTCAAAAAAAGCACCAATACATTTTTTTTACGGCACGCTACTGTTATGCAATGCCACAAAACAAAAGTTTGAAAATGAGGCATTCCAAACGGTCGATATTTACTTGGGAATACTTTGACACTAGTAAACAAAAAAAAAAACAGAAACACGATTTTCGATCAATTAGCAAGTTTTATAAGTCAGATTGGAAACGTTTGCAAATATGAAATATTTACATATTTTTCATTTACCGAAAAGGAGAATAAATATGTATCCAACAACCAGCAATGCTAATAAAAAATACAATTTTCGAAATTACTTCGTGATAAACATATAAAAATATTTGATATGTACATAAGAATGACATCAGCCCGCCCAACAAGCGTCAATTCATTCAATGCTAGTCTAGCTGAAATATTACATTTCACCCAAAGGGTAAATAAAGAATACGCAAGGCAATTTAGGAAACGCAGCACAAATGCAAATAAAACTCGAGTTCACTATCGTTGAGAGAAAATTAGTCGTACAGCAGAGTTATTCAAAGTTTACCAGTTGGATAACGTTAATACTCTGACATAATCACTTACTATCAAATATTGTACTATAATAAAGATATTTAATAATGCATATAATGGAAAGTTTCTCTTCACATGGAGTAATATGGTCCCTGCTGAATTAACTTTGTTCATTTTGGTGAAATGGGCGTGACCTGACACAATAAATGCCGCATGTTGTCGTGTGGCATGGCGGCAACGCTCCTGCTAAACGCCTAAAGCCATGCAGTGAAATTTGTGGAATTGGTATTTTTGCATAGACGACAACAACTGGAACAACAATGATAAAAGTAAATAGCTCGACCAGCCGGCAAAAGTGGCACAGAACGTGCTAAAAGTGAAATATCCTCTAAAAGCAATGTAGAAATATTGCAAAAGAACATCCTACGAGACACACACACACACAAAGAGAGAGAGAGAGACATGGAATGCCAATATGGAAAACTATGCAATAGTGAGCAACCCCCCCCCCCCCCTTTCCCACATCGAGCACGTCTTACGGCATGCACTGTGACAACACTGGCCCAAGTGTTTTTCATGGAGCATTTACACAACATCGATTTGCCTACAATCGAACACAAAACAGTCGAGTCATCGTCGTTGTCATTGTTGTCGTTGACATTGAATATCAAGTGTCAAATTTGCACATTTTTACGAGCCTTTACTGTACCTGTGTACCTATACCTGCACCTGTGCACTTCCGTTCCAACAACACACGCATACTCAATCCAATCCAACAGCCACACACACTCAGATTCACACACACACACACACAGCAATCCACTCTTCTATGGGCATGTGTTATGTGCCTTGCATGGCAATGGACTTTCAAAGGTTCGCTTTGGGGGCGCACTCTGCACTGTAAGCCATGGCATCAAAAAACATAAATGACCCTAGCAACGAATACCTTACAAGAGTTGTATAAAATAATACAATATAAATTTCATTCCAGCTCCGGTTTTGCCCGTCGTTAAATGCACTTACTAATTGAAGTCATTCCTTGAGCTGAGTTCACAAAAACCCAATATTTATAAATATTAGCTTTAAGATAATTGCAACAACCATAATAGAGTTGTACAAATATAAAAAAGATCTGTTCGTTTCTGGCTCTAATTTTGTCGATCAAATTGTGGTAAATTTACAAGAAACAAGCCAAAATAATTTGATTTTTATTCTGCTTACCTTATCACGATTCTTAAACGTTTTACAAACATCAATCAATTATAGTAGTTTCTTAAAGAAAGCTTAGATTACGCTAAACAAACACACATCTTTGCTTGCCTTCCTTTTCATTCTTGGCACAATTTGGTTTCTATGTTGCTTAATGAATGACATAGTCGTTATGCCCGCCCTGCTTAAGGGCAACTGCGGAATATAAAAATGCTCGTGTGCACATTAAGAATTAGCAACTAAGTACGTGGCACATAGCGCTATTCCCAAATGGGCCTGGCCCATAACAACGCTGGGTTCTACGTAGTAAGTAGGCAAGCACATGATTAAAAATGCACACACACAAACAGACAGCGAGAGAGATGGAGAGATGGGGAGAGAGAGGAGTTGAGAGAAAGAGACAGTTGAACAAACGCAGACTGAGCAGCATAGTTGCAATGAACTCTCTCACTCTCTCGCTCTCTCTCTATCTCTCTCCGTGTGTAATTGGCGAGTTTGCCATGTCGAACAACACGAATACGAAAAGTTGGACCTGGTCATTAAACTCGAATTGAGCTAAACGATAGGCGGGCGGGCAGCAAGGTGAGGCGGGTGAAGCCATCGGAATGCAAAGCCAGCGAATAAGGCAGTGACTTAGAGAAATTCCCCAATTGATTTCGCATAGAACGAACAAGACACACGCCACGCCACACTCGCATTAAATGTAATCTAAAGCCGCACAGCACAGCTGAGCCAAGCCGAGTAGAGTCGAGTCGAGTCGCATCGAGTCGCGTCGAGTCGCGTCGAGTCGACACCGTTGCGAATTCAATAATCGCCGTCAAAAATATGCCATTAATCAGATGTGTCAAATTCAAGTCGATGCAGAAGTATACTCAGGAGGGTAGGGCGTTATCGACCAATATGAAACAGGGGCTGCTGATATGGTTGTTTTTACTCATAAATTGCAATTTCTACTGATTATTCGCATATTTATAGAATTAAAAACAAATGTCAATATCAAATTTATATCAATTGTAAGGGCCGCTTAACAGCTTGCAACTGTTTTGTTGTTTTTGACTTCATCGACACAATTGAGAGCTTTGATTGCTTTCCATAGTATTCAAATGGATCCGCAGACCATCTAACCATCTAACTTTAATGATTAAGTGTTAGATTCATTATGATAAATTATAATCTGTTTCATATTAAATTACATCATTTACAAAGACTTGTGGTTTTTTTCTTTCTATTATCCTCTAAGGATCGACAAGCGTCTCCAAATTACAGTTCAACGCAAAAGCATTTGCTTTCCGTATTATTTTATTATTATTTTTAAGTCCTTTTTTTTCTTTTACTTTTTGTATATTACAACTTGGCCTTCAGCGATGTTGTGCAAACATTTCATGTCGCACGCTTGGGTAACAAGGCTCAAACTATGCCCCAGAAACGACTACAGCAACAGACACGCAAATGCATAATGCTTATTACATATACTGTGCCAAAATGAAAAAACTCCAGCACATTTATGCTAATTTCGTTGTCGTTGTCGTCATCGTCAACGTTACCTCTTCTCGCTGCTTGCTTGCTTGCTTCTCTCTTCTCTCTTTTTTTTTTGTACCCCAACTTATGGGTCTCGCATGTTGTTTGGGCCCCGTTTCTGTGTTCTCGTCGTCCAGTCTGCAGTAATTTATGTAAATTTTTCATCAGCCTCTGTGGGTTGCCCAGCGGTGCGGCGCCTGGGTTGGTGGGAGTTGGGTAGTTTTGCTTGCTTACCCCTGGGCAGTCCACAAAGTATTCAAACATATGAGCGAAAGGTAAAATGTAATAGAGAGAGAGTACGAGCGAGAGTGAGAGTGAGAGCAAGAGCGAGATGAAAGAATCGGGTTTACATTTGTTATGCACTTTGAATAAACCAACCCGGACGATACCCAGTCCACACCCCACCCCTCTCTTATTAGTTATCTGCCCTTGCATGTATTTAAATATGTAATTAGTTTGGGGACGACTCAAATGTGGATTCTAGGGTTCTATTTCCTTTTTACATATATGTCTGGATTACGCTTATACAGAGCTGCGATCAAAATCATTGCAATTGAATCAACAAAAAGCACTTCAAATGATGCTTTAATATGCGAACTGGCCATCAATCAATGTGTGCTGCGTATTCAGTGGCAAGAACGAGAAATTGAAAACATCGTAATTTAGTTTCGCAGCTGTTCAAACACAGACCAAACAATAATATGCATTTTGCTGACAAAGCTGCTGGATAATTTCAGTTTCCCATATCAGTTGAGAGCAACAGGGAAAAACAATATGGCAGCATGGCAACTTGGCCTAAATTTCAAAGGAACTAAGGCAATTTGAAATAGCAAAACAGACAAAATACACACAGAACTGCAGTGTTGATTTCAATTTGCCAATTCGTTTGAAATATCAAACATTTCATTCTATTAGCCAAAAAGAAGACTTCGAGCTTTGCATGTAAAATAGTTAACAGTCAGTGATTGAAAGGGATACATCTCATAGTATTTTTTAGGTTTGCTATTGCTACTGCTACTGCTGTGAACTTCAACTGTCATTTGCAATGGCTATAGCTTAATATGATGATAAGCTATATTAATATTGTTATTGGCAATTGATTTACGCCTGATATACAAGAATTTATATCCCATCTCTAAAGTTCTTATGGACCCTAAAAGTAAACTGTCTAAATCGCCTTGGCTTTTGCTGCTTAAGCATATACCAACTTTATACTACCACTTTTCGCTTTCCTAGATACATTTGCACAACTTAATATTATCTTTTAACATTTTAAGCCATTTTCAGCGAATTCAAGGCGCAATTTGTATTCAGAAGGAAAAATATAACAAAATTCAACTAATCCCACAATTCTTTTTCCTGTAAAAATTTAATCAAAATTCTTGCTAAGCCTTACAAAAAAAAAACCAGCAAAATATCGCTCACCATTTGAGCAAGATTTTTATAATAACTCTCCTCTCATACACGCATTTCTCAATTCTGTGCATGAAAACAATATAGCCTTAATTAAATCACAATCAAATGGATTCTCATGAGTTGAAAACCGTTGGGAATTGATATTTTTTTGTTGTTGTTGTTGTTTTTTTTAATTATTCTCTATATTTGTTTATTGATGCGTTGCGTATCAACATGTGTTGTTGCGAGACTCTTGTGGCATGCTGGACTTCAAACTTTATCAAATCTAATTAGCGGCGGCATAAAACTGTCAACTGTTGGCGCTGCCAATTGGCAATTTCCATTAACCATATGCAAAAAAAAAAAAAAATGAGAAAACCAACATAAAGCAACAACAACAACAACAACAACAACGACAACGACAACAAAGAAACAACCAACAACGGAAGAAACCAAGAAGCCAAGTACTAAGAAACAGCTACAAAACAGCGAGGGGCAAACACAAGTCCATTGGCCCATGGGTAATTTAGAATGCAAACAGTTGGATGTGAAGAGGGCGAGGAAGTGGGGGCTTCTGCGGATTGGGAGGAGAACTTCCTTTTGGCAAGCACAGGGCCACAACCTCAACCTAAACAGCAAAGTGAGAATTGTTAAGAAAAAAAAGAATATATATAAAAATATATATATATAAATGTATACAAAATAAAATGAAAATATATATATATATATATATATATATATATAGATATGTAATGAAAATGTAAGCAACATAAAGTCCCATCACATGTGTGTTTGCATGTGGGTGTGTGTGTGTATGAGTGGGCGTGTGTGTTTGTGTGTGCGTTAGTGTGTGTGGAGTATCATCAGCGACGACAACAAAGCAAACGTGGAAAATTGAAAAATGTGAAAAGGCAGGCACGCTGGCAAACATACACCAAGTAAAGGAAGAAAAAAAATTGTGTGCAACGCAAAAGCAAACAACATTTGAAAAATATTACGAGTATTTGCATATGATGCGCATAGAAGGAGAGGGATGTGGGGCGTGGTGAAGGCGGAAGGGGTAGCGACCCCATGGAGCAGCCAGTGGCGCTAAAGGCGTTTGCCATCGGTGGGTGGCTTGGGTGGTGGCTTGGGTGGTGTCTTGTAGTTCCTGTGTGTCTGCGTATGTGTAAATAATACAACACAGCAAATACCAAACCACTGTAGAGGTATCTACGCACACACACACACCCATCCACACACACACACACATCCACACACACACACACAGCTACACACACATCGTAGGCAAATCTTGCGCTCATTTCAGGCGTAAATGAAAATGTAAATTCGCTTAAGGGCGACGGGATGGGGGGGAGTGAATGCAAATAGGCTAAAGACAGCCGCGAAAACTATTCTTATTTTAATATTTCTTATGTACACTTTTGCTGTTATTTACATATACATATGCACAAATTTGTTGACGAAAAACTAAAAGATATAAAGTAAACTTCCTTATTCTGCAAACGCGCAAACAACATTCCAGTTGCACAGAGTGGCAAGATCAAATGAAATTGATTTGAGAAGAACAAGGAAATATTCCATAGCCTAAATATATAGATTGAAATAAATGCAATTTTTTCGTAAGCCAGATTACAAAATAATAATTTCCACAAAATTCAAATACTTTGAGAATAATCCAAGCATTCCAAATGGCTACGTTTCTGATCTATAACCGATATTACCAAATTAAAAACGCTGCAATTTATTTTTAGGTAATTCCCTGAGCGATTATGGACTAACTTAAGTTAATATTTATTAATATTTTTGTGACTAATATCATCAATAAATTCTCTATTTTTTGCGAGGACAACTCCTATTTGGTCAAGTATCGACGCTGCTTTGAAACGTTATGCTATCAAAATCGAAAACCTTCCCTTACGCTGAGATCAGCTCTCGCCTTGGAGTAAAGTGTTAATTCAGAATCTTAAAATACTAAGTATTTGTCTATTGTGGTTTCAGTAAATTCAGGTTTTTCAATCCACGCTGACAAACAAGCTTCATAATTGCAGCTCATCAACAAGCACTCCAGCTTCTCTGAGCACCCAATAGATCTTATTATGTGTTGAGCCACTGTAGCCCAAGTTGTGTTTGCTTCTCCTTTTTTGGCTTTAAGGAAGAGAATTTAGAAATTCGTAGCTTTATTTAAGACGTTAACAATAAAATATTGCGTTACGTTAATTTTACAATCTTTTAACAATCTTCATAGTTTCGAAATATACGGGTCGCAGACCCCGGAGACGCATAATAATTTTGTGATTAAAACATGATTGTTGAACAATATTCGAATGTTTTCAAAACAAGAATCAATATAATTTAATGACATTTCCACATTAGAAAAAAACAACATTACGCCGTGCTTGGCTCAGGGCCAAACTACAACATTTTCGAGTATAAAATTCTATGCGCAATCCGAATTGACATTTTCAAGTCGATCCGAATTCGTAGTTCACTCTTGCACTTATAAATGGAGAATGTTGGCAGAGTGTTTGTTTGAGTCATTTACTGATAGAGATGCGAATATCTGCAGTGACTAATAAAAAGCTTAACAAGCTGCAATATCAAAATTAGCCTTCGTCACTCATCGCGGCAGTCGCCGTCTTCGCCCCGATCGACGTCTCGATCTCCGTCTCAGTGGCACTTGTTTGAGTCAGCAGACGGAAACGAGAAACCGTTAAAAGCTGAATACGTGACATAGTCAAAGCTCGGCGCAAGAAGAGAGCGATATCAAAAAGTTATTCAATGTGAAATGGATATAAGCATTATTTTATGCAGATATTTATATAAATGGCAGAAATGTTGCGTTATATTTATTTTAATTTTTGTTTCGCTTTTGTTGCTAACAATTAAAGCCTCAATGTCGAGGGCGATAAGCAACAACAACAACAGCAGCAACAAAAACAGCAACAACAACCAAAGCAACAGCAAGATATGCAAAGGCAGCAACAACAATGACAGCCACAGTCACAAAGTGGAAAAAGACGAATTATGCATAAATTTTTTGCGGATTTGCAAAAACAAATTTTTATGACGCTGGCCCACTCAGAGGCGTGGCCAAAGGCAACAGCAACAATTCAAGCGAAAGCAACAACAACACTTCAAACTAAAAATAAGCAAAAATGTTGCAGGTCGGGCGTCACCGACTGCAAAATACTCTGATACTTCTTGAGACTATCATGAATATACCTCCTTAAATGACTGACTCTAGACTCTAGAGTGTAGACACAACAAATATTTAACCTGAAGCTCCAAGACTGGATAATATAGAAAACATTGACCCAAGCCAGCGTACCTCTTCGAAAAACTCTTTACACTGCTTCGTAGATAATTAAAATTGTGGGAATTCAAAGCGTATTCATTTATAGACCTTAGAGATCTTCTTGCAACACCATTTGAACACATTATCTGTCTCGGGCTTAGTCGAATATAGCTTAATCGACTGGTAGTAAACAGTCTCTTGATACAGACGAAGATCCAGCATTTACAAATGCAATACACTCTTCTATCTTCGATAGCAGTGTATACAAATGATGACACTCTCGCACACACACACAAACACAGTCTCTGGCACACGCACAAGAGCAGATAATGTTGAAATATGCGACATTTGAAATATTTAATACATTCAGCGCCAAAGAGATCAAAGATAAAACACAAATAAATCCCAAATATGATTAAGTAATATATTTTAAAATATTTTAAAATATGTATTTTGTATGCTATTTGTGTGTTGGCGATATCAAAACTAGCTTGTAAAACGACAATTATCCAAGCTTATCAAATCGCCCTACGAACTTATCGCACACTTGCCGCAAGCAACTCGATGCCGCAGTACATTCCGATACAGGGCTACAAGCAGATGGAGGATGCACTGAAAGTGCACTCGAAACCCAATTGCCTCATTTACATGTATTTCTTTGGGGGAGAAGGACAAAAAAAGGCAAGAGCTGGTGTCCCGACTGCGTAGCCGCGTTGAGGAGATCGTAAATACCGCATTTCGTGAATATTCGCATCCGGATTCGCTGATTTTCACCGTGGACGTTGGCAATCGGGTTGCCTGGAGTGATAGTTGATAGTTGATGACAAGTTCCGTCAGCCGCCGTATTCCTTGAGGGAGATGCCAACGCTCATTCACTGGCAGGGAGCGGAACGCTTGGCCCGCGGCGCTCAGCTGAGGAAGGAAAATTTGGGGCGGCTCTTTTTCGGCCAAAACGCAGAGCGCCATAGCTAAAAAAGACTTATGCCAATAATTAAATAAGTATTTTTTTTTTCTCTTTTTTCCATTGTGACTAAATCTGTTTCAAATTCAATTTTTGTTATGTATTTACATTTGAATTTTTTTTGACATTTGCCTGTCAATTTGTCAATGCTTTCAAAACCTAATTTTTATTCTGCGAATTTGGTGCGGATAAACGAATAGTTTTTCTGAGTATTAATTCTATTTAAAATATATATATATATATATGGACATTTTGTCATGCACGTGTTTAAGTAACCAAATTGTTAAATTTAAAGTAAAAAAAACAGATGACGACAGTGACAGACTATGAGATACCCTTTACGTACTTTTACCAAGACTTGATCAAAACTGTTGCAATTTTTATAAGCATTTTCCTCTTTTCGTAATAATTCAAATGCCAAAAAAGTAAGCTAATCAAACATGAAACTTGAGTCAAGTTTTAAGTTGCAAGTCAAATGCTGAATGTCAATAACCTGTCGTCCAGCGAAAATGAGCAACAGCATCAAGTGATGATGAAGCTGAGAAAGAAGAAGCAATGTGGCAGCAACACAGCAGCTGTCACGCATGCAACGAAGGCCACCAAAGAACAAGCAGACTGCAACACTGGCAACACAACAAAAACCAAAATTTTTTTGGGGGGGGGTGGGGGCTGCTGCAATCTGTTGCAGAGTTTGTTTGTTTGGACCCACGTTGCTGCCCCTGCCACGCCCTCGCTGCCACATGGCATGGTAATTGTTTTTGCGCCTTTGCCCGTACCCCATTAGAAGCCAAAAGTGATGTGGGTATAACAATTTGGCAAAACCGATTAAACGAGTGATTTAATCTCAAAATATATGTAGAATTTGGAATATTTACTTTGAGCATTTCTAGAAAGAAAAATATAAAATTTATATTGTTTTTTTTGCTTTTAATTGTATAATGCAAATTTTGCAGTTTCTTTTTTATTTTAATTGGCTTTCTGCTTATCGAATGGAATTTTGGCTAATGGCAACCGATTAAATGGATATATATATATCAATATGTAAATTTGAATGGGATATCTCGTTAAAGAGGAGAGTTTTTCATGCAAGAACTCAGCTTTACTTACTACTAACATATTGTATAGCTTTGATAGGAACAATCGGTCAAAAGATGAGCTCTTCTAGTAAAATTTAGATGTTGGCAATTTGGTGGCGTTCTGCAAGGGTATGCAATATTCGGCATGCCCAATGAAGCCGTTCCTCCATGTTTGTTTTTGGTTTTTGTTTGAGCGTAATGAGTATTCGGTTTCTCTGGATGTGTTTGCTGGCAAAAGAGCAACAAGCAGGAACCAAGATGACGGTGATGACGATGTGGGGAACGTTGCTTGATGGGCATGGTTCAACGTCATACATACGACGACATCATCATCATCATTATCCACATCAACATCATCATCATTGTCACGCAAACAATATGCCAAAGTAGAGGAATGACAAGAACATTCTGCTCCATATGCAAACATGCTAAGGCTTCTGCTTGGCTGGCAACAGCTGCGCCCCTATCCCTCTCCCTCTCCATCCCTCTGCATCCCTCACCCACCATCGTCTAACATTGCTGGCCTTTTTGCCATTGCCCAGCAGCAACAGCCACATGGGGTCCACATGCGAAGCGACCTGAACGCGATTTGTGGGCGTTTTTCAGCAGCGCGAGATATTGAAGCAGCGAAAACTGCAATTACGATCGGAGTGCGTGCATGTGCATGTGTGTGTGTGTGAATGAGCGTGTAATCGGAAGTTGGAAGTGAATCGGAAATGGCAAACGAGCAATTGCAACAGCTCTGAAGCGCTTTGCTTGCAAATCAGTTAACGTGTGCTAAAAATCAATTTTGTAGATGGAACATCCAAGTTAGCACTACTAAACTTTGTTTCGATTTCCATTCGATTTTAATATACAGTTACGAATGAATGAACCGTAAGTTTTGCAATTTGTTAATTGCTGATTTTTAAAAATTTTGTTTCAAGTAAGTTCTGCTTCTTGAATTCCTTTCATTATAATAATGGCACCACTTATGCACTATATATAGAAATCGTTTATTTTGTGCAACTATTTGTTCGTTCATTTTTAAAGTAATAATTAAATTGTATATTTTGTTAAACACAAAGTAAGCTAATAATCCATATTATAGACATTCTATAATATATTAAGAGGCGAAAACAGAGAACAGATTACTTGAAAAAGAAATGATCTCATTTAGTCTGAAAAACAGCAAATTAATCATTTTATATAAATATGTATTTGTATATTTGTATTTTTTGAATTCTGTTTCCAATTTAATAAATCACTCTGATTTCCGCTGATTTGAGATGTGACATTACAATTATCATTTCTGTGAAATACCAACAAAGATTTTGAGGTGGAAGGTGAAGGAAAAACCACCTAAAGCGAAGCAAACAGGAATTTCGAAAGTATCAAAGATAATTTCTATAAAATATGTACTTTTTTTCTCGTTAATCTGTCGTCTTAAGTCAAAGTTATCCAACAGCAAATTCCTTAGAAATTACTCAATATTTATTATTATTGTGTTGTACAAACATTGGCGCCGTGAATAAAAAATCACCCAATAAAATTATTGTTTAAAATTTTAAAATTATGAGCCGCTGGCATCTCTCCTCGCAAGAAAAAATACCTATATTGGAATGCTCATTTTTTTCTATCTTTTTTTTGTTAACAATATAATCTATAAATTTTGAATGTGTAAACAAATTGCAAAGGGTGTGGAGAGAAGGGGAGGGGGAACATGTTTATATGTGAGTCGAAAAATTTGCGTGGGCGTTTGCGTGGGTAAAAACACACACACACATTAAGAGCGAGTGAGAAAATAAATGCCATAAAATGTGCAACAAACAGCAAACTGAATTGGAAAAAAAAAATGAAAAACAGACAAAACCACACACAAAATGAGCAGCAGCTGAAAATGTGTGAAAAGTTGATTGAAAAAGCATCGAAAACATCAAACAAGAATAGAGAAAAGAAAAATACCACAAAAAAAAATGATGCATACATAATTATGAAAGTATGCAAGTGCGTGGGTATGTTTGTGTGCGTGCATGTGTGTGAGTGAGTAAAAATGCAGCTGTCTCAGCTGCTGCGTAGGCTGCTAACTCCTTTTTTGTGCGCGCTTCTGTTGTTGTTGTTAATGCGCTTGCGGCTTACATTTTTAATGTTAATGATATGCAAACACGAAACAAACACACACACACACACACACACACACACACAGACGACGAAAAGTCAAAAGAGAGCGAGGAAACAAAAACAAAGCATAGACGACGGCACATGCACAGGAAATACGCGTCATACACAAAAACCTAAAAAAAAAAAAAAAAAATAAAAGGTGAACTAGCAAAGAGAGAGACGGCGAGCGAGAGAGATAGGAAGTGACTGAAATCAAAAACAAAAATTTGCGCGCAATTTGCGTCAATGAATAAGGCAACATAAGGACAAAGTGGGTAAGAGGGGGAGTGATGAGTCGATGTGTGTAAATGTATGTGTGTGAGTGTGCTGCCATTTTTTGCAATTAAAACACAAAAATAAACTTGTATGCGCAGTAAACAATTCAAGTGTAAATTATAAAGAAGTGGAAAAAAGTAAGAATAAACAATCACACGCACGAACACACACACACGCGTACATCTGCCATATGCCTCATCCTGTGAACAAAGAAAATTGCAGTTAATATTAAAACTAAAAATACGCACACCAAAGATACAGAGAGAGAGAGAGAGAGGGAGAGAGTGCGAATAAAATCCGCAGTGGGACAACGAAAACAAAAATTGTAAAAACCAATAAAGCAGCAGTAAAAAGCAAACACACCACGCATACAAGAAAAAAAAGAGAGGGAGATCGAGAGAGAGAGAAGGGAGAGAGATACAACTTGTCGTAAACAAACCGCAAAATGAAACAAGCTCAAGTCGAACATATGAAACATAGCCAAAGCGACAACAACGACAATGAAGAGCGGCAACAACGCATGATTATTGACATTGCGTTACCCTTCTTGCAGGCAGGCGGCTGGCAGCGTCGTCGGCAGTTCAGTTCAATCTGCTTGTTTGGCTCTCGTCTTGAAACTGCCGGCCTCTGCATGGTCTTGTCTCTGCATGTTGTTTACCTCAGCAGAAACTCAAATTCAAGCAAAGCAAACGGCAGCAGCAACAAACAACAACAACAGCAGCAGCCCTCAACTTTGCTGCTAGCAGCGCTGCCTCTGCCTCTGCTGCGTACTCAACTTCAAGTCGCGTCGCTTATCGCTGTCTTCTTTTCTTCAATTTTATCTGCCTACCCAACACTGACACACACACATACCCACATTTTATGCTCGTTGGCTGCTGTTGTTGTTATTCTTATTTCACCGCCTGCACGCAACACACAAACACATATTATTATGGTATGCTCGCTCACTTGCTCTCTTACAACGCGCTCTTTCGCTCTATGGCTACCGCAAATGTTTTTGCTTTTGGTTTATTTGCGGGCAACCCTTTGAGTTTTGTTAAAATTGCCTTTGCATTATGTTGTCTTGGCATGTAAAAATGTACTAATTGGATTTTCTTTTTATGTGCTACTTGTATAATTGATCCACTCACTCACTCTCTCTCTCTTTTTATCGCTCTCGCTCACTTACTCTTTTATTTACTTACTCTCTCTCTCTTAAGCTCGCTCTCTTTACCTGTCAGTTGCAGCGTGATCTTGTTTGTATACATGACAAGCACACAAACGCACACACACAACACATGCGAATGTATATGTGTGTGTGTGTGCAATTAAGCTTTTTGTAATTAGCTCGTGTGTTTATAAAACGATTCCATTATTGCAATTTGTGCTGATTATTTATTGGTGATGATTTTCAATTGAACTTAGATTAGAGCGCGATTCAAGCTGTAAAATTACAGTACGTGTGTGTGTAATTATATATATGCGTGTGTGTGTGTGTGCGTTAAGTAAAAGCGTTGACATTTGTAACCATTAGGAAAAAAAAAACCGCTGCTGATAACATTTTGACATTAACACCGATGACAATGTTGACAGCGAAGTCTTCTGCTGCGTCGTTTACGATTTCGGCGTCAATGAGCGCAACGCCTGCCAGCGAAGGTGGAATGAGCAGAGCAAGAGCAAAAGCAAGAGCAAAAGCAAGTAGCAAAGTGCAAGCAGTAAGAACTGCTTATTGCTAGTAAATGCAAGGCGAATGTGAATGCGAACAGACAAATGAGCATTCGAACACACGCATACGCACACATGCACGCATATCGATACATACATATGCATGTAGCGTGCGACAGAGATAGCTGCATGCAGTAACAAGAAAAGGTGTGTGTGGAATGAGAATGAATTTGTGTCGAGCTGTTGAGCGTTTGTTTTTTTTGTTTTTATTAAATTCTAGACGTATCTTTCTACTATGCTCATCTTTCTGATTGCTGTTGTTAAGAATTTTTGATTTTCAAGGCTGTGGCATTGAAGAAATTGATGATTCTAAATTTCAGTCAACACAAGCACAAATACTAAAAAGATACTCGAAACTGAATGACTGACGTCATGACATGTTTAACAGCTGGGAGCTAAGGAAATACTACCAAAATAAAACCCGTAATATTGAGAATATCTTGTCGACTTTATTGACATGCGTTTCGGGATTGGGCAAAAAGAAATGCCTTCCAGGAAATCTATAAATACAGAGGTATTTATGCGTGTATGAGTGTGTGTTAACAGCCTGTTTAACGCAACACGTGAAGACGAGCCAAAGATGAGCTGAGACCGCATTTAATGCGCCTGGTCACCTTTAACTAATAAACACACTCTCACCTCTCGCTCTCTCTCTCTGTCAATGTCACGCACACATGCCAATAATGCTAATGAGCGCAAAATGCGTAAACGAGCCAAAAACAAAACTTGAGCCAAGTGCGGTTGTGTGTGTGTTTCTGTGTGTGTGTGAGTGGAAAGCAGCAGGCGGCAATAGCTCAGCGGCAGCATCTCCCCACCCCCAAATGTGTGTGTTTGTTTGTCCACTCGCACACACACACAGAAATCATTACATTATCCTGCACACTCCAAAAAACCTCACTCTCTCGCTCACTCCTTTGGACACTCAGTCAAGCTCTTCATCAGTTTACTGAGCACGTTCTTAAAATGTGCTTTTTTTTTATTTGGTGAGGACAACATGAAGAAGAAGATGAAGATGGAGCAGAGCCATAACCACAACTAAGCCAATTTTGGCAAAAACAAGTGACAAACAGACAGACATACACGCAGGAGGAGGGGAACGGAACGAAATGGGGTGAGACTGGACCGGAACGAGATAAACAAGACAACAGACAACAACTAGTGGTAAATTCGCAACGAAAGAGGCCAAAGCATTATTTATGCGTATGCGTGTGTGTTGTCTGTTTGCACACATTTCGGGCCAATAAGTCACATAAAGTGTGTGCAGCAAACAGCAAACAGCAACTGCAATTGGCAAAAAAGCATTTTCCATCGCACTTTGGCAAACGATCAACAGAAGCAGATGAAGAAGAAGAAGAACGAGCAGCTGCAGAAGATTAGTTGCTTATGGGCAATGCATTCATCACACACACACACACTCACACATGCAGAGACAGACGTTTTTAATGTCTTTTTACAGCAGCAGATTGTTTCGCTCTTCATTATCATCTTTTCATCAACAACAACAGCAAATACGGAATACAAATTGCAAGCGTTGCCAGACAAAAATGTTTTCATTTCATTCACACACACACAGTATATATGTATGCATGTGTGTGTGCTTGTATATTGATTAGTTTGCATTAAAGTTGAGCAGACATTTCTCGTCTTATTTTGCATTTTAAGCTGCAAATTCTAACAGTGAGTGCGAGTGATTGGGAGGGAGACAGAAGAGCAATGTGGAAAACCTCAAGCCGCAAATAACAACAGCAATCTGCAAGTGAAATGAATCGACAGCAATTGCCAGGTGCGAAATAGGTGGACACCATTTGAGGTTAGAGCAGTTCATAATCTCTTCAAATTGCATCAAAATGAGATAAAAGTTTTAAGCCGACAATCAAAATTGAGCATTTATAGACATCTTTTATATTTTATTTTAATTTAATTCACTTGCTTTCAGTGTTCCACATCCAACAATTAATATTAAAAAAAAAATATCGACCAAAATTGAAGTGGAAATTGTTCGGTTCAGTTTCAATTAAAATACTTAATTAGAGCAGACAGTTAAAAATCATTTAAATATGTGCAAAAAACAAAAAAAATCAAAGTAAAAGGAAATTACTTAACGGTAACATTTTTTTTGTTTGCCGAGTGTTCAAAAATATTTGCAAATTGCGCAAATGCGTTCCACACCCACTTAATTCCCATTAATTGCTTACAGATGATCTGTTCCATTTCCAATTAAATCCCATTCCATTTGTCACTTACCTCATCAGCTGCTTGGGTGGCGGCCACCAGCAGAACTAGCAGCAACGCAGACACCAACATCCATTTACCGTTGCTAGACGACGACGTCGACGTCAGCAGCGCAGTTTTCAGCTTTGATTTCATTTTCGTTGCGTGGGCGTTGCGAAGAAGCAGAAGTTGTTATTGATGTTTTTGTTTGGTTGAACAAAAAAATGAACAACTGAATTCAATTTCTTGTTGTTTATTGATCGACGAATGATGGCAGCATAAGGAGCTTCTTAAAATTTTATTTTCTTGTAATTTTTATTTTTATTTTGTAAATGCAATACAAAATTGGGTTACACTAAAAAATGCGCTTCGGAAATAAATAAATACGATTAAATTTAAACACGTGATTAAACTGCTTAAACAAACACTCAAACACTTTATGAACATAAATATTTATTTTTTTCCTCATATCGCAATCGCGATTTATCAATTTAATTTTAAACAAATCGCGTACAAAAACAAATCAATTGCGATCGGCTTGTGTGTGTGTGCGAGCGAGATACAGATAAATAACAGACATTTTACAATTTAACATTTAATTTTTGATAATGAACAGCAATTTTTAGTTGCGCGCGCGGCTAAAATCAAAGCGACTATCGATGATAGTGGCAGGAGTGAGGGAGGAGGAGAGAGAGATGAGTGAGGTGAGCCGTGAGCAAAGCAGAGCGCAAAAGAGAATAAACAAGAAGATTACAGAGCAGCGCAGCTGAGAGACAAGCAGCAAAACAAAAATGATAAAATGAGATAGCGGAGCGACAAGAGAAGAGAGCAGCCAAAAAGGTGTTTGTGTAAATATCTCTCTCTGTGTTAGCAAGTGAGTTTGTGTTGGTGTAACGCGCTCTTCATGTGTGTGTGTGGGCTGTTTTGGGACAGTGTTGGTGAGCGTAGTACAAAATTACATTTACACGCAGCATCAATAAAACATAAAAATAAAAAAAATATTGTAATTTATTAGTTTTGCATTGGAAAAATGGGAAAAATTAAAATGATTTTTACACTAGCATTTGCCTCAACTCGATTTTCCGCCCACAACTAACTACACACTAACACACACACTGAAGCACATCTACTCTCATCACACACACACACAAAACGGTGGCGGCTTCTTTATGTTTTTCTATTTTTTTTTTACGTTTGCGTTTTGCTTGAGCACACGAATTTTGTCGTATTTTTGCCGCTAATTGTGCACGCTGCGCTTAAGGGCACCTTATTTACTTAATTGCACGACGATTTGCGCCTTATTTATTGCAATTACAACAAATTCGTTGTAATTAATTGTTAAATTTCTTTACACTTGAACTGGCAACGCGCGCTACTCCCGCGTCCGATAGCTTCGACGGTTTAATTTCGACTAATGTTAACCAGCTATGTTAACTAACAGCGACTGTAGCTGGCAGGCTGACCATATGCAGCACTCTTGACTCTCGGAAAGTGGCACCAAAAAATACCTAAATTTGAGATGAGCGCTTAGGACGTTCACATATTTGGTATTTATGTACTATGTGCAATACTCTCACACTCAGTTCCATTCATTTCGAACATATTTTGCAAAAGGAGACTTTTTACAAAAAGAATTGGATAAATAAGGTAATTCCGTTAATTTACGACCGAAAACAGTTGGGCAGGGTAAACGGTGATAAGGCAATTGACTGACAATTCAACTGCCCAACGCCGTTCAATAAGCCAATGAATCATTATTTGCTTTGTTGTCTTGTTTTTTGCGTCGCTTTTGAAAAGTTCGTTCCCCACCACCCCCCCATCTCCAATGACAGCCTCTGCACACACACACAGTGAAAAATATTTTTTTCGGGTAAAGAAAGCAAGCTGCTCTTCTCAACTTGCTTGTTACGTGTTTCGTTGCAGGCTTAAATGCAAGCCGCTTAGTCAAAATGGATCTGGTGGACATCGATCAGGTCCTTGACAATCTGGAAGCAGAGCTAAAAGGTGCGAGCAAAAGCATACAACTAGCGGTATATTTAACAGTTGACTTTTTTTTTTAATTTATTTTTTTTTTAGCGGATGAGCAACAGAGTCGCAGTGCAGCAGCAGCAGTTGCAGTCGCAGCAGCTGCGAGTGTTGCAACTGTAAATGTGGGCGGTGGGGAAACACGCCCACTGGGCGATGGCAGCGCTGGCGCAGCCAAAAATTTTGTTGCCGTCTCTCAGGTGTTCAACAGCCTCAACGATTACCGCAACAATGTGAAATCACTGGAAACGGAGCTGGAAACGAGGGAAAGCTACGACTGGAAGCAGACAGCTGATGAGCAGCAGCAGCCGCAACCGCGTTCCAGGCAACTGGAAGTTGTAGATAATAATGAAGATGATGATGATGATGTTCTCGATGATGACGATGATGCGCACGAGGACATTAAAAAGTATAGCGAAGCGCAGGCAAAGCAAACGAGCAACAACAACAAGTCGGGCGAGGAGCTAACGGTATCCTCCTCGGAATCATTAACCACCTCGTCCTGCTCCACCTTCTCCTCGGGTCCCTCCCCGGGCAACATAAGCAACTCCGAGGAGGAGGAAGAGGAGCAGCAGCAGCAGCAGCTGCCCAAAGCAAATATTGAGGGGGCGCAGGAGCAGCTGGTGGAATCGATTGCTGTGGAGGATTTGGCATTGGGTCTTTCCTCCATATCGATAACCACAACGACAACAACAACATCAGCCTCGCCATCCATTTTGCCAGGCGAAGTCACAGCCAGCTCAGCGCTGGGCAAGGTGCTCAACGAACTCTCCGCGGAGACGAGCACGGAACTGGACATGCCAAGTCAGCAGGCAGCCAAAAAGAATCATCTGCATGATGGAGATGATGATGATGATGATGTGGATACCAATAATTCGCCAGTGGTGAGCTAAGCTATTATTTATTTATTATTATTACTAAATAAAATCTTATAAATATAATTAAAAAATAAGAAATATTTATGAGATTTTTGAGATTAGAATTAGAGCCCTGCATCTGCCAGGATTACATATTTATCCAATATATATATATCAGTCAGGATAAGTGTGGTTAACCTTTCTCCTCATTCCAGGAGCCGGCGCCAACGTTGGACGCGGCTTTGGAACAGCAGCAGCAGCAGTTGCAGAGTCAGCCGCAGCAGGATCAGTTGCAGCAGCAACAGCAGCGGGCGGAGGAGGAGGAGTCACAGGATGTGGCGCCGAAGCGCAGTCAACCTTTAACCTTTTGCTCGACCATGGACGAAATCTCGGACACGGAACTGGACAGCATGCTGCAGGAAGTGGAGGCGGACATTGAAGAGGAGCAGCGCATGGATCAGCCAGCTGTGGCAACAACTCCTGCTGCAACCAGTTCGAACTCCAACTACATCCACCAGGACATGATTAAGATTGAGAATGTTGACGAGGATGATGATGACGATGAGGATGCTGTGGATGAGGATGCCGACACTGGTGCCACGGCTTCGCCTGCAACGGAGGAGGAGTCGGTGCGCATCGTGTCCGAGCAGGAGACTACGTCGGCGGATCAAATGAATGTGGACAACTTCTCGCAGGCCTCCACCGTGGAATTTGCCGAGCTGCGGGCACACGAAACGGCGGCGCCAGAGGACGAAGGATTGGTCTCACCTTTTAGTAGCAGTGCCAGCGATACTGATTCGCTGTCCGGGCGCAAACTGGAGGAGGAGGAGGTGGAGCTGGAGGAGGAGGAGGGAGTGGTACAGCTGGAGGAGTGCAACGGCCCTGATGCGGAGCAGCGACCGCAGCGTCCACAGACGCTAGATCTAAATGGTGGCTATCAAACGAATGCGGGACAAACACCTCCGGCGGATCAGGATCAGGCAGAGCAGCAGCAGCAGCAGGCGGCTGAGGGAAACGGCGCAGAAGAGGAGAATGGGGACGACGAGAGTCCCATCTATGAGGCCGTCGGCTACAGCGATCCGCATGCCAATCTGGGCAAGGTGCCACCGATTTGGGTGCCCGACAACATGGCCACGCAGTGCATGCAGTGCCAGCAGAAGTTCACCATGATCAAGCGTCGCCACCATTGTCGTGCCTGTGGCAAGGTGCTCTGCTCCATCTGCTGCTCGCAACGATTCCATCTACAGTTCGCCAATGAGCCCGAGTCGCGCGTCTGTGTCCAATGCTTCATGATACTCACCGAGCGCCAAACGGCCTCGAATGGGATCAGCAGTGGCGCTGGCAGTGGCACTGGTGGCGATGCCAGCATCTCGGACATCTATGCCGGTGCCCAGGCAACTGTGTTGCCGCCGACGCCAATGCGCACGCCGAATCCGAACAATCCGATGGAGTATTGCTCAACGATACCGCCACATCGTCAGGTGGCTGATGCCGCAGCTGCTCCCACTCCGAGCGTCATTGTGCCCGTCGGCGTGCTGAAGAAGACGGATGGCAGCTCCTCGAACTCCTCCAGCTCGGATGGCAAGAAGGGTCGCAAGCGCAAGAGTGTCATGTTCAGCGATGGCATCGCACCCGGCAGCGAACTGGCCAGCACCATGGAGCAGCAGTGGGGCGAGGCCAAGCAGCCGCGTCGCGGTGTCCAGCGCAGCAACAGCTCCTCACAGAAGCCGCCCACACCAGGCGCCTCCGCGAGTGGCACCAACAGTGGCAGTGGTAGCAGTGGCAGCAGTATTGATACCAGCACCACCTTGGGCCTGGTCGCCCAGCTCTTCCGTGGCTCCATACCGCCCACGGCAGCGGCAGCAACGCTCCAGGCAGCAACAGCGGGCAACCAAGAGTCAAGCGGTAAGTTGGGTATGAATTTCATTTATTTATTAATTAACAAGATATTAATTAAGAGATTAAAAACATTAATTTTAATTTAATTTTTTATTTTCCATATTTTTTCATTGAGACAGATTTTAGATATTTGTTAATATATTATTAATAGATTATGTTCTATTATAATAATATATTATTAATAAATAAAAAAATCGAATTTACAGTTAAATTTCTAAATTTGATGATTTTGAATTAAAAATTAAATCAATTCATCAAAGCATTTAATTAATATCCAAAAAACGCTTGAAGAAATATATTTAAAGTATATAAAATATATTTAAAATATTTAAAAAATAAATAAAATATATTTAAAATATATTTAAAATATTTAAAATATATTCAAAATATATTTAAAATATATAAAATATATTTAAAATATTTAAAATATATTTAAAATATATAAAATATATTTAAAATATATTTAAAATATTTAAAATATATTCAAAATATATAAAATATATTTAAAATATTAAAAATATATTTAATATATGTAAAATATATTTAAAATATTTAAAACATATAAAATATATTTCAAATATATTGAAAATATTTAAAATATATTTCAAATATATTGAAAATATTTAAAATATATTTAAAATATATAAAATACATTTAAAATATTTAAAAAATATTTAAAAAATATTTAAAATATATTTAAAATATGTAAAATATATTTAAAATATTTAAAATATATTTCAAATATATAAAATATATTTTAAATATATTTAAAATATATAAAATATATTTAAAATATATTTAAAATATATAAAATATATTTAAAATATTTAAAATATATTTAAAATATTTAAAAAATATATAAAATATATTTAAAATATATGAAATATATTTAAAATATTTAAAATATATTCAAAATATATTTAAAATACATTTATAATATTTAAAATATATTCAAAATATATAAAATATATTTGTAAAGTTAAATATAATGCAAATACTCGAAACTTTATTCATTTACTTGATTTTATTTATTTTTTTTTTACTAAAATACTTTTCTAACTTGTCTTAGATTATTTTTTTTTTTAATCCAGTTGATTTCCTCTTCACAATTAAATTTATAATAATTATTTTATAATTTACTCTCGAAAGAGTTTAAAGTCAAAACTCACGTAAAGTATATATATATATATATATTCAATTTAAGTTAATTTAGATTAGTTAAAATATTAAATATTAAAAAATTCAAATAATTAATCTCATTCCATTTAAATGAATATTTAATTGATTTATTTTGTTTTGTAGCTGGTCGCAACACAGCGCAGAGTTCGCCGCGCCACAAAGTGGAGGTGCAACGCTCGCGTAAGTTGCCACCGTGCGATGAGCAGGGCTGTTGCATACCCAGCGAGGAGAACGCGCTGCCACCGATCTGTGTGGGCAGTCGCGAGGGCAGTAATCTTAACTGTGATGTGGAGTACAAGGAGGTGCGCAACGATGCGGATCTCATCGAGCGTTTGCAGCGCGAAACGCTCAAGTTTATTGTGAAGAACAATTTCTATGTGCTGGTCAAGGTGGTCAACAGTGAGTAGCAGCAGCACCCAAAAGCCACCTCTGTGGCACCTCTGCTAATCCTCTCTTGAAACACCCTTTCAGTGAGTTGCTGCATGAATCGATGGGTGTTGAACTTCACCACATCCGGGCTGCATCATGTGGGCAACGATGAGTTGATCATCCTGCTGGAAATCAAGCCACCGCCGGCAGCGGGCGGTGCATCCGTGCCGCGTGATATATTCCAGCATCTGTTCGAGATATATGTGGAGGCGGAGTGTGCACGGAGCAGCACACAGGAGCTGGCGTTCACCAGTCCGCGCAATGCCAACTTTTTGGGCTCGCGGGAGCATGGCGGCTTCATTTATATACGGCCAACGTATCAGTGTCTGCAGGGCGTGATTGTGCCGGAGAATCCGTATCTGGTTGGGGTGCTCATCCATCGGCACGAGGTGCCCTGGGCAAAGGTGCTGCCGTTGCGCCTAATCTTGCGCCTGGGCGCCCAATATCGCTACTATCCGTGCCCGCTGATCTCGGTGCGCAATCGTGAGTCCGTCTACGGCGAGATTGCGCAAACGATCATAAATTTCCTGGTCGATTTTCGCAACTATTCGTATTCACTGCCCGCGATACGCGGCCTGTACATCCACATGGAGGAGCGACAGACGACGGTGGTGATACCGCGATATCGCCAGAACGATGTCATCAAGGCGATCAACAATGCAACCGATCACATCCTGGCCTTCGCCGGCAACTTCTCCAAGGTGGCCGATGGCCACTTGGTGTGCATGCAGAACATCAACGATGATCGCTCCGAGATGTATGCCTATTCCACGCAGGCAATCAATATACAAGGACAGCCCCGAAAGATAACCGGCGCCAGTTTCTTTGTGCTCAACGAGGCATTGAAGAGCAGCAGCGGCCTATCGGGCAAGTGCAGCATTGTCGAGGACGGCCTCATGGTCCAAATCATGCCCGCCAAAATGGAGGAAGTGCGTCAAGCGTTGCGCAATCAAACGGACATTGAAATTGTCTGCGGTCCCATTGCGGCCAGCGATGAACAGAGCGAAATTGTCAGCATCAAATGGGTGGACACCGATCGCGAAATCAATATGGGGTAAGCAGTGCTATACGCTCCACATTATGCTTAACTTGGCTAACACAGCTCTTCCACAAAACAGCGTCAAGTCGCCCATCGATGACAAGCCCATGGATGGTATTGCCAACATGCGAGTCCACGCCAGCTTCAACTATTCCAATACCAATTACGCAATACGCCTCAGCGATATATTCATTCTCAAAGTGAGTAGGATTCGGAACTGCGTTCAAGCTGCTAACAATCTAAATCAGTTGGCTTAAAGCTTCAAGTTTTATATTAATATATATATATATATATTATTTCGTAATAGATTAACGAAACAATCAAGTTCAATTAAGCTAAGCTGAAACGGCTTGAGATTATTTTAAAAACCTTTGTGCATAAATGCAACGAAAGATTCTGTTGAGCTTAAAGATAGTTTTGATTATATAGTTATATATATATATATATTACTTAGTTGCCTAACTAAATAATCAACTTGTGTTAGCTGATCTTTAAGCTAAGCTTGTCACTTGACTTGAATTTGTTTTTGAGAACTCAACTTCTTCAAACGAAAGCTTCAAATTATTTGTCGCACTCTTTGAGTCTTAAGAGTTCTTAGTTCTTAAGTAGATTAAAGTAAATTACAGTGAGCAATCCAATTAGTGAACTAAGTTTGTCGGTTTGAGGCTGAAATTTTTGAGAACTTCATTTTGAAGAACAAATGCTTCTGTTAAGCTTCAAAATAGTTTTGATTTCCCATATTTTTAGGCAGATTAACTGCAATTATTGTAGTCAATCCACATTCACTCGTGTCAAATGATTTAAGCGATAAACTTGAACCTTAATTGAAGCTGGTTAATAATTGCTTATATTTTTTTTAATTATTTGTTGTTGTAGTGCGAGGATTGGTATGCGACGAATGGCAACAACTATGCGGACATCACACGCATCGCTGAGCAGCTGGCGAGAAGTGCTTCGATGGCGCTGCTACCGTTTCTCGATCTACTCGCCGCGGCTGGCACCAACAAGCTGGCACTGCGTGCCACACTCGACCAGGAGAACGTGAGTGCAACAAATTGTGCTGACTGTGAACTAGCTGTCATCAACTGACAATTTTCTCACCATTTGCAGGTGTGCTACGAGGCCGGGGCAAGGGGCAGCAAATTGCCGCCGCTTTATATGAATGCACTCGATAATCATCTGATTGCCACGCTGCACGGCGAATCGTCTGGCATTCAGGATCCTATTATATTGGAACTGGTTTTCTACATACTAAACGCCTAATCCCTTGTGCAATTGCTGCTACTCGGTCCACTCTTCCCCCTCCACCACCACTTGCATATATTTCTAACCACGCCTACGAAAGTGATCAAGTGTTGGCCCGGCCCGGCCCGTACCCTCCCCTCCCCTCCCCTACCCTCCGCTCCCCTACCCTACCCTCCGCTCCCCTTCTTTACCCCTAAATATAATCGTTATACGTATTCTCCGCTGGCTGCGTTGCAATGGGGGCGGATGATTGTGCAGTTACTGTATATAATTAATTAGTACATGATATATATAATATTATCGGTGTTTTTTCTATTGTTTCTTTCATTTCACTTCAACGCCCCAATGCCTCATTCCGCTCCCCTTCACAGGCCGTCGTCGTCGTAAACATTTTGTAATTTTCAATGTTTTTTACATAATAATCTCTGACGGCGTTTAGCAGACCTTTTGCAATTTTTAAATGTGTATCATTTTGTTTACGATTAGCGACAAAAAACTAAAATGGCAACACAAAAAAAAACTTATTTGTATATGATGTTCTTTATTATATCGCTGTATATTTTCGAATTGAATATAAATAACGACTATATAACTGTTAAATCTATACGTATTCATTTGGGTAACGAAATTCCAAAAAAGTTTTTTTGATTTGGGGAAAATTGAACATTTTCAAAAACAAATTTGTTGCTTGGACTGAAGACACACAAATTATAAGTAAATTAATTCAAATTTGATTAACCATTTTTGAACCTCTTACGTAATTATTCCGATCAATACACGTTGTTAAATTGTTATTGTGAAAATTGTTTATTAATGTTACTTTTCCACTTGTAGACAACTTAAAGAAAATGTTTCGGTTGGCAGACGACACAACACAAATAAGTTACAAACTTTAATATAACAACCTATAAATGTATATAAAAAAGATATAACGCATCCATTGAGCATTCCCAGATTCAAAACTGGGGCAATTGAATCGAAGTGGAAGAAGAGAGAGTTGTTACAAAAACTGCTTAACATCCTATTTATAAATACATATATGTGTATGGGTAATATGTATATACAGATATGAATGATATTGCCAAAAATGATATTACACTAATAGCGACCCCCCCAAAGGGCGGGGGCAGTGAGTTGTAAAAGGGGCGTCAGTCCACTTGTTCTTTCTAATTTCGGAATATGTTGTTTGCTGTTGTCGATGTTGTCTGTCAATGTGTCGCATATTGTTGCTTTTTAGATTTGTTTTCTTCTTGCATGTATAAACATAGATAGTTATAGATAGATATAACTTAAGCACTTGTCCTAGTCGCGGGGCTCTACAGCTCGTCATGCTTGGGACCGGAGAACTCATCGTGCGAGATGAAACCGTTCTTGTCCTTATCCTCATGCTGGAATATCTCCTCGACCAGCTTATCGTTCTCCTGCAGCATATTCTTCAGCTCTTCCGAATCCTGACCCTCCACAGCCGTCATTTGCTTCTTCAGATATTCACTGACCTAAACAGTTCATCAGAGAGATAAATCGATTAGGAATATGCATTAAGAAAGTGAAGTTACAAATATGAAGAATATTAGGTTAGTAACAAACCGAGACCCACGGATATATCACATATAGAGTGTACAACTAAAACAATACTGATAAATGTGCGATCCATACATAGACGATTACCTCTTCGCGGCTCAGCTGCTTGTCGGCATTATCATCGATCTCCTTGAACACATTTGTGGTGGGCGGCGCATTGCCAATATTGATCAGCTCCACATCGAAGAGCAGCGTTGCCTTCGCTGGAATCACATTACCAGCACCCTGATCACCATACCCCAAATGGGGCGGAATTGTCAGCTTACGTTTCTCGCCTACAAATGATTCAATTTAAGAGTTGCTTCTATGGATCTGTGGCGATTCCAAACTTACCCACACACATGTCGAGCAGACCCTGGTCCCAGCCTTTAATGACCTGCAAATGCAAATAATAACGAAATTAAACTAAAGAATCTACAGTAAAAAGTTAATCAGATTGTGATTCACAGCTGATAACTGTTTTTGATTTTCCATTAACTGTTTAACAATTTGGTCTTTAATCTCTTGTCAACAACTGATTATTCAAAATTTGAATTGTGTTCTGAACTGGACAGCTTAACTCACCTGGCCGGCACCCAATGTGAATGTGAAGGGTTGGTCGCGGTCGAAGCTGCAAAAAAGATAGAGAGAGAGAGAAGAAAGAGAAGCGTTAGATGAGCGAGAAGAAAGAGAAGCGTGAGATGTGAGATGACAAAAAAAAAAAAGAGTTGCAGACAAATTGTTAGCCGCTTGTTAGTCGCCAAGTTTGAAGTGCAGCTTGTTTTTGGCGAGGTGTGGCAGCTGGAGTGTTGTTCACACACACTCACGCAACGCACACACACACACACACACAAACACACTACACATTTATCACATACACACACACACACACATTGTCAACGGGCTGCAGTTCGCACATAATCAAGAGTCAAGCCACAAAAAAAAAAACACATTTTAAAACAATACATCATTTTTTATGTCTGCTTGGGGTTGGGGTTGAGGTTGAGTTTGTTGTTGTTGTTCGTTGCTGTTTTTTGTGTTGTTGCTGTTGGGTTATAAAATGCGCTGAACATACGCGAAATTATTTGTTTGATGGCCCTGCTTCCGACGCTGCTTAAGTTGAGCGAATTACTTTAATTTGTGACACACAAATAAAAGACGACATCATCCCTCAGGCATCCCTTATCATAATCAGCTGTTCAGGTATGCATGAAAACACCCCCATCGCCCGATATCGGAGGGGGGCACTTGAGTATGATGTATGATGGTATGATGTGTGGCACAGTTGCAATGAAATACACTCATTGTAATTTGATGATGGTGTTTATGAGCGAGCACACATTCCAAATATGAGTGGACTTTAAAATAACTGTAAAATAGGCCACTTCTAGAAGATAATATCTACATCCAAAATCGGAAGTCTCTAAGAAATACGAATAAAGTAAGCAGCAGAAAATGGAATCAGTCAGAAGTCCCATTTTGAATAAAGTTTGAATATAAATGGACTTTAAAATAGCACTTAGAGCATATTACGTCTATATCCATAATGTAATAGACAAAATCTGAAAAATACGAGTACAAAAAAGGCATCAGAAAATGGAATCAGTCAGTTTCTTAAGATGAAGTCCTAAGCTAAGAAACACTTGAATTTTGATTCGATTTTGGGATACGACAAATCCGTCAATTGTATTTTAGCATATTCCAGCTACAACTTGGATTATGCAGGAATAATAAATGTTTTTACGGGAATTCCCCTGGTGATATCAACTTGCAATTGGAAATGTGTCACTTGGGCATGCCTAAGCAAACTTTCGAGTCTGTTGTTGCTTGTATTTGGAAAACTTTGCGACTTTGGCTGTTGTGTAAAACTTGTGTATAATGCCTCCCCCCCCGCACTTCCCTATCCCCAGTTGACGATCATTTTTTAATGAGCCAAAGAGCTGAAAGCGCCTTACAGATTATTGCAACAAGCACAACAAATGATTAACAAGGAAACACGACACAGGACGCAGGACACCCACATGAAGCGTTGCTGACGACACTTTGGGCCTGGCAAAAGTTCTCGACAATATTCTATTGCCCCATTCCCCTTGCTGCCCCCTCCCTCCCCTCCTGTTGTGCATTTTTTCCGCGGCGTCTGTTAAATATTTTATGTACATCTCTTGGGCATTTTGCAAACATTTTTACATGCTGTGGCCTTGTTTGGAATCACAAGTTGTGCCAGCTCATGATGATGGCATGCGGATTGGCATTGCCCATGGTATAATCCAACCAACCGAAAAAGTGCTACCTCAAGTGCTCCAAGGAGTTGGAGCGTAACCAAAGTGTCGTCCGCCTCCACGAGCCCCATCCTCGTCGTCGTCCTTGTGGCTTTCGCTGCTCAACTGCTGCAAATCTCTTGATGAAATAAAAAATCCTACAACATTTGTCTGGCAAAATACGAAAAAAAAACCACTTGCCGGAAAAGCTGCTTGTGCATTTGAATACTCTTGCGAATAACTGAGGGTTACTTATGGCAATCAGTTTAGAGGAGATCGTCGTTATTGTTACTATATACATTTCAGATATGTCCTTCGCAGGAAGAGATTTATCTGAAATGCACGCTGTGAATCCCTATCGCAAAGTCAAAGTGTAATAATAAAAAAACACTTGACCAGAATCCGGAGAATGGAATTTTTGAATTATAAAAAGATGTCGCCAAACCATAAATTGTAGATATATATATGATATATATATAAATATAATAACAGTAAACCAAAGATTAGCAGCACTTGTTGATATCCTCTTCAAAGCAGGTAGAAGCAGGTAGAAAATGCTCAACTGATGAGTTACACATTTCTATTTGATTCATGCATGATTACATACAGGATATATATGTATATATATAAGCCAAATAAGAAGACAAATAAGCTATGCAAAAAGTGTTATAACCCACTCAGCAAGTGTATCCAAAAAAGGCAAACAAATGTCAAGCAGCAGCACACAGCACGCGGGCCGCTCTTCAGTTGTGCATGTTTGTCGGGAGGATTACGGCCTTTAAGACACACACACACACACGCACACACACACACAGCCACAAGAAGCACACCCACTCTGCCACCTCCTCCGCCCCTTCAAACAATCGCAGACGCTACTCGACGCTTGGCTGTGAATTTTTATTGCATTATTTTCCATGAATTTCTAGTAATATGTGAAAATTTTATAGCGCCTCGCATATGTGTCTGTCTTTATCTCTGTCTGTCTGTTTGTCTTTCAGGGTTTCTCTGACTCAGCACGCACAGGTGATTGGCGGATTGTGGGATTTCAAGGGAGTGTGGATCGGGGAGCGGGTAGCGGGTAGCGAGCTCACACGAATCCTGCTAATTTATGCGATTCACAGCAATAAATGTGAGCAAAAGAAAGCCGCTTAAATCGCTGATCAATGTTAATTGTTATGAGTGAAGGCGCAGGAAAAGGAAATATCCTTTATACTCGTATGTTTATATTTTAGAGTGGCCAAGGATTGAGCTTCAGGATAAGAGCATAGACTCCAAGCTTGTACAGTGGCTGCAGCAGAAGTTGCAAAGAGGAGCAGTAAGTGGAAGAATCTTGAGAACAGTTCTGCTGCTGCTGCTCGGAACTTGCCTGGGCAGCCGCTCTATTGACCATTTCAGTTAGTAAATTTAGGAACGATTTAAGCCAGATTATAGCCAGAAGAAGAAGGCTCAAAACTAATTAACTTTATTTGGAGTGTTTATGCTGAAAATGTAAATTGAAAAAGCCTTTAAATGGCTCTTTGCACAAATGATTAAGCCACAATTAAAGCGTTTAAGGGCGCACAAAGCGCTGAATAAATTAATAAAAATCGTTTAAATGTGTTGATTGTTTCAGTCAACCAACAACATGGCCAGATCGAGATCCGTGCAGCCATATCCGTAAAACGTATACGTCGCCAACCTCTACACGCCGGGGCACACTGGTCGCCAAGCATGCAAAATTGATGAAGCTGCACGGCTGACGCAACAGCAAATAAACTGCCAGCTTGGAGAGGCGACTGGAGAGGGTCTGCGCGGTGATGGTGGTGCGCTGGTCTGAGCTGGTGGGTCAGTCAGTTGCACAGGTGTGTTTTAAAAACTGGACACACCAGCAGCTGAAGCAGCTTGAGCAACAAATGTTGGCGAATTTTGGCGTGCGTTTTGGGTCGATTTGGAGGAAAGGTTTGCTTTTCACGAGTCGCGCATTATCATCAAGTCAAACAGCAAATGCAAACTCATTTTTTGTTGGTTGTTGTTGCTGTGTTGTTGTTGCTGTGTTGTTGTTGCCGTGTTGTTGCTGCTGTGTTGTTGTTGTTGTTGTTGCCGGAGGCATCACTAAATATTTAATAAGTTTCGATTTCATTCGGATTGCGAGAGCGGCAGCCCAGCAATGCCATTGGAATTTTTATGCATTCGAACGCATTTAAAATGCAGCTCAATGGCCAAAAAGAGCGAGATAGCGAGAGAGAGAGAGAGAGAGAGAGAGGGAGATGGGCAACATCCGTTTAAGCCATTACGTGATTCGTAATCCGAGAGAAAGGGCAGAGGAAGTGGTGCGAGTGTGCGTTAGGCTGCTAAATCATACCAAGCCACTAGCCACACACACACTCACACACATACACACACTCACACACACACATATGAATTTCAATCCAATCAAATTGAATCCTTTTGCCAGGGCGCCCATTGATGACCTCGTTTTATGTGCGTCGTTGTCCGAAGTTATAAAATCAAATATGCGTCCACAAAACCTCAACGGGACCTCGAAGCGACAACTTGCCACCAAAATAAAGGGGCATAAATAAAAGTAAAAAAAAAAAAAAAACGAACACGAAAAACCCCAGCGATTAAGCCTTGCAACACAAGACGCAGCTTCGCCCGTCAGTCTTGGACTCTAAACTTTGCCCAATGTGCGAACAATTCGCAGCTGGCACACAATTTATGCAGCCGCTGTGCGGCAGCATCACGTGCCACCTATACGAATTGTTGCAGACCTCGTCAAGCAATGAGAGCAAAAGAGCATATTTTGCAGCAAGCACATTAATTATTTAAACTATCTACGAATGTGCGCAGCAACTGAAGACGTTTTACATTTTTTGGCAATGTTTTTCTTAAAAAAAAGAAATCGAAACACCAGACGCCAGTCGCTGCTGGTAGGGGCAGACTTGTGTGTGGGCACAGTGGTCTACAGTAGTAAAAAAAACATAGTAAATTATATTTATACTTTATTATCATTATTATATATAAATATTTAATTTAATTTTTAACTTAAAAATTTAAATTATTTTTTAATTTGAAATATTTCAACGTGCATTTTGTGCCACTGTATTGTGTGAGTGTGGCAGCAACTTTAACTGATTGCTTCATATGGTAATGAGCTTTAGAGCTAGGGGCAGGCAGTTGCAAGCGTCACACTTTTCCTCCTTCCGACTGCCAAACCGAAGTGATCATAAGCGTTTCCTCTGCAGCCAGAGCGAGAAATGGTGCCAAGGCGCCGATATCAGATCAGAGATCCACTCAAGCCTGACGCCCATTGCCTGCCACAGCAAGCGAGCAAGTAAAAAAACAAACCTGTCATGGCCAACGCATCGCGTTGCGACTGTTGTTGCTGCCTGGCATCTTTCCTGCTTTTTGGCCGCACTAATTGTGTGTGTGTGTGGAGTGCGAAAAGTAAACTGAAGTTGAACTGAAACTGGCGACAGTCAAGGTTGTCTGCCTTGGCTAATGGTTGTGCGGCTAAGAAAAACTTTCACTTTGCAGCCGTTGTTTTTCTTATGTGTGTGTTTGCACGCACTCCACTTTTGGGCATTAAATTGCACTTGACGCAGTCAGCGCCGGTGCCACATACAAATCATGCAAACACAACGACGACAGCCCGTAAGATATGACTCCAACAGATTGGGTGTGGGTAAAGTGTTGCAGCAACTGACTGGCATGCCTTGCTGGACTGTCTGCCTGTTGTCAAAAATTGTGTTCGTTGGAATATGCTGCAAGTTGCACTTGGGCCGCATATACCCTTCTCCCACTTGCCAGTTGCAAGTTGCCAGTTGCAAATTGCAATTTTAATGCAATGCGCTTCGCAAAGTTCAAGTTGCCTTTCCCTTCCACATAAATATATCTCTCCTGCAACGCGGCGTATGCGTAATAAATTTATAAAAGAAAACCTTGAAATACTTTGGTCCTGGACAGCAAGTGCAGTTAATTCGTTTCTGGCATTCGTAGTCTGGCATTTGAATTATCTACCTTATATATATATATATATATATATATATATATAGAGATGTTTCTTATACTTCCAACGAGAAACTCATATTTTATTTAGACCAATTTGCGATATTAAATTAAGCTTTTCGCATTAAGACAAAACTTGAAGTAAATTAACTTAAATTAATATCCTTCAATTTCAAATTATTTTATTTTATTTTTTTTGTTTAATTATTTATTTAATATGATTAATGCATATTTAAAAGGTTTTGTGTATGTTACAGAGCTAATTATTTAAATATATTTCTCTAGTTCCACTTTTTAGGGCGTATCTCCACTTTCAACCGGGTATCTTTGCCACACACACACACACACCACCTACTTAAAGAAAGTATCAAATTCAGCATGCGAGCAGATAACAAATTAATTTTTCGTGCACAATGACAACAGTCTCTCGAGTCTCGAGCGACAGAGGTGTGTGGGCGTGGCAAGAGTTGCCTGCCCTAGACATAAGCACACATATATCATAAGGTGAGACAGGGTTTGAAGACGAAGTTGCTCATGTTCCGCGTCAGGCTGATTAGAATATAGCGGAACGACTGCATTATTTATGCCAGTCAAATTAAGGTCTGCGGGTCAAAGGCTGGTCGCATGTTCCTGTCTACACCGTTGCTGCTGCTGGCAGAGGCAACTAGAGCAACTAGAGCAACCAGAGCAACCAGAGCAACTCCATTGACAAAGTGTGGGCGCACGTGACGAGGCAGTGGCAATGACAGGTGGATGAGTATTGTATGAGTTGCTGTAGCTCCTTTCTGGCTGGCTGGCTGGCTGGCTGGCCATCCAGTTAGTCAGTCCTGAATGTCAGGCCACAACAATGAAAATAAAAGGAGCCAGGCACGTGACAGGACTCGCTCCGCGCTCATTATTGCATAAGTTATCGACTAGCCAAGGGGCCCCTCTTCTATGTCAATTTAATTGCAGAAGCTCGCGAAATGAAATTAGTTGGCCAGCTGCAGTGGAAGCAAGTCTTCTAATCCTTTCTATGTCCAGTGAGGCACGTATGCAATAAGGCAGCAAACTGCACGCCACAATTATTTTTCCATACTGAAACCTATTCTAATTGAATGTATTTTCAATCATTTCCACCTCCACCTCCATAACTGACAGATGAAATTACTTGGAAGTGGTTCACCGAAAGGAGTTGAGCAAATTTAAGCAAATGAATTTATTTTTGTATTTATTTTCTATTAGTTATTTTTTGGGAGGGTATTGGAAATATTTGGATTATATTTGGTAAGTAAGCTCAATCAGTTGGAGAAGGACAATGAGCCTTGCCTTTTGCCTGAACGAGTGTCTCTCAGTGTCTCTCAGTCTCTCAGTGTGTCTCAGGCTTCTCCTGGTTATCCTTGCACATAATGCCATAAAGGAGCATTCAGCAAGCTGCCTGCTAATGGCGTCTTCAATAGGCAATCGAGCTGCCATTTAAAGGCTTGTCAAATGCACAAAGAGGCCGTTTCTCCTGTTTCGCCCTCTTCTGCACTTAAGCCTTTCAGCTTGGCATCTGCAGCTTTTTAATTAGCTGGCGGCAGGGGAGCGAAAAAATACATACATATACATAGACTGTAGCAAAGGTAGCTAATTTCCGGCGTACTTGGCTTAACCAACGAAAAAATTCGCACAAAATAAAAGAAACACTTTAAAGTTAAGCAGCGTATTCAACGCTTCGGGCTGAGTGTGCTTCCAAAGAATTTTGCATACAGAGAACTGAAAGCTGTCCTCTTTGCGTGCCGGCAAAGCATCCTTCGCTGCACTGGGTAGCCTGGCAAAGTGCCTGTCGCTTTGGTTAAGTGCGGCGAGGCATTTAAGCCAATGCTGCTCAGAGAATGGGCGCATTTAGCAAATGTTGACTTCAGCAACAAGTGGCTGCCAGTCAGCTGGGGCAGGGGCAGGGGCAGGCGGACAAGTGCGGGTAGGTGGCAACGGATGCTGGCAAACGAAGGACATCTTTTTGGGACGCACTGATTGAGTTAGAGTTCGGGTCGAGACCTGAGTTGGCAGCACGCTAAATTAAACAGCAATTGCGAACTTTCAACACAAACTTTCAGATAATTTGTGAATCACTCTCTCTCTCTCTCTCTCTCTATCTCTATCTTCACAGGTGAGTGTGCGTGTGTGTGTGTGTTGACAGGTATAGACATACCTAGTCTTATGTGAGCATTGTGTGCTTGTCTTGTGTTTTGTTTAGCATATGTGCCAAATCGCATTAGAAAAACGATTTCCTGCACAAAAGATTCAATTTTGGAACAACTTTAGTCCCTGTTATGCAATCAAAATATAAGAAAATATTCGGACATAAATCAAATCAAAATATATTAAATGGAAAAACTACGAAATATTCGACATTAAGAAACCAAACAAGAGCGGCTCGATGACTCTTGGTGACTCTTGTAGACTGGAATCAAATTATCAACATCTAAACTTCAGTAGAAATCTAAATAATGGACTGAAAGCTATATGATCTATATAGTAAGATAGTATATATGTATATAGTGTATATATATATATATATGTAGTAATTTATATGACACAGTAGGCATTTGACACAGACTTTTGAACACAAAAGATTTTTACACTAAAACTCATTTGTAAGTTGATTGTTCCTATGGCAGCTATAAGATATTGTAGTTTGATCTGAATCATTTTTAGATCGTGTCGATCTCTTGTTAAACAAAAACAAGTTTTCTATATACAATAAGTCATTTTTCGACCGACTTTTCCTATGTTGCTCAAATGACAAGTCTCCTTAAGCTAACTGCAAGGTTTAGGAACTAGAAACTAGCGGACATCGTTATATAACCAGATCAGGTATATACATCTATCCATACTTTTTGAATATAGCAGAGATGATGTCATCCATGCCCAGCCTATTGTAAATCAAAGCCGAAAACATATTTTTTTTCATATTCAGTGGCAATCTGGTATATTAAGTTCTCTACACTATTTAGGCTTATCTTTGCCCACAAATACATGTAACTGTATACATATATATTGTACTTTTACCAGATTTAATTCCAGTTTGTTTCGCCAGTTTATTCATATGAAGATAAGGACGAAATTGATAATGATGTGAATGCAGCGCCGGTCAAATTGATTACATTCTTAATATAGAATTTCAGAGGAGTTTGGGTAAAGTGGGCGCAATGGAGAGAGAGGAGGGGGAGGGGAGGGGGAGGTGAGGGGCAGCTGTTTGTAGTGAAAAACATGTGTGTGAAAGTGACACAACAACAGACTCGAAATGTAGTATTTTTTCAAGATGGATTTCGGCTTAAAATGACTCAAATTGAAAATACTTTGTTATGCCACTGATAATAAACTAGAAGAAAAAATATATGCAAGAATTGAGAGAAATAATTTTCCATTTCCATTTCTTCAGGATATTCATTCGCTCACTTCTGAGAGGAAAAACCAATGGACTGGGAGCGTGGAAGGGCTTTCCATTTGCTTTTCACACCATGTGTCTATCAAATGCATAATGTGTACTTAATATAAATTCGCAAAAGTGAAGCAGCTGCTGCAAATGTTGCATGGCAGCGATTGACGTGGCCGCCAAAATGCATTGGCCAACAACAGCAACAACAACAATAAACAACAGCAACCAAACAAAAAGCGTATGGAAAATGCTGGGCAACAATTGAGATCGCTTATCAGTTGGCGTCTAATTTACGACAATGAGCCGCCAACGAAGCCTATGCGACGCATGCTTAATCCCCAATGTGCGAGTGTGTGTGTGCGAGTGTGTGCGTGCGAGTGTGTGTACGACTCTATGCAGAACAAGTACGCAGTTCAGCTTTAATGTTTGAACCGGTGGCATTAAAAAAGCGTGTTGCAACTTACCTCGAATCGAATTTCTTGCCATCGGCTTGCAGTGTGCCCGTATAATGCATGGTAAGCGAATCTCCGTTCTTTGTTTTCTGGTCACATGCCTCCGGAGTGCTGATCACATCCACTTTGAGATCGCTGCAATGAACGCCGCTGAACGCCACCAGAAGGCAGGAGAAAACGATTGATTTCAACATGGCTGCAAGTGGAAATTTTTAAATTGTTTTTCATTAGATAGCTAAAAGAAAACTCATTAATCGTGTCAGTTAGCTAGTGTGAACGCTTAACTGCTTTTACTGTGCTGTAAAATTAATTGCCTTTCAAACTGATTAAAGTTTACGAGTACTAACCGAACCCATTTAGCACATTTTAGACTTAAGTGTTCGCCTCTGATTGAGCTTCCTTTAATTGCAAGATTAAGCATGAAAACATTTTCAGGCTTTACAGAGATGATTCGAAAAGTTAAATTTGATCAATTATGAATGAAATAAATATGTTTCTTTAAATTTTAACAAATAATTTTTGATCTAACTATAATCATGTCTGTATTCAAAATTACCCAATGAAAACAACACGATTAAAGAAGAGCAGAAAAGAGAGGAAAAGTAAAAACGCAACGCGTAAAGAGTGAAAAATTGGTCATTATGCAAATCTACAATTCATTTACGGGGTCCGCTCGCTACAGGTTTTTATCCAACTGCAGAGGATTATGCAATGCCAAAATTACAAATTATTGCAGATGTGTACGTGTTTGTTTGTGTGTGTGCGAGTGTGTGCGAGTGTGTGCGAGTGTGTGTGTGTTAACGGTATGCGTAATGTCCGCAAAATCGCAAAAGGTGACGATGTCCATTGTGGGTTAGGAAGCTCAATTTGGATTTCAAAAACTCTTCAGGTAACATGGTTTACATTTTTAATTTATTTCGTTTTTTTGGTTTTATATTTCTGTGTAGGAGTTTTGAAATTGCAAATGAAAGTTGGGAATTGGACATCTTGGGCATTTTCAATGGCCCATTTGTAAGATTAATGCGTTTGGAAGAAAGCGTTACAAGAAAATGATTTGCAAGATATAAGCTCGACTGTTATGAATGACAACACGAAGTAACAACTCATAATCACAAAACTTTCACTAATGTATGAAAGGCAGCCGTTTGAGCAGAGACCTGGCACCTTATAATTGGTCCGTTACCAAGTGCAGCTTCTTCGTTTAACAATTATAATCATCTCATCCGATCTTTACCCATAGAGGAACCAAATAAGTTACATAAATGAGTTTTGAAGTGAATGCCATGGCTAATTAATTCGATGTTTTAATTATGTGTTATGTTATTTGGGCTTTGTTGCTAGGCTTTTGGTATTTGGATTTCAAATTAATGCCGTTATCTTGAAACATCTGCATCATGAAGATGATATAGCAAAACAAATCGAGGAAAACTCTCTTTCACTTGAGAAACTACAAGGCTCCTATTAAATTAGGAAAGTCATTCTGAAACAGCATCTCCATATTCATGCAAGCTACTTTAACCTGATATGGAGGCTTTTCTATGTGTTGTTATTAAAATTACTGTCCAGTTTTGGTGGTCAAGTCTTTGCAGAGAATCAAATCTTCGGCTAATGGAAGTTTGCTTTACTTTCTTGCTTCGAGTGGTTGCTTCTTTTTTTTATTTTTTGGGTCATCTGCGGCAAAACCAGTTGTGATGTGTTGCTTTGCTTTTGTATCTTTTATTTCATATTGTTGTTGGTTTACTCGATTTAAGAGGCTCACTTAAGGCCTGGTTCATTGAACTATCATCCAAACCGTTAGGTTTTACCAACTGGCCCAATGCAATGACTTGACAGCATAATTGGCAGGTAAACGCTAATAGCATAAGTGTTTGTCATCTGCCAAAGGGGCACACGTCATGAGTTTTTCCATAGACAAAAGCTAAACACTGAAAGCAATAAAGCGACAACGACTAACTAAAACAACAAACAAAAAGAGATTAACGGAACACGACAACACTATTGTAGGCCGGCCGGGCCGGGCAGATAAGCAAGGTCTGGAATCGTTTTCGTTTTGTGAGTTTCGTTAAGTTTTCTTCGGCTGGAACGTCCCCTTATTTAATGCGCTCTCTTTCTTTTCCGCTGTGTGCGACATTCGCTGATGTGTAAAACACGATGTGCATATGAATGAAAAAGACACGCCAGCTAATCAAAGTACACGCTTTCATTTTGTATAATTTTCATCAATATCTTTTTGTCTTTACTAAAGTAACGGCTGCTTTGTATGCACACTTTGTTTACAATGTACAAATACCTTTTGTTTTGTCTTATTTATGTTTGATATTCCACTGAAAACACGGATATAAACGCGGCGACCAAAGTGCAAAACGAAACAACAACTGCTACGATCGACGTGCGCAAGGCAACTGATGGAATTTAGTTCGTCGCGTCGGCGTTTACTATGCTGCTTGGAGCTTTGGACCGTTCAGCGTCAACACCAATACATCTGCACAAACACTCAACGATCGACACAGATAAACAGACAGAGAGAGAGAGAGAGACAAAGGAGAGAGACTGTTAGGTCGCGAGAGAGTGCGAAAGCAAACACTTGTCCACGTAATCAAAACGAGCGGATTAAGCTGAACGGTTAAGTTGGGCGCTGCTAATTGTGGGGCAGGAATTTCAGAGTATTTTTCTTTTTTAATGTTTTAGGTAATTCAGCACAATTCGTTAATTTACTGAGAAACAAATTCTTCTTACTGATTGAAAATATTTTATTTATTGCTAATAATTCCAACTTACATTGATTATTAATTTTGCGCAACCGAGTAAGAATTATTGAAATAAAATATCTGATTTAGTTTCAAACAAACCGGAAATAAAAATTATAATTTTTGAAATGAGGGTAGAGCTGAGACACACGCAACCTGCTCGCACTTTGATACAATGTTAACTGGAGCAATTGCGAAGCAAGGATGCTGCATGTTGCAAGTTGCCAGCAACATAAGCTCATGTTGCTAAACTTTCGCAGAAGCCACGCCCCAAAACGCATGCGCTCGACCCACTTGGGTGGAGCCTAAATAAACATTATTTATTTTATATATATGCTATACATCAATTCAATTGTTTATCTGCTACTTTATGGATAAAATAATGAACAAGTATTTTATCGAATTTAGTTAAAGCTCAAACTAAATGTTACTGGAATAAATAAAACCAAACGGCGCACCCACAAAATTTCGAATAAAAACAAAATAAATCCGATTACCCCCAGGGGCACTTTACGCCCCACTGAATGCGATTGCTAATGCAAATCAATTAGATTCAGCGAGCTCAATTTAATTGGCCATCAGTTGTTAACCAAATCGCAACGCGTTCGTTTGAGAAATTCACAAAAATCTAGAGTCATGTTGCAACAGCTACAACGGAATCGCCCTCAGGCATATGTCCTCAAGCGACGAGATCACAAATTTGTGGTCGAGTGCATCGATGGAATTGCGAATCCTGCCTATGAGCCTGATTTGGATGGGGATGCCAAAGCGGATGCTGCAGCAGCAGCCAATCAACGCAATGGCCAATCAGAATGGCGAGTATATAACTTAGGGCACACACACACACACACACACATAATGCGAAGTATTTTTAATAGCTCGACAGACATTTTGATGTAATCATCCATATTTTATTTAAATATGTCTGAGCACGAATTAGCTTAGAACAATATCAAAGGCAAAGGCGGCGCTGATTTCATTTGCAACAATTCAAATTTGCTTGGTTTTTTTTAAGCTTAGATTTCTTAAAACGAGAAATCTCAAATTAATATCTAATTAAGTTATAGACCTTACCATATTAACGTCATACCCGATCACCAATAACCTATTTTACCTCATTTTTATTGGATGGATCTGGACTTGGTTGGCATTGTGTGAGTAAATTTGATTTTCATGGATTTGCTCCATCAGATCCTCATCCAGAACTTCATCGATTTCAGAGACTTGTAATGGGATTTTCATTTCGATTGAATTCTTCAAGAAGAATCAATCCGACTGATTTTGATGCTCATGTTAAACCTAATGGGGCTTATATGGATTATGATATTGTTATAGGTTAGCTTAGCTAATGTGATAGTGGATTATTCAAGACTTTATTTGTTTGGATTTCGTCGAGAAAATGAATTAAATGGATTGTAATATAATAGCTGGACTACCTTGGCTAATGAGATCAAGGGCTCTCATTTGATCAAACCTTGATTTTCTTCGGTTTCCTCTAAAAGATCTTCGGTCAAAACTATATCGACGTTTCTCGCTTTTTGGCCAATTTCGTCATTATCACCTTGAATGAATGTAATTTTCCCCTCTTTCTCCAATGTTTATGGTCGACAGATTTGAGAACTGGCTTTGCACTAAACTGTCGACACTTCTCAAAATTGTGACTCGCTCATTAAATTCATGAAGAAAAGCGAAGTTTCAGTATGAAAAACATTTATTTATTGAGCGTGGAAAAGTGTTTTGTGTGGCTTGATCCTTAAAATTAAAATCCCATTGTGTGTCTGGTCTTGCGTCGTTTGGCGGGTGTCGGATTCACTGAGCGATCCGTTTCAATGATCGTGAATTCGCCCGGACGCAGTGTGGAATGCGGCTGTCGGGTGAAGTTGAGGCTGTCGTTGAACAAGATATCCTCCTCTTTGATGACTGTCGTGGCATCGATGTCGATAGACTCGTTCATCACTTCTATATAGTCGGCATATTGTGCCCCGAATTGTGTCGGCAAATTTGTGCCGGGCACAAAATGCTTGCGTTCACTCTCCCGCAGATTGTCTACCGTCTCCTGCTCCGGACGAGGCATTTGCTGCAACCAAGCAGCTGTCCGCTCTTCTGCGTCTGTTTCTCTCTTCTCGCGCTCCAGCTTCTCATCGATCATGTCGATATGGACGTCGCGCGCCAAGTCGAACTCATCAATATCCCAAATGCTGAGCATGCAGGTGCTCAGCATGTCCGTGAAGCGATTCAATTGATGGGCTGACTTTTGCCAGGGACCACGATTCACAGCCTTCTTCTTCTTCATAATTTGTTCTTTGGGTGCTGGCGACGCCTCCTCGGCTGGAGCAGGAGGACGCGGAGGAGAGGGAGGAGTTGGTAATTGTACAGCATTATGACTAGTTGTTGGCTGCTCCTGCTCCTCCTCACCTTTTGCATCAGCTTCAGCGGCTTCTTCGCTGTCACTCTTCGACGAATCGGAATCTTCGAAACCATAATCGATTGCAACATCCTCAATAACCAGCAGCTTCTCCTGCTCCACATCTCGTTCCTCCTCCGACTTCATAATCTCACGCAGCACAGCCATATTGTCGACCTGAGTACATTTTAGTTGCCTCTTCGCATGCACCTGCACAAGCTTCGCATAGTAGTTGATCACCTCGCTGGTGTGCCGGCCGGTGCGCAATTCCATCTGCTTTTCCAGGTCGTCGCGCTGCGTCATCCGCTGGCACATAATGTCCCCGATGCTGTTCGCTGTGAGGAGCTGAGCAAAGGCGCCATCGGTGGGCTGCTCTAAGCGATCGAATTTGAGGCCAGTGATGCAGCACTTGATGCGCTCGTTTAGATCCGCATAGACATCGACGTCGGTGCCCTGCAGCTGGCCCTCGACGAGGGCCTCCATCAGCTGGGGCGGCGCATAGGGCAGCGCCGGTGAACTCATCTCGGTCCAGCTCTGCGCTAGAGCTCCCTTCAGCTCACAGATCCGCTGCTCGCTGGGATAGGCACAGCCCATTGCCACATATTCGCTGCCATCGTGCGCAATGGCATCCATAAATGTGGGCGGATAACTCATCTGATGTGTCCACGTGACGACGGACCGATCCGCTAGCCTCTTGCCCAGGCACCTCATGTCCAGGCAGTGCAACTTATGATTGCTGGCCAAGTACAAATGATTCGGATTCTGGCTGCGGCCCAAGCACGAGAAACTCTCGCATTGCGACGAATAAGCGCTGCTGGCAAAGCACGGATTCTGTGCCTCATTCGAGCAACGCATATCGATGGTGATCAGTGCGGATTGGCAGGCATAGTGGAAGCAGTGCTCCTGGCTGGCGCGCAACTGAGCCCAGGTGCTCGTCCTGTGGATGCCCTTTAAAATGCTCACTTCATGCTTAGAGATATCCGCTTCCGTCCCAATATCTTTGAAGCGCACACTGCGATCCTGGCAGGCTATCGCCAAGATTTGGGGCTGGTTTATAGCTTGTGCGACGCTTATGAATGGTCCCTCCTGGCTGCTATATTTGACCTGGCAGCCCAGCTGATATTCCTCGTCGTCTTCACCGTTCAGCTTCAGCTCATAGATGGCAATGTCGTTGAGCAGGCGTGCGAGCAGCATATTGCCGTGATTCACACGAAAACTGTTGACCGGCATCAGCTCAAAGATTTCACTGGACATGCCCGCCAGCGATTCAGTGTGCAGCGGGCGCCACAGTTCCGCCTCCACGCCCACCTCGGATAAATGCAACTGCTGCAACCGTTCACCTTCCACATGCATGGCCAGCGTTTTGGCCGCATCACCAGCAGCCGAATACTGTAGAAGATTGAGATTGCCGCCAGTGTAGTAGTAGTCATAGCTATCCCGAAAATAGGCATTGTCCTGTGTCGCTATCTGCTCGGCCACGTCGAACAGACGCGTATTGTACACTTGATGCTTATGCTTAATTTCGCGCTGCTTCTGACTGCGCGTCTGCCTCAGATATCTGCTCTTGTAGCCAAGCAGTCGTCTCATCCAGTCGTCGTGGGCAGTTGGTCGCTGATAGCACGGCTCCACAATGCTTGTCGTCTGGCTCGAGATGTAAAGCGCAACTGGCACTGTCAAAGAGCAGCTAGGGAAAGCACTCAACGATCTGTCGGGATCATAGGGTTGACACAGCCCCTCATTTAGAGACGGATGCGTGCAATGAGGCGTAAGCTCGAGCACATAGCGCGGCGGCACGAACTCCTGCTTTTCATCATCATCCAGTGACCCATCCTCATCCTCATCCCCATCTGCATCCTGCTCCTCCTCTGGCTCTGAATCGCAGCCTGAATTCGTCTGCCGTTTGGATTTCTTCGACTCGATTGTTTGATTTAGCTTTGCCAGCCGCATGCGTGTGGTATATCTTCGCACCATACTTTTGTTAGTATCGCTTAACTTTTATCTAATAATATATAAATGAATTGTTGTTGTTCTTGTTTTGAATTGGTGAGGCAAACCTTTTCCTTGTTTTTTGCTTTTCCAACGATTGGTTTCCTTTAGTTCTTTTACAGTTGTGTTCCAGTTGGTAGTTTTTCATTAAATTGTAGGCAACCGGTTTGTAATTGCTTGGCTTTCATTTAGAAATTGAACTAATTCCAGTTTGTTAAAATAAGCAACAGCTAAAAGCATGCTGTCGAGTTAGAGATGAGCAATTTATTAGTGATGGCAAGAACCTTACGATGAACGATAGCCAAAATTACTTTGAATGTCTTCAGCAAATTTGTTGTTTTTAAGTTACTAGCTTTTTTTTAGTTTCGTATTTTTGTTACCGTATGGTTCTCATTTAGAGGCTAAACTAATTGCTGATTGTTAACATAAGCAACGTCTGAAATTAGAGATGCGCAAAATGCCATTGACGGTAGAATCGACACGATGAATGACAGCCACGAAAATTACATCAAATGGGTATGAGTAGTGAAATAAAAATAAACAACTCAATTGTAAGTCAGGCAACTTTTTTAAAACTTACTTCTACTCACTTTTTCTGCTTATAATATATGTATGTGTATATTATATATAATACATAAAATAAATTTTTTATTTGATAATTGAGCAACTTGTGTGACCCGGCTGCAGTCGACCGACCACCACAGCTTATCGATTTTGCATGGAAAAAAGTGGAACATTTCTCCGCTTACTCATTGTGGTCACACTGTCGCGTTTACCATAATCGAGTTGAGTTGCACCGAGCTTAGTCCTAAGAATTTGAAGTTAATTCTTTTTGTGACAAACAACAACGAATTAGTGTTCAACGAACAGTTGTAAGTGAACCCGATGCTGCATAGTGAGTGTGTCTGTGGCAGGGCGTGCGCGAAACCGAATCAAATTACACAAGTGTAAAACGTGAAAAATTTTTGAAGACCCAAACAAATATTGATTTTTTCATAGAAAAGAGCCCCGCGAGCGAACTCTTCTTCTTATTGTTGTTGTTGTTTTGTCCGTAGTAAACTTAGTAAAAAGTCAACGACGAAGGAAGACTGCCAAGACCAAAAAAAAAAAGAAGAAGAAATCAAACAAGCAACCGACAACAATCGCGCAACATTAAGTAAATTTCTACAAATTTACAACTAAACGACTGCCCACTACTCACACACACAGCAAACTCCTCCCCCCGCCCGTTCACCCCGCCGAGGCACTTGAATTGTGTTACTGTTGCTGTTTTTATTCATATTATTGTTGTTGTTGTTGTTGGAAAGTGCGTCAAAGAAGAAAGCACGAGCACAACGAGCGTCAGGTGAGTTTTGGTGTCCAGCACACATACACACACAGACCCATACACACCGACACATGCAAATAAGAGACAATGTGATAATATCAAAAATAAGAACAACAACAACACGACACAAAACTGTGGCAAGCAGAGGCAAAAATTTAACGCACTCACACGAACACTAACACACATACATGTAATCTCACACATTTAATCTCTCCCAACTCTAATCCATCTCTGCCACTGTCAGTTTTGCCTTGCTGATGTTGTTGTTGTTGTTGCATTCACTCCAATTACTTCTATTATCATGCCCCTTTTCCAAAGCTACGTTTCTCTATCTAAGCTCATCCCAACTAAAAAAGAATAAAGAAAAAACAAACACACGCGCCCTGCATCATTTTATCATTTGCATACATTTGTTTTAAATTTTCCTTCTGTTTTTTTTTTTAATTAGCACACTCAGCTCTCTCACAGCTGAATTTTGAGCTTTTAGCAGTAGTTAACAGTTGTCTGTTAGACGATTGCATTGCATGTTAAATGTTGTTGTTGTTGTTGTTGCTCTTCTTCTTGCTTGCTTGCTTGCCACATTTATCTGCTAATACATCTCATATACATAATATTTTTATTATTTTCTTTTAATTTGCTTTACGCTGTTAATTTTGACTAGCCCCGATTGACTCTGACGTAACGCAGACAGACCAACAAAAAGCTCCACACTAACACACACAGATGGACACACAGACACTCACACTAACATACTTCTCAACTAACGACCTCCGTTGTTTGCTTTAATTTTATTGCTCCTGCGGCTCCATTGGGAAGGCGTTTGTTCTGTTAACATTGCGGCGCCAGCTTGGCAAACAATCGTTTACTTTTTTAGCCGTCTTCTTTGTTTGACATTGCTGTTTAACTTGTCTGCATATTTTATGTGTAAGTGTGTATGGCGCGTAGGTCAGTTAACCTATCTTTTTTTTCGAGTTTATTACAAATTGCTAAATTACTTTTTGCCAGGTGCTCGACCTCCTCCCCCTCTCTCCATCTCTCCCTCGCTTTCGCTCTGTCTTTCGTCCTCCTTTTTGCTCATTCTGCTTTGAGCTCCCTTGCTGCTGCTTTGCTGCTTTGTTTTTATGTAACTCTCAAATCGATTGCAAACACGTAACAGTAAAATCCTGCCAAACTACAAATATGGCCAGGAAACTACTACATTGTTGATGTTCTCGTCTCTCGCCCTCTCTCTCTCTCTCTCTCTCTCTCTGTTGGCTGTGACGTTTGCTTTGAATTGAGCGTATCCGCTCCCGGCCCTCCCCGCCCCTTGCAGTGGCTTCTAGGCATATAGCGTGACATTTCCTTTATTTGATTGTGTCGCCCTACACCTGTTTTGCCCCCCCCATCGCCCGTCCCACTCCATAATTCCACACATATTTGAATAATTTCACATGTGTGCCGCTTTTGATAGATAGATCCTTGAAATTATTGATAAATTATGCTTCAATTGAATACTCTTCACTTGGCCCTTTTGTGTTTCTTTTGTTTGCCAAATTGCGATTGCAATTTGCAAAAATTGCCAACAATTTCGTTCCTCGTTTGGGTCACGCCGGAATCTCCACATTAGAATTTTGCTGGGCCTGTTGTTGCCGTTTTTGGTTGACCTGCCAACGGTTGCCATGGGCGACCTGCCAAATTATCGATATTTGCGCCAAATACACGGCGAGAAAATGTCGAACTCAAATTGACATCAATTAAGTGCACTCAACCAAAATTGAACTCAAGGCAACAGTCATACAGAGGAATGTGGCACAAACATCTCAAATACTATATTCATATTTATTTATGTTTATATTAAAATGTACAAATATTGACATAGTACAAAAGCAGACACATACATATTTTCCACTCAGTGTAGACGCCTCACACCTCTTCTTGTTCCATGCTAGCATTCTTCTAACGACTCCCTCCACTGCAATCTTAGCAATTGGTCATATTTCACGTGCCATTGTAATTATGAATAATTTCTAGCCATCGCTGCTGCTGGGGGGCAATTATTGGAATTGGCACAGGCTTGGCCTGGTTGCCCAGTTATACAAGGCATCAAATAGCATTATGTCTCTATTAGAGCATTTTTTATTCGTTACAATCCTTGAGCATGAACATGAACAACTAAAATCATTTTAACTAAACTAAATTCATATTCAAATGTGTGTTTTTCACTGTACGAAGCTAAATATTCAGTTGTTGACTCTTGTTGCAAATAGGAGCAATAAAAACCAGAGAAATTGCGATGTTTTTTGTTTGTTTTCTTTATGTGAATCGTTTTTGCTTCAATCCAACTACGCAGTTCTGCGTTATTTTGCGGATTTTGTTTCAGAGCCTGCTTATTGGGGCTTTATCTGACATATATTTTTATGGAATTCCATGACGATAAGCGACTACTTCTCAACCCACTTGCCATTTTACTGTTTGAGGACCAACAATAAAAGCATTTCGTAATCTGCATAAGGCAATATCATATATCATACAATATTTGAACACAAATGTTTATATATGTACAAACATTTTGTTCTTATCCCATGTGTCCAATGTATTTTTCAAGTGTTTTGGGTGAAATTCACATTGTATTCCAACATACAAAGCTCAGGCAACAGACAACATCTTTTCAGCACTGAATTGATACCAGTGCCATTTTATTTGCAGACACTGTATGTATATATATATATATATATGCATATGCTATGCTTTTTACATCCCCTTGCAAGTCATTCGTTATGACTTTTTGACTTGAGAGTGCCATAAAATCACTCAAAGTCAAATTGCGCCTGTAATTTAGGCCAGGCTAAAAGGTCAAAAGTAAGAGGCTAACTGTAGATAAAGTCTGACCATGCTAGATGTTGTTGAATTGTGAAACACAAAAAAAAAAACGCTGTTAACAACGGCTGATAACTCAAATCAAAGCTTTAATTACCTGTGGGGCAATTACTTTTTTGTTGTATTCAACCAAATCACAGCTGATAACCTAAAATACTGTACAAAAAGTTGGCATACTTAAATGTGGCATATAATTGTATAGCAAATGAAGCAAACAAATCGCAACGCATAATGGTGCAAGATAAAGTTGAACAGAGCAGTAAAAAATTAGCATAAGATGATGTGAAAACCATTAGAGCAGTGTACAAAACAAATTTAGTTTTTGTTATGTGCCATTTGTTTGTCAATAGCAGTATTCACAGATAATTAGCGCCAAATCAATATCTCAACAATCACACATTCAACTTAACGATCAGAGAGATAACAAGAACCTAACTTCAATTGATATTGGCACGCAATTCATGCCGAACATTCTATATCTATATATATATACATATTTATATATGTGTAGCATAGGGTATATTCGGGTTGAGCAACACAAATATTATTTTCGTCGTCGGACATATATCATCAGGCAGAATGTAGCATGACTCGCTGTGCTCGAGTGCCCGAGATCCAATCAACATTTTGTGCGCATTTTATTTGCTTTGCTTTAATCTGCGTTTCATTTGGACTTTTATGGAAAAACTTTTCTTTTTTTCACATTATTGCTGTTATTACAAATTTAAGCAGTATATAAAAAAGAAAGAGAAAAAAGTGTCATTTATTTTGCATAATAAATAGATTGTGAATTGTATGTTAAAAGTTTTCACACTTGAGCTATCCTTACATTTTATGGTGCTACGCTGGCCAGAAGCTGCTGAGTTTTCATTTTTGCCATTTTCTATTGCTTTTTAATAGCTGAGACGCAAAAGAATCGTAACGAGCAATTTTTTATATTTTTTGTGTACCCTTATCTTATGAGCTTACGTCACCGTTGAGGTTTCTCACTTGCTTATATATATTTTTTATTTTTGTTTATATAAATGTGTTAAATTTATTTGGTGACGCACTTAATCAGCTTGCCGCTGAAGTGCTAACTGCAGTGTGTGAAATTCCATGCGGTTGGCCAGAGAGCTTTTTCAAACGAGAAACCCTTGGATAAGCCGCACACACACACACACAGACGGTCACACACAGAACTGAAACTGGTACTTTTACTGGAAGTGGAACTGGGTTAATGTAATGCACATTGTGTATGCGCGAGAAAGAGAGAGAGAGGGTAGGGTCGAGAGCTGCTAGCCTGCAACATACATGCATGTGTGTGTGTATGTGTGTGGGGGGGAGTGTCTGTGTGTGTGTGTGTGTGTGTGTGTGCGACTTGGTTTGGCCTGCATATCTTGTTTCAAGTACGAACTTTGACGCCACACAACAATTTGTATACCCCTGTTATTCTCGTTGTAGTTGCTGCTGCTGCTGCTGCTGCTGCTGCTGCTCTTACTAACCAAAAATAATGAGGTGTATGCTTGCGGTTATTCATAATGTACTCATTATGCCCTTCACACATGGCGACGAGTATTATGTAATTTGTCACTTGACCACTTTGTCATCATTTAGACCAAACTGAGCAAGAAAATAACATTTGCACCTCTTAACAACAGAAAACCTAAACTTAACTTAATTAATGGGTTAATGGCCAAAATTTATGACTAAGCAATAAGGACTTATCTCTTGTTAACTATTACTAACCAAAATTTGCTTGTGTGAAGGACATAAAAGTGAGTTATTGTAGCGTTATCAGCATTAACATGATTTGGGCTTAATATTTTCATTGTGATTATGCTGATTGTCATTTTTGATTATAATTTATTACTCTTTTTTTCTTGGTTTATTCAATTTATGTTTATTGTGCCTGCTGCTGCTACTGACGAATGGAATACATTTTGATATGCGCATATCACACACTATATATACATATATATGTATTTTATATTTATATATAATTGTGTTTATAACTGCCGGCTGCTGATGAATCACACGATATATTAAACAACAAAAAACGAACGCAATGTTTTTTTTAATTTGACACCGAATACGAAACAACACGCGAATCAAAAAATATACGCACTCACACATGCACAAATCGCATGAACTACTCACTCACACGAACACACACACATGCACACTCGCACACAGGCAACGCACTGAGAGTTTTAACTGCTTAGCAGGCCAAGCATTGTGGGAGTCAGAGAGTGTGACAGGTCTCCATACTACACATGTAAATAGATTTATATTTATATAAATACATGAAGAAAGAGCACCCAAAACACAACTGAAAGAAAGTAAGCAAAAAAGAAATACAATTATAAGAAGAAAACAAAATGCCACAGTCAGAGGGCGGCTATGTGTCGCTGCCAGCGGTGAATGGGAATGGCAGCGCCATCTATCAGTCCACCACAGAACCACAGGCAGCATCGCCCACCTCCGTTTTTCAGAGCGTGAAGCGTGCAATTGGTCAGGCGATCAAATCCTCGCCAGGCGACAGCGATGAGCTCGTGCGCACGGACCGACCGGTTGTCATTATTGGTGGTGGTGCCAGGTAAGTGAAAGAACCAGAATCAGAAGAACAATAAGAAGATGAAGCACAAAAAACGTTCTTATACCCCATCTTATATATTTAATTGCTGTTGTTTAGTGCTGTTGTCCTTGTTTGTCATCCACCGCCGCCATGCATAACTTTTCATTTTGTCCCATTTACTCTACACCAACCTTAACGTTTACGTTTTCGCATGTGTTCGTGAGAGCTTTTTGTGTTTCTGCTGGAGCATTTGCACTCGTCTATAATTTGTGCCCAAAAGTAAACAGTATTTTATATATATATTATTATAATGTGAATATCAGTATATTTCTTTCACATTTGCTCACTTTTCGCTCTCTCAGTTACATCACCCAATCGACATAACTACGGGGGAAACCTTCTTTCCTTACATATATATATTTGCACATGTTTATTGCTGAGTTAGACCCGGCTCAAGGTCAGCAGCCCGCCTGCAGTTTTGTCAATATAAAGTGCAATGTAATCCAAACCCACTCGGGAACCTGACTAGACAATCTGACGACGAACGACAAGCGACAAACGACAACGCAATTTAGTCAGCCATTAACTGTGTTCCATTTTTGTTCTATTTGTGTCGGCGAGAGTTCGACTTAAGTACTCGTTCTTTACAATTATTGTTATTTATGTTGATTAGTCGCTCAGCAGCAAGTGCTTTAATTAACATTTCCGTTAGACCACTCACACACACACTGATTTGTTTGTTTGACACGATTAATGCATATGTATGTGTGTAGATCCATCTGTGTGTGTGCGAATGAAGCTCATCACAAGTTAAAGCTCTGTTTACACTTTACTTCAGTCATTGCACTTTTCGCTGTGCTCAAGTTCTGTTTGGGTTTCACCGGTCGTAACCGGTTAGTTGCTGACCGCTTCAGCCCGTTCGTTCCGCGACTGGCGTCGCAATACAAACGCGAGTGCAGAAACACAAACAGCTGTAGCAAGAACAACTGCTGATTAACGGTATAAGTGTTTATTTTTTGACTGGAGGCCTGCCCACCCACAACAGCCCCCCCACTCACTTTGCCTGCTGCTGCGGGATTAGCTTGGAAAGTGAAGGGAAATTTACGAGCTTTAAACTGTGATGTATCTGGCCTTCCATTTATAGGACCAATTAAAATACCTTCTCCGTATCTTGCGTATATTATTCCCATGTCTGAAATAAATTCCCTTGCAAGACTCCAATTTCACAAATGGATGGAAAGCACGGCAGTTCTGATGAGGCCCAACTGAATTACAGTCTTTCGCTTAAGGGCAACATCTAATTGAGTTTGGAGCATAGACAGGCACCAAAAATTATGTATATGTATATATATGTACATGTCTATGTGCCGCATGATAATTAAACATGGCTAAAAGCTGTGAGCCAAATTGCTAGTCGGGTACATAGACGCCGGCTCTGGCCGCCTCCGCATTAACAGAGAAAATTAAAGTTAGGGCACAAGAGGAGGGAAGAGTCCGACTGCGTGGGAGCTCATATTTCTGGCGCCAGTTGTTTGTTGTTTTTCTTGGTTTTTTGCTTTGTTTTTGTTATTGCCAGCATTTACCCCGAATGACATTGCGTGACTCATTTAGTTAGGTTTATGTAACGTATTGTCGTCGTACGTGGCGAGGAGCACTCGTGTAGAGCAATTCTCATTCTCATCCTCATCCATACATCGACATCGACATCGAAATCATCTACTCCCAGTTCGCAATCATCATTGGCATTTTATTCATTATGGGGCCAACATTCCCATAAACTTGACTCTTTCTCTTCCTCTCTCTCTTTCTCTTTCTCCCTCGCTCTCTCTTTTGAAAATCTATTACTCAATTCTCAATACACATTAAAAGAAAGAAATCGCAATCGTACATACACATATTATAAACATACATACTTAGTGTGTATTTAGTTGATTACAATAATAAATAAAAAATAAATAAATAAAGTAATTATAAATTTAATAAAATTCTTCGATTTTTTTTTGGCTAACGAAAGAAAATCGGAGAAAATGGAAAGAGTTTTGAGTTGTTGATTTGTATTTAAAGTAAAATAAGCAAATTGCCTCTCTCGATTTTTGTGTTTTCGGTTTTTGCTTGCATGCTCATAGTATTTATTTCAGAGACCGCGACAAAACTGGTAAGACACTGAACACCAAGATGCCATCAGCACCAACACACACTGCCGAGGAGGCACATCTGCTGGGGTAAGCCAACCACAAACAGATCTAATCGTTAACGATCCAAAACTGTTCTGAAAAAAAGAAAAAAAAAACAACCTCAAATGCTCTCCTCCCCCCCTCATGTGTAAGATATGTATTATAAGTCGAGTAAAACTGAACCCGCTCACCAAAAACACCCACTCAACACACAAAAATCAAGTTACACAAATTGTTTTTTTTTTTCGTTTAGTTGTTTGATTTGATACTATAATTTCTAACCTATACATATATAGTCTGTACTCACTATAGAATGTTTGCCATACTTTTGTTTGTACGTATTTTCGCATAGCGAGAATATTTTTGAGTTTGACAATCCTAACAAAACAATACAATTTATACAATAATATTAATAACAGTAATAATAATAATAATAATAATACTATTACGAAACCAAAAACGCATCTGCCCGTCTGTCTCTCAAATCGCATCTCGTACATAAAGTGAATGTTAAGCAACATATTTATATACAATACTATAATATATGTTCATTTCCAAATCTTGAGTTTCCTTTTTAATGCAACTTGTAATTTAGTTACTCAGCCGCCTTTAGACGCGTAACGAGACAAAAACAAACAAAACACTCACACATTTCTGTAGCCTTAGAGCCCGAATCGACTACAACTCGTAAGAAATAGAACAACATTTATGATGATCAACCAGCACACTGAATCAGCAGCCCGCCGGATGCATAATTTATGAGAGTGACCCACTAAAAAAGAGAACAAAAGAAATCACACACACAAAGATATAAATCATAGTTTAAATTTGAACAACCCCTGGAACTATTAATTAAACTGCTTATCATTCTCTCTCTATATATATTTATACGTGTGTAGCACTATGCCCGTTGATCCCATGGATGACATCGAACTGCGCTCGGTGCAGCTGCAATTCCCCAATGCACGCGGCTCCATACTGGAGGCATGCGAACAGCGACGTGTGCCCACAGACAAGGGTGACATACATGTCGCCATACAGGGCGACACCTCAAAGCCGGCCATAGTGACCTACCACGATCTGGGACTCAACTGTAAGTTTCTACTACATTTCTACTACTAAATCATCCACAATGCATTCCTGACTCTGAACAGATGCCACCAGTTTTGCTGGCTTCTTCAACTTTCCGGTTATGCGCGGCCTGTTGGAGAACTTCTGTGTGTATCATGTAACTGCACCCGGTCAGGAAGAGGGCGCGCCTACATTGCCAGAGGAGTAAGTGACCAAACATTTTTAGTTGCCATATCATTTAAGACTAAAAAAAACCGTTCTCTATCTTCTTTAGCTATGTGTATCCAACGATGGACGATCTGGCCGCACAGCTGCTGTTTGTGCTGTCGCATTTTGGCCTGAAGTCGGTGATTGGGTTTGGGGTTGGTGCTGGGGCGAATATTCTGGCACGTTTCGCCCACGGGCATCCGGATAAGGTGGGCGCCTTGTGTCTGATCAACTGTGTGTCGACACAATCTGGCTGGATCGAGTGGGGCTATCAGAGTTTTAATGCGCGATTCTTGCGCACCAAGGGGATGACACAGGGCGTCATCGATTATCTGATGTGGCATCATTTCGGACGCAATCCCGAGGAGCGCAATCATGACCTCGTGCAGATGTACAAGCAGCACTTTGAGCGCGGCGTCAACCCCACTAATCTGGCCATGCTCATCAATGCCTACATTCATCGCAACGATTTGCATTTGGCGCGCACACCGCCAGGAACACCCGGTGCTGAGACGGCAGCCACTACGCTTAAGATGCCCGTTATCAATATAACGGGTTCGCTGTCGCCGCACGTCGACGATACGGTGACGTTCAATGGTCGCTTGGATCCAACAAACTCATCCTGGATGAAGGTTTATTCGAATACTTTCAAGTGTTTTGCAATGGAAAATACTGTAATCATTGGTTTTTTCGTTGCAGATCTCTGATTGCGCCATGGTGCTGGAGGAGCAACCGGCCAAGTTGGCCGAGGCCTTTCGGCTGTTCTTGCAGGGCGAGGGCTATGGTAAGTGTTAGAAAACACCGCACACACTGAACAACTGAACCTCAACCAACCTATAAATATATCTGCTACAACAAAAATCTACAAAATATATAATACTAAAAACAATCTACTTACCACCTATTACAACCTACCTGCTACTACTACTACTACTAATACTACTACTACTACTACTTTAGTCGCCCAACTTCAGATACCACCCTACAATTGGTGTGCATTCCAATGAGCAAAACAGTTATCTATAAGATAGTACCCGTTACTACCTACTACTACTCAGTTCAGTTCAAATCAATGCAGTATTTCCGATTAATCAAGACTGTGTCTCGAGACAACCAATCTAAACAGATTGTTGTTGTCCCAGGCCGCCCCCTCAAGAAATGTACTCGACTCGATTCATTACAATCAAAAATGCCGCTGCAGTCTGCACGTTTGTTGTCTACATAGATCTTATATAGAGTTACATTCAAGTCGCCTTTCTTCCCACTACTTTAACTAAACTTAGCCTAAAGCCCCGCCTCATGTTTGCATATTGAAAATCAAATTAGTTACGAAAAAAGCTTTTCAAGCGCTTTCAACAAGAAATCGAAATTTCTAAAATTAACCAAAAAAAAATTGTTCAAAATTTTATATAAGTATTATAAATTGGCAAAAATACAAATAAAAAAATAAAAACCAAAGAAAAATTATATTTATGTTATTAGCCAAAATATTTGTACGCATTAAAAAAGAAAAAAACGAAAAATATGATTAAAATAAAAATGGAAATCTTTAAAACAAAAAGTTGTTGAAAATCAAGCGTTTACTTTTTCTATTCACCACAATCCCAAAATTTTTAGTTTAGAGTGTTAGCCAGGTCGTATAGGTCCCCAAAAAATACACGCGAATACAGCAAAATTCTAAAACAAAATTCAAATCCCTCCACCCCCTCTCAAAAAAAAAAAAAAAAAACGTACCAAACGCATTTTCGTATCGAAAAACATGGAAAAAAAATATTTCAATATGTTCATTACTTTGTTTTTCATTTCTTTTTTCTTTCTCCAAACTGCTTGTTTTTTGCTAAACAACATACAACAACAACAAACAAAAACAACAAAATAAAAATCCACCCTCCCACCACTACCTCCCCCATTTCTCTTAAAAACACGACACGCAACATACACAAAAAAAATACATACACGAAATATCTTGTAACGCCTGGCCGACCATCCTCGCCTGCCTCTCTCTCGTCATGCATCCATCCCAAAAAAAATGCAAATTGAACCATATGTGCACACGACCTTGGGCGCCGAAACTAACCTTAAAAATAAAAACAATACAAACCTGTATATCAAATCGAAATTCATTTAATTTCATGACCCAAACGACGTTGTCGAATTTGCTGCATCAATAAAATTCGATTTCTGAATTATTCTTTTTGTTTTCTCAAATTATCAATTCTCTTATCAATAATGTAATGCGACAATTAACGCAATCTACGCGCAACAATTATAAACTATATTAATATATGGTATGTATATTTGTACACACATACATACACACAAATACACATACAATTAACACTTGTGCCACAAAAAAAATAAAACAAAAAACACAACAAAAATAGTCTCCGAAAAACCTCAATAGAAAAATGGCAGCAAGAAAAGCAAAACATAGTTGAAATGCATTTAGCTAATCAAATGAATACAATAACAATGCAAATAAAAATAATACAAGTAGTAAATGCTAAAAAAAAGAAAACACTCACTTAAACCCGAAAGTTGTTTGCCATTTGCTTGCACAAGTATTGGTGAGCTTTTTGAAAGAAATTAACTGCAATGCGTGCATGTATATTGCACATGTGTTTGTGTGTGAGAGCTTTCGGCTGCAGGTGACAAACAATGGCACGCGTTCGTAGTTTGCTTATAGGTTTACAGTTTTAAATACCCTGTCCAAGCAAATGCAGCTGCTCGCTAGTCTCTCTTTCTATTTCTATAACTATCGGCTAGAAGCACTTGACTCTTTATTTTGCTTCGTAGCATATTGTTTATTTCCTGCACTTATTTAAATCTACATATTAATAAATATATATATAATTTATTTGATGTTTTATTTGTTTTGTTTATTTACACGCCAAATAATTGAAATGAATTAAACCGTTACATTGCAATTGCGTAGCTGTTGGCAACCTGCAAAAGTTGGCACGCAAAATCTCAATGGCCAGTCGGAGCAGTTCCACGCAAATTGAGCTTTGCGTGCAATGAGCTCAATGAGCGCCGCTCAAAATTGGATTTGCAATGGGCGTGGGCGTGAGCGAGAGCGCAAACAAACGAAAGATTGAAATTGGAAGAGACACAGTAACAGAGATGAAAGCACAGCACGCTGAGAACAAAACACAAGCACACAGACATGCAGACACATCTACAAACACACAATACACGCATATAGAGGACAGCAACAAGTTGTCGCTTATTGGTATGCATTTTTCTTTTGTTTTTCGTTTTCGGTGATTTTCTGTTACCTTTCGTTTATTGTGTATTATGTTAAACATTTTTCTATTATGATTAGTTCTTACGTATTACGTATGTGTATTAGTTTCAGACATGTAAACATAAGTTGAAAGTTGTTATATTATTTCGACAGCAAATGCAGTTGTTAAAACGAATAAAAAAAAAACATTAATTACATATCTTATTTTGTACTTGACTCCATTATTTCTGTTCGTTATGCTGTATTTTGGCGCTCGTTGCTTAGATCCACACTCACACTCACACACACACCTACATTTATATACAAGGCAACAAACAGACAATGCGTAAATGTATTAAAGCAATAAGTTTATATATAAATATATACATAAACCTACAAATATACATACATACAGGACAGTGCTATACACAAAAAAAAAGAAAAAAATTAAAAAAAAAAATACCAATATAAAAAGATATATATACTATATATATATTATCTTATATGAAGCTATGCAAAAAAAATGTCACAAATTGTAAGCTTTTGTTGTATATTTGAATTCTAAATAAATGAACAAAGTCAACGATTCAAAAAATTCCAAATCATTTGAGCTGAACAAAAAGCACAATTTCGCTTACTCTCTCTCTCTCTCCCCCACTGTTAAATATGTTTTTTGTGGTTTTCGAGTCTCTGTCTCTTCACAGCAGCCGACAGAAGGTGGCGCCCTCCTCTCACCAATCAGTTAAGTGCATGCAGCGCGCTCTCACTCTTTCTCTCTCCATCTGTCTGTCTCAACCTCATCATCAAGAACATTATTCATAAACGCCTCGACATCATCAATCAAAAGCTCATCAGCATCAGCAGCGCTAGAACAACAAGAACAGTAAAAACCAACTACAACAACAACAACTACTACAACAACAGCAACAAACCGCAGCAACATCCAGTGAAAAAATATCAATGGCCAAAGCAACATCATCAATGCACGCACACAGCAACAAACACACACACACATTCATACTCTATACGAATACACATTAAAAACAAACCAAAAACAGCAGCAAATCCTTATAGAAAGTGTATAAAGAACACCCATCAAAAATAAAAAATATGAACAACAATAACAAAAAGAACTTTTAATACTCTACAAACTAACATGCTCAAAAATAACGTAACGTAAATAACAAAAGCCAAACTACTACTACCTTCCCCCCTCCACAATATATATGTATATATACAACTACAACTACAACTCCAACAACAACAATGACAACAACAACAACACAACAACAACAGCAACGCCGCTGTCTACGCCAGCCAGCTCTCCCTGCGGCACCAAATATCACACGTACTCATCGATATTCTTTGCCAACTTTCGCGAGGAACAATTGCTGGCCGCCCAGGAGCGAGAGCGCCAGCGTCAGTTGAGCCTGCGCGTCGGCAATCGACTGCGCGAGACGGCCATCAATTGCAGCGGCAGCGGCGAGAACAACAATGCAAGCGAATTGACAAGCGATGCAGATGCGGATGCGGAGAATGGCAATGGGAATGGCAATCGCGCATATGTCACCACCACTGACACATCCGGCACTCTCTACTTTGGCACACACAGCAACAAGATACGCATCACTGAGAATCCACTGCCCGAGCCAATAAGCTCTTAGATTGTTAAATAAAAAAAAAAAAACAAAACAAAGGTACTCTTAAACAAACATGCAGCTACACACCCACACACACACACACACATAACAAATACACACTGTTATTGTTGTTATAAACTACGTATAAAAATACCAAAACACAAAAAAAGCAGCAGCAGCAAACGCGCAGCAGCAGCAGCCACAGACGCCAACTCAAGCAAAGCTTTAGCCGCCCGCCCGCCAGTAACAGAGCAACAGCGACAGCGACAGTGTGACCAGAGCAACCAAGCGCCGCCTGAAAGTAGACTTTAGCCCGAGCCGTGCTCTAAGCGAAAAATTGACAAACGAAAAAACTAACTTATATAGATAAAAACTAAAACACCAATTGAGATTAAACGAAAACACCGCTACCTAAAACGAGATATGTATTTATGTTTCTTAAACAATATACAAACGAATTAAATACTAATTAGTACTCGAAAATGCCGTTCGATTTTGTCTAGTTTCTGTTTAACCATATGATAGTTAAAAGTAAAAAACATAAACAAAAACAAAACGATAAAATATTGCAGAGTAATATTGAAATATTTGTAATTTACACTTTGTGCCTGAGCGTAACATATGCAAATACACATAGATACTTACATATTACATATGTATGTACATATGTATATCAGCAGCATATTAGTTGTCGGTTTTTAGTTAAACCATTTAATTAACAAACAATTAAATATATATATACAATTATATATATGTATACAAAATAGGCAGAAATGGGAAGGCAAGAAAATACGTATGTTAAATGCCAGATTCATTTTCTATTAGACAATTATGCAATAAAAATACTTGTATTTTTTGGATGCCACATATTTTCTGATGAGCTTGCTTAGTCGTTGTGAGAAAATACATATGTATACATAATTAAATGAAAATCAAAGAACACAAAACAAACAAATTACAAGCTTAATGTTAAAAGAAAAACCAAATACAACTCCATTAACTTAATCCCAAGAGCGAAGAAAAACCAAAAAAAAAGGAGATTAAAAAAATATAAAAAAAACACCATGTAGCATATCAAAACCAAAGCTCTCAAAATTACATATACATTATAAATATTTGAATAGTTATTAAATAAAGAAAATTAAATTAATTCAAATGAAATTCATAGTGAATTGCATGAAAAGAAAGAAGAAACGCATAAGGGCAACTAAGTTAAAAAACAACAAACAAAAAACTAGAACACAAAAGATTCACACAGATAAATAATGACTAAACTTTTGCAAATAACTTCAAATTCAATTTAATAAAAGTTTTAGAAGCTTGAAACGAGTTTTCAAATGTGTTCAGAGCTTAATGTAATTCAGTCGGGTCACTTGGGCTGTATCAGTTCCCGCAGCATCCGGAATGTTGCTTCACGCTCCTGCCGCATTATACCCGACATTTCCAGCAGGAACTGTTTTTGCATGTCGCGCTGTTGCCGCAGGAATCTATCGTGCGAGTCGGTTAGCGTGGCCAGCAGCTGCTTCTGGCCCTCACTGATGCTGGTTCAGATCGTAGAACGTGTCAAAGTGACGCGGCAGCATTTGCAATTTCTTCAGCCCGTCCTTTTTGACCTTCCGATAGCGACGCAGCAACAGGCGCAACTGGTGCGGCGTGCGTTGATACGATTGCTTGGCCAGCAGGCTGGAGATGTACGCGAGCGTCTTGAAGTTGCGCTTCTTGGAGCCATCGAGGGCACGAAACAGATTCTGCTGCTTGATGATCGCAAGAATGCGTCCACTTCGTCATCTGTCCAGTAATTTATGTCGGCATCAGCGTTCGATTTCTTGGCGAGATTCAGTAGCTGGTGCATGGCCTCAAAGTGTTCAAAGGTTTCGCCGCCAGCTTTGGCCTTGTTCTCAGATGCTGGAATTTGATGCGCAACTTTTCGGGTGCCTCATTTGTTCAGGTTTGTTTGGTTGGCCACCTGCGGCCAGTCCAATTTGCACATGTTGCCGGCTCCATTCGCTCATTATTGCAATAAACTACTTGTTTATATTATTATTAAGGCTATCAATTTTTAGCCAATTGTAAAAATAGTTCAGTTCACGCTCGCTCAGCTGTTCTGCGTTTGGAACTAGCGTAACGTTCACGCTGTTAACAGTGTGCATAACAGTGACCAGCACTTAACAGTTGATGAAAAGTTAGCTTGCTTTTTTAATGCAATTTGATGTAATATAGCTTGTATACCTAAAGTTTACACTAATTTATTTAGCCATATTTCAGTTGGCTACAGGAACTGCTATTTAAGTATCATTATTAGTAATTGCCTTAATAGAAAAACTGTGTTTGGAGAGAACAGCTTTTTTTTTAATTCTCTTTTAATAACATAACAACTACTCACATTTAAATACGCAAATTAAATGCGCCATGTTCATTCGATATGTCGCTGTTATCGATCAAATCGAGAGGGAGATTTTTAGCATTGGTCGCAAGCGGTCACACCGCACTCAACTGAATTTTAATATTGACGATCGTTTTGCGCTGTCGCTGGCAAATTTTGAGAAAATCAAATAAATCTTAGATTTCTCGGATTTGGCGGTACGTTATTTGGCTCGTAGAAGCTCCGCTTTTAAGATGGAGTTTGGATACGCTTGAATAGTCCCGCAAGTCTCTCGATACACTCCCATTACACATTTTGTTTTGTGGAGTTTGCAAACTCGAAAAGGGAAAACTAATAATCAACAACAACAACAAGTCTCGTTCGTTGCATGTGTGCGAAATTTTGTACAAATAATCAAATGTTGCACATCCATCACTTTCTCATCCTTATGCGGTCTATGAATTGAACGCAAATAATCAAATCGCGTGCTGGATACGTCCCCGATCCCGAAAGAGAGAAAGAGAGACAGGGAGAGGGAGAGGGAGAGTGAGAGGAGCAAGATGTCTTTGCTACGAATGTTATATGTTGGAGCTGGCATATTGCTGATCTGCGGCATTAACTTGGTCGGCGCCTCGGCAACGGCCAATGCCGGCTATGTTGATCATGGCGATACGAAAGGTAAGCAATTTCACAATATCAACAAAAAACAATACATACACTCATATAAATAAGTACATGTATATATATATATATAATGTGTATGTATGTGTGTATAACTGTGCCAATTCTGCGTAACACTCATTGTCACGATATAACGAAATACCTTCCAGCGCAGATACGAAGCATAATAGTAATGTTTACGTCTTGCTAAATACCCTGTAATTGCCAAATTATCTTTGGAGTATAGATAAATGCAATTTTTAATAATGGATCATAATGGATTTTGAGTTAAAGATAACTTAACTTGAAAGATTACCCCTTATATCTAATTTCATTGTAATATCTGAGTTCGAAAGGTATTAGCACATATTTAACTTCGTTGCTTGAGTGATTATAATCTGCAATGGTATAGATAGAGAGATACGTAAAGATAATGGTATAGTTATATCAATTCAATCATCAATTTCATAACTTAAGCCATTATAATCTCTGATTTGTATTTTGAAAAAAAAAGGCAAAATTTGCTAGGTGTAGCCTCAATAGTGGCCCAGTTCGTTTAGGTTTCTAATGGGTATACCATAGAAGATCGTCAGAGCAACAGAGATAATAATGTTAGAGCAGGGATTACAGAGAGACGGATCACCCAAAAGACAATCGTCGCATATCCATCAGCATTTTTTGATAAAAGAGATCCAATTCATTCAGTGCTACGAGAAGAAGGAGGCGGATTAGGAAGTGTATCTCCATACAGCGAGAATATTTTTGAGTTTGACAATCATAAAAAAACAACAAACAACACAATTTATACAATAATATTAATAATAATAATAATAATAATAATAATAATAATACTATTACGAAACCAAAAACGCATCTGCCCGTCTGTCTCTCAAATCGCATCTCGTACATAAAGTGAATGTTAAGCAAAATATTTATATACAATAATATATACATATATCTATATCTATATATATATGTATGTGTATAGCACTATGCCCGTTGATCCCATGGATGACATCGAACTGCGCTCGGTGCAGCTGCAATTCCCCAATGCACGCGGCTCCATACTGGAGGCATGCGAACAGCGACGTGTGCCCACAGACAAGGGTGACATACATGTCGCCATACAGGGCGACACCTCAAAGCCGGCCATAGTGACCTACCACGATCTGGGACTCAACTGTAAGTTTCTACTACATTTCTACTACTAAATCATCCACAATGCATTCCTGACTCTGAACAGATGCCACCAGTTTTGCTGGCTTCTTCAACTTTCCGGTTATGCGCGGCCTGTTGGAGAACTTCTGTGTGTATCATGTAACTGCACCCGGTCAGGAAGAGGGCGCGCCTACATTGCCAGAGGAGTAAGTGACCAAAGATTTTTAGTTGCCATATCATTTAAGACTAAAAAAAACCGTTCTCTATCTTCTTTAGCTATGTGTATCCAACGATGGACGATCTGGCCGCACAGCTGCTGTTTGTGCTGTCGCATTTTGGCCTGAAGTCGGTGATTGGGTTTGGGGTTGGTGCTGGGGCGAATATTCTGGCACGTTTCGCCCACGGGCATCCGGATAAGGTGGGCGCCTTGTGTCTGATCAACTGTGTGTCGACACAATCTGGCTGGATCGAGTGGGGCTATCAGAGTTTTAATGCGCGATTCTTGCGCACCAAGGGGATGACACAGGGCGTCATCGATTATCTGATGTGGCATCATTTCGGACGCAATCCCGAGGAGCGCAATCATGACCTCGTGCAGATGTACAAGCAGCACTTTGAGCGCGGCGTCAACCCCACTAATCTGGCCATGCTCATCAATGCCTACATTCATCGCAACGATTTGCATTTGGCGCGCACACCGCCAGGAACACCCGGTGCTGAGACGGCAGCCACTACGCTTAAGATGCCCGTTATCAATATAACGGGTTCGCTGTCGCCGCACGTCGACGATACGGTGACATTCAATGGTCGCTTGGATCCAACAAACTCATCCTGGATGAAGGTTTATTCGAATACATTCAAATGTTTTGCAATGGAAAATACTGAAATCATTGGTTTTTTCGTTGCAGATCTCTGATTGCGCCATGGTGCTGGAGGAGCAACCGGCCAAGTTGGCCGAGGCCTTTCGGCTGTTCTTGCAGGGCGAGGGCTATGGTAAGTGTTAGAATATACTAAATACTAATACATAATAAATAAAAATGGAAATCCTTAAAACAAAAAGTTGAAAATCGAACGTTTACTCACTTAAACCCGAAAGTTTTTTGTCATTTGCTTGCACAATTTTGGTGAACTTTTGTGCATGTATATTGCACATGTGTTTGTGTGTGAGAGCTTTCGGCTGCAGGTGACAAACAATGGCACGCGTTCGTAGTTTGCGTAGGTTTACAGTTTTAAATACCCTTCCAAGCAAATGCAGCTGCTCGCTAGTCTCTCTTTCTATTTCTATAACTATCGGCTAGAAGCACTTGACTCTTTATTTTGCTTCGTAGCATATTGTTTATTTCCTGCACTTATTTAAATCTACATATTAATAAATATATATATAATTTATTTGATGTTTTATTTGTTTTGTTTATTTACACGCCAAATAATTGAAATGAATTAAACCGTTACATTGCAATTGCGTAGCTGTTGGCAACCTGCAAAAGTTGGCACGCAAAATCTCAATGGCCAGTCGGAGCAGTTCCACGCAAATTGAGCTTTGCGTGCAATGAGCTCAATGAGCGCCGCTCAAAATTGGATTTGCAATGGGCGTGGGCGTGAGCGAGAGCGCAAACAAACGAAAGATTGTAATTGGAAGAGACACAGTAACAGAGATGAAAGCACGGCACGCTGAGAACAAAACACAAACACACACACAGACATGCAGACACATCTACAAACACACAATACACGCATAAAGAGGACAGCAACAAGTTGTCGCTTATTGGTATGCATTTTTCTTTTGATTTTCTGTTATCTTTCGTTTATTGTGTGTTATGTTAAACATTTTTCTATTATGATTAGTTCTTACGTATTACGTATGTGTATTAGTTTCAGACATGTAAACGTAAGTTGAAAGTTGTTAAATTATTTCGACAGCAAATGCAGTTGTTAAAACGAATAAAAAAAAAACATTAATTATACATCTTTATTTAATTCAGTCTGATCACTTGGGCTGTATCAGTTCCCGCAGCATTCGGAATGTTGCCTCACGCTCCTGCCGCATTATATCTGACATTTCCTGCAGGAACTGTTTTTGCATGTCGCGCTGTTGCCGCAGGAATCTATCGTGGGAGTCGGTTAGCGTGGCCAGCAGCTGCTTCTGGCCCTCACTGATGCTGGTGAGGACTTCGAGTGGCGTTGGCTCCGCTGCCAACTCGAATGAATCCTCAAAATCATCGCTCTCTCCAGCCGCACGCAGCAGATCGCAACTGAAAGCGGAGCTGCTCGCCTCGCTGTCACTTTCGAGTCCAGCTGGTTCAGATTTAGTGGGAGTTACTTTGAGCAGGGATTTATGGCCAACTGGTTGTGTCTTGGCTGTGGTCCGCTTCTTCTGCATCAGATCTTCGAACATGTCAAAGTGACGTGGCAGCATTCGCACATTTTTCAGCCCATCCTTTTTGACCTCCCGATAGCGACGCAGCAACAGGCGCAACTTGTTGCGCAACTGGTGCGGCGTGCGTTGATACGATTGCTTGGCCAGCAGGCTGGAGATGTACGCGAGCGTCTTGAAGTTGCGCTTCTTGGAGCCATCGAGGGCACGAAACAGATTCTGCTGCTTGATGATCGCAAGGAATGCGTCCACTTCGTCATCTGTCCAGTAATATGTGTCAGGGTGGCCTAGAAAAAAGGGAAAGTGTAAAGAGATGAAATAGTTTCCTGCATTTCAACCTACGATTGCGTTGAGCTGCCTCCGCCTCATCCTCATCGCTGTAGATGTAGTCGCTCTCCGAGCCAGTGCTAAAGTTTAGCTCGGCATCAGCGTTCGATTTCTTGGCGGGATTCAATAGTTGGTGCATGGCCTCAAAGTGTTCAAAGGTTTCGCCGCCAGCTTTGGCCTTGTTGTATTGTCGCCTCAGATGCTGAAATTTGATGCGCAACTTTTCCGGCGCCTTGTCAAAGGATCTCTTTGACATTTCCTTGGAGAGCAACTTGAATATTTTGGCATTGCGCTTGCGCAAAAGCGCCGATTGCAATCCCATGCTCGTTATGATGTCCAGGAAGACATCCACCTCGCCCTCCGCCCACTTCACCCGCGCATTCGAGGGTATTGCTGCATTGACCAGGGCACCTGACACAGTATTCGACAGATAGGGAGAGAGTTGTGGAATGGGAAGTGGAAGATATGGCAACATACTTTCAGATTCGCTGTCTAATCCAGCAGCAGCGACATCGCCTTCGTCCTCGCCGCTCTCATTTGAATCGCTCTCCATCTCGGCGCCACTGCTCTCCACCTGCTTCAGCGTTCCATTGAGCAGGGAGTGCATCTCCTCAAAGTGCTCGAAGCTCTCGCCGCCATTGCTCGCCTTGGCATATTGTCGGCGCAGCTGGTGATATTTGACGCGCAGCTGATCGGGACGCTTGGCAAAGTGGCGTTTGGCCATCTCCCTGGAGAGCAGCTTGAACACCTTCGCATTCCGCTTGCGCAGCAACGGCGTCTGCAGCTTCAACGTCGTAATCATGCCGAGAAATGCCTCCACCTCGCCCTCGGCCCACTTACAGCGCAACGGTGCCTTGCCAGCGGAATCCAAGCATCGATTTGTGGGTTCCCCGTTATCTAAGGTTAAAATATATATATTAGCAAGTAGTGAATGACAAATTCTCTCTTTCTCTCTCTCCTGGCTTACACTCCAGCATATGCGCATATTTCTGTTCCTGCTCCTCGGCCTCATAGTCATCGTCCTCCTGCTCCTCAGCCTGTTCCTGCTGCAACAATTCATCCGCTAGCAGATCGTTCAGGTAGTTATAGTACTGACAGCTGCTATTGCGTGCATTTGCCGCCAAGTAATCCATTCGCAGCTTTTTGTATCTTTCGCGCAGCTCGAGAATGCTGCGATTGCCGCCGTTTTGGGCCATTTGGTTGGCCACCTGCGGCCAGTCCAATTTGCACATGTTGCCGGCTCCATTCGACTGTTTTAGTGACTTCAATATGCCGATTAGCGTTATTGTTTCCTCCACTTGCCAGCCGCCGCTCTCAAGCGTGCTCATTATTGCAATAAACTATTTGTTTATATTATTATTAAGGCTAACAATTTTAAGCCAATTGCAAAAATAGTTCAACTCACGCTCGCTCAGCTGTTCTGCGTTTGGAACTAGAGTAAAGTTCACGCTGTTAACAGTGGCCAGAACTTAACAGTTGATGAAAAGTTAACTTGCTTTTTTAATGCAATTTGATGTAATATAGCTTGTATAGTTTGCACAAATTTAACTAGGCATATTCCAGTTGGCTACATGAACTGCTATTTAAGTACCATTATTAGTCATTGCCTTAATAAACAAACTATGTCTGGAGAGATCAGCACTTAAGCGCCCAACACAACAACAGCTTTTTTAAAATTCTCTTTTAATAACATTACGTCTGTCATATTTAAATACACAAATAAAATGCGCCATGTACAATCGATATGTAGCTGTTATCGAACAAGTCGAGGGGGAGATTTTTAGCGTTGCTCGAAAACGGTCACACCGCACTCAACTGAATTTTATTATTGACGGTCGTTTGGCGCTGACGTTACGTCGGTATCGGAGTTCGGTGTTTTTGGTTAACAAGTTGAAAGCCATACGAAAATCAAGCAAAGTCAAATGTGTTTTGTGTTTAACGAGAAGAAAAGAAAAGAAGAGAAATAAAGAATATAAATACGAATACGCGAATACTCGATTACTGCGGCAGTTGTTCGCGTGCGTAGTTAACTACCATTACAACGAACACCGCCAGTGAGATTAAAGTGGTTTTTGTTGTATGTTGTTGTTGTTTTTAGCCCAAAACACAATATTTACTCCAACGCCCCCAACCGCCCCCACCCCTCGGCGCCAGGGTGATTGTTGACCGTTCGGTTCGGTTTCGGCCCTGTTAACGCGATCGCCGCCTGTTTCTAGTATATTGTATTACTTTTTTGTATGATATTATTCCCGTGAATTGGTCGCAACGTTTATTTATTTTTCGTTATTATTCTGCTGAAAAAAAATAGCAAAACAAAAAAAACGCAAGTTTTGCGAAAATCAAATCAATCTCAGATTTCTCGGATTTGGCGTTACGTTATTTGGCTCGTAGAAGCTCCGCTTTCAAGATGGAGTTTGGATACGCTTGAATAGACCCGCAAGTCTCTCGATACACTCCCATTACACATTTTGTTTTGTGGAGTTTGCAAACTCGAAAAGGGAAAACTAATAATCAATAACAACAACAAGTCTCGTTCGTTGCATGTGTGCGAAATTTTGTACAAATAATCAAATGTTGCACATCCATCACTTTCTCATCCTTATGCGGTCTATGAATTGAACGCAAATAATCAAATCGCGTGTTGGATACGTCCCCGATCCCGAAAGAGAGAAAGAGAGACAGGGAGAGGGAGAGGGAGAGTGAGAGGAGCAAGATGTCTTTGCTACGAATGTTATATGTTGGAGCTGGCATATTGCTGATCTGCGGCATTAACTTGGTCGGCGCCTCGGCAACGGCCAATGCCGGCTATGTTGATCATGGCGATACGAAAGGTAAGCAATTTCACAATATCAACAAAAAACAATACATACACTCATATAAATAAGTACATATATATATATATATATGTGTATGTATGTGTGTATAACTGTGCCAATTCTGCGTAACACTCATTGTCACGATATAACGAAATAACTTCCAGCGCGTAGCAGATACGAAGCATAATAGTAATGTTTACGTCTTGCTAAATACCCTGTAATTGCCAAATTATCTTTGGAGTATAGATAAATGCAATTTTTAATAATGGATCATAATGGATTTTGAGTTAAAGATAACTTAACTTGAAAGATTACCCCTTATATCTAATTTCATTGTAATATCTGAGTTCGAAAGGTATTAGCACATATTTAACTTCGTTGCTTGAGTGATTATAATCTGTAATGGTATAGATAGAGAGATACGTAAAGATAATGGTATAGTTATATCAATTCAATCATCAATTTCATAGCTTAAGCCATTATAATCTCTGATTTGGATTGGTAACACTGCTATATAAAAAAAGACGCCATTTTAGTCACAGATACATCAAATCCACAAAATTTGCTAGCTGTAGCCTCAATAGTGGCCAGTTCGTTGAGGTTTCTACAGGGTGTACTATCGAAGAACGTCAGAGCAACAGAGATAATAATGCTAGAGCAGAAATTACAGAGAGACGGATAGAGAGAGCACCCAAAAGACAATCTCGCATATCCATCAACATTTTTTGATAAAAGAGATCCAATTCATTCAGTGCTACGAGAAGAAGTAGGAGGAGTAGGAAGTGTATCTCCATAAGAATCATCGTACATCTGTTCATTCTTATTTCTGCTGCTCTTTCAGTTCTTTCAGTTTTGGTTCGGTTCGGTTTGCCCTTTGTGAACAACAGGTTTCCAGCCGCTACAGATTTCCCATGGCTAACAAGGAGCAGAACTGTTTCTACCTGTTGTCTGTATCTGTGTCTGTGTCTGTGTCTCTGTTGTGTGTTGTGTTTGTGTGTTTGTCTTTACTTTTACCTTTGCCTTTGGCTTTGCCTATGCGTTTACCTGTCTCTCACCCAGGTAGCTGCTGGCCCATAAAGCATCTCTTGCTAGCCCTCTTTCCCTCTCTCTCTCTCTCTCTCTACCCATCTCAGTCTGTCTCTCAGTCTCGTCTCGTCTCGTCGTTGTATGAAATGTATGAATGAAGTACAGATACGACTACTCAGTAATGTTCGCCTTTGCTCTTCACGCTGCTCCTCTCCTCTTCCGCTCTACTCTACCACTATTCGCCACACTCTTTGCAGGATTTGTTCTGCTTATTTTCTCCTTTTTTTTGGCAAACATTTAACATTTTCTATGCTATTTGCATAACAGTTTTTGGCTACGCAAAGGGCAACGCTAACTTCGCCCCCCACCATCCACCCGCTAGTGTGCAAAAAAAAAGAAGAAGAAAGAATAACCTGTTTCTGTGTGTGTGTGTGTTTCTCTGACTCTGGCTCTTTACCTTTTTGCTGAATGGCTTTTTTTGCAAAAACAAAACCCACATGCATCGTCACTTGTCGCTACCCGTCTCGCTCGCACTGCCGATGCGCCTGCGCAACGTATTTCGTATCTCTTTACAACTACTGCTGCTGTTGTTGTTGTTGTTGTTGTCGCTGTTTGTTCAGACTTCCTACCAGCTGCCTCCCCGCTCGGTCGCTTGCTCTACCTCGTCTCGTCTCGTCTCGTTTCGTCTCGTTTCGTCTCGCTCTTTGTCTTTGCCAACTTTTGTACGCATCTGAACCGTGAGATTTTATTTCATGCAAAAAAGTAGAAGTACTTGGCCTCTTGTTGTTGTCGTTGTTGTTGTTGTTACTGCTGGCAGCAAGTTGCAGGTGTTTTGCACACACATTGCACATGCTTTGCAGACCTACAAGAAACAACAACAACAATAACAGCAGCAGCAGCAGCAACAACAAGGAAACCAGCTTATAAATTAAAAGGTACGCTTATTTTTTTCGGTACTTGTTTTTTTCGCATTTATTTAGAGTACTTCTGACCAAAACCAAGCGAGGGAATTTTTGTTGTTGTTTACAATCGTGATTTTTAATTCCTATGGCGAAGCAAACGCTTTACATAATTAATGTGAACTGGTTAAGAATGGGCGCTTGCTGAAATAAATATTATATATTATTGCTTGTCTTTTCAACGTAGTTAGTTTATTTATAATCTTTGTGAGCTCATTGATACGCTTAAGCGTGTTTGATAATGGAGGGTATTCCCTCCTTATAAGTAGCTGGGGAAAATCTTGTATACACTTATTTAAAAATAATTGAAGTGCTGGCAACTGATGCTCTTATCTAGCACTAGTTTAAGAATTTACTTGCAACCTTTTTACATATATATAAATAAATAATATTTGCCAATAAGTAGTTCGTGCTTCTTCTAAGTTAACTAAAGGTTAGTCGAATTTGTACTTTATACTGATAAACCTCAAATCAGTAAACCTTTTTCAAACGTGCCTGGGCACATGAAATGCATTTTAGAACTTTGCGAAATGGGAATGGAAATTGAGTGTGACATCAGTCATGAATCAGCCAAAATATCTATAATAAACAAGTGAGCCTGAAGCGTAAGCCGCTTATCAGGCGCATTGATAAGCGACACAAACAAAGAAGTAACTATTCCGAAGATAATTGCCACTGCAGAACAGCGAAAAGTACAAATTTGATATGACGATTAGTGAGAAATCGCTGAAAATTGAAATTGAAATTGTCAACTCAGGAGCACTCAGCTGACGCATATTTCCAACTTAAGACCCTAAAGGAAAGAAGCGAAAAACAACAACAACAACAGCAGAGACAAAGCATGAAGTATAAAGTTAAGTGCTGACCGGGCACTTCCAGTGAAGAGGTACTCAAGCGAAAAGGCAGACAGTGAGAGGACTAAGTGGCCACAGTGACCAGGATCAAATCACGCGACATACTAGCTCAAAGGAGCAGACGGGAGTTTCCACAATTCTCATCACATGACTGACTTCTGAGTGGCAGGTAAGAATATGGAAGACGCCCACGTTTTTCAGGTCCGCTTTCTTTTTCCCGTTGCCTAAAACAATACAAAAAGTATCAAATTTCATAAGGATATTCACTGGCGGATGCTCACAAAAAAAACATAAAAACAAAGACAAAAAAAGTTCCCATATGCAAGTCCTCAAACACATTTAGCTGGAAAACCAAAAAAAGAAAAGAATTATGAATTGAGCAAGAGCGTAAGAAACAAAGAGATGGGAAAAACACTTGAGAAAAATGCACGGCATGTATCTAATTATTGAAGAGGGCGCGCGCCCACTTAAGACACTGTACGGTTCTTTTGTATAGCCTCTTCCACTCTCCACTCACTACTCTTCACTCCCCACTCCACTTCCAGTCTGGTATCTGTAGCTGTGTGCACTTGAGGGTTTCCAGTTCATGTCATATGTTACATTATCTTTAGGACCAGGGTCAGAGAATCTGTTCAGACTCCGACTACGACTACGGCTACGACTATTGTTTTCAGCTCGCCGATTCTGTTTTCTCACGTTTGTTTTTGAGGTATTATATTATATGCACAAATATGGTATGCAAAGCGAGGGATCTCTGCTCTCGCTGCTGCTGTAATCATAAATAATAATCAATTTCCTGTGTTGCACGACAGCCAGTAGAAGATGACGCAGGAGAAGATGCTGCAACGAAAATTCGTTTCCCATCGCATCGCACTTATTCAGTGCCATATGCGAGTGCAAGTTTTTCTTTTCTTATGTTATTTTTTTCCAGATTTTTTCGGTGAGAAAATGCGATATGAAAATTGACAGGCAACACAATAACAACATATAGCGATATATAGATATGAAAATGAAAATTGAGCAAAGCAGCTGTAAGTCAAAGTGAGAGGAAGTGCTGGGGCGGGCGAAGTACAGTAAACACTCAGCGCTCAGTAAGCAGACAATGTTTCACTTATTTTATCTGATTATTATTTATTTATTTATTTAAATGTCTTATCAAAGCTCGCGTTGATTGTTTAATGCGATTTTAAACAAATTTTATATAGTTTCAATGTCTCATTCTGCTTTAGCGAGCGTCTGCTGTACTTAAATTGTGTAAAATTTATTGTTTGTTTGTTTTTTTTTTATTGGTATTTGTTATTATTTGGCTTGTTGTAACATTTGTGCACATTTGGCTGTCTCCTTGGCATTTATTGTTTACAGTTTGATGGGCACTGTCGGCACTAGCTGGCCAGCCATGATGCACCAATCAGAAGCGCCTCTCGTGCTCATTTGATTGCTCTGCAGCTGTAGCTGTAGCTGAGCGAGGTTAAACGTTGGCCCAATCAACGTGCCCCCATTTGTTGCTGCTGGCCCCCATGACGCATGCGTTCTTCGCGCCTTTCAGTTTGTCGGCTCGTCGTTCGTTTTTATTCGTTTTTTTCGTTGGTTCGTTCTCGTTCGTTGTTCGCTGCTCTTCTGCAGTTTTGTTTGGTTTATGAGTTGGCCAAATAATAATAATAATAATAAAGCGCCAGCAGTGTGCAGCTGTCGCCTCACAATCTCAACGAGTTGTGCCCCCGCCTTGGCTTGCCTTGCCCTGCCCTGCCCTGCCTACACTCGACCCTCTCATTTCTCCTTGTCCCTGCCACTCTCACTTTAATTTTTGTTTCTTTTTGGTTGGTTTGTTTGTGTTTGTTTTTGTTAAGCATTAAAACGTCTGTCGCCACATTGCTGGCTGACGATCATGCGTAGATAAACACATTGTAATTAGTGAAGGGCTGCGACTGCTGCAACCATTTGTCATCTTATCATCCCCCAGCATCATCATCATCATCATTGTGATCGTGATCGTGATCCCCATCTTGCAGCGTGGGTGTTTTAGCCTCTGGCCATATGTCACATGGGCTGTTGCTGTAAGCTGAGACTGCAGAACGCATCGGATTACCATTAAGCCAACTTCTGATACCCCATTAATTTAGGACCATATTACATGCAGCTACAATTTATGGTAAGCTGCGAGCATATGGCTCTCTGATTTACATCAGCTATGTATATATATTCGAAATTCTACAATATAGTTAAAAAATGACTTTATTAAAAAAAAAAATGTTTTATGAACTTGAGTTTTTTTTTTAAATTAATTAAGAAAAATATAGCTGTGAACATGAAATCTTTTGCATCTTTTTATGCTTTGAATTGTTCTCAGATCACAGCACAATTAGCAATAAAATAAATGTGCCTGTTGTTGTTGTTGTTGTTTCTGCCAAGCCGGACGAGCGAGCTGAGAAGAAAGGTTCTTGGTTTTTGTTATTTGCTGGCTTTTGGGCCGGAAAACGTTTAGGCACATAATAAGGCAGACGAAGAAAGAAGAAGAAGAAGAGGAGGAAGAGGAGGAGGAGGAGGAGGAGGCGGCGGTAGCTGTTGTTGTTGCCAAAGGTCAACGTCGTCTGGCAATGATCTTGCATAATTACAAAGAGACGCGTCCGAGCGGCAGCAGCTCTTTGACACTGGCAAAGAAAATAAAATAAAATGAGACAGAAACAGCAAAGAAAAGAAAAGCAATGCAAAGGTTTGCTTGCGTTGGACAAAAGCTCTGCCTCTCAAACTGTTCGACTGTATATCCATGTATGTGTATGTGTAAGTGTATGTGTGTGTTTGCTTGCTTGCTTGCTTAACCCTATGTTGACTGCGGGTCAGATCGGACCAATAACGGCAGCAACGAGAACAATGTGAATCATTGACAGTTTTTATGAAGCGCCGCAAGCATCACTCAGCGCTCAAGAAATAAGTACTAACATATGTATATGTATGTGTGTTGGTATGTGTGTGTGTATTTATGATCAGACCGCACCCCACTTTGTGCCTGTAGCTTTCAAAATCATTTCAAATTCAATACAAAAAGTCAAACGATGACGAAAGAAGATCTTTGACAGCGAGCGTAAAGCGGGCAGGGGGTGGGGGTTGGGCAGGGTGCGTCGCAAGCGCACATATTGAAAAATTGGAATGTGGCGACGAGTCAAAGGCAAAGGCAAAGGCAAAGCGTTTGCGTTAATTAAAAACAATTAAGGCGTAAGGAGAGTGGCAAAGGGAAATGGCAGGGGGATGGAGTCAGGGTGGCGGCTTTCAGCAGCACCAAACAGTGTTCGAAAGCCTCTCACGCACAGCCAGCAAAAGGTTTCGACTTCGAATGTGGGTCGCGTGAAGCCAGAACGAGAGAGGGAAAGAAAGTGAAGAGGGAGCAGACGACATGTGAGCTGTAGGGCTTACATTAAAATTGTATAATATTAATTGCGGTTAATTGGGATTAACAGCTGCGCCAAAATGCCGACGACGCGCTCAACGGCAAATTGAATGGTATGGGAGAGCTTTTTCCACTGCACTTGCAATTGCAGGCAGGCAGGCAGAGCTTCAAATAACACTAGCAGCAGCATCAGCAGAGCAGGCGCTTCACATAACTTAACATCAGCTTTAAATGACAACAGCAACAACAGCAGAAGTGCTGAGCAGGCGCTTCAATTAACAGAAGTCGTTTAAAAGCGGCTTCAAGTAACAGAAAGCCTGGAAGCCTGGAAATATGAGAGAATGCTTGCAAAGTTAACACTGGCTGGAATGTCGTTGCTGCTGTTATGGCGAGTTTTTCATGCTCTTTTTTTTGCACCCTACGCTTTCTTCCTTTGGCACTTGTGCAGCCGGTTCGATTTCCTGTTATATTCTTTGTGTGCCGGCTTGCTCCCAAAGTGATAAAACAAAACTGTTTTTTTTTTTGTATTTTTTAATTTATGTTGTGAATTGGCGGCAAACTAGCTAAATCGCTCTTAGTGGGCAAAATGGCCAGCCCACCAGAGGCCGTTCGATCTCCATCCGGTGTGCATCATCCGGTGTTTGCTAACTGGTTCTTCTGCTGCTGCTGCTGCTAGTGTTGCTGCTGCAGCTATTGCAGGATTGCCAGCGAAGCGGTAATTAAGCTGAAAAATCAAATTGTTATGGTCTGGGGACTGGAACCGTGGCCTGAGGCGAGGGGCTGACATTATATTTTCCTGCCTGGAATTTCCGCTATAAGCTTGCGCGCCTTAATTACACCTGTTGACGGAATAGTGGAATAGTGCGACAGGCGTGGTACATACACACAATCATATAGGCATTACAGATTGGTTACAATAACAATATTATATATGTATAAGTGTTTGCTGAGTAATTGCTTTAGCTATGTGTGCTGCGTGCCTTGCAACAGAATCGGAATCATGCAGCGGAAGTAATTTGAGGTTAGATCTGTGATCTGTGATCTGCGTGATGCTGCCGTTGCACAAAGAGATAGAGAGAGAGAGAGAGAGAGACTGAGTAGTTAATAAGCGTCGCGGCACACAAGGGTTAATAGCTAATAGCTAATGCAGGTTTGGGTCAGCCAGACAAGTGTTAAAAGTCGACCGATTCGGCCTTTCTTAGAAGTCATTAGTTAACTGACAAACACACGCAATTGGATGACTTTTTCCAACTGCAGTTTTTACTTTGGCGTCCAAGTCGGACTTTTGGGCTCTGCTGCACCCATAAAGACAATGTTGAAACAACGTCGAAGCGTACGACTTGCGCATACTTAAGCCACATAATGAAACAAAATCAACAACAACAACAACAACAAACAACCAAGCATTAGCTCCATGGTAACAGCAACAACAACAACAACAAGCGCAACAAAAGGTTGACAGCCACAATTCAAATTGTATACATATGTGTTTTCAATTTCAAAATGCCGCTGCTTAGATCGCCACACTGCGATAAATAGTCGTGTATATTCACACATATGCTTATGGCGCTTTTGCGGCTTTTCCGTTTACTGGAGGGGATTTTTTTGTGGCTTTAGCACTTTATCTAACTAAATTCGTTTTTAATTTTATTGCTTAAAGTATTTAATAACTAATACATTTTAATTGCTTGATTAAAAATATTTGTACTAAGATATAAATACTTTTGGAAAATGTTATGAAAGATGGAAAATAATAGCATATTTTGATGATTTTAGTCAAGTTTTTGTAAATTTGAAAACTTTTAACTTTTAATTAAATTTTTACTATTTTTATTAATAAATGTTAATAGTTACTGGCAGAAAGAGTTAATAAATCTGTAAGTCTGTTCACTGATTTAAATTGTAAGTTTTTAGGTTTGTGTTGTAAAATAAATTTGATTTTAGTTTTTTTAGGATATGATTAACAAAGTTATTTAAATTATTTAAAAATAATTTTCAAAAATATTTAATGTCTAACAAATATTTATTGGTTGTTTATGGCGTATGATGCTGTTTGAGAGATGTTATAAAGTTGGGAAATACTAATTGACTTCTATGATTTAAGTCACTTAGCTGTTTTCGCTTTTGATTTTCGCACAGGTTGACAACTCTACGAAGAAGACAGACAGACTTTTGACAAGCAGTCAGTTGACATTTCAAGACTAACGAACGAGAGAAACAACAGACTGAACTTTCCCACACTCGGAGAGGAAATCAATATAGGGCCAAAAATGAATAATTAAAATAAACCTTCAATTAGAAAAAACGAGTTGATTATCATAATTGGATTACGCCAATTTTGATTTGAAATCAGAATCGTAAATGCCCAAAAATAAATCGTAGCTAAAAATGATCAGAAATCAGTTTTGAATAGCAAGCAATTGTCTTTCGAAATGTGACAATTATTTTACATGCGACATGCGACAAATAACAATAACAACAACAAGCGAAACCAAAATTTCAGGGAGTGTCGCGCTCTTCCAATGAAAATTCTATACACACACACACACACACACACACACACACACACACACGATCAGACGCTTGAATGCCAACCAATATTTTAGTCAATAAAAATACAATTGAGAAATTGCCATGGTGATCACGTAGCAATACAAAACAACTACAACTACAACTACAACTACAACAACAACAACAACAACAAGAACTGGGCGCCCAACGTTTCTTGGAAGGCGCTGCTGGAAGCAGAACATATTTTTAATGGGGTCGCTAGTGGCAGTTGCATTTGCAGTTGCAGTTGTTGCTCGCACCTTGTCATCGAGCTTGTTAAAATCTCTGCTTACAAGCTGAACATAAATGCAAGTACAGCTACAGCTGCAGCTACATCTGCAGCTACAGCTACAGCTACAAGCTACAAGCTACAACCCAAAGTCAATCGTCCAAAAAAAAAAAGCCTCAGAGCTTAGGGCGACCTCTGTGTTGACTTGCGCCGATTGCTGATTGCAGCGTTAAAATCACCTCAAAAACTAGATGACAACGACAAAAACATTTGTACAACGTGTACACATGTATGTGCCTACATATCACCATAACCCAAAAAAAAAAAATAAATAATGAAAACGTAGAAAAATACCAAAAAAAAATTGAAAGCATTGGCGAGTATTGTTAGGCTCAGCACGTTTTGTTGTTGTTGTTGTTGTTGTTTCGAGGTGCCCGAAGAACTTGACGAAATAATAACGAAAAGTTGAATTTTTGTGCTGGGCTCAGCAAAAGTCTCCTCGATGTCGATTTTTTAAAGTCGTCGAATCAACATATGAATTCAATGCCCATAAAGCCATTCATTTTCACATTATATGCTAAAAAGAAGAAACAAAATGAAAAAGATAAATAATAAAGAAGGTTCCAATACAATAAATGAAACTGATTGCCAAAGCTCGTTGCTGTGGCTCTGTGGCACATTGAATTTTGATGAACACCCGCCGTGCGGCCCAAAAAATATAATGATAATAATAATGAATGAAAAGAAACCCAATAAGGTTGAGAAAACCCATTGCTATTATGGAGATCTCACTGGTGGTTTTCGAGAAGAACCGGTCTGTGGAGCCGCAGACTCTCAGGCACATCCACAGCCACAGCCGCAGCCTCAGCTTTGGCGCTTTTTTGTTCGCTCCGGAAGTAATTAATGCCTGGCTCTTTTTTCTCATTTCTGTCTGTTGTTGTCCGCTGAAACATAAAACAGAATCTATGCATTAGAGTCGAGTGCTTTGGCCAAGTTAAAGTTGAAGTTTTTTCTTGGCTGCTGTTGTTGTTGTTGCTGTTGGCGGGGTGCTCAACTTTCACCATTGCGGTGGCAAGCATCATTCCCAGCTTGGCCATTCGATTGACCGCAAAACGTTTGTCAACGCCAACAGCAGATTGTGATGTGCCAATGTGCATTGGTGGCCAATGCGGGCGGGCATGCCACAAATATGGCAATTGCAACTGCAACTGCAACTGCAGCAGCAACAAAAAGCAACATCAACATGCTGCTTGCATCCCGAAATGGTCAATGCGACATAATTGATCAATTGGCAGCAGCTCAGCGCATCCTATCCAAGCCAGTTTTGGAGGCCATAGTTGGTCATGCGCCTTAACGGGCAAGACAACTAACGAGTGACGAGTAGTGACGAGCAGCGAGTTGTGAGACGCTGTCCATGTTGTTCATGTTGCATGCTGCATGCTGCATGGTGCATTGTGCGTTGGTTACCCTTCGAATCTGCTTTTTAATTAAGCCAAGCTGGTGGCTGGCTATTGCCCATAAGTGGAGCCTGTAGCCATAACCATATATCGAACTCTGATGTGTGCCATCAGCTGCATGTCAGCCAGTACTGTTATCTGAGAGTTGCAGGCAGCTGTGCGCAATTCACAGCCATTGGCAATACGAGACTTATTTAGTGGGTTTGGAGTAAGCAACAAACTATAAGCTCAATGTAACAAGGGGCAAATGACGAGTACACTGTGTATAAATGTGTATAGTGAGGAGAGTAACGAGTGGAAAAGGTAAAGGCGATTAAAAAATATAGAATATCGAATAAAAGGTGTCATCAAAATAGTAGACAGTAGCGATAAACTATCAAGTGACGAGTAAGGTAGAAAATATCCAGAAAATATAGAATAACGAATTTGAAGCAGTAAACGAGTGAAGAAAGTAACGAGTAGCGAGATAGGAGAACGAGAACTTAGAAATGTTACACAAGCGAGTGATGCGTTGCGAACAAACGAGTAGCGCGTAGCAAGCGACGAGTACAGAGTGGTTAGCAGCGAAGTTATCTGTGGGCAATCGCGTCTAATGAGTAACGAGAACAAATATGAAAGAGTTAATAGCAACGATTTATCTGAATATGGAGTTTGACAGATTTCACAAGTGGCACTTGCAGCTGCAGCACGACAATAGACTCCTCTATAGTCATTTAGCCACGCAGCTCGCAAACTGTGCCACGAGCTGCTTTCGCGCGCCCCACTCCCAAGTCCACGATACGCCCTGTAAGTTTTGATTAATTTCTCTGGCTGTTGGCTGGGTCAATGTGCGACTGCCACAGCGTTCTCGGTTCCACTCAGTCAGTCAGTCAGTTAGGCAGTCAGTTTGTCAGTTTAGTTAGCTAGCTCAGTGAGCCATGCCCGCCCTGTCCAGCGGTCATTGGAACGAGTCAGCCCCAACCCCAATCCCAAAGCCCAATCCCAAACCCCAATCCCAACTGTGGCTCGCACATTGGGGCGCACTGTCTGCTTTTCACATACATATGTACAGATAGTAATAATTATTATTATTTGTTTGTTTTTTGTTTTTTTTTGTCATTTAATTGCCAACGTTTCATATATATTTTATTTGAGCATTATTTTTTGCTGCTCTTTTTTTGTGTTTTGAGTTGTGTGTTTAATTTGTTTTTCAATTATTTTTGTGGCTGGTTTTCTCATTGGAATCGGGCACGCTTGTTGTCGCCATGTTTTTTTTAGCTGAATTACGAGTACGCTGTCGCCGGCTGCGGCTCCCCGCTCCACCCCCCAGTCCCTGTGCCCCTCCTCCTGTCTCCGTTGCCCGAACACGAGCTTTAGCTGTAGCCAAGTTTCGACTGCTTCTTCAGCATATTTTGTTGCTGTTTGTATTATTGAATGTTGTTTTGCTTTTTATTCGTTTCGCAGCGCGTGATAACTTTTGACACGGAGTACAGCCAAGGCATCAACACAAATCTGTGGCTTTGATAACAGCAGCCGCACGACGCGTGCTTATCGCTCAATGCAACACGGACTTTGTCTTGCCACATTTGTCATCTCGTAAGGGGTGCTAACAATTCTGATTTCATTTCGATTTCCAACTAAATGTGTTCCAATTGACATTAATTATATATTCTTTCGATTCTTTGCAAATGGCGTCAAATTGTCTGTTCGACTAGCAAGAAATACAAATGAAAACAAATCAAAACTATTAATCTGATAAGCATACACAGATATAGAATTTTAATTGGTAATATTCATTTGCATATTTCGAGAAATGCTGAAATTGAAAAACAACTTTATCAGTTTTTCGAAGAGATATTTTTTCTGGGAAATTCAAGTAAACAACATTTTGATTATCAATCAGGCGCATCTTCATTAGTTTTATTTTTGCTATTTATTGGGCAACTATTCAATCCACCCTCGCATCAGATTCGTCTGTGCATTGTCAGTTATTGCTGAAAAATGGCATCATTAAATGCGAATTCGAATTACAACAAATTTCTGCATAGTCGCAGAATTTGGAATGGATCTGTGCAGCTTTGTATACAGAGCAGAACACACACACACACACACACACACACACATATACATATATATATATACATCCCGTATATGCCACATTGATGGAAACAATATGCCATAGCTGCAACAGACACAACAACAACAATAATAACGAAGCACAAAGCGCTGGAATATATATTTAATGGCAACATCAAATCAAATTTCATCCGACACATCCGCCTATAACTCATAGATACGTATTTGTTATATGTTATATGTATTTGTACACAAATTGGATACGCAGACAATTATTTATGGCCCATTAAATCGAGGATTCTTCAGTTCAAACTTAATGTATCTTTAATGATGGATTAATTATTTCTTTGATTTCGCGACTTGCACAATTTGAAGTAAAGTTTTGGTTCTGATTTAACATTTTAGATGTCATCGGAGTTCAAAAGATATTGCATTCGAAAATCTAATCATTTTCGAGTAGGTTTTGAAAGTAAACAATTTAGATGACAAGTAGCTTGAAGGGATTCAAAGGTATTCCACATTTTCCGCTACCAAAACTTTCCCAATACTTATGCGATTTTCAAATTCCATCGATTTTTAGATTAAAAATACATTTGAATTTGAAAACACAATTCGCAGTCGAAATTAATTTTGAATTTTTATTCACTAGTGGACAATGTTCACCAAAGTTTCTCGAATTTACGGAGTAGTATCTTTAATTTGTATTCCTGTTGAAATCGTCTACCCAAAAACTACAATGTTTCATCAATAGTTTCATTTTCAGCTATTCATTTGTGTTTTCTAAAGTATATATATATATTCTTGATCAGCATCACTAGTAAACTGTCTTCAGTTCAGTTTAAAAGCCATCTTGTTGAAACTTGGCATATATCCAAGTTATCACTGCAGATATCCAAAGATCAGATAAGATAATGCCTCTCACATTTTGGAAAAATGTAATTGAAATGGAAATACTATATATAACAGTAATAGGAACAATCGGTCGAAAAACATTTTTCTTTGGGAAGTTAACCTACCCAAACTCACCAGATTTGGGTTTTGGACTTATAAATCTTCCTTATCTGTCCACTATATCATATAGCTTCCACAGGAACAATTGGGTAGATTTTCAAAGTTTATAATTAAAATATGTTTTTTTACTGGCTCCAGTTCAAGTGTACAATTCTTGGAATGCATGACTTGCCCCATAGAATAATAGTAGTAGATTGTATAAGTGTATCACCAACTGAGTCATATTCAAATAGTTTGGATCTTACGAATGTGTCGCATTGACCTCTGGCTAAGTGGCACAGAAAGAAGCGAGCAGGCAACAAACATATAAATGTGGCACATTAAAAGCCCTGTCTCAAGTGCAGCAGCTGCCGCATCATGGAAATGCTAACCCACAATTAGGCAAAGGCCGACACATGTGGCTGCTACATGTGTCACAATTGCAGTGTGCAACGCGGCTCTTGTCAGTCAAAAAAAAAAAAAATGAAGAAAAAAAGTGAGTGAATGAGAGAAAGAGCGATGGCAAAAAAAGCGTCCGCTTGCTGCATGTGGCATCATTTTGAAGCGGCTGTCTTAGTGTTGATGTTGCTCTTGTTGTTATTGTTTTAGTTGTTGCGTTGCTTCAGTGTCGTGAGAATTTTTCGCGTTTGGTCGCACAGCGTGTGAATTGAAAAGTGGCAGCGCCCGTCTGCTCGAGTGCCTGCCACACCCAAAATGAGCGCCACTCACGCCTCTCTCTTTCGCTGGGCTCTGCCCCGTTCTCCATTAAAATGTAGCGAAAGTGTTGCAAGCTAAGCTCGCCGATAACGGCAATCATCAACTGTAAACTGCAAACTGTTGCAATGCTGTTGCATGCACATGCACACACACTTTCATATTTACATAATATATTTACTTCGATATGCAAAAGGGATTTTAAGAGGGAAAATATCTTACCAAAAGAAAGAAGAAGAGTAGTGAATACATACGTAAGTCTGACTCAAAGGGATTTTAATAGGGAAAATACCTTACCAAATGAAAGAAGAAGAGTGGCGCAAAAGTTAGAATGTTAGTTTCAAGGCATAATTGTGCGCACACACATACACACACACATAAATAAATACGTGCAGTTAGCGTAAGTCCGACTCAAACTGATTTAACCAATCATAATTAACATTTTGTTCTCTCTCTCTTTCTGTGCTTTGCAGGTGAGTCTGCCGTCTGCGCTGCAGTGCAGCTGGCGTGTAATTCTAAATTTGATAATTAAAGGTAAGCACGAGTGTATGTCCGTCTGTATGTACGGTGTGCTGCAATTAGCCAGCTGTGCCCCACATTGCGGCATCACTTTTAGCGTTTCCACTTGACTTTAAAATAAAATGTAATTGAAAATAAAACTCAACACGCGCCAATTTAATTAAAGTACCAAAAGCACACAAAACGAAACAGAAAAAACTGGGTATCTCAAACAATGGGAAATTTATTAAAAGCCCAATAAAACACAAAGTTGCATTCAACTTTCAACTGCAGCTGAGCTGCTGCCGCCGCAAAGCGTAACGCCAATTGTTGTTGCAGTTGCTGTTGTATTTGAAGTTATGCTTCAAGTGTTTTATGGCAAAAAAAAGTGCCTGAAGCAAGAACTTCTATGCAACAGATACGCGCTGGCACTCAGCTCAGCGCTGTGCTTGCAGCCAATTGTTGCACGCCGTCTGAAACCACCCCGACTCACACTCTAAAAAAAATTAATGTGATCTGCGACTATTTTGTTGTAGATTTCAAGTTTATTTGAGATATTTTTGATTGCTTTTGAGCTTTCCATGTAGTTAATAAAACAAATTAATATATCAATATAGTTCATCAGTTGGCACAATGTTTTTTTTTCGAGTGTAGCTGCTCTTGTTGCATTTATCGTTGTTGCCGTTTGGTGGCGTCACCGACACGCATGCGTTTTAATTTCTGCCCGTCCGCTTTGTCCCTCTGTGTCTGCGTGTGTGTATGTGTTTGTGTGTTTGTCTCTGACAAAACTTTAGCCACTCCACGCACCTCCCTCTGCTCTATATGAAAAAAAACAAAGCACAGCCCAAAATGAAGTTGGAAAACTTCACGCTGGCTGATCTCGCATTGGGTGTTCTTTTCCAGCGGATACAATCGACTGCGCATGCACTAACATACACACATACATGCAAACAAACACACACACAGCAACACACATAAACACTTTAATAGTTTGGCATTTGACCTGTGCAACAGCAGCACGCGAAGCACACTAAGGGTTAATGCTAATGGTAATACATTTGCCATTATTTCTCACACACACAAACGCATCCCAGCACAATGCTTTGAACTTGTTTTAACTGCGCTCATTTGGTTTATATTATCATCTTTTTGGACAATAGAAATTCCACATGACCAAAACAATAGACATGCTCTATGCGGTGACCGTTATAACGACTACAACTCAATTTGAGCCAAACTATTTATCATTTTGCGTTGAGCCCACAAATATGGCTTTAAAATTTACTTCTTCCAGTCTTTTAATGGGAATTCTGTACGCACTCCAAGTGATTGTCTTTGCTAGTATTTATGCTGTAGTGCAAATCATTGTTTTTTTTTTTTAAATATTTTTACCTACATTTCTTTGCTACCATGGCTGCAGTGCATGGCATAGCCGTGCTATTTCCCTGTTTTGCTCAGTAAATAGTGAAACTTTGCTATATTAATATTAAAATATTACATGTCGTTGGTTTTGCTGTGACCGTTAATTAATTTCAGCTCATTTATTGCTTTATATTTCCCCCTAAGGTGTGCGACTTTACTATAATATTTTTTGTAGTTGAAATCTTTGATAATTTCCCTGGTTTGCTTTCGGATTAAGAACTTAACTATAATATGTGGTGCACGCCTTTACTAATTTAGATATTTTTGTTCTACTGCAGCATGCCTACATTTCCCTGCTCTCGCATTAAGATGTGAAACTTTGCTACATTACTTTATTAGTAATTTCCCCCTAATTCCCTATAATACTCATTTTGTTGCTAGTTTCCCTCTTAGCTGCTTTTTCTCCATTCAGGTGTAGGTCTTTATTATTATATTTCCTGTAGTTGAAATCTTTGCTATTTTCTGTACTACCGAAAATAGTGTGTTTCCTATTTCCCTGTCTTCGCATTAAGAAGTGAAACTTTACTATTGTCATTAAAGTCGCAAACCTCATTGCACTTAACGAGAGTCACAAACTGAACGTATCGCACTTAGCTAAGACATACACCCAGCTAGCGTAGGCAGCCTTGAGTTGAGAGACTTGTATGGATGCTGAGCGAACAAACCACTTCTGCAGAAATACTCACACACGCATACACAAGCACACTCGCCTTAAGTTCAGCTTGTCATTTCCAGCATCTCTTAATGCGTTTGTTGTGTGTGTGTGTGTGTTGGCTGCTCTTTATCGAAATCTTTGAAAGTTTCTCTTAAGGCAATTATTTATTATGGACATAAAAGTGTCTTCTATTTCTGTGCAGGATCTGATAATTAATTGGCAACAAGTTTGCAACAACAAAATAATCAGGATTAATTTATCTTGGCCCCGCCATTTGGTGCCCCTTTTGCGCCACTGTGGATGCTGAGCGATCCGTTTTCATAGGAAATTTACACAAACACAGACAGACAGGCACACATGCGATAAGTTTGCGATTGTATGTGTGTGTTGCGCTCTCTCGCTCTCACTCTCTATTTAGCTGGAAGCTTTGGTAACGGCCATTGTAGTTGTTGTTGTTGGTATTTTGAGCGCCGAACCGGTTTCATTTCGAATCTTGACTACAGAAACAACAACAAGAAAAATAAAACACCAAAGCAAAAACAAATGAAATCCGTAAAGCAACAACAACAACAACAACAAAAGTAACAACAACAACAACAGCAGCAGAGACCCCAAATTAATACATTGGCATTTTTATAATTTTCATTTAAAAACAAAGAAAACAGACAAAAATGTGAATAGCATTGGAGGAATGCCTAAAATTAATTACGGCTCTTTTGTTTTTGATTGTCAACTTAATAAGTATGTACACTTTCTAAGATAGCTATCGATTCGCTCAAATATATATATATATACAAACATTTATATAAATAAATGAAAAAAATGTCTAATATATATGCAAATATATCGTAAATTACAATTTGATTGTAATTGCTGCGAAATTTGAGTCATCATTTGCGATGCATTCAATTTAATAACTTAAATATATATATATATATATAGATAAGTATCTGGCTATATTCGATTAGCTGAACTAGCAGTCGAGGCATATCGAGGCTGGCATCTGTGACCTTAGCTGGCAATGTATTGACCTTGCCACAACTGCAACACGGCAAGAGATGCTGCTGCTGCTGCTGCTGTTCTCAATTGGGTGGCTGCATGCAGCAGAATCCTTACATATTGGAATGCGGCTGCGGTTCGATTATTGTTGTTGCTGCTGCTGCTGTTGCTTGTTGCTGTTGCTGCCAGTTGTGTCAATAGCAACAACAACAACAACAACAACATCTCACGTTTGCTTCAATCTTGGTGTCTGTCGCCGCACGTACGCGGCTTTAACAACCAACTTACATAGTCGCCGATTAGCCAAGGCAGACGCTCAACTCTGTGGCGACTCAGCCTCGAGACGCAAAGACTCGTCGCGACTCGGCGACTCGCCGATTCGAAGACCTTCTTGCGCAGAACAGGCTTAAATCCAAAATGAGCTATCTCACTGTGCAAATCTTGCACTTCACTTGGTCCGCCGAGTTGGCTTTTAAGGGCCTTTAGTCCCAGTCGCAATCGCAATCGCAGTCGCCGTTGGAGTTGGAGTTGAATTTGAAGTCGCAGTTGCAGCCTCTTTTCTTTTGTGGCAAGCAGTTCTTTGCTTCGTCTTTTGTTTCATGCTTCATGGCCTAATGGGCGGTGGCTCCACAGGTTGCTGTCGAGTGTTGTTGCAACATCTTGTCGCTGGGCGCCCTGGACATGCCACTCTACCCAACTCGACCCTAAGCATCCCACCGCCCCAACCCTACCCCCAAACCTGCCCCATGCATCGCTTGGACACGTGTGCGTTGCTAAAACGTCCGTTTTCAGCCTTGCCTTGGCTCTTATTTTTTATCTTGTGGCTTTTGGTTCGACTTGGTAGCCAGCAGAAATGATTTGCAAAGGGGTATAATAAAGTATAACATATAATTCCATAAAGCCTTCTTCTTTGCCTTGCACAGCACATCTTTTAGCAATAACAATTTTGCAAGGTATCATCTTAATTTTTGGACAGCTGCTAGGATTTGTATGGCATGCGAATGCCCTGGAAATGTAATAAATAATATGCATAAGAGTGTTAGGAGTGCAGGGTATCTGCACGTCGATTATGCTCTTGACTATGTTTTTCTTTGCCATTTTCAATCTGCCTTTTTTTGTTCCCGTGCTTTATGCTTGGATTAAATTTAGCAAATCGAAGCGGGCTAACAACGAATGCGCTAATTGAACTTTCTGCTGCTGCTTGCTGCTTCTTCTTGTTGCCCACTTAGCTGTTGACAAAATGGACGACGACAACAACAAGCAACAATACTAAGAAGAAGAAGAAGAAGCAAGTTTGTTGCTTTTCCATAATTTATATTAAGTCGCCTCGCAAATATTTATGCACAACAAAATGTGCCAAAAAACAAAAATAAAAAAAAACACAACGATGCTTGTGTGTATTTTTAAACCGTAAATGAATGTCTCACAGAAATATGTATGTGTATATGTATATATAAATATGTGTATATTGTTGTGTGCGCTACAACTGACCCTGCCCCACCCCCTCCAGCAGCATACCAGTGCGCACAACAATAAAAATCATCGCAATCGCCTTTGCGGCAAAATGTAAAAAGCTCCACAGAGAGTTCGCCAAGCCCCGCTTCGCCCCGCTTCGGCCCACCACCTCGACTTGCCTTCGCTTCTGCTGACTTCGGCTCAAGTCGAACGCGGACCTCGGCTCGGCTCAACTCGGGTCTGCTTGGATCGGCTCAGCGGTCGTTCATATTTCACACTTCACGACAAAGCGATTAAAGTCGCGCAAACAATCTGTTATTGGAGTTGTTGCAATTATGTTTACAAAGACATTAAAGAAAAAGCCCAAGCAACAACAACAACAACAACAACAGCAACTACAACAACAGCAGCAATGCCAAAAAAAGCACACACACTCAAAGCTTCAGCTCGAATCGAACACGACAACGACAACAACAACAAAAGAGTCGCAGACGTTTTCGAGTCTTGAACTGAAACGTGAGTCGTGCGACGATATAAAAATAAGCAACAAAATCAGGAATGCTAATATTACACTCATTAGGGATACGACTGCGGGTATGCCCTGTAGCCCTGCCTCGGAGAATCGACAAATCAATCTCTCAATCGCACACAAATATAATTAAAAGCTTTAATATTAACTTAAAATGCTTTTTACATAATGACAATTCTCTATCTTTGTAGAACCTGTTTTAGGTATGCGTTGTCTTTGAGAATTCTTAGTATTCTGAATGTATCATTAGCTAATTACATCAGCAAATATTTTGTATTGCTTTTTCTTAGTAAATGTCTTGAAGTTACTCTTTAGATTGATTCAAAAAATGTCAATAATCGAACGAATGTCATATAAACCATAAATTACACTTTTTTGGGCTCTACAAAACATGAGATTTTGATTTAGTGCTCAGCTACCCTTTGACCCCCCCTGTTGTACAGGGTAGCAACACAGCACTCGCTGCTGGCGACAACCAATGAAATACAATTCAAAATGAAAAAATCAAGAAAAATACTTATGGAAACTGGCAGTTAAATGTGAATTCGAAGACGCAGTCCAAAAGCGGCGACTCATCAGCGTCTACAAATGAAGCGTGATATTTGCATGCTTATTTTATGGGGTTAAAGGCAACAGCGCAGCGTCGACGTCATTGTAAAATATAGTCAAATATTACTGCGAAACAAGATGAAGAAGGAGCAGTAGAAGAAGGCGAAGAAGAAGCAGGAGAGAGGCAAGTGAAATGTGCCGCATCATGATTGAAAGCTGTGGCAATTAGCTTTAATTCTAAGCGGATTCCACTGCTGCGAAACATTTGTGACAGCTGATGCTGATGCCGATGCTGATGTTGAAGTTGATGTTGATGCTGATGTAGCAAAATTCCGTGTTTGATCGATCTATCGCAGACTGCCTGTACTTGTCATCTGCTGAGAGGCCAACAAAGGGTCTAACAATCCAATCAGTGTGTGGAGCTTAGTAGTAAGCACCTTTTGGGCTGCTGTGTGCAGCACGTGCTTATATTAAATGTCTACTTGTGGCTAAAACTATTTGTAAACTGTAACTGGAACCGAGTGTTAGTTGGCAGCGGCGCCAAACGACGACTAACAACTGACTGTACTCTATATGTGTGTGTGTGTGTTTTGGCCCTATTCAGCTGTCAAATGTGCAAAACGCCTCACACTTTACATTTCGTTACGGACACTTGAGTAACGGCGCTTACTGCAACTGCAACAACAATAACTACAGACTTAGGATCAGCTCTACACTTGAGCGCAACTGAGCTGAACTGAACTGATGCTGGCATCTTTTGTTACCATTAATCCCGATAGCGTTTTAGCCGCAGTCAGGCGCAAAGTCATCTACTTCAATGATGATGATGATGGTTATGAGAAGGAGCAGTCGCAGTCGCAGCAGCAGCAGCAGCAGCAGGAGTCTTCATCTTCGTCTCAAGGGTCGTCGTCAGAGGCTTTCTTTTCTTAGAGCATCATTTTTTCCCTCTCTTTTGTGTGTGTGTGTGCGAAGAGGGTGCGGAACGATTTTCATATGCATTTTGTACGCTTCATGGAAAATGTTTTGTAACCAATTTCTTACACCTTCGTTTACCTGTTTGAAGTTTGGAGTGTGGGGCTGATGTTGATGCTGATGCCGATGCCGATGCCGATGTTGACTTGAAGTGGTTTTCACTGGAGCTCAGTTGTCGGTTGCATGTTCTTCGATTTTTGACAGATGATTCTGTTTTTCTTGGATTTCTTTCTTTGGTACGGGTTGTGATTGAGGTCTGATACTGCTGCATAGACAGCTATTAATATGTTTGATTATAGACTTCGATTTCAAGCAGCAGAAAGCCGCCTCTAAACTGAAGAGGCGCTTCAGCCAAACTTTTAACAACGATTTTCAAATTTAAAACGTATTTTCATGCTTCAACCAAAAACAAAAACAACGATAAAAAAACCTCGAAGTAAAACAATGAGGCAGAGTTTGGAGAGTCGTCAATCGCCGCGTGGGATTCGATTGGTATTTGGTTAGATGATGCAGCTGTGGTTCTAGCTGCCTGTTGCACTTTTCTTCTACGTGCCACGCATCTTTTGTCTGTGCTGCCATCCTGCTGCACAATATTTATTGTTTATTGCGCCGCTCGGCATTGTGCGTGTGAAGTATGCGCCTCATTTTACCTGAGAGAGTCCTTGCTGCCTGCTGTCTGACGTAAAAACCCCTACGGCTTGCAACAGGTGAGAATTGCTTTACTCGACGCAACAACAACAACAACATCAGCAACGCAGAAAACTGACAAAATACAATGTTAACAGCGCTTCAACAAATCTGTGTGTACATTTTTTTTTGGCCAACAAAGACAAAAGCCAAAGCGCCGTAGATTTAAATGCCCACGCAGAGATCAGTCTCGCACACAAACACACTCGCGCATGCACACACACACATACAGCCAGACAAGGCAAGCGGCGAACTTGAGTGCTTATAAGGCAGCATTTGCACAGTCCAACAACTCTCTCAGACTCAACACAGACACACACACATACGCAGACATGGAGAGCCACAGGTGAGAAAGAGCGAGAGCGAGAGAGGGAGAGTGAGAGCGAATGTGTTCGCTTACCTGAGCGTCAAGCGCATGGCTGCCACTATAACAACTGTTTAAATGCTTCGCCGCGAATTCGCCGCACACAAACGATGAACAAGAAAAAGAAGAAGAAGAACAACAAAAACAGCTACGAATTTCGGTACATATACAATTTGTGAACTTACCTGTGTGTCTGTGTGTGTGTGCGTGTGTGTTTTGCTCGGGTTCGCAACGAATCTGGGAAGCCGCTGCAATCGACAGCCAGATGACAGCTGTCAGCAGACAGCACACAGAAGTCAAGGGTGGATTAGGATAAAACAGTTATCAGCGATATGATAAAAAAGGATTGAAGAACTTGGTAAAGCTATTTGACTTCAAATTGAATTGCGCTAAAAGAGAGCAACCTGTTTGCGACAATTTGATAAGAAGGCATCGATTTCTCAGCTGTTTAATTTTCTTAATTTTAATCTCTATTTTGTATAAATTGAATTACAGATTACATTTTCATGGGAAACTATTTAAATCATGTCTAATAACTACTATATGACATATTTAATATACTGAAAAGATCTAGATAAGTTATCTTTAGTTGAATTGCTCACTTGAGATTACTAACTAAAGATAAATCATGATTGTACTGTGACCGTTCCACAATATGACATACTTAATTTTAAGGAACGGTCACATTGCAATCATGAATTATCTTTAGTTAGGATCACTTACTCTATCAGTCTAGCTGACTGAAACTGTATGTGCATCTGTATTGCTGTGTGTGTGTGTGTGTGTGTTTGTGTGTGTGTATCCCTAGCTGCCTGTTGCTGTCTTTGAATCTATTGTGCAGCTGCAACAAGCAACAAGCAACAGGCAGCATTTTCTCGCTTCGCTTTGCATTGCTTCATTTTGCTTTGCTTTAGTTTTGTGTGTTGTTGTTGTTGGCCTGATCTTCGCTTCGGGATCTTCGCCGCTCACCTTTTACCAACATTGCGACGTTTACCTGTATTCTATACTGGCTATGCTCGCTCTTTACCTAACTCGCCGTGAGTTGTGCATGTGTGTGTGTGTGTGTGTGTTTGTTTGTGTTTGGATTGGTGAGCAGTGTGCGCTGTGCATTGAGCGACGTTCGTTTCGGCTTCAGTTTCGAAGCTAACGTGATACTGCGCAGACGCGAATTGCTACACGAGTCGTGACGTGAGTGAGTCCAGGCACTCGATAAAGCTGTGCCACGCCTTGTCGCCCCCTTTCGTTGCACCATGAACCGTTCGACTTGCCGCTAATTCACTGCTAATCGAATGTAATACCAAAAAACAACAGTAAAAAAAAAAACAAATAATAAAAAGTCCAGTTTTTGCTGCGCGATTGTTTAGCGACTGGCTGCTGATAGAAACGAGTGTGTTTGTGGCAAGCCAAGAAGTGCAAAGAGAATAGCCACAAAAATATACAATAATTTTTGTGATTTCATTGCTAATTGGCGAGACAGGGACGAAAAAGCGGATCAAAGTGCAGCTGTAGTTGTTTAGTGTTGTTGCCACAAGATGGCCCAGTGTTTGTGCAAAAGACACCAACAACAACCAGAACAACAACAATAGCAGTAATAACGACAGCAACAACAACAAAACCGACAGGCAGCTTGCAGCTCAGCTTTTTAAAAGCTGCGCCTGCGCCTGCGCGCGCTCACCCTAACCTCGAAAAAGCTATGCGCGAGTCGAACTCGAAAAAGAGAATTGAAAAGCTGCCAGCAAACAAAAAAAGCAAAAAGCAAAAACAACAACAACAAAAGCCTTCGTAATGTGAAACTGGTTCCTATACAAAAACAGAAAAACAGCAGCAGCAGCCACAAATACAAACACAAATACACACACACACACACACACACATAAATACACACAGATACGGCAATTGCAGCGACAACAACAGCAATAATAAAACGCAGTGAAAGAGTTCGGAAGTTTTTTTGTTGTATTTATGGCACGCAAAACGTAGCAAATTTTTTGGTCTTTTTGCGCTGACAAAGCGAAAAACAACACGCGCAAATCAGCAAAAACCCAATAAAAAGTGTTTAAACCAACAAAAAAAAAATAAAACAAAAAACCAGCAACATAGAAGGCTGAAAACGTTGCCAGTTTCTGAAATTAACCAAGAGACCACAAAGACACTCATGACGTCACTGGCCGCAGGTTCGATTCGCACTTGATTCGCATTTTGGCCCAGCTGCAACAGTTTGCCTGCAACCCAAAACGATGCGCACATTAAAATTGCTGAGGCCGCTGTTCCTCGTCCTGCTGCTCCTGCTCCTGGTGAACTGCATATGCGTGTGGCCCGTCTCGGCGGCTCGGGATCGCTTCGCCCGCCAGAATACCAAGCAGCGACACCAGGACGCCTATCGCAACAGCAACGCGAACCGTGCACGCAATCGTGGCACCAACGTTGGCCATGAACGTGCAACAGCCGCAGCCGCAGCCGCAGTAGTGGCCAGCGGCGCCATCATCGGCAACGTTGGCGGCGTCGTCGGCGATAACAACAAGGAAACATTCCCCAAAGGCAAAAGTAAGTGGCAATCATAATGGAAATGGGGTCCGACCAATTGGAAAGAACGACTGTCAAAGCCAAAGTTTATAATTTGTTAAATTATTAACGTGGTCCATTAATGTGATGACGCTAACGGAATACAAATTGACAATTGGGATTAAGAAAATGGCAGCTTAATGGGTGAAAATGCTTAATCTACTGATCTTAAGTCATTTGCAAAACTTAAATCTATTATTATATATATTATATACACAATAAATTGATCAATTTATTCTTTGCTTATTGACGATGGGAATATAAAAAATCACAGCTAAATGTCTGAAAATGTTTAAGCCACTTTCTTAAATCAAATGCTAAACTGAAAATGCGTTTGGATTTGATAGAAGAAAGAGAGATTTATCATTAAATTTATATATATATATATATATATTATATACTAAATAATTTATAACTCTTTACTTATTGATATCTAGAATAAAGAAAATGACTGCTTAATCGTTGCAGCTACGCTTTTAAGAAATAACTGAAAAAGCATTTGGATTAAATAGAAAATGGCATTAGCATAAAAGAGAGAACAATTTATCATAATATATATATTATATATACCCGATTCGTTGCTCAATTTACTCTTTGTTTGGTTGAAATTGTTTAAGCCACTCTCGTTAGTCATATGCAAAACTGAAAATGCATTTGCATTTGATTGAGAGAGATTTAACATTATATATATATATGTATATATAATATATTATATGATCGATTATTAATTTACTTTGAAATTCATTAAGCTTAGTAAACTTATAGACTTATAATATTCATATATTGTAATATATGTTTCACATACACATCCACCAATATTTATAATACAAATATTGCGTTGAACCTGTTTTAGTTGGAGATTTGCTGGGGGAGGGTGGCTTATTCAACTTTGCCACACTTAGCTTTAGCTTTAGCCACACATCAGTCATGTGCATCCATCATGCGTGTGCATCCATCATGATGTTTATGTAGATTCGCCTGCCCATATATCATAATCATATCAAGACATTTGCCCCGAATAAGTGCAGCCCCAGCACAAAAGTCAAAATACATATATACATGTATGTATATATAGTTGATATATATATGATGTATGCCCCAAAGGTACTCGTATTTAACTTGGCTTCGTATCTGTATCTATGTATCTGTATTTGATATGCAGCTCCGCTTATCTTATCGCACTGAAGTGCTGAAGTGCACCAATGTTTAGTTTTGGGTTGAGTTTGGGGTTTTGGTTTTGGGCTGCTTGTTGGCATTTCATACATTTTTTTCTTACCTGCCCAGTTGGTTGGCCGGTGTTCGGGCCTCAACCTCTTGACTTGGACGCACGACCCCGCCCCCCCCTCCCGGGGTACGCAGTGTATGTAGTTTACTTTTCAGCTTATTATTGTTTTTATTATTATCAATCCGTTCTACAAACACGAAACCCTGTAAGAATCTCTCTACTGTTTGTGCGCATTTCGTAACCAACTTGAATTTTTTTTTAATTTTGTTGTTGCGCATACGACTGGTTGGCTGCTGCTGTTGCTGTTGCACTTTCAAGCAAATTTTCCATTTCTCTTTGTCAGCAAGAGCAGCAACAGCCGCAAACAGTCGACACAATTTCCAGCTAAAATGGCGACTTAATTTGTTGACATCGCAAGTATCACGAGTATCGCATTTGCGCATTTTGCCCAGCTCGAAAATTAATGAGAATCCATAACAGCCAACACTCGAGGGCAGTTCAATATGTTCAAGCTCGTTTCCATTATTACGCTATCATTTATTGTATGCCTAGTTTTGCTAAAATTATAGTTTCTCGGACTTTGATCAACTGCCCTTGGTTGCTGCTACTCGAAAATTAATAACAACAAAACGTTGCACGTTTTTATACCCTGCACACATTAAATAAGCCCACGAAGGGCATCATCTGGCTCTGATCAATTTACATATTTAAATATAGTCTGAATCAGTCAATATTGATAAATAGCGATTTCGCTTTGAATAATTTCCATTAGCGTATTTTTGTAGAAATGACCTTGCAATTTGTTTAATTTACACATTTTCATGAAGGCTGCAACTGGGACAATAGAACAGGGTATCTGCTAGTCGGGGCACTTAAGACTTCAGTAAGGCATCTCATTTATTTTGTTTGTATCTTTAAGCAAAACATTTGTTTGCCCAATACTTTGGCACAAATATTAGCATTTGTCTGGCAAATAAGTTAACAATTTTCTGCTGCTCCCCAACACCACCACCACTCCCCCTATCTCCCCCTCTCTCCCCCTACCAGCAAACCACACTTTTTGTCGATATTCAGTGATCTTGTAGCTGCAAATTAATAAACGTCTCGCCCCCGGTCCGCACTTGTACAAATATTGAGATAAGAGTCACGGCTATCGCCAGTTGCGCAGCCGTATGCTAATGGATCCAGCTTTATAATGTTTGTACACACTGTATACACTATATACATATTCAAGTTTGCCGGATATGGATAAGAAAACATAAGTAATAATTATTTTTATACTGATAAGCGACTTGCAAACCAATTGTCAATTGTTATAGGTCCCAAATGGTCGTTTCTTCTTTCTATATTTAGTTGTATATATATATATATATATATATATATGTTTTGCATCACGCCAAAGTAGTTTTGCGATTATATGGCACGTTGTCGTTGCCGTTGTTGTAAACAAGCACAGCTGCAACAAATATGCAAATAAGTCGATTGGCAAAACAAGCCAAGTCGACACGGACACTAACTGTGAATCTAACAAGGGGGCAAAAATGGGGAAAATACCTGGAAATCGAGGACAATTGGAATTATTGTTGTGGCAATTGCGGCATATTCGCAATGCTTTGACTACAGATGTGGCGCAATTGTTGGCCAGCCGGCTTTCATAATAAGAGGGCTCAAATATTTGCTCTAAAGTGGGGCAAGACAAGCGATTAGTATATAGTCGCTTACTTTTAACTGATGTTAATTAAACTGTGTGAGCACTTAACATGTAATACATCAAATTGATTAGCCAAGATGGCTAAGCATATCAAAGCTAGCTATTTGTATCAGTTACCAGAAAACCATTTAAAATGCACACAAAAACTAATTTTACGTGTCTATAAATTTGAACATTCTATCAGGTTTTAACCCAAAAAAATAAAAGTTAAATTCTTGTTTTTTTCTATGTGTACACATTTTTTTCTAGCTCTACTTTTCTTTTGTTTTCCTTTGTTGGTTTATTGCTTGCGTGCGTTTTGGGCTGCACTTTAACGCTTTTTGGCCAGGCCAACAACACAAAGGCATCGACCACGATTTGAGAGCCCAAGCGCCTTATACTAGTTGAGAACTAAAAGGTTTCCTCAGCTTGTAGCTGTTTTTGTTGTGTGTGTGAGTGTGTGTGTGTGTGTGTGAGTTGGTGCTTGAAAAACCACATTCCATAGTGTGCCTGGCCACACTGTGCATCCACAAAGACTCACAATAGCAACAACAACAGCATCCACTGAGAGTCAGCCTCATAAAATGCTGTAAGCTCTGGCTAATTACGGCGTCAGGCACGCGCTCACTCTAACTCTGTATGTGTGTGTCTGTGTGTGCTTGTGTGTGTGTGCTGGTGTGCAACTGCAGCTGTGTGCTGCTTAGTTTGCATAGCATTTCTATAATTCCTGATTAAGACATCATACAAGCAATACAAATAAAAAAAACACTCAACAGCAAATCGCCAATTGCGAGTTATTTTTTTTATTATATGTTTTTTTTTTGAGCTGTTGAACTTTAATGCCAGTTTTGCTGTTGCTGTTGTTGTTGTTGTTGTTAGTTTTTTAGCAAGCCAACTATAGTGTAGAGTGCGCAGTACAAAATACTGGTTTTCTAAACCCACACACACAGAGAGACAGCAACTGCAGTGCGAAGTGCTGGCTGCTGCGACTGCGCAGCTCTCTTGCCTACTCTCCCTCTGTCTCTCTCTCTCTTTTATTTGCTCACACACACACACACACACACACACACACTTGTGTTTACACATTTTACGACACTTTTTCTTAACAACCTTTTTGAAGCCTGCACTTTATATTTTAAATTGCCGAATGCACAGTGTGACCGACCAACAAATGATTTTCTTTCCACTGTGTGGTCTTACAGTCTTCTTCTTCGCCTTCTGATTCTTCTTCTTCTTTATCATCATCATCTTCTTCTTCTTCTTCTTCGCCTGCTTTAGCTTTAGCTTTAGCGACTTTTTGTAAGTTTTGCTGTGCTTTGCTTGTCTTCTCGTGTGGGCGTTTCGATTTCGAAACTTGCAGCAGCAGCAGCAGCAACAGCAGCCACAGCAGCTTCCGCAGCTTCGTTGTTGCGGCCCACGTATTTGTTATTGTTGCTTGTTTGTTGTTACTTTGTTGTTGTTGATTTCTTCGCTTAGTTCTATGCCTAAAAATAGCTAAAATGCTGAGTTACTGAAAATGCTTATAGCCATGGGCATTGAACAGCCCAAAAATGGCGCCAGGGCGTGCTCATTAAACCAAGCAGCTATATCGTCATTTTCTCTACTCCACTCTCCTTTCCCCTCTCTTCTCTCTTCTCCCTCCTCTCTCCACTTTCCTCTCGCTCATTGTTGCTTCGGACTTTGCACAAAGCGCAATCGCGTCGAGCTTATCTAATGGCAACATTGTTTGTTGCTTCTACTATTCATTCTAGTTGTTGTTGCCGTTGCCGTTGCCGTTGTTGTTGTTGTGGTTGCCTTTATCATGCAGCACGACCTGCGCCCAATTGTTTTTTGAGTTGAAAAACTTAAATGAACGCGCATCGAACACGAAATGGGCAACAAAACAGCGCGCAGCAACCTCAAGCCACGGCCAGTTTTTGTGGCTTGAGATCTTTTGATTTTGTATACCCTCAAAGCAGAGAGTGGTTAAAGTTTGTAGACTGCTTTAGGGTATTTATATTATTAATTTGAATTGATGATAACTTTACGCAGACATTTCTGCCTGCGTCAGCTTTAAAGCTAATCTTACTGAAACTTAGATTACTGACAGCCATCGGGATTGGTCCACTACAAAATATATATTCACAGAAACGAACAGTCAAAATATGATTTTCACTTTGAAAATCAATTTAGCCAAGTTATCGTAACCAAAATAAACAACAAGAAACATTTAGATGCATTATATTCCATAGTAACAATGAATCGGTTTTATCTCAAATTTCCAATGAGCGCTTTCGTCAAGTTGTCCTTACCAAAATCTCCAGTTGAGAAATGAGATTTGATCTGCAAGCGTGTGCAATATTCGACATGCCCAAGATAGCTGTTCTTTGTTGTTTTCAATTTTTTGTTGCAGGCCAACAGCAAGAGGCATGCCTTGTCGGTGCTTTGTTGTTGCATGATCTGCGCTGCCTCACTGAAACGAAAAAAAGAAGCTAAGAACATTTGTTGAAGATGCGCGCTTGCAGCGTTTTCTGCGAAAGCTCGTTGCGCTTATTTGCCTTTGTCTTCGTGACGCCACGACATAGAATATACATACAACAACAGAAACTGCAACAAAAAAAAAAACAACAGCAACAATAGCAACAACAACAATAGCACAACCAACTTATGAAAGAAAGTTGCCGCAAGTTGCAGAATTGTTTTGCAAAATCCGCGCACGTAACCAAGCGATCGCTCGGCCTATGGCCAACACGAGGGGCAAGAGGTGGAGAGGGCGCAGCGGATTGCGGAGTGTGGAGTATGGAGTATGAAGTATCTGTAATGAGCTGCGTGATTTTAATGGCCAGTCGTAAATGAATTTATTAAGCGCTTTTACACAATTTCATTGTAAATTGAACGCGTGCCGCGACTGAATTGTCGCAAAACAGTTATGAATTATTTATGTGGCAACGTTGCAGCTAACAACTGGCAACCGCCAATTGCCAACTGTAACTATGGCAAGGCAATAGCCACAACAGCAACAACTCAAGCACACACATGGCTAATCTGTGACACCTAATCATCTGCGGCGGGTAGCTGCTGTTGCATCTGCATACAAACATATATATGTATATATAATATATATATATATATATATATATGTATATATATATATAGATAGCTGCGTATATGCCAATATGTATTTGACGAACTTTCACCGCAGGTTTTTTGTTTTGTTTTTGAGTTGTTTAGAGATCAATGTACTTGTCTCGGTTCAAATTGTGGCAGCAACTAGCTGGCGGCAATAACAACCGACGCCTTATAATTTTTGTTGATCAGAATCTGCCCACTTCGATACGAGTGGTGGAGTGAGTGGTGGTGGTGGGGAGAGAGGGAGGCAGGGAGTTGGGGAGGTGGGGGGAGCATGCTGAGCAAACATTGATTCTATGTAGGTAAAAAACAAAGCATGCTTAATGCCCTTTTAAATCTTTTGTTATTTTACAACAAAAATCTATGGCTTTTAATGTTGCTCTTGCTGTTGCTGTTGTTGTTGTTGTTGTTGTGGCCGCAGGCAAAGGTACAAGCGAAGAGCGATGGGCAGCAGAACTCAGCAAATCCAGATGGTTTGGCCACAGAGTTAAAAATCTTTTCCACGAAATGAAAATACACACAAAACAGACAACCGGACAGACAGACAGACAGACAGAGCTAGAGGGAAAAAGAACAAGCACAAGAAGATGATGATGATGATGATGATGAGGTCTAGAGGCGGGGAGCGCACATAAACGTGAGCAACAACAGCAACAGCAACATGCACAGCCAGAACCGGCTAAGCGAGTCTCAAAACTGAGAACTGAGAACCGAGCTGAGAGTCTGGAGAGTCTGAATCTGTTTGCTGCTGCTGCTGCTGCTGCTAGAGTCTGCGCATAGACTCGAGTCTCTAGCAGTTGCAGCATTCAAATCGATTATGCAGCCGTTTGACTTGCCACACGAAAATGCGTCGTGCTTGCAGCAGCAACTAACCCCAGCCCCACATTCCCTCACTCGCCCCCTGGCAGCCAGCAAACTTTAACCATAGATCGAAGAAAAAACACAATATTTAGAAAGTCAGCACCGCACAGCGAAGCTTGGAATGCGGTTGGATCTATTAATCAGCGCGTCAGCAGCACACCACTGAGGCAGAGACAGAGAGAGAGAAAGAGGCAGAGAGAGGTAGAGAGAAAGGGAGGGGGTAAGTAGTTTGGGGACGCTAGAGCTCAGGCTAGAGGGCGAAGTTGAGTTGCTGTCTTCTTGATGGCTCTGCACAAAATACAATGTCGCCACAAATGCGAGTGTTGCTAACCTCAAGCATCTAACCTTCCACTCGCCCCCCTCCCCCCCCCCAACACCCCTTTTTGTCGTATAGTACAGCGTGCAAGTTCGTTGCCTAAGTCTTTTGTTTTAATGATTCACAACGCTTGAAATATTGTGACTTTGATTTGTTGCCAAACAGAGTTAGAGCGAGTCTCTTGCTCATTAGCGTCGAGACACTTAGCCTAAGGATTACAAATTAGCCTTTTTGCCACACACAAACACACGCGCAACACACACACACACACACACACAGCAGCACTGGCAATGCGGGCGTGTCCACAGCCCAGCAGAAAAATCGCATATGCAACATCTGAAGCATTTCACAAGAAACACAAAAACAGCCCCCTTGCCACTGCCACTGCTGGCTGCTGCTTGCGGCCTGTTCGTGTCTCAAGTTTCAGTCGAAAGGAGCAACATGAAAAACGCTGCTGATAAATTGTGCGCGATAAAGCAGCCGCGGTTTGAAAAGGGTTTCATGCGGCGCGGTATGAGAAATACCAGCGCAAAAGAGCGGCTTGCTGATGCTGCAACTCTGCTGCTCGCTGCTTTCAACTGGCCAGCAGGCCAACAACAACAACAAAAAAAACAAAGCTAAAGAATTTGTACGAAAATTGTTGCGCTTCGATTTGCCAGCAGGCAAGCAGCCAAGTAGTCGCTTTTGATCAATGTCCGCCTTGTGCTGGGAGCCGAGACGCGGACTCGGTCCAAGTCCCAATGTCAACTGCAGCCTCACCTTTGTATTTTGTGTTTTGTTTCAGCCCCGGTCCGCTGTCTTTGGGCGCTGCATAACTGCAGGCATTCTGCAGCTTTTTTTATTTCTTTATGGTTTCCCAAGCCCCAGTCAAGAATTTCGCATTTCTGGCGACAAACAAAATATTTCTGCCAATATTTCGTTTCAATCTTTGCTCATAATTATTGTTTGTTGCTGGTTCTTTTTTCCGCGAAATGAAATCAGCCAAATGCGCCATATTTATGGCTATCGATTTTTTTTCCTCTTCTCTTTCTGTTTGTTTGTGCCTTTCTTGCTGATAATTAGCTGAGTAACGGGTGGGTGTGGAACCCACCACCGCTGCCCGTGGGCCGTTGGCCGTGGTGCAGCAAGTGGGTGTAGCTATGTCTTCGACTCTGACACATGGCACACTTTTGCAGCCCACACATATGGTTGCTACGTTGCAACCAAGACCCACGACCCACGTAGCCCTTTCCTAATAGATTCTACTCGCTCACATCTCTATTATGATCATCATCTGGCAGCGACAGTAGTAGTTGTGGTAGTAGTAGTAGTAAGCCATGCAAATCAACGGCAGATGCTTAGGCTGGCAAGCTAAAACAGGTCGCTGACTAATGATAACAGACGGAGTCACAGTCGGGCTCGACTCTCCGTCTCCGTCTCCGTCTCCGTCTCTGAATCGACATCTGAATCTGCGTGGGCTGCTAATTATTGAAAACGCCAACTGAACTTGTGACTTGGCAGCGCCCACTTACTCAATGTTGTTATTGCTGCTGTTGTTGTTGTTGTTGTTTTCACTGTCGTTATTTAAGTTTGTTTATTTAAGTTGCTGTTTTCATTGCTTCCGAGCGTCAAATACAAAAGACTTAGGCAACAAACTTGCCCTCTCTGTAGCCAGCCATGGCTATTTCCGTTTATAATTCGTATGAATTTCGTTTGATTTGAATTTGAATTTCTTAGCATTTGCATTCACCTGTGGCACATAATTCAACACCTACCCGCCTCTAATTAGACAACGGCTCGAAATTTAATTTAGCCCACACATTGTGTCTTATTTTGTTGGTTGTTGTTCCGCTGAAATCAAGCGTGAAATTTCTGTGCTTTCACTGCACCAAATAATTAAGTCCCTAAAGAAAAAATGATCTTTCTTGGCGTTGCCCAGAAGAATTGATGTGAAATTGTTCAAATAAATATTATAAATGACTTTATTTTCCCTTTACCGAGTGAAGTTCTCACTGGATTAATTCTTCAACTTAAGCAAATTTTTCTTTTTATTTTATTTTTTATTTAAATATGCAACTTTTGAGCATTAAGTAAAAAGGCTTTTTCGTCTATTCTTTATTATTATTTCTCTAAGTTGATCGAAACTTTTCTTACTTATATCATCTTCAAATGATGATTATTCTAGCCTAATCTTGACTTCATTTGAGTATTCAACTAACACCGAAATCTTCTTTATTATCTATTAAAGTTTGCATTGGCACAAAGAGTCGTCTATCGGTGCCCTCGAATCGGGATCATCATTATCGCAATCTGCGCGATCGCTACACAAATTGCACCTATGTGGATGGCAATTTGGAGCTAACTTGGCTGCAGGATGCCACTTTGGATCTCAGCTTTCTGGCCAACATACGTGAGGTGACAGGCTACATACTAATCAGCCATGTGGATGTGACCAATGTGATATTCCCAAAGTAAGTGAACGACAGCAGCTGACAATTCTCTCTCTTTGCACGAACTAAACTCGATACTTTTGTTTTGGCGTAGACTTCAAATAATACGCGGACGTACGCTGTTCAGCGTGAATGGCGAGAAGGAGAAGTATGCCTTGTTTTCCACCTACTCGAAGATGAACACGCTGGAGATGCCCGAGCTGCGGGACATACTGCAGGGCTGGGTGGGTTTCTTCAACAATTACAATCTGTGCCACACGCGCTCGATTGTCTGGCGTGAGATTCTGTCGGGCGTCGGCGATGATTTCAATTACACGTACAGTTTTACGGCGGAGGAGCGCACCTGTCCCAAGTGCGACAGTTCCTGCGAGCGGGGCGCCTGCTGGGCCGAGGGACCGCTAAACTGCCAGAAGTTCAGCAAGATCACGTGCGCCCCACAGTGCGCCCAGGGTCGCTGTTTCGGCCCTGGACCGCGAGACTGCTGTCATCTGTTCTGCGCCGGTGGGTGTACGGGACCCACGCAGAAGGATTGCATTGCGTGCAAGAATTTCTTCGACGATGGCGTCTGCAAGGAGGAATGCCCGCCCATGCGCAAATACAATCCCACCAACTATGAACTGGAGGCGAATCCAGAGGGCAAGTACGCCTATGGAGCGACCTGTGTCCGCGAATGCCCCAACCACTTGCTGAAGGACAATGGTGCCTGTGTGCGCAGCTGTCCCTCCGACAAGATGGCCAAGGATAACAAGTGTGTCGCCTGTAATGGACCATGTCCCAAGACTTGTCCGGGCGTCGCAGTTTTGCACTCGGGCAACATTGATTCCTTTAAGAATTGCACCGTCATCGAAGGCAACATCAGGGTGCTGGATCAGACATTCTCCGGCTATCAGGATATCTTTTCCAATTACACAATGGGCCCACGCTACATACCCATGCATCCCGATCGCCTCGAGGTCTTCTCGACGGTCAAGGAGATCACCGGCTACCTCAACATTGAGGGTGTCCATGACAACTTCAACAATCTGTCGTACTTTCGCAATCTGGAGACGATACATGGTAGACAGCTGATGGAGAGCTATTTTGCCGCCCTATCGATTGTGAAGTCATCGCTGTCCAGCCTGGAGTTGCGCAATCTGAAGCACATCAACTCCGGCAGCATCGTCATCCAGGACAACAGCCACCTCTGCTATGTGGGCAACATTCGCTGGCCCACGCTGCAGAAGCTCGACGAGCAGAAGCAGTTCATCAATAAGAATCGCAATACAACCGCATGTCGTAAGTGCTCTCGTCTATAACTCTCTCAACGAAACCATTCCTAACCCATCCCAAACCCAAATCTCTGCTAGTCAAAGCCGGTCAAATCTGCTCGGATCAATGCAATAGCGATGGCTGCTGGGGCGCTGGATCGGATGAGTGTCTCAACTGCAAGAGTTTCAACTACAATGGCACCTGCATTGCCGACTGTCGCATTGTCTCCAAGTAAGTAACACTATTTACTTCTCAGATAGCATCTCCGATGCCATAAAGTATATACTTTATTTCACAAGCGAGCTCTCTCTCGACTAGGGTATTCTAAATTGTTTTGTGACTCCAGATTGTTGCTAACTCCAGATTCCTGCTCCATTTTACAGCACTTACCAGTTCGATTCGAAGACGTGCAAGAAATGCCATCCGGAGTGCCGCACCTGTTCCGGACCCGGTGCCGAGCACTGCGATGAGTGCGTACATGTCCGGGATGATCAGCATTGTGTCCCCGTCTGTCCGGATGACAAGTACTCGGACTTTGGCATCTGTCGCAAGTGTCACGAGACGTGCGCCGGCTGCACGGGCCCAAGGAACACGATTGGACATGGCGCCTGTATCACCTGTAGTCTGGCCATCATCAATGCTGACGCGACTGTTGAGCGTTGTCTGCGCAAGGATGACAAGTGCCCCGACGGCTACTACTGGGAGTATGTGCATCCGCAGGAGCAGGGCTCCCTCAAGCCACTGGCCGGCAAGGCGATCTGCCGCAAATGCCATCCGCGCTGCGAGCTGTGCACCAACTATGGTTTCCACGAGCAGGTCTGCTCCAAGTGTGCCGGCTACAAGCGACGCGAGCAGTGCGAGGACGAATGCCCAGCGGATCACTATGCAGATGAGGAGAAGCGCGAGTGCTTCGAGTGCCATCCGGAGTGCAAGGGATGCACCGGACCCGGCTCCGAGGACTGCCTCGCCTGTCGCAACTTCAAGCTCTTTGCAGAGAGCGAAATCTACGATAACTCCACACTGTTTAACTGCACCTCCAAGTGTCCGGCGGAGCTGCCCCATGTCAACTATCAATCGCACTTCATTGGGCCACATTGTGTGTCCAGTCCGCCCAGAGGATCGAAGATAGCCGCCAGCCTCAATGTGAACACGATTATCATTATCTTTGTGGCTGTGTTTATACCCGTGATCTGTGTGCTCTGCGTCATCATCTACATCTGCCGGCAGAAGCAGCAGGAGAAGAAGGAAACGGATGACTTGGCCAAGGTGTTCTTCGGCTGTGAGGATTCGGAGCCGTTGCGTCCCTCCAACATTGGCGCCAATCTCAGCAAACTGCGCATTGTCAAGGATGCGGAATTGCGCAAAGGCGGTGTTCTCGGCATGGGCGCCTTCGGGCGTGTCTACAAGGGCGTTTGGGTGCCGGAGGGTGAGAATGTCAAGATACCCGTTGCCATCAAGGAGCTGCTAAAGACGTCCGGCGCCGAGTCGAGTCAGGAGTTCCTCAGTGAGGCCTACGCCATGGCCACTGTGGAGCATGGAAATCTTCTCAAGCTGCTGGCTGTTTGCATGTCCTCGCAGATGATGCTGATCACCCAGCTGATGCCGCTGGGCTGCCTGCTCGACTATGTGCGCAACAATCGGGACAAGATCGGCTCCAAAGCGCTGCTCAACTGGTCCACCCAAATCGCGAAGGGTATGTCCTATCTAGAGGAACGTCGTCTCGTCCATCGTGATCTGGCCGCACGTAATGTCCTGGTGCAGACTCCATCGCTGGTCAAGATAACCGACTTTGGGCTGGCCAAGCTGCTCAGCCTGGACTCCAATGAGTATAAGGCGGCTGGTGGCAAGATGCCCATCAAGTGGCTGGCTCTGGAATGCATTAGGCATCGGGTCTTCTCCAGCAAATCAGATGTTTGGGCCTTTGGTGTGACCATTTGGGAGCTGCTGACCTTTGGCCAGCGACCACATGAGAATATACTAGCCAAGGATATACCGGATCTCATCGAGATGGGCCTGAAGCTGGAGCAGCCAGAGATATGCTCCCTGGACATTTACTGCACGCTGCTCTCCTGCTGGCAGCTGGATGCTGATCTGCGTCCGCCGTTCAAGCAGCTGACGAATGTGTTTGCGGAATTTGCACGCGATCCGGGCCGCTATCTGGCCATACCTGGCGATAAGTTTACACGCCTGCCCGCCTATACGAGCCAGGACGAGAAGGATCTCATACGAAAGCTGGCGCCCACAACCGACGGCTCCGAGTCCATTGTCGAAGCGGATGACTATCTGCAGCCAAAGGCAGCAGCGGGTCCCAGCCATCGCACAGATGGCACCGATGAGATTCCCAAACTCAATCGCTACTGCAAGGATCCCAGCAACAAGAACTCCAACGGTAGCGGCGGTGGCGGCATCAACGGCGACGATGAGACCGACTCCAATGCCCGTGAAGTGGGCGTTGGCAATCTGCGGCTCGATCTGCCAGTGGATGAGGATGACTATCTGATGCCCACGTGCCAGAGCAATCCAAATGGCAGCAACAACAACAACAACAGCAACAATCCCAACAACAACATGGCCACAGCAGCCACGGGCTATATTGATGTCATTGGCGTAAGTGTTAAAGCAACATTATTTGCCCAGATCAGCCAGATAAGAAACAAGTTACAAACAAGTTAAAAGATTCCTTAACAAAGATTTGAATAGCTGTTTTGAGTTTAATTTGTTTTGTATTGTTTAAAGTTAAGTAAAGTAATAAATACTAATCGATTTGTTGATCTCTTGCAGGTGCCTGCGAGCGTGGATAATCCCGAGTATTTGCTGAATGCACTGAGCGCTGGCGAAGCGCCGATCCCAACACAAACGATTGGCATACCGGTGGCGGGTGTGCCCCGCACCATGGAGGGGAAAATGCCGGGCAGCGAATCGACCAGCTCCGATCATGAGTACTACAATGATACGCAGCGGGAGCTGCAACCGCTACAATTACTGCGCAGCCGCAATACGGAGACGCGTGTGTAGCACGCAGTTGCAGTTGCAGATGCATCGCACACACTTACTGCCAGAATGTGACAAACACAACAAATGAAACAAAAAAAAACAATGAAACATTGGATATCAATCTTGCCACGTAGTACCCAAGTGCCTTTGAACCCATCGCCAGATATCAGTTGCCAGTTGCGGAACGGCTGCTGAGGTGTGCCTTCTGAATGCTGTTATCATAGATAAAACCCATTCGCGTGTAGTTGTATAAAGCCCGTGTAGCTATATATATATATATATAGTCCTGTACATTACTATCTATCTATATATCTATCTATCTCTAGCGTACTTAGCCGTTTAGCCTTGTCCCCTTTTTCCCCTCATCTACTTTTCTAACTTTTCTCTATTATCAATGTCTACATATATTGTTTTTAGTGTCCAGTCGCTGATCAGCGCTTGTAGATTTTTATGTAATTACGAGAACAAAACACCGATAGTGCATTTCATAGACGCCAGCGAAGCCAGCGAATTGAACTTTGTACAATCCGCCCCATTTGGGGTCGCTTCAATGGTTCTGGCATTGCATTGGGCGATCACTAATCTAAAATTATTTCTAGTTCATTTAGTGGACTGTCGCAGTTGTACCCAACATAATCTTCTTATATATAAAAACATATTTAATAATATATATATGAGTTATAGGCTTTTAGTTAATAGTTTTCAACTGTGATATAGTTCGTAGGGAATTTTGAATAATTGATTAGGATTTTTACTTACTTCTGAATTAACTCAAACGATATGCAACCCACTGTATAAATTGTTAATAGCCACTCAGATCTAATGCAGCTTATACACCTTGTTTCAAAACCGTTCGAAAATAAAATATTAGAACCGATTTGATTTGAGAGACAATAAATCCCGAGCGTGCCATGCATCGATTATGCAATTCTCCTAAAGATTTCGAATATTTGTTGGCACATTAAGGTTAAAACTGAAATATAAATGTAAGCTTTAGTCTAATATATATTGATCAAAGATATACTTATGTAAAAAATATATATATACAATATATACGATTATAATACTTAAACGTATGCAGCTAATATCTAATCTTTACGCCTACTTCTTACACACATGTAGATTTGTACTTTGCATATACAATAATACATATATATTTTAATTTAATTTAATTGAAATTAATTTACGAGTACCTACGCAAAGATATGCATAAACGAGTAAATAAAACAATTTTAAAATAAATAAAAGAATTTTCATTATTCCCCAGCAAATTGGACCAAAGGAAATCCAAAACTTTCTCGTTTCGAGCCATCAGCAATATTACATTTTGGCTCGATTCAACTCAATTTTTTTTTGGGGATGAGTTCGTTATTTGAATACCCCAAAATCCTTAAATGCAATTGGATAGAACATGTTATAGTGATTTCAGCGTGTCATGTCCTTATCCTCTGAACATCTGTAAGGATTTGGCTGACTTTGAGCTATTTTTGTTTTTACATTATAGCTTAAACATTTTCTTAAGGGTCTCGAAAGGACAGCATTCACAGATTTCCGGCATTCGATAAAATAAAATATGTTTAAAAATGTCGGCAGCCTGAGAGTATGCTTTAATTATCTTGATTTTATGCTACTCATTTTCTGAGCATCCTATAAATATGCTTCACAATTTAAATTTTATCGGCCAGCTTTTGCGCCACCTGTCGGCATTTTTGTAAAAATTCATCTTGCCACCATTGCGCTCGGTACCATTAACCAAAAGGTGGCGCTTTATTCAAATTGAGCCGTTAGCAAGAAAAACTCGTAAATTTCCTTGTATTTTTTTTTATTGTTTATATTTTGAAATATGCAATTAGACAATTTAATGGATTTTGCTAAAAGTGGGCGCAAACTGTGTTTTTTTTTTGTTTTGTTTTATTTCCTTTTTTGATTGAGTATATATATATTTTGCACATAATGTAGAGCTTGTCGGTATGTATGTTTATGTATATGTATTATATGTATGTATATTGAAAAGTTAATCCATAGTTTACATTCATTAAAAGTTCAATTACATCAATTATGTACTACAAACCTATTGCTGTGAGTTAATTTATTATAGTTGCTTAGTTTGTTGCGATAGCTACACATATATGTACGTATAATAAGTTATGCTTTGAGACAATTCCCGAAAACTGTCTGTCTGGCTAGTTTTAGGCAATTAAATAACCGAAAGTATACAATTATAACCATGTGGGAGCACTTAAAACAAACAGAATACCTAATCAAACTATGCCGAGAGACTACGCCAAACTACTCAACTTAGGCCATAAACAAATCAGTGCTGGGCGCTCTGGGCTCTACCTAAAAATACTAAGAGAAATTCTAGCATATCTTATTTATGATGTGCGGTTTGTGTGTGTGCGTGTGAATGGGCTGGGCTTGATTGCCAGCAAAAAACTTATTGATATAAACATTAAATAACATTTGGATTCAGAAATTTGCAAAGAAAACCCCCGCCGCACTCCGCACCCCGTCCCCGCCCTTGCCTTCAAAAGACGCCCATTTTCCCACCTGGCAGAGATGCCCCCGTCCCCAAAAAACTAGCCGAAGGGACAGCAATTAGTGCGCGACTCGCACATAGATTACGATTACACAGTGCCCAGAACGTTGACGCAGACGTTGACCTGGACATGAAGCCTATCACATTGGAACGCGACGGACGAGCAAATACTCGGAGAACTGCTGACCCTCGACCCCGCCCCCAGTGCTCGCCTCGATGGTGAAGCCGGCGTTTAGCAGCCGCGTGAGCACCTGAACAGAATTCAGCTTACAGTAGCCGTTGAGGGGGAAGCGTATGATTTGGCGCCAGTCACCCTGGTTCCAGGAGACGCCGCTACGACTGGACTGCGTTGCCTGGTTGGCCTCCGGGAAGAGCTCGTCGAGCAGTGCCCGTTCCGCCGATAGCATAATGCGTTCGCCCAGATCCGGTGAGATGTGCAGCGCCACAACCTCATAATTGCAATCGGGTGCACCGCTTGTCCTTGGGCTGGTCTTAATGTGACGTGCTGGCGGTGTGGGTGGCGCCACCAAATAGTTGCCGTTGCGAACACGCTCCTTTCGCATACTCTCCAGTTGCTTAATCATCGCTGCCATAAGGCACAAAGAATAGAGAACATACGCACGAATTAGCCACAGGTTAATTGTGTTTGCACTTATAAAAAAAATTCCAATTGAAATGCATTAATAAAAAATATTAATTAATTTGTTAGTTTATTCCTTTTCAATTAAGTGTGAATTTAATTCCAATTTCGAAATCAAACAGAAGTTTTGAGCAGTGTAAGAGGAAAGGTTGAACAGCGTTAAAAGTACTTACGCTCCACTTCGTAGTAGCGCGCCTCCTCGAGCAGCAGCTCGAGGTCGGGAAAATCATCGGCAATCAATAGTCTTGAGTTTCTCATAAAGTTTAGTATATGGCGAAACATGCCCCCGTCCCGATCGATGAAATAGTGCTGCTTCAGCGAGTCGAGCACAATGGGTATCTGTCCATTGAATAGCTTGGCCAGCTTCGACTCGGGATATTTGGTAAGCGTCTCCAGGGAGCTAGTGTAAATCGTGCCACCCACATCGATGTGCACCGGCGCCGTATACCGCGAGGCGGCTGCCACACACGGTATGCCAGAGATGGGCTTGTGGTTGTGCAAATAGGAACTGGCTCCGGCCGATGCGCCACCAGGTCCGGCGCCCGCAGCAGCCGCAGCGGCAGCGGCCACAGCGGCAGCCGCCGCCGCACCGGGCAGACCCAGCGGTGTCACTGATGAGCTGGCGGGCGGCGTCGGTGTGGGCGATGAGGAATTTGAGATCGTTGGCGAAACGGTGGGCGAAGCGCTGCAAGGAGGACCAGGATGCAAAAAAAATAAAAAATAGAACAATGTTAACAATATGAAAGATACAGTTGAGATAGCTCGAGTAGGCGACAGCCTGTAAGAGTCTAAAATCCCTAGATGTTTTAATCTCTGAGAAAGCTATAATGACTTGGCTATTGACAGGGATCAACAATATATATGTATATGTACTTTATGGGGTTGGAGATGCTTCCTTCTGCCTGTTACATGCTGATGCACCACTTAAATTTACACACACATTTGGGGCTCATGCAAATTGCAAAGGTGTTTTAATTTCGGGATAAAGTTCTTACCTGATTTTAATATCGCTGCGGGTATAGATGCGGCCCGTGGAGGATAAATCGCGCGGCTCGAGGCCCTTTGCATCTCTTTCGCGCTCTCGATCCATATCGCATTTTTTGCTACAATTTCAAAGCGAAAGATGCAATAAATAAGACAGATTAGTGAGTCACACAGCAGAGCTGGACGAGTTAATGTGAGCCTGTGAATCAAAATTGACTGCAGCTTGTTGATTACAAGCAGCTATGACCAAAAAGAGACAGCAAGACTGGCAGAGTAAACGGGACAAAGGAAATGCCCAGCGCAAATGCTTTGAGGGCTCTTGTCTCGTATCCAACTTAAGTTAAGAGTTTTTCGCACATATATATTTATATATAATGCGGAGTATTTCATATGATTGTGTGGGAATATTTGGCTTTTCACTGCGTTCAACTCACTTATGGTGAGGGACCGCCCCCCCTCCCCCCCCCCACACACACAGAAACATAGCCTGCAGCTGCAGTTGCAGTTGCTGTTGCAGCCACGACAAGACACTGGGAAAAAAGAATGGTGGGTGGGGTGGGGTGGGGTTGCGGAAGAGTGGAAGTGCAGTTGACTGAGTGTACAGTCAGATTGACCACAGGGCATGCGCCTCGATTTTCACACGAAAATCACGTTGATTTGACCATCGTTATGGCAACAAACTACGCGCGCTGAGATCGCCCTCAGACAGCTACGTGCAGCATTCAGTATCCAGTATCCAGCAGTCAAAGGCAACAAAGAACATCCGACAAGCGACGTCATCGGCATCGTCATAGTCATCACGCACGCTAATGATGACATGTCAGGCCCTATCCAACATGACGTATACGCAGTGTAATCCGAGCCACAATCAACGCTAAGCGGCCAACGCATTTTCCTTGACTATCGCTTTTCCCTCTTAGTCAGTCGCTTTCCTTGTCTCTTACATCATCACCATCGGCAGCAGCTCTTTTAGCTGTCGCATCATTAGCCTTCGTCATGGGTAACAAATTAATAAAACTCAATCAAAACCTGCGCCGCAGGTTGCAGAAATGGCGGGAATAGCTCAGATTTACCACTTCCACCCTGCATTGTGGCATTCTTATGGGATTCGTTTAGTCATCGGCAACTATGCCATTTTCAATTAAAAAAGTTGCAACCGAAATTCTATAAATTGTACATAATATAAATACATATAAAATATAATATAAAATATTTATGTTGAATTGTTGGATGGAAAAATAAGATTTGTTCATGTTGTGGCGCTTTATTTACTCCTCAAGCAAACTATGAGGTCAAGTTTAATCTCAGTTACGAACCATTTACAGGGTATATTCGAATCGTTTATTCTTAGCTGGCTAATTTGTTTTTCTCTTGTTTAATCTGTTATGCGCATTAGGCCACAGAGCAATTGCCAGTTGTCAGTCGTCCGTTGATGCATGCAGTTTACTCAAATCCCCTTCGACCCACTCCTCGACCTTTGGCTGCGCGTATTTACTAAACAAGTTTGCTTTTTAAAATGTTTTAAGCCCTTGGGCCATATGGCTCTGGTAATTACGATTTGATTAACTTTAACTACATGAGCATTCGCATTCGCATTCGCAGTCACATTCAGACTCACATTCGCATACGTATTCATATTCGTATTCGTATTCGTATTCGTATTAGTATTCGTACTCACATTCCTATTCGCATTCGAGACGCAAAAAAATGCCGAAGCAACGCTGAAAATATGATTAAACTAGAAAACACAACGCATTTTGCATACCCTTGCTGACCGGAGTCTAATTGCTGATATACCAATATCAATAAAAATCTTTTAAACTTAATGAAAGCTATATGATATAGAAGTCCGAGGAAGATGAATGATTGGGAGCATAATGATAACTAAATAATAACTCGTCTTTCGACCGGCAGCCATAAAATATAGAGATTAAATCTGGCCAGCCCAGTAAAGACAGACAGATATGGGTATAGCCAGTGTATAGTAAAAGTAATGCTAAAAAAAAAAAATGGCTGCCGGGCAATTCACATGGCCAGTGTGTGTGTGTGTGTTTATGCGTGTGTGCAGCTGCCTCGCGTTGGTGGTTTTTAACATTTTTATTAATTTACAACAATTATAAAGCATGTGGCCAATGAATATGGCTTAAATGCCACAACAGCAGCAACAGCAACAGCAACTACAAAAAGTCGACCAAGAACCAGAGGAACATATGCAGAACAGCATCTGAGGTCTGTTTGCCACAAAACAATTCAATTTCAATTGCTTTGCGGTTCGCTTGTCGATGCCTGCATGCAGGTTGCAGTTAGCTTGGCACAGGTGCAGCAGGCGCACCACCGAGCAGTCACACACTCACACACACACCCACAGTTAACGGTATTGTATATAAGCACAAGAGCCCACACACACACACATGGCTGCTTTGCAGTTTTGCCAGCTATTCTAGTCCAATAGTGCCACAGGCATTATCTTTTCTATGCGCCCCAGCACAGACCACAACAGCAGACACTCACAGAAAGAGAGACAGAGACAGAGAAAGAGAAAGAGAGGGAGATGGAGAGAGGGGCGCCATTCGCAGCGCCTTTGGTTACACTTCAGTTTAGCATCAAATTTTGAAGAGTTGCTGTTGCCAAATGTTGTTGTTGTTGCTGTTGCTGTTGTCGCTCTTCTTGTCTGTCGAAAAGAGCCGGAGAACAAGCCAAAGCCCAGGCCTGAGCCTTGCCTCGGCCTGTGACTGTGTCTGTGCTGGTGCCTGTGCCTGTGCCTGTCAAGCTGCTGCTGCTGCTGCATTTGCATTTCAAGTGGGCGTCTCTGACTGTGGCTACCATAATACGCCCCCCTCCCACACGCCCCTTGGCCGGAACTAGTATCTGACATCTTTGGTTTGCCTTTTAATGGCATTGCCATTAACTCAGCTCTGCTCCACTTGCTTAGCCAGTTTTGACCAATATTCATGCCATACAGAGATAGAGTCAAACAGAGACAGAGAGAGAGAGAGAGAGAGAGAGAAAGAGACGTGTGTAGGCTAAAATACAGCTTATTAGTTGGCATTGTTCAAATTTTGGACAAAACTATCGAATGCCAGCTGCTGCTGCTCCTCACATTGTTGTTTTGCTGCTGCTGCTGCTGCTGCTGCAGTGCCTCGGGCTCAAATAATTTTGTTCGTAGTTCGTAGGATAGACAAAAGTAGCCGCTGGCTAAAAGTTGGACTAGCTAGCCTTCTGCCTGCCTGCTCTGCCTGGTTGCCCTTCCATTTAGCTGCCCCTCAGCCACAGGCAACCACACAGCTCAATCTCAAAATGCGACATGGCCGCCCCAGCAATTGGTTGTAGTCCTTTCCTGCCACTCACCTCAGCTATCCCATCACGAAAACCCACACAAAAGCGATAACAAAAGCCAAGAAATGAGCTAAAATGCACACACACACACACACATACTAGATCAACACACACAGTGATACACACCTTAGCAGAGGCGAGCAGAGCTTGACGACGACGTTGACGTTAACGTTGACGTTGACGCTGACTATGTAACCCCTACAAAATGTCCTGCGGCCAGGCAACCTTCCGCACACAAAGGCCAGGCAGCCAGCCAGACAGTGTGTCCTGTGCTGCAGCACACCAACCGCTCCCATTCCCTGCCCCCCCGCAGCCACAACCCCCCCTATATGCACTGACAAAAAAGGGCAAAACGCTCGTCTTCGCCAGCGGCGATCGTTTGGAATTAGTGCGGAAATCATGGATGGATACGAAACGAAACCAAAACCAACACAGCAAAACACCAACCAAACACCCAATCCAAGCCAAGCCAAGCTAAGGAGCAGCTCATATATGGCAAAGGTGCTCGGAGATTTGGTTTTGGATGGGGAGTCGGAGGCGGAGGGGTGTGGATTGCTCTGCACCTAGGGCTGCCTGCTGCATGCTGCTGTTGCATGTATACGTGTGTATGTGTATTGCATGCTGTATCTGTGTGTGCCTCCTCATTCATTTATCCTTGCAACGCTAAAGGCAACTGCAACAGCAACAACAACTGCAACAACAAAAGAGCATGAAGCATTGGCTCTTACCACGGCAAGGCGACTGACTCCACAGCTCTACAGCTCCACTCAGATTCTAGTTCTCCAGCTTGCTTTAGCTAGCTCTGCTCTCTGCTTTCTATGTTTTGTCCCAAAACAATACACACACACAAACAGACACATACACACACAGAAAGGCGAAAACTTTGAATTTTGGTTCGAGGTAAGTTAGGTGTCCGTTCTGGCTTACACACACACACACACACACTCATATGAGCTGCATATGTGTGTGTGTTTGTGTGCGTCTGCATTTTAAGATATCATACCTTAGTTGCTGATCCCTTGCGGCGGCATAAAACATTGCTCTGAACGTAACAACAAGCGAATAATAAGAAGAAGAAATCAAAAGCCCCAAAGCTCGACAAACCAAACCAAACCAAAAACCCAAACCCAAACCCAAATCCAAATCCTCTGCCTCTGCCCCAGAAACGAAAGTTTGTCGAGGCAAAAACCTTATCTCAATTTTAAAATGCCGCCGGCTCAAGCAATGCTGTTCCCCCCATCCTCAGCTCACCACTGCCTTTCCCTCATTTCAACCGGTGCATGCTCGCGAGTATCTCATATGGATTAGGGGAGGTGGCAGTTAAAAGAGGTGGAGACGGGGCATATCAGATGCCACCAAGTTTTTGTATGCAACTTATGGCGAATTAAATTAAAGCGGATTTATTGCCGCGCTTGTTGCAACAACTGTTTTTGGCAACAGTTTACCGCCAATGCGGTTCAATTAGTTCAAGTGTCATGTTCTGAGAATGTGGGGGAGGGGGTAGGGGATGGGGGCTGCGGGTTATGTGTGGGTGAGTGAAAGGTAGTTAAGGGCTGATAGACGCGGCCCAGTGCTGGGGCAGCGCTGGAGCAGGGCTGCCAGGTTTGTGTATGTTGGCAAAGACAAACATAAAGTGCTCGTATATATATGCTACACACACACTCACACACACACACACGCATATACACTCACAAATCACACAAATGGCCGCAAGGCACTTAAAGAAGAATCCAATGCCTCAAGTGTCGAGTGGCTGCTGCAAACTGGCAACTGGGGACCAGGCAACTGGGGAACTCAGCAGAACTGGAGTTGGCGGACAAAATCAAAACGCTGATGAGCAGGCAAATGAAAAAGTTTTTTTATTTTTTCCTTTGGCGGTTGGTTGGGGTTTGTTGGACGCAGGAGGGGCGCAGAAAGCCAAAAGCAAAAGCTAGAAACAAAACGGGAGCAGGGAGCGCGGGCAGGAAACAGTTTGATGCAACACACACACATAGCCAAAACTTCGGCTGCTGCTGATGCTTCTTCTTCTTCTTCTACTTAGCCAGCAGCAAGATACAAAAAAGGCCACGAAACCGAAGCCGTCGCCGAGGCAGCTGTTGCAGGGAGTCGCCGGCGCATATGGGAAATCAGTCGCAAGTCCTATGAAAATTTGCTTGCAAAAGTTGCAGAATGTTTGCGTGTGTGTGTGTGTGTAAGTGTGTGGGTGGGTGTGTTTATGTGTGTGTGCCAAATTGTACAAATATATGCGCTCTGTATGTGTGTGGCAAAAGTTGAGTTGGAGTCGAGTCGAGTCGAGTGTAGCAGATATTAAAACGCTGCAAGGCTTTCAAAAATAAACTTTGAAAAATTTATTAGAAAATATTAAATAAAAACGACGATTGCGCTGCATATGCCAAAAGCTGCACAGAATGATTGTGTGGATGTGGCCCTGTGTAAGAAACATACCAGATGGCTATATACACACTCTATATGGCTGGGCTGTGTGTGGCTATATGTGTGTGCCACAGCTGGCAACATGCGATTGCTTGGGCTGACTTGCTGCGTTCCATGGCAAAAACTCACAGCCAACTTCAGCAAACACACAAACACACACACGCACACACACTGAGTAACAAAGGCACACAACTGTTTTTATAGCTAAATGTTCAAAAAATTGAATTGCACGTAAAGCAGGAGGAAAAAACAAAAGAAACAGAGCAGAGCAGAGCAGAGCAGAAGAGCAACAAATATGCTAGAAGATGAAGACAATAATAAATTGCGTATACGCCGCATTGTGCACAGGTAAGCCAATTATATGCAGTAAAAATGTAAAAACTGATTGATGGATAACAAAGATAAACAACAATTTGATCACCTATAACGAAAATGTAATACCCTGCATTAAAAACTTTTAAAATGATAACTAAATAATATATATTTATAGATATTTTCAGCTGTTGTATTGTGTATTAATACATAATTTTAGCTGCATATTAGTTTGCCTGGACATTAAAGACATTAAAGATATTAAACAACTTCTTAGAGCATGACATAAATTGATTGGCTGATTGAAACTAGTTTAAAGATTTAAGATTTTGTTTATAAGCTTCCAATAACTCTGAACTTATCTTAGCTATACCATAACCCATTTCCATATAAATTATGAAGTCACAGATTGATATTTGAATAATATAATGTAAAAATAACTTTATTTTATTTAATACAATTTTTTGGTTTGATTGATTTTATCTGTGTTTTCCCAATTCTTTCCAAACTATTTTCGACCATTTTACTTTTTAAATGCCCGTTGTGTTGAGTACCTTTCTTATTTTTAATCTTGATTTATATATTCGTTTTTAATTTGATGTCATTTAATTTTAATTGTCAATATAATTTGGTATTAAAATATGTATATATAAAACAATAAGATATAAATAAATATACATAGGCCCCAAATTGAATCCTTTTGTGAAATCAGACAATTAAGAATTGCATTCGGGCATTCCTTCGCTCAAGCATTCAGTCCATCATTTATGGATTGCGACCTAATCAAGCGCACATAAAAATGAACATCAATGCTTCCAGTTGAGTGCAGGTCAAACAGTTGCCAGCATTACAATCAGATGCAGATGCCGTTGCAGTTGCAGTTTCAGTTGCATGTGCATCCCCATTCAAGTGGCAAATTCTACTTGAAAATGCGTTTCAAGCTCCCTGTAACTGGTAAATGGCAGCCGGCAACTGGCAGCATCCAATGCGCATTTCCTAATTGGCGCAATTTGAGTGTGCATATTGCAATAACTGTATTTACGACAGCAACAACCGCTACAACAACTTGCAGCAGATGCAACACAAAGCAAAATTGGCAGCACGTGAAACAAATGCAGGCGCAGGTGCAGCAACCCGCAGCAGAACCACAGCCAGCAGAACCAGCAACAATTGCTTTTTCACTTACACCCTTTGGGCAAAGCTCAAAGAAGGGTATATCGAAATTATGTTTAGTTTAGTTTAACTAAACTTTGACCTAAATAAACAATAAAAGCTGTCTTTATTTTGTGTTAATGTTTGTATACTCTTAATTTAAATAAATTCGTTTTAATTTAAAAGACAATTAACAGTAAAGAAAATCACTTTTAAAGTTAATTTAACGCTTCGAAATAAGATTGGATATACCAGCTACATTTCTTGAATGAATTATTGAACGAGATTATTTTTATTATCTTAATTATTATTGCTAGTTTTTGACTTACAGGTGAAAAATTAATTGGGTTAAGCACAACATTAATATTCTATCTTACTCATGGTCGGGCCTACTATATCTTATTAACTTAATACAATGTTTTAATTGAAAAGCGACAAACTATGAAAACGAGTAATAAAATAAAATACTAATTGCTGCAACTGATTTAGATGGTTACAAGCCGACTTCGGTTAGTTAAAAGCTGAATCTGTTTTTACATAAAGAAAGAGCATTTCACAGTCGAGAAAGGCGCACTGTTGTAAATTGGCTGCCTGTTGGCCTGTTCGCCTCCCGACCGACAATTGCGACGTTGCCAATGTTGGCAAATGTTGTTGCTGGTAATGATGCCCAATTGCAGCTTAATTAACACACAGCGCGTTAAGCGCTTTGTGTGTGTGGTGGCAGCAGCAACAGCAACAGGAACAACAACAACTATACAGCTTTAAATGAGCACTCGAATGCGTAACCATTTCCATTACCATTTTCCCTGCTCCTTTGACTATTCAACTGTAATGGAAAGTGGGGCAAAATGAATATGTATTTTTGGTACTGCAACCAGTGCACATTCGTAACAAAGAAAACCATTTTCAGATTTGATTTTAGAATAATTTCAAGTTTTAGAATTTCTCCTTACGTTACGTTAAGTTGTTTTACGTTGCGAATGTGGCGCACAACATTAAACGGCAACCAAAACAAAATAAACGACTTTGACTTTGGCTTCAACTCCGCCCTCGCTCAAGTTAAAACCAGTTGCTTGCCACCGATATTGTGAAAGAGACAGCGGCTGAGAGAGAGGAAAACAGATGGGCAGAGCAGTTGTCGCAGTGTCGCAACTGGTGAAGGTCGCCACACAACTCCCGAGACTCTTCCCACAACTAGTTGCTGTTGCTGTGATTGTTTTTGGCCTCAACTGAATGCGATTTTTGTTTTGGCCAACGCTGCAGCCAAGCTTTGAACCTTGCCTCTAACACTTTTGGAACTTTGTCGATTCGTCGAAACGAAAAAAATAAAATGTTGCTGTTGTAATTCTTTTGGTGTTGTTGCATGTGGAGCTCTTGGCCTGGCGGGCATTTTGGCCATGCCCGCCGCTTAGTTTTTGTTGGCAAGCAAGCCACAAACAGAATCACAATCACAACAACCGGTAAATCGCCTACCCCCCAAACGCTCGCCTTTGTGGTATTTTAAGGTACAAAAAATAATGCGACCTCCCACTGCAAACCCTTCCCACCGTTCTCGTTTTGTCGTCTCGTCATTTGCTGCCTCCGTTGCACACACACACACACACACACACATACAACACACATAACTCAGCTGCGGGCCAAGTTTGTCGAAAAATGCTTGCGGCGTGGTACAATTTTTTTGTTTGTAATATTTTTTGGAATTTTTTTTTCTTGGTACTTTTGTTTATTTCTCCTTTGGTGCGGGCCGAGCAACACTTGAGGCGCATCAAATTTTTAAAACGTCTGCGTTTATGGCACACAGTTTTCAGACTCGGACTCCAACTCATACTCGGACATGGACACGGACACGGACAGCGACTTGGACTTGGACATGGACGGGGCATGTGCATGTGCGGCCGATGTGGGAGAGACGAAAATCAGTTGACCCTCAGGCGCATGTGGCCCAAGCGAATACCACAAAAAAAGCAACAACAACAACAAACTTCTACAACAAAAAGGGGGGAAATCAAAAACTGAAAGAGGTTTCTCTACAGCATCCAACTGGGACCTTGTCCTGCGTTCGGTTTCGGTTATGTGCTTCAAATTCGTTTATTACAAAATCTTTTTTGAACTAATTTATTGGCTTAGACAAAGAGAGTGAGAGAGAGGGAGCGGGAGAGCAAATGGGAGGTTTGTTTTGATTCGGTATCTGTTTTGGTCGAGTCATCTGATTTACTCACCGTTTGGGGCAGGAGGACTCCACCGTCAATGGTGATCGTTGATCCAATGCAACAAATGGAGTTCTAGAATGATAACACAAAATAGATATTATAAGATATTGCTAAAAATCTCCTCAAAAGATATTATTGAATTCCAAATATATTAAGAAAAAATATATTTAATGGTTTTGTGTGTGTTTTAGCTTAATCTGCTTTAGTTTGTTGCCAAGATCATTACCAAAATAGCAAGAAACTTGGTACCGAAAGGCAACCCAAAGGCGCCCGCATAACAATTTTCAAACACTTAACTGACATACAATATACAAAATACGAATATTTCTTAAGTAACCCAACTGAAAGGCTTTCGAAAATTTTAAACAATATCCAATTGCTATAGATGTAATTTGATTTATAAATAAAATGATTCAGTCCAAACTAAGCCAAATCAAAATAAACTGTTGCACAATGCAGACACACTTAGATAAATATAGAGCAAAACAGAGAGAGAGAGAGAGAGAGACAGAGAGATGGAGAGAACGAGAGAGAGAGAGAGAGAGACACAGTACAACTGTAACTGTTACAGACACACATACAATGCAAATGGAACTCACAAAAAAGTCGGTATATTTAGGAAATGCACTTTAACTATTTTATATGAACCAGCGCGTGTGAACAAATAATTGGGAACTGTTTTTGTTGTGTTTATTATATTTCTAGTTTTTGAATTGATTGTTATATTTCATTCATTTAATTTATGCTAGCACTTAATTCTCGTTTCTAATGTTTCAAAATTTTAGTTTAAGCGCATTATTAATTGCAAAATGGCGTCGCACACACACACTACAGAATCACTTAGAATGGTTATTTCCGGTTTCCGGTTGTTGACGCGCCCGCTGTTTGCTGCCTACTAATCTCTGCGGCGCCTCTCAATTGCTTTTTACCTGACTTGCATTCGCGCCGAGTGTTCGCTGTGAACTGAAATGTTGTTCGACATCCAACTGGTTTTTACCCAACCTCAAGCTTGTTGGCTTCAAACCAAAACTTTCGCCTTTGGGCTATGCAAGCTGCAAAAGGACTGATTTGGCTTAAAGTGCTTGCGAAGGATTTAGTAAATTGTGATGAAATAAGAAATCATTGTAAGGTAACGTGTTGAATGACTATTTAAAGCTTAATGAAGAATTTCAATATTTAAGCATCTCTTATATATATCTAATGAGTACTCCTGATCGAACTAGAATTAATTTGATAAATGTATCCAGCTAGACTTAATATGCCAACCTGTTAATTATTATTTACATAATTAAGTCAGAATATTTGAAATTGTAGCAATTCTTTCACGCAACTTAAACATATTAGCATTAATTTAACTAATTTCAAAATGTAAACAATAAGCTTATTAGAACTTAGAGTGGCTTGCCATACACGTTGTCAGCAGTTGTTGTGTTCGAGCGCGGTTCGAGTTGCAAGTCACGTTCGATGTTTGACGCTTGACGTCTTCAGCGAATGGCGACCTTGGAGAGAGCAGCAACAGCAACAGCGGGAGACAGAGAGAGAGCGATAGAGAGAGAGAGGGAGAGAGAGAGAGAGAAAGAGAGAGCACAAGTGACTACAACAACACACGATTGTTTAGTTGTTGCTGCTGACTTTTCCCACCATATGACTGCCAGTTGCAAGTTGCCAGTGTGTTTGTGTGAGTGTGAGAGTGTGTGTGTTCGAGTGTGTTTGCGTGTGAACGTTTAATAGTCTATTTCCGGTTTAAGTGCTGTTGTTGTTGGTGTTGCTATTGCGATTGCTGTTACTGCGGCTGTTGCAGTTGTTGTTTGCAACTAAGCTGCCGCAATTAACTTTGTAACTGGACTTGCGTGTGGCGTGTGAAATGCTGACTGCTCTGATCGTTCTGCTGGTTAATCAATGCAAAGACAAACATACATGTACGAGTCCGCAATAGCTTTGTGGTAAATAGCTTAATAATATGTAATTATAAATAAATGTTAACTCAACATGGCAAATTGAAAATAATTTAGTCACTTTCTCAATTATCCTGGTTAATAATTTTTTGAATTGAAGCTTATAGAAAAATGTGTTTCAAAGTACAATTTTAATATTGTTGCACATATATTGACTAAGTGCACCATAACATAATCAGAATTTCCATAGTGCCTCTCTCAAAGCAGCTGCATATTTTAGACATACTTAGCTTAAGTTGTATCTAAATTATTCCATTTTAGGAGCAGGCAGTTTGAGCTGGTCAGTTCACAAGAATAAGATTTATTAACTACGCTCATAACGGACACATTTATGTGTAAATACTCAAAAACATAGATATGTATATAAGTACATATAAGTTGTAAGTGCCAAAGTTAGCTTTAGACTTCAGTTGCAGCTTCCGTTTTAGCGCCATGCAAGCGCGATTCTTTCGCTCTCTCTCTCCCTCCCTCTCTCTCCCAATCTCTCTCTTTCTCCATTTCTTTTTCTCTTTAGCTTGTGTATGTGTGTTTGTGTTAATGACAAAGCATAGAACGCTGCTGTAGCTGCCGGAAGGCTCAAAACGAAATGAAACTTTGTGCGCATAGGCAACAGGCAACCGGCAGCGCCAGCGTCGCAGAGACTTTGACGCGTTGGCAAAATAAGCAGCAGCAGCAGCAGCGGCAGCAACATCGACATCGGCAGCAGCAGCAGAAACGTAGCTGGCAACAATGCCGCGGGCGAACCAGTTCCAGTTCCAGACGATGACGAACAGAATGACGAAGCCGACGACGAAGTCGGGCAGCTGAAATATTTTGTAGTTGGCCCTAGGCTATGCAAAGAAAAACTTGTGATAAATATGCTTCAGGGCATATTTCAAAGCAGCCAAAGCACGAAAGAGAGTGAGAGAGAGAGAGAGACAAGAGAGAATGTGAGAGAGAGAGCGGGAGTAGAGTACAGTAGGGTTTTAGTCGTCAGGCAGCTGTAATTAAAATGAGTGCCAACTTTGTGCTCCAAAACGCAATCACACAGTTACAACCCACCCCTTTGTAGCCCCAACCACAAACATAAGCCACCCCCAACGCCCAACCCACCCTCGCACGCATTTATGTCACATCATTTTTCATTGGCAATTGTTAGCCGAGCTGCAATTGAGCCGCAGGCAAATTTAATTCTGTACATACTTCATATTTTTGCGATATTTGCATGCAAGTGGCCATTGTTGTAAGTTGCAACTTGCCACAACTACAACTAATAGCTGCATATGTGGACGATGTGTGTGGGTGTGTGTACGTGTGTGTTTGTGTGCACATGCATATGAACAATACCAATGATTGTTCACTGCCCAGTGACATTTCAATTTTTCATATTTTATCGGAGCAATGTGGGTACGAAAGCAACTAACGCCAACAATGATGTCGACGAGGACGACGGCGAGGAAGACGACGAGGACGACGACGAGGATGTTGCCAGTGGAAATTGTTGCAATTTTATCGCTCATTTCACTTATTGTGCCCCGGATCGAGTTTGTGAGTCAAAGCGTAGGCGAAGTAGGCGGAAACTGTGCAAAAGAGCATTCCATTTATTGTTATACTACTGCAAAGTGGCATAAATTGTCGGCTGACCTGCTGCCAAATCAAAAATATTTCAAATAGCAAATAATGTTTTTTTTTTCAATTTAAGCCATTTTTTGAGTCACATTTTTTAACTTCTTGGTTGAAATAGCATTTAAAGTCAATTTACTCGAAGTATTCAACCCTAGCTCTGTCTTAATTTGATAGTGCGAAATGATAATGCATACGCATGATAGGGTATCTGATGGTCGAGCTGCACACTTTTTCTGACATTTATTACTTCTTTCAGTTTTGGGGCTGAGCTTTACACACAGAGTATCAGAGCGCAGCGGGCGTTCAGTTTTTTATATTTTTGTGCCGCGATGATTTTGCCTTTTTAAATATTTTTTTAATCACAAACTCACGCACACACTGAGACAGAGAGAGAGAGCAACAGAGAAAGACAAGGAGGCAAGAGAGAGAGAGAGAGTGCTCATACATATGGCAATACCAATATTTCAAGCCAATTTGCTGCAGTTAGCCGCCAGCAACTGGCAACAAAATAATTCGACAAAATGTGCGCGGCGCGCTTTATGCTTTATTGTTTGGAACGCTGCAGGCGGGCAGGGGGGAAGTGAGCAATTGTGGGCGTGGTCACACATGCGAATGTGCATGTGTGTGTGTGTTTGTGTGGCGAGTCTACAAAATCAGCGTCGACAGCCAGATGTATTTCTCTCATGGTAATAATTGTTGATGGATTTTTAAAGAAGCCAGATGCGATTGAGTTGCCGCCAGCCCCACAACCGCGCCCACTCTGCCCCACATCCATATGTGGAGCGCAAAATGCATATTTATTCAAGTATATAGTTTTTTTTACTTGTGCTTGTGCATTTTCCGCTTTAATCAATATATAATAACAAACAGCAAGTGGCTGAGAACAGCCTGAATGAAATGGTTATCGACAGAAAGCACCCGCTCCCATGCACTACAACAATAACAACAATAAAAATAACAACAATAACAACAACAACAACAACAATAGCAGCATATGCTACTGCGAATTTCCGCACTTTTTTACTCATCATTATTATTATTTATATATAGCACATACAATACATCACTTATGTGCGTGCGTATGCGTATGCGTATGCGTGTGAGTGTGCGTGTGTGTCTGTGTTTGTATACATTTGTATATGTGTATATATTTTTTGTATTATTAACGACACAACAAAAAAAGGCTCATAAAATTTACAATGCCTGCCCCTAGGCCTTTTACTTAATGATGCCATTTTTGCGTTGAAAACGCTGCCTGAAAAATTCGCGTTTAATTTTTAACACACGACTGACTGCAACAACAAATGTAAAAAAAAAAATAAATATATAAAAAATAAAAACAGCAAAAAGCAATACTCATATTTCACGTTGTATTTCAACATTTCTGCACAAATTTATATAACTTTTTGAGTGCCGATTTATATCGCTTATCCGTTGTGTATAATTTATGACCACGCTAACTATAAGGCTGCAGTCTTCTTAGCCCTAAATCAACACAAAGACAACTGGCAAAATTCAGTACACAGCTATAATGGATAAATTGCGAACTAATTCTAAAATCAAAAACTAGTTAAAAAGACTATTGGAAAAACACACAAACTTGTTATACATTGAAAAGCAGTCGTCAATTTTAACTGTGGCATTACAAATTATACTAAAAGCAACTGCTTAGAACTGGTTTTTCCAAAGATGACAATTTTTTATAGTAAACCTGCATCAATAAAATATAAAATAGTGCCGCAGCCGTCATTTAAACTGTGGCATTAATATTAACAACCTTTTTTCTGTCTATCCAAAGAACTGGCTTTTCCAAAGATTACAAATGAGAAGCTTTCATTAATAAAATAAAAAGTGCCTCAAAATATGGCCAACAGCTAGTAAATGAAAATTGGAACACACCAAACAACAATTACACACGCCTTGGAATTGTGAGAAAGAGTCTTAGCCAAAACGCATGGAGTCGTCTCTTATTATATATATATACATACATATATTATTTGAGCCGTGCGTGACATTTGCCATTAAGCTGCATTATTCCTAACCAGTTTCATTGTCATTGGTGACTTAAGCTTCTTGCAAAACTGTTCAATTGTGTGTGTGTGTGTGTGTATGTGTATGTATGTGTGTATGTGTGAGAGTGTGCACACATACATGAATTCATACACATGGTGTGTGTGCATAATTTTTACTGATTTACAAACTAGCCCGCTGGCGAGTTGAGCTCGAAAACTGACAGTTGATATTTGAGTGAGAGGGAGAGAAAGAGAGAGAGAGAGAGGGAGGGAGAGAGAGATAAAGAGAGAGAAACTGAGACGGGAATGGGAATAAGATCTGAGGAAAATATAATGCAAAATGCAAAAATTGCCGCCAGTTATGAATGGGACCAGTTTCTTTATTTGCTGCAGAACTCTGAATGCTGAACGGAAAAGGATTGCGTCGAACATGCAACTAAGAATGCCCCAAGGGAGCAGCAGCAGCAGCAACAGCAGCAACAACAACAAAAGTAATATCAGCCAGAGCAACAACAAATATGTATATGTATATATATATGTATGTATAAGTTAAAAATAAGTTAAACTTAAGTAGCTGCAGGCAACATTTTGGCATTTTGCATATAATGAGGGTACTACGCAGTCAGTTTCAAGTCCGCTGAGGACTTGTCACCTGGCAGCTGCTGTTGTTGCTGATGCTGTTGCAACAACAACATTTCGGGGACAATTATGAGCTGTGATTGTGGCAAAAACTCAGAGGCACGCATATATCCAATCATAATTATAGGCCGAGACACCCGCCACAATGCTGAAGGATGCCCAGTTTTTTGTTATTTTTAAATTATACTTTATGTACATATAGGCACTATAATTTTCGAGATCGCTGCTGTTGTTGCTGCTGCAGTGCAACATGTGTGCTTTAGGTTTTTGTTAATGTCATCGTTGTTTTGGTTGCTGTCAAATTTTGCACAGGTAGCTCAATTTGTTGGCGGCCTCTCTAACTCGCCCGCTTGTCCAAATAACAAAGTGGACGCCGCTTGTTTTTGTTGCCACGCCCACACACTCATGCAAGTGCAACAAGTCACTAACAAACAAACAACTGACATTGCTCGAAAAGGGAAAAGAGGATGCGACTGGATACCTCTTGAGCGACTAAGATCATTACTAAAAGATCCTCCAAAAATTTTATTGCTCAATGGCAATTTTAGTCTTGTTGCAAGTGATCTGAAAAGCTTAGTCCAATGTATCTTGAAATCAGAATTAATATAAATCAACTTTAATAAGTGTAAGACTATAATTTAATATGTTTTCTGATTATAGTCATAATTTATATATATGTAGGTATATAACATGTTTAGATGAGGTCTGGACTTAAAGAATTTTGATAATATTTAAATGCGAATTGGATTATTAAGGAATAAAAGTAAATAAAATATTTTATGTATGATGTAGGCCAATGTAAATAAAATGATAAATATGAAAAGAGCCCACACACAGCATTTGAGAACCTTTTCTATCGGGGTTTTAGTTTTAGTTTATTTTTATTTCATTTTTTGTATATCCTTTTAGATTTTTTTTTATTTTGTTATCTAGCTCAAACTCCGAATAAAAATGTATATGTCAGCAGATTGAGTACGGTCCACAAGGGAATGCAAAATTAGATAAATGTCTAATCCACTCTATTCTCTGTTCGTTACGTACAGGGTATGCCAGATAGTAACTCCACTTCACATGCACCATACGGAGCAAAGCAAGAGCAAAAAAAATGCATGGCAAACTATTCACCTGCTTTCCGTTATTCGTTGTCCGCTGTCACCTGAGCAAACAAAACACAACCGACAACTACTAAACACACAGGCACACTCACCCACTCACATACACTCGCACACATTCGCACACACTCGCACACACACTCGCCGACACACTCGCCGACACACTCGCGCAAGGATAATGGCAGGTTTAAAGGATGTGGCTAGAACCGAATTGTTTTCGGTTATTTCGGTTGTATGCAACATGTTGCGGAGCGAGCGTGCTGCAACATGCCAGTTGCCCAGAAGCAACAAACTGCTGCGACTACGCGCCACATTATCTGCCAAAACGTAAACACAACAAACGAACAACCAGCAAGCAACCAAAAGCAGCAGCAGCAGCAGCAGCAGCAGCAGTGGCAGCAGCAGCAGTGGCAGAAACTAAGTATCCATATCCGCAGCTTTGTTGAGTTTCAGCTCAGTTAGATAGAGATACAGATAGACAGAGAGACGAACTGACGGACGGACAGGCGGACAGACACGCGATGGCAACGCTCGCAAATGTTGCTGTTGCTGCTGCTGCCTCACCTCTCCTTGCCCCTGGGGCGTTCGCTTGTAATTATAATATTTCAACCCAAATGTTGCCGCCGGCCATGCGCCAATGATGGATTTCAACTCTCTGCCCCGCACTCTGCCACCATGCCATATAATATACCATACTACACACACAGAGCAACACACACACATTTGTACAGACATTCCCAGCTGGTTTTTGTTGGTCTTGGTTGTGGCATCGAGGTGCGCCTTCTCTGGGGTTCCGGGGTTGCTTGCTGCTGCCGCTGTGCAATTTGTGGCCAAGAGGCAAAACGGATTGGCCGCCGGCCATACATGTGAATAAAATTACATTCACTATTTTATGTGGCACATACATAGACACGTACAAAGACACATACATACACACATATACATATTTATAATTGTATATTAATATATATCTGTCTATATATAAATTTATGTATGCGGGGTATTTGTCTTTCCTATACTTGCACAAGTTTTACTTTGTCTCCGTCTCAGTATAATTGCGAAAAAAAAACAAGACATTTATATAAAAATATATCGCGTTGTTATAGACAATATAATTGAATTGCTGCTGCTTCTCGTCACTGGCAACGGCAATAACCACATTAGATCATAGTTGGACTCACATAGCAACAACAACCACATCCACAACAACAACAGCAATCTATGACCGCTGGCCATAACTGGGAGAAAAGGGTAAAAGATGCTGCCACTCGCAAGCGACCAAGTTATGTTCTGCAAAATGAGATAGGTGGGGAGGTGCCTCAGCTCTCCTCCAAGCTACTAAAGACCCCGACAGACTCAGTACACAGTTTCCATTTCCCAGTTCTTTGCTCTCAGCTCTCAACTCATCTCGTTTGCAGCTGAACATTAATCAGTCAAACAACCAAATAACTTGCGGACCCGGCTAATAGAGACATAGACGTGGCCAGTTGGGAATGCGTCTAAATGAGTTGAAGTCAATTTAAGGCAGCTGACTGATAGTTATGTCTAGACAGCTGTATTATTTAATACAGAGAGACAAACATGTTATGTTTCTCCACTTGTATGACAATCGCTTGAGAGTTCAAAACTTAGCAGCGCAAAAAATATTTAAAAAGAATAAATTAACGAATAAAACATAATCGATTCAGTAGAAATACGAAATAAATCTAATACATCTATAGATTGTAATGTAATTCATCTTTTAAAAACGACTCTTGAAGTAGTTTGTATTTGGGTTCGTCAGAGAATTGCTTTTCAATGCAAAATTTTCAATTTCTCGAGAACTATGCCTTGAGCGCGCACACAACCAGCTCGAGGAGTGCGGCAAGTGAGCGGCATTAAGCCCATTATAATCCAGATACCTTTATAATCTATATAGATATGAGTGCATGCAAGCTTAATTGCGTATTTACAAGCATACACATACGTGCTTATTGCGAGCAGGGCTTATGCATGTATACACATATGTGTATATGGTGTAATTAAATTGACATTAATTAAGCTGACACATCCTGCAGCTTCAGTGGTTGTTGTCGCTGCGGTCGCTGTGCTCAAGTGCTGCTCATTAAACAATTAAGGGATAATTATCGACGGCGTTGCCTTTTTGCAATTTTCATGCGCAAAGTGTTAAAATCACTTAATAGGCAACCAAGGACGAACAGGATGTCCACAGTGTCCACGATGTCCAGGCAGACTGCCCATTCATCATTGCCGCCCATTTGTGGCCATATGGCAACCGAGTTGCTCTCTCATTATTTTCACCTGTGTGCGCGCTCCATTGTCTGTGTGAATGTGTGTGTGTGTGTGTGTGTGTTGCACACGGGTGTTTGTTTTATTGTCGCGTTTAACGACAAACTGCTGAACACCGGCAGCTGTAGACAAACTTATGTACATGGATATATGATAACGCCATGCAGAGTTGTCCGTGATGTTATGCTAACACCAATACGAACAACGGCAAACACTATTGCGGTCTGCTGACTCGACGTACCATAAGCTCAAATTAATGCAGTTATGCATTACACACACCAACACTTTGGCAGACATAAACCAAACAGCAGCCAAAGAGCTGCCAACAGCCAAAACTGTCGATTCAGTCTGCAGTCACCGTCAGCAGTCAGTCAGTCTGTCAGTCAGTTAGTTGGTAAAGCAATTTGCAGACATGTGTTTTATACACACCAACACACACACACACTCACCCACACTTCCACTCTCAAATTTTTGCACACGCCGTTGCACATGTGGAGTGAAAATTCACACGCCCAAAAAAAAGGTGCAAATACATTTTTGGCACCTGTCAACGCCCAACAGCGTAATAAAAGAAATCCACAAAATAACTGCCTCACATACGCTTACAGACTGGTTTTGCTTTTGAGTTTGTGATACTTTGATACAAAAAAGAACTCAGTTTTTAGAATTTTCAGAATTTTAGAAAATCGCCACACTGCAAAGGGTAACCTTACTGTTTTTTGCTTTTTTCAATCTGAGAACAAGATAGATAAATAATTACACTTATCTATTTATGCTAATGTAGTATTTATGAATATACGTTCTTCATTTCGATTGTCTCTATTCATGCGTTACGAATTTCGTGAGAAAACTAATATACCCTCTGCACGAGTACAAAACACACAAAAGCATGCAAAAAAGAAAAACGTGAGAAAAAAGATTCAAGTCTTACAATAAAACAGTAGCTAAACTACGTAAAGCGTTAAGTGTGCTGAGAGGCGACCCAAAATTGGAATGGGAAGTAACTGAAGACAACAACTTGAAATTTGGAAAAGTATGCATCTACTTTCACATCTAAAAAATGTCATAACAAGTCAAATTAAATGAAACAATTCAACTGTGTCTTATTTAAGTCATGTGGCTTTTGATATTTGTCCGACTGCTATTTTCTACTGTTGCAGCAGAACCATCATCAGACCATAAATGTTCAACAGATTGCAAAGGCATCAACGATTTCTATGATGATATACCATGTGCCTCATTGCAAAAACACTATGATCTGGGCGATGATGAGAACAGTGATATAAAAGAACTCTTAATCTATGGCCATAATGGATTACGGAACCGTTTTGCCCTCAAATTGAATGTCTGTGACATGCTGCAAGTGATCTGGGATAGTAATCTGGCCGAGATCGCCAATCGTCATCACAAACACTGTATGCGTCGAGTGACTTCCGAATTGGGGCAAAAATGCTTGAACAGAACAGATCAGAATCGTTTTGAATTTCGGAAATTGGGAAAAGCTAGGACCAGCAACCTGGCTCAAAACAGTTACTTTCTAAAGAACATCTATGCCACCAATTTCATAGAGTATGCGGTGGGCAGCTGGTACGAGACGCACATTCAACTGGAGTATCCTACGAATATCACATACCAAAAAGGTATTTATTACAAGCTGATGGGCATCAATGCCTTTACGCATATCATCAAGCCGCAGGTGCATCGATTGGGCTGCTCCTACGCCCGGTGAGTGAGAGCTTCGGCTCCTTCAATGTTTCTTTAAATGTTAACCTTATGCCCAACAGGTTTGACGATGGTCTTAGCTTGATTTGTTATTACTTCCCTTTCGCGTGTACGAACAACACAGTTTTGCTACGACTGAAGCCCAAAGAATATCAATGTCCGCATAATTTTCCGCTTTTAGATCCGGTTTTCAAAGGGCTCTGCAAATATACCGAGATGTTAAACTAAATAACTAACTAACGTTAAAGAGACCCCACTTATCCAATTAAATTCGTGTGAAGAAATTGCCCTTAAATAGTTTGACAAATATGTGTTGGCCAGGAGAATCAGTTAAGAGAAGACACATCATGGGGTGATTACATACCTGTATATAGACATGGGTAATGGGCCCTTCTCTTGCACACCTCAGCAGGCTGGTCAAAACCACATGACCCTTATCATATCTGGCCCGAATAACCACATCCCAAAGCGCACATTTTCGCCTCCAAGCAAATACTACAAGCGGGTAAGAAAATAATATCATATCTACTCGACTAAAAGATACCTTAAAAAGGTGAAAAGACTTTATTTTAATGAACAATTTTTCATAATTTAAACCCTTTTCAACTGAATTTGAATTAGTCTAAACATTTTTTCTGGAGCTGCAGATATTATTTTGTGATTGAAAATATTGAACATTTTTGAATCGCGATTAATGTTCCATCAATTGTCAGATATCCTGGGCATTATAGATATGAATAGTCGACTTTCGACATAAACTTTTAAGGTTTAAAAAATGTTTTGAGTTTGCTCAGTGTTGGGTATGCAATAGCCGCATACATTCATTTATTCTGGTTTTTGGCTCGTGGCTGGCTTTTGTGGTTTGCTGCTCTGATGATGCTGGTGGTGCTGTAGTAGCTCCGTCTCCATCTCCACCTCCATCTCCAACTTCCACTCGGGCTCGGACTGTGGCTACAGCTTTGGCTTTGGCTCTGGCACTGCCTCATAAACGGAGTGGCAGCGGCGCAACTGCCCCGCAGGTGTTAAACTTGTTGGTGTATTACTAGCATGTTGTTGTTGTTGTTGCTCTTGCTGCTGCACACTTTTCAAAACTGCCTGTCAATGTGTGACATTTCATATTTAAGTTATAATCTGCATGTATTACTTTTGGGATCACATATACAAAGCGAACGAACCAGGAGGAATGTAAAGAGATGCGGAGACGCAAACATGTATAAATTTAATGGTGTACAAGATTAACTTGAGGCTAATTTTCAATAAAACTGACAGCTATGTAATATGAGGTAAGGTGTAAGTGTGTGTATTCTTTTGTGACGTGCAGCAAATTGAAATGGTTATGAGTGAAATGCAAAAACAAACACGCACAACCAAATAATATTATGTGCTTATGCATGTTTGTATATGTCAATGTCCGCTTTATAAATTAAACAAAAAGTTAATAAACAGCTGGAAGCAATAAAGTTAAAATTAATAACGGTGCTCTTCCTCTCACTCCCTCTATTCCTTTCATTCGATTGTCTTTTGTTTCAAACAGTAAGCCCACGGAGAAACAGTTGTAAGAGAGCATCTCTCTCGCTCTCTCTCTCGCTCTGTCGCTCACTCAGCTATTCAGACTGCAGTCTAAGTCTGTCAGTTGCCATCAAACATGCTGCTCCATACATCAAACCAGTTTCAAATCTTATCACTGCAAACGCATCTAAATTATCACGAATGCCGGCAGCAGCAGCAGCTGAGCTAAAGCAGAGCCAAAGCACAAGAGCGCACATACATATGTAAACACAACGAAGTTGCCTCTCTTCCTCTTACTCTGCTTGCGATTCATCCTCCTCCTTTTCAATGTTGTCCGCACGAACATGTTGCGAGCCAGCCTCGGGCGATACTCGAACTGGCTGCAGCTCGAGCTCGCTCAGTTCGGTTCGGTCTGATTTGGTGCTCTGTGTGCTGCTCGCTGCTTGCTGTTGTTCCTGCCTCTACCCTTGCCACTGCCTCGTGTCTCTCCTGCTGCTCCTTGGCCTAGGGCTATTCGCTTGTAATTATAATATTTCATCCCAAAAGTAGCTGGCGGGCATCAGCGTCAGTTTCGTTTGCGGCTTGTTGCAGGCTGAAGCACTGCGCAGGGTGCGACATGGAGGGGGGCAGCAGGAGGACATCAGAGCAATGTAGAGCCAAGTAGTGCCGAGCAGAGCAACAATGCAGCCACAACGCCAACAATGATGAATTTTTGAACTTGGCGTGTGGGTTACTCGTACAGTAATGTCTGCCACATAAACGCCACAACCCAACGAGAGACGAGCAACAACAACAAAAAGGTCCACCTCGCTGCCACAGACTGTGGTCTGTTCTGCTTTTTGTTGTGGCCTTCGCCGCATGTCCTCAAGCGCTGCGTAGTGCTTGATTGTATGCATTGCCTGCAATACCTGTTATATGGCTATATACACAAAAATATATATGTTTATATATATATATATAAAACTTATGGAAAAAAGGATTTCATTCTTATGCTGTTTACATAGAAATGTGGCTCAAATTAAATAGTGCCGAACAGTGAACCGGCCTCGTTATTTATGGACAATAAATTAGCCATCAAAAACGGCGCAAAGCAGCGAAGCAAACCGCTCGAAGGCGCCTAAAAATGTGGCTGACACTGCAATTCCAAATGGCAAACACACACAAAATGCTATTTAAGTGCATTGCAAATCTTTGACATGTGCAACCTGCCACAGCGTGGCCAACTATGAGCCCATGGGGGGAGCCAAGTGGTTAGGCTGAGGTGTGGTTCATTTTGTGATAAATTGAGTCCCTAGCCGGCAGCCAATTTCATATTCACATTGCGAAAATAATGCTTACCTCTTTGTGCTGCTGCTGCTGCAGTTGCTGCTTGAATGAATCTGTCTGTAGATTTCGTAGTTTTGTAGATGCAACTCAAATTACCGCATCGTTTGCGGCGACATTTAATTAAAATTTTCTCCTAGGCAAGTGTCGTGCATATCTAGTTTTGGTTTTGGCCAAAACTTTTTTTGTTTTTTGTTGAACAGAATGTTCGGGGTGCAGTTATCAGTTTGGCAATTTAGTGGCTTGAAGATAAGTCGCAGTGCACTTAATACCAACTCAGGGAAATGGCCATTAAAACGACGCTTAATGACCAAAATGGCAATTGTTATTCGTTGTTATTTGTTGCTGCCACAGTTGCAGCTGCTCGTGCTGCTGCTGCTGCTGCTGCTGTTGCTGCTGCTGCTCTTATCAGTGCTGGCTGCTCATAATTGCTGCAAGTGCTGAATGGAAAGCTGACAGCAGCAGTGGCAGTAGCAACAATAAGAACAATAATAATAACATGCGGCATACCATGTCGCATTGTGCGCTCTGTGCCAATAATATAACACATACGCCGCATTGGTAACAACAACAGTAGACGCAAGAGCAACACCAGCAACAGCCGCAGCAGCAGAAACAGCCACAGCAGCAGCAACAGCAAACTCCAGCAACAACCGCAACGTTTAATTTCCCGTTTGCTGCTTTTGTTTAATGCCGAACGTCGCATTGAAGTGTTTTTCCAGCCACACCACCTAGCCCCACCCGCTGCGCCTAGCCACGAATCTAAAGCAAACGGAATAACGGAAGCCGAGCCGGCGTTTCCGTGCACCATTATTTGCCAAGATGCTGCGCCATAATGTTCGAGGCGCCTCTGGGTCAGATAGACCGTGCACTACCCTAGAACAACCATAAATAGTAAAATACCAGAGGAGAAACATTTTCTTAAGAAATTTTAAATTAAATCTACTTTTACTAATACATTTTGTCTATTTGTGTTTGATAGATGCAAAATGTTAAGGAAATCAAGTGTGGTCGATTTAAATGGTATTTGTCAAATTATTTAATTAAATAATTAATATACGATTATTTACCATATTATTGTTATTTATATTTATCAATAAATAGTAGGGAATAATACAAGACTGCTCTTATGAACATTTTTAAATTAATAATACTTATGCTTAACTTGAACAATTATTTTCTGCACTTAAAATACCCTTTGATGTGAATTAAAAAAAATAACTGCAAGGTATTGTCTAGAGTAGAGCACATCTTAAACTAAATCCTTTCTGTCAACAAATATATATTGTATTGCTGGGCATGCTTTCGAAATACCAACGCATTAGTAATTTTCATTTTCTATGCAATTATGTGCACCATTGAGCAATCACAGGCTAACGTTTAGACACAATTTAATTAACACACACACACACAAGCACACACACACCCCACAAAAGTGGAGTTAAATCCACTACAAACGAATTCACTGTGTGTGCGTGTGCATTGAATTTGAAAGTGGCATTCATGCAGAAATTATGCAACTGTCAGTTGCACAACAAAATCAAATTGCTTGTTGTGCTTCTGTACTGCGCCCGTGTTTGTGAGTGTGTGTGTGTGTGCGTTGGTGTATGCGGTGTGTGTGCGCTAAATAATTGCCGCACCCAAAGATATATTTATATAAATACTAAATAGGTATATATCATTTTTGCAGCAACTTTAAAGACAATTAAAGAAAGCAAGCGACTCAAAGTCAAAGTAGAAGTCAGTCAGCTGCAGCTGCAGCTGCTGTGCCTATGGCACGCACATTCTAGCCTGAAATAGCTAGGGGCAATGACAAGGCAACGGCTAAGCAGCTACAAAAACAACAGCAGCAGCAAAACCAAAAAAAAAGGAAGCAGCAGCAGCAACAACAACAAGTGCATTTAGTTGCGCCGCACGAAATAGCCGGCAGCATCACACAGAATAGTCGCTCACACACACACACAGATACTAATACACATACACACAGATATAGAGACAGTAGCTTTCTATATACAAAGTCTTATGTACAGTCCCTCCCACCCTCTGTCCCTGTTAGTGCTCGCAGGCTTGAAGGAGTTGCGGATGTTGGCAACGGGCGTTGACTGACTGTACGGGCGAAAAAGCGTCGCTGCGTGAAAAACTCGACAGCCGGCGGCGCAAACGCCGCAGCGACGCCGTGCGCTTCGGTTTGCTAATGTTGCCCCAGGACCTTACCGCTTTGATGAGCGAGCAGTGCGCAGCGGACAGCCGAAGGACGAGGCAAGGACAATGTGGCAGGAGACGAGATCGCACCAGCAAGGGACACTCTCGGGAGGGTTTGCTACTACTGTGTGTGTGTGTGTGTGTTCGACCTGACAGTGGGCATGGCAAATTGCCTGCGGTTTTGCGGCTGCGCAGCTCAAAGGTAGGCAAAAACGACACCAACAACAACAACAACAGCAGCAGCAGCCGCAGCAGCAACATTAAAAGCCACTGGCCATGTGGCAACATTTCAATCTCCGCTATGTTATTTGCCAACTAAATCCCCAAAGGGCTAAATTATATTATTTCTGAGTTTGGCGAACTTAATAAATATAATTATATGCCTAATATACAGGAATATACATATATATTATATTATACTATTAACAGCAAAGAGATTTTCAAGTCATCAATCATCAGTAGCAACTGTTACAGTTCGAAATTTCTAAAATCTCAATGATATATAAGCGAATTTAAACATAGCTCAAATTCAAAATAAAAGCTTTGAGAGTTTTATGTAAGATACTCTAAGCACTAACACTAACAAAACCCTATTTCTTAAAGAGTATATATTAATATGTACTAAAATGTAAGCACAACACAAATTCATTCTAGGCAGGCTGATCAGCTTAATGATTAAAATAATGTCAGTAGTCTGAATTTTTACTATATATTTTTAAATTCATCTGAAAAGAATGTGGCAGGCAGCACAGTAAGTACAATTTATATGGACTGTAAGTAAATATAATAGCATATATATTTGGTAGTATGCATAAAAATCGATCTGGTGACGTTCCTGATGTAACTGATCTGTACAGAAATGACAAATTTGTGGCCGACTCGTAAGTCAATCGTAGTGAAAATACTGAACATCTCAGCTAATGTCCAGTTGCAAAACAGAATGTGCTCAGTATGTGTAAACTCTGTTCAAATCGCAGCGGATGGACAGATAAAGACAAAACCTGTTGGCAACATCGGCGATCGTCATTTACGGGCTGATCTGAAATTACCAGAACTTCAGGAGCGTTGCGGCGTCTCATCCAACAATGATCTATTTAGGTTGTCAAAACTACTGGACGAAGATAAACCCGAACAAATTGAAAAACGACAAAAGCAGCCTTCGACCAGATTTAACAAGGATTGCATGCTGGCGAAACAAGTCAATACAGTAAACGAGCAGCAAGCAATTAAGCGACAGAAACAAGAAGTTAATGTTCCCAAACAAGTTCCGCCTGTCCAAAGAGAAACAAAGAAAACCAAGCGGAGAAAATGTTGCATAAAGAAATACTTAGACTCAACAGAGGAAGACTGCTATAAAACAGCCGAATCAGACCAACAATCAAATGGGGCAAGTTTCTAAATAAGCAGTACGCTACTTATATCAATACTTATTTACACTTTTCATTTAGAGGCCGTCAGCAAAAAGCTTGGAGCAGCCAGTTGTGCCTCACCGCGAGGAAGAAACGCAGCTTGACAATGTGGGGCCAATAATGTTGTGCCACAATTGCTGCCAGAATCACATTAAAGTCCATGGGGTGACTCAAAACGTAATGTGTTTTGGTAAATCTCATGTGTCGTATCTATGCTTGGCTTTATTAATGGCTTATCATTTGGTGATTTGCCTGTGCACATTTGCATTTGTCGCCTATATTCTGTGCTATGATGTTATCGAATATGTGAATGAGGAGCGACGCTATTTGGCCAAAATGAAATCGGCTGGTGTTTTAGCCAAATGTTTTTACTACACCATGCGTGTGTTAAAGGTGCCAATATTTTAATTCGCAACTGGCTGTGTTCTGTTGTTCTGTTATGCACAAAATCAATTTATTTATTGTAAAATATGTATAAATTGATGTATTTTAGTCATAAGTGTTAAATTCTAGTCGCACTCGAACGCGTCCATTTCACCATGCAACACTCCTCGTTTGCGAGCAACTCCCACCGTTCAGCGCTTGACCAAATGAAAAGCAAACAGTTCGCTTTTGTTGTTATCCCAAATAACACTAAAAACTACAGCGAGAACAACAACAACAACGACACTGAAAACAAACCGAAATTGTAAAGTGTTAAAAATAATAAATTATTTCTGTTATTCTAAATGGTATTAGAGAGCGACCATGCATAAATTTAAACTGCGCGAGTGTTAGAAAAATATTAGCGCTATCGCAATGATGACCAATTTTGGCCACCGAATCGAAATTCGAACCCTAATGCAAAACATCAACGGAAAGGACACTGAAATTCGATTTAAGGCATTGTGGCATTTGAATGGGTACTCAAACCAGAATTTTAGCAAAGCTCTAATGAATTCCTTTAAATTTTATGCTTATTTTATATTATGAATTTGTACTGGATAAATTATTTTTGTGAAGTTCACATTTAGAGTTAGATTTTATTTCAATGTTTCAGTTAATTTTTTATTTCGCTGTCAGTTAACCAGCAGATATTCTTTAACGTACAAGCTATAAATACAATATCATTTCAACTCTGTGAGACAAGGGCATAACGACTTATAGATGTGTCATGGCCTACAGGGACTTAATCCTTTTGCCCAAGGCTCGATTCAGTTTAGTCGTGTGTGTATGGCACAATTTATATAATTTGAGCCTATTTGAGGTGATGGGTCTGTGGAGCCCATAAATCAATGTTACTTTCACATTGGCCATAAATACACGTAGACTACCGATAGGCAACAAGAAGTCAGAAACAGACCGCTAGAGACTCCCACAACTGTTGGCCAACATCGAACTTGTTCGTGCAGTTCTTGGCTTCGACTCGGGCTAGGGCGTGCGTGACTACGTGTGTGTGTGTTTATGTGTGTGTATTGTTATCACAACAACAGCATCTAAATTATCATGGCCAAAAGGCAAACGCAGCTCCAGCTACAGCTACAGCAACAGCTTACAACGTAAACAGAACACGACGAACAATGCGACTCGCAGACGCCAAACACGAAACATTTTTTACTAATAAATCGCCGCCAGGGAATTTCCCATTACTCTGCTCCTCATCGTAATACATATTTCACATGAAATGCAGCCGATGGCAACATGAGGGCCAAATAAAAGTGAATAAAAAATCAAAATCATACCCAGAGCAAAAGAAACGCAACGAAAGCTGATCCAAATGCTAACTCCTTGCTTTTAATTTCCTTAGCACAAGATTTTGATTTCTATTTCAACCTATTGACATCTGAAATTCTTAAAACCCAAAATCTGTACAAAAGTTTCGTAAAGAAAGACTAACATTTACATTTTCTATCAAGTTCATGTTTGATGATCTTTATTTTGTAGTTAATGTTAATTTCTCATAGTTTTTGAGGTTTTTAATATCTTATTATCTTGGATACCTTCATTTGTTTGTATCACTTAAATTGTGAAATACTTTCACTTCAACACATTTAAAGTTGAGCTTTTGGCATCCTCAAACATTTCTCTACAACATTTCTCAGCAGTTTTCCACTGATGTTGACAGGAATTCTGTTCACAAATCGAACACCTGCATGCAGCCGTTTGTAGTGCACAGAGATGCGCTTTGCCACATGATTGATTACCTGGTGTTCGTTTAGTTCACAACCCGCTTTCCTGACGATTAAAGCACCAGCCGCATCTCGATGAAAGCTATCCTTAATACCAACAACACATACTTGCTGCACAGCTGGTAACTTAATGACTATCTTCCCAATTTCGTGGGGTGTATAATGCATAGACTTGTACTTTAACAAATCATTCTTACGATCAACAAAATCAAGCTGATTGTCGCTATCGAAATAGCCCAAATCACCCATATGGAACCAGCCCTCAGAATCGAGTGTTCGTGCTGTTTGTTCCGGGTTGCCATAGTACCCGTTCCAGTTTTGAATTGTCTTTATGAGTATTTCGCCGATCTCATTGTGGCCAAGATAAACGCCCTGTTCATTCACAATATGTGCCATATAACGATTTTCAGGCTAAAATTTTAACTTGTGTTCCGACCTAAAATTACGCTATTAACTTTAAATGTACGATTGATCTACGGGCCAAACTATGATTAAAAAGTCCTCGCTTTTTAACCGAAGTTGAGTTTTGGCGAAGTTATGGCATTTTGAAGTTTCGACCTATGCTCATATGGCGATTTTCAGGCAGCAAAGCACCAACCAATTTCTAAACTTCAGAATTGAAGCATACCATATGCCACAATTAGCTGCCGGTTGGCTGGCTACTGACAATGCGTGCTGCTCCATTCCTAATCCCACTGAGCAGACACTTTGTTGCTGTCAACCAACCCAAGCTGGCTGTGGTGTATAGAACACCGTTAATGAAAAAAGAATGTTCCCCAGTCAATAGTGAAGCAAGACAGTATCAAACAGCAATATACTCGAGTATATTAATAACAATTGAGAATTGGTTATGGTAACAGCTTTGGGAAGACCTGTTGTGCCCGAGGAGCAAACAATGCCCATTGTTTGATCGCCACCGTGCACCAATTTGCAAGGTTTTTTCCGTGTTTCTTGCTTCCAAGAGATCCTCAATTCTGAGCACATTCACAATATGATGATATCTTCAAAAATTTGTCAAAGGATTCAAGCAACTATGAATTCTATAAATAATAAGGATACACATCGTGAGATCATATATATTTTCAATGCAGGCTTAAATATTGGATGCAAGCCGAGGTCAACTGTAGAAAATGTTTGGTGTCTGGAAACGTAGACGCAGAGAGTTTGATGTGCTCGAAGGGTTCAATTGAACTTAAGGGCATTCCCATGCACTCAAATCCAACAGACACCAATACACCCACATGCGGCTAAATACACACACATATGAAATGTGGGAACTTTTTGGCTCTTAATCAGTTTGCCCCGAAGACAAAACCACATCGCACACAACAAACACACAGGCACACACACACACATACACTGATAAATTGAAACCTATCTTTGGTATTTTGTTTTTCTTTGAAGCAACAATGCGCCAACAATGAGCCTGGGGCTATCCTTAGTATGGACTACGACGCTCATTTATTTCACAGTCGTGGACAAGATAATCGCCAATGTCCGCTTAGAGGTAGACGAAGACGATGTCGACGACGACGACGGCGACGTCGACGACGAAAATGTTTAGGCCCAATACAAGTATACTTACGATTGTATACATATATATGGACTGCAGCCAAAGTCGTTTCTCGACTCATTTGTTGTGGCTTTAGGAAATGTATTTCAATAATTTTCACACGAAAATCATTTGAATGAAGTCGTTGCTGGTTTTCTATTTTGCTGCTTGCTCTAGCTAAGTCATTTGTATGTCTTTTAAGTCTTAATTTGTCTAGTGGCACCACAAAAAAATATTGGTTGCCGGTTGCCAAGCAGCCCGGCAGCTGGCCAATCAGTCAGAGCTCAACTATATTCAGCGCAGTAGCAACTGGAAGTCAAGTCAAACAGGCAGCAGGCACATGCAACTGGCTTACACACGCACACTCAATAAGCACACACACACACACACAGGAACACATAAGGCCTGCTAGTTGACAGGCAAGGGAAAAAGCGGAACTGTCACAGCATCATCAGAGAGTTGTGTGGCGCTGCCACCTTTGCCTCGGTTTGGTTTCCAGCTTCAGATTCTGTTTCTGTTTCAGTTTCTGTTTCAGCTTCATTTGGGTATCATCGTTGTCATGGGCAACGAACGACGTTGTTGAGGCGCTGCTCGGGCACCTCTGGGGCCTGTTTCGCTTGTAATTATAATATTCCAGCCAACCCAAAATGTTGCCCTGGGCCAAGCAGCAGCAGCAGCCACAACGGCCAAGGCAGGAAGATGAAGCGTCGTCGTCATTCGGGTCCGCAGCCACACGGAACTTTTGTTGTTGTTGTTATTGTTGCTGTAGAACGTAGCTGTGCCGCATGCAACACGATGTCGCCTGAAGACTTTGCGGATGACCTCGAGCGCCACAAATGCTGATTACGTAGACTCTCCCATCTCCATTTCCTCGGCGAGACAACAACAACAGCAGCAGCAAAACAAAAAAAAAACACACTCGAAACTTGAGTACTCTTTCTTAAATGCATACTCATATCAAGTGAAATATTGAAGGTGATAAAGCAGCGAATAATAACTGTGGTATCTTTCGGAGTAAATGTGATAAATGACAAGTCGTTAGTAAACAAGATACAATGTGAAAAGGAATTAATAATATACATATATGTAAAGGAACATACTGGCAGTCTCTGTAAATACATATACATAAATATATTTATTAGCAACTTTCTATATCTCTTTCTTTCAGCATACCAATTGAGAATTATAAGTAAATTACTGCCACACTTTTGATGCCAGCTGCATAGTTATGGATATTGACATAGGTAACATGCCCGCTGATATCGCCAGCTGCCTTTATTACAAACAAGAGCTGGCTGATATGGTGCCCTATGGGTACATATGGGTTGCAGTCTGTAGGTGTATATATATATATATATATATAAGAAGGGCCAGCAAACTTTTTTTTTTATTGTGCCACCCGCCAGCTTAAGCTGTTTTTGTTGTTGATGTTGATGTTGTCTCGTCTATATTTGCTCTGGCAAGCTCTACATAGGTGTATGATAATGTGTGTGTGTGTGTGTGGGGACGGCCCTTGCGTGTCCTTGTGGCTGGTTGGCCTTTTACATAGCTTGAGGTATTTCAATTTATTTCATTGTGCTTTTCATATTATTGTATTTGCAATTTTGATTGCAGTTGCCTTTTGACCACTGGCAACATAGACGAGAATCCCGATCCATATGCAAAAATATCGAAAGCATCCACACTATCCTGTCCGTCCCTCACCCTCACCCTACCATAGCAACTCCCACTCATCCATTGCCCTCTTCCCTTTACATTTGACTGAATGCGCTGAGGAAATGCAATCAGCGCTGCGTTGGATTACTACATTTTAATTGTAGCTTAAAGTTGCGTAAAGACGTTGTTGTTGGGGTTGTTGGGGTGGCTATGGTTTGAGAACAAACTAAAACAAAGTTGAATTAAAACAATATTTTGCAAAGAGTTTATTAAAGAGCACAACGTTGGCATTAAGTAAATAAACACGAAACATATGTATATTTCTATAATCTGAAAGTAAACAACAAGCAAGCAAATGTCGGCTCAAATTTTGGGCCAGAGGCGAAATTTGATTTTTTATGCTTATTTTTTAGCCAGGCTCGTATATCAACTGATAAATTAAGAACGGTCAGTGACTAGTATAAAGTCAGAAAATCATTTCTAGATATGAAATATCACAGAAAGTGACAATAAAATGGCAACTCATCCACACAAGTGGCGAATGCCTGCAGAGGTGAGTCCAATGTGAACAGCAATGAGACAGGACCTTTTATTCTCCTAGCTGGAGGACTTTAGGCAACTTGAAGTCAGTTATCTACACATTTCCAGCTTAATTACATTTATTTTCCCATCGTTGACTCAGCCCTTACGTTTCTCGGCCTGCAACCATGACATGAATATATCAAACATATTTCCTCGACTCTCGACAAGCTCTGCCTATTTTGAATTTAAAGCCATTTTGGCAACTACTTCATTACAAAATGCTCAATTTCGATGTGGCAAAGACAAACGAAACGAACCAAACAAAAGACAATAGAAATGCAATATGCATCTCGTCATCATTAGTAAAACTCAGCCCAAATGTCATGTTCAATTTTGGCAAACAGATTTCATATTCTTCTTAATTGCGCCTCGTCCATCAACAATAACAATAACAACGGCAACAGGAACTGTCCGTGCCTCAACAATGTTCATGTTAGTTGCAATTGCAAAACATTGCAAATTGAAATTGAAAACTTCTCATGCAAAATATATTTTTGCACCTCATTTGAATGCTAATAAATTATTCAGCTTAAGGAACAAACTTCAGAAATTCTTTAATATTTTGCAATAATTTATACTTTTATTGTTACTAATACGGTTGGCTAAGACTATCTCAACCAAAATCTTAGTGCTGGACTGTGGATAAAAAAAAACTGCGCCTTGTTTTTTTTATCTATACACAATCTGCAAATTAAAAGTGCTTCTCATTTTTAGTTCTCAGGAAAATTAAATAAAAATTCAAAAATGCTCATAAATATTTATTTGGAATATCCTTAGTAGTATTTTTGTGGGTGGATATGTTATTTTGCACTCTCTTCAACAACGGCAACACCCACCCACCACACATATAGATACGTAAGTGGGATGCGATAAATCAGTTACTCAAACTTGACCAAATACACAACAATCACAGTAACAAGAACAACAACAACAACAACAAATACACATTGTATACGTATTCGAATATTCAAGCATAAATTGCAAACAATAAATAACCAAAAAATTGTAAATAAAGTTGCTTGCAAATATTTCATAAAGTAACAATCAGCTTAGGGCCAAGGAGCAGATGCCAAAAAGCAGCAGCAGCAGCAGCAGCGGCAGCAACAACAACAACTAAAAGGCTGGAAGCAACGGTAAGGCACCGACACCAAGCGAGGCCAAAAGTATTTGCGACCAACTTAACACACATACACACAATAACAGGCACACACACATAAACTGAATGCAGCACACCCGCTTGTGCTGCTCCTGCTTCACCGCACCTTATTCAGGCGGCTTTCGTATCGAAAAACGAAAAGTAAAAAGGCCCGCAGCAAATGTTGCAAGCAGCGCCAGATAAGCGGGCGAGCCAACGACTGAGGTTGAAACTGAGACTGCGGCGGTGGCTGCGGCTGCGACTGCGTCTGGTGGCATCGGCGCTGGCAGCGGCAACTTAACATTTTTAGTATGCAAACAAATTTTATACTTGGCCAATGTTTAAACTCTTCAATTGGCTAAAAGCGTTTTAAAGGTTTTTTTTTATTATTATTTTGTGCTGTGTGCGCTATCTAAATGTGGCACGATTATTGTTATTATTGTTGCTGCCGCTGCTGCCAGCTGCCATCCATATGAAAAGCGGACGCGAACGTAAGTAGAATGTACGAGTATTAGCAAATGCAGCAGAAGCCGCAGCAACAACAGCAACTGCCTCAGGTAACTGTGCTGCAACGTTAGAAACTCACATACCTTACCAATTGTTGGGCTTATAAATAGCAGCCAAGACTTTTTGTCAACGCCTCACAGAAATGCGCTGAAAATAAACAACAATTGCAAATAAGAATTCGGTTTCCAAGTGTGTGTGCTAGACTAGGAGATACTCCTTACTCAGATAATATTTTTTAAATATTTTTCTTCTATATTTTTTTGTTGTACATCATTTCTTTCGATTTGACACAAATAAAAGTTAAGAACCATCATTTTCTGTAGCTTCTAGTTATGTCTAGATTACATTTATTGGTAAGATAATTTAATAAATTTTAATATCTCATAAAATTAAATAGTTTTCAGTTAAGTCAGAAAAACATCAGAAAAATCTCGTTGTACGAATTCATAAGTCTTATTTATACTATTTATTTTTAATAATACTAATTATATTATTATTTATTTATAAGACTTACAAGAGCAATTAAAAATACTAAAAACATATGCGATAAATAAACTTTTTTAAATATATCGAAAATATCAAGGATATGCAAATCTTGCAGGAATCTATAACATTCTTAAGTTTGTATGTTCTCAGAGCGATCCCTCTACATGAAAGGATCATGGATTTATTCCACTGGGTATGCCCATTACTGCTGCTATTGAATAGCTACAGGGTATATAGTCTATAACAAGCGCTGGCTAGAATAACTTGACGACGGTCATATAAGAACACCCAAGAGCTGACCCCCCCTCCAAAAGAGCAGACAAAAGCAAAGCAGCAACCGCTGGCAAAAAAGGGGAATAACGGAGAAGAAGAAGGAGAAGAAGAAGGAGATGAAGATGGAGCATAGGAGACCGACAGCAGCAGCAGCAACAACAACAAATTGGAATATATAGCTGCTGGCCATAACGGTGTTCATAATAATGATGACGTGGCTTCTCACTGAAAAGCAACATAACGATGAGGCAGTGGCTGCGGCTCAGGCTCAGGCTGAGGACGAGCATGAGGCAAGGACATCAGCCGCAACATAATGAAAACGAAGGGAATTTTCAGCTGCTGCTGCTGCTGCTACTGCTGCTGCTGCGATGCGATGCGATGTGACGCACGAGACCGCAAAATGCCCGACGGGCATTACAAGTTCTCAAGTGCTTCCGGCTCATAGGTTGCTTACCCAGCGGTAGGAGAGAGACAGAGAGAGAGCGAGAGTGCGAGAGAGAGAGAGGGGTGAGAGGAACCGACACAACCCACTCGCAACAAACTGCTGCCAGCTAGCTTTGGCCGCCAAGCAACCAATATTGTTATGTGGTTTTCAGTGCACTGTGGCACTGCGACTCTTGCTGCTGCCGTTGCTGCTGACGTTGCTGCCACTAACCATGCAGGAGGCATCGGCAACGTCATGGGACGGAAATGAGTCAAGCGTGACATTTGCTCGACGAGCTGGCGGTTGTCACGCTACGCTGCGCTGCTCCTTGCCCTTTGTATGCACATCCTTTCGTCTACATCGCGCGCACACACACACACACACATGTGTATGTGTGGCGGTGCCGCAAGCTACTCAAAAGGAAACTCCTCGTATAACGCAAATTAAAAATCCAACTGCCAGCGCCGAGTGCGAGGCAAAGAAAATGTCAAGTAATGGGAAACTAACGGGTAAATACATATGTGAGTGTATAAATACTAGCGATTCCTATGTGTGTGTGTGTGTCTGTGTGGGTGTGTGTGAAGCTAAAAGTATGCAACACTTTTTTGAGCAGGCAGCAGTCAATTTTAATTAGCTTGGGCAAGAACACATATTTCAGCTTTAACTTTCAGCCCGGACTCCTCAAGTTACTACAAATATTAGCAAGAAGTTTGCAAGGACAGCAAGACTCGACTAGTAGATACCCTGTGCCAGGCTTAAGGCGCTTTAAGCTAGCCTGGGCGAACGAGAGAAGTATTCCTTTAAGAAAAAGTTCTTGACCAGACTGCAACTTGGTTTTCGCATTATTATTAGCTAATTTTAGCTGTTACAAAAGTATCCTTTATCTGGACTTATGTTGCAGCTGGGTATTATTATGGGGGCCACATATTTTTAAGCAACTCATTCCCATTGAGGCTACAAAATGGCCGCCAGCGGGCAACAGTTCAACATCAAAACAACTGCATAACAAAAGGTGTAGCACATATCATGCATATTTTGGAGAGTAAAATTGCCGCTAACGGTGCCCAGACCTGCCCGGCCCCGCCCCAAACCTTTAACTCAGACAAATGGGAATGAAATAACTGAATCTCCCCTCCCCCCGCAACGTCACCCACCGCACCGCAATCAACCTTTGGCAGCGGCTCGCGTTTTTGGCATGCCAGCGGCCAAATATCGATGTAAAGAATTAAAAACATAGGTACACGCATAGTAGCTGGCAGGGGGAGTGGCAAGCGGTGGAGAAGGGGGAGAGAGGGGATTTCTGCTCCTAAGCTGAGAGCAGATACAATAAAACATGCAAATATGCGCCCAAGGACATTGCAATAGCAAAAACAACAACAACAGCAGCAGCAGCAGCAGAGAAAGTAGCAACAGACACACTGTGAAATACAACACAGGCCGAACATCAAACACACAGCCACACACACACATTCACATACGCTGTCCTCTGGTGGCGGCATGACCGCAGGTGTATGAGTGAGAGAGAGGGAGACTGTGGGACAGAGAGATACCAAAGGGTACAAAGTTTATTTAGCTTTAGTCAAAATTAAAGGCCTTTGTATATTAAGTAACCACGCGGCACACACACAACACACACACATACATAAATGCAGTGCGATAACAACACACATGCTAGCGCACACACACACACACACACCCACCCACACATGAATACTTACAGTGTTGAAGTTGTACATAAAGATGCCGCTGGCCATTCGGGAAACCTCTAAACATACCAAAAATGAAATTTATACAACAAAAAATACAACAAAAAATTGTATTTCAATGGTGGAACCAAAGGACGCCGCAGGATACTCGCTGCGTACCTCACAAACGAGCTGTAAAGTTTTTAGGGTATTCCAAGTGAGCTATGTGTGTGTGTTTGTGTGCCGTGTCTGTGTCTGGTTGTGAAAATACTTCGGCCGTATTTTGATTTCATCAAAGCTTTTGTGCACATTACTGGACAGGACACATTTTGCGACAGTAAAATATATTTCCTGAAAACGGATGACATTAAAAATGGTGCTTCGAAACGGAGACAGTTGCTATCTGCCAGCCCAAATGGGCTGCATTCAGCTGTTACAGCAAAGCCCATAAACTGTAAATTGTCATTAAATGTAAACATAATAAATGTTGATTTTATGACTTCTACGGAAGTTTAAGGCAAGAAAACCATTTATGTACATATTGTGTAGGCCAATATGTTCCGGATACTTTTCTTAACAATTCAATCAAGCGAATGGAAGGCTTGAAGCCAACGTCCACGGAAGCTATGAATATTAATATATGCCGACCATTTAAATATTAGTTTGTGTCGTTGTTTTCATAACGAACAGATTTAGAACACTCACCGGTCTCTGAATAGGACTGTGCCCAAAGAGGTCACCTAGCTTAACTTGCTATAATCAGAACAAATTAGAATCCATCGATTTTGTGGTATATTTTAAATGAAAACCAAAATAAACCACAACGAGACTCAAGCACCGAAATTCCTTTGGGGGATTGAATGCTTGTCAATTTTACAGCAATTTTTTCAGTGTCCTGCCTTGAATAAAAAGTTCAATCCAAAACGATATACAGAAGCCGAATGCAGCTGCATTATTATTAACTGCAATTGTATATGAGTATTTACAATTCGCAATATACATGCAGATTCAAATGGAGGCTTCAGTGTTGATGCTGTGACTCCAAAATGTCACTGCAAGAGCATAAAAAATGATGACTTGCCACGATGTCTGATCCGTTGGCCCAGCCATGTCCCAATGGTACAATTTTTTCCAGTTGTGCTCGACATCACAATATAAAAATGCATGGAATTGCGGCAAATTGGGTAACATATACAAATTGTGGCCAGCACATATACATATATATATTTAAATGCTGTTACACTGATTGACGGCGAACCGTATCTGCGTATAAAATGTGGTAAATGTAAACGGGCGCACATGTCGTATGAGTAATGTTACAGCTACATATATCAAACACTCGATACAGGTCCACACTGTCATATACCTATTCGGTTATAAAAAAATATGGAAAATTTAAAACCATATTTTAAAAAAAATAAAATATTTATTCATAGTATTGCACTTGTTTGGAGAGAGTAACAATAACTTATTCAATTCAATAGAGCAGTTACAAAAATTGTATTAATAGCAGACCTGTGCATTATTTACATTAATTTAATGAATAAGTAGGCATTATGAATAATATTCATAAGGCAAGCGGAAAATTAAAAGAAGCACCCAAAGATACTCTTTAAAATTCACGAAATATAAGCGTAGAACAAGTTCTACAAAGCTGCAATCAAAATAATCAAATTAAACTTCAAAATGTTAGAAAATATTTTTTTAGTTGCATGAAAAAAAAACCTTTGGTTTTCAGCAGTAAATTTATGTTCACAAATCTTATAATCTTGCATTATAAATTATTATTTAGTTAATGCTTCAAGCGATATAAATTGCATTTAAGCGGACTTAAAGCTTGCAACTCTACTTACTCAATACATGTAACTTAAACTCGATTAGCAATGGAGAGGGATTCGCACAGTGGCAAAAAACTTTTCGCAAGTTGGCATTCAACACTACTCACACTAACAAACACACACACACATGGAGGAAATTCAAACAAAGCTTAGAATTTCCAACTATTTCCGCTGTAGGTTTTTACACATGGCACAAATGTTCATACATTTTTGATTAGTTTTATACAAATATTATTTTTGATTTTATTACAAACAATATTTATAAATAAATAATATGTAACGCGCCACACACATGGTCACAAGAAATGTGAAAAGGAGAGACAGAGACAGACAGCGAGAGAGAGAAAGAGAGAAAGAGGAAGGGGAATGGCAACGCGCTTCACAGCTCGTGGTATGCATCTTTAATGTTGCCGCTGCACCAGTTGCAACGATTTGCATATTTTTAGGCACAGGCACGTCGCTTTACCATTTCGTTTGATGATTTTGATTCTATTAAAGTGGATATATTAGAGCATGTTATAGCACTGGGCTACATGTCCATATAAATTTATAGTCGCACACAGCTAATCTGCATTTAAATGGAATTTTTAATTATTTTCGTAGCAGACAATTCGCCGCTATCCTTTGACAATCACTGTGGTCGTGGTGTTTGGCTCTAGCTGGCGGCGACAAAGCGTTACCAAAGCTCCAACCAGACTCAAAATCCCGTTTGTCCCATGTCCAGTAAAATGCAGTTCGATTATTTATATAAAGCTTCAAAATTCTGCTGCTGGTGCTGGTGTTGCTGCCGATAATGCCTTTGCTGCAGCCCCCTGTCGTTTGTCCCGATACTAAGCACAAGCGCATTTTAAATTGCCAATCAAAAAGTGGTGCACAACAACTAATATTAATCGACGCGAGACTGGTCAACATAGAGTTACTCTAACATATTCTATCTTACAAATAAAAACATACTTCTAACATAATAAATACCTAAGACAAACAATCGATTATAATTTTTGTATAGACAATTGCTGAAAAGCTTAGCGGATTTGACTTCCTGTTATCACATTCCGACAGTTGGAGGGTATACAAATATCGAAGAGCGATAGGTTTTTGGCGGGGACTCGCAGCACCTACCAATTTGCCATCAGCGGCTAAGCAAATAAGAATATTAATGGTTTTTCCAGCCATTGCACAATATTTTCTCATGCTACCGAAGCTCCATAATACACCTGAGCGAGTTTTCGATAAGAAAAAATTTCCACCCACCTTTGGGTGTGTGTGGTGTATGTATCATGCATAAAATTAAAATGGCGACATTTTGCAAAATTGCATTTTATTGATGTCAGGAGAGAGCACGCAAAAAAAAAAAAGGAAAATGAAATGGATTGCAAAGCTGTAATTAACATGTTAATTAATAGTTGGCTGCGGGCTACATACGAAATAAAAATGTTGCATAATTTTAGGCTGGATTCATTTTAATACATATTTTTGTAATTTTTGTTATATTTTAATATTAATTAGTTTTTTGCTGCAGCGACAATGAAGGAAACATTGCATATTAATAATTTTTACAGATTGAATTCAAATGTTTTGTGCATCGAACAGGAGTGAATAGTCGAACACGCGCACAGGACAACCCATAGCCCCAAGGGTCATCTTTCGTTGTGGGGAGGTAGGGAAGACGTGGAAGCGAATGGGACAAGAATTGTGTCATACCGCCGCCGGAAGTGGCTGTAACACATAGCAAGTGGCTATGCCGCATATAACCAATGGGGAATTTAACGCTCTCCTTTCAATTTAACTCGAGATTTTCTTGTGCGGTTACTGCTGAGCAGGTCCAACATTCTTGCACGGCCCACAAGTAGCACCAGCGTCGACCAATTGGCCAATGGCGTTTTCTACGAAAATTCGTTAGCTTATGTTGTTCTTGGCAACGATGTGAGCGTGAACGTGAACGTGAGCCTGGACATGGACGATGGACGATGGTGGTAGTAGCTAGGAATGTGATTGAGAATGGGAATGAGAATATGGCTCCAACTGCAAGTCTCGGTCTCTGCTTACCTGTAACTGCTGCTGCTGCCAACTTTTGAGCCAGTCGTGCAGTAGCAATAAGAACAACATCAGCACAGAGCCGCCACACGGAGACATGAACGCACTGGCGCACTAGCCAACGCCAGAGGGCAACGAAAACGGAAATTAAAAAGTGCAAAAAGAAAACAGCAAAGGAACCTCTAAGCCATAGCCATTTCCGCCGTAACCATAACCGTAGCCGCAACCGTAACCTGCTCTGCTTGACTGACTGACTGGCTGAATGAGTGAGCGACCCACCTGGTTGACTGACTGGCAACAAGATACCAGCACATTACAATGAATCCCGCGGCTACAACTCAAACAAAACTTGCAGTTGTTGCACACACACACACACATACGCATACACATACACACACACGCACACACATGCAGACGCTTATGAAAACAGGATATCATTTCTGCACTACTCCACGTTCCCCGAAGTCGAGCGTGCATTTGGGGGGTGCCTGTCCTTGTTGGCTGTTGAGCCTTAGCCAGTGCTGAAGCCAAGGACTTGAATGCCAGGATAATGATGCCCTCTGCAAAAGTCGCAGAGTCGTTGCCAACGACGCTAGATGACAACGCAACTTCCCCTTTATTTTTACCCCACAACAAAGTCCAATCGCAAGAATACAGTATGTTTCTCGCAGTGGCTCATTCAACAACACATATACCATTCAAAAGCCCAGCCTGGATACCCATTCTCCCCCTCCAGCTTACCTTGTATGCTTTAAAAGTGCATATTAATCTCACTTGTTGCAGTCAATATTGAATATTTAGCTATTATACTGCTTTAAGAAAAATAATTGTTTACTTCCTTTGCAATTCTCATATTTTTTGCAGCTTGGTTTCGGTTTCCCTAACGGTTTCCTTAACGTTTCTTTAAGACGTGTCTTTAATAATGTGATAATTTAAAGGATTTTGTTTAGCTCGATATCTTTCATTCTGCGTCTCTCGTTCACTTACACTCTCTATCTTTCTCTCTTTTGTCGTTCTCTCTCTATAGTCTCTCTCTCGGTCTATTTTTTATTCTCCTTTTTTCTGAGACGTATCATTCATACTGTGTCTTCCTCTAAGTTCTACTCTGTCTTTCTCTATGTTTCCTACTCTCGCTGTCTTTCTAAGTCTGCTTATTGGTATTTTATATTAATTTTTCTTTCTAACTCTCTTTCACCCTAGCATTCAAGCTTTTCTACTTTTGCCTTCTTTCTCCTACAAAACTATCTTAATTATTTCACATTAGAAAACTATTTTCCAAATTAGAATTGCCAGGGCTTAGATCCGATGTAAACAGAATTAAACATCATGTTATATAAAGTTATATAATATTTAATACTCATCGGATCAGATGCTTCAAATATTCGACTACATAATGGCATTATTTTGAACTAGTATTGCAAATTTGGCACAGTGTACTTCTTGGAAATGACTTCTCTAATACGACTTGAGGCCATTTAGCTCGAAATGCAAGGAATACTTTATCAAAGCTAAAGACAAAATCTCGGTAAATTAACCTCAAGTTGCTTTCTTCACTCAGCTCAAACATATATATATGTGCCACAATAGGTGCCTTCTCTCACTTCGGAATGTGCCACGTCGCGTGGCAACCTCTCAAGGCAGCTGCATGAAAAGCAATTACTTTTTCGTTTAAAATTTTCTTACTTCGTAAACATTTAATTTTCAATTTTAATTTGCTTGAATGCATTGGCACATACAAAGGGGAGAGAGGGGAGATGCAATTCGACATCGACACAATGTTCAATATCATATCGCATATCGTAAATGATGGTTTGGGGTGTGTGGGATGTGGGGCTGCCACATGAGCCGGGCTATATAGCCCAAACTGGCCTGTACTATGTGAATGGCTCGTGGCTCGTGGCTCGTTTCTCGTTTCTCATTTACATTAAATAAATATTGTACAATTGTATTGAGTGCCAGTGCTAAAGGTAAAGCCATCCAAATGAGATCCACCTACCCAACAGACGGCAGCTGCACCAAAAAGCCCCCTTCACTTCTGCGGCACGGCCAACATCATCTTACAAATGGAATACAGTTTACCTGCGCCTGCCCCACACCCATCCAATATCACCCCCCGCTCAGGATAAATATCCAAAAACAGAGGGAAAAAAAAGAAAGAAAGAAAATTGCTGTACAATGCATAAAATTGAAACATTTGTAGCAAACTGATGAGGAGGAAAGCCTTATGGAAAATGTATGTTGCATGTCGTATGCAAATGTACAAACAATTTTCGAATCGTTCTGATATTGCAATTTTGCAACTATCAAAATATTTCCAAACAATTGCCTCTCTCCTTTGCAACACCCTGTAAACAAATACAGGCCGAAATGGGTATCTCACTTGCGATAAAGTTGAACTCGCTCAAGTCGGCAGCTAGTTTAGCCATATGGCAAATTCAATGATATGCCCAATTAGAAAATTTGCTTAGCATTGCATTTCTTTGTCATTCCATTTCTGAACCCATCTCTGACTTGCACAAAATTGGGGAACTCCTTTAAAAAACAAATGAGAAAAGTTGCTTTTGCTGGAAATGATTAGCACAATACACTGCAGTGGACACTTGAAGGTATTTATTTCTTTGAGAAAGTATGGTGAAGTCGTGCATTCTCTTATTTTTAATGCCCATCCATTTTTGTGTGCAATAACACATTTTCTTATAGTATATTTTGCTGTACAAAAATTTGCATAACGTTTTGTATAAAATTAATTTTTTGCAATGTTTTTGCAGACACAGCTTGTGTGTACGAATGTGTGTGTACGAATGTGTGTGTGCGTGTGTGTGTGTACGAATGTGTGTGTGCGTGTGTGTGGGTGTATCCGTGTGTGTGTGCACCATCGTTTTTAATGGCTCAGTGAAATCCTGTGACTTGTGACGTGTTATCGTTATACTGCCAGGCTTCACTGACTCGCTCTGCAGTCTGTCTGTCTCTCCGTCTCTGTGTTTATAATTTACTTTTCTTTTTGACAAAAGGATTTTAAAACAATTATTTTAATGTTTTTCGCACACAAACATACATGTGTGTAAAATTGAGTTTCGTTTATTTTAAACGACTTTTGCACTTTTGACTTTTAAATGTAATTTTTCTCTTCATTTCACAAACTGGCAATATTATCTGAGCCAAAACGTACAAAATTTGTATTTAATAACATTGCTAAATAAATATATACAGTTGAATAAACTTTGTGCGAATATTTTTGTTATTCACATTTAGCAAGCTGAATGATGATAAATGCACGATGTTTACAAAAACAAATGTCACTTCAATTTTTACAATAATTGACAGCACAAATTTCATTTTTGTGCTATTCGAAGCGTTCAATAAAATCCACCCACACACAATATTATCATAAACTGTTCAAATTGGATTTAAAGTATATATTTTCATGTGTGGCCAATGCGAATGGCAATAAATCATTGCAATTAGACATTTATTTGAGTGCTCTGACACATCAGTTGAAAACGCTTTTTGCAATTTCCTCATCCGTATGGAGCGTTTTTCATTTGGTTTCATTATACAAATATTAGTTGCTGATATTTTTCGATCTATCTTCCTTTTTTTTAGGCACTCCTAAGAGTTGTCGTCTTAAGTATGATTAATGTTTTGCCTATAATATCTTAAATCTATGCCACAAAAGTACATATCAAACTAGCTGGCATTGCAAGTGCAACAATTGAATGATAAATGACGCTTCTAATTATGGAATAAAACTTTGCTATTTCTGTCTAGTCGTTTTGCTATGCTAATCGGACAAAAGACAAAAGAAAATTGCTATACAAGCAAAGAAAACAGATAACTTGAAGGCGAGACAGGTAGTAGCAAGGAGAAACAACAACATTATCAAGATGGGTTGGGGGGAAAGTAAGCAAAGTCATTAACATATCGCACCAATGAAAATGCAAATGCAACACAAATTATCTAGCGAGTGTCCTGGACAGAGTGTCCTGATGCTGTGGCTACTGTTCCTTGGTTGATCGCATGTTGTTGGTGGCTCATTAAAATGCGCTGCCATCTTGCGAAAGTGAAAAATTACCCAGCCCAGGGAGCAAAAATACGAAAGGAAAGCACCACAAAAAAAAGGAAGAAAAAAAAACGATATAGAAAACTGCTGAATAGGTATGAGTGTGGTCAAAAGGAAAGTGGATGAAAAAAAAGTGTACTGCGGGGCAAAGGCAAACAGACGCCAGCTGAATGTGGAAGCATCTGAGCCAGAGTGCTGCTGCTGCTATGGAAAAGGTGTTCAGCCAAGTGGCTGCTACTACCAAGCAAACCCCACCACTTCTACCTGTAATTGTTGTTGTAGCTTTACGCATTGTTAGCACTTCATAAAACAAAGCTCATGAATATTATGAGCTTATCTTTCAATTGTTTGAATTGTGCAGATTGTGCAAATGCAAATGCAAATGCATTTCTTGCCATTTGGTCAAGCAACGATTCGCGGTAGTTGCTGTGTGCAGCACGCTGCGGGTTATTGTCACAACTTAAGCAGCTTCTGCTTCAGCTTCAGCAGCAGCATCACAACATTCAACATTCAAGTCCTTGCTTCGCCTGTCTGCCTGCCATGTGCAGAGCAGAGCGTTGTAAATTCACGATTAAGCGTAATTACACCCCGAAAAAAGTCAACAATGATGAAAAGGATAACGGCAGCGGCAGGAGCCCAACTTAATTGTCAGTAAGTGTTGCTTAATACCCATTATCTGTGGCCACGCCCACACACGCCGCCCCGCATGTCAGCCGCATAGCCGAAACTTAATTGTTAGCTTGCCAAACTTTTTGCAACAGCCAACAAAAATTCAACGAGTCAGCTCAACTCAACTCGAGTCGAGTCGACTCACATTATTAACCCCTTTACTTTTGTTGCTAATTAAAAAACTTTTACGCAGCGCCAAAAAGAAAAGTGGCAAAAAACTGCCAAAGACATGGAAGCACTTGCTTCCCGCTCCCGCTCCCTGCTCCCTGCTCCATGCTCCCCTTGTGGCCATACATCCGTCTGTTTACACAAAAGCAATCATACGCCATGTTGTACGCTGAGTTCGTCGCTTCACTGTCAACAATACGCGTGTCGCTCAACAGTTTCAAAAGCAAAAGCAGAAGATCTTCTCATGCCACACGCCACGTCATTGTGCTGAAGTTTCCATTAATTAGATAAAAGTTCTGCTTCCCCTAAATTGTTAATGAGCCAAGAAACGAGCTGCAAATTATTTGCACACAACAAAAGTCACAAAAAGTTGCACTGCCACACACAAAAAGTTTGACATGCCTCCACAATATATATATATATATATATATACATATATGCACAAATATAACCGGCTGGACTATAATCTATATTTGTTGTGAAGAACGTATCGCAATTACACCACAAGTAACTTGCAACTGGAAGGCAATCCTTTAGTTAATTAGCTATACAAGTCGCTGACAAGAAATACAAGTTTCCCCAGGCACTTCCGACCCAAAAGAAAAAGGTTAGCTACTGCTGCACCCATCAAACTGAAGAGGAAGCGTGAGGCTGTAATTGAAATCTAACTTCAAGTTGCTACATTTGCAACTAAAAATATCACTGGCAGGCTGCCACATTTTTTTCAAAAAGGGGTTCCCCAAAACTATTGTACTTATTTTTCTTTTGAATTTTGAATTTCAAGCTTCACATCTCACATCTCTTCTCGTAACTATCGTTGACTTTGTATTACCTATAGTCTCCCCCTCAGCCGTAGCCTCTGTTTCGCATCTTATGCAGGCTCAAGACTTTATCAAATATGCCAGTACACAAATTAATTAACCCATTTTTTTTTATAGCTCAGCTTCATGCCAATCAAGCTGGAAAGGTAAGCGGAGTGATGAGGGCAAAAAACCGGAAATGCCGGCACGAAGAAGAGCCACACCAATCAAATTAAAAAGGGACCGGTAGCACATCAAGTAGACATGCTTAGCATAGATACAACACAACAACAAAAAAAAAATGCAAAAAAAAGAACCCAATAAAAAAGAAATATAAAGGGAAAGCAAGAAAATTGTATCTGTTCATAAAACATGAGTTATCTGTGTGTGGGTTTCCGGGCGGAAGATGAATTTTTTAATTTGTGATGTTGCTTCCCGTTTTAATTGTTGTTGACAGACGACTGAATGACAGCGTAATTTACAATCCTTTTGCCATAACCATGCCCCCCCCCCCCCCCACAACACCCCTTGAAGTCCATGCTAGCTGTTTTTCGTGCCTTCAGATGTGGTCGGATTGGGGGTGAAATTTTAATTAAAGAAATTGCGGTTAATCCCGTTAGCAGTGCTACAAAAAAATTGTTATATCTTAGAGAAGATGGAGACGGTCTGCCTGGGGCAACTGTAATTTTTGTATTTTCTCGCTCAAATTGTGTAGCATGTTAGCAACGCAACATTTTTTGGCTAATTGTTAAATTTCAATTCTTCAGCCGCCCGCCCCTCGTTCCCCCCTCTCCACATCCCTCTCCAAACTTTAACCTGTAAAATTATGATGTAATTTTCGCTGCTTGACAGGAATCCTTGAATGACACTTCAAAGCACACCAATATTTTAACACCTTCGCAGGAGGACAAAATTTGCTTTCATTTGCATGCTATTAATGGGATTTATTGCCATGGCTAAAATACGTCAAGATGATGGGGGTACCAAGTGGGCCAGTACTTTCACGTGCATATTTGTCAAAGAAATTTAAGTAATTGCATTTTATGCTATTTGAACATCAATTTACATACAGATTATAACAGCAAATTCATTTTCTACTCGTACGCACATTGTGATTGTGCACACAACGTTGAAATACTGATAAACTCGAGAAGTGTTTTCAAAACATTGCGAAAAAAGTGACGAAATCAACGTGATTTATGAATTAGCGGAGTGAACTCTCGATGAGTTAAGGCTTTCTCTCTACTTAATGCGTTTCGTCGCTGCTAGAACTTCGACATGTTTCATATTTAAAGACAAGAAGCATTTTCCTTCCTTTAAAATGAGTAAAGTAGTAGAAGGAAGTATCTCCAACCCCCTAAGATATAAATATTCTGGAATAGAGGCTATAAGAACTAGAGACTTCAAAATTGGATACAAGTTCTTGTGTATAGCGCGAATATCACGTTTATTTCATATTAACGGATATCGAATCGATTTCCGATGACAATAAATCGAATTTGAATAAAAAAATTGAATTAAATTTAAATTTAAAGTAATGATGAATAAATATAAATATGAATTATTCAAAATAGTTAGTAGCTTATCAATAAGGAAAGTAAAAACAGTTAATAAGAGATATAAATAGTGAGATATAAAATAATGAAAATATAACCAAATCTATGAACCTGTGGAGTAGGATAAATTTGCCACAGCTAAACTCCGGATGATTCCCGGAGATGTGTTTAAATTGAAAATTGAATTATATGAATAGAGAGTTCCATCGATAATAATTAAGATTTGTGGGATTTACAAATGACCCGGATAGGATTGTGAAAAAGCGTAATCAGTTGTGCATGAGGCACAAGAGACAAGATCTCATTCTTACTTGTTTGTATGATTTGGCATCTAGATTAATACAACATTTATGCCAGATGATATAAATATATATACTTGAGGTGTGATCACTCTTGACTCTAGAGCAAACTTACTTGCTTATAATGTTAATCATATTAAAAGAAAACTTAAAGCCCAACAGGATTGTGATTCCTGTGCAGCCAATCAGCCATGCCAGGTGAGGTTGAGTGTCATGGTTGAGGGGTTGTTTGGTCGGAGTGTGTGTTGGCCATGCTGTGTTGCTGTGGGACAACATTCTCGTCGCATACATGCTATAAGAAATTAACTTAAAAAGTCATTTGACAGGCAGCCAGCGAGACAGCTAAGGAGGCAGCGAAATGGAGCAACAGCGAGAATGAGAATGAAAAAAAAGGATTAATTGCATGAAGAGTGCTGCACGAAGCTGAGGGCATGACATCATCAGGATATGTGGCAACGGCGATGGCGACACGGCACTGAATATCCTGGCTTTTCTATAAGCCATTGACTTACACATCTGCATCCACATCCACATCCACATCCACATCCTTTGCCAGGACAACGCACACACATGCAGGCAGACAGCGGCTAAAGGATGTGCAACTCGGGCATGTGTGGAGTATTTTTTAATAGTGTTTCGTGTGCCTCATGGCGTTAATTTATGCCACAAAATCATTTTCTTTTATACACGCAGCCACATGCAAAATAAAAATTAAAACTGAAATATGAAATATGAAAAAGGCGAAAAAAAGACAAGAAACATGCAAATTGCGTTGCAGCGCCTTCGGCGATGAGTCGCAGTTTATGTCAAGTGAAAAATGAGTGCGAACTATGACATGAAATATGAGCGCATCCCAAATGCAACAAACCCCCCCTCATCCCCTTACCCAGGCCACACACCACCATTTATTAGTGCGCTTTGAAAATAAAATGAAATAAGACATAAACAAGTCAAAGTGCTCTGAAACGGCAGTGCCCGACCAACGAATATCCTGTATCCAACTCAGATCTGACAAACTCAATCGATTCACAATGAATTTACGATCAAAGCTGGAAATCTAGATTAACCAAATTTTTGTAGATTAACTATTTTTTGTAATTTTTATCGGAATTCTACCAATCTACATATCATTTCTAAGCTGCTGGGTATTTACAGGGTATGCAAACATTTGAAGCGCGACTTATTATAGAGCACTATTAGCTCATATGTCAAGCGAAAATCAACAGCGAAATTGAATCGAAAACAAAAACGTAATAAAAACACATAAATACGAAATATGTGAAAAGAGAAGAGCAGCCTGATAAGCAACTGTATATTATAATAAAAAAAAGTGGGGAATACAAAATACGTAGAAGTATGTGTGAGTGTATATACGTGAGTATTATGGGTTGTTTTGATTTACTTACCCTGCATCGACTATTTAATGCGAATTTGTGCGAATATAAACAATTTCAAATAGTTCAAATCGCCATCGGAAGTTCACAGTTGCAGCCTGACCAACCAGACGGCAAATCTTGCGTAATCTAAGACGTAGTTGACTCAATTGAACCAAGTCTGTATAGTATATATATATTGTGTGTACTTAATGTGTATACAGAAATATATATTTGATTCAAGGCCATCGTTTCATGTTCAAAGTCAATTTTCGTTTTCACTGGCACTGCAAGCTGGCTGACTTAATTAGGGAATTGCAATGTTAATGCAATATACACATGTTGTGCGAGTGTGGGTGTATCTGGGGGCTATAGAGAGTGACAGTAATATAACCCCGCAGAGGGTATTACAGTTCTTTTTCAGGTTCGCAATACTTTAAAGGATATGTATGTGACCCCATAATTTATAATTTTTCTTGATCAGCATCAGCCGATCATATTTGCTAGTCATTATAGACAAAAGGATACCAGAGGAACTGGACTCTTAAATTTGTAATGTCAGTTAATAAAAACAGCCTTAGTTATGAGAGCACTTCCACAACTGCTTACATTTTAGTATACATTTGATAGCTGGGTTCAGAGAATCTGGTAGTCGATCTCACTCGACTACAGCATTCTTACTTGTTGTTATTGTTATTTGGTTGACATGCACATTTCTTCAGATCTCTCAAGGCATTACTATAGTTTATATGGCCCAGCTGTAGAGAACGAAGAACTTACAGTGTAAACTTTAAGTTGTTTCTCTAAGAAAAATGCTAATATTTTTAGCTCTTAAAATGACATCCACTCACTCAACGAGTTGCCTTGGCTTAATTCATTCAACTCACTCGCCTAGAACGATTTCATATTTTTCGCCCACACGTTTCAACTTTTACTCAACTATAAATAACGACATGAAATAAACATTGAAATATTAGCGCAAACTAAAATATTATTTATGGGATAGACAAACTTGTACATCTGAGAGCCCGACACGAGTACGTGCCTCTGCTGTCATATAAATCTTTCGAATGCCAATGTTTAGCAAGGACGTTTATTTTAACAGAACTAACCGAAACAATATCTGTATGTACAAATTCCAAGAAACACTTGGAAAATACGATTAAATACTTGAAATAAACGAGAATCAAACTGTTGTCAGACCAAGCCAGCGTTGAACTTGACACTGAAACCCAAAACGTGGAGATACGCGCTGACGTATATATATAATAAGGTTCCTTATATGCATGTACTAAAGTATATTTAGAGATTACGCTCAAGACTGATCGGATCCAAAGCACGCCGCTGATCCATTGACACGTGACATTTGCAAACACAGAAATATAAACACAATAATGATGATGATGAGGATGACATCATGATCACCATTTGAAGAGCATTCTGTCATATATCATCGCAAAAAGTGGATCGCTGATAAGAGCCGTCTCGGTTGACTTAGTTGGCAACCTTTGTATATCTTTTGCCACCTATGATTCTTACGTTCTTACACAATCCTTTGGAATGTTTTCATGTAATCACAAAAAAAATTCCCCTCACTCACTTCTAGAACATCGACATACCTTCGGTTCAAAGGGTAACTCTTCGCATTATTCAAAAAGTATTTTTAAAAAAAAAAGTTTGTATGTTTCTAGAATCCACCTACATTCCACGGACATTTTTTTTATTTTTTTTTTAATAAGATAATTATCCAAATTTTAGGGTAGTTTTTACATGTGTTTTCCATGTTTTTGTTACTTATATTATTATTAAACATTAGTATTGAAAGATTTCAAATATACAACCATTTTTGATAGTTTAAAAAGTTTAATTTTTAAAATGCTTACGATTTGAATACAAGACGTTTCGTTCGCCAGCTGGAATAAATATCAAAAGGTATTTTTCTACACATAAGGTTTTGAAATTCTTCTATTTCGAATATTTTCAATTATTAATTTTTCCCTATTACTAAAAATATAGCAGAAAACTTTTTAGTTTTAAAACAATTTCTAAGAAAGAAAATCTTTCTAATTTTAAGGATTATCCAGAGCGTTGTTTTTCCTTAGTATATTATTCATGTGAGAGTCAAGATAGAGAGAAAGTTTCAATCTAAGTTAGTTAGCATGCAGATCAAAGCGAACTATTTTTGAGAATTTGACTTTACTTACCATCATTTGTCGCCCCGATAATACCAACAGTCGCAGGTACAAAAGTAGGTGGAAAAAGTTTCGATCTTTTGTGCCTCCTCTTAAATTGTTATATGTTCTTTATAATTTGCATAGAGCGTTAAGAGCAGGCACTCAGTTAAGTTAAGACCTGGAATATCATTAATAATAATATCGCAAACGGATATGTCAGGCCGTCAAATGCACATTTTTAAGTGCTCATTTGTTCAACTAGTTTCATTCATTATTCATCACAATTGCCACACGAATGTTATTATTGTTTAATGGAATGTATATTTAAAAAGGCCAAAACATTGAATATTCAATTAGGCAATTTCACTTTGATGACATATTGAAAGTCAAACATTTCATTTTGCGAAGTGTTAACAATATTCACTACTTTTTTACGGCTTATATAACAATCACTTAGGATCTTTCAATGAATAGCGTCAAGTTGCGATCTCTCAATTGAATTGCATCATATGAGAGCCATTAATAATATTAACACACTTGGAGACAGAAGCCATTCAATTGAATCATGTGATAGTCTCAAGCGCCTTGAAAAGAACACCAATTAATAAGCCATAAAAAAGCCATTCAATTCAAATTGGTGTCCCAATCGTTTATTAAAGAGTAAGAAGAAGAAAATTCAAAGTATGCTCGTCATTGGGTTATCCTGTAATAGTGAATAATAAATTTATCAAATCTTGGTTGGCAATAAAATCAACTATCAGATTAGATTGTTAAAAATATTTACAGTGCAATTTTATTACAACAATCGAAATATTTTTATATACAAAATATTCGTAAAACATATAAATAAAAATATAGTTAAATATAGTCTACAATTGACATGTGATTGATTATATAGATCATTGATTTATATAGATCATATATTACTACGCAAACAGGCTAAACCAAAACACAGCAAACTTCTCCATTGTTGCAGTCATTGCCCGGTCTTTCCAGGTTTTTGTTGCACCTTTCCATGCATTCTCCCTGAAAATGCGAACACGGCGCTGGTTTTACCGAATCTGGAGCGGCATCGGAGGAATTTGTGGTAGGCACACACACACACCCACACACACACAATAAGAACCACAATTACATGTGAGAGACAGTATTTTTGGTGGTAGAGGATTAACAATCCATGTTAGTGAGTTTTTGGTGATCGCAATTGATGAAGAGGACATAAGAAAATAAGAACAATAGATGAGTACTTCAAGTAATACCAAATGAATCTTGATAAGCTTTCGGTTTAGTTAGAAAGTGTAAAGCGTTCGATAGTTTTAAACTTGTCTACTCACACTCAAAGCAACACTCCACACCGTACTTCTTGTTAGTGGGACAGAGGCCCTCGTAGGATGTGCGCTTATCACAATCCCTAGTCTGGATACATAAGCCTCCGAGCTTAACACATTCTTCTTCATGTGGCAGATATACACGCACGCCCTCATGCACTGTAAGTTGGGATTTATACATATATACATGTGAATATATATATATTTAGTATCATTATCAGATCAGACTTACTAAAGAATTTAGGATCGCTATCGTTCACTTCGTTTGTCTCGATATCCGCACAGACAAATTGCAGCAATATAGCTGACACTAGGCACAGGCCAAGAAATTTGCTCGTATTTGACATTGTTGTTCTTTTACGATTAGTATTAATATGTATGTAGTATGTTATTGAATATTATTATTGAAATATATGTTTACTGTCACTGCGTGTAGGAAAAGTAATCCACACAATAGCACGGTTTGTGTAGCACTGAGCAAAACTAAATTCGCTCCAAATGCTTTTCAACGAAAAATTATTGTCGAACAGAAACCATCATCAAACAACGTCAGCGGGCCGCAACGTTGTTTTGCAAAACTCGACGAACGATCGGTAAATGAGACAAAAGAGGCAACCACAACAACAACAGCCACCAGCCATTAGCCAGAGAGTCGGCCGCAGCAGAGAAGAGAAGAAGAGAAGAGAGGAGCACAGAGATGAGCGGGGGAGAAGGTCGGAGAGAATGGTTTAAATGGGCAGCAGCAGATAGCAAATGGTAGTGTTGAATGCGGGCGCTCGGTTCAATTGAAGAGCGTGAGCGTCGTTAATAATAATATTGGCGCGTTTGCAAGCACACGATTGATCATGGAAACCCCAACATGATGACGAGTGGCGCATAAGAAATCAACCGGCAGTAGCCAGCAGGTAGATTCGTTTGATGTATTCACGCGCTCTGAAAAGCACGCCAATAACTTAATGAATGGCCCATCAACTATTTAGATTCAAGTAGTACTTATGCGCCTCTTGGTTTATTTAATAACAACAACGTGTGGACTGATCGACTACAACTGACCCTGTTAGCAGTTAGCCCAGATATCAGAACTGTGTCTCAAAAATTGTGGTTGAAATTCAATTGTATTTATATAAACTGAATACAAGTGGAATTCAATTTGAAATTTTTGCTGATCATTAGAAATGCCATATTCACATAGTTACATAAGATTGCACAACTTCATGATTGCCTATTCGGGCAGTTCTTGGCTTACAGGGTATTTGAGAAAACAGGAAAAGGCGTCAGTCTCTAAACCAATCCAGAGGTAAGACTTCTTCATGATTAACCGCATTTATCGAGGCGGAACGTGATTTAACTGCATATAATACAAATGATCTGGTTTTACACACATGTGTGTGTGTGTGTGTGTTGTGGAAACAATCTGTAGTTGTTATCAGCTGCAATGGACTTCGTGTGATTGTTTGTGTCAGCTGAGCGGATTTTTGTTTTTGTAAATTTTAGCAATGCACAAAAATAATAATTTAATTATAACTTGATGCCAAATTAAAAACTAAATTGGTTCTAGAACGTTCTGTATTAAAAATATTGTAGTTCTAGCTAATAATAACAGCACTGCTAAGGTATTTGGATTATGAGAATCGCTAATAGCTAATCGATTACAGGTGAATTTATATGCGACCAGTTGTCAACGTCTCCTTTTGCTTACAAATCCAAACTAAATATGTACTTGACACATAGAAAACAAAAATAAAAAACAAAATGTTCTGTTGCACAAATCTCAACATTATCAAAAGTGATTTCGACCATGAAATCTCGTAGTCTGAGTAGAACTTAAAGAACGTTCATTGAAAATCCCCGACTTTAGTCATCGGCTTTGATAACAAACAGACATGAGTACTATGTATGCTGGAGAACAGCATATTATTCACATAATAAAGAGGAATACAATTGTTTCATTCAACTTGAACACCTGTCGTCAATATTTAGGCTGATCACTTAAAGCATTCTGGTGTTTTTCGATGTCATGGTTGTGAATAGAGAGTTTTTTGAGTTAAATAAATATGAATATCATTCGAATCAAATGAATGAATCAGAAAAAGCATGAATTTAATACTTTAATGGGTATTGAGACAGATATTTAAGTGATATTTAAGAGATTTCCAAGTGTATTTAATCTGCGACGTTATTTGTTGTTTTAATCTTTAATTTGGAAAGCTTTTTGTTAAATATTGGTTTTTGATTCGTTTTCTGAACTGCTTTTTGCACACGTTAGCACTGCTTGACGAACTACTTGTAACACTGCATCATTTGAACTGCTTGTATGCACTGCTTGAGACACACTGCTTGATACTATTTTCATAAATCGGTAATTTTGTTGAAACCAAAACGTGAATCATTTTAACCTGAATTCTGTGAGCAATACATTAAAGTTTTGCATACCCATCCCAATCAAAAACTAAATAAGTAGTAATCATTTTTTAAAAGAGGCAAAATTTGTATACATTTTATTAGCTCACAAAATGCTAAATTAATTGCGAACAAAAAATAAATGGACCAGGAAAATATGTTAACATATTTTGTCATTCAGTCTTTTTAAGCAATTCTAATAACCTATTCGTTAAATATACGGATGACAATTGCTACAATACAATATATAATATAATACATTTCACACTGCACTACAAAATATCGACGTTTTCGACGACAATTTTGAATTTGGCACCAGGTGCACGCACAGCAAATATCACAGAGACGTTACACAGTTATATTCGGGCCGATGGGGGCCAACTTTGATCCAATTAAATCTGTGCCTTTGACCGCTCATCAAACGTGTAGACATTGGCGGGGGAGTGGGCGTGGCCATTGGCCTTATCCTCACCGTTGAACGGTATAACAAAAACGCTTGTCTTGGCGTCATGCTGCATTTTAATAACAGTATCATAGCTGGGCGGGGCAAATTCACTGTACGATGGTGAGGGTGTGGGCGGCGCCCGTTGTGCCTCATTTTGCATGGGATTCGGTCGCCGAACACGCACGCCACCGCACCGTCGATCCGAGCAGGCCATCAGCATGAAGAAAGCGGCCAGTGCCAGAAATGTTGCCACGTACCACACAATCGTGATCACATCCATTGCCGTCTGTGACAACTCGTTGCTGGAATCAGCTGCTGCACGTAGATAAAAATAAAAGATCATTTGTTAATAAATAGATAAAAAATATCACCAAGAACTACATTATAAAACTGTAACAAGATTAAATTGATTTACAAATTTGTCAAAATCTAAAAACAAATATTATAAAATAAAAAAATGTGACAAATATTTATTTTTAATGCATTTAATCAACAAAAAATGAAATATCGCAAGTACCCGAATCTTTCGGCTACAATATACCGCAATTCAATTCGATCCCCCAAAATGGGGCTTATCATGCTGACGTCGGTCCCCAAGTGACGAACAGTTCAATTATTCGTCACTTGATGACGCAAAATGTTCGCCTAGCCCAAACGCGTCATATTCCAGCGAACACCTGAAGTGATTGAGTGATCCCATTTGCGCTGGGCGTTAAATGGGTTTGCTTATAACCTGTTTGTCAACCAGCTATTAAGTTGTAACCTATGACTGCAAATTGATTTTTGACGGCAACGATATATATTATTTTTCTATTTTGAAATGCCTTTTACATTTGCGGCCTTTATATGAGAAATTGTACCTTACAGGTAAGTAATCGAAGTGCAAACAATGTTTTTATTTTTAGATTTAACATATTTTTCAGATCACAGGAAGTTAAGGTATTAATGTAACAAATTACAATAATTGTTGCCACTTTAAACTATACTTACAGTTTTTATAAACAAATATCCTGGACTTATTATCCACTTGTTCGTTAAACAGATCCGTATCGGTTGTACCGTTAAATGTCGTTAGATTATATGGCACTTGTCGTAGGACATAGGACTGGCCATGTGCAGCGGGTGCATAGACACTGAATACTGAAATGGTAAAAACAGAAAAAGGCTATAAAACCTGCACAACTGATAAAACAAGAAGGAAACCAGCCAACCAACACATCAACAGCAATAAAATTAAAACGAAATGACGATTTGTTCTACGATATTTGTGCGTTCACACAGATAAGCTATCAGGTATTTTACCGTTGAATATGCTTCCCCCTCTATAAATAAATATATATGGCCACCCGGTCATTCCCTCTTTTGAGCGTGTGCAAATTACAAACGCATACAAAGAGACCCTATGTCTAGACATCCAGATACTTATATCTAAGCGAATTGGGGCGGGACCTTATGATCAAATCAGTTGTGCATTTATCGCAATAAAGCGATAATATGAATAATTAACCAATTCGTTATGGATACGATAATAAACCTAATAAGCAGACGCGCAATTTCTTAAACAGATTCTTGATAACAACTGGCGTCCCCTGGACTATGTCTAATTTCGACACCTGCCACACATATAGTTAATTGATCAGTTTACAATCGTATAAACAGTAAGTTAAGTGGCCCAGCTTATAGGTAAATTCAAGTTCCCTCTAAATAATAATATTAGTTGATCAGGTTTGTGGCTTATGGTTTTGTTTTTGTTATTGTTATTGTCATTTTTCAATCTATCTTGAGCTGCCGGAACATTCGACGATTTTGCAATTTCACCATTTATCAATTGGCAAACCAAAAGCGCGTGTGTCATCAACGAAAATAGTAAACATAATTATCTACATGAACATTAATTTTGACATTTGATAACTTCCCATATATGTATGTATATTTTTGTTGTTCATTAGCCTTTATCAATTGCGAACGATTTGCAAAAGTGTTGTTGACCTAGGCTCAACATGCAACAGCTGTCCATTTTTCGAAATTGTGACTTTTATCGGGCTACTTGGCCATTATTCATACGCCCCTTGGGCCCGGCATTATGTCATGCCAACTGACAACTCTTAAGCTTAACTCAGGCTGCATCTGACGGCCGCATTAAATGTAATTTATTACGACAAATACAATTTGCTTAGAATTAGTGAAAATAGCACTCGGCTTTATCTTTAGCGACTCAAAGTGTAACCTTGAATGGGGCTCAACTTGATTAGTTTGAATAGTATTTACATATCTTATTTTAGCTACTCAAGTTATTAAATCAATCTAGAAATCTGCATTAGAAATTAAGATTATGTATTTAAGTAGTGCAAAGAATCTAGCCTAGCCTTTATACCCATTGAAAATGGGCGAAGGGTATATTGAAGTTGTGAATGAATGTTTACCTAAAGTGCCTGACTTCAATATTAATCTTAATTAATTGCCAAGACACTTGATTCATCAGTTAATGTGTCATCAGTCAAACGATTAGAAGTTCAAATACACCCCACACAGTCAATCATGTTTTTTAAACAGGCATCTCAAGATCGATGAACGTTAAGCGTTTGCCTGATGCGACCATATCATACGCCCATGGCCAATTATAGAACTCGCAATGCGAGCTGATAAGACAAAAGCCGAACCCCATTGTCGACAACCATAAAACAAGCGACAAACAACAAAATTAACAAAAAAACGAATTAATAAATAAATAAAAAAAATAAGAATGCTATTGTCAACTGAGCTCGACTACGATATATGCTGAAAATTATATTCTCATATGCAGCACTTTTAGTCTCTGATATCCGCGTGGCACACAGAAGGACAAACAAACAGGCGGACAAGGCTATATCGACTCGAGTTTTGGTGCTGAGCAAGACTAGATGTGGCCGGAAATACTTTCTTCTGCCTGTTACATACTTTTGCGGAATTTCATTATACCCTTTTTACCCATATTTAATGGGTTGAGGGTATATAAAGAAAATACTAACCAACAAGAAGCTGAACAAACTATTCGAGACGCCTAATGAGGAATGCCAACCTTGCCACTTTGAAAACAGTATTTGCTATGTTGCAACTGTTCAAATTGTGGCTACATCTGGCAAATCTATTTAGGTGTTTAATCTGTCAAGAGATAATAGATAATTACACGTGTCAATCATCTCTCTATTTATATCTGCACCTTATCCCATTTCCTCTCTCTTTCTCTCTCTCTCTCTCTCTCTCTCTAGCTCTCTTTCTCTTCTGGGTCAGTGAACGTAATCGAAATTCGCCGATTTTTTCAATTTCTTTCAACAAAATCGCAGTCAGTCGACGGCACGTGACTTGGGTCCGTCATTGTCGTAGCTATTGTGCTGATTATAAGTCGAGTCCAATGCCTTTTTGAGAATCCAGCCAGAATTGTGTGTGTGCGGAAATTAGCATAAGCAGTTGGAGAGCCGTTACGCAGAGCGAAACGGTTAACCGATTTCAATATAATATACTTAATTCAATGCCGATCCAAACTAATTATAATTAAATTGAACTTGCTGACTTGGCAAACGGTTTTGATTAAATTATCTTTCTTCATGTTTGCCCTACTAATATGATCTAAAAACAAGCAGATGTCAGCTCTTTATCTTTATCTCGACAATCTCTTAACGGACGTCCCTAGATGGTTTATGAGCACCGGATATGCACTGTTAATTTGATACAGCTGCTGCCTGCTCAGTTGCTAAATAACTCAAAAAGTGTTTTTTTGTTAATATAAGTCCAATTTCCATATCAGTTCATTGACAACACTAAAATTTCACTAACCATAAGATTGATTGATAAGATTTTTGTGGTACAAGCCCAATTTCCTTATCAATGCAGTGACAACACTCAAATTGTATCAACCATAAAAGTTCTTAACTAGATTTATATATATTTATATATTATAAGCCCGATTTCCTTATCAGCAACACACGTGTAGCAAACAAATTATACCTGCTTTTAATGTATTAGCTTTTACCTGTGGTATTTTGACAGGCTGACTTTGACCCTGTCTAACAAGCACTTCGTTCAACAAACTCAGTTAATAAACAGTGTTTAGATATGAGCAATTATTAATTGCGTTTTATCAAGCACTTTCCGAAAGTGAGTAATGAGAATTGCCACGGAAATTTCCCATGCAACATGCATGCAATATGAATAATTTAAGTCAAGTTCAAACTGTTGCTCATTGACAATAACATTATAATTCGCATAAAACTCAAATTATTCTCAATTACGAAAGTAAGAAAAAAGCTCATAATTCCGATACATGTGCCTACACTCAAGGGAAAAATCGACTAGAAATTTAGAAACCGCCTGGAAACTAAACAATTTTTCAGAAAATAATTACTAAATATACGAAAAATTAGAAACGCTTCTTTCAAATTTTTGTTTAATCTTCTTCTTTAATCTTCATTCTGAAAGAAAGTTTGAATAAATACTTATGAATAATAATAACATAAATTTAAAAAAAAAAATTTGTACAAATATAAAAAAAAATCAATGAAAATTGTTTTCTAAATTTTAAAAATCTTGCCTCAAACTAAGTAAATAAGAGCCCTGGTTTTTATATAGACTATACTTCGTAAATAATAATGTGAGTTATCCTTGGTGCCTAAAGTAAGCCGATTTTTTCTCTGAGTGTAATTAATCGCTTTAAATGCACTAAGTATCTGCTTTTAATCTTTAGACATATTTTAATGAGAAACATTCTCATGCGACATTGTCATAAGTTACTTCATGTTTAATTTTATATTTTATTATTTATAACAATTTCAAATTTGAAAATCAACAACAACAAAAAACAAGTTTTGTATTTATAACCCCAAAAATTTCGAACACGCCTCCGTTTTAACATATACATTATAGCATATATATTTTTTCTTTACTCACTTGTAATAATTAACAGCATTGTGTGCATTTTCGGCGCCGTCGTCATTTTCAAATAAAGCTTTTTCATATATTTCAACAATTTTGAAAAACACAAATATTTGACTTTTGCTGTATGCAATATACAATAAACTATCGTTTCCGCGTTTCGATTTTTCACTTTAAACAAAAGTTGATAGCACAATTGACTGCACAATAATCAATGATGAAATGAATGTTTAAGAAGAATTTATGAAATATAAATCGTTGAGTTTCAATTGAATTTTCAGCGACACGCGCGCACAATTTGCATGGGAAATACGTTCAAGAGACGACGACGGTAAAGTTTGCCACCCCGGTTTCGATTTGCCGTAGCTTCAAGTTCACTGGCACTCTCCGACACGCAGCGCTGCGAAGCCCGCTAAATTGATCTTTCTGGTTGAGGTCTGTGTTATCGACTGAGCGCAGCTCTCCAGCAACTTGGGCAGCCAGCTGCCTCGAGCTGGTATTGTTATGGGTATGGGTAGTTTACACAACCACCACCTCTCTCTCTCTTCTCGACAACACCAATACTTTTGCTTCGTTTCGCCGTTCGTCGCGTTAATCACACACACACACACACACACAACACACGCACACACAGCGCAAACAATCGTTTGAGTTGCGATCGCAGAGTTTTAACTCGTTTCTACTGTTTTTGTTGTGTATGCTAAAAGTAATTTCAACAAATTGCGTTTTGTTGATGCTTGTGTTAGTTAGCGTAACGTGGCTAATTGCACCGCTGACCAAAAATCAGACAAATGGCCAAAGTCCCAACAGCATCAACAACATTAAACTGCAGCAATTGTCGCAGCCGGCAATGCAAACGGTAACAAATACAGAACGACATCGAGGCGAATCGTGTTTGTCGACATGCACAGACCTGCACACACAAGCACACACATACTTGTGTAACGCAATTTATAATTATATACCTGCAGATGTGTGTGTGTGGGTGTTGTTGGTACCATCGTATACGCGAATATTTACGCTTTCATCGTCGCTCTTTGTAATTCGCACATTGCATTAATTCAGTTTAAAAATAAAATGCAGCAAAAGGTATCTCACAGCATTTCACCGTTTCAGATTGAGGGCGTCTTCGGGGCGTGGCCCTAAGCATATTATTATAATGCACACAAGCACCACTAATTGCTTAAATCAATAAATAAACAAATCATTTTTTGGTATTACAAAAAATTCAAATAATTTACGAACGGTGGTTTAAACCGCAATCGAATAACAAATTAACATTTATGGACAAAATTCAATTAGGATTATTTTTAAACCAATAAAGTTTTTTCACATTTGAATAATCAAATTTTGGAAAGGAATTTATTTAGCTTTGATAACTTTTAAGACAAAAGTTGTTTTTTTACACTCATATATTCTATTTATATATTTTCCGTATACTTTCCGCCTTTTAAATACCCTTAAGTTCAGCGCCAATCGGTCTGAAAGAACACAAATTTAAATTTCAATATATATACGTATATATAAAGAATTTAAAAATTAAATTATGAACAGAAATCAAATAATTAATTTAACAAAAATAAGCTAGATTTCTCTCTAGAATTAGTTATTATTATAGTAATAATTATTAGAATACATACTCAGTGATGGTGTTATATTGCCGCCTTGTTATCTATATAAAGTTTGCTCAAAACCCACAAACTTTTCGCTCGTTGCACATTTCGCATGTGCTATCTAAAATATCCTCTATCTGAGAGTATAGAAAACCAGAAAGTCAAAGACGTGAATTTCATCAACTTTGAAGCTTTTGACGTCACTTTGAACAATCGAGATGTTGCTATTTGGTATCTGATACTTATAGCATTTAGATACTGGTTTCGGCCAGTTATATGGCATATGATTTTAATCTGAATGTGGTCGTAGCCTAATTAGCGTCAACCGGCAATTGCGCTCCAGCCTCGATGATTGTACTTTATACGATGTGTTTTTATCTGGCAACTGAGTTGTGCCAGATAAACAATATAATAATAAGGCAAAACGAGTACTCAAATCAACCTGATTACCAACATAAATAACAAGTGGTAATTATGGTCAAATTGAGGTAGTTGAGAAGTTAGACCTGAACTTGACCATTGCAAATGGGCATTGACTTCCGTTGGGTTCGATGACTCACTTAATAAAGATTAAATGATTCTTTAAACAACCACTGTTTGGATTTAGTATTAGTTTAGTTGAACTTTACCAAGGTAATTACCAAATTGTTGACTATTCAAATTAATTTCGCATTGGCCTTGAATACTGAAATACTTCAAAAACATCTGGTTTTTTTTTTGGTTTGTTGACCTCAATCAAAGAGTTCAGCTGCGTTGTTTGCAAATGTTTGCCGTACTTCAAATACGCGTGACAGATTCGAGCCGAATATCCAAGTATACTTTCCCTATATGCAACAAATAATACAAAAACGAAATACTTTTTGTGGCTGCAACTGGTTTTTTGGGGTCTTCTCTGATGCGTGTCGCTCGAGGATGAATCATTTGGTTTTGGAGCTCTGTGTCACCATTTTTCTGTGTATCCAAGATAACTATGAATGGGTAATTTCCCACACCCACTCAAAAGTCATTAATATAAGTTTTAACATTTAGTTGTTTTATTTATAGTTAATATACGTATATGGGTATTTGTATTTGTGTATCTCTCAGTGTGTTTCGAGACAAATTGACCGCTAGTTTTCTACATACTGATCGGCTATTGCTGTTACATATTTCGAGTACATACTGTAGCTTACACAATAACATTTTCGTTTATGGATTGACATTAAACAATTGACGACAAGGCTCGCAATAACATAATTGTTTTCTTTTCACAAATACGTAGTAATTTGTCTTTTTTTTCGGTTTCACAAAAGCGTGTTGTATATATATATATATGTATATAGATAGAGACAAATGTTACAGGTACAACTAGATGGAATGCCGCTAAATTTGTGTGGATTTATATTACAATTATTTAATTGGAGTCTACAAATTTGCACTAACTAGCAGTAGTTGTTGTTTATCTTATAATTGATTCATTTTGCTTTACTAATTGCGTGAGATTTCATTAGTGTGTAATTGAGATTGATTGGATTGTGTTTAGTATATAAATTTCTACTTGTACGGCAGCTTTCACATTTAAAAACCAACATAAATCGCGCAACTATAATATCAACAAACAAAATAATAATGTATATATAAATATCTAAATAATGTGTGTGTGTGTATTTACAAAACTGTTAGTTATAAACAAAAGGGGGGGAAATCAAAGTTAGTTGCTTTAGTAGGAGTGGTTGTACTTGATTTGTTAGCGGTTTGAACACATTTACCCCAAGTCTTATAAGAGATATAAACTAACATTCTTAGATTTGGCCTAAAGCTAATCGAATATCGCAAACATAAAATCAGCCCTAACACTAAAACGAATGTGCATATTTACATTGCATTCATATATCATCTCGCCTGCTATCAATATCAATATTGTAATAGTAATTGCGTAATTCGTTAGCAACAAATGCAATCATCTAACAATTATTAATGGAACTGTTGCATTAAACATGAATTCGAGTTTTTTTTTCAAGTGTTTGGAGTTTTGATTTTCGTGTTTGTGTTGATTTTGGCGCCAACATCTTTTTGGTTCAACGGTTCTGGCACAAAGCGGAGCGTATTATGAATAGAGCAGATTATGCAGCCCTTATCTCTCCGGAAAAAGTGACTCATAGCTGGGCGGCAAATCTTTTGGAGTTCCCGGCTGCTGCTGCTGTTGATGATGATTAGAATGATTATTATGACGATCCGGAGAAACTGGCGATAGATCATGTGCCAGCACGCCATCATATGACGGCGCTGACGGCAATTCAATCGTGGGCACGTCCGACTAACAAAGACAAGCACAAAAATAAATAATATAATAACATGTGCAATAATCTGCATTTTTTATACTTACCCGAACATGTCGCTGATTGAAGCGAGCAGCGGATGCTTCGTGGGCGTGCTGCTGCACAGTGATGCAGTTCCAATATTTCCAGCAGATCCAAACGCAGAAGCCCACACCGATCATGGTGAATATGAGGGATGTGATTGCCGATAAGGCCACATTGGTGGTGTCCATCTCCTCGGGTGCGATGGCATCGTGGAAACAGGTGCCCTCATCCCGGCATGGATACATACAATTGGTGATATTGTCACGCACAAAATGACGCGATATGCAAGAGTATTGATCCTTGGGATCGCACAAGAAATCACCAGCAAATTGACACTCCGAATGGGCAGTGAGCACCATGCCCAGCTCCACCGGATCCCCGAATATATGACGATCTCTATCGATAAATATATGCACATGAACATCTCGATCCCGCTGATCGAAGATCAGACGACCCGCCGGACCATCGATGGAGATTTCGTGGCAGTAGCGTTGACTGGGCGAACGATTGCCATTGGTGAACTGAATATAATCGATGCATTTGTTCGTCACCGGATCGCTGCGAAACTTCAGGCGTGTGATGATCGTATAAATGCCACGGGGCGGACGATCATTGGTCTGCACCCGGAACTGGCAGTCGTATTTGATTTTATTCGACGAATGACCACCACCACCGCCTCCGCTGGGCAGCGTCACATTCCACGATTGGGTGATGATCGCACCCGAGTCATGATCTTCGGTTAGCCGGAGCGTTGGATCACCACGGAACGGTTTGGCCAGCGTATAGATGAGCTTGTCCGAGCAGAGATTGTCCTGCAAACGCACCGTTTTGTAGCAAACAATTGCGGATGGCGCATAGAACGCAATTGCAAGCGTCAATTTGAGCAGCGAGCAAAGCGTGTATTTGCTCATTCTGTTTGTTTTCGCGTATTCGGCACGTCCTGCGTGCGTGCTATGTGTGCGCGATTTGAAATGCAGACATGCACGTTCCTTTGTTTATTAATTTTTATGGTAATAAATGCTTAAAAATACATCCGACGAACTGTTTGTTGTTTTGCATCTGGGCCAGGGCTGACAACTACCAAGGCCAGCCAGGGCTGCTGCGCTTCTAAATGCTTATCGATATATCAAATGGCTATATCGTATCAGACGATACTATTGTACCGCTACTCACAGAACAGAGCGTTGCTTGTGACATTTTAAAGGTAATTGCAATTTTGCTTCGCAATCGCAGCGGCTTCGCACTGTTAATAACATAGTAGAGAATGTTAAAGCTGCTGAGCACCCACAGCTGGGTATCGATACCGTATTAGATTATTTATTACTAGCCGCAACACTGTTGCAGCAGTTACTCTCACATGGAGGCAGATATTATAAATATAGTTTTATTTTACTTTGATTAAACGCCGGTAGATCTTTGAGGCGCCAGCAACTTCACCAGCCCCACTGAATCTCATCCCATCTACGTTGAGTAGATCCTAACATGACAGATTGACGCTTGCCAACGATTTATTAAGAATCCAGCTGAGCTATTTCTAGTCGAGCGTAACCAAAAACTGATGGCCACATCGGACTTTGTACTGGGCGGCGTGGCCTCAGTGGGCGCCACATTCTTCACGAATCCCATCGAGGTGATTAAGACGCGCATCCAGCTGCAGGGCGAACTGGCCGCCAGGGGCTCCTATGTGGAGCCCTACAAGGGAGTCTTGCAGGCCTTCATCACAGTGGCCAAAAATGATGGCATCAAGGGTCTCCAAAAGGGCCTGGCTCCCGCCCTCTATTTTCAGTTCATAATCAACTCCTTCAGGTGAGTGAATCAATTAAGACAGATAATTTATGTAAATGTCGCTCATTTCATCATCAGACTGAGCATTTACACAACTGCCATAGAGAAGCACTGGATGCACAACAAGCATGGCGAGGTCTCATTTGGATTGGGCCTCTGCTGGGGCGCCATCGGCGGCATTGTTGGCAGCTATTGCTCTAGTCCATTTTTTATGGTGAGTTCAGAGACGGTTACATAAAGCATGCCATCTAAAAGCAGACAACTTATCTCTCTTTATGATTATATTCCTCTTCCCTCAAATATCATTTGAGGTGGGCCGCAATTTGTGTGTCTTGGCATTAAATGCGACCTGAATCCATTCCAGCTCAGATAAGACCACAAATTATATTTGCCCTCCTCAACTAGCGATGCGCGCGTGTTTTTATGCATATATATAATATATATTTAATTATATCGATGATTGCATTTTACTTAAAATAACTCTTTCTGGATGCTTTTTTAATGACAACTGTATTAGAATTATTTATTTATTACTTAAAATTTTCATTTGTGTGATTTACTTAAGTTTTACTAATATTTAAACTGCATCAAATTTAGAATTGGTATTATTATTTATGAATGTTTTTGCAATGCCAACTGTACTCATAGTTTCATTTCCACAAGGGATTTATTACACATTTTTTATTTAATTATTACTTAATACATATATTAATTTAAAAATATCAACTTATACATCGGCACACAAGTCCCTTAATAATTTGTAATTTATTTCCATTTTTCTAATATTTTAAATAGTTTTTTTCATAACAATTTTAAACTGCACGAAGAACAACGATTTTATGTTCATAGCAGATTAGCGATTCATGCCACATGGATTAATCGTACTGAGACCACAACTGATAACCCCTACCACTCATTCTTCGTAATTTAGATCAAGACACAGCTGCAGTCGCAGGCGGCCAAGGAGATAGCTGTTGGCCATCAGCATGCCCACAAATCGATGAGCAGTGCGCTGCGAGAAATCTATGGCAAGAGTGGCATCGTTGGTCTCTGGCGAGGATCACTGTCGGCGCTGCCACGTGCTGCTATTGGCTCCGGTGCCCAGATAGCTACCTTTGGCAAGACAAAGGCCATGCTTGTGGAATACGATCTGGTGACGCAGCCGACCCTGAACTCGTTCAGCTCGGGTTTGATTGCGGGCTCGCTGATGTCGGTGGCCATCACGCCGCCGGATGTGATAAGTACGCGTCTGTACAATCAGGGCGTGGATGCGCAGGGCCGGGGTCTCTACTACAATGGGTATCTCGATTGTTGCGTCAAGATCCTGCGCACCGAGGGCATCTATGGTATGTACAAGGGTTTCTGGGCCAACTATTTGCGCATCGCTCCGCACTCGACTCTGGTCCTGCTCTTCTTTGACGAACTGATCGCAGTGCGAGAAAAATACAACCTTCGCTTCTGATTGCAGTTTACTCCAGTCTGAGTTCTGTGTGCTAGTCTTCTTTGTCTTAATTTAAGTACAAATTTCTTTAAATAGTTGTTGCTAGATTTGTCAACAAATAAAAACCTGCGCAAAGAGTTCTCCTTTCCCCCATTCCTCAAAATGCTACCTATAAATGTGCCTTAACATGTATTTCTGTAATCTATGTTTAAGATTTGAGTGCTAAAAACTCCACATAAAAATATAGACAAAAATAGCGTTTATTTTGCTCAAGTTCAAACTAAAACTCCCCATTTAGCTAGAAAAGTAGACCTATAGTAAGTAACTATAACTGTGCAATACTTTTATTTAATAAAATGCGTTATTTTGTTTGTATTTTGAATTTTTTTATTTGTATTTTATTCATACAGCTAATTTTGACTTCACATTTATTATATAGACGCCATCAATCAACATTTCGAAGCTGTTAAGCTTTCCAATTGGAAAATTTTGTGCTGCGCTGCAAGCTTAAGCATGCGTCATTTGAGGTTGGCAGCAGCTGCGAACGCAAAATTGAGTCGCTTTGGCGGTCGGCCGATTGTACGTACTATCGATGTAAACACTGACACAGAAGTATTGAAAGAACGCTGTTGAAACAGTCGGCGAAGCAAATTAAATCAATTACTTTTAGAAATTTAAAGTTAATAATGGCCGCCCAATTCTCAGTTGTGACGCAATGGTTTCAAAACTACCAGGAAACAGTGGACAAATCGCTGCGCGACGCTAACAAGCCATGGACAAAAACCCTAGATATGGTCGAGCAGCGCACGGGCATCGACAGGTCTAAAATATTTTTCGGTAAGTCCTGCTCCGACTGACGCTCATTCTCCAGTTGAAAATTAAACCAAATATGTCGCAATGAACACTTAGAATGCCTCCATGCATAATACGTGGCTATGCGCCGTGACTAAGTGGGGGGATATTTTTTTTTCATCTGTGTGTTATAAATAGGAACCGCAACCTGTTATAATATTATTGTAAGGCAAACATATATAAAACATTTCATGCTGGCGCCGAAAATTAATCACAATGCGAGAAGAGCAGATGACTGCTTTTATTACTACAGCAATTGCATACTTTTTACAGCATACACAGATTCACACACACACAGAGTCAAAGTCTCTCTGTTTTCTCGCCAAAAATTTTTCCATAAACTTTTGCCGTATTTTTTTTTCTTTTGTTTACTTCACACACAACGCATTTCTCGCTACGTGTAGTAGCGTAATTTCTGTCGTAGCAGTAGCAGCTGCAAAATTATATTAAAAAATAAACATATTTAATTAATTAATTAAAATAATTAATCCAAAGGTTAAGCTTGACTTCGACTTTGTGCTTTCGTGGCGATTTTGTATCATAGCACACGTGTGTAATAAAAAGGTCGGGTCAGGTGTGCTCACTAACATGTGTGTGCGTGTGCATGTGTGTGTGTGTTAAGCATGTGTGTGTTGTAAAGCGCAATATTAATGTGGCTCTGGGATTACATGATGGAAATAAGACAAAGGCAAGCGGCGCGTCGAAATGTTCGAGTGCCCCTTGTCTACATAGGCTCAGGTGAGTGTGTGTGTGTGTGTTGTACATGTGTGTGAATCAGCAGCGCTTGTTTCTTGTCTGTCGGCACCTTAACATCATCCGCCCATGGGCAAGGTGCGTTGGAGAGCGCGAAATTAATTAGTTGAGTCTGTGACGTCACTAGCGATAATTCAGTACGATAAAAAAATGCAATCTGCGATCATAGAAATTGCAAACGTAGAACAGAATTCCTAATTTATGGGTGAAATGCGCGTGGCCAAAAATCAACTTATGACAAGAGCTAAATGGTTAATAATAGCCACACGGGCTGCGAAAAGGGCAATCGTCTTTGAATTAAACTACGTGCAACATCTGCTCTCAGTTATCAGAGATTGAGATCATGGCATTCGAGGCATTGGAAGAAAAACTATTTCAGATTTTCCAAGCGAATCCCATTGTGCGATATGGTCAGATAAAAAATAAAATAGGCATTACCTAGTAATTACTAATAATTAATATTCGATATAATTTTTATTTTTAATTTTTATAGGTGCTGCTGTATTTTGTGGACTTTATCTAATATTTGGTTATGGCGCTCAATTATTGTGCAACATTATTGGCGTACTTTATCCGGCATATGTCTCGATTCATGCCATTGAGACCAGCACCAAGCTGGATGACACCAAATGGCTGACCTACTGGGTCACCTTCGGCATCTTCACGGTTATCGAGTTCTTCTCGCACGTGCTAACTCATGTAATACCCTTCTACTGGCTCTTAAAGGTAATTAGCAATTTTTAGTTTTTAGAATAAACAGTTTGTTTTAATATGCTATTATTTGGTTTTTCCTCAGTGCGGCTTCCTGATTTGGTGCATGCTGCCAATGGAAAACAATGGCTCGGTGATCATCTACCAGAAGCTGCTGCGACCTCATTTCCTTAAACATCATGCTTGTAAGTGATTCATATTTAATTTTTAGTTATCAATCAAATGCTGAAAATCTACTTTTCCCTTTGCAGCTGTTGACAAGATCATCGATGATGGCATGAGGAAGGCAGGCAGCGTGCTGAAGAACGATTAAAATGAAGATGCTATCACACAATTCTTACTTCCTTGAGCATTTTGTAGCTTCCGCTGGCAAAGGAGGACGTAATGTCACGCAAAATTCTACTCGCTTGTATCACGGATTGTCTTAATTTTAAATTTATACTTGATTATTGTTGTTATAGGGCTCATGCCACATGGTTCTCTCAACCTCCCCGCCTCATTTAATAATGATTATTATGATACGTGCACCATGTGTGCTTTTAGTGGAATTCTCGGCTTGTTACACATAAATTTTTGTAAAAATCAACACCTATTTATTGATTATTATACTTTAATTATAATTAATGCATAACTAGGCCGTTTCTGCCTTGGAGGTTTCAGTCTCTGCTGCCGCTGACTCTGCAGATGCCCTCCGATTCCGCCAGGCAGTCATATAGGTGCGTGGGTGCACCGGGAGTAGGCCGGAGATGCCCAACAGCTCTGCAGCCGGCTCCGACATGTGGGCGCCTTTGCCCAGCCAGAAGCGAATCCGTTCCGTGTTGAGAGCCACCAGGCGTTCGTTGGACTCGTTCGGCATGGGATCGTAGGATCCAACTTGCTCAATGACAGGTTGATGTTGGTTCTTGCGACGCTGTAAATGATGTATTCATTTATTACATAGTTTTCAAAGGAGAATCCAATCAAAGACTCACTTCCATAACGACAATGTGATAGAATGGTCGATTGGCGCAACCGAGACGCACAAAGCGTATTATTTTGGCCGAGTGCTTGTAGAAGCGACCAATGCCACTGGCTGGTGACAAGGACATTGTCAAATCTATTCAAAACTTTACCAAAAAGCAAAATGTGTTATGAAAACACTCCGCATTACAATACTTATCGGTAAACTATCAACAGACTATCGATTAATTTACTATAATAATAACGAAATGGCTGCAACATTCTTTGGTTAATAATAATGCGGCCCCTGACAGGATAGCAACGCAAGGACCAAAAATTCGTGTTGAAAAAGGCTGTCTTTTCGTTTTTCAAATAATTGTGGTAATGCAACTCTGGGTCTTATGGGTAATGAGTGTGTACACACTGTTTCATCATACAAAATGGCGTCAGCAGTCGAACACGAACACTAAGGAATTTTTCAGTGGTGTCTGTGTCTGTGAATTTATATATTGGGGGTAAAAAAAACTGTGCATTATTTTGTTTATAAATTTAATTGCAAGTACGGCACATAAATACATAGCGCGTTCACACACCCACCCACCCACACACACAGGCAGATAGACAAATGCTAAAGTGCGCTTATCAATGAATCGAATTTGAGGCAAAAAGCAGCAGCAAGAAGCACGCCAACGCCAACGAAGTGAATTTTTCGAGGGAACGGAAAAAAATGGCGCCCGCTTAGCCACAGAAGCAAGTTGACTTTCTTTTCGGTGTGTGTAGTTCGTCGCCGCACTCGTCGCTCGTTTTCGTCGCATATTTGTCGCGATAAAATATAAAAAAAAAAAGAAAAGTGAAAAAAAAGAAAATATTTGCAAATTGCATCTAAACGCGTCGTTTGACGTACAGCAGGAGGCTAGTATTTTGTACGTGATTTTGTATAAATACATATACATATATAATACAAATAGAAGCAACAGAAAAGTGCAATTACAATTTGCGTTTGGAAATTTTGCGCTTTTTTTCTCTTTCGCCTACCCCCAACTCCCCACCCCACATTTTCTGTTTCTGCTTTTTGCTTCATTTATAATGTGCGCTGCACAGAGCAATCCGCCGCCCTTCGGCTACACTTGGGGCTTTGCAGACAACGGCAACCGTGCCGCAGAATCAGTTTTGGAGATATCGCCAAATATTAACTACACTGTCAGTGGGGAATCGGTAAGTCGAGTCAACATTTTATATCTTCAATTCGTATGTATACATAGAATAATTTCCTTGGTTGCATCTATATTTTATTTTTTTTTCTTATTCCTTTTTCATTTGTATTTTCGTACATATCGAATGCGAGTGCTTTTTGCAAGTGCAAGCTGCTTTACTAAATAACCAATCGACCCAACGAGCTAGCTAGCACCAAACCCCCTCTCTACCCCGCCACCCACGTAACAATATTGCTGTTGCTTTCCCACAGCGAATCGTGTTGTGTCCTCTTCTTACTGCACTCCCCTTTGTACGCTGTTGTTTCCTTAACAACAGCGCCACATACACACAAGCATACTGCTTGGAGATGGTCACATGACGTAGTCGTGTAAGCAAATATCACGAGAGAAATGTATAAGTCATGTGTAAGATGTTCACGATTTTTGATCAGAAACGAAAACAATTGTAATGTTTCAATCAACCTATTCACATACATACTATACTTTTTAGTATAGTTTCATTTTAATTTTCCTTGGAATATTTAAATAATTGGTTAACGAGCGACAAGCCTGTGTGTCACGTTGCCATCTCTAGTACAGATACAGCTACGTCGTTCGCTCGCTCACTCGTTGGTTTGCCATGCTGTGTGTATAAGTGCATCGGCCATATATATGTATACTCATACGTATGCAGGGTTGTGCGCGTGTATGTATACACGTATTCACGTATGAATACACGTCGCACAATATACACACACATACATACTTGCGTACGTACGTGAAGGCCCAAATACAAGAGAAAAAAACAGGCAGCTACAGATACTTTTATGTAACTGCGTTGGTCATGCGAATGCGAGCGACGAGTGTGTTAGAATTCTTTTACCATACATCTATACAAAAATTTTTCGTTTCCATTTCATTCGTAAACATTCATAATTTGGTATTTGTAAAAAGTATGCGTACGACGTATGCTATGTATGTACATGTGTATCTACGTATGCATGTATGTATCTTGTTTAGCTATTGTATGCAAACAAACAAAAATACGCACGTTGCTTTTGCTGCGCTGCGGTGGCAGCTGATTGTTGCAACTTCTACTCCCTGGTAATGACAATTTAATTACTTGTCGCAATTATTAATTGTGTGTGTGGCGGGAGGAGGCGAAAGTTACAGTCTGGCATTGTTGCCAACAGCAATCATCGAATGGTAATCGATAAATAACCATAATTATCTACATATACATACATATATTAATTTAATTTAATTCTAAAATACATCTATTGCATATTGGTTTTTAATCATGCATATACTTTTATATTTTGTGTTGCCTTTTCTTTTTTTCTTTTTTTGGTTCATTTTGTTTGTTTTTGTGTTGGACAAGTTTGTTATACAATTGGCAGTCCCTTTTTTTTTTGCTTTGGCATCACACAGAGTGCAACCCTATTTCGCTGTGTTTCTGCCTGCCTGCCTGTCTCTCTCTGCCTCTTTGCGCACGATTGTGAATACACACACACATACAGAGAGACACACATGCACACGCCGACGAAGTTTCGTTGTGTTTGAATTCGCCGCACCGCTCTGCTGGCGACCATTTTGTGTGTGAATGTGTGCGACAGTCGTCAATTCGCCGTTCGTTAAATATTCAATACTAACACACGCCCAACGCACGCACACCTAAAAAAAGAAAATGACGCTCTCGCTCGCTCTCTTTACCTCTCGCTCTGATGAACGCATACACACCCAGTTTGCCATATATTGGTGTGCGTGCGATGCGTGCGTGTGTTTTGATTACACTTTGCTTACGTTTTGGCGCTCAACTCAAACTGTCAAAAGTCCAATTGCACACACACACTCAGAAAAAAAAGCGCGCGCTTTGCTCTGTTTGCCTCCTCCGAGTTTGTGTGCTCGTCTTCTTCTTGCTCTTCAACCGCTGCTACTGCCGCTGTCGCTGTCGTCAACTCTGCCGCTACCACCGCTGCTTGCTGCTTCCCTTTCATTTGGCATCTGTGTATCTGTATTCTTTATCAACTGTTGCCGTTGCCCCACCGCTGCTGCCGCTGCTGCTGCTGCGCAGGTGTAGCGTGTTAATAAAACAAAATATGAACAAGACAAAACATGAACAAGACAAAACAAAACAAGAACAACAAAGCGCAACATTTAAAATACATAAAGAGACTATCAACCAATAATTGCAGTGGCAACTGTACTTTTTTGTACTAATCATATAGCATAATATTAGTTTAATAATTACCTAACCAACCCCACCCCTTTCCCCCACAACAACTATTTGTATATTGGATTAATTAAAATTTACATGAACAAAAAAATGTGTTATGCAGCGGCGACCCGTGTTGAACAATACACGCTGATTAAAACATTGCACTTGCATTTCCTGTAATCTGTTCGGTTTTTGGGGACAAATCAATCAATGAATCGAATAAAACTAACAACAGACATTGAACAATCAATCAAACAATCAAGCAAAGCAAACCAAAACAAACTAGAAAATCAAGTAAAAAATCGATATCGAAATCAAAATCGAATTAACATCTCCATTAAACAAATAAAAAAAACATCATCATCTCAATCGTTTGTTTGTGCCGAGTATTTGTGCCCGAGTCCAGCCTGAGTTAAATACTGAAAGAAACAAAAGAAAAACAAAAAACAATGTGTACACACCCATTTTAGATGCCCTATCTGTTATCCACGGATGGATCATTGGCCGTACAAAAGGATGTTAAGGGCGCACTATCCAGCAATAAGGGCAATGTCGTTCGTCGCATGTTCGTCGTGAACGATTCCTCATTTGCGCCCGGAACACAAAGGTGCGTTTTCAAAACAACAAAAAACTTGAAAAAAAAGTAAACATAAAAATTAAACTGAAGCTCAAAAAATAAAGAAAAAAATTATAAAAAGAAGTAAAAGCTTTAATAAGTTTTTTTTGTCGTCTGCTTTGATGATCTCTCTCACTCTTTCACACTCTCACTCTCGTCTATCTCTATCTCTATATCTATCCATTCACAGAGTAATTACCACAGGCTCCGCATCGACGGTGGTCAAAAAACAGGACTCTGGTCAGCAGGTGTTGAGCATAAATTCGCTCGATAAGAATTGTAAGTGGTTTTGTCTGTTTTTGAGAAATCATCAAATAATTAGTGTTGCACGCGTTGTTGATGTGTTGTGTGTAATCGATTATCTCTTATTGGTTATCGATTATCATGCAGGGGTTTTTTTGTTCTTTCGCTAATCGTTTGTTCTCTCTTCCTCTCTCTATCACACCCTTTTTCTCGCTTCACTCGCTACTGTCTGCTCGCTCGCTCGCTCGCTATAAATGATCCACTAAAATGTTAAATTCCACTCGCTCTCTCTCTGTCAATCTCTCTCTCTTTCTGTCTGTCTCTCTGTTTCGTCTGTTGTCGCTGTTTGTCGCTCCATTTGTGTTGCTGTCATGCATCAACCACAATTCTCCACCTATCTCCACCCACCACCCACTCTCTCTTACTCCCCACACTTTAACTCACCACACTTCAACTCACCACCATCCCATCACCCATCATATCCTATGTAAATGGCGGCGGCGGCGGGCGGCTGTGGCGCAAATTAGATCTTTTGGTCGATCAGGCAACAGCGGCAGCAGCTGCAGCAGCAGCAGCAGCGGGCGGAGGAGGTGATCCGGCGGCGGCCCATCATCATCATCATCACCATCATACATTGACAAATGGTGGCAGCATTGTTGATGCCAAAACTGGACAAACCGTATTGACATCGGCAGCGGCGGCGGCAGCAGCGAGCGCTGCGGCAGCCAAATCGCATTTTAGCTCAATCGGTGCACTGCATCTCACCCAAGAGGAGTGCAATGAGATACTAATTAAGCGCGCCATTGCAGCCGGCCACGGCCATCATCATCAGACGCACACAACAGCAATCACCAACGCTGGCGACGGAGCGCACCATCATCATTCGGCGCCAGGCGCGACACCAAGTAAGCATCTCAAATCTGTGTTGTGTTTCGATTATCCTCCTCCTGATCCTGCTCCTGATCCTCCTACTCCTGCTCCTGATCCTCCTACTCCTGCACCTCCTTTCTCCTACTCCTACTTCTCCTTCTCCTCATCCTCCCCAATTGCTCAACACTGCTCTTGGCACTGGTATTCTCTCTCTGTCTCTTCTGGTATTCGGTTCTCGTTGCTTTCCCGTTACATTGCGTTACGTTACGTTACGTTGCGCTTGCTTTCCGTTTTTAACTTGTATACATATTTGTTTCGATTTCTTCGTTAATTTTTTTTTGTTTTTGGTTTTGTTATGTTTTTAATTTGTCTTTTAAATTTGTTTTTGATTTTGATTTGATAAGAGTTTTTGTGTTTCGTTGAGTTCGTAATTTTGATTTTGTTTCTTGTGTGTTTTTCTTCTCTTTTTATTTTGGATGATAACAATCGTATTGGAATTCCATTTGGTTATTGTTCCGTTGGCGGTGCAACAACACTCTTAGGTGACATACTTCCTGGTATTTCAGTTCAAGTACAGAAAGTAATACAAGGACTCGAAGATAACGAGGACTCGCAGGGCGACGCACCCAACTTAAAGTTGGAGCCAGGCACATTAGAATTGTCCCCAAAGACCGAACTACAGGAATCAATGCATTTCAGCGAAGTAAGCCCAACATTTACCTTACACACATAAACACAAATACACGAAATATATATTTTATATATACACAATGATATGCTGCCCCCCGAAATCGATTAGTAATCAACTTGTCTGTATTTCTCTCTCTCTCTTCCTTTCTCTCTCTACATCTCTCTTTCTATCTATTTTCTCTTCACTTTGCGGATTATGTTCTTTTTTAGACCGACGCCACCATCAAAAAGGAGCGCCCGTACAGTTGTGACGAGTGCGGCAAATCCTTTCTGCTCAAACATCATTTGACAACACACGCACGCGTGCACACAGGTGGTTGTTCTTGTTCCTAGCACATACACATTCATGCAACGAGCAGGTCTAATCGAATCTCTTCCTCCCTTCGTACCCACCTCTCCGCCCTTTCTTTGCCTAGGTGAACGACCCCATATTTGCACACATTGCGGCAAGAGTTTTGCGCACAAACACTGTCTGAATACGCATCTGCTGTTGCATTCAACGGATCGGCCATATCAGTGTCAGGAGTGCAAAAAGAGTTTCACGCTCAAGCATCATCTGTTGACGCATTCCCGGGTCCACAGCCGGGAGCGACCGTTCGTTTGCCAGGAGTGCGGACGATCCTTTCCTCTCAAACGGCATCTGGTCACGCACAGTAAATTTCACGCCGGCGAACGTCCCTACGTCTGCGAGGAATGCGGTGAGAGTTTCGCACAGGAGAACCATCTTATTATGCACTCGCGGTAAGTCCAACCACCAACCAATATCAGCCAAACTCTGGTTACTTATTCTCCAATTTAATTTGCAGCTTTCATGGTTCATTGAATCCATTTGTTTGTCCTGATTGCGGTGCCTCGTTTCCACGCAAATTTCAATTGGTTAATCACGGACGCATACACGGCAAGATACCACACTCCTGCACCGTTTGCGGCAAAGAGTTTCTACAGAAGCGCACACTAGTTTCCCACATGAGGTAAATTACGACTTCAACACAGATATACAGTGGCGGACCGCTCAACTAGACCATGGTCAAAGAAATAACGTAATTGCCTGCCAAAAGCTAACCATTCATTATTTTTCAAAAATTCCAAAGGCCGATGGTAGGTATATTTATTAACCACCAAAATTAATATATGACCCCAATAAACTGAGGTTTCCATACCTGCTAGGTAGGATTATGTAAAAAAGTAACCTATTTTTAGGTGACAACTTATTTGGACCAGGTACATTGTGGACACCTGGGTGCCATAAAACCCGGATTTTTTACCTAAAGTTGAGTATTTTGGGTATAAATATACCAATCCTTCGTAGTCAGTTTAGTTTTATCCTGCATCTCGGGTGCAATAAGCCAACAAGGACTATGGACAAATAGACCACCATTGAACTACGGAAACTCATCCTGGAACACCACAAAAACGGATATTCACATCGCCAAATAGCTGAAATGGTCAATCTGAGCAAGTCAACTGTGTATTACATCATTCGGCGCTTCGTCGACGCAAATCGGATTGAGAACAAGGGCAGAAAGGCACCAACCAAGATTTTCACCGAACAGGACGAGCGGAGGATCATCAGGAAAATAAGGGGATCTCCCAAGCTATCGGCTCCAAAACTGACTCAACAGGTACAGGATGAAATGGGGAAAAAGTGCTGTGTGGAAACTGTGCGCAGGTTTCTGCGCAAACATGACTTAAATGGCCGAGTACCACGGAAGAAGCCCTTTATAAGCGTGAAAAATATAGAGACTTGGATGACGTTCGTCAAAACCCACTTGGACAAGGATTTGGAGTTCTGGAAGACAGTAATTTTTGCGGATGAGTCCAAATTCACCATTTTTGATTTAGACGGACGGAATTATATGTGGCGATAGTCCAATACTGACCTGAATCCCAAACACGTAAAGGCAACAGTCAAGCATGGTGAAGGAAGGGACATGGTATGAGTGTGTATCTCGTCAGCCGGATTCGGGAATTTTGTGATTTTTGAAACAACAATGGACAAGAATGTGTACTTCAACATACTAAAGGAAAATTTACTCCAATGTGCCGAAAAGGTAGGAATCCGACGTACTTTCCGGTTCAACCAGGACAACGATCCCCAGCATAAGGCCAAGTTAGTACAGTCCTGGCTCATGAGGAACTGCCCCCACATGATAGTTCCGCCGGCCCAGTCTCCAGATTTAAATGTCATTGAGAATTTGTGGGCTGTGCTGGAAAATAACATCCGGAAGCACAGCATATCCAGCAAAGAAGACCTCAAAAATGCTCTGCGGGAAGAGTGGAGCAAAATCAGCCCAGAAGCTACCAGGAAGCTGGTATCTTCCATGAATAATAGGTTAAGGGAAGTTGTTAAGGCTAAAGGATATAATATTAAGTATTAACATCCTTATTTAAGTTATTATACGCCAAATATATTATTTTGTTTAGACTGATACACATGAAAATTATACCTGGAAGTATGCTACATTTTTATAATCCTACCTAGCAGGTGGGGAAACCTCAGTTTATTGGGGTCATATATTAATTTTGGTGGTTAATAAATATACCTACCATCGGCCTTTGGAATTTTTGAAAAATAATGAATGGTTAGCTTTTGGCAGGCAATTACGTTATTTCTTTGACCATGGTCTAGTTGAGCGGTCCGCCACTGTATCTCTGGCATAGAATTTGCGCCATTTACCATTTACAATTACTTTGTCAGGCGCGTACATACCGGCGAGCAGGCGCATCCCTGCGTCAGCTGCGGCGAAGGTTTCCTCACCAAGGCGGAACTGCATCAGCACGTGCGTGCGGCGCACAATGGCGTCAATCCGAATACGAGCAGCGCCACCATCATAGCCAATCAACAGGTATAAGCAGATAGACAAATCGTCAAAGCAGCAAGTTGATAATTAAATTGATATTTAAGCAGATACAACAGCCGCATCATCATCCGGGACATCCGCAGACCATTACCGTTGTCAGCAATCCGGCTAACTCAACGCTGCTCACCGTCTCCACAACCGATGCGAACGGCGTGGCGCGTCCACAATTCGTTTGCCGGTGAGTGATCCTCTAGAATACTCGATTTGAATACCAGCGCTAATTTATATTACTTTTGGGTTACAGAGAATGCGGCAGCGCGTTTAATAGTCGGGAGGCGCTCGCCTTGCACTTGCGACTGCACACCGGCGACAAGAGTCTGATGACAGATTTGTGTGCGCTGACAGCAGCGCTGCCGGGACACTTTTTGAGTACGGCCGGCTTAAATCCGGGCACTGTGGTTACGGCCAATCCGAACATGGTTGGGCAGAGTCCGGTGCCGGTGCAAATCATATCATCGACCGGTCAGGTGATGTCGCAGACCACACTGGTGCAGGCCGCCAATTCGACGCATCCGCAAGCTGTGGTCACCGCCGTGCCCACAATGCCCCTCCACGGGCAACATCATCTGCAGCACATCCAGCAGCAGCAGCAACAGCAACAACATGTCGTCACCGTCTCACCGGCCAACAAACCCAAATCGCATTTCTGCGCCAGCTGCGGCAAGGGATTCGCCGCGAAGCACGGCCTAATGCAGCACAATCGCAGGCATCCGAACGGCGGCTGCACGGTGCGCACCCATGTCTGCGAGTGTGGAAAGGCGTTCTTCCAAAAGAATCACCTGATGCTGCATCAGCGCCAGCATTTGGAAACGAAGCCAGCCATATCGCAGCAACAGGTATGCTAAGTGTGCCCAGCCTAAGCCTAAGCTCCAATTTCCACACACCCAACCCAAACCCGATAAAAATAAAAATATATATATTTATACATATATATATATATATATATATTTGAATATTTCGATTGTTTTTCCATTTGCTTTCATTTATGCGTGTTAAAGTAGAAGATATAAAGAAAAAGAAGAAATCTGGCTTAGTTTGTAATTGGATTAGGCTTAGTTTTACATATTATGTGGGAGCGCAGTTAGTTTAGACCCTAAGCTATGCAATTTAATTTAGCTATTAACGAACCAAGCAATTGTTAACTGAACGAGTATCAACATCAGCAATAAAAACCTTATCACAAAGTCGGAAAGTCGGTCTGTTGAGGAGAACTTTGCCAATTTTTGTCGGGGTTAATCTAAACTCTGTCCAACATTAACTTAGCCTAAACACAAGTTAACATTAATTGAAGCAACTGCAACTACATATATCGCTTTAAATATATATATATATATAAATATATATATATATGTTTTCAACAACTCTTGTATTGCGTTATTTAATGTTTTTATTTTATTATTATCCACCCTCTGTAAACCAATACAAATCACAAAAAAAAGAAAAGAAAGAAAAACAATCTCGAAATGATAATTGCATTACCTTTTTTTAACTTCGAATACTTGCAGCTTGTTGTACCAACTACTTCTTACTAAAATAAAACAATAAACAAATAGATCGATCAGATCAACTGAACAATAAATAAATGCTAGAGAAAGCTACCCATACACACACACCCACACACACACCATACACGCCATACACGCACAGCCATACACACACACTCAGATTGCCATTTAAATAAAAGCGACAGCAGCAACAAATACCTTGTTGCATAGTGTCTCGTCTCTGTGTGTGTGTGTGGTTGTGTATGTGCGTGCGTGTGTGTGTGTGTGGTTGTATGTGAGTAGCCGACTCGAAAAAAGAAAGAAAATCAAATTGATAAACCAATAAAATCTATATAAAACAAATAATAACAAATAGATCAAATACTACATTACAAAATTTGTTGTAAGACGCGTGTACGCAAAAAAGGCTTCACTGTGCGCGTTTTAGGTGTGTATACAAATAAAAAATATTCCAAATTTTATGGCTAATTGTCAATAATATGAAATGCCTATTATTTTACTTACGTCTCTCATTGTCATGTGTATTTAGTTATATATATATATATATAAATGTTTTATACAATAATTATTTATGTTTTACTATTATTTATTTTTGTTTGTATTCCTGTGTATTGCGTGTATCCTTTGCCTGTGTCTTCTCTTCTCTTCTTTTTTTTATTGTCCTCTTCACCTGTGTAACTTTTGTGCATTCTTTCTTTACTGAATTCTCCAGTTTTCTGTTCTAATCTTTGTACTCCCATTTCCAATCTATAACAAAAACAACAAGTTACAATTTTGATAGATCCTCTTCTATGTTTGCTTGAGCGTAATTGATGAGTTTAGTTTTTATACACTTATTTTGATTAATTGTTACTACTACAAACTGAGACAGAGAGATAGATATAGATACAGAGAAGTCAAGATCGAGATTTCTTGATAGAATATGCTAAAGTTTTGAATTGCACATTTTTACAGGAGGCCGACGTACAACAGCAGCAGCAGCAGCAACAACAAGCAGCAGCCGCAGCGGCAGCAGCAGCCGCTGGACAACAATCCACACAAGTGGAGGTGCAAATATTGCCCGGTGGCCATGCCAAGGTCATCAAGTATGAGATCTGTCGAAATGTCCTGCAGGAGGAGCAATCCGCCCAACAGCAGCAACAACAACAACAGCAGCAGCAGGCATCAATGCATGTGGAATAGTAAGGAAGAAAAGAGAGGTGAAGCCAGGGAAAGATGATGATGAGGATGAGGATGAGGATGATTATTATTTTTATTTTATAAGCGCAGTAAATTTTGAGCATTTTTGTTGTAACTTTTTGTAAATATACAGAGTAAATGTGCAATTGCAATTGCGGAAGATTGTTGCTCCCCGCACACACACACACACAGTCCGCAATACACATATACATATGAACCACCCCACCCACACACACACACACTTGCATAATAAGTAGCAGGGCAGCTTTTCAAGCCACACAAACACACACACCACACACACACACACCACACACACACACACCACACACACACACACCACACACACACACACCACACACACACACACACACAACAGCTAAAAGTGAAAGAGAGTTATCCTTGGGCAAATAATATGAAATAAGCGATTCCCTTAGTTTGTATTAATTTAGTTACCGATTAGTAATTAATTAAGTATACACCTAAATAGTTAACTAGCGTTATACACACACACACACCCCCACACATACATACATATGTACATCAACAATATACAGAAACTAAAATTGTATCTATAGCTAACTCTCTCCTGTTAAAATTTTCGTGATGCGTCGGTCGCATCTAAAACAAGAACCTCGTCTTAAGTTGCAAAAGTTTTTACCTAAACTAAATAGTTTTTAATTGAACATTTTTAAACAAATTTACACACACACACATAAGTATGTATACACACATTTATATATTGCCTAACTGTAAACTGTGTATACATTTTAACAAAACAAAAAACAAAAAGAAACAAATACATATATAAATATATATATATATATATAATAAAACTAATTATTATGCATAACAACAATTACAACTACGTTTAGTTCTAGGCACGCTAATTAATAATTATGATAAATACGTAAAATAGACGACAAAAAAAGAGAAAACATAGAAACGGCACTCGGCGTCTCGATCATGTTGTTGTGGGCGTGATCGTGGGCGTTTGTCCAAAACACACACATAGAAAGAGACACACGCTGTCCAAACATTTCAAGATTGTATATATAACAGAAATCAGTTAAACAACATGCAACATGCAACTCTACATCTAGAACTTAAGTCAATAATAAAAAACAGGTCTAAATAAGAAGAAAAATATAGAGATATTTAATTCGTAGCCGGTTCGATTAGGCGCCCACGCCGTCAGCGAGACTTTGAGTAGGTGCCTGGCACAATAACTAAAGAATACTATATATAAACTTGGAAGACGACAGCAAAGAGAACAGAGATAAATAAAGAAAGTTAAAAGCAAAGGAAATATATTAAAACATGAATAGCTGTAAGGTAAAGTTAGTTGTATAACAAAATGATAGACGACACAACACACACACCCAACAAACACTGCAAAAAATAAAGAGCAATTAGTTGATAGACACACACTCGCCCACACACACACTCACGCACACACGCAAATAAACCCACACGTTCGCAGTTGCAGTTCCATCAATCAATGCACGCTTTTTGTGGCAAAAGAAAAAAAAAACAAAAAAGAGGAAAAAGAAACCAACAAACAACATTTATTATCAAAATTGTAAAAAATATAATATAAACAAAAACCTTATACCTTAAACTTAGGAATGCGTTAAATGAATGCAAAAGTAAACCGATTACATAATCCGATAAATAGATGAACCTAATATTAAGCATATATTTTAATATGTAAGCCTTAAAGAAAATACGACTATGAATAATAAAAAAGAATGTGTAACTGTATGTTGTTTTCATTGTATAATAATTCTGATACTTTCACTCCGAACTACTCGACAATTACTCATATCTGAGATCTGCTAAATATTTCAGTGTTTTTTTTTGTTTATCAGTTTGTTTGCCTTTGTCAAGCATAATTGCAAAAATACCCAAAGGGAACAAAAGATCGGACAAATAAATGTTATATATCAGTTGCTTGCCAAACATGCTGTATTTTTGCACAGCTTCGAGTTGTCGGCAAATGTATTAATAATTTATTAATAGAATTGCTGATTAAGCCAAACAAAAAAAGCCGGAATATATTCTGAGCCGAAGGCATTGCACAGTGAATCAGTCAATTGAGTTCTCTTAAAAGCCAAACAGGCTAATAGCTGCTAGCCGCACTTAACATTCCATAATCAAGTAGTTAAATTATTAATTAGAGTGTTGTTCTTTTTGGTAGGTAGCCTAGCCAGGTAGTAAAAGCAAACTAGTTTGCCACAGCAAGTTCGCTCTAAGTAAATCAGTTCACAAACATAATGTTCCCAGGAATTATACACAGCTTATATGCGTCGAATTCCTCGGTAGATAAGATACACGTATGTGTGTTTGCTATGTATGTGGAAGTTCACTTTCCGGCGCGATAAACTAAAAAGTTGAAAATATTTATTCAATTATGCCCAGCAAATGCGTGTTGGTAGGGTAGATTAGGCGATTAGTATAGGCATAAATATACAATTAGCTGCAGTTACTAGAGCACAGGGTATTTCTTAGCTAGCACTTCTCCACCTGTCGCTTTTAGCTTCAGTTTTGACTACATATATATAAAAAATAATTAGCGTTGTTTTTACATGAAGTCACGAAGACACTAACCAAAAATATTTCCACCAGACCATATGGCCGATATGAACAGTTGAAACGATCACGTAGCAGATGTTTAGCATTCAAAGCGCTTAATATCCGTCGAAAGAGTTGTTACATCTCATTCATAATTGGTATCGGCTATAATTGCCTAGTAAATTATACAAGTATTTAAACTTTCTGAACATTACTGTACAGATACGTGAGGCACTGCAGCGATTACATCATCGAGGGAGATGGAATCTGGCCTTATTGAGTTTGCACTCGTAAATGATGCATGGAATTGTGCCCTAAAAGTGCATTTGCCTGACAAGTGTAAGGCCAACAATTTTTGGGCTGCTGCCCATATAAGGGTCTGACATGGACTCCTTTGCCTTGATATCAAACTTATTTTCAGTTTTGTCTTTTTTATTCCTCTGGCATTAAATTAAAATTAATTGAGCTTGCGCTTCAACAAGTGGCATATACAATTTTCGTGTTTGCCTTCATTGCTGAATTTCAATTTCAATTCCATGGAAAATCCGTGACATGGCAAAAGATGTCATCATCTCACATCTAACAGACTGCTTTTTTTTTGTAGTTTTTGTTGTTGTTGTTGATGATCATTAATTGCACACATTTTCTGAATATTCTAAATTGGCGAATGCACCAGATTCCAACTGGTTGCCATTTGTGTATATGCCACACACTATTTAATCCACTGTTTGGTGAATTCGGGTCACTTCAGCTGTGCTTTGAATTTGTAATGTGTCTTTTTTTTTTGTGTGCCCATAGTGCGGTTTTTTATTTTTCACTTCAATTCGTTGGTTTGTTTCTTTTTGTTTCTTTTGGCTTATTTTTCTAATATTTGTTGTGTTTTGGTTTATTTTTTGTTGTTGTCTCGGCGCAACAAACAAGTTTTGTTTGTTGGCGCAAGTTTCGCATGAAAATAAGTCTTGGCCGGGTGACGTCATAAGTTGAGGAGAGTCGTTTCGTGAATTAAGCAACAATTGAATTTAGTTTTCTTGTCTAGATTTTTAGAGGTCGAATTGCTTAAACCTGGGCTCTGTCTGCCATATAGTACACACATGTATACGCAGAGTCTATAATAAACTGAGAGCTCTTTTTATGGGCACAACAAGTCGTAGCATAATTTCTGAGCAACACCCACCTAAGGCCGTTATAAATCAATTGAGCAATAAAATTCAGCATCAATTCTCTCTTTTTTTTCGATGCATATTAAATAAATCTTGGCTGCTGTTGGAGCTGTTATTGATCTGAGTTATAAGCACGGACGGATGCGCCCACGTAGCGCCAAGCTAGACATTCGGAAAGTATATGCAAAAACTGACTGTTGGCTGACTAATTCTCAGTGTCATATATGAGATACATACATAGATACATATATGTTTACATGTATTAAATTTTAATTGTGCATCCATCCGGCAGACTGACGATGCCGCCTGTTCGAACTGGCCAATTTTGGTCAGCTCGCTCATTTTTGGCCCGCTCTAAAGATTGGATCAAACCCTCGCCGGCGTGTGAGTCAGTGGGAGAGAGGTAGAGCAATTGGAAGCGGGAGCAGTTACAAAAAAAAACGCTGCTGGTGTTCATCAAGCAGCTGTTTGTTTGTCTCATTTTGCGGTTACTTTCGAAATGTGCAAATTGTTGTTGTTGTTTTGTTATTATTGGCATATTGAACTCGCTGCGTGGCAAAAACAGGCAATAACGAGCGTGTCTCCTCAGCGTGTCTCAGCAGCTAAAGTAACCTACGCAAATACTTTTTCTGTAACTTTTTATTACTCTCCAAGCAGACACAGATACATACAAACACACACAGACTGGCGCAGCACACATAACTCAAATGGCAACCTACGCGAGACGGCGTCGCTGCTTCGGTTCCGATCTGGCCTGGCTTTTTGCCTTTTGCGAAGGCGAAGTCGAAGCTCCGCATTGTACCATCTCGCTCGCACGCATGCACGCAGGCGTGCAAAGCTTCCAACGCTTTGGAGCAAAGCCCACGAGCGTTGCTGCTGCTGCTGCTGCGCTGCTTTTTGGTTTTTGACTGTTGGCAGAGCGGCAACAGATACGGTCGAAAGCAATTCCAGACAGCGCCAACGTTGATCAGTACGTTTTGAGTTGTGCTTCGCGACGGTTGTGGATCTTTTAATACTGCTCTACGAATACGAATAATATGTACTTGTAAATGTACATATAAAAACGACTTTGCCCAATTGAGCATCTAAGCGAATAAAGTCTCTTCTCTCTATCTATCTAAGTGTTTTTTGTGTGTCTCCGTGTTTGTTTGTTAAGCTTTTTACGCTCACGCTCCCAGCTCACATATTCAAGTGTCGCACTCTGTGTGGTTTTTGTTTAAGTGTGTGTGTGTGTGAGCGCCACCTTTTGTCATTCTCAACTTGAACTGTGGATCGCGTATAGTAAATATACAAACATAAATTAAAAATAAGTATTTCGACATTCAGGAGACACCAAGAGAGCGAAAGAGAGATCCAGCGATCGATAGGGAGATAGAGAGATAGATAATAATTCTAATATTGTTGTTAAATGTAGTGCCAAAACCAGCCGATAATTGTGATTAATTACAAACGAAACGCATACGAAAAAAATAAAAATAAAAATCAAATAAAAAATAGAATAGCATAACAATATAATTCAATTCAACGCACATAGTCAGTGATTACCTCATCTGTGTGAAAATCGAGCCAACAGCAAAATGGTATCAAAGAGCAATAAAAAGAAACAAGTGTCGCACTCGTCGCAGTCGCAGTCGACGTCGCAGTCAACGCAGCCGCCAGCAGACAGATCAAGCACAACAACATCAACATCGGCCTCGGCGACCAAATTAACCAAAAAACTTGGCCCGAATGCGTTGGCAACTCTAACGACAAACACCAGTTCAGCATCAATGGAGCATGAATCTGTCTCTTTTGGTGCGCCAACTGTGTCTGCGACTGCGCCCAGCACTTCAGTTGGGGGACAGTTGGTGGAGGGGGAAAGTCTGGTGACAGCAGCCGGTGGAAAGAGCTACACTTCCAGCTCATACACAGCTAAATCTCAGTCAAAGTCCGAGCAGTCGGAAGCAGTCTTTAGGAGCAGCAGCAGCAGCAGCAAGTTTTCCAAAGACTACTCAAATGAGAAGATCATATCATCGATCGATCTGCTTGAAAGTGAGAAAAAGGAACCGGTCTTCTCCGTGCCCATCGAGGTGGTTGAGATTGTAGCTCCTGGCGGGAGCAGCAGCGGCGGCCTCTTAATGTCCGCTAGCGGTGGCAGCATGTCCAAAATGTATGCATCGACATCTAAAATGTCGAGTAGCAGCAGCCGCCAGGAGGCGAGCAACTCCAGTTACTTTGAGTCGACAACAACCAGTTCCAGTCAACAGCAGCAGCAGCAGCAACAGCAACGCAACGCTAACGAAACGCTCATTGCAAGCGAGAGAGCAGACGGTATGACATCATCTTCGTCGCTGTCGAGCAGCAAATATATGCTTGATGTTGCCGAACAGGTTGTCAGCGATAGCAGCAACCTCAACACCAGCACCATTAACACCAACATTAATAAACACAGCACAAACACCAACACCAACACAAACATCATCAGCAGCAGCAGCGAATCTCAGAGCGTGCCAAAGTCTGTTGCTGCTGCTGATTCGTCATCAAATAAAACGATGACAACAACGATGACGTCGCCGCGCGAACCGGTCGCAACCACAACAAAGCCAACTGCGACGTCATCAACGTTGCGAGACAGCACAGCTGTTAGCTTTGACGTGGACAAAGTCGCAACGTCATCAGCAACAACAACAACAACAGCGCAAACAGCGCAAACAGCCAGCAGCAAGCAGCAGGTCAACGAGAGTCGCAGCAGCAGCACAAAACAGTCGACATCGTCCACATCGAAGAAGGAAGTTTACGATGTGAAAACGAAGACTTGGAGCGAGTACAGCGACGGCAGCACACATGCCACAAACAAAAAGACACCGACCATTGAGCGTTATGTTAGCAGAGATTCGGATGGCACCACGAAAATAACATACAAAAAGAAGATATACGATAGACGCAACAATCGGTGGCGTGTGGTGGATGAGCGCATTGTGGATAGCAATTCTGATGTTGGCTATCCTGAAATAGTCGATGATGTCATTAACACAACAACCACAACCTACACGACAAAGGTGTATGACACGAAGCTCGGCAAATGGACGGTCGTCGACGAGAAATCGTACACAGATACGAAAGCTTTTGTGCCGAATGACATTGCTCGTGAAATCGAGAAAGATAATACCGATGTGGCAAATATAACGACCACCACAGAAGTAACAAAGGTAAGTTCGACCACTGACCCCTTTCCAAGGTGCGTGTGTGTCGCTGCTCATATTGGGTGTGTTGCACACATATTTTTCGAGGGTGTGTGGGAAACTAGTTAACTATACTGTTCTTATATCCCTCTCAGATATTCGATGCAAGCATTAATGACTGGCGAGTTCTCGATGAGAAGGTCCACACGGACGTTATTGAGAAAATTGTGGAGGCACCCAAGAAGACAATATATGTGGATGAGTTTGTGGAAATTGAGAAGAACACATCCATTTCGGAGAACAATGAAAGTATCACATTGAATCTGAGTGAAACATCGAAACACAAAAATATCACAGAGAATATTTATGATGAAATCGATAATGTGCGCACTGATAAAAAACGCTTAGACGATTCAAGAACCGTAAGTAGTTATTATTAAATGCTCAAGTAATCGAATAAGATTATTAATTCAAAACGTATTCCAGCGAGGAGTCGAGAGTAAAAACAAAAGAACAACACAACACAGTGAGAGATGTATTTGTGAAATATGTACTTGCGGGTAGGTCAATTTGTATCTTCTCGTAGTGAGTTTATCTAAAGTTTTCCGATTTCTTAGGCGTCATCATTGCTCAACCAGCGCAACGAAAACTACAGAAAGTACAGTTGTTGAAATAGATGGCGAGTGCTCTGAAATGATTTTGCAACTGAGTTTACCTTATGGACTGATATCATTTTTTTGTTTTTACAGATAACGTCGACGAAACTTACACAAGGATACGGACTAACACTTGGTCTAAGAACGAAGATAACATTCCTAAGAAAAATGAAGACATATTTGTAGATTACATAGTCATAAAGAAGCCCGAAGATAATCTTACAGTCGGAGGCGAATTTTTAGCTCCACAGAAAGAGCCATACAAGCCAGGCGAAAAACGTGAAAAAATTATACACACTGACAATTTACGTATGGACGGTGAAATGACTTTTGTTGAAAAAGAAGAATATCAATACGTTGTCCGCCCTGGATATGTAAAGCCCACGGACAACCTGAAGCCAGAGGGTGAATTCTACAGCCCCCAAAAACCCAAATACATGCCTGGAGACCGCCCAAGTCAAGTGCGACATCCAGATAATTTAAAACCAGAAGGAGAGTTTTACGGACCCGAAAAACATGAATTCCGTCCTGCAGAACGTCCATCTCAAATAAGGCCTGAAGATAACTTAAGGCCCGAAGGCGAATTCTATATTCCAGATAAACCAGGCTTTAGGCCAGCAGAGCGTCCAGTTCAAAAGAAGCCGGTAGATAACTTGAAGCCTGAAGGGGATTTTGTTGCACCTGATAAACAAGTTTTCCGGCCAGCGGAGAAAAATGAAAGGATCATCAGAACAGATAATTTGCGTTCCGAAGGTGAAATGACATTTGTTGAGAAGAAAGAATATCAATATGTGGTTCGACCAGAGCAGGTTAAGCCAACGGATAATCTCAAACCTGAAGGTGAATTCTATAGTCCCGAAAAACAGAAGTACAGACCAGGTGAACGTCCATCTCAAGTCAGACCAGAAGACAACCTGAGACCCGAAGGAGAATTCTACACTCCAGATAAACCAGGTTTTAGGCCAGCAGAGCGTCCAGTTCAGAAGATACCTGAAGATAATTTGCGTCCAGCAGGAGACTTCTACAGTCCCGAAAAGCCGAAGTATCAACCTGGTGAACGTCCATCGCAAGTCAGACCAGAAGACAACCTGAGACCCGAAGGTGAATTCTACACACCAGATAAACCAGGCTTTAGGCCAGCAGAGCGTCCAGTTCAGAAGAAACCAGAAGATAATTTGCGTCCAGAAGGAGACTTCTACAGTCCCGAAAAGCCGAAGTATCAACCTGGTGAACGTCCATCTCAAGTCAGACCAGAAGACAACCTGAGACCCGAAGGTGAATTCTACACTCCAGATAAGCCAGGCTTTAGGCCAGCAGAGCGTCCAGTTCAGAAGAAACCTGAAGATAATTTGCGTCCAGAAGGAGACTTCTACAGTCCCGAAAAGCCGAAGTATCAACCTGGTGAACGTCCGTCTCAAGTCAGACCAGAAGACAACCTGAGACCCGAAGGTGAATTCTACACTCCAGATAAACCAGGATATCGTCCAGCAGAGCGTCCAATACAAAAGAAACCAGTGGATAACTTGAAGCCTGAAGGGGAGTTTGTTGCACCCGAAAAGCAAGTTTTCCGGCCAGCAGAGAAAAATGAAAGGATCATCAGAGAGGATAACTTGCGAACCGAAGGTGAAATGACATTTGTGGAGAAGGAAGAGTATCAATATGTGGTTCGACCAGAGCAGGTTAAGCCAACGGATAATCTCAAACCTGAAGGTAAATTCTATAGTCCCGAAAAGCCGAAGTACCAACCCGGTGAACGCCCATCTCAAGTCAGACCAGAAGATAACCTCAGACCCGAAGGCGAATTCTACACTCCAGATAAACCAGGCTTTAGGCCAGCAGAGCGTCCAGTTCAGAAGAAACCTGAAGATAATTTGCGTCCAGAAGGAGACTTCTACAGTCCCGAAAAGCCGAAGTATCAACCTGGTGAACGTCCGTCTCAAGTCAGACCAGAAGACAACCTGAGACCCGAAGGTGAATTCTACACTCCAGATAAACCAGGATATCGTCCAGCAGAGCGTCCAGTACAAAAGAAACCAGTGGATAACTTGAAGCCTGAAGGGGAGTTTGTTGCACCCGAAAAGCAAGTTTTCCAGCCAGCAGAGAAAAATGAAAGGATCATCAGAGAGGATAACTTGCGAACCGAAGGTGAAATGACATTTGTGGAGAAGGAAGAGTATCAATATGTGGTTCGACCAGAGCAGGTTAAGCCAACGGATAATCTCAAACCTGAAGGTAAATTCTATAGTCCCGAAAAGCCGAAGTACAGACCAGGTGAACGCCCATCTCAAGTCAGACCAGAAGATAACCTCAGACCCGAAGGCGAATTCTACACTCCAGATAAACCAGGCTTTAGGCCAGCAGAGCGTCCAGTTCAGAAGAAACCTGAAGATAATTTGCGTCCTGAGGGCGACTTTTATAGTCCCGAAAAGCCAAAGTATCAACCTGGTGAACGTCCATCTCAAGTCAGACCAGAAGACAACCTGAGACCCGAAGGTGAATTCTACGCTCCAGATAAACCAGGCTTTAGGCCAGCAGAGCGTCCAGTTCAAAAGAAACCAGAAGATAATTTGCGGCCTGAGGGTGACTTCTATAGTCCCGAAAAGCCGAAGTATCAACCTGGTGAACGTCCTTTGCAGGTCAGACCGGAAGACAACCTGAGACCCGAAGGTGAATTCTACACTCCAGATAAACCAGGATATCGTCCAGCAGAGCGTCCAGTACAAAAGAAACCAGTGGACAACTTGAAGCCTGAAGGGGAGTTTGTTGCACCCGAAAAGCAAGTTTTCCGGCCAGCAGAGCCAAATGAAAGGATCATTAGAAAGGATAACTTGCGAACCGAAGGTGAAATGACATTTGTGGAGAAGGAAGAGTATCAATATGTGGTTCGACCAGAGCAGGTTAAGCCAACGGATAATCTCAAACCTGAAGGTAAATTCTATAGTCCCGAAAAGCCGAAGTATCAACCTGGTGAACGTCCATCTCAAGTCAGACCAGAAGACAACCTGAGACCCGAAGGTGAATTCTACGCTCCAGATAAACCAGGCTTTAGGCCAGCAGAGCGTCCAGTTCAAAAGAAACCAGAAGATAATTTGCGGCCTGAGGGTGACTTCTATAGTCCCGAAAAGCCGAAGTATCAACCTGGTGAACGTCCATCGCAGGTCAGACCAGAAGACAACCTGAGACCCGAAGGTGAATTCTACACTCCAGATAAACCAGGATATCGTCCAGCAGAGCGTCCAGTACAAAAGAAACCAGTGGACAACTTGAAGCCTGAAGGGGAGTTTGTTGCACCCGAAAAGCAAGTTTTCCGGCCAGCGGAAAAAAATGAAAGGATCATCAGAAAGGATAACTTGCGAACCGAAGGTGAAATGACATTTGTGGAGAAGGAAGAGTATCAATATGTTGTTCGACCAGAGCAGGTTAAGCCAACGGATAATCTCAAACCTGAAGGTAAATTCTATACTCCCGAAAAGCCGAAGTATCAACCTGGTGAACGCCCATCTCAAGTCAGACCAGAAGACAACCTGAGACCCGAAGGGGAATTCTACGCTCCAGATAAACCAGGGTTTAGGCCAGCAGAGCGTCCAGTTCAAAAGAAACCAGAAGATAATTTGCGGCCTGAGGGTGACTTCTATAGTCCCGAAAAGCCGAAGTATCAACCTGGTGAACGTCCATCGCAGGTCAGACCAGAAGACAACCTGAGACCCGAGGGTGAATTCTACACTCCAGATAAACCAGGTTTTAGGCCAGCAGAGCGTCCAGTTCAGAAGAAACCTGAAGATAATTTGCGTCCAGAAGGAGACTTCTACAGTCCCGAAAAGCCGAAGTATCAACCTGGTGAACGTCCGTCTCAAGTCAGACCAGAAGATAACCTCCGACCCGAAGGCGAATTCTACACTCCAGATAAACCAGGATATCGTCCAGCAGAGCGTCCAGTACAAAAGAAACCAGTGGACAACTTGAAGCCTGAAGGGGAGTTTGTTGCACCCGAAAAGCAAGTTTTCCGGCCAGCAGAGCCAAATGAAAGGATCATTCGAAAGGATAACCTGCGAACCGAAGGTGAAATGACATTTGTGGAGAAGGACGAGTATCAATATGTTGTTCGACCAGAGCAGGTTAAGCCAACGGATAATCTTAAACCTGAAGGTAAATTCTATAGTCCCGAAAAGCCGAAGTATCAACCTGGTGAACGTCCATCTCAAGTCAGACCAGAAGACAACCTGAGACCCGAAGGTGAATTCTACACTCCAGATAAACCAGGATATCGTCCAGCAGAGCGTCCAGTACAAAAGAAACCAGTGGACAACTTGAAGCCTGAAGGGGAGTTTGTTGCACCCGAAAAGCAAGTTTTCCGGCCAGCGGAGAAAAATGAAAGGATCATCAGAAAGGACAACTTGCGAACCGAAGGTGAAATGACATTTGTGGAGAAGGAAGAGTATCAATATGTTGTTCGACCAGAGCAGGTTAAGCCAACGGATAATCTCAAACCTGAAGGTAAATTCTATAGTCCCGAAAAGCCGAAGTATCAACCTGGTGAACGTCCATCTCAAGTCAGACCAGAAGACAACCTGAGACCCGAAGGTGAATTCTACACTCCAGATAAACCAGGATATCGTCCAGCAGAGCGTCCAGTACAAAAGAAACCAGTGGACAACTTGAAGCCTGAAGGGGAGTTTGTTGCACCCGAAAAGCAAGTTTTCCGGCCAGCAGAGCCAAATGAAAGGATCATTCGAAAGGATAACCTGCGAACCGAAGGTGAAATGACATTTGTGGAGAAGGACGAGTATCAATATGTTGTTCGACCAGAGCAGGTTAAGCCAACTGATAATCTCAAACCTGAAGGTATATTCTATAGTCCCGAAAAGCCGAAGTATCAACCTGGTGAACGTCCATCTCAAGTCAGACCAGAAGACAACCTGAGACCCGAAGGTGAATTCTACACTCCAGATAAACCAGGATATCGTCCAGCAGAGCGTCCAATACAAAAAAAACCAGTGGACAACCTGAAGCCTGAGGGAGACTTCTATAGTCCCGAAAAGCCGAAGTATCAACCTGGTGAACGTCCATCCCAAGTCAGACCAGAAGATAACCTCAGACCCGAAGGTGAATTCTACACTCCAGATAAACCAGGCTTTAGGCCAGCAGAGCGTCCAGTTCAGAAGAAGCCGGAAGATAATTTGCGTCCAGAAGGAGACTTCTACAGTCCCGAAAAGCCGAAGTATCAACCTGGTGAACGTCCATCCCAAGTCAGACCAGAAGACAACCTGAGACCCGAAGGTGAATTCTACACTCCAGATAAACCAGGATATCGTCCAGCAGAGCGTCCAGTACAAAAGAAACCAGTGGACAACTTGAAGCCTGAAGGGGAGTTTGTTGCACCCGAAAAGCAAGTTTTCCGGCCAGCAGAGAAAAATGAAAGGATCATCAGAAAGGATAACTTGCGAACCGAAGGTGAAATGACATTTGTGGAGAAGGAAGAGTATCAATATGTTGTTCGACCAGAGCAGGTTAAGCCAACGGATAATCTCAAACCTGAAGGTAAATTCTATAGTCCCGAAAAGCCGAAGTATCAACCCGGTGAACGCCCATCTCAAGTCCGACCAGAAGATAACCTCAGACCCGAAGGCGAATTCTACACTCCAGATAAACCAGGCTTTAGGCCAGCAGAGCGTCCAGTTCAAAAGAAACCAGAAGATAATTTGCGTCCAGAAGGAGACTTCTACAGTCCCGAAAAGCCGAAGTATCAACCTGGTGAACGTCCATCGCAGGTCAGACCAGAAGACAACCTGAGACCCGAAGGTGAATTCTACACACCCGATAAACCAGGCTTTAGGCCAGCAGAGCGTCCAGTTCAGAAGAAACCTGAAGATAATTTGCGTCCAGAAGGAGACTTCTACAGTCCCGAAAAGCCGAAGTATCAACCTGGTGAACGTCCATCGCAGGTCAGACCAGAAGACAACCTGAGACCCGAAGGTGAATTCTACACACCCGATAAACCAGGCTTTAGGCCAGCAGAGCGTCCAGTTCAGAAGAAACCTGAAGATAATTTGCGTCCAGAAGGAGACTTCTACAGTCCCGAAAAGCCGAAGTATCAACCTGGTGAACGTCCATCTCAAGTCAGACCAGAAGACAACCTGAGACCCGAAGGTGAATTCTACACTCCAGATAAACCAGGATATCGTCCAGCAGAGCGTCCAGTACAAAAAAAACCAGTGGACAACTTGAAGCCTGAAGGGGAGTTTGTTGCACCCGAAAAGCAAGTTTTCCGGCCAGCAGAGCCAAATGAAAGGATCATCAGAAAGGATAACCTGCGAACCGAAGGTGAAATGACATTTGTGGAGAAGAAAGAGTATCAATATGTTGTTCGACCAGAGCAGGTTAAGCCAACTGATAATCTCAAACCTGAAGGTAAATTCTATAGTCCCGAAAAGCCGAAGTATCAACCTGGTGAACGTCCATCTCAAGTCAGACCAGAAGACAACCTGAGACCCGAAGGTGAATTCTACACTCCAGATAAACCAGGATATCGTCCAGCAGAGCGTCCAGTACAAAAGAAACCAGTGGACAACCTGAAGCCTGAAGGGGAGTTTGTTGCACCCGAAAAGCAAGTCTTCCGGCCAGCAGAGAAAAATGAGAGGATCATCAGAAAGGATAACCTGCGAACCGAAGGTGAAATGACATTTGTGGAGAAGAAAGAGTATCAATATGTGGTTCGACCAGAGCAGGTTAAGCCAACGGACAATCTCAAACCTGAAGGTGAATTCTACAGTCCCAAAAAGCCGAAGTATCAACCTGGTGAACGTCCATCCCAAGTCAGACCAGAAGATAACCTCAGACCCGAAGGCGAATTCTACACTCCAGATAAACCAGGCTTTAGGCCAGCAGAGCGTCCAGTTCAGAAGAAGCCGGAAGATAATTTGCGTCCAGAAGGAGACTTCTATAGTCCCGAAAAGCCGAAATATCAACCAGGTGAACGTCCGTCTCAAGTCAGACCAGAAGATAACCTCAGACCCGAAGGCGAATTCTACACTCCAGATAAACCAGGATATCGTCCAGCAGAGCGTCCAGTACAAAAGAAACCAGTGGACAACCTGAAGCCTGAAGGGGAGTTTGTTGCACCCGAAAAGCAAGTCTTCCGGCCAGCAGAGAAAAATGAGAGGATCATCAGAAAGGATAACCTGCGAACCGAAGGTGAAATGACATTTGTGGAGAAGAAAGAGTATCAATATGTGGTTCGACCAGAGCAGGTTAAGCCAACGGATAATCTCAAACCCGAAGGTGAATTCTATAATCCCGAAAAACAGAAGTACAGACCAGGTGAACGTCCATCTCAAGTCAGACCAGAAGATAACCTGAGACCCGAAGGTGAATTTTACGCTCCAGATAAACCAGGCTTTAGGCCAGCAGAGCGTCCAGTTCAGAAGAAGCCGGAAGATAATTTGCGTCCAGAAGGAGACTTCTATAGTCCCGAAAAGCCGAAATATCAACCTGGTGAACGTCCGTCTCAAGTCAGACCAGAAGATAACCTCAGACCCGAAGGCGAATTCTACACTCCAGATAAACCAGGATATCGTCCAGCAGAGCGTCCAGTACAAAAGAAACCAGTGGACAACTTGAAGCCTGAAGGGGAGTTTGTTGCACCCGAAAAGCAAGTTTTCCGGCCAGCAGAGAAAAATGAAAGAATCATCAGAAAGGATAACCTGCGAACCGAAGGTGAAATGACATTTGTGGAGAAGAAAGAGTATCAATATGTGGTTCGACCAGAGCAGGTTAAGCCAACGGATAATCTCAAACCTGAAGGTAAATTCTATAGTCCCGAAAAACAGAAGTACAGACCAGGTGAACGTCCATCTCAAGTCAGGCCAGAGGATAACTTGAAACCTGAGGGTGAGTTTTACGCTCCTGAGAAACCTGGCTTTAAGCCTGTTGAAAGACCCAAGCAGAAGAGACCTCAGGATAATCTGAAGCCACTGGAAGGCGTTATGTATACTCCAGAAAAGCCCAAATACCAGCCTGCAGATCGGCCTGAACAAAAGAGATATGTTGACAATTTAAAGCCTGAAGGTCAAATGTATATTCCAGAAAAGGAATCATTTAAGCCAGCGGAAAAGGTTAAGACTGTCATAAGAAAAGACAACCTTAAGACCGAGGGTACAATGACATTTACCAGAAAGGAAGAATATCATCATGTCAAACGACCCGAACAGGTGAAACCAAGCGATAACTTGAAGACCGAAGGACCATTTTATGCACCCGAAAAACCCAAATTTAAGCCAGCGGAACGTCCGACCCAAAAGATACCCAAGGATAATTTAAAGCCAGAAGGTGAATTTTATAAGAGAACTGATAAAACCGAAACAGACAGCACAACGATAATAGAGAGCGCTAGAAGAGAACCAGCGAAGCGACCGGTCGATAATTTAAAGCTTGAAGGTTCCATGACGGTGACAAGAAAGGATGATTACAAGACAACAACGAATAAGACTGCAGTCGATAGGGTTCAGCGTACACAAAAGTACCAGCATAATAGCTCGACCATCAATTTGGGAACTGATACTTCAATTCTAAAAACAACAAACCAGATGAACTTTGTATCGGGCAAGGACGCAATTAAGCAAGTGGATTCTAATAGCCAAAATCCAGTCGATGGCTTAATAATTGTCTCAACGAAAAAGGTGACGACTGTTGTCGGTGGGCGTACTAAAAAGGAGCCGGAAACGGAATATGTGAAACGACCAGCCAAGATAAATGTTATTGAAAATGTATCCAGAAATACGACGACGACAAACATCGAGAACACTAAAAACATACATAAGGAATCAACATCTATGCAAAGAAATCTCAATTTAGTGGAAAGGACTGCTGTAAACACCGAACAGATAAGCGGTTCAACAGATGACAGCAGCGCCCTGCAGACCTCCACCACAACCAGAAGAAATCAAAATGGCACCGTAACTAACAATGTGACCGGATCGACTGGCTCAACATCCCACATTGTCTCAAGCAGTAAGGTCAACGGTGATTCAACATCTCGTGGTCGTTCAACGACCGATAATGTGACTAACGGCAGTTCAACATCTCGAGTGGTCGGTGGACGTACAGTGACCGACAATGTGTCCGCCGGTAGTACAACATCTCGTGTGGTCGGCGGTAGTTCAATGCAAACCAATTCAAGCAATGTGACAGACAGCTCCACTTCCCAAGTAAGCTCATCCAAGCATTTCCATCACAGGAAGAGCGAGTTTTCATCGGAAGCGGATGTGTCCAACACCATATTCCATCGCAAGAATGTTTCAAGTGACTCGAATGCCGTCAACAGCAGCCTGACATCAACTGGCAAGATGCAACGCAAGAGTATTCTCAATCTGCACGAGCAACCATCGAGCACCAGTGGTCAATCGAATGATCGCCAGAGCTACAGTAGCATTCATCGCCAGAATCGGGAATCGGATTTGAGCGCAGGTTATTCCACAGAGCGCCGCAGTTGCAGCATCCACAAGGAAAACAAGGAACATAACGTGAAAACCTCTTCATCTACTTCATCCATGTCGCGCATTATTTCGGGTGGCGCTGACACCGCCAATAATGCCAATAGATCGAATCTAGATAGGTCTACGGTTACACGCACCTATGTGTCCGGCGGCATCGATTTCCCATCCCATTCACAATCCCAATCTCAGAGCGAGCGCCACATGACGCGTCATCGTGGTGGCAGTGGCAGCCAACATTTGTCGAGTGGCATCGATTTCTCCTCCTCCTCTTCCCACAATGTCCATGGCCAGAATGAACGTGTTGTGACTGCTCGTCGCGGCAATCAATCGTCGATCAGTCTGGGCAACGATAAGTTTACCGGTTCCAGTCTCTATAAGAGCGAATATATAACTGCCCCAACAACAACGTGTGCTGTGCACAAGATTAAACAAGGTGCATTCCAACATACCAGAAGTACACACGATCATAAATTCTACAAATCCTCCAACTAAAATATAGAATCGTATTTTTGTACGTTTCTTTTTTTGTGTCGTGTCTTGTCTTCATATCATATTACATAGTGCCTAAGATTCCATGACAATATTTTTTATACAATATCTACTCACCCAAACGAAAATCCAACAATAATAATAAGTATAACCAATAAATGCATATCATTTTCAAAAAAAAAAAAACCCAACTGATTTATTCTTAGAAAAGTAGTATTGAAGCGAGTGATCATTCAACGTGAGATGATGGTTTTTATTAAGAATTTTTAAAAGATGCTAGTGTCGTTTTTAAAGGCTATTATCATATGTATAAGTACAGCAACTGTATAATTAATATCGTTTAAAAAAACGCATTCAACTATATGTATATATATACTATATGCTGGTATATAAATAATCAATGAGTTCTATCTATACGTTAATAGATTTACATACACTTCAATTTGTATAATGGTTTATTGTTCTCATTTCAGAAGTTTTCCCTCTATATATATATATATATATATATATATGTATATATATGTTTGTGTATATATATAATATGCGCTCATACAATAAATATCAATAATCTCTTTAATTACTTACTTAAATTAGCTTAGGAGTTTCATATTTCATGTTTGGAAGACATTTGTTCGCTTGTTTTGGAAGACTTGCGTTTCATTTCTTATAGACTACGTTTATTGTATCGTTTTCATCCATATATATCATCATAGACTGCATCTTTGGCACTGAATACAATATTAACTATATAGTTTGGAAGACTTGTGGATGTGTTGCCAAAAATGCAGACCATAAAACCCAACAAATATATAGCTAGGCTTACATACATGCGTGTTACCCAGTTTGATTAGTGCTTTCGTAAACAAATCTATAAATAGTTTTGTAACAATCGTAATAATACTGTTTAAAATGGAAGACCGATCTCGAATGCATTGATTAAGGCATTGCCAGAATCATAGATGCCAATAACGCCGAAGAGCACACCTAGCGCTATGATGAGGTAGTCTTTAGCAATTTCCTTCTGATCGAGCAGATGACCCTTCATTTTTATGTGAAAATAACAGGGCCAAATAAAACTCAACATAGTTCCCGTGAAGCTGCCAATAAAACCCATCAGTATCGAAAAGTGGGGTATGAATATGGCCATTAGTACAGTGGACACTATAATGCCCACTCGGAAGCCCAATCCCCAAACTTTTAGCTCACCATCCAGATTCCAGATGGTCGGAAATTTGGTCTTTGGCGGGCCACGAAAGAAATTACGTTCCAGCAGCTCGCAGGCAGCATAGTATGGCAATGGATAGCTGAGAATGGCCTTGATGACCAGGAAGAAGTTGACCATGCCCTTAAAGCCCTGCGAATGCAAATTATTGGTTATCACCTGCTGCGTATCGTTCTGGAAGGTTAGAAAACAGATGTAACCGAAACCGGCCTTGAATGCAGCAGCGGCTATGTGGGACCAGTCCAACATCCAGTTAAATTTGGAGCGATCAATCATGTTGCCCTCGAGGGTCGGCAGAAATATCTGGGATGTGTACGAGAAGACAATGACGCCCAGCGAAATTGGAAAGTTCTCCATGTCAATGCTCCAGCGTACCTTCGACCAGCCCCAATCCCCAATTTGTAGCAGGCAATAGCCCAAAATCACCGCATTTATCACAATGTGTGACATGGTGCACCAGAAGGATAGCGTCGATACCATTTTCAGTGACTTGAGGAAACCCATGGGCAGCAAAAAGATGCCAATGAACAGCATCCAGGAGCGCGAATCAAACGATCCTTGCGGATATGTGCCGGCCAACAGATCCCCGCAGACGACCACATACAGGATGCACGTCATCAGCAGCTCAATCAGCTGGGCAATGCTGACAGCCCGGGCGCCCAGCTTGGGACCGAAACACACTTTGGCAATGGCCACATAACTGTCGCGTACACGCACCATCTGACCAGTGGCCGGGTCCGGTTCGTAGAGGCACTGCACAAGCACTTTGCCAGTGTAGCAGCAAATGTGCGCAATGCCCACCATGGCAATAATGGCCCAGTATCCGCCGTGCAGTACGGCAAATGGCAGCGATACGATGAACATGCCCTGAATCGCATTTGTCACATTCCATGCCGCCTGGAACTCATCGATTTTGGAGCCGCCGCCACCCTCACCCTCGCACACAAACGAGCTGCCATCCGAGGCAATGCTGCTTTGCCTACAAAAATGAAAGAAGATACAACAAATGAGCAACTGCATCATTGGCTGGAATTTGTGTTTCTGTTTGCTACACACCTGAATCCATCGGTTTGCTGATATCTGCCATCGTATTCATTGCCCACAAATGATGTGCTCTGGTATTCGTTTTTATAGTCACCCTCAGCCGCATCCTCATTGGACCAACTGGTTGCATTTCGAAAGGGATTCGAGTTCATCTCTGTAGGCGGTTCGGTGCCATCGCCAGTGCCAGTGCCAGCGCCCGCATCTCCTCCTGGTGGAAACATGCCGTGACCTTGACCGTGAGTAAAGTTCTGCTGGGGATTGCCACTTGTGCCAGGTGGTTGCTGATAATCCTTGCGCTCTGGAATTTGTTGTCTGGCCGTTTGCATGGCCACATTGAGTATGTTCCTGATTGGAGGCATTGGCATTGCTTTCAATTTCGTTATGAATGACATGTTGGTGTTGTTGTTGTTGTTGGCGATTACACACAGAGCGAGTGAGCGAGAGAGCGAGCTCTGTTAGGTGGGTGGGTGGCTAATGCGAATGGCGTTGGTGGAGGTGGTGGGGGTGGTGGTGTAGGTATTGGATGACGGCGGCCCCCTTTTGTCTATCAAGTTGTAGTTGTAGTGCGAATTTGTACGGATGCTGAAGCTTATCGATTTTACTGTATGTTGAAATGTTGTCGAATTACGGCTGTTGATTTCCAATTATTCACATTTACAAACATAAATTGAGCAACATTACTAACTATTTAACTAAAAAACTTAATTTTCGTGTGATATTCGTATGTGTGTGAATTTTCTTTTTACAAATTTTTGTATGCAGCGCATAAATGGCGCTCTATGCGAATGCTTTTATCAGAACTTTACACATTTCTGCTCACTTAGCTTAACTGGAACTGGAATTTAAGGTTCAATAGCAGCATCTCCTTTGCGTACAGCCCGACAAAATGTGGAATTATTTAGAAAATTGTATTGAATAATTGAAATTTTTATGTAACGTTTAAGGGAAATCCTTCAGCCCTTCAGCACAGCAGCAAGAAAAGAAAATTATTTTCTTCTTCTTTTTTCACTTTCAATCTCTCATTCTGTGGAACAGTGCGCAGTCGCCAGCTGGCAGATGCTGGCAGATGTCTGTGTGTATTGGTTAGACACTGGTGTCAGGTGTCATATGGTCTCAACTGTCAAACTTATCTTCCACACACCAGCCAAGAATCATTGGTATTCATTATGCTCAAAAATTAAGTTCGAATCTTTTTCGATCCTTTTTTAATCGAGTTTGAATCTTGGGGTCTTTGAAATTTTCCATATTTTCATATATACAAAAAAAAAAAACTGAACCGATATCGAAAGCACGTTCAAATTTGAAAACTTGCATATTTTTTGTCAAAAATTCAATTTATAATTTGATTAGAATAAATTCATTCGTCAAAAACAGTACCTTTTTGATTAGGGCTTGTCATGTGGATTAATTATTAATATATTTAATATAAATAATACAATTAAATATCATCGCAAATTTCATTTTATTTCAATGCAAGCTAGCTTAAGTTGAACATATTTCATATTTGATATACATAATAATAAAAAACTCTATATATAGTACAATTCGTAAAGAGATGGAGGAGGAGGAGGCAGAGGCGGAGGAGGTGGAGGTGGAGTAGGGTAGGGTCAATACTTATGCGTACCTAAACCAAGCGCTACTAATGTCTACATTTTCAAATATAACAAAATTTAAGAGAATGCGCCATGTGCGAGACAATCTCAGCGAGCATTTGCTCATCGAAGCCATTGCTGTCAGTTGCTGTAGCAGGTTTTGCGTACTCCCGCCAAAATATTGCTAATCTCATCATCCTTGCGCTGCTGCTGCTGCTGATGCTGCTGCTCGAAGAGCATTTCGCCAACGCCCACACCCACGCCCACCATACCAGGTCCGGAATTGCCCGCTGCCGCAAAGTGATGATGATGATGATGATGTGGATGGGAATGGGCATGGGCGTGCGCGTGGGGATGATGATGCTGCTGCATGGCTGTCTCTGCAGCTGGTGGTAATGGTGGTAGTGGTGGTGGTGCAGATGTTGCTGTCTGCTGTGGCAGCAACTGTGCACCCGCTCCATTGGCCTCATAGTAGTTGCCATAGTGGAGGTAGCTGCTCTGCATGGGCTGTGCATAGGCACCGCCTGACGCTGATGCCTGCTGGAACGGTACGGCTAGCTGGAGGGGAAAGGCAGCAGCCAATCCGGTAGAGTAGGGCAACTGGGTATAGTAACTGGTTGTGCCAGTGGGTCCTGTTGTTGGTGGCGGTGCCGCCGTTATCAACATGGCATTATTATAGGCCTCCGCCTCGTAGTCATCGTAATTTTGATTGGTGTCCGGATATTTGGTACACTTCTGTGTCCCATTATTATCCGATGTCTCCTTCAGGTGATCGTAGTCCAACTGCTCGTTGCTCTGATAGCGCACAAAATCCTCGTATTGCATGCCATACGCATTGGATAGATAATCATTGCTGCAGTTGCTCTCAGCCATGGCCACCGTATAGTTGGAGCCGGCTGCACTCGACGTGACTGTCGCAGTGGACATGCTGGACATGCTGGAGCTGCTGTTGCAATGTTGCTGTTGTTGCTGCTGTTGCTGCTGCTGTTGTTGTTGCTGTTGCTGTTGCTGCTGTTGATGCTGAAGCGAGCTGCTGCCACGCATTGAGATGGTGGCGTCATCATCGTTGGCACTGGACACGGGCGGATAGAAGGTGCCCTTGACGGAGTGCCCATGATCCAGGAGACCACGATTGTTACACGTCACATACATGCCACGTGCGGCAACAACTGCCACCGAGCTGGCCAGCGGATATGTTGCATACAGACTTGATTGCTGTTGCTGCAGCTGCTGCTGTTGTTGATGTGATTTTGACTTCTCGTCCGACTTGGCGAGCTTCTCGCTGCGCTGTTTGCTGGCTCGGCTTTGCGTCGCCGTCGCTTGCTTCGTTAGCTTCTTGAGGAGCAGGGAGCTATCAAAGCTGGGATTTGTTGTGACCGGCGAGGATTCATTGCAATTGGTGACCAAACTCTCAATCTGATCCGTGCTATCCGCATTGCTGTAACAGTCCACGGAGCTGGGCGAGAAGCTCGGCTTCAACGGCTGCTCGTATAACCCGCCCACATTTTGGGGCGTCGAATTGCGGCTGTCGTCGGTGGGCGTATTATAGCTGCCGCTGGTGGCTGTTGCAGACAGTGGCGGCGTTGACAACTTGGGCGTTGTCTTGGACGCTGCCATTGCTGCAATGGTTTGGGGCGTTGTCGTCTCACCCGACGGCTCCTTGCCCGGTTGCGATGAAATTGTGCGCAGCTTGGATTGCTTTCGCCGACGGGGTCTGTATTTGTAGTTCGGATGCTCAGTCATATGTATGACACGCAAACGCTCCGCCTCCTCCACATACGGACGCCGATCCTGCGGCGTCAACGAGCGCCACTTTTTGCCTGTTAACAGGAGCATTAGTTTGAACTATCGAAAATAAGTGGGAATTATCTGGTCAGCTTACCCAACATTTTGCTGAGATCGGCATTATGCAGGTCAGGATTCTCGTCGGCCAGCTTCTTGCGCTCGATCTTGGCCCACACCATGAACGCATTCATTGGCCGCCGAATGCGCGACTCTTTGGCACTTTTTACTGACTGATTACCTGGGCCCGGCCTGTACTTCAAATCGCTGGGCATGGCCTTGTGCCGGTCCAGATAGCCACAATTCGGTGCACATATGTCACCCTTGTAGTCATAGCTCCACATCGACGCCGGCTCAATGGGTGAATGCGATGCGCCGCCCACTCCCACTCCACACTCATCCTGGCCACCAACAATCATGCTTGCATGCGGATGTGATAAGAACTTATTTAGCATTGATGTGCCGCCTCCTCCTCCACCCAGGAGTGGTATATTGCTGCTGATCAATGAGGCACCACCTCCGCCGCCGCCCACACTATACGCACTGGACACCATCGGTGAGTGGCTGTGACTGTGCACAGAGAGAGTCGCTTCGTTCATGGAGTGCTCATTTTCGTAGCCGGTGCTCTGTATGGCTGGTGAGTGCAGACTGGGCGAGGAGTGCTCGCTGCCCTGTCTCACATGGTAGATGCTATCGCTGGGACTCTCATGCAACAGTCGCCCATCCGATGCCAAGTAGCCAACATGCTCCGGATAATCGCTACCCACGGTCGAGTGGCTATACTCCGGTGTTCGGGACACAAGTGGATACTTCTTAGCGCTAAAATGGTAAGTCCAATAAAATGAAATAGAGATAGTATATAGTAGAATTTATATCGGATTAAAGATGAATATAAAGGATAATGTAAGATTGATACTAGAAAATCGGTTTTATGTTTAATATAATAATAATAATTTATATCGGAGCAGAAGTGAATATAAAGGATAATGTGAGATTTCAAAGAAACACTCATGAAATATTTGCTTTGTACTAATTGTATATGAAAAAATGTGTCAAAGCTCAATTGAATTAATGTGTCCATTCATCAAAATAGGACAAAAAGATATATATTAACTCCTCTACTTAGTGCTCGTACTTATACCCCTTGAGAGACATTTCTGATTCCATAAGATAAGTATTAATAGAGATGTGGAATATTTGCAGGGGGTCAGTCTATATAATAAAGTGAATCGAATTTTAAATTTAATAATAATTCTTTTGAAAGGATTCAAAGAGAATATATAAATTTAAATTATATTTTCATAATCCATAAATATTTGATGAATTCGAGACCAAGAGATATGGCAAATATTTTTGGTAATCATGAATGTTATTTATGATACTAATCTTGGCAAGCAAATCTACTTTAGCTCTAGTATATTTTTATTAATGTTAATAAGTTCTGAGATATTAAGTACTGTCTTACATTAAATAATAACATTTGCCAATTTCCCAGAGTAGAAAATATGGTTTTAAGTTATGTCGTAGAAGAAATCATGGCAACAAAAAAACGATATGAAACAGAAGAAGTTTTCAAAACGGTTGGGCTTGAGAACTGAATTCTTCGATATTAAACAGAACATTTACAAGCTCATTGGATGCTAAGGTGTTGCCAGTTAAAGCTGTGCAAATCCTAATTAGAGATAAAATCGCTGAAGCATGTTTCTCATTGTTTTTATGAGCTACTGTTCAAAATTACGTACAAGAAATGTCGGCAATGCTGGCCTTATAATGATATTTAAAATCGCCGCTAAATACGTTGACAATTTTCACGTTTGCTGGCACGCAGAATAAAATGAAAATAAAGGAAAAAATCGAAAACGAAAACAAAGGTATTAACTTTGCGTTCATATCAGACACCAAGGGGCACAGAGAGAATGGCAAACAGGTGGAGGGCAGGGGGAAACGAAGGGCTGGAAACTGGACCAGGTCCACAAGCTCGAAGGCTGCCCGGCAACGTTTGCGCTCCTTAATGTCAGTGGACATAAATGTAAATTGGGCGCGTGCAGCTATTGTATTATCAAAGGAGGCCGCCAGGTTGCAGGGTAAGCAAAGAAGCTGTAGTTGAAGCTGAAGCTGGAGCTGGAGCTGGAGCTGAAGCAGGAGCTGGGCAACCAGACCTTTATGCATAACTTTTAAAAGTTGCGACATATCGACACATTTCAAAGTAATTCGGCTTCCAGGAATTCAAGCAGCAGTCGCAGCCGCCGCAGCAGCAGCAGCAGCAGCCAAACGAGACAAGCTTAAATATTACCAATGCTTCAGCCCTGAGACTCGCTCCCTAAGGGAGAACCCCGACGCCCGGACGCCTGGACGTCCGACTTTCAACATCCGACTCCTGTCTCGGTTCGCTTGAGTCTCAGTGTGTGTGTGTGTGTGTGTGTGTGTATGTATGTGCGTGTCTTTTGGCCCCTGGCTCGATTTGTTACCGTTTGAATTTATTGCTGCCCACTACACTTTTGGTCTATTGTCTTTGCTGGCTGACTGTCTGGCTCTTTTGCCTACCAACTTAGGGAAACTGAGCAAACATGAGCTCGGCCTAATTGTTAGCTGCAGCCATAGGCCATGCCAGCAGGGGCTACCTTGGCGCAACTAGGCGCTCTAGTTTCTTGCTTTCTTTGGCCAAAAGAGCATTCGAGCCGACACAACTCGACAAAGTTAAGTCCCAAAAACCAAACAGAGACCTAGCCCCAGGCTACAGCCATAGCTACACAGCATCAACTGGATAATTTATTGAGGGTTCCTGGTGACATCGTTACGTTTTTGATATTCGGTTGCGGCTGCTGCTGCTGCTGCTGCCGCTGCTGCTAAATACTTTACCGAGGCACACAAAATTATGCCGTCCGGATCTGAACGCCTGTCCAACTGGTCTCTGGGCTCTGACTTGGGTCTTGCTTTAGTTCGCTTTGCTTTTTATCCTAAGCGCGCGCTCACGATCCACGACGATGCGGCTTTAGCTTTGGCTTTGGTTTTGGGTTCGGCTTTGAGCTTAGCCACCGGTCCGAGCAGCGTCTCTTAGCCATGGCCCTGATTTTAAAATAGGACACATACAGTGGCCGGTAAGTTGGCATTTTTATGCGCGCAAAATGTCAACATCTTTGCAAAATGCCACATATTCCACATTGCGGTCCTCTGTCCACCACAGTCTGTTTGTCTGTTTTCCACTCGTTGTGCCTCCTTTATATGCCCTGTCTCTCTGTCTCCCTGTACACTGTCTGCCGTCCACTGTCCACCGTCCACCGTCCACTGTCTGCTGTCCAAGTACTGAACGTCCGCGCTGGCTTTGCGGACTGTGGACTGTGGCAACGTTTTGTTTACGACAACCGCAACGGGGCGACTCTGCTGGTGGCTTCAACTGCGCCGGCAACATGCTGCTGCTGCTGCTTCTGCTGCTAACTTGGCTAACTCACAGCTTGGCAACTTGCGGCTGCCGCAAAGTAGGCAACTTTAGCTCTGGACCTTAACAAGCCCGAAAAACTTCATTCAGAAGCCGCATTGATCTGGGGGAGAGAGTGTCAGCCCTTTAGCATATTGTGATTCATGTGTCGCTGCGCGAAGACAGCCTTTTAAGTTTTATGCCTCCCCGCCACAACTCATTCCCCTACACCATCCATCCCCATCCTCAACCGAATCGGATTTGCTTGCAACAAAAGAAAAAAAAGGCCACATCGTTTTGTTGCCGTTTTTTCTACCGGGTTTTTAAATATTCAGTGTTAATTATGAGTCGGATAATCAGATAATACAATGTGTTAAATCTGCATAGTTATTATGTTAACTCTTCCAACAAGAGCATCGAGCGAAAGTAAGTAAAGTTCATGCCTATATATGTGAAGTTGTAGTACTTAATTCACACGTTCCAAATATCCCCAAAGCATTTGCTTTCAAGTCTGGAGAAAATTCTTAGACTACGGAACCAAACATACATAAATTTTGTCAGATATCTGGCACGTGTGAACCCTACTCTGACTTTGTTTTATGAAATCACAAGAGTGAACCATAATACATCTATTATTGCATTTAACCTCCTTGCAGCAATATTGGGTAGCTTACCATTTTAATACCACAAGATATACATTCCATCTATATATTAGATTTATTTATGTATAAACATAAATCTCCTTCTTATAAGTTGGCATTGAACTTATTTCAACTTGCACTATTCAACATTATCCAGGTTTGTCTTAGAAACCTATCCAAGTCTCGCCTATCTAAGCCTAAGTATTGTAATAAATAATATAACAAATTTTACGAAAATATTTAAACAAAATCTTTATACGTATTAAATTAACCTGATCTCTTTGGATGGATTCAAATTATTTTATTTCAGTCCCTAGTTGGATTAAAATATAATTTACTACAGCTCCTATATTACATTTATACTATAAATTTTAAATCTGTAACAAACTAGATAGACTAGGTTTGCAGTCTTATTCTTTTAACCAACTGCCGAACGATTAATAATTTCTAACTTGGCTATTTTGGAATCAGAGCGGCTGCTGCCAAGTCTCTAAAGTTCCTTTACAAATTATTGGAACCCAATTCTAAAATTATAATATTCACAACATTATTAGCTTCTTTTGGAACTGGACTCAACAGTTCAAATTTTTGAATTTGATATATTTATATTATACTCTCAGGATTGCGGGTGATTATAATTTTTTCATTTTTTTTAATATATGTGATTAGATTAGATACGGATATATGTTCATAAGCATTCATTCATAAGCAACTAATAGAAAATATATTATTTAACATTTTTCTACCAATAGAAAATATATTATCTCCTTGCCACTGACTTTATTCACTTATTAGCTTGCTTTCGGGTGGCATTAATTAAGACGCTTCGCATTATTGCCGGCCATATTGAGCTGAATATGGTTGTTGTAAACTTGTGGTAATAAAAGCCATTTTGGTTTTTCTGCGATGCCCACAGAGTGGGTGTGGCCTGCATAAGATGCAGCATCTGCTTTGCTCCATTTGCAGTCTATTGGCTGATGGTGCCAGGCGCCCCAAAACCCGAATACATTTGTTTCCAACTCATTTCACGTTGCCTCTACAACAACACCAACATAAAAACCAGTCTGGCCCCAGGGACGGAACGGGCCAGGCCAAGACCTCAGTGTTGGCTGCTGTGTGTTGTTGTCTCTGCTGTTGGTTGGCTGTGTGCTGCGTTGTTGTTGTTGTTGTGGTGCCAAGGCGACTGCGGCCCAGGTGTGATGTACTGGAATAACTTAACGACGCAGTCGCTACGCATACATATGCATAAGCATGTGCGTGTCTCAGTATCTGTATCTGTATCTGTATCGGTATCTGTGCGTTTGTATTTGTATGTAGATGCTGGTTGTTGTTGACCAATAAGCATAAACAGCTTCAGCATCCGGCCCGGGTAACCGCCATCTTAGCGCGTTCGCTTTAATGAACCAACAACAGCAAAACAAGAAAAGGTAAACGCAGCTACCTGTGGCAATTTCTCGACTGTCGAATGAGAGGCCACCGGAGAGAAAATGAGAACCAGAAGGAGAGAGAGAGAGAGGGAGAGAGCGAGAGACGAGCAAGATAAGTGCCCTCAACTTTGATCTGCTTATATTTACGTTGGCATTATTTACATACATGGATAAGCACATAAAGATTCCTGCACATAACTCCGTATATAATTAAACTAATGAAGCCAAGCATTGGGCGCTGCAGTTCTCTCCGGTGGGTCTCTTTAGGGCCCGACCGATCATATTCCAATGCACGAGAGCGCGCAGCAAAGCAGCGAAAAAATAGAAAAAAATAAAAACCGAGGCCGAAACGCTGCTGCGAATGAGTTCGGCTAATGAGGCTTACAGCCGTCCTCAAAGTAACAACGCAAGACCCAGTTCTCACACACAAAAGCCATTTTAAGAGCAAGAAAAAAGACATACCCAAGAAAAATGTACTGAAATGTAATGGATTTTATCACGCACATACAAAAAACAAAAAAAACTCCCTCGCTTAGTTTGGCAAGTAGGGTTTGTGCTAGTGCAAATAAATATACAATACAATCTATAAGTATGTACACAAATATATAGCTGAATTAATTTTTGTTTAACCCTTCAAATATTTATTCAACTAATTTGCTTTAAGGCGCTTCGAAAATGTTGGTTTTATTTAGCAAAATGTTCTCAGCTTTCCCTTCCAATTAGTTGATAATAATCCTGTTTGATTCTATTTAGAAAGCATCTGATGCTGATTATATTTATTATATGAGTTTAAAATCCTAAAGTCTTCATTTTGTATTATATATATGGTCTTAAATAAATAAATAATAAAACCCTCTCATTTTGATATTTGTACTTAATTCAGAATCCAACAACTCTGATAAAAACTTTCATTACATCATTATAGTCAACAATTTGTACACCTTCAACAATTTTATAGCAAGTATTATTTCTTTAATTAAATCGGTTTAATTATCTTGAAACATATCAACACCACTTTGTTAACACGGAGTAAAATATTATTACAAGTTAATTGGCGTATAAATAATGATAAAAAAGGGGTTTATAAGTTAAGACTTTAATTAACTTGTCGACTTTTGATTTATGTTCCTGTTAGCAGGAAGCATGACAATTTAATAAAAGGTTTTTTTTTCATCCGATTCAAGATATTAATCATTTATGTGAATAGGAAAAATATGTCTTAAAGCACTAAACTTGTATAGCCATTAACAAAATGGAACCAATACAGTAAGCTCGTAAAATGTAATAAGATTTGTAGAAAATGCAAATCAATTGAGATGGATACTCAAGTTAGCCAGATTGAAACTTGGTTAAATTGATGTGTCTACGTTTTTGGTGGATTGATTTATAGAGCAACATCAAAACCGAAACCGTGTCGCCATCGCATTTGTCAGCTTCCAAAGGATGGCGACCAGCTGCACACAAAAAAGATCATCAAAATCCCAAATTTGTGACAAACTGTGTGACAGACTTGCGCAAAAATATTTTGACTTTTTTGTGTGGTACAAAAATACGAAGAAGTCTTAAAGGGTTTTTAATATATTTCATACACATTTATGCAAGAAATATGAATTCAAATCGTAACCGGATGCTACGTAAGGTTAGTTGGTTAAATGTTTGTCTATGTAAATATCTAGCTGAGCTATCAGGGAGCTTAGATCAAAACTAAATAATTTTAATGAGCGAAACCGCATGTTGACCTCTCCACAACTTATATACAATGTTTATTTTATATATTGGATGTTGCCCTCAGGGGTTATTTTTTCTTTTCTCATACTTTTCGACTTTCTTGCTGACCACGCGGCTCAGACGCGTTTGTGCTCTTGGTTTACTTTCCACTTGACCAATTCCGAGTCCGAGTCTGAAGCTTGAGTTTTTGAGAGCCAACCAAGACGCTTGTTCTATTCTAACTATCTATTTACATATTCACACAGAACGCACACAGTGAAACGAAAAAGCGGACACACGCACACTAGTGCAAGTGCTGTAAGTAGATGTATCTGCCACTGTGGAGCTGGAAGCAGGGGATGTCTTTAAGCGTAAACAAAATCTAAGCTAACTTTCGTAAGCACCTCTACATATATATATATATAAAATAAATATATGTATATACTTAAACAACCCCTTCCCATTGCTGTAGCTGTCGTGTTGTGATTTTTTCGTATCTCCATCTCTAGCTTTGTATGTGTGACTGTCTTGAAATGCCCCCCGTCATAGACACAGTCTGTGCTTAAACTTTTATATTCATATACATATAAATATATATATATATATAAATAAGTGTATATATGTTTGTATATATGGGAGAGCCAGCGACATATACGAGACATCTAGAGAATTTCTTCACCACTACCAGTGCATTTTTCCATTTTTCATTATGGTTATTATCTTGGAAGATATGTATCTTCGCTACGGTTGGATATAATTAAACAGCGAAAAAAAAATGTGTGCTGTTGTTGTGTTTGTTTTTTTTTTTTTGCATGGGAAAAATGTAAATATTACTTGTAATTTGTTAGCAGATGATGTGGATGTTCGTGATCATATGAGGGTTCCATTTTATACGGCTATACACCAGCTATATAGCAACGGCTACGTTTCGTGGTAACGGTGACGGCGATGACGACGACGATGACGATGGTTGCAGGTTGTTGTTGTTGTGGTTGTGGTTCTCGCTGTTGTTGTTGTTGGTGGTGGAGGTGGTGGTGGTGGTGGTTTGTGCTTTGCTTTAGTCTTAGCAGGGCCAGCAGCATTTTGCTTAATGTTGCATTATTCCGTTAGCTTTTTCCCTAAGCGACTGCTGGCCGTGGTACCATTTGGCCCAGAGTACCGACTACCAACAATAAATTTGCTCATTCGTTGTTGTTGTTGTTGTTGTTGCTGCTGTTGTCTTTTAACTGGCATGTGTGAATTTGAGTCTATTTGTTGTGCGGGTGTGTGTTGTATTTTTATTTGTGCTAGTTTAAGCCCTAACCCACATTAAGCACTTGGATTTTGCAATGATTTTACTTTTTGCTTAAATTATATATTTTTCACATCTCAATTTAACACAATTAGGCACTTTTTTATTAGAAGCAAGCTCTTGCTTCTTCAGACATACACATGCACATTATTATTATTATTATTTATTTCTTTTGCTTGAGGATTTTTGACATTTATTGAATAATTTTATTTATAGTTATTGTTGGGTTTTTACCGTTGGCAGTTGATTCTACGATCCCACGTTAGCCAATATCAAGAGGTTGGCGAAACGCGTTTACGATCACGAAAAGTCTTGCGACGACTAATGAACGTATCTGGTGCTTAAAATCAAGGGCTTCAACATTTCACAAAAACAAAACCGAGAGCGGCTTGCCGTCGCCGCCGTTGTAGTTGTTGTTGTTGTTGTTGCTGTTGCTGCTGCTGCCTTTGGCTCACAAGTTTACAATACACTTGGGAAAATGTACAACACAACGCATTGGCATATAAAACGGACCTACTGTATACTACTATTATAGCAACAGCTATAGATACAGACACATACACACACACAGATACACACGCTGCACTAGTATGTAGATATTTATGATTATAAGCGCAACGCGCAACAGCCGCAGCTGCTGCCGGAGATGAGAGATTTGGCTAGGCCAAAAAAAAGCGGTCAGGAGAGACACATGAACCACGCCGATGACAAACCGCAAGCTAACTAACTGACAACTGCCAAACTGGCGACTAACAACTGGCGAACAACTGGCGAACTTGGCTTAAACTTCACTGTTCAGTGTTTAGTGTGCTGCTGCTGCTGCTGTTGCTGTTGCTGTTGCTGTTCTCACTCTCTCCCAGCCAGTGGTGCTCTGTGAACTGAACTGAGATCTCCGGGCAGCGACTCACACAGTTTGTCGAGTATCTAGAGTCGCAGTCGAATGCATAAGGCCAAAAAGCGCACGAGCAAAACCTTTTGCGCAGTCTTGGCCCAACTTGAGGCTGAGCACCAGCTCCGACCCCAGAGAGAGAGACACAGACATACAGAGAGAAAGAGAGAGATACAGAGAGAGATAGAGACAGAGAGCGCACTGTCAGCTGCCCAGCAAAGCGGAACGAACGCAGGTCTCAGATCATTCTGGGGCAAGTGTGCTCAACTCCAAGCCCCGATCTCAGCCACAGAGCAACAGAGCAACAGGCAACGTGCGGCAAGTTCTTTCAAATCCAAATGAAACAGACTTATTTAATATTCTTTCTCGCCGAGTATTTTACAATAAAAAAGTCTCGAGATGAGAGCAAAGTTAGCTCCCGCTCCCGCTCCCTCCCGCTCCCTCATCCTCGTTGTCTCCGGCAGCTGTCGCATACACTCACAATTTAACTAAAACCTGTTCTCGGTCTTTCAATGTGTTGTGGGAGAGACGATTTTGCATTTGGTTTGTTTCAATTGGTGGAGACCCCCAAACGGCTGTGTATTGGTGTGAGTGCCAGCCCCAAATACATGACTTGCATACACACACACACACACACACACACATGCATTGATATGTATATGAGTAAGCACACAGCGCAGCATATGCAAATATTGTAAAATGCGGAACCTTTGTAGCTACTACGTTTAATAAGTATATGATCATATCCGATGATCTATCTTTTTCCTTTTGTAAATATATTTTTGGGGAATTACAGAATTAAATAATAATGTGTGCGTTATAATTTAGTTTAGTAAGAAATAAAATATATAAATATTGAATAAAATCAATTTATAAAAAATTTAATATCCAGGATCCGCATATGCTATTTTATCACAAAAACAGCAACTATATTATTTGCAAAATTGAACTGTATCAGTCACATTATCAAATATGACAATCAGAACAGATTTCAAATAAAATCTTCCATACAAATAAAATGACCTATTTTAATGCAAATCGTTAAAAATAGGTTAGTTCCTAATATTGTTAAACTTATTATATTGAGATATATTATACCAAATGTTGGAGAATAATCTGAAACATAAGTGTAATCTATTTAAAAAATGTTTAAAAAGCAAATTTGTTACATAAAGAAATCTGTAAAAATGTTAATATCATACACATTTTTGTATATACAAATTAATAATAATAAGGTGAGAACTTTGACAACGGATGTGTTAGTAATTGAATAATGTGCTATTTAAAAACTTGGCAAGATAATCAAATACACAGAATCTATTGAAAGTCATTCAGTAAATATGGCTCTAGAGATTGAATCATTTTATACATCATACATGTAGATGACTGATAAATGCCCAATTGTCCCTTACAAGGAACTAATAAAAAGCAAAATGACACAAATGACATTCAGTTAACTCAGTTAAACATTCTTGCCTTACTTATGTCAGTAGTTATTAAATCTTATCATCACGGTCAAAAATCAAACCAACCTCCGAAAATCAAAAATATTAATATTCAAATAGAGCCATATTTAATTTTTATTTCATTTATCCACCCACTTTTGCACGCAGCCCAAAACGCCGACTGATTGGTATCCGCAATGCGATAAGCTTCTAAATTGCATATTGCAGCAACTAAGAGCAAAAGCCAAGCCCAACAACGGATCAACTGCCAATGCACAGGTACTTACCAAAAACCAACCCAAAATCAGGTAAAAGTGCATTCGGCCACGCGTAAGGCATTTATAAATACATATATATTAACACACGCACACTCACACAAAACATCGAAGCACAGAGTTCATAATTAAGCGCCAGAATGCCAGAAACATTGCTTCTCAGTCGGCGACGTGGGTTAGATGCAAAAATATTTGTTTATCATATCGCGATAATTGCCGCCGGCGCTCGCTGGGTCCGCCAATTTATGCCAGGGCTCTGGCCAGCCCAGGCCAGGCCAGGACAGAACAGACTGGGCAACAGCCCGGCCAAAACAAAAAGTCAAAGAAGACAACAAAAAAAAGAAAAGGAAAGAAACAAAACACAGCCGCACAAGCGTGTGCCGACCGCCTTTGAGCTGGAGTTGGAGTTGGATTTGCAGTCAAAGTCGTCGGGAACTGAGGATGAGGATCAAAGCGTGCCTCGGTGATGGTGGGTTACAAGTTTTAGCTTAATGGTCCGGGCAACGGCAACCTATGGCCCGCTGCGACTCATCTGCTGCTGCTGCTGCTCCAAAAATGTGGGCGTGTGACACTTGAGGTTGCTATCGCCTGCGAATCTCTGCTTAAATGCAACGCAAGAGGGAAACAAAATACAAATTATTGATAAGCAGATCGGCCGGCCGTTGCACTGCAAGAAACTGTGATGGCCACACAGCCAGACAGTTGATTGCTGGCCATGTGATTTTGCTCAGTGTACAAACTTCAGTGATCGTAAAAGTATCGCTGTAGGTGCAGTTTGCTCTTATCAGAGATGAAGCTCGGCACACGTTGGTCCAGACTCAGCCTTTCTGTCTCTGATGTAGTCGTTGAATGAAGCTGCCGCAGCACACACATTGATGTTGATTGCTGTCTGCTGTTGGTTTTGCCTGAACGTTTTGGGTTATGTAAGCCGAAGCCGGTGTGATGAGGTCGTTGTGTATTGTGTGTGTGTGTGCAATACCCGCCTGTAAAAACAAACGCTGCGGTAGGTTTGAGTGGCAGGCACTTGAATTACTTGAAATATGTCGATATAAAACAAAGGAGTGTATTTAACCACAGGCAACACAATATTCATACCCACAATCATGCCCACAAACGCAATCATAATTTAATTGAACATATTTGAACTTTTTGAACTGTATGCACATTTCGCGCCAAAATAGTGCTTCAAAATAAGTGCCTTCATTATTTCCTATCGTTTTGCAGCACTAATATGTACTTATCGATATATCGATAGTTACAACCACTAAATGTAGTCATCAATACGACTACATATTTTTTCATTTCATTCACTGAATCGGTATGGTGGAGAACGCTCAGTTTTTCTGGCAAACAAAAATCATTTTCGTGTAGTGTGAAATATTTAAAACGTAAAAAAAAAATATTTTTCAATTTCTACAAGTCACAATCATTTTTCAACATGGATTTCGGCACCACTCAGTCGTTGAGCAGCATTTTACAGCCGGAGGAGCTGCAGCTAGTGCCAGAAAAAATACAAGAAAAACTTTCTTTGTACATTGAGAAATTTGTTGACGAATACTGCAAGGAACGAGCAGCCGCAAATCGCCTAAGTAAGTGCAAGATATGAAATCCCATTATTAAACACAAAATTATACGAATAAAAAGCCGGTATATGCAAAATGAAAAAAAAAACACTACAAAGCAAAATGGTAAAATGGCCTACAATTGAGGTGTACACACTGGTCATGTGTACACACTTGCACACAAATACTGCAATTTTTCGGTTGCAAAAATTGTTTCTCCATTAAAAAATTAAAAATAACTTGAACAGTAGTATTGAAGAAATAAAAACATGCCAAGCATGGATCTCAGTGGTCCACAATCCCTGGCACATATATTTGCGCCGGATGAGCTGCAGCAACTGCCAACCGGCTTGCAGCACAAATTAAAATCTTACATTGACGGCTTCTTCGACGCATATTGCACAAAGCGAGCGGCCGCTCATCGTCTCAGTGAGTAAAGCTGCAGCCAGCAGTGAGGCAACTTCGACTCCCCACTTAAATATATTTATTTTTGATCCACTATCTTTTTACACCGTTCTCTTCGTGAATTACTTATATCGTCTTCCTCTTTTTCGCTTTGCGCTCTTCTAAGGTGAAACGGAACAAAAGAATGAAGAGTTGCAAAACCAAATCCTCGACTATCAGGTAAAATTCACAAACTTTGAGCAAAATGTGGCAGAGCTGCGCACCCAGTTGAATCAAGTGTCCGCTGAACGTGATCAACTGCTGGAGTCTGTGAAGACCTATGATCAAAATGCAGCCACACTGCGCAAAGAGAAGGTGTCCTTTGTGGATGAGCGTGACTCGCTGCTCAAGGTGGTCGAACGGCAGAATGGCGAACTGGAACGGCTCAAGCAGGATTTGCAAACGTATCAGCAGCAGCTGAGAGCCGCCATCACAGCCAAGTGTGAGGCGATAGCGCGCCTGGATGAGGTGCAAAGCAAAGAGATGTCGCTGGACATGAAGGAGCGTCGACTGGAGAGCGAGCATGCCATGCTCCAAAATGAGATACAGTTGCTCAGCAGCGATCTGAATCGCAACAATGCCGAACTGCAGAATCTGCGTCGCGATCACACCACGAACATCATGCATTTGGAGGTGCGTCTCAAGGAAAAATGCGACGAGCTGCAGATAATCCAAGGCCAGAGTGCCCAATGTTTGAAAAACAATGAGGAGCTGCAAAAGAAGATGGAGGACCTGAATAAATCAATGTTCCAGCACAATACGGCAACCGAAAAGTTCGTGGACACCCTCAAAAAAGAACTGGATACCAAGCAGAAACTTGTTGAGATCTATAAGAATGCCGATAGCCAGAATATCACCGAGCGCAACGAGCTGCTCCAAGGCATCTCGGATCTGAAGCGCATGCTGACCGATACCACCGATCAATACGGTGAACTGGAGGCCGAATTCCAGCAGTGCAAGACAGCACATGCCGATGAATTGACGGCGCTCAATAAAACAATTGACTCGCTCAAGCAAGAAATTTCACACTCCGGCGATTTGCTGAAGGAGGCCATGGAGCAGAGTCTGGAGAGCGTCATATGTAAAATGGCACCAACTGCCGCTGTAGCTAATCGTTTGATGCGCTCGGATATGTCGCTGACCGAGCTGTATTCCCTGTATGCGAAGAATTCCGAAGAGCTCGAGGGAAAGAATCGTGAGAATGCCCAGCTCAAACTGCAGATCAAGTCTATTGTCGAGGAAATCAATGAGAGTGCGCCTGTCTTGAAGAAACAGGATGATGACTACGCCAAACTGAACGAGGCACACACTCAGCTGCTGCTCCAGCGCGCTGAGATCGTCGAGCAGAAGCAGCGCATCGAAGAGGAACTGGAACAGACACAATTCGAAGTGACGCGTGCTGTCAAGGAGAATAACAAACTGAAGCAATCCCAAGCGGATTTGAGTCGTCAGGTTTGCATGCTGCTCGCCGAGCAAAATTGTCTGCGTGCTGGCGTCAATCGACCGCGCGATCAGTCCCAGTCTGGCATCATACACAATTCGAGTGAGGCCATCACTCGGAATCTTGTCACATTCGATTCGATTGCCGAATTGCAGTCGCAGAATGTACAATTGTTATCGATGATAAGGGAATTGACCACCGAATTAGAATCTTATGAGCTTCGAAACGATCAACTGCAGCTGAAGGCCTACGAGGACAAATTGGAGAAGGCCACAAGCCGTTTCGCTATAGTTGACGAGGAACTCGCCCAAAAGAGCAACACAATTGCCACACTAATGGCCAAGTGTGAGCACTACAAGAAGCTCTACTTTGATGCCCAAAAGAAACTGGGTAGCCAGATCATAGACATAGATGATTCCACCATACTCATTGACGAATCCAAGTCGGAGCAATCAAAGGCTGTTCACAATGCCCAAAAACTGGAAGCGGAAGCAAAGCTGGAGCGACGCATACGCAGCCTGGAGCAGCAGGTGGAGAATGAGTCGAAGAAATATGCAGCGCTCAAAGATAACTATGAATACTACACTAGCGAGAAGCGCAAGAATGATGCACTCGTCCAGGAGCAATTCGATTCGATGCGCAAGGAAGTCCGTGAACTCACTTCCGGCAATTGTAAACTGCTCAATGCCAACGAGTTCCAGAAGGAGCAAATTGAGCTGCTGCAAAAGGGAATCGCTGCGTATAAGCAACAGATTGCTGCACTCGAGGATCGCACCAAAAACTATGAGAAGACGATCATCAAGCACGAGCAAACCATTCATATGCTCAAGGATGAGGTGATGACGGCCCACAACAAACAGGTTACATCCGAAACGGAGACGCACAATCTGCGCCACGAGAATCGTGTGCTGAAGGACACCACCGCTCGAATGCAGGTCGAAAAGGAGGGCTACAATCGCGAGCATCAAAATCAGTCACTGTTGCTCAACAATCTGGAGTTCATCAAGGCTAATTTGGAGCGCTCGGAGGCGGAGGGACGTTTACGTCTCGAGCAGCGACTCGATGACACTCTCCGCGAGTTGGCCGCCCAGCGTCGCCATTTCTGGGAGGAGGAGGAGAAATCCCGCGGAACACTGAACGAATTCAAGCGTCAAGCGGAAACGGCCAACAAGCTGAAGGAGGAGGAGCGCCAGCAAGCCGAAAAGTGGCACAAGGAATTGATTGATGTGCGCGAGGAGCTCGCCGCCAAGGTCAGCCAGGTGAATGACCTCAGCAAGAAACTGCAGGAGAGCCTCACCCCATCCAAAGACGAGAATCCAATAACAGCGGCCAACAAAAAGGCACGCGAATTCGAGTTGCGCTACGAGCAGGCTAGAATCGAAATCGAATCCCTCACCAAGGAGCTGGCCAAGGCGCGTGAGCACGGTGATCAGTTCTACAAGATGTCCCAATCGGCAGAGAGTGAAATCAAACGATTGCACGATATGCATGCCGATATTGTAGCCAAGGCCGAGGCGGAAATCAAGAAACTTAAGAGCTCCGAGGCTGAGCTGCAGACGCGCGTCACCGATCTGGAAGCTGAGCTGATGCTCAGCAATGTAACCGAACAAAGCAAGTCCACCAATCAATCTGATCAGCTGAAGATTGCTCAGGAAGAGCTCAAGAATGTGCTGGAGAAACTGACCGAATCGGGTCGTGTCATTCGCACGCTGCGCGCCGAGAACTCCACGCTGTCCGAATCCCTCAATGCCGTCGAAGTCAAGTATGCCAATGAAATGGTATTGCACTCCTCCGACATCCAAGTATTGTCCAAATTCAAGACCGACTTCCTGAAGGTAAGTCATACACACACATATATACATATATATATGTAAACATAGTTTCCAAAGTGTCAGTTTTATTTATTTATTTAGTGCCAACTAAAGTAAAATATAAAAAAAGTAAAAATAGATTAAATTAAATTAAAAAATAAATAAATATTTATAAGATTTATGAAGGTAGTTAAATGCAAAATAGTGCAACATTTGTTACATGTTACCCAAACAGACCAACAAAAAAAATCGTTAGTGTGAATTAGTTACAAATGCATGCAAAAATGTTACTCACGAGGCAAGGCGTTTAAAATGTAGTTCTTAATGATAGAAATAGTAGACTCTAAATTGATTACATGATAAAGTCTATTATAGTCATTACAGAGGAATAGTTAGTAGTACAGGGATTGAGAGAAAGTGGAGAGAAGTAACGAAGCAGTCTCGAGGGAACAGAAAAATTAATTTGTCCAATCAACAGCGGAATCGGTTTCACCATATAGGAATTTAAGTACAAATATCACACCCAGCATAAAACAACGATTAGTTGGGGAGGGAAGGTTAATAAGGAGGAGTCTATCTGTGCGTGGAGATAATACACCATCAGGGTAGAAATAGAAAGCTGCTTTAGTGAATCGGCTATTGAGGAGAGCTCACACAAGACTCGTATTTTAGTATTGGCAATTTTTTTTTCCCTCCTGGGCAATCAATTTCAGTTTCTCACTTACACTGACACTTTCATTTTCTTTACCTTGGGCTTTATCTCGCTTTGAGATATTTTTTCTCAATTCCGTTAAAAACTAATATAATATGTATAAATTGAATGTTGTCTGTCAGGTGCAAGACGAACTGAATAAACTGAAGAATGGTCGTGAATCGCTGCAAAGTGCCCACGATGAGCTGCTGACGGCGAATGAAAAGGCGCAGATCACGTTGCAAAATGAGATGGAGGAGTCGGAGAAGCGTGTCACTGATCTCAATGCGCTCAATGCCAGTCTGCACGATCAGATCGAGGCGTTGACAACAAAGTTGGCTGCGCTCGCCCAGACTGCGTCGTCGACCAATATGTCTCTTAACGAATCGCTGATGGAGGCGGCCACATCGACCATGGAACTGAGCAGCTCAATGACGGCCATAGACGAAGTCAAGAGTAGTGAGCAGCTGCTGAAGATTATCAAATTTCTGCGCAAGGAGAAGGATCTGTATGCGGCCAAGCTGGACATACTGAAGGCGGAGAATGCCCGTCTCGTGTCGGAGCACACGTTGCTGCAGAAGAAGGTGGACGAGCTGAACGGTTATCTGAAGCAGGAGCGCTCCAAGAGCGAAACCGATGTCGTCTCAGCATCCAAGCACGAGGCTGTGCTTCGCAAGATAGAGACCCTCAATGCCATTACCGACAGCAATCGCATTTTGCGCGAGGAGCGCAATGCGCTGACAAAACGTGTCGCAGAATTGACGGAGCGCATCAGCAGCGTAGAGAAGGAGCTGTTCCCGCTGCAGTGTGGCAACAAGGAGTTGAGTTCAAAGATCGATGAGCTGAATGTGGAGAACACCTCGCTACGCACCGAGGCCATCAAGTGGCGTCAGCGTGCCAATGCTCTCCTCGATAAGAGCAACAGGAATCCCGAGGAGTTCAAGCGCCTGCAAGCTGAACGCGAGAGTCTCGCCAAGCTGCTAACAACCGAGAAGGAGGTGAACAAGAAGCAGTTGGACGAGCTAACGGCACTAAAATCGCGCCTCGAGAACGAAATTCCAGCGTTGAATAGGAATCTCCAAATACTGGATGAGGCGCGCAAGAAGCAAATGGACGAGTCCATGAACCTGAAGCAAACTAGCACACGACAGACGCAGGACATAATGGAGCTGAAGAATCGGCTGCTGCAAAAGGAGGAGGAACTGCTTAAAGCAAACGACGAGGTAGAGACAAAGGATAAGATCATCCAGGATAAAGACAGCAAGGAGATCATGCTGCGTAAACTGGCCAAGCGCTACAAGGACTATTACACCGGACTCCAGGCCCAATCCGGCGGCACTGACACCGTCGCCGAACTGGAAAAGGTACGCTCCGAACTGGACGAGCTGAACAACACAATGCGCAGCACCAAGGAGCAACACGAAAAGCTGCAAAAGGAGCACGACGAGCTCAAGGCACGCTCCAACGTAGAGCAGGCGAGTGGCGAGTCCAAGCAAAAGATCGAACAGCTGCTCAAGGAGCTAACCGTTACCAAAGCGGAGCTGACTAACCAGGAGTCGGCACTCGCAGGCACCAAGACCAGCTACGATGAGACTGTGCAGCGTCTGGAGAAGGAGTTGCAGGAGCACATTGCCAGCAACAAGGACATCAATGCTCGCCTCCAGCGCGAAAACGAATCCCTGCACATGCGCATCAATCAGCTGCAACGTCAACTGGGCAACCAACAGTCCACCAAGCCATCGACCAGCTCCGTGGGCATGACCGAGAAGGGCAACATCTCGGAATCGTCGCCACGCACAGCCAACGTGAAGCCCATGTCCGGTTCGGCCACAGTGCAGCAATCAGCAACAGTGACGCCATGGCGAGGCGGCGAGACGCCTCTGGCCAGCATACGACCCATATCTGTGCAGAATAGTCGCACGGCGGCCATATTGCCCACTAGTCAGCAGCCGGGTGCGACCACCTCGTCAACTTCAACGTCGACATCCACTTCATCGGCAGCCGCCGCCTCAGCTGCTGGCAGCAGCAGCACCAGCAGTAGCAGTAGCACCACCAGCTCCTCGGCTGTGGGCAATACTGCTCTGGTGCCGCCACAGCAGCAGGTGCATACCACTGGCAGTGCCACCTTGGAATCGATGGCCTCCTCATCGCCGACATCCTCGCATACCGATTATATGCCGTCGACTAGCTCCGCTGCGGTCGCCGTTGCTGCCATACCGCCGATGGGTGCAAGTGCAACGGTAGCGGCGGAGAGCTCTCAAGAGGCAGAGAGTGTCCAGCATCCGCAACAGAATGATGCACAGCTCTTTGTAGGCGGGGCACAGCAGCAGGTAGTAGCTCTTGTTTCGCCACGTGTCGAAGGCTCATCGTCGAGCAGCACAACAACCACATCGACGCCGACGGTGCCCAGCGTTCAGGATGCCAGCAATCAACAGCAGCCGAGCACATCGGGCAGCAGCAGCAGCTCATCGACGGTGGTCAGCAGTCACAGTCGCCATACGCCGTCCAGCAGTAACGTTACCACCACTCAAGCGGGCTGCTCCAAGCGTCCACGCGATGTCGAAGGCGACTCTTCCACCAATGCCGAGGAAGGTGGACCCGAAAAAATAGCCAAGATGACTAAGCGGATGCGCGCACCGATGCATGGTGGGGAATTATCTGCTGGGCACATTGGTGACTCTGGCATGGATGTGGATCAGATGCCCACGTCGTCGCAGCGAGACCAGGAAGATGAGATTCAGGTCGTTGACTCCGATGATGATGAGGAGGAGGAAGATGTGCTGGGTCCAATCGATGGTGGCGATGCCGAGCAGGAGGAGGGCTATGAGGACTCCTACGAGCAGGACAACGAAATCGAGGATAACGATGGTGCCGACGATGCACCCGATGAGCACAACGAGGTGGACGTAGAGCAGGTACCGGTGCCTACTCAGGCCGAGAGCCAGCTGCTCGCCAATTCACCCGCTAACTCCGTGTCCACGCAGCAGGAGAACAATCAGAGCCAGGCCATAACCAGCGGCAGCGGCGACTTGAATACACTCCAAATGCCACAGGCCGAGGCCAACTGGAAGCAGCAGGCGCCCTCAACATCAACAGCTGCAGCACAGCGCGGCCGCACTGAAAGGTGAGCAAAATGGACGAGAACTGATTTTTGACATGATTATATTTATTCCCCTAATTCCCCCCGCAGCTCTGTTGAGATTGTGAGCTCGCCCCAAGTCTCCAACTTTAGGGAGCAACAACAACCCACTTGCGTCGAGGCTGAGGTTGATGGCACAGCTGTAGCAGAGGCTGCTGCGGCAGCAGATGATGTTGCCGGCACCAGCGCCAGCACCAGCGTTGACTGCACCACAGCTGCCGCGGGCAGCTCACCGCAGAAACCGAATGAAGCAGCTGAACAGAGCAGTAGCACCAGCAGCGGCATGAGCCACAACACTGCCGAGGCCAAAGATAAACCGGATGAAGGCGAGCCGACGGGCGCAGAGAATGTAAGCGAGGCAGATGAAGCATTTGCTGAAGAGACAACAGCTGGACAGGCCGAAGAATCCTCCCAGCAGCTTAGCAATGAAAGTAAGTGTCTAAAAAGATAACGACGTAAAGAAAAATTAGGAATATCTGTTGAATAAAATCTGCTTATTTTCTCAATCAGATCCCAATGTGGGCACCAGTCAATCTGTGGAGAGAGATAATCAGGATAATCCGGCTGAAGGACCCTCGGAGGGTAACGAAGGTGCCGATGGCGTCTCTTCAGAGGGCGAAAAACAGGCCGTTGAAGTGGAGGTAACCCAACACACATTGTTACACATTTCACAATATTTAATGAACGTTTATCCCTCTAAATGTGTGCACAGGAGGAGGGTCGCGAAGCTGAAGCAACATCGCCGTCGGATAACACACGGTTCCGCACCTTGCGGAGCGCGGTACCCGCTCGTCGCGGCGGCCGTTCAATAATGCGCGGCAACAACAGCAACAACGCTAACAGGCCGGCACGCATTGTCTGGCAGCGCGACTCCGCCCCGGGAAATATGCGTGGAGGTCATCCCGGCATGCAAGATCACAATAACATGCCCAGCGGCACGCCCAACAGCAATCGCATATTCGCGAATCGTTCGCGCGGTCGTCGCCCGATGCGTCGTCCAGGACCAAACAATTTCAATCCCGGCGGTGGCGGTTATGCGTGAAAGGATGGTAGATAACCTTCTACTCCATACTGTTAGTTTATAAGGCCCCCAGGCATTTCAACATAATATATATTATAACACCAGCGGCACGCCCAACAGCAATCGCATATTCGCGAATCGTTCGCGCGGTCGTCGCCCGATGCGTCGTCCAGGACCAAACAATTTCAATCCCTGCGGTGGCGGTTATGCGTGAAAGGATGGTAGATAACCTTATACTCCATACTGTTAGTTTATAAGGCCCCCAGGCATTTCAACATAATATATATTATAACACCGATGATAGGATTAACATTAAATGCCCAATATTACAACAAAATCTTTCAAAAGTTAATTTTCTTTTTTTTTATTTGGTTTTGTAAAACCCTAATTCTGGAAAATTGTAGATGTGTCGTCATCTAAGATCTTGGGCGCTCCTTCTTTTCCTTGTACAGCGCCAACAGAGAGACGTTGGCCACTTTGACGACCTTGAAACGGACACCGGGAATATCACCGACGGCGTGACCTTTACGACCGAAACCGGCAACCAATACCTCGTCGTTCTCCTCAATGTAGTTCAAGCTACCGTCACGGGGCACAAAAGCTGTGATCTTTTTGCCGTTCTTGATCAGCTGCACCCTCACGCACTTGCGAATGGCAGAGTTAGGCTGTTTGGCTTCAACACCACTGCGGAAAGAGCAATGCAAAAATTAAATTTAATATGCCTCAAACTAGATGATTTGTGTACGGGTACATTAAAATTCGGTTGTCCTTGCTGGCGATAACTCACAGTATAATCCTGTGATTTGATTTTCAAAAATAAACAAAACACAAAAATATACTGCGAGACATCGAGAGTGGTGGGCTTAACAGATCTATCTAAATATATATATCAAATTAAAAACACTTCTGTATACTAAAGTATACTGCATAGCTGATAAATGTCCACTTACACCTTCTCAAGGACAATGCCCTTAGCGTGAGAGGCACCGCCGAAGGGATTGGCCTTCCATCTGGTGCCCAAATGTGCCTTCTTGTAGTCCTTGTCGGCCCAACGCTGGTCGCGACGGTGATTCACATGCTTTCTGGCAGTGCGCAGACCTCTAGGCTTGCCTGTAAATTGCAATAAACATTTCGATTTAGTTAACTTTTTGTTGCAGCCCCATAGAAAACAATCAACACAATTGTAAACAAATGGCGAATTCAGCGGCGTCATTTTAAGGTTAGTTTGAAGTAGATACAACGAATTTGGATGCACTCGAATATTTAAACAAATAACACTTGCATTTATTGAGCTGTACAGTATTTTTAATGTAAAACAAGTCTTCGACTTGTTATATAGCAAGATTCTTTTGGAATTTGTCGATTTTTAGCAGTCAAAAAATTACAGACTTAATTTGCAAGATTTGGTGTTGAGCGTATTAAATACATTTTAATGCCGGCCGGTTTAAAATCACTTACATTAACTGCAACATAATTGCTGTAATTCATTTTGCACTCGTTTTGAACGACGAAATATGCGTATTTCACTCTTTTTAACAACTCACCCATGATTTTCCAACTATCTCAGGCAATGGCGGAAATAAAAGAAAGAGGAAGAGCCGATTTCTTATTCTTCGCATTACTTGCAGGGCTGATTGTGACATCGATATATATCGATATGCCAACGTTTGTACGATAGTTTGTGGAACTGCCAGCTCATCACAGCAACTCTGGAATAAAGTGTTGCCCATCAAGGAAATTTTTATTTTTACTGCCATTCAAGTAGTAACTACCCTACAAATATTTCAAATACTAGTTATGGTTACCATAAACTGTGTAAACTTTTACCATAAATTAAAGCATAAAACGCTTTTGAGTTTTGGTTTTCTGATTTAAAACTTTTTGTAACATATTCGTTTAGGAATATGCTGTATCTTTTTCTCTGTAGGGCAATCGAGAATTCATAAACAAAATACATGAGAGATCTGCATTCATTAAACAATCGCGCAGCAAAGATTCGAAGAAATTTTAAAACACCATTTTAATTTCCAAGTGCTTCTGATATACTACTTGATTTCCGGAGTGCTTTGAATATATTTTTGTAGAATTCTGTCATGACATCTATACGCAAAAAACTGGTTGTAGTGGGCGATGGGGCATGTGGCAAGACCTGCCTATTAACGGTTTATTGTCAAGATAATTTCCCATTGGATTATGTTGCGACAGTATTTGAAACATATGTTGCGGATGTGGAAGTAGAAGGATCAAAGGTTCGTATTTAGGTGCACCACTTTATTTTTGTGTATGTTGTATGAGCAATATTGCAAGCGTGCAACAACAATTGCGCGGACTTATTTATATAGATAGTGCATGTGTATGCAGTGGTTTTCATTTAGTACTCATCTTATTTTAGCACGTGCCTGCCCCACTGGCGGCCCAATTTTTCTGCTCATGTATGATTCATAATAAATAGCAAAATTAATTATTTACTCTCTTCCAGGTGGAATTGGCGCTGTGGGATACAGCTGGCCAGGAAGATTATGATCGATTGCGATTGCTAAGCTATCCGGATACTGATGTTATAGTCATGTGCTTCTCCATCGATCAGCCCTACTCTTTAGAGAATATTCAAGATAAATGGATACCAGAGGTGAAACATTTCTGTCCCAATGTTCCCATTATTTTGGTTGGCAACAAATGCGACTTGCGCAACGATCCGACAACTATCCAGGCAAGCTTTTTACAAACTTCGAACTTTATCAACTTAACTAAAATGCTGCTTCCCACTCACAGGAACTGTCACTGCTGGATCAGCAGCCGATCAAAACAGAGGATGGAATGACTATGGCCGAGATTATTAATGCTTTTGCGTATCTCGAATGCTCCGCCAAAATGCAGGAGGGTGTTCGCGAAGTCTTTGAGACAGCCACGCGAGTTTCCTTGCAGGTCAACAACAGAAGGAAGAGAACGAGATGTTTTGATTTCCCATGTAAACTGCTATAACACATTATTTATTATACCGACATTGTAACGCTTCCTTTTTGATTATAAAACCTTTCGCTTTTGTTAATTTGCAAAAATAAGTACGTTCACTTCAGCGCCCAATTATTTGATATTATCTACTTCAATTTAAATTTCCTGTAAAAATTGCGTTCAATTTATAATAAACCGACTGGAAAAGAATGTGAATTATGAGAAATAGATTTTAGTCGATTGATTACAAATACTTTTAGTTTTATTTTGTAATGTAAGAGCTGTTGCCGTTTGTTCGTTTATTCGCATATGCCGTTGATTTTCTCTAAAGCGCGGTCAATTATTCAGAAACTTACCCGCATTAATTAACCGATCGCGCGGTTAATATTATAAAAAAATTATAATAAACCATTTCAATTTTCGACTGCATCTGATACACTACGTGGTTTGCGGAGTGCTTTCAACAAATATTTTAAGATTTCGATCATGCCTTCTACACGCAAGAAAGTGGTTATAGTGGGCGATGGGGCATGTGGCAAGTCCTGTCTGTTAACCGTTTTCTGTTCAGATAATTTCCCACTCAATCATGTGCCGACAGTGTTAGAAACATGTGTTGCGACTGTGCAAGTAGATCAATCAACGGTTTGTGTGAAATTATTTCACTTTTATTTGTTTTTTTGAATATGTTGTATGAGCAATGTTACAAATTTACAACAACAATTGCTTGAACTCAATTTAGTATATATCTGCTGCACTTTTCGCCTGTTATTAATAATAGATAGCTAAATGGATTATTTACTCTCTTCCAGGTGGAATTATCGCTGTGGGATACAGCCGGGCAGGAGGATTATGATCGATTGAGAGCGCTAAGCTATCCGAACACTAATGTTATAGTTATGTGCTTCTCGATCGATTGGCCAGATTCGTTGGAAAATATTAAAGTTAAGTGGATACCAGAGGTGAAACATTTCTGTCCCAGAGTCCCCATTATTTTGGTTGGCAACAAAAGCGACTTGCGCAATGATCGGAAAACTATAGAGGCAAGCTTATTATAACTCTGAGCCGTATCAAGTTAATTAAAATGCTGTTTGTCATTTGCAGTACCTGTCCCTGCAAAGGCAGGAACCCGTCAAAACAGAGGAGGGCTTGAAAATGGCCAAAGTTGCCAATGCTTTTGCATACGTTGAATGCTCCGCCAAATTGATGACGGGAGTTCCCGAAGTTTTCAAAGCAGCCACTTTAGCATCATTGCACTTGAAAGAAGAGAGGAAACGATGTAAAATTCTATAATACAATATTTATAAAATGAAAAGATCAATCTTTACTTTTGATTCAAATACCTTGCAATTTCATTAATTTTCAGTAATAAATATAAAGTTCACTTCACTTTTTACAAATGTTTCATTTAATTTATCAGTTTTAAAACGAATGTGAATTATGAGAAATATATTTTACTTTTTTGATTACAATTACATTGGTTTCCTGTGATGTCAACGAAATTTTAATCATTCGTTATTGGTGTGTATCGCAGTCCAAAATTGATTCGTGAATCAGGGTTGCCCGCATTCGAAGATCTTTTAATAAAAGAGAAATGTATTACTTGCTAACTTTTAGGTGGAAATGTCGATATGTCATAGAGCAGGAGACTTTCGATCGATTGAGAAAGCTAAGCTATCCGAACGCTAATGTTATAGTTATGTGCTTCTCGATCAATTGGCCAGATATCTTAAAGAATATTAAAGATAAAAAAATATGTGCAACGACCCGAATCATGGCAAGCTGGTTACAACTAGGAGTCGCATCAAGATAATTAAAATGCTGGGCGTCAACCGCAGGAACTGTCTTTGCAAAGGAAGCAACCCGTCAAAAAAGAGGTGGGTTTGAATATGGCCGAGGTTGCCAATGCGATGAAAAAGGACACTCAGTATTCAGCATTGTACATATGAGAAATAAATTTAATTTTCATAATTTGACTATTATTTTATCTTTTCCTTTCCAATAATAGAAAACGCCAAAAATAAATTAATATTCTTATCTTACAAGTGGACAGAAAATTGCTCTCCATTTTACAAATTGGGCAATGCTGGTTGATTATCAATCAAAAGTAACCGAAAAGTATTCAACAAGTTGATAGGCAGTAGCAATGAATGGTACTATATATATATATATATATATATATATGTGATAAGTGCTGAAGCCCTATACATAATTAAAGCAGAGAATTTTCGAGAATGTGATTTACACATGAAACGTTCGCCAGTGCTCACTAAATAATTTGCAAGTTCATGGCACGGTTAATGAATGCCAATTTTCATGATTTTGCTATTTTTTTTGGATGGTTTTTGTCCAATCATGGTTTATTATCTTGAGAATGGTTTGATTATTGATCTATTTCATAGTTTCTTGCAATTATTTCAAATTTGTAATGTAATGGTAGCTGTGCTTTGAGTCGGTAACCTGTTTAAAAAAAAGTGTGAATATCGATAAGATATTCCCCGAAAAATGTGAATGAATCTCATTCAATATTCGTTTATCTATTATTAGAGGAATATACCAAAACTACCAATACAAATATAAACACAAGCAGGCAAACACGCAGCCGCATCAAACATACATAAAAAATTAGAAGCGAAATGAGCAATCGCTAAAGTTTCAGAGTGAATCAACGAAATTTGAAGATTTCAGCTAAGAAACACGAACAACAATTCGGTTGAGTTGAATCGGAATCGAAATCAACGCATTGCGTATACGTTTGTTCTTCTTCTGAGTTTATTTCTTTATTTTTATTTGTTTTGGGCAGGCCATTTTGTCAAACGGGCAAAGCGGACTCAAGGCGAAGGCGCAGGCGACGACTAAGGAGCGGGCACATATCAAAATCGAGCGAGCGAGTCCGAGAGAGGGAGAGCGCGCTCTCTTCATATGCTACGCACATGCACACTGCTGCAGTTACACTCACACATGCGCAATGCTTTTAGACATGGGCAGCGCGCCATGTTTCTGTAGTTTTGCCGGTAGTTGCTGTAACTTTATTTTTTATGCTGTCTGGCGATAGTTGTTGCTAATGTTGGGTCATTTTCATTCACGACGCCGCATGAGCGATAACGACGGAGGGTGTAGTGTGGCGCGGGAGGAGGGTGTGTTTAGCTGTCTGATAATGTGCGTTTACAAGAATGCGAGAACAAGAACGAACAACAACGAAAGCAAACACAAACTCACACAGATGCCAACAACAAATGCAAACACAACATGTGTGAGTGTGCGTTTTTTCTTTTTTGTCTTTTTCTGAGTTCTCTGAAGTGCCTTCGTATAGCGCGGCAGCCTGCTGCGTACTGTTTTTGTGCTGCTCGTGTTGTCGTTGGTGCTGCTTGCTTGCTGTTGCTGCTCTTGCTGCTCTTGCTGCTGTTGCTGTTGCTGCTTTTGCTTGGTGGTTTATACTGCCAACACATTTCCATTTCACTTCAGTAATCTTCAGTCAGTCGCTCGGATCGGTCGGTAAGCGCGCGATCGATACGTTTTAAAAAAAACATAAGAAATACAAAAATAAAAAAAGGAAATAAAGCGAAACACCGCTGAGAGCAAAACAACCGCTTGAAACAGAATAACAAAATTATAGAATAATTTACACATATATTAAGTAACACAACGACTTTATTGAAACGCGCGCCTTTCGCATGCGGAGGCAGGTCGCATATTTTATATGCCACATATTTGTATGTATGCGTGCACTTTTATAATACTACATATCTATATATATGTATATAGACGCCCAAACACTTGGGCGAATCGTTACGAACAGCTGCTAAACCGCTACAGATAATCAGATACATATACAGATACAGATACATAAACTAGAAGTATTTATAAACGCGTTCGCTCTTCTCTGTTCAGTTTCTAAATTGAGGCGCTTTTTTTACAGTTAACTTTCGCTTTTTTCTGTGTCTGTCTGTGCGTTTCATGTTTGCTTTCGCTTTCTCGCTTCAGAAATTCTTAGCACTGCCCACGACTGGGCGCCAGAAATAGCCCAAAAAATCAACAATTCAACAAAAAACCAAAAATACCAAGACGACAGCGTGTCCCGTTTTTTAATTTAAAAAACGAAAATATACAACATTCAAATAGTCAACGGTATTGAACACAGCAAACAAATTGAAAGCTGCAACAGACGCCAAACACATCAACATCAAAAGGTAAGCAAGCACAAGAGGGCCAACACACACACACACAGCCGCATACATATACAGATGAGTGGTTAAAAAGACTGGGCCTTATGCCTGTGTCACATGACCGTGCCCCTGCTCGTCTCTCCCCTATTCTTGACCCGGCCGAAAACGAGTTTTTTGGCTAACAGAAATGAATAAAAAAAGTAAAAATAAAAAAAAAACACACGTCGCGACGTCTGCCACTAACTCCAATTGAGACGACTCCGGCGAACTAAGTCACAATATTTTTAATGTTCTAACCTTAGCGCGGCGTTCTTCATATATTTTTCATGTAGCCGACAACTCGTTTTTGTTGTTGTTGTTGCAGTTCTGCATGAGGCGCAGTAGACTCATCATCAGGTTAATTCCAGGAATCAGGATCCAGAAACACGTTAACGTTTCACACATAAACGGCTTTCGAGTGCCTTTTATGGATCCAATTCGCTGACTTTGCTTCGATGCTATTTTTTTTCTTGTTTTCCGTTTTCTGTTTTTCGTTTTTCTCCCCTGAACTTGAGCAACAGCGGAAGAAAATCAGATTAAAAATAGATCGATAATAAGCCTGAACTTATTTATATACACACATATAACAAGAACCGATACATATACAGATACAAATACATTTACCCGCTAGTTATGCAAATGTCGAACCCAGTTATTCCAACAATTTACTGCTATCTTAATTGCACCCACAATTAGCATGCAAAATTTAGCCCGAAAAGGAAACATACAAATTCTAGAACAAACTTTTGGGGTTTTTTTTAAAGCAAACCGATGAATAAATGGAACACACCCATTATATTACTCTATTTATAAATGACTGTGCACTGAGTTATCTATTGAAGGCCTATCAGGGTGACGATAATTTTGTCTTTTGGTCAAGGCTTTTTGAGCGTGTCTTTGATTTCTGGCCGGCAGTTTTGGGAAACTTTATAATATATTTGATATTTTGTTTGTATGCGTAAGTAACACGCCTTTCATTAACCGGTTGGGGCCTAAAATGTTGAACCGTTATTGATATCTTGATTATGTCGCTTGAGCAACTCGTATAAGAAATGAGCATTATCGACTTGACGATACACTTTACTGTGCCAAAAGGAAACAAAACTGTTGCAAAGGGGGGTTTTAATGATCTTACAAATCATCAAATAAAACGAACTGGCGAAGTTTATATATATAACTGTTAGGTATATAAGTGTAGTTAAGGTTAAAATCATTTATATTTGGATAGCAAAAGCATCTATCTACACAAGCTTTGTTCAAGAAGGATATGACGTGCGAGCGTCATCAAGAAGCATTAGAACTGCAAGCAGAAACCGATTCAGATTCAGATGCTAATGACCCAAATTGGTTAACGCCTAATTACATTTAAAGTAGATTGTGGCATGCTGGCAAATATTTTGATTAAATAAAAGCAATAGCAGAACTAGGCTAAGCTGCAATCGGTATTAAGTATAGATTGTTTACATATATAATTAAGTGAGTTATGTTTGTGCTTGTGTTTGTGTATGCCTGTATAGTAAACATGTTTTGTGCATTTACAATTCAACGCAGTCAGTCAGTCAGTCAGTCAGTCAGTCATTGCCAAATAAGTGAGGCTTTCAGCTAAGTTTTTCGAAATTCTTGCGGCTATTTTTTGAGGCTTTATTCATGGATTTTTTTGTTTTATTGGACAAGCCTCAGTGCGCTTGCGTGCATAACCTTTTTTTCTTCTTTTTAATTGAGCACATTAAATCTTTCCACAGCGCTTGTAAGAAAACAAATAAATCAAAATAAGAACAGAGACACAGCTAATCTTGGTAAATATTTACATACTTGCTGCTTGACAGCTTCTGCCCAGCTTCCACTTGATAACGTTGATAAGGCGGGTAGGACAATTTGAGAATACGATTGCAGAATGATTTTTGTCTTACTTTGTTTTGTATTTGTTTGCGCTTTTCTTATCAGATTTGTTTTAAATTCGAGCGTGCTCTAATGCCAATGTCAAACTGACGGGGTCACGAATTCAATCACGAACTGCATTTTCCAATTGTAGCTCAAGTGAATGAATCTATAGCTAATATACTTATTTGCTGCCGATGCCCAGTTATACCCCATACCAAATGCGAATAACCCAATTAATATTCAATTTACACTCACTTGTTGGTTAAATCAGTTGAATGCTTCTCTCACCCATTGTGCGCAATTTAATTGCATCACTGTCAATAATTGCAGGACTTAGTTATATTTTCCATAATTTAAACATGTTAATTGATTTAGAATCGCATGCTCCACTTCCGACCAAAGAGCGCTCGGGTTATTTTTGGAATCGGGTTCGGGTTCTCGGGTTCGGTCTCTTAGTTCTTCTGTACATTGATGGAGCAGAGAGCCAGGCGACCATTGATCGCTCCACTAATTGTTCATTGACACTGGCAGTGCCACCACTGAGTTGACTGAGTTGACAGGCCTTTGTTCATGCCGATAGCGTCGACAGCAACAGCCACAACAAATGTAGCTACAACAATAAATACAAAACTGATAAAGTTTCTCTGTATCACACATCATTCAAATGTACATATGCAGAAAGATCTTTCTTTTGAACTCTTAAGTTTCATTACTCTTGCTGTAATTTGGACTTTAGTCCTAAGGGTGATAAATGTCAGCAACAATGTGATTATGACTTTGTCAAAACTGTTTTTAAATTCGTATACTCCGAATTTCATTGGAAACATGACTTCTTATCAAAATTAATGTGGTTTTCTTTACTCGTTGGCCAAAATATAATGTAATTTTCCACTGAATTACAAATTCTGATGGTATGGCAAAAAAAAACCACACGCTTCGAATACTGATAAACATTTAGTTGTTTTTTAATATTCAAGCCGAATGCCACATGGCATTTAAAATTATCCTGAAATCATGCCGTACTTTCTTCTCCCCCTCACCTTCCGCCGCCTCTCTCACTTCAGTGGCGCATGCGCGACTCACACGAGCCACGAGCTTTGGCGGTGATTCAGACTGAGTAACTGAATCACACTGGGTGAAAGGCCGTTCAATGAACTTGGATTGCAAACGAGACCACAAACAACCAAAAACACAACACACAACACAGAAGACAGTTGTTTAAAGTGTTTCACAAAATTTGGGCCAAATGTAGTTGAGGCGAGTGGCGCTGATTCGAGTGGGGGCCAAAAGCAATTGGGGCTAGCAGTGTGGAGTGTGCTTGCCATATTTGGGGGGCAGGTAACAGGTTGTTGTTGTTGTTGTTGGTAATAGCAACAAAAGCGACAGCTAATTAAAATTTTCAGCATAAAATCATTTAATGAGTGCTATATACATATGTAGCTACAAATTGCTCTGCAGCACTGTGTGTGTAGCTACAAAGAACAAAAAGCAGAAGGCAGATGGACAGATGGACAGATGAGGCACAGAAGTATACATATGTTTTTTAAATGAGATACGTAAGCAAATAGATATAGATACAGATACAGAAATTGCTAAAGATACTTGTGAGTACATGTTTACTCATAGTTATGCTAAAAGGAAAAACCAGCAACAGGAAAAGCAACCAGCAACTTGAGAACGTTACACGTCTTTCTGTTTGTCTGTCTCTCTGTCCGTCTGCCTTTCTCTCTCTCTCTATCTGTTTCTTGGTCTTTCTCTCTCTCTCTCTCTCTCTTTCTGCCCATGGCCATATGTGTTTACGTATTGTATTTGTTAATTCAATCGACGGGCATCAATTTAAGAGCCGTCAACAGGCGCAATTGTCTCTGACAACTGTGCGACTGACGCCAGAAAAGGTGTGAGTGTGTGTGTAAGGGGGTGTAAGAGGCGTCAATTGATGGATAGGCGCTACTATTTGCGCACAGCGGGATTAGCTTACAACCAGGCAAAGGATAACAACTCGACTGCAAAATACTACTGCATAAATGACATAAACGTGCTGTCGCCTAACCCAAAAGCAAAGGAGAATTACAATAATAAAAAATCGAGCACACCTCAGCTGAAAATTGCACGACTAGCAGATGCTCTGTAAACTGTTGCCTACTTTGATAGAGTAATTTTGAATTCTTTGCGAAACTCTTTTGCGATTGTTTAACTGATATTGTAAATAACATGAGATACACAGATACCATTTTATCCAAGAGTGGAGTCTATTTAACCCACTTTGCTTGTTGACAGGGTATATACAAATTCAGGAACTGTCTGGAAAAGAAAAACACGTGAAACTGGGCGCGTCCTCCGGTTCACAAGTGGTTTGCACTTTGTGCAAAACAAAATGGTTCGATTTCGTTCAACAAGTTGACAACGGTCTATTTATAGTATGCATGGGATAGGATTGGATAGCATGGCAAGCCAGTTAAGAGTGCGATCCCAGAAGCCGAAGCCGAAGCAGAAACAGAAACACTTAAACGGCTTCTTCTTGGGCTGACAGCTCAGAGCCATTTCCTATTCGGCCAGCCATTTGGCACATACGTGTGTGTGCATAAAAAGCAATCATGAAATACGATACGAAAGCAGCCAATCATAATAACAATATTGCATAATAAACGACAGTGAAACGCAACGATATAATATATAATATACCATAAACCGTCGACCAAAATTCAATTAATCAAACAATCGAAAGTCACATGCCAAGTGGCTAGTTAGTTAGTGGGTTGCTACGAAGGTTCAATATGTGTATTATCTGGTACTATGGTCCCTGATAGAGCGGCAAATCCGTTAAGGCCGTCTTATCTGCCAGTCACACGCAGCGGCTAAAACAAATCTGCGAAAAGCATTTAACTTATGCCGCTGTCCTCTTAATATGTAGGCAGACAGTTAACTATTTACAATCCTCTAATCAGCCGCTAATCATCAGCGCCTTAAAATTGTATGATCGGAGTTGCCATGCAATAAAAACAAATAATAAAACCGCAAAAAAAAAAATGGAATTGTACTTGTTGAAAACATAAACCATTTTGCCAGTGCAGGGTTGTGAAGTGCTTATAATGCTGAAGATAATCAGTTTTCGTCAAGTACTAATTAATTACACCAAATCTCTGGTATCGTAAATCTTTAATATCGCGGTTTAATTATATCTGGATTTTTTCATTATCAACATAAATATTGATAGAGATACGACAAGAAACGTCGGTATGGATGGATCATTTGGATTAGTTTGTGTCATGATTATAGATAGTATCGACAGACGTTCCCTACAATTTATGAATCAAAGTTGTAGGTTGATGTGGAAAAATGGTAGATCTTTAAAGGTGAAGAAATTGTTATGAATAATTCCCCAATATTTTATAATGATCATATACAAAACATCAAAGGAATTATAGAGTATGTAGGGAGTCGAGTAAGTCTCTTACATGTTTGGGATTCGAAAAGCCTCTGCTCTAACAAATAACAATCTATCAGCTTGGAAAAGGCCATTTGTATCTAAATTGCATATATTATATATCTTATATATATATCTTAATTTTCTCAGAGAGCGCACACATTTTGTAAGCTAAATAAAGGGAAACAAATAATTGTTTTTACACCAAAATGTTGCAGTACCTTTCAGTTTATGGCAGCCATCAGGTCTATCTATCTAACTAGTTATGCATTCTGTCCGCAATCATGTCCAGATCAGATTAGATTAGGCCAAAAATAAAGAATCAAGGTCAAGCGCTTCTTAGCCGAAAAACGTTGGTACGAAAAATATAAACAGCACAAACAAAATTGAAGAAATATAAATTGCCAAAATATTTGCACGCAAATAGACAAATTCTTGTTGTGCACCATTGTATGTGTCAGGAAAAATGACGGGCAACCTAAGAAACACAATTGCTTAAAATTCTAGCCATTATTATTTATTTTTGTTTTTTTTGTATGCAAAAAAATAATTATACTTTTTTTGCGATTTATTTGCGAGTGTTTTTTAAGCAGCTTTTGACGTAGTTGTTGTTTTGTTCTGTGCTTGACATTGCCACTGCCGTTGTCATTGAGCAAGGGGGTGCGTTGACGTTTGACACCCAACCCACACACCGCCCCCCACACACCCGCGCCCACCTTGCCAACACCCACCCAGCGATTGACGTCGTCTCGATAAGCAAAAGTGCGGCACAATAATTCAGATACATAAACATCAACAGATAAAATGTGCAAATGCGTAGGAGATATATACACGTGACAAATATATATATATATAAATGTAATCAGAGTATTGAAAATGGAAAGTGTTTTTTTTTTGGGGGCGCGCATACTCAATCTGTGTGATAAGCATTTGCATAATAGAGATTACGAATTACGAAATATTAATAATCGATTCTGTTTTGATTTCAGCTGGAATATGCCCACGCAGCATACGAGATCACAGGATGAGCTGGGAGCAGCAAGTGCTCTTGTGTCCAAGCATCCGGATAGCAAACCCGAAACCGACAAGGACGATGTGGAGAATATTGAAACGGCAGCGGTGGTGGTGCCACCGGACAGTGGCTGGGCCTGGGTGGTAATGGTCGCCTCATTCCTCTGCTGCACCGTCATCGATGGCATCGTCTTCTGCTCGGGCCTCATACAGGTAGAGCTGCGTAAAGAGTTTAACGTGTCCACGTTTTATGTGACGTTCGTCTCGTCGTTGCTCAGCGGTTGCTATTTGATGGCCGGACCATTTGTGAGCGCATTGGCCAATCGTTTTGGATTCCGTGCGGTTACCATTGCGGGCGCCATCTTCGCGGCATGCTGCTTTGGCCTCTCATATTTTGCCACCAGTGTGGAGTTCCTGTTTTTGGTCTACGGCGTTCTGGGCGGCATTGGCTTCTGCATGGTCTATATACCCGCTGTGGTTATCATTGGCTTCTACTTTGAAAAGTGGCGTGCCCTGGCAACGGGAGTCGCACTCTGTGGCTCCGGTGTGGGCACCTTTGTCTTTGCCCCGCTGACCAATATGCTGCTGGAGAACACCGGCTGGCGCATGACCCTAGCGGTCCAGGGAATCATGATTCTTTCGTGCGCATTCTTTGGACTCGCCTTCCGTCCCATCCAACCGATCACGCTGGGCGTCACCGACGACGGTAGCGATGAGAAGGTCAAGCTCAATGGACACGGTAATACGGTGGCGCCAACGCCCCAACTGCATCAGGCTGCATTCACGAAGCCGCTGCCCGAGGGACGCTTTGCCTACTCCATGCCCAATTCGGCACACAATACCTATATGGGCGCCTCGCAGCGTCAACATTATCCCACGGCAGCGGAAATCTTCAAGGGCATGAATCTGGAGCGTCGGCCATCGGGTCACGCCAGCAAGGGCACCGAGTTGAAGCAGCTGCGCAAATCGCAGCCAACGACACCGAATGGCGATCCTCAGCAGCTGACATTCAATCTGCACAAGGAGCTGACCACCGTCGGCGAGAACGAGGAGGAGGCCGAGAACGATAATCTGTTGGAGACGGAGGTGAAGGCGATCAGCATTCAGGCACGTCGTCACACAGTCTCGGGACGTCGCCCACAGGATTTGGCCAAGCGGGCAGCTGCCTCCGCTCAAGATGGCAGTCATCAGCCGTCGCATTCCTCGACGCGTCCCATGTACAGAGATGATGCATTCTTTACGGGCTCCCTGACGCGCATACCGCAATATCAGTCGCAGACATCGCTGGCTTATCACATGTCCGTCACACGGTTGCCTACCAAGCAGGACATGCTGGAGGATAGGCAGAAGGGTTGTCGCATTTGTCCCGAGGCAGTGCGTCGCACGCTCTCGACCATGTTGGACACCAGTCTGCTCAAGTCACCGGCATTTATGTGCTTGGCCGTCAGCGGTTTCCTTACCATGATGGGCTTCTTTGTGCCCTTCACTTTCCTCGTTCCTCGCGCCACGGACGCTGGCATGTCCAAGGAATCGTCGCTGTCCCTTATCTCCGGCATTGGCATGATCAACACATTTGCTAGGATCGTTTGCGGCTCCCTAAGCTCCTTCCCCAGCGTCAAGCCACTGTGGCTCAACAATATCGCCCTCACCGCCGGCGGATTGGCCACTATATTCAGCGGTGTCCTCATCAACTCAGCCACCCAGTGGACATTCGTCGTTTTCTTTGGCATTTGCATTGCCTGCTTCTCGGCGCTGCGTTCGCTGATTGCCGTCGAGCTGATCGGATTGGAGAAGCTAACGAATGCGTTCGGCTTCCTGATGCTCTTCCAAGGTCTGGCCGCTGTCATTGGTACCCCCATAGCTGGTGAGTGCTTATTAATAAACTATAATAAATATTAATAAATTAAATAATATAATAAATTTATTGGCACGCATATCATCGATGGGAAATAACTTGTTTACTTGATAACCTTATCATTTAGATAGTGACTCTTTTAAAAATTGATGTTGTTATTTGTTATTATTAACTATGTGCTATTATTTTAATTTCGGGATCTGTCTTAAACAATAATAATATATTAGTTTTAAAAACACTTATACAACTAACGCAAAAAACTTTTCGAATATTTGAGATTTATTTGTATTTGCTTTGTTTACTTTTTAGGCGCTCTTTACGCAATGACCGACAGCTATAATGTGACCTTCTACTTTGCTGGCGGAATTATTCTGCTGTCGGCCTTCCTGTGCTATCCACTCACTTGCGTATCCAACTGGGAAAACCGTCGCAACGCAAAGAACGAGGAGCAGTCAACGGCCTAAGCGGAAAGCAAGCCAAACGATTAGCAGATAGATAGATAGAGCGAGTGAAAGCAGAATCAACCAATTCGACAAACTGGAAATTTCGGCAAAGTGTCGCAAAATGTCTTCTGATAACAACACTGTGTCCCATTAAGTGGTTAATACAACACTAATTGCCAATCACTCGATGTTCTTGAAGATGGAAGAAGTCTAACCAGTAACTGACAACTGGACAGCAAGCAGATAAAGAAAGTGAAGAAGAAGATGAAGAAAAAGAAGAGGAAAATGAAGAAGAAGAAGAAGAAAAAGAAGAAGAACAAGGAGCAGTTGTAGATTAAGCCAAACTGCTGTCAGTGCTTGCTGCGGAGCAGCGTTGAAGCATGTGGTACTTGAGATGTCTCCTTGTCTTGAACTAGATTAAGTAGCCTAGATTAATGCCTAGATTAGGCATTAGCTTAAGTATAATGTTTGTGCCTTTATCTTTATCGAGTGCCTCGCCTCAACCTAAACTCACACCCACACACTCACACACACACACAGTGCATGTATAGTAGATCAAGCTTTAGTATTGATCAATCAAATTGTAACTACATTTGTATATACCAAATATACATGCATATACATACATATACATTTACCATATAACGTGGTCAGTCTTAAGTGCTTAAGTGGGTGTTTAAAACAAAAAGAAGGAAAATTATGCTGATTATAAAAATTATATTCATATTTATAGCAGCTGAGCGCATGGCTGGGCCACAATTCGACTGCCAATTTAGAAGATGAGGAGGTTGCATTTGTTTAATTGATAAGTTTGACTAACTAAACTGATAGCTTCTGCTCCAGGCTTGTTGCATAGTTTGTACATATGTAAGTTCTAGCTCTAAGTAAACACATAAACCAAACACACACATACACACTGTCACACTGTTGATGTTGTTGTTGCAGTGAGCCAAAAGGTCATTGCACCGTAGAATCCGAACCCAACTCCAATCCGTTGTCATCGACTCGTTGATAATTGATTATAAGGAACAAACAAAACGTTGGACAATCTGAAAAATGTGTTGTGACCCGTTAATACACACACTCACACAAACACACACTATATATATATCAATATGTATATATATATATATATATATTTACTGTTGCATACATACTCAAGCAAAGTAAAGCGCACTTTGTGCTTATGTTTATCAACTATAATATGTTAAAATATTATTATGAAAATGATAATAATGAGAGAAATACGAAACAATACAACCGACTATACGAGATATCTCTGCATATGTATCTATCTAGTTTATTTAACAGTTATACATTTCACTATATAAACATTTGAATAATTTACAAAACCTACAATGTTATGCGTTTTTCTTGTGTACCAAAATCTTTTTTTTTCGCCTTTTGCCGGTGGGGAACTAATTTTTAAATATTTTGTTTGCCTCTGCTCTTTCGGATAGCATATGCACCCACCGCGAACACCAATTAGGTTCGTGTATTAGATAAATTACCCAGGGCAACAACATGTACGCACGGACATCATGCAGTCGATGGGTAAAATCGGCCAAGTCGATCATATCCAAGGATCTACTGTTTCTTACTATTCAAATATGGGATCACCTAAGAACCGAAACACTTGATGAAATTTCGCACAGAACGATCGGAAATCAATTTAAATCACTTTTCTTTTTGGAAAAGGACGATTTGGATGCCCTGCAGCCAGTGGTAGCTTTGGTCTAAACACGATGTTTGCTACTGCCGAGCTATTAGCGATACTCTGATTTAAGGCAATTCCTGTTATTTCAGGAGTTTAAAGAACTTTTGTCACAGATAGTTGTTGAAACGGAAAGCATCAGCCGATTTGAAATTTTTGTCTGAAAACTCGCTCGTGTAAATTGTTGAAAAAATTTTGTGATTCTCGAAATCTTTCGATGCCTTACTATAGTTGATCTAAGAACCCAAAAACCCATCAATAAATTGAAAAGCCAAATAACATACAAGCTAACAATCGTTTTATTATTACTTTTAGTTGCACAAAGTAAGCGTAATAACTAAACCGTAAGGAAAATCGTGATTATAAACGAATCGTTTTGTTTTATAGCTTAAGTTACAACATTAAATAGATAACGCAGTTGTGTCTATGGTCATGGTACACCATCTATAACCTATTTTTCCTGATTCAATGAATTAATGAACTCCTCTAGTTTCTCCTGAATCTGTCGCACTTTAACTGAAAGAATTAGATGTTTAGTTTTGTAGTTCGAATGAGTCCTGCTAATCAACTTACTTAGCTCCTCGGCCAGCTGAACACGTTTGCCTGTGAGCAGATGAGCTTTCCGTTCCTCATCATCGCTAAACTCGTCCAGCACGGCCTTGATCTCTTTATCCAGGCGCCGCGCCTCTCGATTGATGACCTGCTGCCGCAGCGCATTTCCCGTCACCTTGATCACCTGCTGTATGCGCCAGAAGAGGACCACATCGCTGCAGGATACCTAACAAAGAGCAAAAGCACAGACCGTTAGTCATGGAAAGGATAGGTTGTTCTTTGCACACACACCTCGCACTCTGTGCCCTGTTGCGAGTAGAGGTAATACGCCTTGCGGCAATCTTTCGCACGCTGCAGCGCCTGCTGCAAGAAGTGTCTAAAGGCGATATAAAGATCAACATTAGTTAAGTATATATATGTTAATTATAATCTACACACTTTCTGTAGACGGGGAACCACGTTTGACGTATATAATCGGTGTCCACTTCCACATTATCACGCTGCAGATTCTTGCGCACAGTCGTCAGCTCATCGTAGCTAAGGGTGGGCAGATGTTTCTGCAATTTAATGTTGGTTTACATTAAAATAATATTTTACATTTAGTATTATTGGTTAACGCACCGCATCATTTTTAAGTATTTTGTCCAGTTCCCCCTTCACACTGCGACGCTTTTGCTGATCCTGGGTTATTGACTTCCAGTATGCAATTCGCGTCCACGGTCCGGGTCCAAACATTTGGGACAACGTCTCATCGGTTTGCTCAAGTTTGGTATTGACAGAGTTCTCCAAGAATTTCACAGCCTGATCCCATTCCGTTTTGTCGTGCACGAAGCGATCTTCCAATGTGTTTAGCTGTATCACTCGCAGCATATCAATGGCTTTGTCCTCCCAGGTATGCCGGCGAATGGCCTCATCGACAACAGCACTCTTCAGCTGATCAAACACACCGTCATGATCGTGAGCTTTCTTCGCTCGTTCCATCAGTGATATGAACTCTTGCTGCAGTGCCTCCCAGCCAGCCTCAACTGACTTGGCGGGCAATGCCTGCTCTGCCCATTGTCGCAGCTTGATGTCCACCATGGTATTGAAGGAATCTAAAAGAAAACTCAAAGTTAGTCTCTCTTTCAGTAGCCAGCTTAATAGAGCGTAGAATAGATGCAATAGGTGATTAACAAAACAACAATTAACATTAAGTAAAAAGTCGGGCAGCGCATTTGGAGTTGTATTTGGAAGTTATGCTAATTAGGAATTGTTATTCTCGTGCTCATTGATCAAATTAACGCAGTTGAAATTAGGATTTCCTGTTAAACGTGTTCTTTGACACGATAATCGTTAAATTTATCGACAAATGTATTTTTCACATCTTCAAGTCACACTTTCCGACAAGTACGCGCCTTATTCGCACTTGACTGCGACAAATAATCCAAAAAATAACATGATGAATCGGATTTTTGTTTTGGGAACTTGAACGATGCTAATTAAATTGAAATTGGGTAGTATAATTAAAAAAAATATCAAGTTTTAAGTCATGATTCAATTCAGACAGGGTTCAATTTAACACGAGATAAATCCGGTTTGGGAACCAAAAATGGGCTTGTGATTCCCATTCATATGTGATTTGGATATTGATGTGTGTCGATGCGTTAAAGGCTGACCGAAGCAATATAATTTCCCGGTAAAGCTTCATATTTTGGCTTCTTAACACACAAACACGTCACAATTATGGCGATGCACTTGATGTGATCCTGGGCGTGGCTTACAACTTAATACTTATTACTACAGAATATTACTTTGAGAACCTGACTGTGCAGCGGGTAGGTAAACATTTTCGAATACATAATTCGATAGTTTCTCCCATAGCTTGATTGTGAGTGCATCATCCCATTTCTTGGCTGAGATCTGTGACAGCGTTATCACTTCGTCCAGTATTTCGCCTTTCGCCTTGTCAAACAGCTCGTCGCGACCAGATTCTCGTAGTCTACAATAATTATATGCTATAAGTATTCAGTTGAAGAATATCCTATGATCATCGCCAACTCACCTGGGAAAGTTGTTTTTCCATTCGGTTTCCAAATTAAATCGGGTTGCCTTAAATGCATCGGCCTGCTGTTCTATAGTTTCACGCACCATCTTCCAAAAACGATCCGAAACAGCTAGACTCAAGTTTCGGCTCGTCACTTGATGTGGCATAATAACCCCGCGTCGACTGCAAACATAATGTCCGTTATATATTTTACAAACTTAGTAGTTGTAGTACTACTCACTGAAACAGTTTGGAATTCTTAAAGAAATCTTCCTCGTACTGTCTAATGGCATCGATGCTGTCATCTTTCCTGCCGCGACCGGTGACAACGGCATAGTAGCCCAGGGCCTTCATAGGAAACAGCTTGCCCGACAATATTTTCCTTATACGTTCAGGATCCGCCAGTTCCTCGGCCAAATCAACCTTGGTGAGTACAAATATTGTGCGGCGACCCAAGGGATCACACTGCATGACTATATCGGTGACATTACTGCGCTCCGCATCAACAGACCCATCCTGAATGCATAGAATAATCGCATTCGGATTGCTCATATAATGCTTGGTCATCTGGTGAATGGAGTCCTTGGTGTCTGATGCCATATCAACAGTCATGGTCTGCAAATATTGAACACAGTATAGAAACATGAAGGTCCACTAAATTTGAATACAATATGATTACCGAAATAATGCCTGGCAAATCCACCAGGACCATGCGCTGCAGTCCAGGACCCTTGACCGTCATGGCAATAACTTCATTGCTCACCGTCTTGCCGCCACGAACGGAAGCGCGCATTCGGAACTCCACCTCGCGCCGAAGATCAGCCAGATCCGATTCTTTGGTTAGATCGTATTCACGATCATTGTCTCGAAATTGTGCCACATGATATGGTCCCTCGGCCAGAGTTACTTTGACTGGGGCACGTGTCATCATTTCGCCGCTGCCGCGAGGGAAGATACGCGCCTTGGCGATGGACTCGAGCACAGATGTTTTGCCACTGCTCTGATCGCCGACAACGACAACACGCGGCAAATGATCGGCCATGGTGTAGCCCGTATCATAGCCAGATAATTCATCCAGCACTTCAGAGTACATGTCAATTAGAGATTTCTTAATTCTCTTTGCCGTCGTCTTCCTGTTTGTTTTGAGTATGAGATATTGCTGACGCAGCTCACGATTCTCCTTCTCCATTTTTTCAAGCTCCTTTTGGTATTTGATCTGCACGTTCATAATTTCAGTCTGCAGCGTTTCCACTTGGCTCTGCAGTTTGTCTGCAAAAAAATAAACAAATCCAAAATAAACATTTTAATTGACCAATTACTTTATCGACGACTCACCATATTTCTTACGACTTTCGTCGGCTGGTATGCCCAGCGCGGCAACAACTGTCTTCGACTTGATATCATCCTTGGCTGCAATGGAATGTGAATTTGAGTTTTGGTTAATAAGTGTACAAGACGAATTAATAATAGGCGAACATAAATTCTCTCACTTTAAATGCAATATGTTCAGCAAATTGAATATTTGAATTGTGTGTAACCTACTTTCGACAATTTGATTTCCTTGATAATCGGCCGCCTCAATTGCATCGTCCAGACGATTATCGAACCACGAGCGCCATTCCGACAACTTATCTTCGCTCAGCTGCTTAAGCCTCGGATCTACAAGCAAACCTCAATATCAATATTTATTCTCAAGCCAAAACTATGCATCACAACGCAGCCAAATATGGGCATTTCCATTTTTCTTCTATTACTTTTTACTTGTTTTTAGTTTAATATAACATTTTAGTATCACTAATTTGAGCGTAAGACTGAGCACTATCGAGATTTATATATATGAGATACGATTCATTAAATAAGGCTGTTATTATATGGAACGTGACATTAATTTAACATTTATATAATTGAGATTTAACCAATTTCTTTTGATTTTTGATTGTGGTTGTTAAAAGAAAAAACAAAATTGGTGTATGATTAAACTTTATTTGCTTTCGTTATGCATGAAAATGCAATTACAAAATGCGATCCAGTGTGTTAGATAATTTAATTATTTAGTAATTTTGTGCAAATCAACAAATAAGATCAGCTGCCAATGCGTTGATATTAGAGTAAAGCCTTTTGTGGAAATGCCCATATGTTAAGTATATTGAATGTGAAAATCAAATGACTCGTGAGAAATAAACAATGAATGCAAAGAAAAATTCGAAACTCATTCAACCCGCATTCAGTAAAATAAATACTAACTGTTGTGGCAATTTAAAGTGAGAGAGAATAGGAAAAGAAAGAATATATATGGAAATTGAAAACTCACCGATTTGAATGGCATCTTTCACAGCGCTGCCAACTTCAATCAGATTCCTCGAGAACTGATTCCATCTCTCACCCTGAGGCAGTGCATCCTCGAGCCATTTCAAATCGGGCAGCCCATCCTTCCAATCCTCATATTTCTGCACGTGCACAAATGCATTTTGCAAATTATATAACAATTAGGATGACAACTTATTTTCACTCACCTTGCTCAGGGTAACGCCACCGCCAACAGCGCCGCCCAGCACAATGTAACGCAACTTAAGGGCGCCCCTTAGAATACGCACCACAAGCATTCCATAACCACGCGAGTGGGGCGGTATTGTCCAGCCCCTCGCCTGGTTGCCACCCAGCAGAAACTCCTCGTGGCTGCGATTGCTGTGCTGCTCCCAGCGAGCACCACCGGCAAATCCTGTGCGACGCGGTTGGCTGGTGATGTTGCATAGCGTGGAGTGATTACAGCAGGCAATCTTCGTTGAGTATACAACGGCTTTTCTAGCGGTTCGCCTGAAAGTGCAAATTCGCCAAAATGCGATGAGGCGATGATGACGAAATCGATGTATGAAAATTTGCGAGCGGTTCGCATTGGCAACGTTCGGTACTTACCGGTATGTATTCTGATAGATGCGCAACATTATTGCTAATTGAGGCTACAGTTTTCACACAGTTTACAATGCCTGTTTTATTTCCTATATTATTTTCAATTTTTTCCCAACAAAGATTTCATAATAGAGATGAGCGCTATTCACGTACTTGTTACTTAACACAAGTATCGAAGAGTAACAAGTCACTGCCGTTGCACATCTCTAGTTTATGTCGCCGATATCGGTTTGGGGCACAATCGATTGCAAAATGGAACGACAAGAGCAGATGGGTAGGCGCCAACTTCAAATTCAAAAATTGTGTATTCAATGCTTCAATTATTTTGGGGTTTATATTTTATTGACTTTATTTGAGTTGGTTTGTACATTGTACTCACACACTTATCGTCATAACATACATTTATCTGGGGAATGCACGAAATCTATTTGTGCGTGTGGTGTTTCTAGATTAGGCAATGGTTTCTCATCAGTAAATGAGGTTAGCATAATGTCAAAATATGTGCCTTTTTTATTGCTAGTTAAAGATTGCATAATAAATTAAATTACTCTACAACTAATATTAAATTGTCGCATATGTATTTTTTTTTATAACTTTTTCTCTTAATTTTTTGTAATACATACACGTACACGCATATTTTCTACATATTTTCTACGTTTTTTAAGATTTAGAATGCACTTTGCAGCTATTAATATAACGGTAACTATGTCTTAAGAAAAGTTTACTACCGGAAAATATTTTCCGAGCCTTCGAATTTTCTTCATAGTGACAAAGCATTTAGAGCCGGTAACATGTATTGCTTTGGTAAGGCTTTTATCTTCCAAAATCAAATCGATTTTCTCGATTGAGTTCAGATTATAAATATCTTTTGGTGTTTCGTTGGATTTCTTTTTGTTGTTGTTGCTACTACTGTTGTTTTTGTTATAGTTCCTACTATAATTGGTGTCATTAAAATATTGCTTTTGCTTAAGCGTTGCTTTGGCTGCATTCAATGTGTTCATGATTTGGTCCGTATTATCGATGTCCGGTATAAAATCGAACTCTTCGTCATATTCTTCTTTAGTTTCGGCAACGGAGAATGTGTTTAAATTGAATAATGAATTTCTTTGCTGGATATGTTGTTGTTGTTGATGACCTGATTCAGCTGTTGCAAGATCTCCACCGGCTGCTTCATTTATATGACGATGACGCAGCTCGTATTCCTGAGCCTCTGTGATGCGATCCAAGGACTGGCTTTCGCGCATGCGCCTTCGACGTGGTGTTGTACTTTCAAATACTACTGTTTGCTGTTTTTCCCCTTGGGAATGTTTATCAACATGATCCTTACTATGATGCTTCCTATTCTTTTGAGTGTGAGATTTGCGTGTTTCCTCCGATTTATTTGGCTATATATGACAATTTAGATGTTAATTAGAACTTTTAAAGTAATTGTTACTTAACGGTTTACCTCCTTATATTGTCCCTGCTCCTCTTTTTTGCCACTTACACCAGAATTGCTGTTCGAAATGAAATTGGCAGCGCTGCTATTGGAGCCCGGCGGTGGATACAATTGATCCTGTGAGTCACTGGAATCATCATGCGAGTCTCTCCGATGCGTGCGAAATCTTATGGGAGTATCGCCAGTGAACTTATTAATCTTCTTCTTGTTACGGGTCTTTGTGTCATCGTCAGATGCCTCAGAACTGCTGCACGATGGCGTACGTATCTTGTTAAGCTTTGTTCGTCGATGCGTCAGCACCGGATTCTTGCTGCTGCTGGGCAACGGATTCAGCTTTCCAATTTCGAGCTCCTTTAAACCGCTTATTGTGTCCTCATCCACCTTGACACATTTTTCCATTTGCTTTAGCTTCCGGGCGAGCGTATCGACGGACACGACTATCTTTGTGCGTGTATTTGTTGGCACATCGGCTGCTGACGCTGACGAACAGTGGCGCTCCTGCAATGAGCGGTTGAGGCGTCTATCGGAAATGGACTCGCATTGCATTGAAGCCACTTGTAGCTCATTCCCAATGCCGCTGCCCTCATTCGCCGACTCCTCCTCGTCCTCCTCGCGCACTATGCTGCACTTGCGGGTACGCTTATCCTAAGAGTGTTTAATAATGCGTCATCAGAATGTCAAATATGTGCCCAAAACCTGTCAACTTACCGGCTTTGCATTATCATTGCCAAACTGCGCTGCCGGGGTGACATTTATGCTAACAGGCACAACTACTTTGGGATTTTCCGTTGGACTAGGCTTATCTGCAGTGGGCCTGCGATCAACATCACCCAGTCTAAACGATAACAATATTTGTAAATATATATATATATATATATAAATATATACGTATAAATTAAGTACACATTTTTGTACTCACTTTAGGCCCGCCTCTTGCAGCTTTTGTTTGTGTGCCTCCTCTCGTCGTCGGCGCAAACGTAATTCAGCCAGCAGAAAGTATGTGGCCGTTATATGATTGTACTTATTTTTATCTAGAGCCCTGTACAAAATTTTAATTTTGTTAAACAAATAAAAAAAATAATAGTCATTACAGTTGTCGCTCGCAAATTAAGTCGTTTTTTCTAGCGTTTCGAATTCGTCAATAAATAGCGCAAGTCATATTTTTGCTATATAATCAATATGCAAATGTAAATGTATAATAGAATATGTGGCGAACACGCGTTAAGTGAGTTATTGTGTTATAATTAAGCCCCTTTAATGATGATGCTTATTCATAAATGTTCGAATTTGCGAGTGATAATAATATATAATTAGACTTGGTTGGTTACTAACTGCAGTATCTCTTCCTTGGACGCAATGTTTCCGTTTATCATCTTCTGTATAATAAAAGCGTGATCCTCTTCACTTAGCTGCTCACGGCTTACCAGCGGCAGAGAGTGCTCAACGGATTCGGCCTCGTCGATCTGCTTAAGCCAAGCGGATGATGCAATTTCCTCAACCGTTGCCCGCTTTTTTGGATCACGCACCAGCATGGTGGCAATTAAATTGCGGCATTCTTGGGTCACGTGCGACGGCACCGTATACTTGCAATCCATAATCATGGTGAGGGTCTCTGAATCGTTGGCCTTCTCGAAAGGCGCCTGGCCACACACCAGCATATACAGTATAACGCCCAAAGACCAAATATCTAATAGATAATGTCAATAATTAAATAAAGCTTATCATGAGGTACAAGCACACAAACACAAACGCTCACTCACACACAGATAGACTTACCCACTGCGGGCGCATCGTATGAGTCGCCAAGCAATATTTCGGGTGCTGAATATGCGAGACTGCCACAAAATGTCTCCAGCTTTTGACCGGGCAAGAACTTGTTGCTAAACCCAAAATCCGTCAGCTTGACGAGACCCAGCTTTTCGAAAAATACAACATTCTCTGGCTTCAAGTCCCTGTCCGTTGAGCGAGTAACGAAAAATGTGTTACATAAAAAATCAGTTGTCATTTTAACATTTCAATTGCGATTATACGATTGTTCGTACCTGTGCACTACGTGCAGCTGATGACAGTACGTGATTGCGCGGAGTATTTGTCGGAAATACTTCCGGGCCAGTTCCTCGCTTAGCCCGGACTCGTGCTTCATTATATAATCATAGAGATCGCCGCCATCGCCCAGCTCCAGCACCAGATACAACTTTGTCTGTGTGTCAATCACTTCATAAAGCCGCACCACATTCGGATGCTGCACCAGTTTCATGCAGCTACATGGATAACACAAATATATATATCTGTGATATATATATACTCGATATTGTGTTTTTCAAGCTTACCGAACTTCCTGAAATAAATGCGCCTTGGAGACCTCGTCTAGCTTTAACTTATCAACGACTTTCACTGCCACTTTGGCACCCGTGAACACATGTCGCGCCAGCTTCACCACAGCGAAGTGACCCGAACCGAGTGTCTCCTCCAGATCGTAGAGTCCGGCAATTTTGCCATCGCACAGACCCCCGCCAACTGGTTGCGTTTCCAAGGTCATGATCCTGTCCTTATCGCTGTCACTTGATTGTTCCGACGCTCTCGCTTAGTGTGTGCGATTCTCCGTGTTGAACCGAAACCACTAGAAATGAATTTTGTACATACATATATAAACATATAGTAAGTGGTTTGATTTAGTACAGTACTTCAAAACCGCAGGGTGCACTCATCTTGAAATCTGATTATTACACAGATATAGTTCCCATTCAAAGTTAATAACTGAATAGATCTTTTCATAATATGGCTCAATATCGTCATTCTCTATTTCTTCTTTTCTTATTTGGTTTCCAATCAGTTAGTTTGGACTTTTCACAATTAGGTCCTGTGTCTGAGCAGGAGCACCAAAATGCACTTAAGGAACAGGGCTGTTACACAAGGGGACGCAATGGGGCAGGGCTGTTGTTACCGTTTTTCAGCAGCCGACGCACGCAATAACTATAATATTGACATCATTTCACTGTTTGTAATTGTGCACTTTGCGTTGAAGTTGCCGTTCCAATGTGTCCTTTAACACACTTTGCTCTTTATCACACAAGAAAAGCACTTATTTTAAACCTTTTGTGTATACTAGAGTTGTATCGAATCGTTCGGAATAAGTTCGATCGAACGACTCACCTAACTGAACGAACCAGCTCAGTCCCCGGTGTTCGTTCATTTATTCGTAGCTTGTATATATTTTTCTGCAGCCCTGCTTAAGCACAAGCTTAACATTTCGCTAAACGTTAACTGTTTTCCATCAACGTTGCTCGTATTTAATTTGATAAATTTTACAAATTTTCACCAGCTGGTTAATACATTAAATAAACGATAATAATAAATAAGTTTTGTTAGCAAAGGCTGTGTTTTTATTTACCCGTATGCGACTTGGCGCCATTTAGCAGCTGTTGCTAACAGTCTAACAATATGTTAAGTTTTCGGATAACAGAAACATATGTTTATGTGCTCTTTGAGACACATAAACTAAATAAAAGTTTGTAAAGTTGCATTTATTAATAAATTTATAAGAGGTTGCACCACAAAGTTCTTGTAAAATGGATGAAAAAGAAAATCCGTTCGATATGGATAGCTCCAGCTTCGATTCCGATAGGTATTTGGAGAGGCTGCTGAAGGACTGTTCGCTCAAACAGATTATGGACACCGAGGCGGCCGTTGTGAAGGACACACAAACGTTGCACTCGGATATGCAAACTTTGGTGTACGAGAACTACAACAAATTCATCTCGGCGACGGACACTATACGCAAGATGAAGGACGACTTCAAGCAGATGGAAACGGATGTGAATCTGCTCATGACCAAGATGCAGTCGATCACAACATTTAGCGAGCAGATAACGGGCACCCTTCAAGGCACACGCTCCCAGCTGTGTCGACTCTCCGAGAAGCACTCGCTGCTGAAGCGACTGCAGTTTCTGTCCACACTGCCAGCGAAGCTCAAGTCACTGATTGAGGAGCAGAACTATGCGCAAGCTGTGCAGGATTATCTGCATGCGCAGAAGGTGTTCGCTCAGTACGGCAGACAGCCCTCGTTCGACGGCATTCAGCGCGATTGTGATGCAATTATGGCCGATCTAAAGGAGCGCCTGCGTCAGGACTTCCAGAGAGCCGGTAACACAGCGCAATCTCTTACAGAAATTGGTGAGCTGCTGCTGCAGCTGGACGAGAAGACCTCGGATTTGGCCAGCGAGATGCTGAGATGTGCTGGCAAGCGGCTGCACGAACAGATTGTCATGCTGCAGGATCAAACGGAGCGCGATATGCTCGAGTTTGTCGACATGGGCATCGATGGCTTCCTCAACGATCTGGCCTTGGTGGTCACCTCTTATTTCGACATGTTTGTCGCCAAGCACTATGAGCACGAACGGTGAGCGTTTTTAAATCTTGTCTCGTATTGTTTAGCAAAATATATACTTGATTGCAGCGATGACTTCCAAGAGAATGCTCTCAACGAACTAAACATCTTTCTCAATGAAAACATTGACAAGTATCTGACGCTGGTGCAGGATCGCGTCGAATCGGACATAGGCTACGGGGATACGCAGGTGATGCTGCGCGCCTTGGACCGCCTGCATCGTCGGCTGCAGGCGATGCGCAACATCTGTCGCGGTCTTCAGGTGCAGCGCAACACGCTGGAAATCATCATTGCTGCTGCACATCAACTCTGCGATGCACATGGCAAAAGTCTCCGGGATCATTTCGCAGATAGCCTTAGTGCGGTGCGCTTGTCGCTGGTGTCCGCCAAGAGCGATGTGGCTGCCGGCGTGAATCTCAACGATCTCATTAGCAATCTCTATGTGGCCATGGTGGAGAAGATCAAAGGTGTGCTACAGGACTTGATGATCTTTCTGCGCACCGATTGGTCCTTCAACATCAAGGCCGAACACAAAGGCGCTCTCTGCGTGGAGGGCATACGAGAGAACCTCCTAATTGGCTTCCTGCGGCACATTTCCAAGGTTATGTGCGGCTTTGCGGATGCCTCGAGCTCTAGCCCGCCCAACCTGCTGCTGGTGCTGTCCAAAACGTGCCTCGAACTGGAACAGCAGGGCGTCCATATACTGGTTGGTGATCAGTCATGTTTTGTTTGATATAATTAATATATTACTTATTATTTTCAATTGCTCTGCAGATAGCGCTCGTCGATGATCTCTACGAAATTGACTCGGAGAACAGTGCAACGCTCACCCACGAAACGGAGATCTGTGCGGAGATGCGGGAGACGGCGCAGTCCCTGCTCGACGCCTATGTGCGGTTGCAGGGCACAAACATCTCGCAGATGTTGCGCAAGAGCGTCGAAACGCGCGACTGGCTCAACTGCCTGGAGCCGCGTTCGGTGCGTGCGGTGATGAAACGTGTCGTCGAGGAATTAGGCAGCATTGAGACTGTTGTGGCTAGCCTCTATGAGAGCACAGGCAATGCAGGTTTTCGCACCACAGCCAGCAGCGATTCCAGCCGCAAAACGTACTTTAGCAATTTTAATGCGTCGAAGCCGCAGTATCGATCCAACTGGTCGAACTACACGCCCTCGCAGCTGGAGTCCAGTTATGTGTCCAACATTCATCGGCTGTTCTCGGAGCGTGTCGACATCTTCACATCGGTGGAGTTTAGCAAGGCGTCCATTGTAATGGGGATCATTAAGATTGGACTTAAGGTAGGGATAAGATTCACAGTTTTAGTTTGTTGCTAATAATCTTCACTAATCCCCGGACAGACGCTGCTGGAATGCGTCCGACTGCGCACCTTCAGCAAGTTTGGACTGCAACAGATCCAGGTGGATGCGCACTATCTGCAAATGAATCTCTGGCGCTTTGTTAGCGATGAGAAGTGAGTGTCAGTCCAGTCCCTTAGCCACTAACACTAACGATTGTATTTGCAGCCTGGTTAACTTTCTGCTGGATGAGATACTCGGGTCAGCGGTGCATCGCTGCCTAGAGTCGGTGCTGATGGAACCGAATGCCGTCGAGATCATCTGTGAACGGGGTTAGTACATGAAATTCTCGACAAAATCAATGTGCAACATTCCTGACTTTTATCTGATCTGTGTCTGTTTAATTTTGATACTTGATGCTAGCCTAAGGATTTCACTTAATACATAAAATACACTAATCAAACACATAAATATTAAACAGATTGTCTATTCGTCCGGCTGTGGACTGAGTTCGATCGTAAACTCAATGTCCTCGCCCTTGAAAACATCATCGCTATGATCCTCCTCGTCCTCCTCCTCCTCCGCCGCCGCCGCTGCCGCCGACGTCGTCGTTGTCGTCACCAGTATATTGTGCGTCTCCAGCTCACTATCCGTTTCGCCCGTCGTGATTGTGATTAGACTAGTTTGGGATTTACTCGATTGCTCGATCGCATCGGAGCCCATGCGCTTCTGCATGCGTGCCTTGCGCGCCTCCTCGAACTCCTTGGGATGGCACTTTTTGCGATGCGAATGCTTGTTGGCATTCGAATTGAAGGTCTTCGGGCAGTGCGCACACTTGTAGAGCACCTCGCCTGTATGCGTGGCCATGTGCTCTTTCAGATTAATGGCCTTCTTAAATTTTTTGTTGCACACACTGCAGCCATGCACCCGATCCGAATTGTGCACATAGCTCTGATGGCTGAGCATGGCGCTGCGATTCGGCGACACCTTGCCGCAGATGTTGCACTTGCATTCCTCCGAGGAGGCGTTGTGCCGACGCACGTGCTTCTTCAAACTGGTCTTGTTCTTGTGCCACGAACCACATATCTCGCACTGCACCTTTGGCTCCGTAATCCCAGCGTGCGTCAGCTGATGGCGCTCAAATGCAGCCGCTCCTCGAATAACCTGTGCGCAAATGTCGCACATGGTGCCATAATTGCCATGCACCATTTTCACGTGCGTGCACAGTCTTGAAACATTGGGAAAACTGTGGAGCAAGTAGAGAGACTTAAAATGTGAGAAGAGATTGCCTTGGAAATAAACACGGATATAAGAATGGTTTCCAATTAAAGAGCAACAATAAAGCGAAAAATTAGAGACAAGTAATATCAAGTAGATTTTTGATGCTGATCTAGATATGGATCTATCCAAATATAAACAGTTGCATCACATTCGCTCACCGTCTGTCGCAGATGTTGCAGGGCACGTTGCGCTCCATGTGTATGATGCGATGCTGATCCAACAGATACTGCTTGGTATAGCGCTTGGGACACTGCTCGCACATGAACTTCTTCTGCTCGTCTGGCTGGTGCTTGAGCAGCTCGTGATTGCGCAGGCATTGCTTGTCTGCAAAGGTTCGATCGCACAGATCGCATCTGGATACAAAAAAAAAAACATATTAGTTTCAGCTGGATAAATTTAAGGTTTTGATTTGGAATTTGTTGTCCGCACTTTACCATTGCACTCACTTAAATTTCTCGGGATTTGAGTGGCGGTCAATGTGATCGGTAAGAAAGGAGCGCTTGTAGAACTTCCTGTTGCAGCAGACCGCATACCCCTTGCGATGATGTATCTGCCTCATGTGTTCGCACAGCTTCCGGAACGTCTCCTGTTCCACATGGCAAATGCTGCAGGTGAGGCGCATATGTTGGGCGATCTTCTCATCAATCTCCAGCATGGATTTCTTGTAGTCCACATAACGTTTGTGCTTGGGCAACTCCTCCGCATCGCTGGCAACGACTTTCTCCGTTTTTGATCTGCCCCGTCGCTTGGCTAGTGTCTTCTTTTCAGCTGGGAGCGATTCATTTACCTGATGCGCTTTGCTCTTTGCGCGCGTAGAGCGCGTTTCACGACGCTCCTGAACGGCTTCAGTTGACTGTAAATCAGCAGCTGTTTGCTCTGGTTCCGGTTCAGCGGGCACTTCTTCTGCAGCAGGATCACTATTTGCTTGTGCCTGCTGGGCAAGCACATCGTTGAGGAACTGTTCGTTGCTGAACGATGCAGCTGCATCGCTCTCGTTGCCGCTGACATACAAATCCTCGACAATCGTGTCCTGATCTTGATCTAAGTCATCATCCTCATCATGATAAAGGAAATCTTTAGAGTCCTCCTGCATTTCTATCGCCTTCTTCTTGTCCTCACCGAACAGCAAACTCTGGCTATTTGCATGGGACTTCTCCTGCTGTTGTTCGCCGCCTTTGACGGAGAAACGTTCGGTGAGGAGGCGATGGGCTTTTTCCACGCTCGCATAGAACTCGTTAAAGTCACTGACCCGCGTCCAGCAGCCCCCACAGATGGCCGTCGATATAGGATCATCGCTTTTCGGCTAAAATATGCTCATTGTTTACACTTGCAAATGCAAAAGATATAAAGATACAGAACGAAACTTACCTGAAACCAAAAGTATTTGGCCAGCACTGTGGCTATGTTCAGCGCTAGGCCGACGCCCTCAAATATTTGAATGGTGTCGTTGACGCTGTTCAGGCACAGACGGCAAATCATTTTTGCGCTTAAGTTTCCATTATAAATGCTTTAGCAATAATCACAAAATTCCTTAAACAAAAACTAGCTGCATCAAAACAATCCGCTGCTTCTTCTTTTGCTTGAATGTGCTATCGATAAGCAATCGACTCAATTGAGCGTTGTTATCGGTGATGGCTGTTAAGCGCAACTCTACTAAATTGGTCAAGTTTGCCACAATCCCAATAGGTGGCGCATTGCACATAATGCAAATAAAATCGAATTCGAGAAGCATTTTCTGAATTCTCACTTTTAGTTGTAAATACTTAGTGAATATTTTTTTTTATAAAGAAACTGAAGATTAATTAGTAGTTTTATGTTTGGAGAATTGGTAATTTATTAAAGATAAAGTTGAATTAATTATTAGATATCATATGTTTAACTAAGTTCATGTTGTTTATTTGTTGTTTATCATTTGTTTTTGTGTATCTTTTCGGAACTAAATAAAAAGTAAAAGTAATTATATTTAAAATCACAGCAGTCTTTTAATAATATATTTCTCAATTTGTGTTTAATCAATTTGAACGCGTATCGAAGGCGCCACTCCTAACCATTAACAAAGTTTTACTACATACATAAATGTTGTTGTTGTTTTGCTTTTAAATGTAACGGAATCAAAGAGCTTACTATATAGTGCTTACGAATATCGGAGCAAAAAATGCATACTAACTAGAGACATTAATTGTATCATCATATTATAGAATTTAATATTTATATATGTATGTATATTGAACAAAGTGTTTCAAATCGCAATCGTGTTCACCGTCAGCGCTATACGCAATTTGTCGTATATGATTGCACAGAGTTAAGAATTAGATTAGACTCTTAACTAGAACTACTAATTACATATAAATATACATTTACATATCCATATGTCTATGATATAGCTAGAACGTCTGAAAATGTTTAAAAAAAATTTGCTACTGGAATGCATTTCACTTGTTTCGTTACACAAAAAAATAAAGAGAAGTTGAATATTGAATCAATATTAGTAGAAACATCTGCAGCTATACACTGTACGCAATGCCATTAGCTATGTGCCATTAGCTGTATGTGTGTATACATATGTAGATCGATTCATATATATATAAAGTATGTACAGTTAAAACCGTATATATATATATATATTTATTGTATAAATTAGCTAAACCAAAATTTTGATTAAAGTTACTAATTTAACGAATTGAAATGAGGCCTAAAAAAATGTCAAATAACATTCAAATTACATTATATATATATATATAATCATAATATATATATCGGACGTTGGTTTTCAATTGCTTATGTTATTCGTCCGATTGTTTGATTCGTTAGGATATAAAAATCTACACTCACACGCACACACACACACACACACAAAGATACACACTAACAGTTACACACACATACTGATACAGCTACATATATATGATATATGCACATATATCGTACATATCGGCTTAAATCACAGCTACGCAGAGTTTATAGGCAAGGCGAGTCATTTCTGTTTGTTGTTTACATTCAAAATACACAAATACACTAACACACACACACACATACACTCACAACACACACACACATATTTAAAGTACAACTTTTGGGACAGTCCTGCTGCCGCCTTAACCCGCCACCTGTTGCATGGTTATGGTACTAATGAGCTGCTGACAAATCTTTCCATACTCAAACTGATCCCCCGAGATGCGTCTCAATTTGATACCTTTGCCAGCTCCATGATGATCGCGACTGCGTCCCTCGCAAACCTGCAGTTCGATCTGCAGTCCACCCGAGTACTCCAGACTTAAATTGGTGGTCGGTTCGCCATAGCTAGACGCAGTACAAGCAGCACTGGCCGACACGCTGGCCATGGCATTGGCATTGGGTGTCGCCTCGCTGGATGCATTGGAGGCGCTGCTGTAGCGGGACTCGGCGCCGCTATCCTCAGAGCTAATGCTGCCCTTGTGCAGCACAAACCCCATGGGCGGCATTTTCGAGTCGATCGTTTGCTTGACCATCTCCAGGATGCGTGTCGAGTCCAGATTGGAGCACTCGTGCGGCAGTGGGACCTCGTAGCACATCTCGTCGGACATGCGACGCGAATCGCACATGGAGTCCGGCGTTAGATGCCCGCATTCGGTGTGATCCCCCATTTCGGAATGTGAGTCGGATTTGAAGCCGGAGCTGGCCGACGGCTCCTGACATGATGGCGACAGATTATTTGAGTCGTTGCTTAGCGAATCGTCCGAGAAGCCCAGCGATTTATCACTGCCACGCCTATGCGCCTCCGCATTCCCCGACCCATGGGCGTGGCAACTGGGCCCAGCATGTGTGGTGCTGGTAGTGCTATTCTCGCAATCGAGACTCGCCTTGCGTCCAATCCCACGCGTTATCGATGGCATATCGCTGCTGGGCTCCGTGATGATCAGGCCCTGTGAGTTAAAGCATACTGAGATTAGAATTGGGAGTCAATTAGAACATTCAAAGATTAGCATTTGGTTTGGATTGAGTTGCGGTAGAGGGAATTGCAAATCGAACACACCTGCATTGACATGATGGGCGTATGTGGCTCCAGAGAGTCCTCGCTGTCGCGACTGTTGTCCGAGGAAAGGGCCACCAGCGTAATCTCACTGCCCTGGACATCGGTAAGGCAGATCTGTGGCGTAATGCCGCCCGTGCAGCCGGCATATGGGGTGCCCGTGCTAATCGTGTGACACATCTGACCGTTGCCATTCTCCTCTTGGATGATGCACAGATTGGGCGATGCTGGCGGCGTGGGCACAACGCGCACTGGCTGCGCCGGCGACAGATTCAATGGCTTCAGATCATAGTACGCAGCCGTGGGCATAAACCAATTGGTCGTCGCATAATCAGCTGATGGCTGATCGCCCGGAATGCACACATCCATGGACAGATCGAGTGGCTGCTGAGCAGCACCTTCGCTGGCGGCAGAGGTGCCACGCGTAATGGAACCACCGCCACCGCCAGTGCTCAACACTGAGATGCCCTTGGTGATCTGATGCAATGGGGATGTGGCGCACGCATTTACACTCACACAGGGATTAAAGGGACCGGTGCCCGGCAGATACGGATTGGGATTGGGTGAGCTGTTGCCGCTGAATCCGCTCCCACTGTGGCTATTACTACTGATGATGCTGTTACAGTTGCTGCTGTAGACGGGCGAATGGCAGCCGCTGCTGCTGTTCGAATTGCAGGCGCCCAAATTTATGCTGCTGAACTGGCCCACCAAATGCTGTGGCTGCAACGGGAGTGTTAGTGCCACAGCTGTCGCTGCCGCTGCTGCTGCCGGCTGATACTGATAGCCACAAATGGGCTGGCCAAACATCTGCTTGGCGGTGGTCAGCGAGGCATTGGGGCCATGTGGCAATGTCGACAGCGGCGACACACTGTAGCTGTACGTGGGCTGTTGATGCAGCTGCTGCTGCATCAGATGCGACTGATCCAAATGGCCACCACTGATCGCTGCACCGCTTGCCGCATGGGCGGCCAGTCCAAGCTGGGTGGCCAGATCGATGGGCACCACTTTCGATGAGATTATCTTTTTGGCAATTTCAAAGCTGACACGTTGCTCCTTCACCAAACGATCCAAGGCGGGCATCAGACTCTGTATGGCCTCCGGCGGCACCTCGATATCGTGACCGCGTCGCAGCGCCAGCTGCAGATTCGTTGGTTTGCCATGAATGGGTGAGGCTGTGTGGAGGGAGGCAAGGAGTGATTAGGATTAGTTCATGAGCTGTGTGCACCAGCAGGTGCGCTGAAAGGTGATCGAATTGAATTTTAAGTGGAGCATATTGATTTGGCTTACCGGGCAGACTGATCGAATTTTCTAAAAGCGGCGGACTGGGTGCAACCAAAAAATTTCTCTGTGCGATACCTTTTTGCAGCGACTGGCATTCCTGCAGCGGCCCCTGGAACTGCGAACGGGATCCCTCCGAGGCGCGACGCACCGGACTGTAGCGTCCTATGGTCGCTAAGCGGTAATCCAGGCCATCCACGCAATCAGTCGAAGAGATGGGCACAAAACAAGAACAAAACCGAATACAAAATTAGTGAAATTCTTAGGGGAATAATAAAATTGCAGAGCTGCGTTTTCCAGCAAGGCACAGACATAAAATGCGGCATGGGGCATTAAGGAAGAATTAAATAATTAAAGAAGCAAAGTAGTGAAGAAGTGAAGAAATAAAGAAAAAGAAAAATTAAACTTACCACCCTCCTGCACAGTGGGCAGCTTACAGTGGGTGGCGCGGATGGTGCGACGATTATTGGCCGCCATTGTGGGCGCCGCCACCAGCGGCACAGAGTTGCTGCTGCCGGCGCTGGCGGCGCTCAACGGTGACGTTGCCACACCACCCATTGCCAGACCAAATATGGGCGCATTGGGCGGCGATTGACTCAGCGATTTGAGTGTGGGCGGCAAATAGTCGCGATTCATGCGAGATTCAACTTCGCGTATTAGCTTGGGGCAAATCACTACACAGACGACAAAGAGGGGTATGTGGCGAGGGGGTTGTGGGGAGTCAAGCGAGCAGCAGCAGCAGCAGTAGTTGGTTGTTATGATTTTTGTTGTTGGTTGTTGTTGCGGTTGTTGAGCAGGCGGCGATTTAGCGTTTAACGCAGTGCAATTAACCAAAATAATCCGAAAAATAAAATGAAATACAAACAAAAATTACAACATAAATAAATTAAATAATATTAAAAACCGTAAACAAAAATAAAAACAAAAAACTATTTTATAACTTAAAAATTAAAAAATATAGTTTTTTAAGCATGGTTAATTAAGCAAGGTAATTTCAATAAATATTAATTCCCACCGAACATAAAATAGTTAAAAGGAACCGAAATTTGCCGAACCGGAAAGGGTATCGAAACCGAAATTCAACGAAATTCAATGCATAATCTTTAGTGGAACACTTTGCTACAAGCGGAACATGAATTCGTTTCGATTTGACAACCGATTTGATAGTGAGTAATCTAATCATCACGTAAATCTCTTAAGAAATCGATATTCTTCAAACAGGTATTGTCATTCACTAAGTTGTGAGATACTGCTGCGGAAACCTTAGCTGAAGTTTAAAGTCTGAAATCCCAATAGACTGAAATACTAATAGCGTATTTTATGTTATATATGTTCCGGTTCCGAAATCTTTGTTAATCTATTTACAAAACCATATAATGCTATTGCTCTTTAATTGAGTCATTAAATCTCATGTTAGTCTTTGTGGATAAGGCAACACTTAACAGCCTTACAGCTTGACAGCCTTACAGCTTGATAGCCTTACAGCTTGACAGCTAAGCACAGTAGCCAAGGGAAACGTACCTGGCGGCCGATCTGTTACGGTTAGCAGACCGCTGCGACGGGTGCGCATATTGCCACCAGCAGATGCACCGTTGCCGCTTGGCGTTTGTGCTTGGGCTCCCGGTGGCACCTGCATCTGGCCCAGCTCGCCGGGATTGTGGCTGACGGATAGATCCTCGGTGCAGCCGACCGTATGTCGCTTCACACAGCCGCGCTTCTGCATGTACCTGTAAGAATTCAGAAGGTGAAACTTTAGTTTATGGAAATAGATGGCAAGAGATTAGGGATGAGCTTGCCTCTCAATTTCCTCGCTGCACTCCTCGACGCTGTTTTCAGGACAGCAGTTGAGCTGTATCGGCGACTGTTCGCTGAGCGGCGACAGTTCCGAGGGCAGAGGCGCTGCTGCCAGGCCCTGATTGATATAGTAGCCAGTGGTGTCCATTTGTTGTGCCGTAGGTGCAACACCGCTGCTGCCAGCCGATACGCTGGCGGGATAATAAATGTGCAGATTGGCGCCACCATCCGAGGCGCGTCGTCCAAACGAACCTGGCCAAGCGCAAAATGAGAAACTTAATACAATTCCAAGGAGCAGATAGCATCAACTACTTACTGGCACCCATGACAACGGGAGGCTTCAGCAGATGCTGATCTTTGATGGTTAAATTGTGCAGCGGCTGATTCTGCAGCATTGGAAGATTCATGGGATACGCCTGAACCATATCGCTGCACTGTGGCGCACACTTGAAATCGATGGGCGGCACATTGGGATTGGCCAGCGCCTGCTCATGCGCCACATCGCCCGGTCCTACTGTGTGGCGACGCGTGTTAGCACCAGAGACTCCGCCAGCTGTGGCGCTCAAATGCTGTGCATTGACAGAATGCTGCCAGGAGGGATGAAGAGAGGTGGTATGAGTAAAACTCAGAGACAATAACAATATGCAATTTCTTCACTCACTTCATTGGGTCGCGCCAGGCACTCGAGCTCAATGTCGCCGAACTTCTCCAAATCGACACCGACGTCGGCACACCAGCCAAAGCCCAGCGCCGAACTTGAGGCATTCGCATTGCTGAGCGGACTGAGACGATCGAGAGATTCCTGCTTGACGGGCTCGGAGCGATCCACGACGCCGGTGGTGATGCTTGTCTTGCGTGATCTCGAGTACGCGAGATTCGCATGGTGTTGCAGTCTTTGGTTTTCGCGTCGCTTCTGCAGCAGCTTGTCCTGCAGCAGATTGTATATGGCATAGATATTATCGAATCGCTGCTCGTGCACCGACTGTGCAATCATGTCCGCCGTCAGACCAGGTAGCTGTAGCATATGGGTCATGACGACAGCGTCTAGCTGGGGTGCAGTGATATCCGCACTATCCGCACCGGACAACGATGTCGTGGAGCTGCCCAGGGAGGAGCTGGATTGCAGGGCGGATGCACCAAACGGCAACGACGGTGTGCCGTCCAGACGTACCTCCTCCTGCTCCAGCTCCGACTGCCAGTCGCTTAGCCAGCGATGCTTTATGATCTGTTTGATGGTGTAACGACGATCCGGCTCCACGACAAGCATATTCCTAATGAGATGCTCGCACTCTTCAAATTGAGATTCAAATACATTAGTTGGGTTAACTAGGAAGAGAAATATGTAAAAAACTCACCCTGTGACATGAAGAAGGGTATGCGAAATTTGCCGAGGACGACCCGACTCTTCAGCTCCAGGATGGTCTTGCCATCGAAGGGCAGTGCGCCGCAGACGAGCGCATAGAGCACAACGCCCAAACTCCAGATATCCGATTTGGGCCCATCGTATTCGAGACCTTGAAAAACCTCAGGCGCTGCATATGGCGGTGAACCGCACCATGTGCGCAATAGACTGCCCTCCTCGTAGTGATTGCTAAAACCAAAGTCTGCCAGCTGCAAAAAATAAATGTTAATAAAGGGTTTTTTATAGTATTATTTGCAACTCACTTTAATGTTCATGTCCTTGTCGAGCAGGACATTCTCCGCCTTGAGATCACGATGCACCACACCGCGCTGATGGCAATAGTGCACCGCCGAGATGAGCTGTGTGAAGACGCGGGCCGCTTCCGGCTCCTTCATGCGTCCATTAGCCACCAGATGATCGAAGATCTCGCCATTTGGCGCATACTCTGTGACCAGGTAGATCATCGACTGGGACTCCATCACCTCGTAGAGGCGCGTTATGTGCGGATGCCGCAGCGATTTGAGTATGGATATCTCGCGGAACGTCTTGCTCAGGTATTCCTCGTTGAGGCATGTCTTATCAATGATCTTAATGGCCACCTGCAATTAAAAACCGCAATACAGGAAGCAAAAGGTCGCATTAGTCAACGATAAGCCAAAAAACAAAAAAAAAATATATATACAGTTTCGGATACGCATTATTTTTTTTGTGGGTTCGGTCTTGGAGGTGAACGAACCAGAGGCGAGGAGAGTGCGACGTTGACAAACGAGATCCAAAAAAATTCAAGCTGTGTGGGCTGACAGCTGTGTCTCTGTCACTGCTCTCCCTCTCCCTCTCTATCTCTCTCTCTCTGTCTTCCTTTCTGTCACTCGGTGTGTCACCCCCTCCCCTAAGTAATAAGAGCAAGTAACAATAAGCATATCTGTGCACACAAGACCGAACATTTAAATACACTACGACTATTAATGCTCAACTCCAAGCTTTGATTGTACAGAAATCCAAAACTGAAGTCAACAAATTTATATCTCTTCATAACTATTCTTAAAATTAAGATTAAAATTAAAAAAAAAACTATAATTAGAAAAAAATTAATGTTATTTCAAAATATATATTAGAAAGTTTTCAAATGAATCCAAACTCATATTAAGTTTAATGGCTTTGCAAATTTTGAATATATTATTATATAAAGTAGCTCACAGCTCGAAAAATTAAATACAGATATTTCATTCCATATAACAAACATTAAGTTATAAATGTACTTATATCAATATACTTTATAGATTTGATATGTACATATATAACTTAATATGATAAATATGTATTTAAGTTTTTTAAACGGACGATTATTCAGTGTACGAAACCTACTCATGCTTTAGCTTATGGAGCCATAAATCTCTATATGTTAGGGTATGTACTCAAAAAGCAACAAGAAAAAAACGAAAGAAAAGACGAACGGGCATCGCAGGGAAAGCACGACGCGTTGTTTCTGTTTTGCAGTTGCTGGGGGTCAGGTAGTAGGTGGCGCACTGTCTGCAGCCACAGCAGCAGTAACAACAACAACAACAACAGTAACAACAACGACAACAACAGCAATAAGACCAAGAACAACAACTACAACCGCAGCGAAAACACGACGACGACAACAAACGCCAAAGATGGCGCGAGTGTTGAATTCTGTGTGGATGTAGTATATGAAATGATGATGATGACGAGATGATGATAATGATGATGACGACGACTTTGAGCGAAGCAGAGTGGAGCAGCGGAAGGGCAATGTAGGACGGTGTGAGGGTAGACCAGACGAAAAAAAAAAACAAACAGAAAAAACAGAAAAAAACATTCTTTACACACGATTTTCGTCTTTTTTGTCGTTGTCGACTGTTTATTTGCTTTTGTGTTTTTGCCAAGCATTTCAATAATAATTTAACAAAAACTGAAATAATTAACAATCAAGCGCTAGCGGCATGAGCGCGAGCGAGAGGCAAATACAGAATGAGAGATAGATCACTTGCTCTTGCTTACACAATGACAGCAACAACAGCAACAACAGCAAACAACAAAAGCAACAATAATAATAATCATTATAATCAACAGAGCTTCATCATGATGATCCCCATACCGGTTTTCGATTTGTTGTTGCTGCCTCAACATTTAAATAAAATTTGCTTTGTCGCTCTTCTGTCAGTTGCCTTAAACAGTGATCCAGCACTTTTGCTTAATCGAATCGAATGAAACAAATAATTGAAATCATATGTTTAACAGGACGAAAATCAGTATTAATCTGTCACATGTCACATGGACACATTCCTTTTATGTTGATTCAACATTTTATATAGTTGCCCCACAGTTGAGCAACCAATAGTAGATTTATTTATCATAGTAGATTTATGATAAATAATATGTATGTTTATACATATTTGATTTAACAAATCAAATAATACTATAAAAACGAAGGGGAAGTGCCTTATTCAAACTAAATCATATTACAATAATGGTTAATTGTTTGGTGACCTCTTTTTGTTAATCAAATATGTTTTTCACTGGCTACAGGTCAAGGTTTTCTTGGTATGTATTATAGATATTTCGGTGTGTTCAACTTAAGTTGTTATTAATTTATATAATACACAAAAATTTGTCGCTCTGTGTGTTAAATACATGGAACAATTAAACAATGGCGTGACGGTTAAAGGTATATAGGTTAATAAAATAAGTTATTACGTCCAGCCTTAGCAAGGTATCAAAACAAATTATGTACGGCAATTGGACAAAACAACTAAACTAAACAACAAAAAAAGAAAGGAAAATCTACTCATAAGAAATCGACTGGCAAATACCCTGAAACAGGGTTTTTAACTAAACATAAGCTTTGATAGATAGATAGAGTGGCAGAGACGGGCATAGTTCAATTGACTGGGTTGTTAATCCTATTCAAGAATATTTATATAATTTGTGTGGCTCGTAGATGCGTGTCTCTGCCTGGTTACATACTTGTGCACAACTTTGTTATACCCTTTTTAGAAGTTTTGAAAATGTAAAGGGTTTTGCGGCGGAAAATGCCATTGCCACGTGCCATTTTGACCTTTTGCCCCGCGAATGCGATGAACCTTAAGAACAAACGCTCGTAAATGAGACATTCAAAGTAAGCAACGAAGCAGCCACAACAACCACAACAACAACAACAACAACAACGAAAACCACAACATCAACAGGAATGTCACATTTGGGAATCCTTCGCTTGGCATAGCGCAGAAAAAGCCAAGGCAAATGGCAGAAATGCTCGTATTGATTTAATGGCAAGGACTGACTGACTGACTACAAGGCCTGATTGCCCCAGGAATGCTAAATGCTACAATTTGAGAATGTACAGTTGCGGTCAAAAAAATAATACAAATAATTTTAATTTTTTATGTTATGTTTAAAAGAAATATTTTTAAGATTTTTGGGAGTATTTAAATGCAAAACATTTGTTGCATGAACTGGGGAAAATCCAGAAAAACTCCAATCAGACCAAACAAAAAATAATTAGTCTCAATTAGTTAAGCCTTTATTTTTTATTTGATTTCTTGTATTCAATTAAAATGTTCATATTTTTTTTTAACATATTTTAGGTATTTTTTTTTTACATTTTGTTAACATTTTACTTTGACCGCAGCTGTATGTATGTACATTTTACAATTCCTTTGATAGCTGCAGGGCTGACTCACGCTTCAGTGTTTATGAATAAATTAAATTCGAGTCGGAACCGTTTCATTAATTAAAATCCAACAAAATTAATAATATTGATAAAGACAGACTTTACTCCATTTGTGCAGAGAGAGAGACAGAGACAGAGATATGGTTTATGAAGCAACCTTTGCTCAAATGCTGCCCTTCCACACGAATCCATTGTCCTGCTCTAGTTTCTCGTACTCCTGCCGCAACGTGTCCAGCTCCTTTGCATTTTGGACACTCAGCCGCTCCAGTTGACCGTTGAGTGCGATGATGCGTTCCCGCACCGCATTCACCGTGTACTGACTGAGGCGTTCCGGCCGAAAGACATCCTGTTTGAGGGTGTTCATGTAGTGCCACATGTCCTGCAATTGTCCACGTTTCTCAACGTGATGCTTGCTCAGTTTCTCGTCCAATTCCAGCTTGAGGCGATCAATGTCATTGATGAGGCGGCCGGCGACTTTGTTGCCGCTCGAAGGCCGTCGACCAGCCGGGTTCGCCATATCCTCGCACATACCACCCACACCACCCAAACCATCAAGGTCGTCGTCGTTCTCAGTGTCGTCGAGAAAATTGCTGGCATTCAGCTTTACTTGATTGCATTCGAGATACTTTTGTTGCGCCTTCAGTCGCATCAGTTCGCACAGAATGCTCGTAGGCGTGGCCGAGGGCCTTTTCTTGTGGGGGGGCATGCACCTAGAATGGGGGCATGTCTCAATGCCGCACGATTCGATGGTTTTCGGTTCCTTGGCTGGCTTCTCAGACATGTGACTTGGTTCGAGGCACTAAACGTTGCAACGAGTCCTTGCAATAACTTGCCCCTTGTGTTGTTCGTTGTTAGTTGATTTTCTTGTTGCTGTTTACATGCGGTAATCAAAACGTGTGTTGCCAGCCCAACCTCCGCCCCCTGCAACACACCCTGTTTAATCAATAGTCGCCACCTGCTAACTGCTTTGGGGCTGCTGCAATTGAAGCTCTCTCTCTCCCACTTTATCTCTCTCTCTCTCTCTCTCTCTCTGTCTGGCTCACTCTTGTTCACACCCTTTAATTATGCCAAGGGTCGGTAAACTTTATTTGGGTTCACAGGTGGAGGCATTTTAAATTTTCCAATTGTTTTCATTTTAATTTTTTTTAGCAGCAGTGGAAAATCGATTGCAAGAATTTACATTAATGGCCTACTTATGAGCACGTTTCGGTATATATTGATAAGGTGGCTTGGCAGGCCTGTGACGTTAATCAACTGTCCGCGTGCTGATAAACCATTTATAGAAAGTGCTTCGACAGTTTGCGGTTTCTGCTTTGACGATGCTGCAAAAGTGTGAAAAACCGAAAAGATAAACTCAAAAATGTGAATATTTCACTTAATTTCAAAAGAGAAATGCGCAAGAGAGAGAGAGGAAGAGGAAGAGAGAGAGGGAGAATTAGAGCGGTATCAGTGAACGTGATTGATTCGCAAATTGTTGCGTTGTTTACGTAGTGGTTTGTTGTTGCTTTCGTGGTTTTGCTTGTTCTCGTTCTCGTTCTTAGTTTACGATAAAGCGCGGAGCTTGTTATCATATACGCGTGAATGTATATCGAGAGTGCGTGTGTGCAGTTGTGCGTGTGCCTGAGCGAGTGTTGTGTGCAGTAACAAGAAGTCGCAGAAGAAAGACAAACTCAAGCGCGAATAAACAGTAAATTAGAAAGATAAACACACATAGGCTGAACCACGCATATACCCTGTAAAACTATTTGGGACATTATGAACAGCTGTAAAACACTAGCTAAGCAGTGCACTGCAGATAAATGGGATTTCAATTTTAAGCAGTTCTACAAAAAACAAAAAAAACTACTTCAAATTAAAAAAAAAAATCAAGGAGGTGGGGGATTACATCTTTAAGCAGCATAAAAAGTATAAGAAAATAGACAGCTTACAAGTAAAATGAGAGTATGCCGAAATATCAATGGGATTACATTTCTAAATAGTTCTACAAACAAAAATGAGGAAAACTGTTTAAAAATTAAAAGAGATCAAAGAAGTCTGCGGAAATATGAAGAGGATTACGTTTCTAAGCAGTTCTAAAAGAGTACAAAATAAAATAAACAACTGTCACGATTTCACTATCGCAGACATGCAGACAATAAGCCCGTGCGACAGAGACAACAAAAGCAAAGTGAGACAAACGAACAAAAAATAAATAAAGGTAAAAACGCCAGACAGCTAAAATACGCAAAAAAAAAGAAATGGAAGATAAAAAATAACAGCTGCGAAATAGTTAATGAAAAAGTAATTACCAATTTTAAACGATTTGGTCAGCCATGCGACTGAGTCGTAAAGCTTAGATATATATGTATATATTTATATATATATTTCTATATATATATATATATATTGCTGCTCTAATCTGTTAGTGGTCAGCAGCAAGTTTTTTTTTTTTGTGTTTTTAAGTTTTTGGCGTTTTGCTGTCTCTATCTGTAAGACTGAGATCGTGGCCAGACAGCGTGAGCTCAAGTTAAATATTTGGCCGTAGCAAATGATCAATCAAAGTTGCCTCAGTGCGCAACGGGAGCGCGTTGATTATTGGTGAATAGCCAAAAAAAAAAAAAAAAATGAGAAGAGAAGAGAAGAAAAAAACACTTGAAAATTTCAGTCCAGAAATCCCGCTGCTAATGCATGCTTTGAGTGGGTATTGTAGAATGCTTAATTGCATCAATTGGAGCGTTAATGCTTAATGCCAGTTATCGAAACAGTTGCCAAGAAGCAGACTCTGCCACGCGTCGTAAACCCAATTAAGTCTTCGATGGCCAATTGACAGACGATCCAATTTAGATACAAAAAAATGACACTAAAAATGTAGCTCACTAATTAAAGAAAACAAAAGTAAAGCTGCATCAAAGGGCCTGATAAGATTTAGAAATGCTTTGCACTGAAAAGCCGCAAGTTGTTATCTCAAGAGCGCAATTATTAAGCCAATAAACAGTTGTCACAAGTTTGAATTCAAAACAAAAGAGTGATTCAATAGAGTATTTACAAAAGCATATTGTTGGAGATAAGTGCGGATTAGTAGAAGCTTTTTTTATGAAATGAATCATTAATTTAAAAAAAAACTCAATAAGGAACTCGAACTAAAGAATATAGCTGCAGTTAGAGGAGGATTAATTTAAGCATTTACTATGAAATTAATCAGTCATCGGAACAATCTATTATTAAAATAATGTTTTGTTAAGATTTAGCTTAGTAATGGAAAAAGTTAGTTACACTATTTATAGTTTTGATTCATGTATAGATCCTAATCCAAAAAAAAATCAACTATATCTATTATCTAAATGGATTTCCTTATTATATTCAGTAAAGTTTTGATTGATTATACGATTTGTAGTTGGAATTCATTGACAGATTCCACTCCAAGACGTCTTTTTAAAAGTAGTATCAAAAGTAAGCCCTAGTTTTTATGTCAAGGAACTCAATTAACTGTATATGGCCTATTTACAAGGAACAAATATTGCAAGTGCCTTAGACCCAAACAACAATCTCAAACATTCTTATCGATATTGTTGGACACGATGTTGTACAATGTACATATGCACATTGTACATGACTATTGATAATAGTAATAATTATTGTCGAAATGCGCTTAGCAGATAAGCTAAGGCTATGTATGGGCAATAATAATATTAATAATAATTATAATAACAATAATCCAGTCAACACACATCATGTTGTGTTTGTACATTGCATTTCACACACACGCACAAATCAAACACACACTTACACTCGGAGTGTTAAGTAAGATAAGTGAGTGGACCTTGAAATTGACAAACAGCTGTGTCGCTTGGTCGGTCTCTTATCAACAAAAAAAGAACAAAAAGAAAGAACTGTAAACAGCAAACAAAGCAAAGAATAGTCAACGAAAACAAATGAGCCAACAATCAACATCAAATAAAATACAGTAAAAGTTAATCAAGTATGCGCGCGTCATATGTATGTAAATTTTTGTATTTCATTTTTTTCACAGACCTCTCCGCCATTTTGAATTGAAGGCACGTGCTGACGTACTCAACACTAGTGCAAGATGAATCTCACCACAGTTATGTATGCGTGCGTGTGTGTGTGTGTACGTGTGGAGACTCTGTTTTCCACATTGTTGACAGTTGGCTTGTTCTTTGTTGTTGTTGTTGTTGCTGGTGCTGTGTGCTGTGTGCACAGTCGTTGCCAATTATGCATATAACGAGCACTTCTCTGTTTGGCTTACAAATTTGCACTTAACTATTGTAGTATGGCCGATTATTGTTATGATAAACTATTTAAAACACATTGTTGTTGTTCCAGCTTATGTTTGTTTTGTCCATCTGCACGCTTGTGTTTTCTACCACTGACAGCCCACAATTATCAACTACAACTGCAATTATGTGACAACTGTGATGTTATTATATACATATTTATATATAAATATATAATATAAATGTGTATGTTTGCCCTCACCCAATATAGAGCCCCCCTGAAGGTGACTCATTATCACTTCTCGCAGGCAGCAGCAGTAGCTGTGAAATGCATATGGAATTTATGCCACTGAGAATGCTGGGATGGAAACTGTCACTCAGCTGATAGAGTACATTGTGAGAAATGCACGCGACCTAGTGCTACCCTGTTAATTATTTTAATAGGCTCATGTAAAGCGACCTTTTAGTTCTGTTGTGCCCTTTTTAATTGTGCTATATGCATTATTACCCCATAATCAGTCTAAAATTGAAATTTTTACCTAGTTTCATTTATTCTTTATTTTCATCCTTTACAAACAAAATTGAATTCTGTTTGCTTTCTTCTTGTTATCGTGTGTTATCGCAAAAAGGGCAGAATATTAAATAATACTAATCGCTAAGCTAACCGCAACCAGTATAAAAAAAGGAAATGTACTCGAAGTGATTACGTAACACACTAATTAAATGCATCATCCCAGACTTTAAAATTAAGATATGCAGTGCAGATAACATGTGCGGAAATTGTCGAAATTATTTGTGAAAATGCAAATTACATTTAACAACAACAATAACTGAGACTGAGATTGCGATGATCTTAAACAGAACGAAAAAAAACTTAATTACTTCCTCATACAGAGACAGAAAGAAAGACGAAGAGAGCGAAAGAGAAAGAGAGAGAGGGATGTATAAGCAATTCTGTTAGCAACAAATAAAGCAACGGCGAAAGGGACAGAGGTAGATGTGGAGATAGACAGAGAGGTGTGTTTCAATTAACATCATCTGATCTGATCTGTGAGTCGAACTCCATGCGGCTGAATTGAAGGCAAACATGGGGCAAATAACACTTCGAATGCTGATGACCACATTTGCCGTTCCCCTGATTCTCCTGATATATATATAAATATATGTATGTATGCCTAGCAAATATATGTTGTCAATAAATTGTGTAAACATTAAAGTATACTACGCGCATATTTACACGGCAATAAACAAAACAACAAAAGAATCATAATCAGTAAATTCAATTTGATTAAACCAAATGCGCAGGCTAACGGAAAAAAGAAAGAAAGAAAACGAACAAGAATGCTCAAGTCGAGAGTGCTCGACCAGCAAATACCCTAAAGTCTTTGGCAACTTTTGATAAACAATATTAATTTTTGCAGATAATCCATATTACGACATGGACACATATCTGATCGATCCTTTCCAAAAATCCGGAAACAATGGAATGACTGACCATTGGACCCAAGAGTGTGGCGATTTACTAAAATGTTGGGAAATTTTTGTGTCAGTGAACATCATAACCTTTTTACCCGTTTGCAATGATTTCAGGGTATCGGAATAAAAAAAAATAAAGGCATATAAATTTCGATGGGCAATTTGATGCGTTAGCAAGATGAAAATAAATATATGAATTCGTGTTTGTATGTATGAGTGTAGAACACACTTTTATAAAGAGGCTGCTCTGCTAAGAGATACCCTACTTTTATATTGATTGTCTGTAATTTTTGTTGTCATCTAATAATTTCAATTGCTTCTACTTGCTAATCTTTTTGCTGCTCCACACTAGTGCTGCCAGTGATTAGCTAATAAAAAAAAACCCCACCCGATTGACGCCTCTGCAGCATGTTGTACAACTCACCTTTGTTCTGGTCACGACGTTCGTTGCCAGCTTGACGACGGCAAAGTTGCCCTTGCCAATTGTCTTCTCCAGCTCGTAGTAACCGACGCGAAGCAGTTTGTCCACGGATATTTTGCTCGTCGATGGCACTTTGTAGTTTTGTGGGGTTGATGTTGATGTGGAGGCGGCCATTGCTCAGGATTCACTTGCACTCTTTTTGGGGCTGTAGTTGTTGTTGCTGTTGGCTGCAATAATTGGTGCCGCCTCCGATTCGTTGTTCTCGTTGTTGGTGTTGTTGTCAACGCAGGAAGTTCACTTAAGATGCATTTTCTTTTGTTTGCCGAGATCTTGAGTTCATTTGCTATTCACGCCCGCTGTTGCTGTTGCTGGCGGCGCACACACACATACACATATATACACACACAAACACAGATAGAGTGTGGCACAGAGTGAGAGACACGGAGGGAGACGAGACGAGACGGTTGACAGCAGACAATAGCAGCGCCGCCAGCAAATATTTAGTTCGATTCCAGCTTTAATTGAATTGTGGCAATTATAAGCGCGTTGCGACAGAGGCTGAGACTGACGCTGAGCATGTGGCACGGGTTGAGTTCAACAACAACTGCCTCCTCGTCGTCGTCGTCGCTATGGCTGCTCCTGCTCCTGCTGCTCGCGTTGGCAACTGGGCCATTTGCAAACACGTGACGCGAACGGACTCCTTTTGTGGATTGGGTCACGCCTTTTGCTGCTATTATTGCTGCCACTTGACACTTGGTGTTCTGCTTTCTTGTGTTGTTCTTATTGCTGTTGTTGTTCACGGGTTTCTCTTTTCACATTTTAAACGTGTGCTGTGATTGCAATCGAAAAATATCAATTAAAAGTAATTCACATTTGAATATTGACCTTTGTTTTTTGTTTTATTTTTTATCACTGCCAGCTTACGACAAAAGGCGCTTGTAGTTTATTTATTTAATGTCAACTAATATATCTATCGACACGAAAAAAAAAACAGAGAGTAGAAATCTAATTATCAGTGTTGCATTAAATACCCCTAGAACTCTTTCAATTATTAATATTATATTTTCTGCGTTTTTCCAAAATACAAATTTCCTATAAGTATTTCTTATTTTTTAAATTTTAATAGGATATTAAATTTAATTTAAGCAATTTTTTACTTTTTCATTAAATTAATAAATAATAATTTAAATGCATAATTATCAAATATTTTATTTCATTAAATTGAGCATAGAATTTTCGAAAGCATTCGTTTTATTTTATTTTGCTTTCCCCACAACAACCCAGAGCAGAACAATCTACATGACAATCTGTCGAGCTGATGCGGAGACAACTCTATGGCTGGCACTGTGTGTGTGAAACAGAACCTGTGTTAAATTCACTCTCGCAACTCACTCTCCCTCTCTCTCTATCTCTCTGTTGTAAGATGATCGCCTGGGCAAGCTGCTGCCTCCTGACTGCCGTCGCCATCAGCCACATAAGCTATATAAGCTACGTGCAATGCGACCACAACAAAACTTAATGGGTTAATGTACAGCATCAAGGTCGCGTGGCCAGACATATACACAAGCATACACACACACATATCCAGACGCTCAGCAAGTGAGTGTGTGTGAGTGAGTAAGTGAGATGGAGAGAGGGCCAAGTCAAGTGGCGATGTTTGTTGGAGCACCGTTCAATTCAACAAACTCTTATTGAAATCAATTTAAAGCAGCGAATAGCGCGAAATGTTAGTAGAAGGAGGAAGCAGCAAACATAACGAGTACTTGAATACATTCACATACTCACACACACACTCAAACACGGAATTCTAATGTCAATTGAAGCAGGCAATAAAGAGTTGGCGAAAAATAGCAAAACAAAGCTTTAAAGTGAAGATATATATATATATATATATATATATATATATGTAATTCAACTTCCAGTATTATGAACAAGCTTGACATTTTTTCAAGAGTTTGTATTATGTACATTTTAATTAATTTTAATTTACATTATAAATTAAAACAGATCTGAACTAAAAGCGCACTTAAAAAAACAAATAAAATAGCCTTCTCAAATAACAGAAAAGTCTCAAGGCCGTTGGGCGCAGCACTAAAAACAAAGCTCATTGCTCTGCGCATTCTTTTTTCTTCATTCTCCACTTTATTCATATAGCAGCAAAAGAGCCTTCTGTTGTTACTCACATTTCCACGAACTGTAAATGCCCTTTTTGTGTGCTAACGTTACAGAGTATAACAGCATAACACACATACACATACTTCCACACATATTCACACACACACTCGCAAATTACGTATAAGTTGTAAACAATTAGTGAGTGCGAAAGAGCAAAGGCAGCTGTTGTTGTTGCGGCCAACAACAAACAATGCAGAAGCGATTTTTAAGTGCTTTTCCTTAGCCATTTAATTTGCACATTTTCACTTCTTTGAAAAGAAAAAAACTAACGAAATTATTAAATACCAATTGAATATATTTTTTATATTTTTCTTTTGTTTATTTATTTATCAAACAAAAGACACAAAACAGTTGCAGAAAGCGAAAGAGGAGGAGGTTTTTGATGTGCAGGCGAAGCGCTCAATCAATTCAAAGTCAATGTACAAAAATCAACAGACTGCGACTACCCAGCAGCTAATGGATGCGGCGACGACCTGTGCCTGTGCCTGGAAGGAAGCATCATCGAATCAAAGCTGAATGAACTTCCCAAATTGGAAGCGATTTTTGAAGCTGGGCGCAAATGTTTGACATATTCCAACGCACGCACGCACGAAAGCTGAGCGAGAGATAGAGAGAGAGAGAGAGAGAGGCGAATGATGCGAAAGCGAAGCCAGTTGTAAAAGACGTCACAAGGCAGCAGCGAAACTAATACGAGTAATGTGCGCTGCTCGCTTTAGAATAAGCAAGTGGGTGGCTGGACGGCAGCAACGGGACTCTTATACACTGCATAGAAAATAAATAATATGCAAAATGAGTGTAATATTAATTTATTCAAGTTAAATGCATAAATAAAATATAAACAAATATCTCAATTGTATTGGCATAGATCAGTTAACATAGCAGCCGCTTAAAGACTGCCCGATGTTAAACTGATGTTAAGCACTGTACGTACACACAAAACATATGTAAATACACATACACATACATATACATAAATGTATGTGTGTCATGTCTGTTGCCTTCTGCTGATAACTATGGCAAGCAATAGTTGTCCCTTTGTTGCCCCTTTGTAGTTGTTGTTGCTGCTGTCTGCTTCTTGAACCAACAAAAACGACAGCAAAATCAGAAAAGGCAAAAAGCGAAATGATAAAAAACCCAACAGCATAACAAAAAAAACAATAAAAGTCGCGCGCGCACAAAAAAAAAAACAGAAATAAAACAGCATACATACAAATAAAGTAAATGGGCAGAAAAACAAAAGCTAGGAGAACGAACGCAACTTCGACTGCGACGTCGACTTACACAGCAGCCAGCAGAAGGCAAATACAAAAATGAAAGAGCAAAAGCAGCAGCAGTGCATATGCATGTGTGTGTGTAGTTGGCGGGGGCGCAGCAACAGTTAAGGGGCAGACAGGTTGCTGTGTGCGTGTGTGTAAGTGAGAGCTTGTACGTAATATAAATATATATATTATATATATATGTGTTTGTGTAGGTTGAAGGAGTCAAGAAAATTTGCAAAACAACAGCAGAAATTACAATTTCAAGCAGCCTGATGACAGTTACAAACACACACACATGTGAAACAAAGCAAAAACGAAACTTGTCGAGGTCGAATAATATATACACATACACACACATACATAAGCACTTGCAGAAAGAGAGAGAGCGAGCAAACTCAATTGATAACGGTGCAAAGTAGTGAAAGAAGCAGAAGAAAAAAGTCAAGCGCAAGGTGTCCAATTAGACCACTCAACAGCAATTAGCTTTTTCTTATTTGCGTATTACTGGAGTTGCTATGACGTTCGCACTCACACACAAACACACATTCACAGGCACGCTCACGCGTACCAACACACACACACACACACATGTATGCATATACATATAGCTATGCAATCAGAAAAACGTCACGACTTCCAAGTGGAAAAGCGTACGCTGTGTTTTTGCCGTCATTTTAGCTGCAAAAAAAGAGTAAAAAAAATACGTTGTCCGCAATAGCAGCATAATTGCCATTCATGAATGTTTTTGCTTCCGCATGTCACACACACATTTACACACAGAAACACACACGCAGTTACAGAAATCATGTGAGCAATTACATACAACTACATACGTACATACATACAACTCGTAGGTGCATGTGTGTATGTAATTAAAATTCGTTGCCGCTGTAAATGCAGCTCTCCTACTCTAGCTCACAGCCGAACCAAAAGCAAAAGCAGCCGCAGCAACAATAACAAATGCTATTCAAATAAGAAAACACTTTGTTTAATCTTTGTCTGATTTCATTTTGTGTTTTTGCTATATGCTTACAAATTACGCTGGCTTTCTTTTATATATATATATTATTATTTTATATATTATTTCTTTTCACGTTGAATTTGTGTTATATATATGAATATGAATAAATATATATTTTTATTTATTTTAATTCTTGCTCTTATCACTTGGTGCGCGTTGTTGTTGGTTGTTATTTTGCTGCCTCGTCGCTTGCAGTGAAGTTGAACGCGTGGGCGATTTATATTATCAAGAGTGCCTTTTGCCTGGTGCTATTGGAATTTTTTTCATGTTGTTTAAGTGGCGATTCTTAGATGACGACAATATCGCGTTGCGCGGCCCACCTGCTCACGAAGCAAAAACTCGGCACCAACTGATTTTGTCATTGCGCTCTTTCTTCTTCTGTCTTGTTTTCGCACACTGGTCACCGAGAGAGCACAAGTCGGCATAGCAGTGTTGAGTTTACATTTTTATCGATACCGTTTAAATGTTAATGAGAGGAGTTTTTCTGTTAACTGGTGAAACCATCTGTTACGTATTTCATACACCAAGTTGGCAGCCCAGCTTAAGACATGACGCTTAATTTGAACTGAAATTTACCACAGGCACACACGCAATCAAACAACTATAAAACTATAGTCTTATTAACTAAAGTTGCGCGAAATTTGAATTGAAAATACTTGCACATATACTATTAACTTTTTGATGCTTCAACATGCGAGCCGCTTGTCTTGATATATTTTGCCCATTTTCTTGGCATCATTTCGAGTTTCTTGCGTCTGTTTTTCGCTGAGCAGCATTTTCGGCTTTTCTCGGGCCTCGTACCAATAGGGATTCGCTCTCTTCACCCAGTAAGCGTTGCCAGGCTGCAGATGGCCCAAAAGTCTTGCAACACATCCAACACTCGCCATTTTCTGTATTTTTAATTAAATTTCGGTCGGTGTATACAAAATCTTGTACAGAATTTTATGTTTTTGCCTCTTTTATGTTAATCTGTCCAAATGGTAATCAAACAAGAAAAAAAAATACAAAATTTGCTTTGCCCTCTCTGAGAAAAAAAGTCAAATGAACTGATAATTTATAGTTGCTTCTCGAATGAAGCAGTTTGAATTGCGCGCCTACTTTATGCACAAAAAAAAATCAACTAGAAAACTGCAAATAACATTTGTTTCCACTGCAACTCTCAACCTTGTGAGAGTGAGAGAACGAGATGGAGCGAGTGCAAACGAGTGCCGAACGCAATTCCATTCGAAGTTGGAAGTTGCGCTGGAAGTGAAACAGCAATGAATGAATTTGCTTCCACAGAACCGGCAAATGACGCAAAAACTAACAAGCTGAAAACACACAAAAAAAAGCATGCGTGACGTCAGCTGTGAAAGCTCTGCGCCGCGTTGAATGGATGCCTAAAGCTTCAAACTGGATGCTGGATGTGCGGTGACCTTTGCTTAGCGCGTCAGCGCAAAATCAAAACAAAAAACAAGAGCAAAAAAATGTCTTCACAGCTTGTGTATTTCAAATTTTAAATGTCTGCCAAAGCGTACAAATTTCAAGTAAAGACTGCTACGAGAACAGAAACCCAATCAAATTAGTTGAAAATGGTGCGACGCCGAGCTGCTGTTTTGGGTGGTTTGACCAATCAGCAATCGATGACCGCCTGCCAGCAGCTGATACCGCCTTCCCGTTCCCAGTTGCCGTTGCGGTCCATGTACAACAAAATGGTAGCCGGCGCTGCTCTGAGCACGCCGCTGGAACCCAACAGCGCCGGATTGCAGCGAATGCGCCGCAATTTAATGAAATTCCCAACGGAGCCAAATGCCGTTATGTTGCCCAAGTGGTGTCGTTCCAGTGAACAGCAGCAGCAGCGATCGGCAATTCGAGCTTTTGGGAATCGTCAGAGTAAAGCAACAAGCGATATTGCCATACAGTTGGAACAACTGCAACAAATTAAGCGACAACAACAACAGCAACGCATGCAATACAAGCAGCAAATTCACCAGCAGGAAAAAACAAAAAATTCTTTTATTCCCTTTAATTTTGGCAAATGTGCAAACAGTTTGATCAATTTTGAGGTTAAGGCGAGAACAGCAACAGAATCCCCTGCTCAGCCTGGAAATATGTCAGCCAATCAGCAGCAGCAGCAAATTCCAACGGCTGATTTCAATTATGTACAGCTGGCCAAGCAAATGTGTCTCGAGGACAATCAGCACGCCAATTGTGGCAGCAACAGCAGCGGCCAATCACAAGTTGCGGCTCAGCTTGCGTTGAGCTCAACGGAGCACGAGCTTAATTGCCTTGCTGCCGATATCGATAGCAATTTGCAAAATTTACACAAACTCCTGGCCACAGAGTTGCCACATCGTGCCGAAATGGGAAAGGTAACGCAGCTGACAAAGCCGAATTTAAGCAGAAGGCAGCAGAGAGAGCATAACATTTTGGAGAGTCTATCAACGCCGCATAACTCTACACCGCTCAGCAGTCTGTCAGCACTGCAACAATCAAGCAGTCTGGCAGCATTGCGGCATGCAAGCGGTCTGGCAGCACTGCAAGAGTACGAAAGCGCAGTTAGCTTAGAGTTGCCACAGCGCACAGCAATAACAACTGCCACAAGTAACACAAGTCGCAGGAAGTCAAGCAGTCGCAAGCGCCAATTGAATCTGAATGAACTGATCGAGGAGAAGGGCAGCGACTCGGGTCCGCTGTGCCACCCTGTCATGCAACTTGTGGCACAGATGGGCGAAAGCAAGAAGCTAAGCGACGATGCACGCTTAAGTGCCGGATCTCAAAAGCAATACTTCGTCTATCTGATGGTCACCTCCGACGAGGAAGACGAAATGGACAGTAATCCTAGGCCGCAGTTGCAACAAGCGCGAAAGGAGCGGCGCAGAAGACGCAACTCCTCCAGTTGGCATCGACACGTTGAGCTGCCCATTTGCCAATGCCTGGCAGCTGCAGCACGACGACCGCTCCATTGGCCCAAGAAGCAGGCTGTCAAAATCCCGGATCAAGGCCAGAGGAGGAACAGGCCGCCCAGCCGCAATTCATGTCGAACGTGTTCCGGACGTTCCCTGGCCAGTTCCAGCCTCGGTCGCAACTGCCGGCCAACCCAACAACCAACGATTCAAAATAATCCCAAAACTGGACGCCAACGACACTATCTTAATACCATGCAGCAACAGCTGCCAAACAATCGCCAGAAATCCTGCACGGATCGTTGATAATGGCACAGCATAGTTAAGGCATGGACAGATTAGATAGCTTCTTCATCTTTAACTATGACTTGCACTTATTTGCGATCCATGCTTAATAATAATCCATAGAAATATTTCGAATTGTTAGAAAATTACTTTTTGAATATTATGTAGAAATAAAGTTTAAGTTTATTTACTTATATATAGTAAACTATGTATATAACTTTCTCATATTATATTCATTTTATATATAGTAATATATCTAGATAGCTTTCTCATTTGAAGAATGAATCCAAAATGAACTTATCCCAAGTCAATTCTTAGTTAGATCGCAGCTGCTTTGTTTGATTCGAATGCGTCAAAGTGTTAGTTAAATTGAAAGTTTTACCTGGTTAACAATTAAAGTAATGTAAGCGTGCAGCTCTAACAGGATTAATACGGCTTTGCTAGTTGCCACATGGCTGATAGAAGTAAGATGCCCCACCAGCTTGGCATCGACGGAATCTCTCCGGTTGAATACACTACTCAAACGCAGAAGCAAATGCAACCGGAGCAGGAGCAGCAACCGCAATTGGGCTCGACTGTCGTTGGTAGTAGTGAGTCGCTAAGTGGCCAGTCCAGATTGTTGGAGTTGCGTCGTGCAATGGGTGGTGGTGCGGCCAACCAGAGAAATTATGCCAACTCCACTCGCTCCAAAGCTGCACCCAAATCTCGTACGAAGTCAGACGAGACTCGCCAACCACGTCGCGAGATTAATAGTGAACCGCATTACGAGTACAGCTGCCAGCAGCAAGGCGAAGCACGCCCCAGGGCACACACTGAACCGAATGCCGAACAACGGTATGAGGTGTGCTCCAATGCACGCAACGAACAGTCGGCTCGCAATTATTCGACGTCTTCCCAAGCTTACTGCGACCCTTGTTTCGCCACAAAAGCACCCAAGCCTAAGCGCAAGTCCTCAGCAAACCCGCAAGCAGCGCCTGGATTTTGCTGCGAATACTGTTTCGGAGCACCGGCTAAACAACGTCCAAAGCAATCCCAATTTATGTGCGACCATTGCTATCAGCTGTCGCAGGCCAAACCGCGAGAGGAACTGCAGCCCCAACAGCGCTATGAACCTTACCATGAACGTAACGAGTCACGTAACGAATCACGTAATGAACCACGCAGCAAACCATACAAGAAAACAAGTAACGAACCACTCAGCGAACCACGCAGCGAACCACGCAGGGAACCATGCCCAGCACCATGCAATGAAGCACTCAGTGCACCACATAACGAACCACAAAACGATTCACTCTATGAGCCGCCACAGAGGAAGCGTAAGCCGCAACCTTCTCGCTGCCCCGTCTGCTACGGGACTCCCGAGGCTCGCTCCAATTGGCCGCCTGTGGCAACAACGGAGGCATCAAATTATGTGAAGTACAAGGACTTTAAGGCCATGTCGCATCGCAATCCGTTGGTGGTCAAGACCCGTGGTGCCCTTAGCCAACCGCCCCCACCAGGTGGACGCAAAAAGCGCGTAAGGAGCCCTAAACCTGATTGTGAGTGCGTAACACCCGAATCAAGTCAACCCATTCGCCAAAGGACCTCTAGCAAATCAGACTACGAGCAGCAGGAGCCGAGTGAATGCCCCAATTGTAGTAGGACGCAACCCTTGTCCGAATCCCAGCAGCCTAGAAGCTCCGACGGAATTGTGGCCACGCAGAGCCGTAGCAACAATCAACGACAGGAACAACCAAGATTGTGTCCAGCCTACGGCTTGCCACGGTTCACCAATAATAATCATCCCTCGAATTTTGTGCCACACTTATACTTAAGCGCACTCCGGCCAAGAGTGAGGAACATGTCAAGTTCCAAAAGACAAGGCAGATCCGGCGCAGGCTCCGGCTCAGGACCAGTCGTAAGTGTAGCAATTCACCAAGCTTCTGCTATCGTTTCCATTGAATTTCGTCCCACAGGAGCGGATGAGTCCCACGCCCAGAAGCAATCAAAGTCATTTGCGAGCCTATCCCAGCAGTTATGTGAGTAGTCAAGGAAAATTCCATTTTTATACACTGCTCCGAAAGGCATTCAGAATATACTGGTCCTTCTGTATGAACGCAACTTTCTTTTAACGCTGAGAGACAGAGCTAGATATAACTAGGAACATAAACTGGTCTGTGCCCGCATCAGACAAGGTATACAAATTGGTTTGCTACGTCGAAATCGATAAAATCGATAATTGCAATACGATAAATCCACAATTTGAAAGCTACAGTTGACAAATTTGATTGGCAGATTGTTGGCAATGTCCTTGAAAGATCAGCATTTGCCACGCTCACCTCGGCCCCACCCATAATGATCGTTTAGAGCCGACTGCAATGCTCTCACTTGTTTAACAATAATAATTATTTGTAGTAATTTTTCATTAGCTTTCGCAGGAGAATCGAAGAGGACCGTCGAAGCTATACTCTGTGTCGGGCAGTAGTGTAAGTAACCAAACAATTAATTGTTTTATTGGGATAAACATCTAGTTGAATTTCCCTTAGTTGAGACTACATCGGATGCCCAAGGCGAATCCCAGAGGACTAAGAATGCCCACAAATAGGCTCGATAATGGAAATCGCTGTCGTGGCGGAAAATTAACCCCATTGACCAAAGGTTCGCAAGGTAGCAGAAACGTCAGGATTGGAATGGGTAGGGATGGTGGCAGTCGTGGACTTGTGTCCACAGACAACAGCTGGGCGCGAAAGTTCGAGTAATGAAGCACAAGCACGGAGTTCCGCACGCTCCAGGCAGGAAGCACAAAACGCTCCCGAGCAGCTCACACAGCCAGCGGTGAGGAAAACTGCAGCATCAGCAGTGCGACGCGATGTCGTACCACAAACTGGAAGACAAGGGACGAATCACAAAGGAAGTACTGCTGAGACTAGGCTGCAATCGATCAGGTCTTCCAAGATGCCAGTTGCAAATCAATGGGTAAGCACATCTGAGCAAAGAAACGCTGAAGACAGGAGAGCACCATCTGAACTGCATCAAAATCTAAGCGAAAATACTTCCCAACCAGGAGGATCTGAAGCGAGCAAAATAAGAACCGAAGGAAGTGAGGCACAAGGCACACCTGTAGCCAGGGAAATACGTGAAGAAACCACTCAGCTAACAAGTGCAGCTAGTAGCAGCGTTAGTGGCACTACACACAGGTCGCCTCATAAAATGTTCGCAACAAAGCGGCCGCAATATTCTCGAAATCCACATGCGAAATTCCAATCCGATGTTGGTCCGAGCAAGAATCCACACCAATGCTACCGGGGCAGCTTTCTGACCGTGCGCACTACACCGCATCGTACGCCTAATCAGCCGAAAGATCCAAATCGCGGTACACTGATCACACTGGCCAAGAATATGCTGAGACCCATTGTGCAAAAGAGTTCGATCCCAAAGGATTCGGCTTTTGTGGTGCCCAACAAATTTCAGAGTATGCGAATTTTGAAGGGTCTTCCGCCAGATGGACGCACTGTGAGCTTCGGACAGGTGCACAAATAGCGATTGAGACTGTGCTTCAAAGCGGACAACGGGTGCATAGCCAACGCTGTCAAAAACCTAATCGAAATCCGTACAAATATGACGCGTTTTGGAATCAAAAAAATGTTAAACCACTGCACAAACCCGACTGAGTCTGGAATGAATCACAACAAATCCCATTGCAAGAAGCCTAAGCTTTTCACGGCTGCAGACTGCAACTCGGACTACACTGAAGCCCCACGAGATAAGCGGGAAATGCGACCGAGAACCAGCAAAGAACTCCCAACCCCCAGACGAGAAACCCTGAAACCCATCGTCAGGACTCAGTTTGTGTTGGGCAAGGTGAATGGTAGAAACGATTCTGCAAGGATGAGCTTGAATCCTTCGGTGCGTCACCTGGGTGGCAACGTTTGTGAGTTGTGCCCGCTGTGCGGTCAGTATGATGTTCCCACTGATCTGCCACCTGAGGGTCAAAAGTGGATTTGTGGCAGTTGCAGTGACAAGATCGTTACTGCTCTCGGCAACTGCAAGAGTCAACCCAAATCGGTTCCCAATAACAACTCTTCTGAACCGACAACCTTTAGCATTCTCGTGCTGCAGGACTCAGAGAGTAGGGCCTTAATAGATCAGCTGACTACAGCCTTGGAGCTAACCTGTCTCCGGCGCAATGGGCAACCAACTAACCAAACCAACTGCACCTATAACAGCAATCGTGATGATTATACAACTGGCTTGAGGTAAGCGTAGTCCGGAAATCAAGTAATGTCTAATAAGATCGAAAAACCTTCTCCAGAAGAGCTTCGCAGAACAGCAATGGGCAATCCACTAACCTAACCAACAATACCTATGATTACAATGATTATACAAATGTCTCGAGGTAAGCGTAATCCTATAATTAATTAATTTTGAATAGGAACCAAGTGACTTCTCCAACCAGAGCATCCGGGAACAGCAATGGGCAACCAACTAGCCAAACCAACAACACCTTTGACAGCAATATCAATGATTCTTCAAATTCACAAGGCTATAGGTAGGCACAATCCTCCAATCAACTAATGTTTAATAAGATCCAAGAGCCTTCTCCACAAGAACTCCAAATAGTGGCGCATCTGTTACAGTCAACCAACAGCCCAATAATCCAAATTCTTCCCAGAGCGTGAGACAAGTGCAATATGACTACACTCAAAACCGCGTCTACAACTTTGGAGATAACCAATACTATCGTAAGTCTTAATGTTTTCAAATTCTGAATTCTTTCGAAAACATATTTAGAATACCAAAAGGAGCACTTTTTCAAATACAAAAATGTCTCTAGGTCCTGGGCAGAATGCATGCGATGATGATCCTATGCAACAGAATAAACGTAAGTATAAATAAAAACCATTATTTATTATTTATATAATTATGTATCTAGATCCTGAAGAGAATGATCAGACAGGCTATGCATTTAATGATGATCCTATGCAACAGAATAACCGTAAGTATAAATTGACACAATTGTGAAATTTATGTCTATAAGGATATTATATGAAGGACCAAGTAATGCTTGGGAAGGCTATCAAAACAACTATTATCCCATTCAAGCGGGACAAAGACAGACTTCCTGGGATGGTAATGATAACCCAGTGCAAAGGATAAATGGTAAGTACTAATCAAAACTATTTCAAAAAGCAATTTAAATAAATATTAATTCCTTTCTACTGTGAACTATGTCGTAGATTACCCGGAGCGACAAACTGCACCCAATGATCAGCGTTTTAGGGGTGAACCAACTGCCAGCAGTAGCAGTAACTGTGAGCACTGCTGGAGGTGTCAGGAGGCGAATGATAAGCTTCTGCTGCTCATTACTCAGGCCCTGGAGATGTTTCTAAACAATAGACAAACGGATTCATTCGCTGAAAAGCCCAAGAAGTGCAAGAGGAGTAGCAAGGCGAAAAATTCCACAGCTACCTCGAAAAATTCCTCAGATACACATGCCACGTCCGTGCAGGTTCCAGCTCAGTACAAGGAAAGGGCCAAGGGAAAATCCGTGGCTCAGGCAACGGAATGGCCAAAAGAAAAACCCAGGTCCGAAACATACCAGGCAATTAAACAGAAATTCTTTCTGCCCGTATCGGAGCAGTCGCAAAATGACAAGCGATCCACAGAATCTAACCACTCGACGGAACCCCAGGCCAAGAAGTGTCCGGATTCCTGTGGCAAATGTAATTCGGAAGATTGCGTCAATAGAAACCCAGCCAATCGCTGCAGGCAGCCAACCAACAAAGGAGCACGCTGTCCATGCTCCAACAAGTCCACTCAATCAAGGCAGACTGCTGCTAATAATAATAGTACTAATAATAATAGAGGTGTTGCCAGCTCCACGTCACCTGCCAGTGGTTGCCCGTGCTGCAGGCAGCAGGGTCGCATGGGTGGCGGTGATTCCACGCCTCGTTCGCCTTATGGTTGCCAAGCCAACAGGTTGGGCACAGGCAGCTGCAACACTGTGCTGCACTTCAGACCCGGCACGCAGCATCTTCCGTTCAAGTATAGGCTCCGGTCCAATGGGGAACTCGTACGTCGCAGCCTCGTCCGGACAGCAGCGGGAGCAACGCTCCATGAGAATACGCACAGCCAGGATGCGATGCATAATCCACCTGCTTCAACGCATTGCTTTGGATGAACTTCCAGTTTCCAATTTCGGCAGTGAGTGCGCAAAATTACGCATTATATAGATCGTATATAGTATCTGACTCCTTATGAGTTACAGTTATCGTGTGCGAACATGTAATGCTTAATTTTCTTCAATCACGCAGTGGTTCATCATTTTTTAATCAAATTTCCCGCAAAATTTTAATTAATCTGTAATCCAAAATTCGAGTAGTATAATAAAGCCAAAAAAAAACTGGCTACATGGTATCTGCTAGGCGCACTCTCTCGACTAGACTCTCTCTTACTTGTTTTCTCCAGTTAAGCATTTTCCAACTATGCACAGCTAAAGGATTTTGCATTTGGAACTTCCGCTTCCGCTTCCGTTGGCCCAGATTAACTTCTTAGCGGCGCAAATCAAACGGCCTTCAACAATTAACGCCACAGGCGTTTCCTCATCACCATTTCGGGCAGTTGCAGGCATTCGCCCAGGCGCAAAGTCACTAATCACCAGCAATATTTTTGGGAAGCGCATTGCACACAATGCCCGTTGCAAGCAGGCTGGAACTGTGTGGCATGTATATACCTGTGTTGGCATTGGCATTGGCATTGGCTCGACGTGATCGCACAATGGATGCGTTGAGCTGCTTCCTGCGCTGCTGCTGCTGCTTGTGCATTTTCACACTGTGGACGAGCATCTAATTGCCCACTGGCCACATGTCCTGCTGCGCAAGGAAAATGTTAATGTTGCAAGCGGCACAACACGCACTTTTCCACAATCGCTGATGCCGCCGCTTAACTGCTGGGGACATGCAGCAGGACATCCTTTTTCCTTGTTTTTGTTGTTTACCAACATTTGTTTTTACAATCAGCCCTCGCTCTCTCTCTCTCTCTCTTTCAGTCTCTCTCTGTCTCTCTCTATCTCTGATCTCTTTCTCCTTCTCTCGGTTATTTGATTCTCTGTTTGTGTACAGAGAACGCGCCTTTGCCACGTTTCCGCTCATCATTCGTAAATTTTACGGTCTCGATATTTTTGGGCCATGCAGCAACAGATGATGTGCCCCCCGACCCCGATCCCGTCCTGTCCCGTCCTGTCCTGGCTTAAGCCCATGTGCTGTAAATAATACAGGATGCGTTTATGCAGGAAGTGCAATTGTTCATGTTTGCCTCGATTTTGAGCAAATGTTTGCGAAACGTGTTCGTCAGCCCAAAAAATTATTGTAAATCTATTTGTTCAATATGCTTCTTGAGTAGTTCGAATATTTAGTCTGAGATTGATTGAGGAAAAACCAAGAAAATATTCAAATTTGCTAAAGCCAGAAAACTAACTAAGTTCAGGGCTTTTTCATCATGGTTTGATCTCTAGTTCTGGCTGGAATACTTGTAGGGCATCATCTTTCGGCTACTGTTCCTGCGGTAGCTATAGGATATAATGGTCCGATCATGATAATTTATCGTCTAAATATGAGGAGCATAAGAATAGGTATATTAAAAAAGTTTAATTCAGATATCTTTCAAAATAAAATATTTTTGTATAAAAGAACAAAAAATATGACGGCTATTTAATATAGTGAAGGACAATTTGCATAGGAATAGACAGACGGACATGGCTATATCGTCGCAGCTTATGAAGCTGTTGAAGAATATATATATATATATACACATTATGGCGTTGCTGCTTCAAAGCCCTGCAAACTGTACAAAAAAATTATAATATCTAAGTGATCAAATTTTACACAACTTCATCAAATATCAGAGCAGTTATCTGATAGCAGATACTTCCGCAGCGCTACAAAAGATCGCACAATTTCGAAAAACGATCAAATTTGGCAACGCCGTTTTATCAGTTTTATGTTCCATTTGTCTATTTGAACATACATATGTATTTATCTTTACATGGGCTACCGTGTGGCACCACAGTTGCCAAACAATGAATCTTCAGTTCTTAAATGCCACATCTTTACAGTAATTTGTGAGCTTTGCTTTTGCTGTTGTTGTTGCTGTTGCTGTTGTTGTTGTTGTCGCTTGTTCTTGGGCATGTTGTGGGTTTACTTTGGAAACAAACGATTTACGTGACACATTTCCGAGCCGTGGCCAGCTTTAGTGTTATTCTCATTGTTGTTGTTGTTGTTGTTTTTGTAGTTGCCGTTAATCAGATTCACGGCGCATTTCCACATTGGGTTCTGTTTTTTTGATGTTTTTTTTTTTTGTTGTATTTATTTTCATTGTTATCATTTGAAAATGCCTTAATCCGAATTTATGAAATAAAAGCGGAAGTCTGTGCGGCTTGTTTCCCATTGTGCCCACTACTCACTGCCCTATCTCTATCTCTCCCTCTCTCTCTCTCTCTGTGTCTCTGTCTTCCTTCTTTATCAGATCTCTGGCAGGGGTTTCTCCGTTTACGTTTTGTGTGGCATTTGAATGCTTGTGAAATTTTTCTTGTTTTGGTTTCTTTTTACGAGCGCGCGTTTTTTCAGCTTTTTTACGGTTAGTTCGTTTCGCTTCTGGAGCGATTGATTTTACGTTTTTGCTGCTACTGAGAGAGAGATCTCTATAGAGCTGGGGCAGCTCCATAAGAATTGGTGTTAATGACCGTTTTTTTTTTTCATATATATATATATTTTACTTTTATGAGCCCAGCTGCCAACATTAAATGACAGACTGAATGATTCTGTTCGTATGTATTTATGATGAGCCAACAAATTACCGCAAGTTTCTAAATGGTAGTCGCAGCCAAACAGGAACTAAGAACCCACACCACCACCCCAACACACTCCGCCTCCCCCCCCCACCCCACATTCTCGATTGTAACACGTTGCGTGGAAAAACGCTGAAAACTTTATGACACATCTGTTTATTGATTTATAGTCCGGGAAAGTGCCAATAAAAGTGAGTCCACAGCCCTGCCTAGGATTAGCTAGCTAGGAATTATTCTTCTCCCCCCTAAGCACAGCATGACAGGGCATAAAATCCATTTTACTGTGTATTTTTGGTGCATTTTTAATGACTCGAGCAGGCACAGTAGTATATGAAATTTACTTTAAGCCATAAATCGTTTAGGCGAGGGTGGCTACAGTCTGCAGATCTGTAACTATATATAGGAAAACACACACACAGATACACACACACACACACACACACACATACACCCGCATACACATACAAAACGATTTTTGGTACTTATGATAACATTTGATTGGGCATCCCTAAAATGTTTGACTGCTGCTGAAACTATATTTGGAATTTGATAAATGGGCGGCACACGCCCCTATTTCTGTTGCCAGCTGCAATATATCGATGCCTGACAAACGCCTACACTCAGAAAAAAATTCGCCTTGAAAATCGATATATATTTGCTATCAAGGCTAACTCACCCTTCGACTACAGGATATATTTTCGTACAATTTGAAGAAGTATGTCCAAATTCCAGCACGTTTTTATATGTTTCCACAAAACTCTTATAATAAACTTTAATTATCTATATTCATATACATACACAATCATTTCATATAGTTTATAGATTCATTTCATTTAAAAAAAAACTTTTGACTTTACCTCGCCCGGGATTTTATTTCAGAATATCAGAAAATATTTTTTCTACTTTTTACATCATTAAGAAAAATTGTTCATATAAAAGAAAAGTAAAGCTCATTCTTATTTGATGTTTTTTTTATACATTTAGAAATTATTTCTAAATAAAAGAACATTTTTCTATCGTTAGAGCTATTTTTTCTGAGTGTAATAGAAAATATATAATTTTTCTTTTCTGCTTCCAAAATAAAAATAATTTTTTGCTTGTATGTGTTAAAAGCCATTTTTTTCGATTCTAATTAAGCCGGACGCCTTAAGCTTGGAATTTTACTCTAATGATTGATTCAATTATTAATTAAATGTTATCCATTCTAGTATGGAAAATAATTGAATTAAGATTTTTAGAAATTTTTATTTAAAGAATTATTTTTGTGCTTCTAAATAGTCTCATTTGTATGGTAACTATGCTCATGTTTACGAAGGTTTTCTGCTCTTCTCAGGTGCTACGTTCTTACATATATGATTTTGAATATCGGGATCGTGTCAAGCGTTCACTTCCTTTGCTTGGACGCAGTTATCGAATTATGCGTCAGCACAGTTGGCCGTAATTGAAAATAAACACGCCGAGCAAATAGTGCATGGAAACGAGAAATGTGGTAAATTGAAAAGCTGAATATTAACGCACAAGCCACACAAAGTCACGTACCAGAGGGCAGTCAAAAGAAATAGAAAATTACTTGCTGCGCCTAAGCAAACATCCTTTTTGGCCAATGCCGCTGGCCCCGGCTTCCTGTCGATGCTTATCATGTGTGAGCCAGAAGAACGCTGACATTTTTACATGTTTTGTGTGCGAAACAATAGCAAAAATGCAATTGGAGGCACAGCAGCTGCGTGTGTGGACAGAATGACAGGCGAGCAGGATTAACTGTAACTAGTTAAGCGGCAGGATGTGTGTGTGTGATAAGGATCAATCCAAATCGGCTCACAAAACAATTGACCCATCGATCTAGAATAGTACAGAATCAGCTCGCAAGGATCTGGTCACGCATCGTCTACGCGCATTAGGCTGAGAGACGCCGCGTATCAATTAGGCAGCCAATTAAAGCACTTAATTTATTTGGTCTGCGATCGATGCGACCGATAAACAAGCCATTAGAAGCAGGCCCACACAGCAGCAACACAAAAATAGTGCTCTTTCTCCTGAAACGCGAGCAGACTTCAAAGCAGACGGCGACAGGACGAGTCGAGCACCAGACATTAGATACAGCTACAGATGGAGTTGCAGATACAGCTACAGATACAGCTACAGCTACAGCTACAGATACAGATACAGATACATTTACAAAGAGCGAGAGCGAGAGCGAGAGAAGGACAAAGGTGCAATCTTAAGTGAAATAAGCAATAGCAATAATTGCGTAGCTGCTGCCCGCTTAGATCATTTCATTGGAAATGCAGCAGCTGCTGCAATTTGAACTGCATGAACAGGACGCGCGTCCTGTGGCTGCCTCGTGCCTTGTGCAACCACCATCAAGGGGCAGCTTCAGAGAGGCGCGTCTCGGTTTCTTTTACATTTTATTTTATTTTTATTTTGTGTATTCCACTGAAACTACAACAAGCCGAAAGGCTGCGTAATTCGAGTATTGCACTTCACGCTTGTCTATCAATGCTTGATGAAAGGATTCTGGCACTTAGCTGCGTAGGTCTGCCCTAACATATGCTGCAGGATCAGAAAACCTCAAGCAGACAATGCCCAGCTAGTCAAATAAATGATCCTTTGCCCGTCACTTTGAAAAGGAAGTCGCGCATTCGAATATGCGAGCAGCCAAAGGAAAAGGGATTTCCTGTAATTACACTCGTCGTCTAGGAGGCATAATTAGTCAACATACAAACACACACACACACACCATACACACACACACAAGCAATTGCCCCCACATCGGCACGTGATGGCTACTGAAATTGTTGGCATTGCTTCTTGAATCGTTTATTAATATGTACAAAAGATATTTCAATGAAAGTTAAGTGCGAGTTGATAAATTGTCGACTGTCAACGTCTGAGGAAGTGGAACTGGAAGTGAAAAGGGAAACTGGCAAGCGAAGATTAATATGAAATTCGAATAATGTCATTTTAGGTGAAGACAAAAATTTGAGAATTGAGAAAGGTTCTGAGTTGGAATATATTAATACATTTTTGGGCTATGTGTGCAGAGAATCAGAAGCGAGTCTTTAAAAATGCAATGTAAGTAATTTATACTAACTATATTCCAAGCAAATGACAAATTGAACGAAAAGATGTAAGTTGAAACTATCCATATGGAAGTTCACTTTCAATTTAAGCCACAATCTAAAGCCGGAAAAGAGCTAGAGTTGTGCATTTCCCATCTAAGTCATAATTACTGCTGCAAAACAGCTGTGCATTAGTTCGATTTGTAGCTCAATCAAGAGTTTTTGAGTTTAAGGATTGCAACAAAAAAAAACAAAAATCGATTCACCTTTTTCACATCAGCTAAGCGATTTAAGTCTCAACAATGCGGGCTCTGCATTCAATGAATGAAAAACCAGCGATTAGTTTTTGTGCCCTTGCCTAACAATGAGATCTAAAAATGTGTCCACTGCTGTCAGCTCGGCGTATTCACTGCGATGCACTGTGCGCAATCATATGGCAACTAAATGGATTATTATCAAAATTTGTTAAACAAAGTGTAAAGAGAACGAAAAAACAAATATATATTCACAATAAATTAAACAAAACAAATATAGGAAATTAGTTTCAAAATTACATTGAATTATTTATTGATGATAAGTTGCCTATAAAACATTTAGTTTTTAATTAGTTTTTAAATAAATAAATGTTTTAAATGCTTAAAACAAATAACATATACATGAACAAATACAAATTTCCACCCCAATTTGGGCGAGTGTAACTGAGAGCGATAGTCACTATCAAAGCGAGAGCGTTGAAGAGCGCGTAGCTGATTTTGAATGAACGGAGAGAGAGAGAGAGAGCGCGCTTGTGGTTGTGGAGAGCGTGACTGGCTGAGCCAACAAAACCCGATGCACAGCGACGATCGCAATCAGTTGAGAACGTGAAGCGCGCGTGCACAGAACGCAGTTACACTGGCAAAATACACAAGATACAAAACACAAACGTAGTGCAGAATTACGCATATACGCTCGTACGCAATAACAACAACAACGGCAACAACAGCAGCAACAGCAACAGAAAAGCCAATTGCAGCTGCAAACTGGAATTTTGTGTTAAGTGAACAAACAAAAACTAAAGAAACTTGAAGCTGAAAACGCTGCAACAATTTGAAACAGCAACAACCACAACAACAACAACAACAGCAACAACAAAACTTTCGAAACCCGAGCCAAGCACATAGAAAAGTAGTTCAGAGCGCGAAATACTTAAGCGCCAGCTGTTTGCAACTGCGAGATACATTTTTGCAAGTTGTGAAATCTGCAAATATCTGAAAAGTGTGATAGAGCCCCCCTTACCCCGTTGTGCACTAGTGAAAACATAGTTAGATACAAAGCGAGAGGAAGAGAAAAAGAGGGAGTGAGAGATTAAGAGTGAGAGATACATATAGCTGGAGAAAACAGACAAAAGCCAAGCGAAAGCGAGTGCAATTTCTATTTTCGCGAAAAACAACAAGAAAACAGCTCACAAAAAAAGAAAAAAAGAGAACAACAATTTATATGTATGCACATATATTAAAAAATCAACGACAACAACTCAAATTGCATTGGCAATTCCGTGCAGGAAGTTCCATAAACAAAAGAAATTCATAAACAAATTACAAATAAGCGAGCACGTACATATAAATACATATATATATATATATATATATATTTGAATGATATATATATAAATTTGAACAGCGGATGTCAACAACAACGTTGCGCAGCAGAGACTGTTGGAGAGGAAACTTTTTGGATTAACCTTCATTAACTAGGTAAGTAGATGATATTACCAAAATGCAGTTTGATCGATTAACAACTCTGGCGCTCATTAAGAGCCACAATGTAGGTTTCATTAACAACAGCGACAACCATTTCGGCCATCGTTGCTGTTTAAAGTTTAAACAGCTTGTTCGCCGTGTCGAAGAATGTGCTGTCAATCTCACAATTTGTTTTGCCTTTTTTTTTGTTTTGAGTTTTTTGGTTTTTTTTGGTTTGCCTTGTACTCGGCTTCGTTTTTTGTTTTCCTTTTTGTATTGAGACCTGCTAATTGACCTCTAAAAGGTGCTTCGTAATTTTCCACACACTATGAATAATACTGAAAGATCACTTAAATTAACATAAACGAAACCTTTAACTCAAAACAGAAACAGAAACGGAAGAAACAACAACAGACACACTTTCGAAAACTGAAAGTGACAGCGATATTTATGTACAACAAATATATGTATATATATATATCACTATATACCACTGACTTGGCTAAGAGGTCAGCTAACAACATTACAATTAACATTGCCTTGAGTTATAATCGTGAGTTTAGAGCGTCGTGTGCTTTCAAGAGCAAACTTATTTGTTGCACCAAGTTTGGGTTACTTATGAGCTGTACTGGCTAGCAGTGAGAGGGTATATATGATAAGATATATATAGACATAGCTATTATAAATGACGAATGCAACTTGCGGAATTTCTGCAATCCACAAGATTATTATTGTTCATATCAACTTTTCATTACTGGAAACTCGGCACCTTAAAATGAGTTGGATTTTATAATCATTTTTTTATCAGTTTGAACTAAAAACGCTTCATATAAACCAACTCATTTCCGATTACAAATAAAAGAAAATTCAGTTTTTAAAGTCGTTAAAAGTAATCAGTTAGTAAATGAGCTCATGCAGTGGAAAAAAACATTGATTGAATCGGATGTAATGAAATATTTTTGTATATTAGCTGGGTGAAATCAGTCAAAGTAGTTATCATCTGCCTTATACTCTATATACTATATTTTTGAAGTACTGGTATGACCTAAAGTCATGTTTTAGTAGGGTTTCGAGGGTTCCTTTGTTATGATCAGATAAGTGGTATGCTAATTGTTTTCACAGTAGACAAGCAGCTCTTCAATTTGAACTGGCACTTAAAGAGTGGGTAACTGAAAGTCAAACATATAGATAAAATCCGCTCAAGATCTACAATCGCTTTATACAGTTTTTGGCCAGCCCCTCAAGGGACATTCACCGTCTCAGCTTAGACTCAATGTGCAGCTTGCCGTGACCAAATTCATCTTTGTGGTAGCTGGCAAGCGTTATGAAATGCCTAACAACAGAATTGTCAACAGAAAATATATATGTATGTAGTATAAAGTAGGACTGCTGGCAACAGTTGAGGCTGAGAGAACAAACCGAAAACCACAAAACAAAGCGACACTCAAAATTCCAAAGACGGCAGCTGCAAAAAAACCCAAACGGCAACAGAAGCAGAAGAACGCAGCAGTTGAGCCAGTCAAGCGAATATAAAGACGCTGCTGGGAAGTGAGCGAGAGAGAGATAGAGAAAAGAGAGAGAGAGAGATAGAACGGCATAAAATGCATTTTGGGCGCTTTGTTTCCCATTTTATTATTTTTTGTTTGTTTGTTGCCCGCATATTGTAAATGCGCGCGCATGCGCAAAGGATGTGGCCAAGTCGGCGTGGATCTGGAACTGTTGTGCTGCAGCAGCAGCAACAGCAGCAGCAGCAGCAGCGTCGGGTTTTTGTAATCTCTTTGCAGCTGCTGTTGCTGCCACATATGTATAAAACGCACCTGGCCACACACACCACTCACACAGAACAACAATAAAAACAGTTCTTAATTAAATTCTGTTGTTGTCTCTAACACTCGCTCTGCTTCTTGCACGCATACACTGCTCTCGAAGGGGAAAACAGTATATAAGAAAAAAGTTCACAATCAAATATATATTTTTCTAAATTCAATTTTGTTTCATACTTAATTTTAATTTTTGTCAAGGTTGAAGTCCAAAGAAAATCTTATTTTGTGTATTATTATTTTCTAAAACCATGCTCAAATATGACAACAACAAAAAATGTCAAATCAAAGTCAAAATTTGCAAATTAAACAATATAAAATTAAATAATAATTATGTTATGGAAAATATGCAATTGAGTAGGTAAATGCGCTTGAATTGCGCATAGAGTATAACGCAGTCGGTGACCACAAATCGCTGCTTGCTTACCTAGTTGTTTCTGGCTGTGCTGATTCAGCATGATGTTGACCCACTAAAGGAAATAACAACCTCATGACGCAGCGTCTTCCAATGCATTTCATAGATAATAGTACCCAATTTGGGGGCAGGGGCTTGCTATCAAATGACGACGGTTTTGATAAGCATTTGGACAGTTGGGCACGTTGCACGTCCGTTTCCTGCTGCGTGAGGGGAGCCCACCTGAGTTCTTGAGTAAAGTTCTTTTCCTGCTGCTTGTCAAGTTGTGCGCCTGCTGCATGACGCGTGGCGTGTCTTTGGGGCAGCAATAGCAGCAGCAGCAGAAGCAGCAATATGCTTCATTGACCGCGACACGTGTGGGGCGTGAAATGACAGCAGACGGCGACAGCATCAAAGCATTTGCAGCGGTTTTTATTTAATTTCCAACTAAATATTTACAGCAGCCTCTGAAATGCATTTGGCGCCATTTGCTTTATTTTTATAACGAGGAAAAGTCGTCACACATCCGTCCATCAACTGTGCCCCTCCATGAAAATGATGAATGGCTGTGTTCTCAGCGGCAGTTCCAACATTCAATGCCTACTCCTCTCCGCAAGCCCGCTACCCGCAGCGACCTCCCCGCAGCCACCCTCGCCGGCTTGCGCTTTTGCAGACGTCAGGCAGACGTCGCGACAGCGTTACATGATTTGTAATATCAGCAAACATACATATACATATATATATATATATATATATATATATATACATATGTAGGCATATACATAGACATGTGTGTACGAATACCGGAGAGCAACGAGGCATATGGGAATCCGGTTTGTTGTTGCTTGGCTGGCAAAAATGTTTATTTTTAAACAATATTCAGCAGATTATCATCTGTCGTCTGACGTCGTCTGTTGTTACACTTGTTGTTGTTGTTGTTGTAGCATGCAATCTGTTAAATATTTGTTATTGAATGAACACGTTTATTTGCCTTGAATTGTAGCCAAAAAAAAAAGACGAAGACGCAACCCAAAAAACCTTGTTGTAAATACAAAACATGAAATCGACCAACCCTTAACCTTAACTTTTTCTCTGGCTTATATTCAGTTACCGCATCTTTCGCATTTTTTTATTTGACAAATTTATTGTATAGTTTAGTTGTCTAGCAGCTTTGTTCTAGTCACCTTTCCACCCTTTTCTCTGATGAAAACTCTTCTGCTGAACTTTTTAACTTAATTAAGCAGCTGCTTTTTTTCTATTCAGTTTTCATTTCTATTCACTTTTCCACACCGACAAGAACAAAACAAATTCTCTGATGAAACTTTTGTGCTGAAAAAATGTTAACTAAATTCTCAGCAGAGACAGCAAATTGATTTAGGAGGAAGCGCATAATTTAGCATGCCGTGCACAAGTAACTACGAGATACATTCGCTCTCAGATACTATATTCGCGTGTGCAAGAACAGACCGAACTGTTTTCAAACTGTAATCAAATTAATGGCAGCACGCAAATTTACATAAGCACTGTGCTTTCCATTTGTCAGTCATTTGATATGTAAGCCCAGTAAATCAGCTAGCCACAAACATGCCACACGCTAGTCTCGACTTGGACACATAGCAGACGACAGAGCAAGTTTCATTCAAATTGATGGATTGTATTTCTACTTTTTGGAAATATTTATATATCTTTTATATACAAATAAACATTTGTAAAACAGGTGAAAATCATTTCTAATCTTCTTTCTAGAACATTTTTCTTAGAACATTTTTTTGAGTGTATATACGTAAATGCCAAACCAAATGCAGATAGTAGTCGCTAAAGTAGTCTTTCTTGGAAGTTGATAAATAAAATGAAATACTGTTATTATTTATCTATACTTAAGTTGAATTGCTTTAAAAAAGAAATCCGAAAAGCAAACTACTTGATTTGCTAGCCATGCACATATGGCTGAAAATTTGCTTACGGGGTATATGAAAATCTGAATGCGAAATTGAGCAAAATTTGAGATGCTTGGCAGAGTTCGCGGTAGATGAGTTCTTCAAAAAACGGAAGCGACCTGCAGATAAAGATGGGAGGCGTCAACAGACACAAACACAGCACAAGTCTTAAGTGTGTGTGTGTGAGTGTGAGTGTGTGGATGTGTGTGTGTGGGGAGCAAATTACGCACTTAAAGTGCTCGCCAAATGACAGGAAACGCGTCATTTTTTCGAACTTCAAATTACGATTTTACGTTTCGTCGTTTTCGTTGCTGCTGCTGTTGTTGTTGTCTGTGTTTGTGTGTGTGTGTGTGTGTGAGTGTGTGTCAGTGTTTATATAGTAGCTGCCACTAAGTAGCAACAGCAGCAACAACAAGCGACAGTGCAAAGTGCAGACGTCAACGTAATTAAAACTGGCGCAATTGCATTTGTATTTGTAGCTGTATCTGCTCAGCAAGTTGTCGTCATTTATGTGTGTGTGTGTGTGTGTGAGAATGTGTGTGTGAGAGTGTGTGTGTGAGTGTGTGTCAGAGTTTCCTTTTGTGCATCCTGTGCGCGGGCGTAGGCGGATATGCGCACATTGCACAGACTTCCTGTCATTGACTCTGACTAGTAACAGAAAACCATTTCCTACACAGCCACAGACCAAGAGAGTCACACAAAGACCCAGACCAAGACCCAGACCCAGACCAAGACCCAAACCAGACCTGGAGTTAAGGGCGCGTGCTCAGCACGTGTTGTTATTGGTGTTGTTGTAAACTGCAACGAATGCCAATGCCAATGTTGACAAAATACAAAAAATCAATCAGACAGTTAGTGGGAATGACAGGCAGAGCCTGGAGTTTTCAGCTGCTCAAAAATACTCAAACGGAAGCGCAGCAGACAAAATTACATACATTTATGCAGGGTGTTTTTTTTTGTTTTGGATAATTGATGTCTGTTGATGATGCTGTTGCCATGTTTTACGTGCTCAGTGCTTAAACTCGCTGACAGCTTGATCTTTCTGCTGCATTTTCCAATAAATTTGCCCCTTGGGTGGTCTCCAATAATTGATGTTGATTTTCGTCTGATGTTAAAATGCAAATGCTTAACGCTTATCGTTAAGCCTGCCTACGAATCGAAATGACATGCCCCCAATCACAAACACAAATCGCCTCAGACAAGAGCATCAAAATGTTTATGACATCCGCCAGATGGGACAGATTGATAGATTTAATTGTGGCGTAGGTTCGAATTTTGTATAACCTGTTTTGGCCATGGCTTATTGATGCCCAGTCTATGACCAATTGATATGTTAATAACTCAGCTACTCGCTGTGTTCCAGCATAGAAACTCAGACGATACACAAATAAATAAACATACACGCGTAGTCCAACAAGTGGCACTTGGGGCAGCATCCCAATGTTGTGCATTGTGTGCGGCCGGCTTCCTGGACGGGCCAACAACGGGCAAACAAGAGCGAAGGGGTTTTCAGTTTTTCATATTTGTTGATTCATCGCATTTGTTTACGCCCGTCGAAATTCAGAGTTCGTGGGAATTATTGCTTTGAACTGGCACTAAGAATACCATCTATGTATGTAAATGCTGCCAACTGCGATTCCTTGGCTGGGCTGCCACGCACTTCCTTTGACGGAAGCACTTGAAACGAGTTCCGGAAAACTATTAACGCCGCCAAATGACAAATGGGCCAACAACTCAAGGGTTCTCGTAACTGTGGCTTCCCCTTTTTGGCTACTTACTCGCTGCTGTGTGTGTGTGTGTGTTTGTGTGAAATAAAATCTCAGCTGGTGGTTGCTATCCACACAAACACACGCACACACCCCCCCGCAGCGACGGCTTCCGTTGCCCTGCCGCAAAATTTTAAAGTTTAGCTTTGGGTTTTGTGCCGGCGGATGTTTTGCTTGTCACTGCCATTTTCATTTCCATGCCCATTCACATTCGCATTCACGTTCACATTCGCATTCAGATTCACATTCACATTCGTATTCGCAATCGTATTCGTATTGCCGTCTGCCTTTGCGCTTATTCGGCTTTTGTTGTGCTCGTCACATTCGCCACCCGTTTGTGCTAATTGTTTCCGCTCGCCGCATTGCTTCTTGATTGTTATCGTAATCGATGCCATATTCCGGTTTGCCACTTGGCGTTTCTATGTCAGCCCTCAGCGACCAACAGCCGTCATCAGCCATCAGCCATCAGCCATCAGCCATTAGCCATTGGCCGGGCCGAGCCGAGGCGACGCGCCACACAGTCAGCAATACAAATGTGGGCCATTTATTTAAATGTAGCCATGGCTTACACTCGCTTGCTGCTGCTGCTGTCGTTGTTGTTGTTATCGATATGACAGCAGCTGAGTGATTATTCAGCGCTTCCTTTCGTGTGCGATCAGCCACGCCACGCCCCTCGCCCCTTGCCGCACCACCCCGTCACGCTTTCCGCACATGCGAACGTCCCATTTTTCGATGGCAACAAGGTCAGATTTAATTTTGCGCTAACATAAAAAAAACCATTCATTGAGGCGCGAATTTTGAATACCCTTCCTGAAAAGTTAGGCAAAACTTCAGTTTTTTTTGTTATAGTTTGTTATAGTTATATTCAGTTTTAGTTTATTATAGTTATATAGCGGCACATCGAGCTGAATATTTAATGGCTCCGGCAAGTGCAATGAGTAAGTAATAATGCTCATTGTCTGATTAAAAAAACACAAATCAAATTGCACGTTGTACAATGCGGCGTATGCGTATTATTGCTGCCATTGACGCGATTAAACAATTGTCTGGTTGTGAAAGCATTTCCGCCACTTGACTTCTGCTCCATGCACACACACACACACCCATTAAATATGTATATAGATACAAACCCCTCCACTCCCCTTCCTCATCAGCTAATGAGTCACTTCCATTAATCAGCGCCATTTACTATCTTCCATTTTGCAGCTGATTGCCGTTGAGCGCTGTGCGATGCAAGTGGAGGCCAGTTACCCGAAATACGCCGGACGCGTGCCACCGCTCGATCTGTCGCAGGTCAATGCCGGCCAGGATCAACTGCAGCTGCAACAGCTGTGGGCCACCAACGCGGGCGTTGCGATGAAACGCCATCATCCATACCAGATACTGGACAAGTGTCGTGGTGCCGCCGTTGGCCTCCTCAGCGACGACAACAACAATAACACAGGCCTTGCCACTGGCCCGAATAGTCACACCAACCTGCTACATCCCATGGGCTCCGATGGACTGCCCCTCGATCCGCGCGATTGGACACGAGCCGACGTCTGGAAATGGTTAATCAATATGGCTGTGTCCGAGGGACTCGAAGTGACGCCAGAACTACCACAAAAGTTCCCCATGAACGGCAAGGCGCTGTGCCTCATGAGCCTGGACATGTATCTGTGCCGGGTGCCCGTCGGTGGCAAGATGCTCTATCGTGATTTTCGTGTGCGACTCGCTCGCGCCATGGCGCTGCTCTCCTAGTTGGCGGGGGATGGGGTGTTGTGGGTGGGGCGATGAAGTCTCAACTCTCTCTCTGAGTGAATTACCTAATCAGGTTGTACATATACATAGTATATACATACATATATATATATCTAACACCTACAGCTAACTTAGCGCTAAGTCTCAGTCGTAAGTCGTAGTTCTAATGCATTTGTTTATCGAAGATTGCCCCGGCCCCCATCCAAAATAAATGTGGAGGGGGCGTGGCACACTTCAAATACTGTCCTATTAGACGTTTAAGTTGCATCTAATGAAAATATAAAATGAAATTTTATCAAATGAATTTAAATTGTGCTGCTTTCAATTAACCAAAGTGAAATGTGAGATCTGGGAAAATATAAGTGGCTTAAAAAGATTTTCGAAAATAATGCTTGGTATGTCGAGAATGCTATAGAAGTTAAAGAGTTTGGGTAAGAACTGCTGCTGGACAACATTTTGAAGTTTTTCTGTACTCTAATGATTAAGAAAGATAATGTTTGTATAAAGTATTGCAAATATTTGGAGAACACTGAAAATACTCAACTTATCGAAAACGAACTTAAAGAATGAAGCTTTATATTGATAATCAGCTGCAACACTCTGTAAGAACTAAGGCTGAATGAACAAATGGCAAGTGTTGCTCAAAATCTGTAGACTGATTCAGCTTTTGTACAGATGATTAATCTACGGGCTGTAGACCAACAGCTATGATATGTGTCATCAAATCCAAAACGGAATGTTCAATGTGTTGATAAAAAAAGGTCTGCAAAAATGCAGTGTTAAAGAAATTCTTCAGTTCCGGCTTAAACTTATTGATTAAAGTGCAACAAGTATAAAGATTAAGAGTTGATGCATGCAACTATTTAGAACAGATTAAACTGGGCACTTTTCTGAAATGAAGGAGAACAAATATTAAAGAGAGCAGCTTAAGCTACGCTATCTTCTGAAAATATGGATTACAATTCATATATTATATATATATATTTATATGTATATATATTTTGTATAGTTAAGCTAAGCAGCTGTACTAAATCTAATTATTTTTTTTGAGTGCATATTCTTGTGCCACTTTCTAAACTATTTCGAAATGAATGAGCACAAGCTGAGTAGTCTTTAGTTTGTGTTTTATGTGCTGTTTATGTGTGAGTCTCACACACACATGCAACACACACACATGCAACACATACGTGTATGTATATATATATGAGCCACAAAGCGACTCATTGACAAGTTGAATACGTTTGCCCAATTAGCACATCATTAAGGTTAAACGAGAAATGCTCTCAGACTCTGGCGCTGTCGACTTCTCTACCCCCCTTCCCGTCCCTTACTCCTTTTCCCATCCCCTCAACAACAACAACGAACTCTATGGAAGTGCAATAAACTCTTTGTTATTGTTGGCAAAGGAGAAGTTAATGTTAGCATTTGTTTAAGTTCGACAATAGATCACCCAAGCAGTTTATTTTTAGAGAGAGAGGCGTGATTTATCTCCACTAGTTGAAGGGGATGGGGAAGGGTAAGGGTAAGGGTAAGAGGTAGAAGGAGGGGAGATACAGTTCAGAGCAGTTTGTTAATTGTGTAGTAAATAATATTTGGCATTTTGCTGCCTGCTGGCCAAAAAAGGTTAGGTAACTCAAAGTGAACACTAAAAAAAGGGTTGCTCTGGTTTTTTTTTTGTATCTTTGTTTTTTTAGCTCTTTGTTTTTTTAGTTCTTTGTTTTTTTAGCTCTTCGTTTGTATTTATTTTTTTGCAAACAACAGTTGAACAATTATGACAACAATAACGAGGTAATCATAATCAGTAGCGGTAGCCAAATAGAACCCACGCTTGGACAGAGATAGGGCATTAGAGATATACAGAGAGAGAGAGAGAGAGAGAGAGAGTGAGAAAGGGGGTGGGTGTGAGAGAGGTAGCGAGATAGATGCTGATTCAAGCGCTTCATCCGCCCGTGCATCCGCTCGATTCGGTCTTTTTTTACTTTTGTCTATGAATGAGCAGCTACTGCTACTGCTACTGCTACAGATACAGATACAAAACACTATGCGCTGTCTCTTCCTGTATGCCTGCCCCTCGCTACCCGCGTCACACACTCCCTTTAGCTCATTGTCGCTGCTGCTGCTGCTGCGGCTGCTGTTGCTGCTGCTGTTGCTGCTGCTGTTGCTGCTGCTGTTGTAACTTTGGAACTTTGCATTTAGTGCAGTTTTATAAATTTGTCTGTTTTCTGTTTTTAATTCTCTCTTTAGTTGAGCATCCGGGATGTTGTTTGTGCACACACAAACAGCGCCGGCCCAAAAGGTAAAGGAAGTGAGACAAATGGGCCAGCAGTGGCAGCAACAGCAGCAACAACAACAACAACAACAATAACAACAATCAGCAACAACAACCAACAACAACATGGCAAGTACTTTGTTTGTACCTTTCACAGCTACCTTGTAATATGAAACAGATGTCGTGGCCACAGAACTCAATTCAAAAGACCAGCCAGCCATTTAGTCGACCTGCCACATGCCACATGCCGCATGTGCCAAGCGGCAACAGCAACAGCTGACACAGTTTGCCGCACAAATTTACTCAACAAAAAGATGTAGAAACATATTGACACAAGTGTAAGCCATCAAACAGACGTCTTGCGCCACACAGATCTGTGGAAGTGCGGAAAATTCTTAGCCTTTTAAGTTTAAAGTTGCTAAATTAGTAGTTTATATATTAGTAGTAGTAGTTAACAAGTTAACAAGTTACGAGATAAGTTCAAATTGTATTGACACATTTCATATTAATTAAAACATATTATTGTATGTTAAGTGTTTTCAATCGAAATCTGCTAGTTGTATGCACATGAAGAAGATAACATCGACAGCCTGATAGATAGACAATATTTCCGGGAGATCGGAAATGGACTCTTAACTCACTGACCAACAATCAATCGGCATTCAAATATTGAAATGTAGAATTTCCATCAATCAATCAATTTTGTGATCTCAGTTTTGACGCGGCGAATGCGCTTAGCAAAACAAAAGCGGCTAACGTGAATCAATCGTCGAATGGCCGGAAAATATACTGTAGGAAATGCCGCTTATGTAAAGTAGAATATCCGCCGGCATCGATGGCGTCGACCGATCGCGACCCGAGCGCCAAACGAACGGAAGGCGAGGTGCGAAAACAATAAAAGCCGAACGGAAGTGGAAGCGAGTGACGGTTCCGTACAATTGTCATCATCATCATCATCATCATCGTCATCATCGTCATCATCGCCATCATCGCAATCATCACCAAGTCCATCGTTCGGTGCCACTGGACTCGAGCGCTGCAACAGATTTTTGCCAATTCGTTTGAAATAGTTTTTCTCCCGTTTTTCCGGCCCAGAATCTTTTTACCATTTGTGTGCCCGAAATTCGTATAGGAAATGACTTAACTTAAATGGGAGCCACATCAATTCGGTGGCTCAAGTGGTTGAGCTGGCACTCCGACACAACTATCCAAATAGACACACACACAAAAATGAGGAAAAAAAACAGACGCTAAACGAAACACAAACATTGCATGGTGGGGCGGGGCGGGGAGAGGAGCAGCGGGGGCAGTGGGGGAGCTGGTATTGTGCAATTGAGAGTCTTGGGGCAGCCGGCTTTTTAATTAGTTCATTGGCAGCAGCAGCGGAATGGGCGCGATATTTCCCACGAACTCTGAAATCGACGGGGTAAACAAATGAAATGAATCAACAAATATGAAAAAATGTAAGGGGTGCTTCAATTGCGCGCACACGACTTACAGATACCCTATATAAAAGGTGCTATATAGATAGATAAAGGGATAGATAACAGAAGAGAAAAATGACGATTCAGGGAGAGCGATTGTGTTGGGATATTTGAGAGGAAGGAACCGAGAGAGTCAGAAATATATATAGAACAAGTCAACGATAGAGAGGTAAAGACGAAGAGAGAGAAAGAAAGAGATATATACATATATGTATAGAAGAGATAGAGGAATTGTTAGAAAGCAACTGAAAGAGTACAAAAACACTATGCGAGAGAAAGAGAGAGAGAGAAAGTGGGAAACAGAGAGAGAGAGAGTGAGAGTGATCCTTCATTGATTCGATGTCTTTAAGTATATATTATTTATTTTTGTATATACTACACATTTACCAATGCCTGCAGGGTATTTATATAAAAAAGAAAAAGCAATTGTAAACTTAAAAACTCAACTCTGCCCCGCTGTGGAGCCACACACAAAGAGCGAATGCCCGCTTGGAAACTGCCCGAAGATGAGCCACTTGTTTAACGGGCCGCGGTGTTGATTCTTGTATTTGTTTATGTGGAGTTTAGGGAAATTGCTGAGGTATTAACATATAGATTGGTCATTGGAGAATGTCGCCTGCACTAAGCCTTGGCAACAGGGAAAAGATTCGAATAACCCACGCAACGATAAAACCAATCAGTGGGTAAATCTTTTGGACTGCACGACACTTCCATTTGGTGAGTCAGTGGTGCAGCGGATGCCATAAATAATGACAACTCCAGCCGAGACACGATTTGTAAGGCATATCATTAGCACGGCCCAAGCTTCAACTCAAGTTCGTCGCACCGTCGATTAGCGATTAACGATACACAATTTCCATTTCAAATGATGGCTAACTTCGGGGGGCTGCTCTGCGGGCGTTCTACTTAGACTAGACTAGAGAATTGATTATTTCATTTCGATTCTGGAGCTGGCTGTGGACCACCCGTTCAGCGTATGAGGCAATAGTCAATGGGCAATAGACGGCATTGCCAACTTCCGGCCCGCATTAGATGAAGGCAATAAAATGTTTAGAGTGCAGCTCACACTTGGCCCCACAAATAATGGATTCCAATGAGCACTTGAAGTTCAGTGGGTTTCTCACGCCCACGCTGCGCGCCGGCCAGATTGCCATGAGAAGGGAAAAGTCAAAAGCTGTGTGAAATGTGTTCAAGAAAACGCGAGACAGAATGCCAGCGACGAAGAGAGAGGGTAGAGCGAGCAAAAGAGTGATAGAGAGAGAGAGGGGGGGAAAACAATGGGCAACAACTGAAACTGTCACTCAGAGAAAACAAGTGGGAGAGAAGAGAACCTTATGCATATTGTAGAATGAACTGATTGCAACACACAACACGACAAGTTCATGGGAACAAAAAGTCGGCGTTTTACTGTAGTCAAGTGTAAAGAACCCAACGCCTTTTCCCTTTCCCTCTCTTTCTCTATCTCTCCGTCCCTCCGCTGCCCAGCTACACCATCTTCATCCTCATCCATCTTCAGCTTCATTGTTTCGTTTTTTCTTGTTTTTTCTTGTTTTTTGTCGTGGGCACAAGTGCAGAGCACATCGCTAAGCATATAATAAATAATGCCTGTAATATAATATAACATGTGTGTGAAATGAGTGCGTTTTCCTTCTTTTTTTTGACGTTAGAGATTTGTGGTTACAGTGACGGAGGATTTTATGGAGAGTAGCTTTAATTGGGTCCAGCATGTGTTGAAGTCAAGCCTTCCTTTTTTAGTTAATGGAGTGGTAGACTAGCCGAAGCTAAGATAAGGGAAAAGAAAGTCGAGGAGCATTATATTGTCATATATCATATAGATGCCATAGCATCTAGTTCAATCTTCAATTTTCTTTTGCAAGTGCTCGATAAAGATCAAACGGATCTGTGTATCTGCTGGACATCCAGAACACGAGAGGACTTCCTATTCAGCTATAGAGTCCGTCTTTAATTTCATTGACAAAAAGTACGAGGAGCGGATGAAAGACAGACAGTAAACAGTTCCAACTCATTGCACATATTGTCTGATGATGTGGATATTCCCATTTTCGTATAATATTTGACCCTTATCCCTTTTCTCTAAGGAGCCACACAAACTATCGATGTGCAATGCATTAATCAAGCGGGCCAGCGGCAAACCCCCTCATAACCACTTCGATTTAATTTGATTTTCGGCACTTTGGCACATTCCAAGTGAGTTAATCAACTTGATGGCTGATGTATCGTTCTCGATAAAACAAAACAAAAGTGTCTCTCATGTCCAGTCAACAGAAAAGCTAAAAAAGACAACAAGAAACGACCACAAACTATACAGCAAACGTCCCCTCAAGTCGCCCTTTGGATAAGAAAGGCAGTTGACTGCGTTGGGGCGCCGGAATTTCCTGACTTCCCATAGGCACATATACACACGGCTCAAGTGACCACATCGTTTAACAAAGTCCACCATAAAAAATAAATCATGATTAAATATCACATTGCATGCCCGTATTTGAGCCGCATATAAACAAAATTTAATGTTTCTTATCAATATTCAAGCTTTTTTATGTTTATAATTCATTAATTGAAATATGAATTATTATATTTTCAGCTCAAATTTGATATTACTTACCTTTTCATAGGAACTTACCATTTATTTTTGCTATGTTCCACGAAATAATTAATTCATTTCAATCGAGAAAATTCTGTTGAAATTCTATCTCAAAAAAGCCATATTGTTTACGGTTACAAGCTGCCCACTGCCTTTGTCAAAAGTATATGGAATTTATATATATACATATGTATCTGTACTGATTAGCAGCTTAAAAATGTTTTTCCTTCTTTTGCGATTATCGTTTTCTACATCAAGTACAGCAGTTGGGTTTTTCTTTATCCATTATGCTTGAGATTGCGGATACGTGTCTACTCTTGAGGCATAAATAAGCCTTTATGCTGATGGACAGGCATGCATTTATAAACATATATAAATAAATAATCGTATAAGGATGAAGATACCACAATGTTAACAACGATCGCTGTGTGGGCGTATCATCACTTTCAATTTTTTGTGGTCGACTCGAGTCGTGTTGTGGCATTCAATTTGACTGACACTCGACGCGTTGCACGTTGCCTGCTGTTTTGCTGTTTGCTCTTTGCTGTTTGCTGCTTGCCGCCAGCATAGCCAAATCGAATTGTGGCTAGGAATATAGTTGGCTAGAAGGGAGTGTGCGGAGCTGCTTTACTGACTTTTGTCTGCGACTTGTCTGCCAAACGTCGACGTCTGCGGGGCTTCCGTTTCCTGCGCATAAATTTTAATGAGCCAGGAACGAGCGACGAAATATCAATTGAAACGAATGAGCAAAAAAAAAAATAATAAACAAAAAAAAGAATGAATATATGAAAAATAAACACAATAAAGCAGGCGGCTGGCCAGCCTTGACTTTGGGCAACAAATTCACGGCAAATGTTGGCCACTAAATGAGCAGCAGCCAACCAACCAGTTTTCGCCAACTCAGGTGAAAACTGATCGAGGAAAAGCAAAGGCAAAGGCAGAGGCAGAGGCAAAAGCAACGACAAAGGCAACGGCGAAAGGCACAACACAAAAAACAACTCACACACAAAATGCATTTTTGGATGCGGCATTTACTCGCTTTCCCGAGCGTTAAATTCGCAGATATGCGAAAAACTTCAAACGGACAATAGAAAAACAAGAAATTATCTAGCTTGCTTGGGCAGGCCGAATTTTACATACCCTGCACTTGCAAAATAAAAAAATTAAACCTAATTATAGAAAAAGTCATAGTTTTAAGTCCAAGGCTAGCTTTATTTGTCTGCTTGTAATACTTTCTGAATATAGGGTTTTCATTTATCATTATTAGAAATGTTTTCTAGTATTAAGAAATTATAGTTGCTATCCTACAAAATCATAAAGAGAATATATATATATATATATATAATAAGAGAATACCTTCCCAGTTTCATAAAAAAAACTTGGAAATGAGAGACTATTTCGCACCAAGGCAGTCAATAAAATTATAATGACGACGATTTTTATGCTGATAATGAATATTAATTTTTATTGATGTATTTATTCTATCCTATTACTGTGCATCTTACATTATTATTCAAAATTTAGTTTAAAATCTAAGGATATATATTAGTTTCTTTTCAAAGTTGACGATTGAGATCAAATTCTTTGAGAACAGGGCTTTTGAGATGGAAGATGTCTCCTTGTATGTAAGTGTATTACACATTTCGCAACAAAATTATAATACCTCCTGCCAGGGTATTCAGCAAAATTGCAATCGAAACTAGTTTTTCTGGTTCGGCGCATGGCCAGCAACAACCAAAACGACGACGACGCCGACGCCGACGACGACAGAGACGGATTCTCTGTGATAACAACAATTGCAATTGCTGGCGGCGCATGCGCGACTCGGCGATTGGAGACTCGCGAGACTTGCGAGACATTTCAGGAATGTTAATTGCGCAAAGAAGTAGGGGAGAGCAAAATGGTAGAAGAAGTGCCACAGCCCAGTGAGAACATATCGCGTGATTGTGATGAATATAATGGCAACAAAGATGGGTGTCTCAGTATATATGATACCATAATTATGAGCTGCGTTTCGCCGCGGCTCGCTGGCTGCTCGGCCTGCAAACGTAGACAGTGCTCCCTGGATGGTGGGGGGCTAAAATAAACAAAGCCACCAGTACACGCTGCTCGTATTATAAGTCGTCGACATTCTTGCACTTATTGCGAGCAAAATGAGCCAGCACAAATGCTAGAAGCTGCCAGCAAAATAGAATTATAGTTTGTATCTGTATCTGTATCTTTAGTTGTTGCCTTAGCTGTTGCCGTATCTGTGTATGTTTCTGCGTGCTTGTTGTTCTTCATTGCAAAAAGAACAAAAATACTCCGTTTAGGATTGACCCAACGAGCAGTTACCCAGTAGTACGAATAGAGCTTGAGATTGAAGTGTTCGATTACAATACACCATAAAATTTGGCATCAAGGAAATTGAATTCACAAAGTGAACCACTTTTGTGCTCTATGTGTGTGTGCTATTTTCTGGTTTTCATAAAAAATTTGGTTTAAGCAAAAGCAAATAAAATTTGAATATTTAGATAAAACTCAGGATTATGGCAAAAGCAGCAAAGACATCGCGGAAAATAAAGTTTAGGAAATCAGTTAAGATTTGCAAGAAACGCAATGGAAAAGGTGGTGGAAACTGTAGAGAAAAATGCAGCTGAAAGTATTAAAGTTCGTTAAAAATGTAGTTGAAAGTATTAAAGTTCTTCTAACGTGCAAACTTACTTTCTTCCAACTTTCAAAATATGTTAGTAAAATAGTAATCGTCAATCGAATCAACTTTCTTTGGTCTTGAGCGGGCTGCTTGAAACTGCTTAGTCTTCGATATCCTCGCTTTTATATATGTGCCTGTCATTAGGAATATTTCATGATACCCTGTTCTACACATTTTCAATGGGTAAATGGTATAGAAAGAACAACACAGACTTGGGGTCTTGGGTGTTTGGTCGCAGTCAGTGGAGCGAGCAAGCCATACGGAAGCCATAAGCTGCACACTGTTTGCTGCTTGCTGCTGCTGATGTTGCTGCTCTGGACGATCATCGTCTGGAAGATTTCTCTGCTCATGTTTCGGCATTTTGTGCGCTGGGCTGTTGAACCCATGGCGGAGAGGCGCTCGAGCGTGCGCAAAAGGTGGTCGGCCCTGTTATGGGGCGCATCTGGAATGCGCAGTGGGAATGGATTGATCGCCAACATGCTCAAGGATGCAAAGAGTCGCCAAATCAATCATCCAGCTGCTAAAATTATGAAATCTTCATGCGTGCAAATCACCCAAAATTACAGGAAGCAAAAGGGGCACACAGAGAATGAGAGCACTTGCCGAAAATCATTCAATTATGTTTTATACATGCCACAGGCAACCACAGCAACAGCAAAAACAACCACAAGGATTTGCTGTCAGAATCCACAGCTGCATCAATAAGGGGCGTGGGCATTGGCAACAATTACGCAAGCAGTTTGGGATTAAAACGCTTGAATACTTGTTGTTGCTTAAGGTCAGCCAGTTGCTTATTTATGAGGGGATGCAAAGCAGTCGTTCTTCTGCAGGTGCCCTACAAATCAGCGTAAGCAAATGGGGTCACGCCCCCAGGCCCTTTCACCATAAATATAAGCTGCAAAAGCTAATTTAAATTGCATTGCACAAATTGCGCCCTTTTATCGACTAATTTTAGTGGCGCTATAACAGCATAATTTTTCAGCTTAACAGCGCGCTGTTAAATTAACATTCGAAAGTGTTTATCGTGATATCGAATATATCGACTACTTATTGAACGGAACTGAGACAGCTGCGATACAATTTTTCTCAGAAAAATGCGTACAACGTAAACAAAACGCAATTAAAACAAAGCAAACAAACGAACACGTCAACAAAATTTCAAGCCAATGAGTATCGAGTTATATCTGCACTCCCTCAATACGACCCTACAGGCCTTCGCCGAACAAGTCGAACACTTCACTGGCGTCGCTCTCCTAGCCGTCGTTAATTTTCGCACCGAATTCGATACCCTAACTGGTGACTGGCAGTGGCATAGCCCCGTCGAATTTACCGCATTGCAGGCAACGCTACTGAAGGTGTTGCTGGTGCTGCTCCTGGGCACGGGTGTGCTGATTGCCTGGTCGTGGAGCGTCTACGGTCAAGTAATCACCGAGAAGTTTGTCAGGCCAAGTAAATTGAAATTGATCAAATTATTCCTTAAAATTATGTGCTCAACGAATAATTAATGCGTGGTGTTTTAGGCACTTTGAAGGAAATTGAGGAGCTTAAATTGTCTGTGGCCAAATTGAAGCTGCCCAAGGAGCATTCACCCCGAATCTAATCATGTCGAAAATTAAGCGTTTCTTTACCAAAAAGAAGGAGGAGGCCGCCTTTAAGGTGAGTTTTTTCCCATTTAATAGCTTAGCATCCGTTAAGAAACCTATTGTTTTTTGCAGTTAAGAATTGGGGGTGGCATGGGCGAGGGGCATAAGCTGAATGCTCCCAAGTCGGAGGCATCGACAAGCGGCTCGAGGCAGCGCAAAGCGGACGCCTATGTGCCGCCCAAGCGGAATGAGTTGAGCAACGAGGCGCGAGCCGCTGCAGCTGCCGCCTTGTCGCGCATCGATCGCAAGGATTCGCGAGAGTTCAACACGTCGCTAGCAGCGATCAAGGCACAGGCGAAACGCGAACTGGAAGCGGAACGCCGCCAGAAGGAGGAACTGCTCTCAAGTGCAAGTGGTTCGGCGTCTGCCGGACCTTCAACCGGTGGCAGCAGTGGCGAGAACAAGAATCTCGCCTGTCAGGGCGTCTTCTTTCGGTGTCCGCTTATCGGCGAAGAGGTGCTGTCCAAGAAGGAGTGGAAGATTAAGATCAAAGAGTTTCTCTACCAGCAGCTGGAGATCGAACGTGGCCTGACCGCCTGTCTGATCATCCAGAATTGCAATGTTAAGGAGCGGGCAGACGATTGCATAGCCACACTGACCAAGTATCTGGAGAACATCATAAGGAACCCCGAGGAGGAGAAGTTCTGCAAGATACGCATGACCAACAAGATCTTTAGCGACAAGGTGCGCTACGTTGATGGTGCCTTGGATGTGCTCCATGCCGCTGGCTTCAGTGAAGTGCAAATCGATGACGAACCCTTCCTCTTGTGGAGTAGTGGGCAAATGGAAGAGGGTCTCGACCTGGCCACATTGGTGGATGCACTTAATAACTCCGAACCCATACATCTGGAGCTGGATCGCAATATTAAAGTGTTGTTGCCGTCGCAGGCGCGTCGCGTCATCCTGCCCGATGATTTCTATCGCATCTCGCCAGAGGAGATTAAGCGTGAGCAACAGCTGCGCGCCGACGCCATCGAGAGCTCCCAAATGCTGAAGACCAAGGCGATGCGAGAGCGCGAGGAGCAGCGCAATTTACGCATGTATCGCTACTCCCTGATCCGGGTCAAGTTCCCCAATGGTCTCGTAATACAGGTGAGTCGAAAGATCTTTTTTAAAATGGCTAAAAATATATCTACTATATATTCTTAATAATTAAATCGTTTGCTTGTCCAGGGCACCTTCAACGTTTACGAGAAGATCGCCGATGTATTTGAATTTGTGCAATCTTGTCTGGCGGACGAAACGCTTGAATTTAATCTGGTCGCCAGCAGCGAGGGCAAATTCAACGAGGATGACATGGAAAAGACCTTATACGACTGCAAGTTAGTTATGAAAATTTATTCATTTTGTTTTGTATATATTTATTTAATATTTTTAATCTTTTGCAGACTCATTCCAAGTGTTCTACTACTTTTTGCTGTGCCGGCGATTTCAACTCAGGTCGCAGTTGATGTAAATTTCTTGAAGGAGGATTTGCTGATGCTGGTGCAGTCCATGTAGAGACCCCATACATAAATATTTTTCTATTCAACAGTCGATAAAGCAAAACGGCGGCGCACTATATTTACCCGATTTAAGTTAAAAAGATGTTGTTATTATTTATTATTTATTCGAATGAAATAAAAGCACCTGTTCGAAACTACACCAAATGTTACACATTCTGTTACAAATTACAATACTTTCCGTAAGGAAAGCAGCACTGTTAGCTATGACGCTCCAGCTGTTAACGCGATTTGAGTCGCATGAAGTTGTCTGCAGCACACTAAGCTCTGATAGTCATGTCGTTGATATCGGTTGACCGCCACAGTTTGTTGACAGCAACAGCTGTTTAGTAATGTGGTCACACAACGCCGCACTGAACTGTTTAACGTGATATTGCAACTAACAAATAAAAATTAGCTAATTTAAGAGTGGCTATGAGCTTCTAAAGTGTAATTGCTGCTACAAAAAAGGTGTACGTGAATTCATACGAATTTATTAGTGATATGCGAAAACGCAGGTAAGTCCCACCGCTCAATAAACCAAACAATAACAAAGCAGCAATACTTTGTTTTTAATGCAATTTTATGATGCATGTGTGAGTGCAAGAAATATGCTCTTCAAATTTATAATTTTCCAATAAATAATGCTGGCATTTGACGTGCGTGGGTATGCTTAATTAATGGCTGCTTCCGAGTTCGTTGCGTGCAGCAAGAGCAGCATCAGCGATCGCTCATTACCAAATTTATTGGGGTAAACAAAAGAGCTGTAATTTGTAATGCGTTGTTAATTAAGGCAAAAGGGCGCCCTTTATTACCGTTAACTAGGCAGCAATTCCCCTTTCTAAATGTGGGCCAGCCAATGACACACACACCCACACACAAATATACACACAGACACACTAATGCATAGAGTTAGTTGCATTTGTAATTTAATGAATCCATTTCGCCGCGCTGGCTTGCATGAAAGCAACGGTAAAATAAGCCTTCAATTGCTGCTCATTCCAAGCAGGCAGTTCGGCAATTTGGCGCAAATCTTTCAGGTCGAAGGCAAGTTGATCTTGTGAAAACTAAATAGCGAAAATCCAACTTAAACTTAATGAATCTTTTGTGTTTGCGGCTGCATTGCCAGCTAAATTAAATCGAACGGCGACCTGCAATCGACGGCCAAATCGAAAAGTTGGTAAGAAAAAAGTTTAGACACGCAGCCAGGCTTCTTAGCCATCGCATAAATTGGCCTGAACCAATGTTTATTTTTTTTGTGCTTGCCTGGCTGGTTGGTGGCCTGCCTGCTTGGCCCATTGTTGCCGCTACTTATTATGGCCATGGGATCTGGGCCTTGACCAAAGGTGCATAGATAGATAAATAGAGAGAGATAGGAGTGGGATGGGGATGGGGTTGGGCATGGGGAGTTAGTAGGTTCAGTTCGGGGTTCGAGTGCGTGAGATATGCATTATTTATCAAACGAAATTTTTTTTACTCATTTCTGCTGCAGCAGCAGCAGCTTCTACTCCTCTCCACTTCCTGGTCCCTGGCAAAGTGGTCAGCTGTGGCCATCTTAATGCTCTGCTCACAAAGTTAAAGCGGCATGCAACATACTTCGTGTTAGAATTAATTTTTTCCTAATAGAATCTTAATATATCTCACAGTTCAAGTCGTCTACATCGCTAGAAACTTTATAATTCAAACGATTTTAAAGTTATCGGTAATATTATCCATGTGCAACATTTTAACAGCAGAATTTTCCAAATTTGAGACAGTGCAGTGCTTAAAGATAGCCGGAAGAAGATGTAGTATCGTAGAGATACAAATCAGTGTTGATGGAAGATCTATGCTAAGTCCCCAATAATAATAACACTTTTTATTTTTATTTATTATTTATTTGCAAACTGATATTACTCTTCATTAGTTATTAACAAATAATTAAGAAAATAACTATTAACTTGCCACACATTTCAGCTTTAGGGTAATTATGTTCTGCTTACGGTTGAGGCTCCTTTCCACCTCTTATTTAAGACTGGCAAACAGTGTATGGGAAACTGCAAGATTCGTGCTTGTTAAGCATCTTTTTGGCCAGATAGAGAAATTGAGCCTTAACTATTTAGGACATTCTTAGGCAGCTGCTGCTGCTGCTGCTGTTGGAGTTGTTGTTGTTGCTGTTGCTGTTGCACGTGCCACAGCAATGCAGAATGCAACCTTTTGGCCCGGTGGCGCATCGCTGGAGCGCTGATTGAACGATTCGGCCAAAAAAGATCATCACCTGTGCGCTGGGCCGCTGCCCATGCCGGCGATGATGAGGTGCAAATTGTTGCTGCCATGAAATTGCAAATCAACATACACAAGACAAGCTGCCTCTCGCTGCTGCCACCACCTACCCCTGCCCACAATTCATTGAAAATTGTTTACACAACTACAAAAAGCGCCTTGCCAAATTGCAAATCGAATTCACCGACAGCCGACAGCCACTCTCTCAGCTCTGACGCCTGACGCCTTGATTTGTTTTTGCGGTTGTTTGCCACAAACACAGGAAAAACACACACAAACACACACACATAGCAGCAGCAACAACAACAGTGGCAAATAAGAGCCTCAATTTCGAGCGCGCCCTTTAACAAGCGTTTAGTGTGCGCGTCTGCGCCTGCCCCCATCCGCCCCAAGCCCCTTCCCCTCTTGGCAGCCACCTCGTGACCCGTTCCCAGTGCCCCGAAATTGATGTTGCTGTTACTGTGTAATGGTTAAATCGGTTAGAACCAAAACCAAAGCCACAACCCAAACCCCACAGACCCGACACGCAAGCGCCCTGCATTTACATATTTCTGCCTGCATTTGAACTCTTGACCCCCCCTCCCGAGCTGAGTGAATGCAGCAACAACAGCCACAAGTTCCGTAACTTGCAACATTTCAAACAGCAGCAGCAGCAACATCAGCAGCAGCAACAGCAGCAGCAGCAGCGGCAGCAGCTGCGTCAGCCACAAAAAACAACGGAAATACTCGGCGGTCTGTCGCTGAGAAACCCTTTGCTTCAATTAGCACTTTTGAACTTGACAACAGTCACAAAGCACACACACTCACACAAATACACACACACACACTTAAACACACACACACACACGCAAACACACACCAGCAAACACAATAGCGATGAGTGCCATAATGACGCCACTTCCATAAAAGTGCTTGAAAATAGTATATTTCAAAATATCTAATCTACAAAAATAAAAGCGAATTGAAAATGATCACAAATATCCAGATAATAGATTCACACATATACAATTGCTAAGGAATAGTATAAATTATAGTCAATTTTTGGATTAGTTATATTTTGATTATAGAAAATGGAAAAACAGCATTTGCTTAGTTAGTGTCAAAGTGTCAGCGAAATAAAACGATTGAAATTGAGAACCGAATCTGACATACAGTGGTTCACACTTCATTTCAACCAATGTCATAGAACAAAAGTAATTGCCTGCCATAAACTAATCATTCATTATTTTTCAAAAATTCCAAAGACCGATGGTAGGTACATTTATTAACGGATGACCCTAATATACTCAGGTTTCCCCACCTGCTAGGTAGGATTATGTATAAAAGTACCCTATTTTCTGTGACATTGGTTGAAATGAAGTGTGAGCCACTGTATATCAAATGGTTCAACATTTTTTTAAGAATCATAACTGATTACAGCTTAAGTGTCACTCCTACTTGTTTAGAGTATTTTCTAACTTTTGTCTTGAACCGGCAGAATACCGAAAATATTTGTAAAATAAGAAAATAAGGTTAGCTTGGGTGTTAATCTGGTGATCTGATCTGGAGTGATTCTGGTCAAGAATATATATACTTTATGGGGCCGGAGACGTCTTCAATGCGAAATTTGAAATCAAAATGAAAGCATCCTCTACATACGGAATCATAACATTAACCGGAATCTTTTCGTTAATACTTTACTTTACTTACCTGAACCGAAACTGAAACCTAAAATTCGTTTGTTTTGCAAAATGAAAACTGTTTTGAATACTGCCTCTTTTATTGGCCCTATTTTTAAGTAATTAAAATTATTACATTATCTCTCATTTTTCGAATATCTTTCTATACGCTTTGCATGGGAACAGTATAAAGTTATTTTTCAAAAGCCTTGTCTGACTAAACCAATAAAAAACACTGCTCTTTCCACTTGTTCTCTTTCGAATTCCACAACTTACTCCGATTCCTCTCTCGATTAGTTGTATTCTACACAATTTCGAGGAATTTAAGTAAGTCTTCCATTCTAAGCAAACTTGCTGCTTCAGCTGATTGTCTTAAAGGAACCGGCTACACACACCCATCTCTAAGAGAAAAGGCAAAAGATGAGCAATTTGTAATCAAGAAGAGCAACTTCCGGTCAACAATTATTGCTGATGTGTTTGTTTTTTATCTTTTGCCTCATTGAACGAATTAAATGCTGTTTTCATTTGATGAATGAATGAAAATCTTGTCATCGCAAGGCATCGTTGTCCCCCGCACCCATCGCATCCCCCTCTCCATCCCATTTTGCTCGCTTGTCGTATCACGCGCTGTGCCACATCATTCGCGCCCAATTAGCGCAATCAAGTGGATGCCACCAAGTGCTGTAAATCCCCACTGGGGTGCATTATCCGCCCCCGGCCCCGCTCCCGCCTAGACAATTGCTCAGCGTCATGGAATAATAAAGAAAAATTAAAAATCTACGCAAAAGTTCACAGCTTGATAAGATTAATTGATGGCATCAATAGTTGCGCCTTCTTTGCTTGCAACTCCTCTCCTCGAGTGCCACTTTAAGTTGCAGCAGTCAATTTCAAATACATTTGTAATTTGTCAAATTTGGTAGCAAGCAGATAAATTAATTTTGGCATCGATTTGATCGCTTGTCTCTTGGCCATTTTGCATGCACACACGTACACACACATACAATGGTGTCTCATTTGGTTGTTGGCCAAGAAGAAACTGCTGTAGCTGGCTTTTGGCCATTGTAAATGTGCTTTAATGACCATTGGTCAGCAAATCTCATTTTTTGTCGCTGCCGACATGAACACGACATGGACCGCCTGCTGATACACACACACACACACACCCAATTCGGGTTACCAAATAGTCGTAACTGGTACCTGCCCCAAACGAAAATAATGACCAGTGTCCACATGGTGCACATTTGCACATATTTTGCCCATTTTCCTGATTTTCCTTACCTATTTTATCTTTATCTCCATCTGCCGCTCACTCCCTCTCTTTCCTCGCACTATTTGCATTTTCAACACCAAAAACAAAAAAAAAAGTGAAAAATAAGAAGAAAAAGTTTACACTTGGCTTTTCTCCAAGTTGGTCGTCAGATGAAAAATGACATTACAAATTGCGCACATTTGTCTAATTAAATCCCTGCTCCAATAACGAGAGATCTAAGATTACAATCTCACAGCGGTGCGTAATGGCTTTGGTCAGTTGGGGTCCACAATTTGTGGTCCCCTCTCTATCTCTCTCTCTCCCTCTCTCTCGCTCTATGTCACTTATGTGGTTAGTTTTTGGCCAATAAAGTTGGCAATTGTTCAGGTGGCAGCTTGCTGAAAATGTGCTTAAATTTTGATTAGTTTGCTGAAATAAAATTGGTAGTTGCGTTTGGCAAATGGTTTTTGCTGATTACTGATTATATATTCAGAAATAAAGTCGCCCTGAACTGTAGTAATCCATACTTGTCACCAAGGATAACTCACCTTTTTATTGGGCTGTATCTTTCTAATCAGAATTTTTCTTATCTTAATACAAAATTTCTAAAATTTAGTAAAATATGTCTACTTTCCAGCGTAATGTTTAATTGTATTTGCAAAACTCTTAAATTATTATTAATATTTATTGGGGACATTAAAATTTAACTAAAGTCGTAACAATAACTTTGTGCTATTGTCATTTATTCAAATATTAATTATTTGCAGTTTTGTTTATAATATTTAAGAGAATTTTACGAGCTGTGCGCCTCATTAAAATGAGAAATTCTATTCAATAACAATAATTAATTACAAAAATCCATATCATGAAATATTTAAATAGTGATTAGGTTTCACTTTTCACGGTGTTGACCATGTTAAGGTTTATTACCATCGTTTATCAGATTTGCATATGTGCCCGAAAGAGACATGATTTTATCTTCTTCTTTCTAAATGAAAGATAAATAATCAATAAAAACCGAGTATTATTGAAATGGGATACGGGGGTATTAATCGAAAAATATTTCCATATTTCTCAGAAAACAGACTAAACAAAGCACGAGCTTTCGCAGCAAGCAGTTCAAGTTTCAATTGAGTATCATGTGTTCGATTTTCTTCATTGAGATGTTGAATCACTCAATTATAACTTATTGCTCATAGAAAATGTAAGTAGATCCGTTATTCATGTAAAGCTTGTTACATGCTTAGAACTATTGTCTTAGCTGCATTTAAGCGGTAAAGCAAAATAGAAAACGCCCTTTCTGAATTAAACACATTTTTTTGTTTATTTAGAAATTACTTCAATTTCAATGCGAAAATATTAATAAATCTGTCATTCAAGTGAAGCCTGCTACAAACTCAAAACTAAAGTTTTAAATTAATTGCAAGTTTGAAGTAAGCTTATGCTTATCTGTGATTAGGTAATACATGGAATTTTTAATACTCTACTCCCCCACAGTGCTGCCAACTTTGGCGTTAATCCGTAATCCACTCGATGGTCATCTAATATCGATTGAATATGAATAACTTCATTTGGCCCTCTCGTCGTGGCTTGCCTCATAATTCCCGAAATAGGGGCTCGAGAGTTTTAAGTGGCTCTCGCTGGCATTTTGTTGTGGGCTTCGGTGTACATAAAATGTTTGCTGCTGACCAATTAGAGCTCATCGACTGACTGGCCAACGAAGCTGCTGGCCAAATGCAACCCCAAAGCTGGACGCAGGGCGACCAAAGCACACAGAATATACCTAAACGAAGAACCGCAAAACAACAGCAACAACAACAGTAAAAGTAACACTGCACCAGCATCTAATAAAATTTAGTAAAATATAGAAAAATAAAATAATAATATGTTGCAGCAGCAGCGAAGGAAAAGCAACTCCACTCAACGAACTCAATGCGCTCAACTTGTGTGCTATCAGCTGCCTGCTTTCTTGACTTCCACTCAGTTAATCTCACTCAACTGATAATAGCACGTGTTGCTGCATGCTGCCATCTCTTTCGCACGTGCATGCAGAGTGCAGTGCGTTAAGATTTCGTCCAGCAACCAGATGACTCGAGACTTGATCTCCTCAAAAAGATTAATCGATTGCAACTGCATTGTTGAGTTTATTTTTCGTAAGAAACTGTTTTTAAACGAAATTTCTTGTTTAACAATCAAAATTATACTAAAAATAATACAAATTTTGTTCGATTGTTTTAATCGAATTTTATTTTATAATTTATTATTTTATTTTATTTAATATCGTATTTTTTATCTTATTTATTATTTTAAGTTGAGTATCAACTTAGCCAACACTGTCAGCCTGACCTGACTGTGTGTGCGCGTGCGATAGACATACGCATTCTAACTGGTCAAAGCGAGTCGGCATTAGTGAGAGAGTTTAAGAGTGGGAGAGCGCATTTTGTGCGCCTTATGGAGTTGCCTACTCATTATATTTGCCGGCAGCAGCAAGCATGCGCTCTCTGTCTGACCAGTGTTGACTGGGGCGCAGGCGGCGTTGGCGATGACGTTGGCTTTCTTACATGCCAGCAGCGACGACGCCGACGCCGACTCGACTTGGACTTGAGCTTCAGTTGAACAGTTGTGCTCACTGCTCAGTGCTTAGTGCTCGATGCTCAGTCGCCACCTCAATCACAGTCGCCGTCGTCTACAGAGCTCAGTCCGGTTTTGGAGCCGAACGTTGAGCGCGAACCGCGGATTGCATTTGCTTGCTTGCATTAATTGTTGCCGTTGTCTTTTATTTGTTAATGTCTTGCTTCTGCTGGCAGCTGCCTGACAAATCCCATTTCCCATAAATATCAGAGTGCGTCACTGTGCATGCGAAAAATTAAATAGCCGACGGCTCTCATGTGAAATTTGTGTGCGATTCAGAAAAACAAAAAATACGAAAAGAAACTAAAAACAGATGTCGCTAAATAATACAAAATATATGATTTAAAGTGCCCAAAAGCTGAGCGAGAATTGAACGTAAGTTAAGAACACAAAAATGAGATCTACATATTTTGTTTATTTACTGGTGAGCTGATAAGACAGCTCCCCAACCCCCACTAAATAAAAAATAAAATAAAATGAAAGTGAGCTCGAGGCGCATATTCCGATCTGATTTCCAGGCTCAGAATACTTCTTATCGCAAACACATACACACACACTCACACACACAAACACACACATGCAAAGATCTAAATTGGTATGTTTTTCTTTAGAATCTGGCGTCGGCACTGATAATAAAATTTCATGTTCGACGCTGAGCTGATTAGCTGCGCCCAGCTTTAAGAGATATTTTTGGTGTATTTCTGAGACTGGCGAGCTGAGCTGATGGAGTATTGAATATGTTTAGTTTGGGGCATTCCCAATGCATTATTTGCCCGTGCGTTAGTCTTGTAAAATTAATAATGCTCGCCGCAAGGCCTGGCAGCGTACAACGAAATCATGTACAAGTGATTATATTAATTAATGATATAGACACTGCGCAATAATGTCCACGCACAGCAGACACAAGACCCCAGAGTCGATGAGTCGTCGAGTCGCCGAGTTGTCGAGTCTCCTCGTATCTATCCATCTGTTTATCCCTGCTCTTGCTCTCCAGCTCTTCCTCTTCCTCTCCCAGGGGTGGTGTGTGATGTTCCTGTTCTGCGCCGCATGATGCTGCAGAGGCGATCTTCCACACTAACAGGGCGCGCAGAGGCGCACAGATCGTTGTCTTAACTTGTCGTACACGATGTCTTATACATGTAGCAACAATTTATTTCGCATGCCCAAATGGCCAGATCCCATCCAAATCGATGAACATCCGCGGCGATCAATCAAGCGCACTAAGCTTAACTTGCAACCAAATGCTGCTCTGACCATAATCAATATTAGCTAGCTAAAAATAATACAGGATGCCTACTATCTTATCTACTTACCACTGGACAGTCTACAGTATATTAAGCCAATGCAGGCAGAATCTTCAGATGCTCTCGTTATATACATATATAAATTATGGGAAAGATTTAAAGTGAGCTATCATCTATATATGTATAATATTGCTTATGAAATTTGAATTGAGTTGATCAGAGGTAGGGCGTTTCATAGACTAAATATATGATTATATATATATATATAATTATAAAATAGCAATTGATCGATGTAGAACTTGTGGATTCAGTTCAGCTTGTGCAATAATGATAAGTATAAACCTCACAGTGCACTTGAGAATTTTCAACAGACATATTCAAATAAAAATTCAAAATTTCATTATAACTCTTCTAGTCACATTTATACTTCGTCGGATCTGTTGAGTTATGCATATACCTTAATGTTTACATTATTTTATTCATTCACGTTAAATATTCTTAATCAATTGGAAGTTCTTTAAATAACGAAAATAAAACCAAAAAACTGCCACATCTCTTAAGTTTTGAGGCGATACTTCAAAATTGGTTTTCTTTTTTAAAAAAACAAAAAATTGTAATCAGTATTGTTATTTATTGGACAAGTGCTATTCAATACAATTGTTTATAATACACACACACACACACACATCGAGTTTAAAATGCTTATCAGTTGAGAAAGTGGGGATTTCATTGGAGTATAATAAATACATATGCGAACATATGGAATGTCTTTGTATATATGATTGACAGACTCGCCTTATAATCTCTATGTACAATTATAATTTGAATCTTCTATTGATGAGTCAGTTTGCATATATCAAATATATATATGTATGTATTTGTAAAATTAAGACTTGCTTAAACGTTGGCATAAAAAAAAAAACAACTCATTTAGCTGGCACTTTGTTAGCCATGAATTTTTATGACTCGCGTAATTAGTTTTGTATTTTAGTCTACATATTTGAGAGATGTTTTATGGTAGAGCTGCCCTCAGTAGAGAGACCTAATCGTCGTGTGTTTTCTCGCGTTTTATGTGCCCGCCTCACACACACACATTCGGGGAGAGATGCTATTAAAGCACGACGAGTAACTGTGTTTTATATATTTCCAACTAATATCTGTGTCCAAAGTGCTAATTGAAGCATCTCGTCTCCTAGTCTCTGACTTGAAGTGCGGGTCAAAGTCAAAGTTCTTTGCTTTGGCTTTGTTTATAGTCTTGTCTTTTTGCTAAAGCTGTGTGAGTGTGCGAGGAAGGAAGGGGAGGGGAGGCGGGGACAGAGTTAGGGGACTATCTAACTGTCCTGTCCGACTGACTGACGACAAGTGCCTACACCTCTTTCAGGTAAACTGTCAAGCTGGAGATTGTTGTCGGGCCATGTTTACAGGCTTCGATGTCGAATTAATTAAACTAACTTGCAACCCCATTGAAGTTAACAACCAATGCTTACACATACACACACTCCCTCACACACACACACACATGCACACTTGTGTTTAGCCTGCACCTCAATTTGTACTTTTCAAAAGCGAAATTCGACTTCTCAGTTTGAATTTTGGTCAAATGTAACCTGAGGCCCTTGACTGCTTCCCTTGCTTGCTCTCCTCGGCAAGCGGTCACTCGTCAGTTGTCCTTAGGCCACATTTAAAGCAGAAAGGACATCATCACCCATCACATATTTTACAAGAACTGAGACATTCCCTTCTGAGAATGCGCACTTTGCTTCTTGACTTTGTGATGAATTTTGACCGTTGTCCAAATGAAACTATAGAAATAAATTTAAATAATGTAAACGATTTTGATAAATGCTTTACGAGCATCGAAAATTTGGTGTTATGTATATAAAAGAAATGTTTGGTATGCTTACAAGATTTTAAATCCTTATTCATTATTATATTGTCCTACAGCTTGTAACGCATTAAAGAATACGTTTCCAACCTCTTTACGTATATATATTCATGATCAGCATACCTAGCAGAGGTTATATATCCGGTGGTTTCTATGCAGACTAGTCCCTCAGTTTAGCTATCTGGATGAAACTTGTCATATAGTTGTATTTTTGTCTCACGGAGCAGGCTGAATCAAGTTACTATATCATTTAACTACCATCGGAACAATTAGACGATGATGAGTTCTTATATCTAAGCTAAACTAAGCCAATATTTCTATTATATACAAATATATATAATGCCTTTGACATTTGGACTAAAAATCCTTGAGAACGGATTACTATATTCCTTAGCTCCATTGTCAAAAATGTATCCTAGACAAACTCAGTATTTATTATGCTGCAAACATGTTGCCAAATTCTTAGGATCACATTACTTTTATAGATATAGATATAGAACAACCCATGAATGTTTTAGAAATTTCTAAGAGAGATATTGGACACACGGCTTGAAAGGGTATTTAATTTTCCATGTAGCTGTTCCTACGTGTACTTGTTGAGAATCGTATTCCGAATATTTCAATCGAAAAAATATGTTGAATATAACTTATATATATATACACCATATCACTTATAAGTATATTTACAGGGCATCTCTTACAAAAGAACTTTCCAAAGCATTCTGGTTACTTTTATTCGCAGCAAGCTGAAATGAAATTTAATTTCCTGCACATGTGTATAAGAGGTCAGATGTTGCATAAAAGCTCATCAGTTCAGTTCAGTTGGGCTCAGCTCAGCTTCCAAACGAGCACACGATAGCCTGCCACTGCCGTACCGTCCCCTGTGGCACCCCCTGTAACGTGTGTAGGAGTTGCGGACAAACTGTTTGGTCATTGATTGGAATATTCATTGAATAGTTTTTAAGCTGATTTATTTGCCATTGTGTGCTGTCGACAATTTAATAAATATTTAATTTCAACGCTCTGCTTCTTAATCCGCACACATAAAAGATTCAATCAAGCGAGGATGACCAGGTGAGCCATGCCTGCACCAACATCATGAGGTTGATGATGACGTTGCATTCAGCTATTATTAATAATAATAACGAGTACTCAAACTCACTCAAACACACACGTATACACACGTACACACACACACTCGACTGTTGCCAACATCGTTGTCGTAATTTGCAAGACGCACAATCGCTTCCTATAAATCAAGAGCCACGTCTCTGGTTAAACCTGTTGTCTGGGACCCTATTCAGATCAAATGGAGCAGCGTTCCCTTTTGCCATATTTCACCTGGCGAATCATAAAAGTATTCAGCACACAGTTTTCCGGATTCAGTATTCGGTATTCAGTATTCAGTCTCTTTGTTAGTGCACCCCCAAATCCAAATCCAAAGCCACAGACGTCAACTGCTATCAATCTCAGGTGAAACGAAGCCAGCGTTTTTAGCTTTGCCTTCTATCCAATGATATAACCCCCCCTCGTATCCCTCACCGCCCGCTACATTAGATAGCTACGTACCGCTCAAAGGAAAGCGCCCGTCGCAATAGATCGCACATTGCAGATAGAGGCGTGCCTGCCACTCCACTCCCGCCCCCCACACATAGCTCTCCTTGCAGCAGTGGGGAAGGGCAGCCACAAAGACTATGTTTTTCTGTGGCATATAACGGAATTGCGAATACTCTTTGCAGAGGAATAATTAGGATGTAGATGGCGTATTGAAAAAATCAATATATATCCATATACTTTTTACTCTTACTTACGATTTCGAATAGATTCTTCAGCTAACAGATAAATTTGAAGCTTTTGTGCGAAAGTCGAGTTTCTTCTCTTTAAATATCAAAAAGGATTTTTTTTTTTTTTCTACTATCGAGTAATTTATTTTTGAAAAAATGGAAAGAAAATGTTACCAGTTTGAAAGCGATTTTTCGTCGTATATTTTTGCAAAATATTTATAAAAATTAGAAAGATTTTCTAGTTTTTAGGGCGACTTTCTAAATATCAAGGCTAAATTTGAACAGAGATTTTAACTATTCATTTAGTAAATTTTACATATCTATATATATTCCAGCATAGATTTGATGTGTAGTAAATTTCATTCTTAAAATGTGTGTCCCCTTCAATCGTTAAGATAGTTTTTGCTCCTTCTGGCACAGCTACAGATAGGTAGCAGCAACCAATCATTATTTGTATGTAATATCTTGAAACATTCTGCAGCATCTCGTTCCGTTCTTCTACTGCGCAACTCCAGATCTATGCGCTCCGCGCCGTTCTCAATCGTGTGGCAGAAGTGATGGCATTCCTTTGATTAGAGTATACAAAAGCAGAAAATCAAACAATGCGCTGCAATTTCAGCCACAAAGGATGAACGCAGCAGCAGCAGCAGCGCGTATTGGGCCCAGAGGAACAGATCGCAGTTTGCAGCTCTCAGCTCGCAGTTAGCAATTCGCAGTTTTTCCGTTTTCAAGTTTTTAGCTGTTTGTGCAACTTCAACTTCGAAGTTTCGTGGAGCGCCTTTAGCTGTTGTTCAGTTGTTATAAATTATAGTGCCGCATGCGGCATGGTTATGGTTGTGAGGCGGACACTATAGAGTGAAACTTGGGCGGCTATAAAAACAAACCTGCCGCCCCCGCACGTAACGCAAACTGTCTCTCCTCTCTCTCTCTCTCTCTCTGTCTCTCTCTGGTTGCCTTTGCCTTGGCCTGGTAAATATTTTACAGTGTACCGCTATAAAATTTGGTATTCCAAGACGCCACACACTGCCACAAACTGAGATGGAGACTAAGACTGAAACTGAGGCTGCTGTGGGGCTGCCATTACCACGTTGTAGGCATGTTGTAAATGCCAGCCGATCTCGGTAGATGTGCATGTTGTCGTCGTCGTTGTGTGTGTGTGTGTGCTGTCTTGGCCATAAAAAACAAATGAGCCCACGTTTAACATGGCGCATTTTCATTTGCTGGCTGGCGGCGCATCAGACAACCAAAACTCTGCCAAAACCAACAACAAATCGCATGGCGAAATCGGCAAAAAAAAGAAAAGAGAAGAACTATCTGAGAAATGTGTTTGCTTTTCATGATTATTACCATTTTTAATAAATACACAAAATTGTAACAAATTTGTCAAATTTGAGCTTATTCATTTATTCTCATATTTTAATACAATATATTTCATATGTATTAGTAAGCATGTGTTATATAGCTGCATGTCTAGCTTGAACACACAGGCAATTTATAGGATTTCGCCACTGTCATCGATGGTTTAATTTCCTACAACCACGTGGTGATTGTTTATCTGGTCACATCTAAACCAACAACAGGCATCAAACAAAGATTCAGTTCAATTAATTAAGATTCTGAACTGTAAAAAGGTGGCCGCAATGGCCGATGTGACTGGAAACAAAAATGTCGCCAAAAATGAAATGAAAATGATTCTCCGATCAAAAAGTCGAAAAAGGATCGCAAGAAGTCAAAACGCAGCGTCAAAATGAAACAGATGAGAACGAAAATGTTGCGACTCCGGCCAAGAAACGAAAAATAACTGGGAACGACGAGAACCAGAATATAATAAAGATGATGGGTTGCACATCTGTGAGAACTTCAACCCAGCAGGGCTATGGCTCCGACTAAAATGTACAACAAAATAAGAATGTTTATGTTTGTTTTTTTTTTTTTCTTTAAATAATTAATACTTACCAATGAATAATCCAGGCGTGGCTCCGAATCGAACGCATTGCGCTTGCAGTTGACAATGTCCACAAGTTCGGGAGTAATGCTGCAACTGGGCATGAACATGGCCAGTGCCAGGGACAGGATTAGCGCATCGAATACAATTGCGAGTGCTGTCATCTCTTTGATCGCAGCTATGCAGATTCTGCTCAACGACGGATGCACTCAGTTTCGGCTCCAGCAGCGGCCACACATGTCAACCTGTTTCAAATCTACAATTCCACATTAGATATGAGTTCATTTTTATTTGTTTTTATTTGTTGTGGGAGTACCTGCTTGAAGGATTCGGCTATAACGTCGATGGACATGGCCACCAGATATTCGCGTCTCTTCAAATGTACCACGATTATGGGATAAATGGCAACGACTAGCTCTGGCACTGGTGGCTTAAAATATGGACTCTTAATTGACAGACTCCGGCCAACGATTCCTCTTTGCCTTCTGCTGGCTGTTTACCTTCAGCTCGCGCTTCAGCACATTGAGCAGCTCGATGGGATTGAGGCCAGACACCTGGCTAATGACGCTTTTGATATAACTGGTATTAGGGCGACGGCATCCATGCCATCGGCGCCAGTGCAGCGCTCCAAACGCTTACGCGCATATGTACAGGTTGCCATGCGCTCTTGGGGAACACAAATGTAATATTTTATTAATTGATTATTCTTAAAATATCAGTTTTACTTACCCTTTCCGCATTGCTCTCATCTGTGTTAACCTCGTCATCTTTTTCGTCTTCTGATTCCCGTTATTCACAATTTTTTTCGTTTCTTGGCATAACAACATGCTCTTTCTGATCTGTTTCATTTTGGCGCAGCGTTTTGTGTTTTTGCCATTTATCCCATAATCGTGGTACATTTGAAGAGACGCGAATATCTGGTGGCCATGTCCATCGACGTTATAGCCGAATCCTTCAAGCAGGTACTCCCACAACAAATAAAAACAAATAAAAATGAACTCATATCTAATGTGGAATTGTAGATTTGAAACAGGTTGACATGTGTGGCCGCTGCTGGAGCCGAAACTGAGTGCATCCGTCGTTGAGCAGAATCTGCATAGCTGCGATCAAAGAGATGACAGCGCTCGCAATTGTATTCGATGCGCTAATCCTGTCCCTGGCACTGGCCATGTTCATGCCCAGTTGCAGCATTACTCCCGAACTTGTGGACATTGTCAACTGCAAGCGCAATGCGTTCGATTCGGAGCCACGCCTGGATTATTCATTGGTAAGTATTAATTATTTATTAAAGAAAAAAAAAAAACAAACAAATAAACATTCTTATTTTGTTGTACATTTTAGTCGGAGCCATAGCCCTGCTGGGTTGAAGTTCTCACAGATGTGCAACCCATCATCTTTATTATATTCTGGTTCTCGTCGTTCCCAGTTATTTTTCGTTTCTTGGCCGGAGTCGCAACATTTTCGTTCTCATCTGTTTCATTTTGACGCTGCGTTTTGACTTCTTGCGATCCTTTTTCGACTTTTTGATCGGAGAATCATTTTGATTTGATTTTTGGCGACATTTTTGTTCCCAGTCACATCGGCCATTGCGGCCACCTTTTTAGAGTTCAGAATCTCAATAAATTGAGCTAAATTTTTGTTTGATGCCTGTTGTTGGTTTAGATGTGACGAGATATGCAAGCACCACGTGGTTGATGCCTGTTGTTGGTTTAGATGTGACCAGATATGATTGTATAATCACCACATGGATGTAGGAAATTAAACTATCGATGACAGTGGCGATTTCCTATAAATTGCCTGTGTGTTCAAGCTAGGTATGCAGCTTAAAACAAATGCTTAATAATACATACGAAATTTATTATTGTATTAAAAAAATAAGAATAAATGAATTAGTATGAGCAAAATTTTCAAATTTCGAATTTGGATTTATAATTCGCAATAATAGTCGTATGCATTTTCCACACTTCTTCTGACATTGTTTTTTGGCATGTTGCACAGAATGGGTTCTTTTTGCTTAAGAGCGAACTCCACTTTGTAGGCTTTGTCATATTAATGGCAGGCAGCTCGCGACATTATTTGATGAGTGCAGCCAGCAACTGCAGCAGCAACCCACGCGATGGCGTCGGCGAAGAAGCGGGGAGAAGCAAACGGCAGAGCATACGAACAAAGCGCCGCAGTGTCAACCAGCAGCAGGCAGGCAAAAGCAACAACAACAGCAGCAGCAGCGACTACAAATGCGACTCTGTGCTATGCTAATTACTGGACATGACGGCAGCGCGAACGCCTTTTGGAATCAACAACAACAACAGCAGCAGTAGAAACAGGCAAAGGCAATAGCAACAAAAACAATGACAGCAGTAAAAACAACAAACATGCGACGGACGACAGACGACAGACCATGTGAACAAAAGGCGCAAAACGTTTTTACGCACACTCCACACAAGAGTCGCAGGCAGTCGCATTTACATTTGCATAAGCAGCCATAAACTTAACAGCAGCAGCAACAACAACAACAACAATAAGCTAGCGATCGCAGTGTTATGAAAAGATATGTATGCATGTGTGTATGTGTGTATGTGTGCGCGCTGTGTACTTGGCGCTCTTCTTTCTTTTGCTGTATGTATACAAAACCTTTGCTTTTCTGCGTATTTGTGCATATGTTTATTTATGTTTGACTGGCCGCGTGCATGTGTATGTATGTGTGTGTGTGTGTGTGTCTCTGCTAAATCCGCACTGTAAAAGCACATTTCCTTATTTAGCAGGAAGCTTGCGAAGCTCGCTTTAAATGGCACTTACACATTTAAGTGCTTGTAATAGTGTCGTCTGTATTACTTTCGTGGCATATAAGTGGAATTGAAAGGCTACAAGGGGTTGCTTTTTGCTCTTTTATATCTGAAATCACAACTTTCTTTCTGTAGAGAGTCTAAGGTCATAAGTTCATGTAAATAAAGTGTATATATGTCTTCACTATTTACATTTTACTAGAACTAATTAACTATTTTGTTTAAGCAAACAATCGAGATTTGTTTGTCGAACTCATTAGAGCATTTAAGCACCCGAGTGTTGTTTTTTATTGTTTAAATTCCCGGCTAGCGCGTGCTAAACTAATAGTGTGGCTCAATGTACATAGGAATCATTGCACGTGGACTTAGTTATTTGAATTGCCGTGGAATAATATCAACAACAGTCCACTCGAACTACGTCATGAATGTAATTGTGTTGACGGCTTCTTTTTTCACTTCTAAATTAAGAACGAAAAAAAAACCCTTGAAAACACGCGAAACACGAAATATTATTCTGTTTTTTTGTGTACCTTATAAGCATTTGTATTTATTTATTTGAAGCTTTACAACTGGCTGTGAATTGCTGATTATATTTATAGTTATATTGCATCAGAAAGGGTGATAGGTATATCTGCCGAACCATTATTAATATGGCAGCATATTCCAAGTTTCAACAAGAAAAACTTTAAATTGGCCAAGCTTATGCTGAGAGCAGCTCAAATTTGATTTATACATTGAAACAAAATCCATAAGAAACTGTAAGATATAATTATTTTGTATCTTAACGAGTTGCCAGATTAATGTTAACGTTTTGCTATGCATTAGTTGTTGCCTAAAATGTGCTCCAAATTGCACAGATAAAAGATATTTCGAATGGAGCTGCTCTAGTTACCCGTCCTCTACTTCCCTCCGATTCCACACTTAACTCAACTCAACTGGCGTTCATTTCGCACAATTGTATCGGGGCGATGACAGGGATGATGAATACTTCACGTTCCGTATCGCACATCATTAATCATCGGGCGTTGTCCGCTGGCTGGAAGATTGTTGAATTGGACTCATCGAGCTGCGGGTGAGCATTAGTTGGCCCGTCCCGCTCAATTCCCTCTGAAGATCACACCAATTCTAATTAGAGCTATTCAATAAGCCAGACTCTTAAACCAGTTTTAATTGTCTGCTTGGATGGTGGCAACTTCTGCATAAAATGGCCAAAAGATGACAATAACAACTAAAAATAACATGGCCAGAAATGTCAACTAACATTATTTTTTTTTTACTTATAATAAAACAAATTTTTGTAAAGTCGAACACGAATCTGCAACTTTCGTTTTTCATCTGCTGTGTTTGTTGTTATTTTGAAGTCTTGTTCAAATAAGAAATAAGCCGGGGCAGAAAGGTAGCCAGGCAGAAGAAATCCAGCAAAAGACTCACGATATTTGCGTGCCTTAGCGAAATTGAATGGAAGTCAATTGGTAGTCACGTTTAACTCCTTCGCCGGTGCCCAAAAGGCAGCCTCGGCAGCATTCAGTTCCATAGGCGGACAACTCTGGCTGTCTGGTCAAATTAAATTGTTAGTCTCCGTCGGGGGAAGGGGGCAAACAAAAAACAATAAGGTTTAAGGAGCATTTTTCCTCTGAGATGAACAAGCAATGAAATGCTTTTGGAAACGCTTACGGTTTTGCTTACCTCCGCATTTGACAAAATTTTCCAAAAAAAAAAAACAGCACAATTTTATGGCCATGAAATGTGTAGAAAACAATGACAACGACAACTGCCGCAACAACAACTGCAACTGACAACAGCAGCAATAACAACAACTGACAACAGCAAACGACGGAGGACAAAAGCAAAATCACGAACCCGGAAGCAGCCTTTACCTTACTCTGTTTCACATCTCTCTATCTGTTTCTGTCTTTCTCTCTGGCTCTTTGTATCTCTGAGCTCTTCTCCTCCTTTTATGGGGAGCCGTTCATATATATAGCCATAGATCAGCTGGAGATTCGCTAAATGTTTTGCTAGTCACACTTATTCTTCTTCTTTCATTTTCTACCTATATAAAAATCGTTTCTCAAATTCTCTCAGATTTTCTCAATTTCCAAACTCTAAGCATATTTTCCGGACTATTTAACTTATTATTATTCTTAGCCATCTTAGCCATATTCTTCTTATACTTATGCCAAATCATTCACAAGAAATTGGCCAAGTGTAGCATCTATCTGCAGGCATAATTGAAAGGCGTATCACAATCAAATCTTCCTATATAGCAACCCTCGTTATTTCCATCTGTTTTATACTCGTCTCTCTGCCTGGGATATTACATGTTTGTTGTTGCTGTTGTTGCTGTTGTTGCTGTTGTTTGCTGTTGTTTGCTGTTGTTTGCTGTTGTTTGCTGTTCTTGTGCACAATTTCTTCATTTTCGACCCAAACAACCGCCCACCGACACCGCTGAAGATCAGCGCAGTAGAAGAAGAAGTCGGAGGAGTTTGAGATACAGCAGGAGATGCAGGAAGTGGGAGATGGCAGGTAGGAGTTAGAAGGTACTCCCAAAAGCAGAGAACCGGTCGTTGAAAAAAATTTGTTCGCGCTTGTTGACAATTGTCGTGTAAGGGCCCATAAAGAATTTGAAATGTGCAGTGATCATGTTAGCTGGACAATGGACAACCAGTCGAATAGCAAGGGGCGTGCAACACACAGAGGCAGAGTGGGAAAGAGGAGGGGGGACCGAGTGCTGCACAACATGACGTTTAGCCAACGGCAGCCGCATTGTATGTCCGACTCTGGTGTAAATTACTTTAGCACAAACAACAAAGACGATCCATTCAGCCAGTTGGCCAAGTTGGCCAGATTGGCCAGGCTGTTGGCTGTTGGGCAGAGTGGCAGGTTGGCAGGTTGGCAGGCTGGCAACTTGCCAGTCGTGGAGTCGTCAAGGCGGCAATCAATCATGTAGCCAAGTGGCGGCCAAAAATGCCGCGCGGCCAACTAAAATGGAACCTGTTCGGATTGGTCGCCGTTGCAATGCCATAGTTGATTGTTGCTGTTGCTGTTGTTGTTGTACAATACTTTTGCTATCCGTGTTAAATCTACAAGATCATTTTCTCAGCGATACATAACCCATAATTTGTGATTGTTATAAAGTCGAACAGGCCAATCTTGACTCGAGCCGAACCAAACTGATTCCGGCCAAGCTGCAATTCAACCAACCAACCAGTCAATCACAGAGCCTCCCAGTCGCCGTCTCCGACTTGGTAATAGACTCGTCGCACGCGTAATGAATTGAAACGTTTCTGATCGTTATGATCTTTGTTGTTGTTGTTGCTGCAGTTGTTGTTGTTGTTGTGGTGCAGTTAAAGCAGCAACAGCAGCAGCTAGCTCAACGTTGTCTGTCATCGATCATTTTAACATTGCGCTTCAGCTGAATTTCGGCTTTGATACTTTTGCCTTGCTTTGCTTTGCTTGGCTTTGCTTTGCTATAGAGTATCTATATCTCTTTTGGCTTCTCAGAACTTCAAGTGGGCCATTGTCTATGTGTCTGTGTCTGTGTGATTCTTCCTGCTCCTTAGTTGATTTTCAATTTTTTATGCCCAGAGCGAAAAGCGTTGACAGGCCACGCTTTCAACTCACAAACTGTGATTGCTGTGAGGAGCAAATACTGCCTCTATATGATTTGTTGGCTGTCTAACTGATGGTTAGCTACTCGCTTTAATTAAACAGGAAGCGGCAGCAACTTTTTTGTAGAAGTCCAACTTAACTAAAAAACTAAATATTTCAATTGCTGGAGGAGTGCAATTAGTTAAAGACAAAAGTTGTGAATGATAGTAGTAAACTATAGTCTTAACTGAACTAGATCTAAGATCAGACCAAACACAGCAATAAAGAGCTGTTCTTTACATAAGACAGCTTTAATAACTATATATATATATATATATCTATATGATTTAGTCAGCTAAACTTGTTATGCGACTATGTGAAAGTCTTGCCTGGTTCTGTGATAACCAATTTTAAAATGTATCTTAATAGAATTTCCGTCGGCTTTTGGCGTTGCTATCAAACTGAACTTTTGTTTTTGAATCTTTCTGAATCACACTTTGAACAATCTTTAACCGATTTCTATCAAAATTTAGCTTAGTAAATGTTTGTTCCAATGTCAATGTTTAAACAACAACGTCTACAAGAATGAATATAAACATACATTTTTTATATAAGCTAAGCCGTGTTTTGGAAAATTATTTTGAATTTGTACAGCTTATAAGTAAAAACACAAATCCTAATAAAAATAAAAAAAAAAAAATGAAAAAAAATAATTCAAAGTACAATTCAGATTTTATTCAAATGTTTCCCGTGACTAGCTTTATGATTCTTGGTTGTCTAGCAGCGATGGCAACAAGTCACCATTTGGCTCATCTCTCATTTGGGCGACGTTTTGGATACGTTGCCATATCAAACGAAATGAATCTCGTAAGAGTTGAAAGCTGTGGCACGAATTGACTGCCACACCAGTTCACAACCAGGACCAGGAGACCGCCCGCCCAGCTCCAATAGACCATTGACGGTTGACTGTTGACTGTTGACTGCTGTCGCTTCGATTTTTGGCTTTTGAGTCGTTGACTTGTCTATCAGCCACAATAGCTGCTGCCCCTGGGGAATTGTCCTAGGGCAGATTGAATTTACTGAATCTGGGGTATTATACAATAGTTCCACTGTCCAAAATATGCAGAATACATAACTGCAAGTCTCCTGTCGAATTCTTTCCCTTCGGTTCCGTTCCGTTTCTGTTTTGTGTTTTTTGTTTTTGTTGATTTTTTATTTGGTTTTGTTGTTGATTTTTTATTTTGTTTTTTGGGTTGTCTACACGCGCCTATCTCGAACTGTCATCATTTTCAAATTATTTCTCGTTGAATATCTAATCAAGATTCATGCATGATCGCGGCTAAATTGCTTCCAGGCAAGACACATAACCCAGCAACAGCAATAGCAACAGCCACCAGCCACCAGCAACAATATACAATGCAACTGAGCTGAGCTCAGGAACGTGCAACAGCGCACCGGCAACATGCCCCCAAAAAGTCAGACGTTGCCTTTCGGTTTGCCTGTCTTGTTTTTTTTTTTTTGTGTTTTCAACTATTTTCTTATAGCATTGTTTTTTTTTCTTGGTGCAGTTAATAGTGTTGTTATTGTTGGCCAATTTCTAGCTATTTTCCTTTATTTATATTAATTTTGTTTCTCTTCTTTCGCTCTGCGACCAGTTTGGTTTTGCTCATGCTGCAGGCAACTTTTTGCTCAATCAGAAATTAGCTTCGACAATTGTTGCAAATGAAATGAATCAAAATAAATCTGTTCGCATTTGCCTGCTTGTAATGATTATAACTTGATGTTGTTTTTTTTTTGCACACTCATCACATGCTTATGTGTGTGTGTGTGTGTGTACTTGAACTTTAACTCATTTTTATTTTGCTTAATTGAAACTAAGCAGTGTCTGTAGGTAAATATGTAACTCAATTACACACACTGTGCGCGCAACAATGTTGATGACCAGAGTCAATTGCCACTGCTACTTGACTTGACTCGCGACTGCATTGCTGCCAATTGTTGCGCACAGGGTGCTCCTCCAAGTTCAGCTTGCAAGCGGCGACTAATGTTTGATCTCTGCTTCTTTATTTGTTAACTTGGCTGAGTAGTCTACGCGTTGTTTTTTTTAGCCTGTAAAATTCCTTTGATTTTTGTGAGAAACATCTAACTAGGCCCAGAGGGAGCTTCATAGGGCACGCGTTATATGTATAGTTGCTCTACTGCGCTTCTAAGATCTTTTCCCAGATGCTGGTGCAATGGGGCAGCTTGTAAAGTGGTTGGTGGCAAATGACATTTTTATTCAATTATTGCAAGAGTCGCGTTCGCTGACTGGTTAATTTGTGGTGTCGCCTATTGTCGACTGTTTGCCACTTAATTGTTATTAACTTTCGTGTGACATTTGGGACTTTTGGTGTGGCATCAATTGACGCACACACACACACAGCTCTATGAGGCGTCTCAGCTAATTGTTGACCCAACGGCGGCCTCGGAAATTGTATTTATTAGATTTATTGCCAAACACGGCAACTCGGTGGCCAGCGCCAAATGCGCCACAGCTGTCAATTGTAGGCGTGCCACAGACACCCCCACCCCCACATCTTCTGCCCCCTGGTGGGAACCCAATTTCGATCATAAAGTATTTATTTCTGAATAATATACGAGTACAATATAATTTCGCCTGCAGCCACGGCTTTGACATTTTTATTTCGCATTTCGCGAAAGGGCCTCCAAAATTTACGAGCCTGGTCAAGCGGCGGCAGCCAATGTAAGCCAGACAGCAGCTGAGCCAAGAACGAGTTGGCAATTCTAAGCGAATTGCAATCGAATCGACACGCCCCGCTCTCCTCCTCTCTCTTAGACTGGCTAACCGAATTTCGTATGCCCTTACAAAAGATTGTTTCAAGTTTAAAAAAGATGCGAATGATTATTTTCAGATGAGTTTCTTATATGGAGTATATATTTTATGTTTGATTGGTAAACTTCTTTGTTGAAACCCGATTTAGATCTATATATTTGCTGTCGAACCTACTTAGTCTCACAAATTATTTTTATTTATTTAATGTGCACTAAAAACTGTCTAAAAAAATAGGAAATAAATAAATAAACTTTAATTTAAATTAGTCACAAATTGAATGATATAAAATTAAAGTGCTTAATTAATTTCATATTAAATAATTAAAATAATTGATATAATAAATCGGGGAGTATTGAAAAATTAAATCGTGCAACATTTGCTGCAATTATTGCCGAAAACCATGCAAAAACCAAGCGGAGCAAAACTGGCTAAGCTCAGTAAAAAGAAAAGGAAGTTAGAGAAAACGAGTGACAGAGAGAGACAGAGACAGGGAGAGACAGAGAGATAGAGAGAGAGATAAAGAAAGAACGAAAAGAAAAGAGAGAAACATAAATTAGATCAACATCTCAGCTTCTTTCAGCAGTAAATTAATTATTTATTTTTTTTTTTTTATATATTATTTATTAAAATTAAATTAAGGTATTACAAATTTATTTGTTTATTAAACTCTGTCATTATAAGTGAGATTATCATCCAACTATTCACATATACTCTCACAGATATGTATATACATATCGATATATCGTTTAAAAATTGAATTCGTGCACAATTTTTCCCAAATCTCTTTCAAAACTCTTACCAATCTTCTTGTCATATATATATATATATATATATATATATATATATATATATATGTATAGCGGATAAAATGTATTTAAATATAGTGTCGTTGAAACCAGGTCAAAAGTATTTTAAATCTCGCTTAGTTTGCTTAGTAAGCTGTGGAGTTTGAGAAATACAATTTATTTATTAAACAACAAAGTTCCTTTTGGGCACAGATAGCTGAAATATGCATATATCTCATATATCAGCCTAGGGTATCTTATATGCGACACAAGTAAGCAGACTTCTTCATACTTGATTTTTTATATTTTTTATTTTTATTGTACACCCGCCTTTAAAAATGATTATCAAGCATGCAAATCTGTGGCTGCCATCTTCGTGGCGGACTTGCATCGTAAATTGATTTTTATGCTTCTGTTGTCTGGCAAACAAAAAAAAAAAAACAGAAAAAAGATTGTGGCCAAGTCAAATAATGGAAACCTCTCGCAACTTGCAACTCTTTTTCAGCTGGGTGCTGCTGCTGCTGCCTGCTACTCGTCTTAAGGGGCAACAACAACAAAAACAACTGGACGTAATTGAAATTGAAGGAGGAGGCAAGCGTTTGCGTAACTAGACCAGACCCAGTTCCGACCCGACGCGACTCGACTCGACCACAGGATGGTTCTTGTGCTGAACGGTGTGCAGCAGGACGATTGTCCGATGGACACAAACAGCCTGTTCCTGCAGCATCCCGTCTACAGAGATTACGCACAGCAGCTGCACTCCATACAGGCAAAAAGTGTTGGACCCGTTGGACTGCTGTATGTGGGCCAGCGGGAGTTGGCCGCTGCTGCGCCGCATGACAAGAACATCAACATTATTGGTGCAGACGATGCCACCACCTGTATTATAATTGTTGTCCGCCACTCGGGTGAGTTGTTGTTGCCTCGTAAATTGGCTTCGTTTGCCTCGTTAAAATTCTAACCTCAAGTTTCTGTTGTTCTTTTCTCTTTCCATTTTTCTCCATTCAGGCTCGGGTGCTGTGGCTCTGGCGCATTTCGATGGCAGTGGCGTCGATGAGGCCGTCTGCACAATGGTGTCGCGTGTCCAGGAATTAGCACTCGGCTATCCCGAAGGACGCATTGAATTGCAGCTCATTGGCGGCTATCGGGACTCGCAGGGCTATGGAGAGGATGTCTTCTACAGCATTATGCGTGAGTATCACAGTAAAATAATAAAATGAATTTTAAGCAAATATTGAGCAATCTTCACTCGCCGCTTACAGAATCATTCCACAAGCATCATCTCGAGATTGATTTGACGCAGGCCTGTGTCGGCGAGCTGAACACAATGCTGCGCGGCGAGATCAATTGCCCCATTATTTATGGTGTCGGTGTCAATATCAAAACTGGCGAGATCTTTCCAGCCTCGTTTCCAGACAGGGGACCCGATCGACAGTTGCGCGATGCGCGCATCTTTATGGGCGCCCAATCGGTGAGTATTGCTTCAAGTTTATTGCAATCGGTGTCATTAACTATTTGTATTCTGTTTGAAAAACAGGTGTTGGACGTTTATGATTCGACGCTGGGCATGCTGCGCATTGGACCCTTCAACTATGATCCGTTGCGCGGTGCGGACTTGTGGCTGTCACAGACAGATGAGTTTCTGCTGCAACATTTGTCCTCCAGTCCCGATGTGGAGCCGCCGCATTTTGCACCCCAGGTTCGTAGTATAAAATCCAAAAATAATTCCTCCCAGAGTCATAACTAATTGTGCTTCTCTCTTTTTGATTAGATGCGTGCCACAATTAGATTCATACAGGAGAACCAGTTTCCCGCTGTCACCGTCTTCAGGGATAATCGGCCCCGTTATTATAGACGCGACGATGCCACGGGCTGCTGGGTTTCGGTTAGATATTAAAGCTTAATTTAGTTTGTTTAGTTGTTACGCAAAAGGAGTAGTAGTGAAAAGATTCTTTTCAATAACACCCACTCTCCCCATACATCTATCAATCTGTACTCGGTACATCAATCGTACATCATCACATAAGTACTGCTGTTAAAAAAAAACCAAAAACAAAACAGTTGTAAATTGGTGCATGTTTTAATTATTGTTCCCCTCCTCCTCCTTCTCGGCTTCCTACGTTTGCCCAATTATTTTATAATCTGTAATTTCTACTACTATATAATCGTTGCTGCTGCTTACAATTTTTTTTGCAATTTAATTGTTGACTTTTATTGTTTTTGACTGTAATTGACAAACTCGATTTGCAATAATTCAATTTGCTTTTGTATTTGTATTCAGCCTGCTGCGTATCGAGTCTTGTATTGCATATCTCAAATATCAAATATAAATATTCTCTTTAATTGCCTAGATTCTAGATTGAGTTCGGATATATTATATAGAGAACAACTTTGGAATGCGCCTTATTAATGGATCTGAATGTAAAACAACTTACTATTACAATGTATGCATATATGTATTTATACTTGTATGCAATTCTAATTAAAACAATTGAAGCGAAATATGAAGAAAAATGAAAAGAGAAGAGATTCTTAGCAAAATATATCTATCTATATATAAATATATATATATTATACACATGTAAACGAACATTTAAATGCAATCATTTTAGTTTGTAAACTGTAAACTGTAATCAAAACTTAAAGAAATTAAAAATGGCTTGGCTATTCGTAAATACACACCACAAAATGGATTTTCTATTGGGCTTTACTGAATTTTTCAAATTGTCAATAAATTTAAAGGCAACCAGAAGTTAAAGCGTTATGCACTGCTAACGCAATGTTAGTTTCCTGTTAAACTAACGAGTTGCTCCTCTCGCACTGCATTTTTACTTACATAGCGCACGGTCACACTGTTTCGTTGGTTATCGATCAACATATCGGCAGTCGTGTCGTCGTTGTCTCGGGCTGAGTTACTTGGGTGGGCAAGTGAAACAACAAATTTCGAATTAAAACTTATTTCGCATTGATTAATTGCTTTATGATATAACTACAAACTACTACAACACGTTCAAATTGGGTTGCGCTTGCGACGCAAGCACTTTTGAAGGACGACAAAAAGAAAACTGAAAAGACTGAAACGCAAACGGAAACGATTTCTAATCACACTCAAAGACTTTCTTTCTACTACACAATTACAACTACTATTACAAATATATCTACGAAATAACATCACACTGCTGACTGACTGACGGACAGCCAGCCAGCCCGAGAGAGGAAAAACGCTCAACAGCTCACAGCTCATATCACACATAAAAAGTGTGCCAAAGCCACCCAACCGCCCGCCCGCCTGTCTGTCGCACATTTCGTAAGCCACACGGCAGAATCAGAAATCAGCATAAAAACAAACAAATAAGAATTTGCAATAATACAGACCAGCAAAGCGGATCAGCGCAAAAAGAATTCAATCGGCTGGGCGCTTGTGAGTGACTGTTGAGGAATATTGATGCACAAAGGGGACGTGCGGAGAGGCAGGGGCGTTTTTTCCGAGTTTCGCTGTGGACAACGACGACGACAACGTAAGTTGCTTGGAATTTGTTAATTACTGTCTCTCTTTGTAAAGTAGACAAAACTAGAACGAGATTTATGTGTGTGTGGCAACAACGATAACAACACACACACATACGCACATTCCACCTCAGAAAATAGGATTTTGGCAGTAGGCATGCCATGTTTACAGCTATTTCTCATGCATTTCGACGTAGGGTTGTCAAAGTACAAGTCAAAGAAAAACGGACAACTCACTTGTCTTGCATTAACGGTTATCTGTTCACTTTGCATATATGAATAATTTGCTTGAGTTTGTGTGTGTGTCTGTGTGGGTGAAATCGAAACTGAAGCTTAGCTCAAAATATTTGGTGACAATTGAAAAGACAAAAATTGTGCGCTGCATATAAATTGATTATTTTACATCATGCCCATTTATTTTTATACATGTGTGTGTAAAAGGCAGTAAACGTCATCTCAGAACAATGCAGTGCCTCTAAAAAGTCTTGATTTATATATATAAATAATTATTTTGTATGTGTGTCGAATAAAATTGAGCATTTGAATATATTAATTGAAAACTCAAATGCTATTCTGCTCTTACTGATTTGCATATTTTCGTTCTTGTTGCAGCGATAAAAGAATAGTAATATGAACGGCAAAGCACCATTGAATGGTGGCGGAGCAACCAGCGTTGATTTGTACATCACGCATCTGGATCATGTTGGCCCCTATCTGAAGGTGTACGGCCAGGCCAATCGGGATGCGGCCTTTCTGGTTAGTCAGCGGATCGAGAAGTTGCTGCCGACATGCTTTGCCATAGACCCTAGTTGGTCAAATGAACGCCAACAGGCGCTTCTCACTCTGGGCACATGCTGTGTGCTCAAGCGAAAAAATGGCGCCGCTCCCGGCGATGTGGAATATATGCGAACCCGTGTTCTCAGCGCTGGCATCGATGACAGCAAACATCACTCGGGCAACACTCGCAGCCAGATGCGCGTCGAGATTGAGTTTCTTGATTACGGCTACAAGCGTAACGTGAGCAGTCATGATGTGAGTCGATGAATTGAATTTAAATTCCTCAGCTATCACATGTAAACTGATATCGTTTTGTTATTTTATGCATACAGCTGCTCTTCTCAAAACAGCCGCAACTGCTGAAGAATATTCCAGTTCTCTGCTCGCAATACATTGTGCTGGGCATATGCTCAGAGTGGAATCAAAGCGAACTGGACGCAGTGAATGAGTTGATGGCGAATCATGTCGTCAGCATCGAGGTGGATCCCGTCCAGATATGTGGCCAGAAATTTGGCAGCGTGCGCTGGAAGGATTTCGAGCTCAGTGAGTTTCTTGTGCAGCAGAAGCAAATCGGTGCATCCATTGCCAAAGAGCTGATCATGGACCACTGCAGAAAACTGTGGAAGGCAGCCTCACCACAGACCAACCTCATCGAGTACAACAACAACAGCATCCAGCACACGGGCAACTCCTCCAAGACGCCCACTGACTTGGCGCGCGAACAAATCGCGGCACGCTATTCGCTCGCCGCTCGCCTTGACGTGCATCGCACGCTGGCCACAACGCCAACCAAGCCGCTGAAAACCGCAGCGGCAAACGAGTATATACCACCAGCCAAGCAGCTGCAGCAGCAGCAGCAGATGGTGCAGCCGCCTCCTCAAATGGTGATGCCTACGCCCTTGGTATGTTTTTGATAATCAAATAGAAGTATTGTATATATAGGTTTATATATATATATATTTATATATATATATTTATATATATTTTCATATATATATATTTTGTGTTGACACAGCTGAGATATTTGTATAACCTTGTAGAGACTATTGTGATTTAGTCGAGCAGTTTGCAACGCTTTGATGGAGACGTCTCCGATAACATAAAGTATATAAATTCTTGATCAGCATCACTAGCCTTGTCCGTTTTATTATAATTCAACTAGTCCCTCATCTTTCTTCTAACTTCCTATAGCTATCATAGGAACAACTGTTTGAAATATGAGTTCTTGTATGAAAAACTTATTTACTTAGCAAGATATCTAAACCAAACTTACTCAATTGGTATAGTATTATTATTATGATTTTATATGCAAGATAAAAAAGAAACCCTCTTTATACTTTAAAATAAGATAACGAAGTGCGTCTAATGCTAATTTCAATTGAATTTGCAGACAAATGTTTTGCTAAGCAGCATTCCGGCGACACCCGGCTTACATCTGGCCAATGCACAGAAGGCGGCGCCATTTGCTACTGCCAATCATATAGCATACAATACACAACGTGCCAATTATTCTTCAACTTCCGAGCCATCGTCGGGGCTGTTGCCCACGCACAATGTTTACACACCCAAAGCTAGTCCCAGGCCACTGAATATGTATATTAATGTGCGCCCCAATAATCCCATGCAACAGCAGCAGGTGCAGCCGCAGCAGCTGCCACTGATGCAGTTGCCCAAGCAGCCAGCGCTTAGCTATACGCCGGCACCACGATATACACTATCGCAACCACCGCCAGCGGCTGCGGCAGCTGCGCAAAAGAAGCAACAAGTGCTGCAGCCCTTCATTCCGGCATTTCGCACCACCAGCCTGACAGTGGGTCTGACCTACGATGTCTACGTGAGCTTCGTGGAGAACGGACCACATCTGTTCTGGGTGCAGCTGAAGAGTGCGGAGAACGACCTGAACACCATGATGGGCCAGATCGAGCGCATGCGTCTGCAGACGCTCATTCAATATCCGGGCGTGGGCACTGCTTGTGTGGCACGCTTCTCCGAGGATGGCAATTGCTATCGTGCCTTAGTCAGCGCCGTCTACGGCAAGCGTATCCGTGTTGTCTATGTGGATTACGGCAACGCCGAGATGGTCACGCTGACAGATCTGTATCAGATACCTCAGGAACTGTTGCAGATCAAACCGTTTGCCTTTCGTTTCGCACTCGCGGGCGCCAAGGAATTGGGTGCCCTCGATGAGAGCATGAAACGCATCTTTCAAAGTTCAGTGATATATAAAAACTTCCAATTGACAGTGCAGGCGGCTGAGAGTGTGGGCTCCATGCAAACCTGTCAGCTTGTGCGTAATGTAAGTTATTTATTTAATTCTAGATTTGCAACATATTTATAAAAAAAACAACCAATCATCTTTTACAGGGCAACAACAAGCTGGAGGAGCTAAAGATGCAGAAGAATTCGCGTCAGGCGTACGCCAAACCGGAGCCGCTGCAAAATGATGATATCGTCGAGATACGTTACATCGATTCGCCGAACAACTTTTACGTGCAGAAGGTGAACAACGTGAAGCAATTCGAGCAGTTGATGGATGAGATGTTTGCCTACTACAACATCAATCAGATGGTGCCCGATCAGCTCGTCCTGGGCTCACCCTGCGTCGTCAAGTGCGAGGGTGAATGGTATCGTGCCGAGCTGCTGCGCGTGGATGACTCCTCCACCACCATTGTGCGTCACGTGGACTTTGGCTACGAGGAGACTGTGCAAAAGCATTTGATCGGCATCATTGCCGAGAAGCATCTGAAAATGCCGCGTCAGGCGATCAAGTGCTGCCTGAAGGGTTTCGAGAACAGCGAGCTGAGAGAGGATAAAATCACAGTTCAGTTCGAGATGCTTGCCGAGGAGTCGAACGTCAGTCGTCGCGCGTTCAGTGTTCGTGTCTTTCGCATTGAACCCGATGGCCTCAATGTCGTCAATCTGCTGGCCAAGAATTTGAACGTGATGAAGAAGCTCTACAAGCTATCCATGCCGTTCGAGCAGTATCTGACCCTGGAGAAGGGTCAATTCAATGCGAATGTGACGCGTGCCGAGTCCATTACTTCCGAGGCAGCGCCTCAGCAGCTGGAGAAGGGTCAGGTGCTCAACTCGACGACCGTCGAGAGTGAGGATCGCATGCAACTGCAGCAGAAGCAGAAAAAGAATGCCAATGCCAACAACGAATGGGACAAGCACAGCTCGGCCTCCGCAAGCTCCAAGGATACCCAATCGCAGCAGAGCGGTGCCAAGCGTCCGGTGCAACAGCATTCGGCACGTCCCGAACGCAATGGTGGCGTCGATGCCAATTTAGTTCGACGCAGTCGGAACACGCGCATCGACACCAGCTTCGAGAGCCACAGCACCAGCAGCTATACCAGCGGCATGAGTTCCCCGCGCAAGGGCAACCGACAAAATGGACGCAATCGTACGGATTCGCCGCGTCTGCAAAACGGTGTCAAACCGGAAGCCAACAAAAATACGTGAGTATTGAAAAATTCCAATTGGAAGTGGCCTCAATCATCAGCAAACACTTGGCTTTTGACTTCGTAACTGACTCTTTATCAGAAAGTTAATTTTATAGGCACTGTCTCTAAGACTGGAAAGGAAATCACGTTCGTCTTTGTTACTTACATTATTTATTAACGATCTTCCTTTCTTTCTGTTGTAAGTCGTTCTCGCGTGCTGATCTATCCCGAAGATGTACAACTTAGCCTGCCATCTACTAACAATTTAGTGCATAGTCTCTAATTACTTTCTATTTGTACATTCTGTTTGCAGTCGCTTTGCCAATAATCAGTCGCCACGCAAAGATCAAGCGCAGCAGCAGCAGCAGTCGCAGTCGCAGCGCAATTCGCCCAACCTACGCTCACAGAATGCACCGCAGGGCTTCGCACAGAAGCCACAGCGTCAAAAGTCCACGTTGGATGGCGGCAGCTCGAAGCGCTCGAGTGGTGTGGAAAGTGATGCTACCTCTAATGCGGAGACAACAGCACCTAAGGCGGCGGTGCCCATGCCCGAGCCGGAGATATATGTGCCGCTGGACAAGGCGTTTGCGGTGCAGGATATAAAAACGCCCACCAAGGAGGCGGCCAGTCTGTCATGGTGGGTGTCGCCATTCCAATTCTACGTCGTGCCAAAATCCCTTGCCTCCAAATACGAGAGTCTGTTGCGCGAGATGCGTCAGTTCTATCGCCAGAAGCCCCATCAGCAGCTCCAGCTGAAGGTCGGCTCCAGTGTGGTGGTGCGTCAGCGCAAGGACAATGCCATAATGCGGGGCACAGTTGTTGCCTGCAATCAGATGGTGCGCAAATATCGCATCTTCTGCGTCGACGCTGGCAATCTGTTGACCGTCTCCTCGGAGGATGTCTGGCAGCTGGAGCAGCGATTTGCGGAGCCACCTTGTCTGGCGCAACGCTGCAGCTTTGACCAAGTGGTGACCAACTATGATCATTTGTATATTGTTGATCGCATGGAGAAATTTGTGACAGCAAATGCAAAAGTTGAATGCGAGTTCAAATCGAAACAGCAGCAACTGCAAAACAATCAGAACAACAACAATAACAATAATAATAATAATAGTAATAATAATAACAATAACAACAACTTCTGCAACACATACATCGTTAAAATGCTGGTGAATGGCGCCTCTCTCCGTGACACTCTAATCAATGCACAGTTCCTCACCGAGGTCTCAGAGCGTGAGTTCAAACAACAAGATATCTTCAATGAATACCCACAACTCTCATCTTGATTTCATACTTTTTCAGAGGTGCGTGTTAGTCTGTTGGCTGGTCAGCAGGTGCGTGGCAAATTCACCTCAATTCGAGACATGACCAACTTTAAGATTCAACTCGAGAGCTGCAGCGATGTGAACTTCCTGTGCAGCTACGATGATGTTAAGTTTGTCAAGTCCAATCAGGAGATGGCCAAGGCCTTCAAGCAGTACTACGAGGGCAAATCGTATGCTCTAAACATAAAGCATGTCTGTGAGAACAACATGTGAGTGCGAGAGCAGCTCTCCTTAATTAAACAATCCAATTAATTTTATTCATTTTTTTTTGGGCAGCATTCACTTGCGTCCTGTTATGCCGCTGCTTAAGGAGGAGCGCAGCGCCTTTATTTGCGGTTATCCCGTATTGGTTAATAGTTTTAAAGCACTCGTCGTCCATACGGCCAAGTCTTATCGTATTTTGGTCCAGCCCAGCGATGTGCAGGAAGCCATGAAGCAGTTGCTGGACGATATGTTTGAGTACTACTCCAAGAAAGGTACACAAAATGACCAATTCTAAATGTTGGTCTACTTTAAGCCGCTTGTATTAAGCTGTTTTTTCATTTCAGGCAAACAGCTGCGAAAAATTGAGAAGGATCAAATTTGTGCGGCTTTGAGCTCCGATGGCAATTGGTATCGTGCACGCATCCTGACTAAGGATGGCAAAGGCGCACGTCTGGATGTCCTGTACATTGACTATGGCGACACGGAGCAGTTGTCGCGCGACCAGCTCAAGCAGCTGGAGGAGAAGTTCTATGTGAATCGCAGCTGCTGTGCGGTTGAGATCAATTTACCAATTGGTCGCATCCACAACGATGAGAAATTGAAGGCACGCCTCGCCAGCCTCTTGGAGGCGGTGGTCACTGTGAAGCCCATTGAGACACGGCGCAATCATCTGATTGCCGACGTGCTCTTGTCCAATGGCAAAGAGAATCTGCTGGACAAGCTGAAGGCAGAGAAACTCATTGCGGGCAGGGATATTGATTATATGCGCAAGCAGCTGGACAAGGAGAAGCCCCACATATACGAGTATATTGAGTGCGTCGACCTGACCATCGATGATGAAGAGGAGCACCAGCAGCAGCGCAAAGGGGGCAAATCCAACTCGGCAAACAGCTCACCCAAGGCGAAGAAGTCGCAGCAGGAGGTAAAGGAAGCAAGGGAACCGAAAGAAGCCAAAGAACCGAAGGAAGCTAAGGCACCGAAGGAAGCCAAGGAGCCGAAACAAAAGCGCAGCAACAACAAGCAGCCGGAACAGGTGGCTCCAACAACGGCGGCGCCAGAGCCAGTAGCTACTGCTCCCAAGGCTGAAACGAAGCCATTGGAGCAAGTGGAGCCAGCACCTGTTGAAATTGTGCCTGAGCCGCAACCCGTTCCCGAGATCGAGGCAATTGCTACTCCTGCTGTCTCGCCCACCCCCAGCCAGTCAATCGCTGTGACACCACCACCCGATCCGTACAAGGACATGGAGACCGCTGTGCTGAGCCACTGCGATAATCCGGCACACTTCTACGTGCACACCATGGATGCGCTGCCCAAGCTCAAGCGTCTCACCGAAAATCTAATGATTGTGTCGCCGTCGCTGCCACAGCTGATGGACGTTGTCAATGGCGCCGAATGCATCTCGATGTATTCGATGGACAAGTGTTGGTATCGTGCCAAAATACTCGATGCTGAGCTGATGGTGCTGCAGTTCATTGATTACGGCAACACCGATTGCGTCTCGGACGCCAAGGAGATCAAGCAGAGCCTGGGCAGCCAAACGGAGCCACTGTGTCTGCCCTTCGCCCTGCCCATTGCTCCCAATGGCACGCTGGAGTGGGCAGACGCTGCCAATGGCATCTTCAACGATTCGTACGGGAAGCTGCTCCACTACGAGTATTTGTCGCGCGGCGATTGCCAAACGCGCAGCTATGTCAATCTCTACATTGAGGGCGTCGACGTTGCCAAGAAACTGATCGCCGACGGCTATGCCAAGCCCCTGGATTACGTGAACAGTGGCAGCAGCTGCTACATATCGCATGTGAATAGCATCGCTGACTTCTATCTGCAGTTGGAGAGCGACTCGAAGGCGCTGGAACTGATCGAAATGTATCTGGGCGATGCGGAGCAGCAGATGCAGCCGCTGCAGCGTTTCGAAAAGGGCAGCATTGTGGCCGCCCTCTTCGATGACGATGGACTCTTCTATCGGGCGGAGCTACTGCGTCAGATGCCCGATTCGCGTTACGAGGTGCGTTTCATTGACTATGGCAACACATCGACGACGGCCAAGTGTTTGCTGCTGTCGGAACAGATAGCAACGGTGCCCAGTTTGTCCAAGCGCTGCTCGCTGCAGCTGCCCGAGGATTATGTCGATTGGTCTCAGCAGGCGGAGCACAAGTTTGCTGAGCTTACCGGCGAGGGTGAATTGGTTTTTACCACACAACTGCTGCAGCCGGGACTGAAGCATGTCCTCATCCATCTGCTGTTGGATGAGGAGAATGTGTTGGATCAGCTGTTGCCACTTTGCACGCGTAAGCAGCCTAAGCCAGAGGTGGTGCAACAACCAGTTGCTGCCGCCCCATCCAGCGGGGAGCTAAGTGCTGAATCCTCCGCCAGCCGTTCGGCTATTGTGACCCACGTGAATAGTCCCACCAACTTCTATCTGCAGTTCGAGTCGGACAATCAACTCGTGGACAACATCAGCGAGCAACTCAACTCGGAGAACGCCAATCTGCAGCCCAAGCAGGGCGTTGCCCACCTGGCTGAGCTGTGCGTCGCCCAATTTGCCGATGACAATGAGTTATATCGGGCCCGCATCTTGGAGCAGCTGCCCGCCAAGCAATCGCTGCAATATCGCGTCTTGTTCATTGACTACGGCAATCAGGCGCTGGTGGATAAACTATTTGAGCTGCCGGCGGAGCTGGCTCAAGTGAAGCCCCTGGCAGAGCTGCATGCACTCGAATCGTGTGTGAACTTTCTGAAATACCCCAAGGAATCCCGGGAGGCACTCGACGCCCTCATCGACAGCTGCAATGGGGAGGTGGCCGTCGAGTTTGTCAACAAGTCGGCGCAGCCGCCTTTGGTCCGTCTAAAGACGATGGACAAGAATGCGCTCAACATACACGAGCAGCTGCAGAAGCTGCTCGATGCTGCTGCGCTGCAGAAGCAGAACAATAATAACAAGGAGTGCATCATTTCACATGGCAACTCACCCAACAGTTTCTATGTGCAACTCAAGAAGAACTCGGCCGAACTGGATTTGATTGTGAAAATACTGCAGACCCTCACAGCCGAACACCTGCAGGTGTCGAGACCCGTCCCGAAATTGAACGGAATATGCTTCGAGGATGACTGCTACTATCGCTGCTGCATCCGGCAAGTGCTGCCTAATGAGGAGGGCTGTGAGGTGTTCCTCATGGATTATGGCAACACTGTGGTCACCCAGCAGGTGTACGTGCTGCCGGAGCAGCTTAGTCAAATACCGCCGCTGGCGCTGTACTGCAAGCTGAGTGAAATACCCGAGGAAGTGTCGGATGAGGAGCTGGAGACGGCATTTGCTACGCTGCTGGAGCAGCATTTCGGTGAGGTGTACGAGCTGGTCAGTGAACTCAAGCAGGAGCAGGAGATAGCCCAGCAAGCAGTGCAATTGCGCATTAACTACAAGGATTTCGCCGAGGAATTGGCCAGCATTGTGGCTGGTGTGCAGAGACCGCTCGAGGTGGTGCTACACAATTGCTTTGTGGTGCAGTACGACAATCCCAAGTCCTTCTATGTGCAAATGGAACAGGATGTGCCCGCTCTCGAACAGATGACCGATAAAATGCTCGATGCCGATCAAAATTTTGAACCCTTCACCCAGCTGGCCGTGGGTGCAATCTGTGTGGCCAAATTCCCCGAAGATGAGGTCTTCTACCGCGCCGAGATAGTCAAGCTGCTCGATGAGGGCAAGTGTGAAGTGCACTTCACTGATTTTGGCAACAATACCGTCACTGATCAGTTCCGCCAGCTGCCTGAGGAACTGGCGAAGGTGCCGCGTTACAGCAAGCACTGTGAACTGGAGAGCGCCCTGATCACCAAGTGCGATGTGGCCGCTTTGGGCGTGTTCATCAACACACGCTTCTCGGAGACGTTCCAGCTGGAAATACTCACCAAAATGGATGACAGCCAAACGCATGTGGTGCGTCTATTCTATCAGAACACCAGTATTGCCGAGCAGCTGCGTCTCCAGAATCAATCTTAGAGAGGAGGATCCGCACGAGACATACATTGCCCGAACCTGAATCCATCCGCCAAGCAAAGGCGTTGAGAGGCATGCGCGAATGCAGAGCTTTGATGCTACAGGCATTCTCACACACACACACACACACATAGAAACACACACACCTTTTACACACCCACACACACCCAAGCATATTTGCAATATGAATGCAAAAGATTGTGATTAATTTTTGGCTAAAGTATATCTGTTGTATTACCTAATTTAGTTGGAAGAAGTTAAACTTATTCTGCGATAAACAGAGGATTGTAAAAGCTCATGATTTTTGCTATATGTATATAGCCGGCAGCTTCATTGATTTTTCATGGAAAACCAAAATGAAAGCTCATTTTTAATTTCTTATTAATTAATGAAGAAAAAAAAAATATAATCAACAAAAAAAAAAAACGAATACAATTGTATAAGAAAAAATCGAACAAAAAAAACGAAAAACATATAAAAAGTAGAAAAACACACGTTGCATAAAACAAATCGAAAAAGTGCAACAAAAAAAAAATTTGTGAAAAATATTTAGATGCAAATCCAACTAACGAAATGTTGTTGAAAGAATATGGAAAGGAACGCGTAATTGCTCAATTATAACACACACAACACACACACACACACACTTTTAAAGCAATTTTATATAATCAAAACTACCACTGGTGGGTGGGTTGTGTGCTGAAACATTTTGGGTGGGTTAATTTATTATGATTCTTTTGTTTTACAATTACTCACTTATTTTTTATAATTATTTCCTAATTTTCAATGTTTATGACTTTTGTTTGCTCAATTAATTCAACTGAAGAAGTGAAAACACACATTTTCTATCATTTATATTACATACTTTACATTCAAATTACTAATATTAAAAAAAAAACATTTTTCAAAAAAAAAGAAGAAAAAAACACCAAAAAAATCAAAACAAATACGAAGCAAAGACTAAAAATTAATGGAATATGGGGTTTGTTATATTAAAAACCTTGCAAAAAAAAAAAAAACACAATGTCATATTTTTCTACCATTTCTTTTTCATGTTGTAAACAAAATAAATAAAACTAAAAGAAAACCACGAAAGAGAGCAAATAATTTGTTTTTAATTTACCTGAGTACATCATTAACCTGGTGCATTTTACCTGAGCACAGGTAGGTATTTGTTCATGATTTTTCCCGGTTAAAATAACAGCAGATTGCCACTGTTTCGGAAGGGTATTTCTTATCTGGAGTCTTCTTCAAAAGGTCTTTCGATAAATGCCCAACAGTAACGTCGTTCAAATCGAATAATTCATTTAGTTTAACGAATGTCAGTTGAGAAGAGTTTTTAAGGTTAATTGGAACACTGTTGATAAGAATTGTGATTGCATAAGCTGACGTTGCAGCCTTATCACAAACGTAAAATGTGCCTTCTTTTTAGCTATAATATGAATGAGGCATTTTTAGTCGGAAGCTCGAGACGTGATAGATTGATTATATTGAAAATGCTGCTGGTTGACATCGTCATCAATATTGTTTCGGTTTATTAGCACTTTATGGCTAATTGAATCTGAAAATGCTGCAGACAACAGAGACTAAGTAATAAAGCTGTCGAAATCGGAGGCAAAAACTGAGCGATTTAATTCAATTCTCAGCACAGTGGGCTGCAAACACATTTGTATATCAATTTTCATTGTTATCACCGTGCCAGCCACTGCACTGAGAGAGGGAACGCGAGAGAGAGAGAGAGAGAGCGAAGTGAGTGAGAGTAATTCTCTCGTGAAATTTTAATTTTCACCAACGAAATATTACAACGCAACCCAGAAGAACACCCTCCTCCGCCGCCGCCGCCCTAAAGCGATCTGTATTATCGTCGCCTCGGTGCTTTATCAACGTGTTCGGCTCTTACAGCCGAAAGGGAGCCGATCAGCGAGCGATCGCAGTTCGTCGCTGCGTTCGCTTCAATTCCAATTTTGCGGTTGGATTGAACGGGTCGGTTCCGGTGTTCGCGATCGGTTCAGTCTGTGGACAAGAAACAAATACGAAAAACAAATTCGTGTTAATTGAAATACGACTGAAATTTCTGTGAATCGAAGATATATATATGTATTTTTTGGCGTAGTGTCTACTCGATCATTCAGAGTGCAATTTACTGGAAATTACAAAGCATAGTGAAAGGAAATGCAAATGTTTAAAATGTGTTTCCGGACAATTACATTTCTAAAGGATAACGCACATTAAATGGGAATATATAACATTTATTGGATTACCTAAGAGGTAAGTTTCATCGATCATTAGACAATCAAAGCCTTATCGGGGTTGTTCAGGGTTATCATTATTAAAATATTGTAGATTAACTGAATATTGCGTAGAATGTTGAAGTTCTTTTCTTACTCTAATCGCAAAACTTAAAATTGAGCTGTCGATTTTTTTCTAAGTTTTCATTTAGTTATGCTCGGTTTGACACTAAGTGCAGCTCTCTGCACGGCATAATGAGAGAAAACCGTTAAATTGAATTCAATTGAAACTAGAGACGTAGAACACTGCGAGAATCGCTGGAAATTGAAAGTTGAGGCGGACTCATAAGCGCACATCTGCCAGGGTGGTTCCATGCGATTTTTGTCAAATGTAAAATATTAAAAAAAGAATATACTTCATAAAATTCCATTTACAAGTTGATTAGAAATTTCAGTTGAAAAACATTCAGCGGTTGGAGGATAAGTAAAACCAGATAAGTCGTTTTGTTTGGTAAGTCTTAATATGATATAAGGGAAGATATGTATCGCTATGTAAAGGTTTGTTTTTTATGGACAAACATTTAACACTGTTGTGTTTACAAGTTTCACTTTTACTTAAAGTCGTCTAAATGACATGAGTAGCAGGTGCAGGTCGTAGTGCAATTGCCTCTCATTAAACCTGCCACGAGCCTTATCGTTCATTGGCGCCTAATCTTTATGTTTCCGCATAAGTCAGCTATATGAGCTGTACATGTTCTGGAGCGTTGGTGAACGTGAGTTAAGATGCAAAAATGGAGGCTAAATTTATATTTTCTTTTCTTTTTACCTTTCCATATTTTATCTATGAGTAAAAGAGTCAAATACTAAGATGCGAGAGTTATATATCTTGGAAAATCCGAGTCACGTTGATTTTTTTTTTATTATTTATTTATTATTTGTTTTCCAATATATACTTGAGTTTATTGAAAGAGTTCTTAGAGTATATTTATATATTATTTTTACCAAGAAATAGCCTGTCTTTTTTATGCTAGCTGTTGTTCTATGTGGAACCGCTGTAAACTTTATCTCTAAAACATATATTTGTATATGTATATTTTAATTCGTTAGTTAGTTCTTTAATTAGCCCAATTGCCAATTGGCATTCTCGCCAATGGGCAGTTTTTCTGCTGAAGCAGCGCGTTTTTTGTTTTGTTTTTGTGCTTGGAAATTCATCGTCTTTTTAGCGTCTCTGGGGGAATGTATTCTTGATTGTGTTTAATTGAAATAAATGGGCAACGTTTTTATTACCGTTGTTGTTGCATTCAATTAATATCATGTTGCCTACACATCGACTTTGACGATATTTTCGTCATCGAAACAAACACTTGCCATCTTGAACAGACATATATAATTACTCTGATAAAAGCAAATTCCGGAGTACTTCTCTTTTGTGCACATAACTGGCGCACTTGACGTACATACTCCGATAAGATTCAGTTACGCTGAAGTGTTGCAGTCGTTAAAAAACATATAATATGTGGGTTGCCAGAGGCATGCATGCATCCTGCCCTCATGTGTGCTTTTGTATTGTTTCAACACATAAAGTCTAAACAAATAAATCTTTATCAAACGCACACTGCTGAAGAAAAATGAAAATAAATCTTCTAAAGGGGGGAGGGGCCCCCACCTGTTGAGGTGCGTGGAGCAGGGGCTGGGGAGGGCAAACGAACACACACACACACACACACACACACATATATAACATCACGTAACGCCCACAAAGTTTGACACGGGGAATCATAAGAGCACATAAATCCATTCACAAATGTTTAGAATGTTATTAAAATATTTGAAACTAATTTAAAGTTTCTTGATTTTTTTTTTTTAATTTTTAATATTGGCTTTTTCATAGTTTTCTTTTCACTGATCCCATAATCGCTTGCTTAACATATGCCTGCGATCTGTATAGATAAATAATATTCCATTGATATTTATCATTAGCCAGACCGTAATCCATTGGCTGACACATCTACTCCGGGCCCAATATGAATTTCTCGTGCTATTATTGTTTGGGGATTGTCGAGTATTGTTTGTTCCGTTTTTTCTTTATTTATTAGTTTTTTTTTTTGTTTTTTTTTTTGGTATTGGCCTCATGATTGAGGCTCATATATACACATAAATAAAGTGGAAGTGGGCATAGATTCGAGTTCTGATTTCAATAAATGAATTCCACCCCACCAATCTGGTATAACAGGCGCGAACGTATTTGGCCCATTTGGGGGGCGGCTGAAGCGGCTGTATCTGATCTGTTTTTATGGCTATAGAATTTTTCAGTTTCAGCCGCATCACCCTTTGCCTGTCGAGCATTAGCCCTTTTTATTGCCAATTCTATTGAATTTAAGTCCAACAAATGTCCGCCATACCCCAAAGATTCAAAAAACCAAAAAATTGAATTGGTATTTTAAGCCGAAATGAATGAAAATTGTTTTTTGTTTTTTTTTTCTGTGTGCCATAAGTTTTGCAGTCGATGCTTGTCTTCTGTTTCTCCTGCCTTACAAATTTTCAAAATTAATTTAAATTTTTTGAACAAAAAACATGTATATGGCATATATAAGTAAGTATTTATAGCCAGAGCTCATTGTTGCGGTTGCTCTCTGTGTCGAAATGTGTGGAAATCACTTTAATTTTATTTTTTTGCTGCTGCTTCTTTTTTTTGCCGATTCTGCAGGCTTCCGAGGTACACACACAGTGGGCGACAGAAGTTGGTGTATCGGTTAAATATGATATATTTATATTTATTATTATTATTTGTGTACGAAAGTGTACAAGTATTATTATTAATTAATATTATTTATTGTAATTATAATACCCAAAATGTCAGCGATATTAGTTATATATGTTCTCTGGCGTCGCTAAAAGGGAATTTAATTGAATCAAATGGGGGTAAGACAGTGTCAAATACAGAACAGGATTTACCTTCCAATATTTTATTATTTATGAGTCAAATACATAAAAGAGAATTATTTAACCCTGAATTTCCAATCGTTTTAGAACTACAATAGTTAATAGAAAGTTTTTCAAAGACTTCTTAATAATAGATTCAAGAGCTCTGTCATAAATTTTACTCCTTCAAGATCAGCATACTGTTAGCCAGCACGTTTGGTATACACATTCCTCAACTCTTTGTCAATTGGAGCAAATGAATTTCTGGGCATAGTCCAAAAATGTATATCTGCTGCTTTATCCATTTCCCCTGCGGCTCACCCTACCTACGCAAATTTACAAGGAAATCAAATTACTTGGCGTTTTGCTGTCCCAGCTATTATTGGCCAAAATGCGTCATTTTATATCACTTGGCCAATACGCGGAAAGGTTGTGATATAAAGAACAACATTTCAACATTTTATTATTGATTGGCTAAAGGCGCTTGCCTTGTCTCTTATCGTGTATAGGGCGACATTAAAGCCATGCATTATTGTTTGCGATTTAAAATGGCTTGGCATGTGTCTTATTGTGCTCAAATCGGATATAGAAATATAGATAGATAGAAGACCGACACACTCAGACAGTACATCCATCATTTAGCCCCCTTAAGTTCTGGGCAAATAGACCAACGTACGCCATTTTGTAAGTGGTTTGCGTCTTGTGGCCATAAGTCAACATTTCTTAAGGCAGTCTTGAAACACGTATAGTGTGTAGTCAAGCTGAGACGACGTTTAAATTCGAACTTGCCGTATTTTATTTAAGATTCTTAAACCTAAATACATAGACAATATTATGCAGCCACTTGTAAGGCGACCGCAGTGGAACTCCAACTCCTCTTTCATCTCTGAAACTAGCCTGATCCCATGCAAGCCAGCCAGCCTCAAGTGCCTAATTTTGAGGACGCTGCATGAGCCAGCTATCAGCATCTTAGAGCGTCGGCCATTTATCGAAACTTGAGCTGTTGGCCAACTGTAAGATATTCTATGAGTATTCAAGTATATTTTACAAAAGTTACATTATAAAATACCCTTATAGGAGCCTTCTTTACAGAGTATAAGCATGAATGGTTTCCTGGTTAACCGTTGCTATTTTATTGTGTAAACTTGAGATTAAATAAAATGTTAAACAAATACAATGTAATTATTATGAATGTCACAAAAAAATAGCAGTGTAGATATATATAATTTGTGTTGTTTTTGTTAACTAGGAAAAAAGCGCAGCGTATGTAAAGACAGCAAATTAGTCATAAACAAAGCATTTGCAATCACGCAACTGCTTTGTAACAAAGCTCCAAATTGGTACGTGCATTTTCCAAATGAAAAACGTAACCGAAACAGAAACAAAACCCTAACCCAAACTGAGTATAGCATTTTTTGATCGCATGACTTTATCAATTGCATTGCAACGGGACGTGGTAGTTATGCAAACAATTCTGAAAAGTGCAAACTGAACTATTTCTTGATCTTTTATTTGGATATCCCACATACGTACATAAATATGGCATCAGATTATCAATTGGCAGCCTCAGAATTCGGATTGGCAATAAATCAATTTACAGTTTTGATCTTCAATAATTTTATTTTTTCTGGCAAAGTGCTTTTCGTGTTTTGACACGATCCATAAAAGAAGAATGCTTCCCCGTCTCTGTCTAAATAAAGAATATGATTTATCGGGCGAAATGCGCAGCTCGTTGTCTGTTTGATGTTGTATCAAGAGATATATAATAAATTTTCGGGCGAAACGATAAGATAACAGACAATGGCAACTTGCAATAAATGAAACAACTAAGACTCGTCTAATTAGGATGACTCAGTCTTGCCTCAAATAATTAGCAGGTGTTTTTCCACCTTTTAATCTTCATTGACGAACATCACTTGCAAAGAATTGCAAGTTCCGGCATGACGCGCAACAAAATAGCTGTGACGGACTCATCCCGCAGCTGTTAATCAGCGATTTTATAACCCAAATCAATTTCATATATGCTGCCTTGAGCTTATCATTCAATTGTGGCGATATTTCTTTCAATTCGTGTGTTGCTCAAATAATGGAAGAGAATCATTTACAAAAAGTGTGTACCAGGTATTTAGGGTATTACAGGGTATGTGTACGTGAAAGCATAACAATAAGAGCATCAATAACATGTCGTATACGTGATATGCGAGACAATAACACAAAACGAACATCACTCATACGCCGCATTGACCTACGTTGGGTGCATTTTGCGAATTTCGTGTGGCTTGTATTATTGTGCATAGTTCACAACTAATACAATTCGTTGCCACGCCCACTCAGCACCCTCCCCTGCGCATCACAGTTGCGCTTGATTGAATGCTTTGAGAGAGGGCACAATGATAAACAACAACAAGAACAACACCAACAACAGCCAACATCCAACACTGACCCAACTTGGGGGCTGATCCTCAATGGCGTGGCATTGATCTTGTAATTTGTTAATTCGAAAATAATTGTTTTTCGGGTCAGGTGCGGCAATGTGTATATTTAGTTTTATTTATTATTTTGATAGATCGTCAAGTAAATAAACACCCAAATTGGAAAAAGAGAAGAAAAGAACTGATAGGCGCACTGCTGATGCTTTTTTTTATACATACTCAAGCGAATTTATATTTATTTGTCTGTTCACAGCATGGAGCTGCGTTGCCTGCTACTAAATATCGTCTTCATATCCGTTGTGAATGCTATGCTGGCGTTTGGCACCACCAGCCAGGATGAGCGCCGCTGCTCGTATGGACGCATCGAGAAACTGATGCGCATACGCTGCCACAAATTGGACCTGAAGGAGGTGCCACAGAACCTCAAAACATCCGTCGAGGTGAGTAACTGACTCATCAATTAACAGATTAGTGACAGATTCTGACCTGGCACAAGAGGTCAATTTGTGCCAATAAAAATCTCATGACCCAAACTAAATTCACCTCTCAACATATCCCCAGTGGACAGTACCCATGCCACAGTCAGACATATCAACCCCAATACACAAGCGAAACACCCAATTGAGCTTAATTGAAGCATAAAGAAGTTCACTTGTTGCATGGCATGAATATGCGACTACAAAAGCGACATGAATATGAATGTGAATATGTATTTGAATGTGCATATGTATTTGCGTGAGATCCCCACCAGTTAAGATACACACTATCTAAAACACAATTATGCTCAATTTAAACAAAATTCTTGAATAAAGTTACACAAGTTATAAGAACAAAATGCTGAAAGTTTTGGGCACCTTAAATCTCTGTCCAAGGAAAATCCACTTGAGATCCAACACTTCAAAAGACATAACTTGCAATATTTTGTACGCCAAGGATAACAAACACTATTGTTCAGAAAATAACTAAATGGTATTTCTTTTTTTTCTGCATATTTTACAATTTTCTGAATTTCAGAAAGAATTTTTATATCTCCTTAGAAATCATTTATGAAAACAAGAAAATTTGAATATTGTTAAGTGCGATCTTTTTCTGAGTACAGATTAATATTGCATTTAAATTAAGAAACATGATGTTTTTATATATAACAAATGTGCCCACTGTGCATGCATCTCCGATTAAAACATATGCAGCTAAGCTAATGCTATAGGAAGCGTTGCAGCGTTGTAGTGCATGACTCGACTGTTTTGTACAAATTTAAATTGAGAATGAAAGCCATAATTTTTTTTTAGGTGCTGGACTTATCATTCAATCGCATTAAGAAGCTAAAAAGTGGCTCGTTCCAGAGATACACGGATATTAAGTTTTTGATGCTGTATGAGAACATGATCTTATCGGTGGAGCCGGGCACATTTGCACCCCTCACCTCCCTCCAGGTGAGCTGTCAACCAAAATCCCATTAGTGTCAGCAATTAAAAACGAATCAGTTTAGTGTAACCAACTAACTCACTGCATTGATCGATTCACAGGAAATTGATCTATCGAGTAATGGACTCACCACAATTCCCATGGAGCTGTTTTCGCTGCCCAGCCTGCGGAATCTCTACGTGGACAGCAACGAGCTGAAGGCGCTGCATCAAGAGCTCGAGACGCTGGAGAAGCCCATTCGAGCGCCGCTCGAATATCTCAATATTGCCAACTGTGAGCTGGATGACATACCCGATCTGGGCATACTGCCATGTAAGTGAAAGGAGAAGAACTTATTTAATCAACTAAAAATTGTGTTTTTCGTGGCAGATCTGTGGCAGCTGAATGCCTCGATTAATCCGCTGAAAGAGTTCAACGTTGGCAAACTGGCTAATCTGTGCCATTTAAGTGTCATCGATCTGACGAGAACACAGGTCAGCACCTGCACCTGCCACCAAGTAACAAACCATCTAATGACAATGGGCGCCAATCCCAAATATGTGCCCGTTTGCATGGGTGAGTAAAGCCAACAAAGTTTGCAGCTGCAGACGGATGCATCTGTTAGCTCTTTTTGTTTTTTGGCATTTGACCAAGTTTCTAATTCCATATGGCAGCGGCACTAGACAACGAGTTGTGTCCACCGCCCTACAATCGCACAGTGGACTCGGAAACATTCCACAGTTGTTTGGCCAGCGCTGAGTTGGCCGAGACGCGCAGCCTTTGGCTATTTGTCGCTGGCTGCTGCGGCGGCGTCACTCTTGTTTTACTGGGTAAGTGATTAATTATTAATTAATATTAATTAATTATTAATTTGCCAACTGCTTAACCCCTTACAGTGTTCTGCTACTGCGTGCACAGGTGGCGCAAGAAGCGTGCCAATCGTCGACTCAGCCAATCGATTGAGAATCGCAAACGATTTGTGATATCGCCCCGAAATACGATCAATAATCGATTGGAGGATCAGCCCCTGCACTGTGATACTGCCTCAGCATGACAATAATAGTAATCATTTCGGATAATTATAGTAGCACATAGTTATAAGTATTATCTAGTTGCCAGTAATTTATTAGCCTAGTTCTAGTTCCTCTACTTAATGTGTAGCTTTACTTATCTTATATATTTAGCATATCAACAGACTACCTATCGAGTTGCCATATACAAGTACGAGTACCAAAAATAACTGGCTTGCACAAGCGCGATCATTCTGCTTATATAGTTTCTATATAGTTATAGTTTGTACATATTGCTTTCGACTGGAGCAAATCGAAAAGGTGCCTTAGCCATAAGCGAGCAAAAAAATATTTACAAAGATGACAATCGTTTAAATAAACAACTGCCAATAATGTTGATAAAATTTCTATTGCAATTTATTAAAATGGGATTTCAAGCTCGAAAAATAAGGGTTTTGGTTTTTGGAATGTCTTAGCTTGATAATGTTTTCTTTTAGACATAACCTAACTGTATTTCTGAAGAATACCCTTTTTGAGGTAATATTATTACCAAAGACAATATTGATTTATTTGGCATGACATATATTTATTTAGTTATTTGTTTTACAATTTCGAGGCATACTTTTAGGCATCTTGCAAATTTGCTCACAGTGCCGCCTAAAATAATGCAGTTAATTTGCGTCAGAAATAAATAAATAAAATACATGAGTACACACAATATCTGCTTCTTTGTGGCAAATTTCCGCCTTAAGCTGATTCTATTCGTGTTTACCTAAGTTGTACTTCTTTCAGCTATGCAATATTTTAGTCGGGGGCTTAGCGAACTGAGATTTGGTAAGAACATGAATAATCATTTTTGCGATAGAGCAGGTTAGAAGTACAGTTTTTAAAGTCTTTTATTATTATATGCATTGTCTGAATCACGTACAGTGCGAAATCAAACGTGCTGAGACGACGTTTAGAATCGAACTGCCTGCTCTGACGAGCAGGCTCTTTATTTATATAAAATGCTTAAACCTAAATACATTTAATATGCAGCCGCCGCTGGTAAAGCGTCTGCTTGGCGCCTAAATTCTAAGAATTGTTATGCAGCTGTGTGTAAGGCGACTGCTTGCTCCTAACAGCGGCTGGGTAACGGTGATTGTCGCGAAGGGATCCGCATCGGCGCCTAACAGCGACCGTCGCTGCTACCGTCGCGATGTTAGCTGCCGGCAACCCGTCGCCAGCAAATAACGGTAGTTGTGAATCATCATAGGCAGGCACAACGATGAACAGGGCTGGCTTGCATGGGCCAGCTATCATCATCTCACTGCTTCACATGTTCGTACTCGAACAGCATTATTATTATTATATTGCATTGATAACAGTTAGAACTTATCCAAGCTATAATTATTCATTCGTCATAATTATTTATCCGGTATTTAGAATACCTTTACAAATGCAACAAGTCCAATTGTAAATTTGTATGCAGTGTTTGCCCGTAAGAAGCACGCTCTTAAAAAGCTGTCGCTCTTCATAAGCAGAGAGAGCATTTTTAATCAAAATGAATAGTTTACCTATTCGCATATTCGCACCTTTATCATGCTCTGAATCTCTCTCTCGCTCACCGGTGCAAAGTGATTGCCGGCAAGCGTAGTCGAAACAGAAGAAAACGGGAGAAACAGAAATGAAATTCAAGCGAGAATAATATGCAAAATTCACTTTTGGCGCCTTCCTCGTCGACTTGCCGATCCCCTCGGCTACCGTAACCATTTTGTAGTTGCTGCCTGACAGCCGGCGACAACGTCGACTGCGACGCCAACAGCAGGCCCCCACGTACGTAAATAAATACCTACGTATATTGCCCATGGCATCGACGTCGCCAGCGTCGTCGTTGTCGTCGTCGGGCGCACTTTTCATTTACTCGGCACGTCTAAAGCGTTCAGTTCAGTTCAGTTTCTCGTCGTCGCTCGTGGTAGGCAGAACAGCCAAACGCAGAACCCTCCGCAAAGCAATTCAGACAAACGACTCGCTCTCGTCACTTTACATTGTGTGTGAAAGCTCAACGGGCCCGCCCCACCCACCGCCATCAACACCGAATATCATCCCCCGCGAAGGACTCACTCCGCGTGTTTTTCGCAGTGTATATTCAACTATTTTAACTAACATACAAAACAAAAAATTACAAAATCAAAATGAGCCGTAAGTTTATCCAACATCAACAACAGACGCCAAAAAAATGAAGTTATCACAGATAAAAAAAAAATAAAATACAAAATCAATGAGAATCTGTGTGCCTTTGTGTGTGAGTGTGTGTGTGCGTCTTATGCATGGCTGCTAGTCAAAGTTATTGAGTTGAGGCGACTGCAGCTCTTCTCTTCTCCTTCTTTATTTCTTTAATCGCAATTAATATTAAAAAAAAAAAATAAAAAAAAGCCGCAAATAAATTGCATTCTCATATTTCATAACGCACGGGGGCCGCATACATTGCAAACATGTAGATAATGTTTCATATGTACCTGTTTTTTGTTGACTTTTTTTTTGTTGTTCTCCTTATTTGCAAATTGCGGCGACGACCTTTACTGACCTTCAATAGCATTTGCCTAGCCGCTGCCTGCCTGTGCGTCTCCGTGTGAATGTGTGTGTGAATCTATGTGTGAATGTATGTGTGTATTCCTGTATGTATGAGTCGTCTGTGTGCACGCAGAGCATTTCGCGCACATAACTAGTAAAAGAATAAGAACAAGAATATGAACAAGCAATACAAAAAACACATATTCAACAACGTCAGTTGTTTGTTTATACAAATTATGCGCGAATTTGCCTTTGGACACACACTGATAACGTTCACACTGGTTACGTGAGCGCCTTTAGCGTGAGAGCGAGGCTCTAAGGCTAACAGAGCTTAAGAGCGTAAGGTTTTGACTCTCGCTCTCTCACTCTGCGCTCAAAAGTTAACGGCATATAGAGCGAGACAGCGCGTGGTGAAGGTCAGTGCCAGTATTATTGACAGTGTTGTCACACTTGCCATTGATTAGTGCATGCTGTGACCTATTAATAGACCCACAGAAAAACTAGCATTTCTCCCGCTTAGTTAGCGCCAGGCAGTCAAGCGCTTATCTTCATCCAATTTTGAACAATTTCCGCATTCAAATCCAGATTATAGGGGCGGTCATCATTCATCATAGCCTATTAAATCCGTGTTTGCATTGGCATTTTCACAAGCGTGTCGTCATCTTTGAAATGCATTAATAGACTGAAAATATATATATAACCATATTCTATACACCACATAGAATATATATATATGTACATATCTGTAGATGATCTGTTATTTTTAGACATCATTCAAACGCTTGCACATATATAGCAGACAGAAATTATGGCCGGCGACAGGCGCTAACAATACTCAGTGGGTATTTCAAAATTTCGAGAAAGAACTTTTCCTCAGCTGCTAGCTGCCCACAGGCGCCCACAATATTTGGCAGTAAACTAAGGAAATTACAAATATACACCATAAATATATATATATATAGATAGATATGTATAGATATATATATATATATATATATAGATATGTATATACTTTTGTTTCTGTGTGTGTGTTTCTGTACCTTCTGCCCGTATAAATCATAAGATACATAAATAAAGTTGGCTGATGCTTCTCCAGTTGAACAGCTCCCTTGCTGCGCTCTGTGATTGAATTTCGAAAAATGTATCTGCATTTGTATCTGTGCGCTGCATGCAACAGCAGCCGAAGCATCCAAAACAGCAGCGTTTTCTTGTCGCTCTACAATTTTATTTCACATTTTGTGGCTATTTTTAGTGGCCTGTTCCTCAGTGAGATACACACTACGCATATATACATAAATCAGACACATATAGATACAGCTGCGAAAATAATAATAGCACCACTACGACACAAACCATTAGTCTTGCAATTTTTTCAAATGTTGATTTATAATATAATATTTATATATATACAACAATTTTTTTTTCATTTGTAGAGAAAAAAGCAAAAAAAAGCGATAAAATCTCACCACCCACGCATTTTATAGAAATCGTTTATTTCTAATTTCCAAAATTATAAGTACAAATTTGTAAAATTTTGCTATTTATTTCCTTAATATTCTTCATTTTTTATACAATTTTAATTTTTGTTTTCCGACTTTTTTCCAACTTTTTTTTCACTTTTAAAAACGTATTCAGAAGTCTCATAAACTTACAAATCTAGTTAGACACCATCGAAAATATTTCTTGTGTATTTCTTGAGTGGTGGTGCTATTATTTTGTTCGCGACTTAATATATATATACATATATATTTGTCTGCCAGATACATACGCGCTTCCTCAGATTGCCGCATAACCCGTTTTGGGTGTTGGCATTGCATTCGCGCATTTTTGCCGGCAGCCGGTTGCCAGTCGTCCATTACTTTTTAGTGCCATCATTCGCCTTACGCCGGCTGCAATTAATGTGGCATTCACTGTTTGCCATTGGCAGCGATGCAGAAACTGGTTTCCGTTTGTGGCGCAACTCTCGCAATTTCATTGCTCTTCCATTGCAGTTATCTACAACATTCCATTCATACGCTTCTCTCATTCAGCTCAGTCCAAGCGCACCCACAGGTTATATCAAAAATTCTACGCCTCATTGAGCCATTACCGTTGTTTGTTGTCAGCTTTCCGGTCATTTGACCTTTTTTTATGTTTCAAGTTTATCAACAGCTTTCTTTCCCCATCAACAGCTGATAAAGAGAAATTGTGGATGAGTGTGAGGGGAGAGCTGCGAGAACATTGAGCTTTCGGCTTCAGTCTGCATGCAGCTGCAAAGAGAGCTTTGCTTGAGCTGTGACTCAATTGTTGCAGAGCGAGCTTTTGTTACACTGCGCACAATTTCGAGTAGGTTTTTCCATGCTAAATCTGAACTGCCAAACAGTTGTCAGTCTAGTGAATAAATTCTTTTTGTTCTTAATATTTAGTTAAGTGGATATATAAGTATTTTAAGAATATTGTCGGTTCGTTTATTCACATTTATTTATGTACGTTGTTGACGCCGTCTTCACATTTGTACAATTTCGACAGTTGTCTTTTAAATACAGACGCCCAAGTGTTGTTTATTTAATTTAAATCGAAATTTATGACGCCGTTTCTTATTTTTTATTCAAATTCTTTTTGACTTTTTTGTATATTTGTGTGACACATGATTTTTTGTTTCGTATCCGGTAAGTCATGAAGTTTTTAAGAACCATTCTAGTTTCGCCAAGTAAATGATTTCATTTTTATTTTAGGCACAACAGCTCATTGCACATATAACAAATAAACAACATCTAAAGAAAACATAAAAAATAAAATGAAAAACAAAAAAGAAAAAAGAAAAACAACACCCTGCTGAAGTCGCATTATTTTGCACCCACACAAACTCATTAAATCCGTCAGATACATTTTGTACATGAGAGCGCCACCTGCCGGACGGTGGCATTGGCTGTCACCAATGCATTCAGCTGCTGTTTAGCTCGCAATGCCTCCGTTTCCATCCGTACACGAATGCGTAGTACAGAAGGTAGTTGTTGTTGTTGAAATTCATCTTCTGTTTTTGTTGTATTATACATCTAAACGCTTCTCAAATACCAATCCGGTGCGCTTTCTAATGCTAAATAAACCAAACAGATTATTTAGCTAAACCGAAAAAAAAAAACAACCAAAAACAAACCCAAGAAAACGAACTAATCATGAATTTAACACAACTAAATTCAGTTGCAGCAACATGTACAAAAAAAATCTTTGTTCGTAGCACTTATTATCCAACACATACTTGTTTATAATCAAATTGAAAATAAATTTTTAATTTTCCATTATAACTCTAATGATGAATTTTATTTTAATTAATTTCTGTTCTACTTTTCTTTTTTACAACAATAAATGCATGTTTATTTATATATATATACTATAATTAAATAATGTATAATATATTTTATTTAAGTTTAAATTTCTATTATTATTTTTAAAGATATCAAAATATTTTGAATACATATAGATTCGAGGCTGATTACATTTTTTATATGCCCATTTTTATTTATTTTATTCAAAAATATATCAAATATTCTATTTTAATTATTTATTATTTTTGATATAAAATGAGTTAAAAAACTAAAGAACCAAAAGATTTAAACAAAAACTTTTTCTGATTAAAGCAACTGGTGAAAATGATTTCAGAAAATTCTGAATCATAACTTTTCAAAATCTTGTCAGTTTTTTCCATTAAATGTTTATTTTGAGCCATCTTACCTGCAAATCTGTATATACTAAGTTAATGGAATGCTTAAGAACATTAAAGTGGATCCTAAAATATCGAATCCATATTATTTGTCATAGCTCATAATTAGTTAAGGTGGGCCCCAGTGCTTATAGTGCGAAAAATTTACATTTCATTTTGATATTGGATGCTTTTTGGCATATATATAAGTATATGTACTGTATATATATCCAACTAAATGGATGCTTTATGGCGTATATATACGTAGTGTGTATATAGGCAAACTAAATGCCAACAACGCAGAATTTTATTTGCTATCCAAGCAGATGCGCCTGATAAATGTTTTGCAATTCTTTTTTTTTTTTTAGTGCAAATGTTCTTTCGTTTTTAGTTTAGTTTCTTTCTTCTTCTTTTTTTTTGCAAACCAAACTAAATAGCCTAAATGGGGCGCATATAACCAAAATAATCGACACATTGCCAAAAACGCTGCATGCGATTGCCACATGCCCCGCCCACTAAAGATGTTGACGCAGATGCTCAACGAAATCGCATATATACACACACACACACACACACACACATACAGCTGGTAGATCGTGTATCTATATATATATATTCTCCTGCTGCCCGTTTATTTATAATTCATAAATTGCCTGCTGCCAAGCTGCGAATTTTCTGAATGCCAAACTAATAATAAAAAAAATTAATAAAATTGAAAATGAAAATGGAAAAATTATGAAAAACTTGACGCTATGACCAAGCTTAAAGATCCATTGTTGTAACTGTACTTGTATTTGTGTATTTCTACGTGTCTGTGTAGCTCACTTGAATGTTTCTAGCACTTAACTGAAAATTTAAATGTATTTATATATAGATATAGATATTCTTTGACTAATGCATTTTGGATGTTTCTCGCATGTCTTCTGCAGAATTCGCTTGGGTTACTTTGACCACAAATGATACGTACTCGCTGGGCGCCTTGGTGCTGGCAAATTCGCTGAAGCGAGCCGGCACCGCCCATCAGCTGGCGGTGCTGGTGACGCCCACCGTATCGGAGGCGATGCGCGACAGACTGAAGGAGGTGTACAATGTTGTACAGGAGGTGAATGTGATGGACTCACAGGATGCCGCCAATCTGGCGCTGCTCTCACGCCCCGAATTGGGTGTCACCTTCACAAAGCTCCACTGCTGGCGTCTCGTCCAATTCGAGAAGTGCGTCTTCCTCGATGCGGACACACTGGTAAATACATTAAAATACACTTTATCCAGCGATAAGAGATTGATCAACTTTTGTTCCCTTTGATAGGTGTTGAAAAATTGCGATGAGCTGTTCGAGCGTGAGGAACTGTCTGCTGCTCCAGATGTCAGCTGGCCGGATTGCTTCAACTCGGGCGTCTTTGTCTTCAGACCCAATGTGGACACCTTCAACAAGATCACAGAGTATGCCGTGAAGCATGGCAGCTTCGATGGCGGTGATCAGGGTCTGCTGAATCAGTACTTTGCCGATTGGGCCACCGCAGATATCAAGAAGCATTTGCCCTTCATCTACAACGTGACTGCCTATGCTTCCTACTGTTACTTGCCCGCGTTCAAACAGTGAGTAACAACTACGACTTTATATGGGCTTACACACGCTGGCAACTTTGACGAACATTCGATGCCAGATGCCAGATAAATAAATAAATAAATATGACTTGTATTAAATGTACGCATAAGTATGCATGTGTTAACCAAGTCATATTATTTTATACATATTTATTTATTTATACATATTAATATATTTATAACATGTATATGTGTATATATATGCACATGCCAGCGTGTGTAAACAGGTCTTTTTACATTTTAACTACTAATATTAATCTGTATGCTTATTTCTATGTCCATTAGGTTCAGAGATAAAATAAAGATTTTGCATTTTGCTGGCAAACTGAAGCCCTGGTTGATTCACTTCGATACGGAAACAAGAACCGCTGCCACGCCCAACGATTACGCCCATGCACAGGACCTCATCCAGCACTGGTGGACCATCTTCTGTGATAATGTGCATGAGTCTCTCAACGACAATATGGTAAGTGACCTATATAATACCGCTTTTCAACTCACACATAACTTTCAGTTTTCAAGTTGTATATTCTTGAGAGTTTCGTTTCGTTTTTGACACGTCCAACAAAATAAAAAAAACAAAAAAACAAATCAACAACTAAAAAACCTAACCAAAATCTGTCTGAATTTTAACCCCGATTTTGCTGCTGTGCAATTGCTATTTGGTAACAAAGCATAAAACGCCGGATAATACCGATATCGCTAGCGTTCAACGAGAGGTAAGCTGATCCAGAACCAGCGCACAAATAGAACGCACCAACCACTGTAGTTACGGCGAGGGTCACTCCAAATATTGTCCATATTATTTATCCAATTATTCATATTTACGCACATTTGTAAACACATTCGATCTGTACGGTATTAATGCGATATTTATTATATTCATCTCGAAACACCAAAATGTAAATAACAAGAAATTGTTGCGTCGATTTATTTAGCGCTTTGACGACCTCGTTTTCGTTTCGTTTATTTTCTTTCTGTTGCACTTCTGTTTTCTTTTAGCAGCATTATTTCAGAGTTTCAACGTTTACTTTGCCTCCACTCAAACCCCAATTGGCCTCCATTTCTCTCTTTCGCTTTTGCAGTCAGACATTTTATTTTATTTTTTTTTGTATTCCTTCTTTTTTACGTCTATCAATGGTGTGCCTGTGTGTGTGTGTGTGTATGTGTTTTTGTTGTTGTGTTGTGTGTGTCTGTCGTTTTTCTGTGTTTCTCGAATTGTCATCGATTTGGCATGGTGCCAACTGAATGTTTATTTAGCGACGTCAATAAATTGAAATGATCCAAATGGCATGCAAATTGAGATTGCCAATTTACTGAGGCGTTTTTTTGCTTCAAAATAATTAGGCAAGGCAGCAAAGTAAACGATGTATAAAATCAAAATTGATTTAACATCTTACTACACTGTGCGAAAAGTTGTTCATTCAATCATGTTAGTTGTGTTCGTACTTTTTTTGTATCTGTTAGTTTTATGATTTTATGCTTTTAAGTTTTTTTTTTAAATTTATTATTTGATTTTCAATTCTTGCTTTGCACTTTCTGTTCACAAAAAAAAAACTATCACAAATATCAAACCGCAAACTATCGCTAAAAAAAATATGATGAATCAGTGTATTTGCTTAAACATAACGCATTCGCCGAGCATCACTGAATCTAATTACGATGCGGACAGCTATTACAATCGGCAAGAACAACAAAGGCAGCCATATGTGCCGCATGTTCGCGAATATCGAGATCCTTGGGCAGATTACTATGAGCAAGTGGAGCGACATCAAAATCCGACTGAACCTGAACCTCAACCTGAACCCGTTTCCGAATCCGTCTACGAATCCCCCAATGAAAACGCGATTGAGAATTCAAGTGAAGCGCAAGTGCATGACGCTCAGAGGAGAAGATGGAGCCACAGTGATGCATGCAGACCCACATCACCATTACAACAACAAGAACAACAACAACCACCAGCATATAAACCAACCACTGCCAATGAAGACTCCAAAGCAATATATGTAAATAGCAATACATGCGAAACTGAGCAATCACCCACCCACCAAGAACACCAACCAGAACTACAACACCTCCACCAAAACCACCACTATCACCACCACCACGAGCATCACCCAGTGCATAGCCCGATCGAACAGAATGCGACACAAGCCACTTTAAATAACCAACCTCAAAATGAAGATGTTGCCGTTGCTGCTGAGGTAAAAATCAAATTCGAAAGATTTACGGGCAAATCTCAATGTGCACCACAATTCAAAATCCACAACCACAACCACACCTCACTCCAACCCGCTCCCCTCCATTGATAATCTGGTTTAATGTCACGCTCATTGGTTTGGTCATACTGTGTCATGTCTGCCTCTCTCTTTCTCTCTCTCTGTCGTCTTTCATACACAACTCCTGCACAATATCGCGTCGCGTTTCTCGTCCTGCGTCTCTAGTTTGTTGTCCTTCGTAGCTCGTTTGTTGTCCTGCGTCTGTATATCTGGTGTCTAGTTTAGTTGGCCTTCTCTTTGTCCATTTGCATGTCTATTATCACACGGTATTATTACATTTGTGCTCATTATCATCATCAACATTATGTGAGTTGTTATTCCTGCTGCTGCTGCTGCGGCTGCTGCCACTGCCACACTTGCTGTTGTTGCTGCTTGCTGCTGTCTGCGTTAAGTGCATTTAATGATTTACTGATAGTGTTGCAGGCATTTAGCATTTCACCCATTTCAGATTGTGTGTGTTTGTCATTAGCTGCTCTTGGCGGTCGCCATTGCATTTACATTTGCATTTGCATTTGCATTTGCATTTAATAATTATTCATTCACACACACACACACACACACATAGAGCACACTTCATATTTATGGTACACTGCCAGAGGGGTTTTCTAAGCGAACATGCGGTAATATTTGTCTGTCTGTTGCCAGCCAGCAGTTTGCAGCAACATTTGACTTCTGAGCCTTTGACTAGCAATTTTGTATTGTGTCACATTAACCATAAAACTCAACTAACATTTGAATGTCGCTAAAACGAATGGAATATAAATACTAATTAATGTAATTATTGTAACTAGCATGCACATGTATATTTAACTGTTGTGCCCATTAAGCTTGATTTCTCCATATTCAGTTAAGTTATTTAAAATTGTTCTTGTGAAAAAACTTAGCTGAAAATGGTGCAAACAAGCCTAATCAATATGTTGACTGTAAATATTGGTAGCACTGTTGTAAATGTTTGTATTGCTGCCTGTTGTTTGTGGCACTTTCTCACACTTGTGTTGCATACTTTCAGGCTGGTCTCGCTGGCGCATTGGCCCAGCTGCGCATTGGCGTTCAGCGCACACCCGAACAGGAGCAGTATGAGAATCTGATGCGTCGCCAGTGTTGGGAATCAGGACAGGTTGACTACTCGGGCGCCGATGCGTTCGACAACATCTGGAAGAAGATCACAAAGACGCTGGAAGCGAAGCCCGAGAAGCCAACGGAGGAGGAGGCTGACCAAACTGGTAGTTCATAGATACAAAATACTATATTGTAGTGAACCGAACAACAAATCGTTCATCGTTTTGCTGTGCCCATTGACCAATCCCTTACACCCCTTAGATACACTAGCACAACACACACACAGCACACACACACACAGAAGCAGACACACATACACACACACTCTGGCACACACCTGTGCACAGAATTTGACACTTTAGCCGGTTGAAATACAAAATTACAACCAAGTGCTGTCAAGTGTCATATTTAATTGCTACACACTTGAACACAGGCACACACACTGCCACACACACACACATGCAGTGGCCTTGTTAGCAGCAGTGGCTCATATCACGAAATGGAAAAAAATTAGACACATATATATTTGCGTATATATAAACGCGCAGAAATTTTAATTAAGTTTTCAAATTAAACTTTTACACTCGTCGACTCCGCTGCTCTGCTACACACATGTGTGGTTGTCAGTAAGTGGGTGTGCGTATGTGTGTGCGTGTTCGTATACGACACCCTTAGCATATTGCTTTCAATTTTATACACTCACACTCATACACATACTTGGCACAACCACAAAACTTTTAAACTTCATTGTATTTTAATTGAAAATTGTTGTACTTTTTGCCCACTTGAGTGTTAACCGATTTGTGGCATTCACTTTTCAGCCCATCTGCATTAGACCCTAAACTCAAATCCTAAACACTCCCCTCATGACTTACATTATTTTCTTTTCTTTCCCTTTAATGCAAAATGTGTGTATAAACAATATTAAAATAATGATAATAATAATAAGAGAAAGAAAAAAAAAACAAATACGTAAATATATTTAAAAATAACTTGAAAATGTTGCGTTCGTGTGTTTGTGTTATGCGTGTGTGTAAATTTCCCAACAAAACGAGTTGAACGTCGACATTATTTTTCACAGCAAGATTCTTTCTTATACATTTATGTTGTAATTTACATTGAAATATTGTCTATGAAATATTTATTCAAGAACACAACACAAAACAAAACTCTTCGTTTATCCACAAATTGTTGAAAATGTGCATTTTTATTCTAGTGTAAGATTTCCGTATGTCGTACTTCAATTAATTATTTATTATTGTGAGCTTGAACAATATCTTTTCTATTGTTTTCAGTTGTTTATTTTTAAGTTCTCAACAAACGTCACATAAAACCCAAGTCATCTCAATTTTAGGATAAGTTTCACCAATGGGGGTCATTTTTACTCAATCATTAATTTAAATCACAACTTTATCATCTGGCGTCATTTTCAATTTAATGGAATTTTGTGCACAATGTAAAGTTTGAATCATCGTCAATCACCATCAATCAGCAATCTGTGGCATCAATCAGCACTGATTTGATGCCAAGCAATTGACATGCCAGCTAAAAACCAACTACCCTAACCGCATTTTGCAGATAACGATAATACGATAGGCTATAACCAATTGCTAACTAAAACCGCTAGCGAGCTGCTTCATGTGGTAAAACCGCAAATAACAGCCGCAGCGTCCACTCGGTCCACGTCCACAAGCACTTCCGGTCCAAGCACAAGCTCCAGCTCAAGCCTTGCCACTAACCAGGCCTCTGGCGTGTCGGAAGTTAAGGCCAGTCCCGCAGCAGCCGATGCAACTAACAAACTTCCAACTAATGCACAGAAAACCGTCGCCGGCAATGCTGTTGAGCAGCAGCCGACAACAACTAGAGCAACCACAACGAAATCGCAAAGGGTGCCATCAATGTCAACGCAGACGACACAATCGACGCAACCGCAACATATCCTGCAACCGAATGCCACGCCCACAAAGCCTAGCCGCCAGAAGGCGTCGCGTAAGTTTAAATAACAATTACTGCAACTGCTGTTGCACTACAGCTGCCTGCCGCAACTGGCGACCAGGTCAGCAAAGATGAGGCCAACCCTGCTCCGACTGACCCTGCAACTGGACAACGAATCCGAGCCGGAACCCGTGCACGTCTAAGCCTAAGTACAAATCCAACTACAACAATACAAACCAAACTTAATACTAAGAAAAAAGTACAAAATGCTGTAAAAAATTGCTTCAAAGGGTTTATGTAAACTATTTACCAAAATGCGCCTTAGATGAAACTAATTTGCAATATCTTAGCATAGGAATTACTAAATATGTATATATGTATATATATATATATATATATATATATGTATATGTATATAAATTAAAGTGCTTGCTGATAATAAACACACACACTCACACACGCAGAGAGAGATCTGGTCTCGACAACGAATTTACTTATACACATTTTAAACATAACACAATTACACGAAACCAAAAAAATCCATGTGCCACTTCTTCCCTGAAGAGCTCCTGACTTCCGCTGACATTGAGGATGGCAAAGTTGAGTTCGACAAGGCGACCGGTGCGAGCACCAAGTACAAGCTGATCGAGGGTGGCTACGAGATGATCATCACGACGCCCCAACCGAATGGTACGGTCAAGACCCAGGTGAAAACTTTTTGGGATCCCAAGCCCGTCAGCGAGGCTGATATGGCCAAGGAGCAGGCGAACAAGAAGATTATCAAGCAACGTCTGGGCAAGGAGATACGCATCGATTCGAAGACCACCATGCTGACCCGCGCCATCGAGGGTGGCTACGAGGAGGTCTACACCACCATCAATGACGATGGTACGCGCAGCATGCGCACCAAGACCTTCTTCGATTCGGTGCCAACGGAAATCAATGAGAACACCAAAACCGCTGTCAACAAGATCAAGAAGAATGTGACGCGCAAGTCATCGGTGGACTCCACCGACTCCACGGAGTCAACCTCGCGTCGGGTCGTCCAGAAGGTGCAAAAGAACGTCATCCAGAATGTTAACGACAATCAGTCCAACTATCGCGAGGACACCACCGTCGAGGAGTCGCGTCGGGTTAGCCAGAACGTTGAGATCACCGAGAACAATCGTACTGTGCGCAAGAATTCACTCCAGGAGCAGAGCACGAAGTCTCAGAGCATCACCGACGGTGGCAAGAAGAAGAAGAAGCCAAAGTCATCGGCACCTCCACCACCGGCGGACTTTGTCCAAAACGAGACCACTACTGTGGCAGCGAAGCGTGTGCCCGGCGGCAATGAGTACACCTACTCGACGCAATTGCAGTCGGGCAAGACGATTACCACCTCGAAGACCGTCTACGAGGAGGAGGAAGTGGAGCTCACCGAGGAGGAGATCAGGCAGTATAAGAAGACACTGAAGGACGCGGAGAAGCACAAGAACGTGACCAGCACCAAGAAGCTCAAGTCCGAGTCTGGAACCAAGAAGATCGTCCCATCCGAGAATCCCGGTGATGTCACCACCGTTGAGACCATCAAGATCGCGGGCGGCACCGAATACCACTACACCACCGTGACTTCCGAGGGAATTGTGAAGAAGGCAACAAAGACTGTCTTTGACCCGGTGCCCAGCTCGAATCCCGATGATACCGACGAGGAGGAGATTATCGAGGAGTACGAGGAGGAGATTATCGAGCCCGGGGAGAAGACCGTGAAGACCATTGAGACTGTCAAGCAGCTGCCCCACAAGTTCGAAGGTAGTCAATAATATAGACTTCCGATTCTTTATCTCAATTATTACACAATTATTATTTCCTTTGCACAGAGGAAGTGACCATCACCCATGAGAAGAAGGAGAAGAAGGTAAAGAAGACCATGGTCATAAGCCAGTAAAGAGCGCTCGGCACAACCAATACACACACACACTCACACAAAAAAAAAAAGAACACTCTCACACACACACGCTAGCTTTTGTATTTGGCCTAGAAGATTGGATATCATGAGTACCCCTAATACTGTGTATTTCAGCGCCCAGTTCAAATAGCTGCCGCTGGTGTTTGTACGCTTCTTGTAAGCTTTGTTCTAAATTATTTTGCCAGCTATTTGTTGCCCTGAAGCGAATTGAGAATATATCATTTGTAAAATGTTTACACTACTCTGAAAATTGTATTACAAATTTAAAAAAAACTATAATTGTATTCAAATTAATTAACACTATATTATTAGCACACTTTTGTTTATCAATAAAATGTTTTGAGTTAACGAAATTTATAGTAGATTAATTTCTAATTACTTTAGACTTTGTGTTTGGTTCTCGGCAGTGTTAAGTATGCGATAAATAGCGTAGCTCCTCCTCCACACCAAGGGCATATCCGGCAATGTTGAGATACTGATCGGCATAGACCGGAACGCCATGATAGACCTCTTCCTGAGTGCCGTGGGAGATGAAAACCTTGACATTGGGAAGCGCCAGAATATCATTTTGTGGCATCCACTTCTGCACTTGAAAATGTTGGATCTGGGTAAAGCCATTGTTTTCTATCCGAAGAGAATTACTCAAAGATCTATACAAGAGATTTGCTAAAAAACACTTTAATTAAGTTTGCTCTTGCTCATCAGTTGATTTTTTATTTGGTTTACTGAACAATGGACGAGAGATTGTTACTATGCACTCAATTTAGTTTAATTAATTCAGTAGTTCCCTTACTCTTTAAACATCGGCGATTCACAGTCCAGCCAGCATTTAAGCTAGTATCTTATCGAGTTTATCAGCGTGTTGTATGGAGAAATCGTTCGAATGTGAAAAATACATGAGTTCGTATTTACAAATGGAACCTTTTCTAGTGACGTTTGGACTTTGTTTTTGGCTTCTTATTCGATCTAAGACAGCGACAAACGAGTAACAGCCCGAAAATAGGCAAAAGCACAATGGTCAAGGCTATTCCAAAGATATCCAGTAGATAGAATTTATACCAGGGCAGATTAATACCCGCCGACACCATATTCGGTGCACCATGATGCTCAATCACATAATCGATCCAGAACATGGCCGTATCCATCGCACTCAGTGGTCGATCGCGGAAGATGCGAGAGGCACGCCTCATTGTATCCCTATACTTGGGATTCTCCAACAGTTCAGTGAGCGAATAGCGTAACTCCTCCTCTGTAACTGTTCGGTAATCCACACCAAGGGCGTATCCAGCAATCTTGGCCTTATTAATGTTAAGATTCTGATCGGCATAGACAGGCATTCCAAGAACTGGAACGCCATGATATACTGCTTCCTGAGTGCCGAAAAGACCTCCATGGGAGATGAAAACCTTGACATTGGGATGGGCCAGAATATCACTTTGTGGCATCCACTTCTGAACCATCACATTTGCTGGCAAGTTCGGCAATTTGTCATCTTCAAATTTCCACAGGATGCGCTGTTTCAAGTTTCTGAAAACATTGAGGAATATCTTCAGCTTCTCAGGGGGTAAATCAGCACTTTTCACTTGTGTTCCTATTAAGAAACTTGTTATGCAAGGCCAAGATTAGAACATTATAGTTGAAACTTACCCAGACTAAAGTAGATGGCTCCATGCTCAGCTTCATCCAAGAACTTTTGCATCTTGGCTGGCAATGGCTGCACTGGCTGTATATGAAGTCCACCCACGGGAATCATGTTGAATGAAAGAGGCCTAGGTGGCTCCAATGGCATATATGCATTTAGCAAAATGGCAGATATATTGCTCTCTAGTTGCTTGATAGTTGGCAAATCCTTGAACTGCTTGGAGAAGTGTCTCTGCAGAATCTCATTTTGTGCTGGATAATACCAGAACTTGCGCATTATTTCCTCTGTCAATGAGCAGTAAACATTGTCAATGCGTTCCAAGAGGGACATACGATCTGAATAAGGCTTCCATCCGTGGGACACATACGACAAGGGCGTGACAATGCCCACCAGGGGACCCAAGTAATTGGCAAAGCCGAAGGTAGACATGGTAATGATTGGTATTTGATAGAGATGCCCCAGCAGGAGGGCGCCCTCATTGAAGAACTGCTCAGCCAGTAGTAAATCATATTTGCCAACCTTGTCCTTGGCATGGATTAAATTTAGCACTTCCTTCTGTTCGAATGCAAAGTTCGTGCTCTCCAAGCCCATTGTCATGGCCATCCTAATGAAGGTCAGCGTGTCTGTATCCGTCATGTCCAGCGCTGACTTAGCGTTAGTCATTTTCAGAACTATTTATGTATGATAAACATTAAGTGGTTGATAAAGGCTCGGGCTATTCTGTTACTTACTTGTGTGCCAAATATTATATTGGGGAAATAGCACCTCGGTGTAGTTTGAACCCAGATTCTCATTGGCCAATGAGAATGGTGTGATGTAGGTCACCTCATGTCCACGCTTCACTAGCTCCTTTATAATGGCATTTGTCATCATGAAATGACTTTTTCCGGGAAAGAAAAACGCAGCCAGTATTCTGGATCCAGCTCCAATCTCAAAATGCTGCAATGCCACAAGGCCCAGCAGCAGGAATTTGAAAGCATTCTTCGGTTGCTATGGGTCAAGTTGAAAAGATAACTGGAATATTAATATTGTGAAATAATTGCTCTATGCCACTAGAAATCTGTGTGTATGTAAATAGTTGCCCACTTGTTACCAACTGACTAAATAGTACTATGTAATTCCCATTAAGTTGTCTTATCTGTCGGTTTGATTGCTTGCTTGAAAAGTTCGTTGTATCGCGTGCCTGATTACAATGAATTACTGCATATACATACTTGCTACTTTAGACGACATTAAATAATTCAGTTTATATAAATAATAAGATATAGAAATTTAATCATACAAATTCATCTATTTATAAACACCATTTGACCGACATAATTTAAACGTATGCGCTTAAAACGTTTGTAAACGTTTGCAAACGTTTGTAAACATGAAATAATGCTGTAGTCGAGTGAGCTCGATTACGATATACCCTAAACTCAGCTGTTAAATATATTCTAGTTTTATTGGCATATTTCCAGTCAAAAAGTTTTGCACCCAAATGTAAGCACTACAGAATAAAAAAACGAATGTAGCTCATATTCATTCACAAGATCGAATTGACCCGAACTGATCCCAAATGCTTGCAGCATTTATTGCTATCGGAAATCGAAATGTATTGTAATTCGAGAAAATGAGGCAGCTTTCGATAAATCTGCGCCGGAGGTACGAGAACCTATATTCCAAATTTGAAGTCTGTAGGTCCTTTAGTCTCTGTGCTTTATCGACTCGACTGTTGATCCGGATCATGAAAATATATACTTTATGGGGTCGGAGATGCTTCCCTCTGCCTGTTACATACATTTGCACAAAACCATTATACCATTTTTACCCATTTTTAATGGGTTCAGGGTATAAAAAAGAACCAGTTTGCTATTTTGGCTAGTCAATTTTTGTTGTTGCATTTTTAATTTAATTTATGCACATTTATTTGATTAGATTAATTCTGGTGTACGCACCATGTTCACCTGACACTATTTCAGTTCGCGGACGACCGACTCGCTGCGTGATCTACAATCGACTGAGAAACTACCGCCTTCGGCCCTACCTTATATATATTTAATATGTAAGTTGAGGCAACTTATCAGCAACTCAATTGTGAGTGAGATTCTACTTTACATTTGTGAGTAGAGCAATCTGCTTTAAGAACTAATCAAACGATTTCTGTTCGATCTTTGTCAAATCTACAATTTGCATAGGGTATTTAGTGATTGACTAAACTACTTAACATAACATTTGAGTCGTGTGGTCGTGCTTGGCCGATTACTCGCCATGTAATCAAATGTTATCACTCGAACGGAAAAAAAATACTAATTAAGTACATACTTGTATAGACTTATATAATATATTTGATCTGACAATAGAATTATTGCACTTTGATATTCATGTACTGCATGTCGTTTTTTCTAAATGGACAACAGCAATGACTGTCACAAAGGCAACCACATTGAGAAGATAGAACTGATCCCAACTGCGATAGACTCCCGCAGAGTATACCTATAGAAAGCGGAGCTCACCGAGGAGGAGGTTAGGCAGTTTAAGAAGACCAGCACCAAGAAGCTCAAATCCTAGTTTGGCACCAAAAGTATCGTGACAAATTGTATTCAAAATTAAAAAAAAAAAACAAAATTGTTTTCATGTTTTGACGACTGAGGAACTACCGACTTCGGCACTACCGTAATATGTAAGTTGACAGAAAATTGCAAGTGTGTACCAACAACCTATAATGCACCTCATATTCAATAGATATTTGGCAGATATACCATTAAATTTTTATATGGGTACAAATTCTAATAAAAATGTACATTCAAAACTAATCAATATATTTTTTGCTGATTATTTTTCAGCACTACAATTTGCATGGGGTATTTATTAATTGTTTATTGAGTGCTTAGCTGATGACTTATTATTTTTGCAAATATACTCAATCAAATGTTATCACCCATAACATGCCAATAAACAGGTTACAGACACTTAAATTACATACTTAAATTGATTTATGTAATACATTTGATTTGATAATATAGCAATATAAGTAAATGACTCAGTAATTTAATTTCCTTTGATTTTCATGTGCTGTTTGTCGCTCTTCCTCAGCAGGCGAATGGCTAACAGCGGGAGCAGAACACAAGCCAAGGCAATGACTGTCACAAAGGCAATCACATCGAGCAGATAGAACTGGTACCACTTGAGATCGAGTCCCGCGGAACGCATATGTGGAGCACCCTTGTGCTTGATCACATACTCGATCCAGTAGACGGCGTTCTTGCGTGGCTCTATTGGACGATCCCGGAAGATTCGAGAGACGCGCTGCACCTGCTCCTGGTAGCTGGCATTGTGAATGAGCTGCAGCAGAGAATTTCGCAGTAGGTCATCTGTAATCGATTGAAAGTGCAAACTGATCGCATAGCCACCCTGCACAGCTTTGTTCATGTTCAGATGCTGCAAGGAAGATATCATTTCTTTGATATAATTTATTAAGTAAACTGAATACCCTTACCTGATCACAGTAGAAGGGTATGCCCAGCATGGGCACAGCATAATGGACACCCTCCTGTGTGCCAAATAGACCACCGTGTGTGATAAACACTTTCACATTCGGATGGGCCAAGATGTCCACCTGTGGCAACCACTCGCGTATCATCACATTCTCCGGCAGCTGACCAATCGAATCATCCTCAAATTTCCAAAGCACGCGCTGCTTGAGGGACCCAAAGACTCTCAGGAATAGACGCAACATATCCGCCGGCATCTCCTTGCTCTGCACATTACTGCCTGCAGTGCAAGAGAGAGAGAGAGAGAGAGAGAGAGAGAGAGAGAGAGAGAGAGAGAGAGCGAGCGAGAAAGTTGAGCTGGGAGTCGAGATAACCTCAATCTGTGGCTGCACCCTCCTTACCCAGGCTGAAGAAGATGGCACCATCTGTTGCCGCATCGAGAAAACTTTGCATATCTGCGGGCAACCGCTTGGGCGGATAGATATGCATGCCAGCCACTGGGACCATCGCATCCACAGTGGGACGTGCCGTTGTCAGCGGTGCGTGACTATTGAGCAGCATTACTGAGATTTGTTTCTCCATCTGCCTGACCTTGGGCACATCAGCTGCGCCCGAAAGCAGAAGTATTAGTATACTTAAGGTTTAATGCCCTGTTCAAGGATATGACAATGTTCGCACTCACCTAAAACACTTCCAAAGTGCTGCTTAGTAAGATTATCCATTTTGGGAAAGTAATTGTACAGGCGATCCAAATCCTCGTACAGTGAAACGTAAGTATTTTTCAAGCGCTCCAAGAAGGACATTCGATCGGTGAAAGGCATAAAGCCGTGCGGCACAAAAGACCAGGGTGTTATCAGGCCCATCATTTGACTCATGTGATTCTCATAGCCCAAGGTGCTGGTGGTAACAATCGGTATTTTGTACTTGTAAGCCAGAGCCAGGAAGGCCTCCTGGTAGAATTGCTCGGCGAGCAGCAGATCAAAAACTCCCTCCGTCTCAGTAGAATGGATCAAGGACTGAACTTTGGGTTGCAGCAGCGCATGTTCCGTTGTCTTTAATCCAATAATTTTGAGCATTTGCAGAAAATCATAGTTGGTCATGCGAGTCAAATCAAACAGATGCTGTGCGCCAAAGTTCAGCTTCACTGTGGTAAGCGTAGAGATATCAGTTGTCTGAAAGGCCTCAAACAATAAGCTCACCATCATGCCAGAAATCATAGACAGGCTCTATCAGTAGTTCTGTGTAGTTGGTGCCCAGCCGCTGAGATTCGAGCGAAAAGGCCGCAACCATCGTAACTTGATGTCCGCTCTCGACAAGCTCCCTTATCAGCGCCGTGTGCATCATGTAATGACTCTTGCCTGCATTCAGCTTAATAGGTATATGCTTTGGTTAGCTTACAATGAAGCCTGCTTACCTGGAAACGCATACACGGCTAATATCTTAGCACCATCCACTGGCTGCACCAATGTCAGAGCTCCCAGTACAGAGCAAACAAGTCTCAACGCTTGCAGTTTCATTGCGAATATTCCTCACTGAACGGCGAATATTACCTAAGTGACTGAAACGCGCTAAGTTATACAGATGAGTGAAGCGCCAATCAAATCGTTATTTACGACTAACAATGTGGAAACATAATTGTTCCAAGTTGTTTGCGTACAAATCTAATTTACCCTGTAATAAGGTTGACTAAAAATTTAAAATACTTCTGTTCAAACTACAATATTTTGGCTAAAAACAAATGATTCTTTCATTCAATCTTGAAGTTACTTGTGAAAGTCTAAGTTCTGCTGAAAATAAGCGGAAAATAATTAAATGATTGACCAACAAAAGTAAAAGTAATTTACGAATCAAGCATGCATTTGAACTACAGGGTAGTTTTTACTCCAGCTTACCCGACTTATAATTTCTCGAATTAGAATTTCTCTACTTGCAGGGTCTCGACTAGCCCCAAACAAGTTTAAAAACATGGTTCGCATTTCAACTCATTTCTGCTGTCAATATTTATATATAATTATCTTGAGTCGGGCTTTACGCCACAATTATTTAAATAATATTAAATTAAAGGGAGTACGCGGGGGAAGCTAGATGGAAGAACCAATTAAAATTAAATTATTAAATTGGAATTGCTTTTAATTGAGTTAGACATGCCAACATTTTCATAACATTTGGGCCATTCAACATGTTTTCAAAAGTCAAGGCCGCATAAAGTTACGTAGCATATTTTTAGGATGAACTATAAAATGAAAATATATAGATATTTAAGGCATACTTATAGGGAGGGAATTATAAAAATTTGACAGAGCGACCGAAAATGAGCCAAAATGATCAAATCCATGATTCCCTGGAAAAAGTAAGGACGATATCAATGACAAATTGGTAGCACTGATCTAGGTAAAATTAATTTTTCCCGTAACGAGCCGCACGGATATGGCCAAGTTATCAGCAATTATCGGTGTTAATTTACGTTCGATTTTTACATTTTTAATACATTTTTTTGTTGATGGCTTGCAAATGGTCGTGAAAACCATGCCTTGTATATTAAAGCTACAAATAAAGTTCCAATTTAATGTCAATCTTTGCATTTCCAAAGTAATTTATTGTGGTTTGATTTGTATTTTTGTTTTTGTTAATGCTAGAAGTAGGTGGTAGGCATTATGCAATTATATATATATTTTAAGTATTATTTATTTCTAAACTACATTTTATTGTATTAAGAATTGTAATTCGATAACGAAGCAGCTTTTTAGTCATACATAGGTAGTAAGTACTGTACATTATGCAATATTAACGATTATTAAACATTAAGTTGTTTTTTTTTTCATTTCGCTTTATACAATTCAAAAATCACATTCGATTTGTTTTTGTGTGAGTAAAATGTGTGTAAATTAATGTAAATATCGAATTAAATATATAATTTGTAGAAACTTAAATTTTTGCTGGCAAATAACAGCTCGTTTTCCAACCACAAAGTACAAAGCACATGGCATTGAATTTTAATCTACAATTTTGTTTTCAATTTGCAACACTTTTCGGTTATGCACAAAGTTGCAGCAATTTGTGGTGCGCTGTTGGGGGCTGAATGTGGAATTAGGTTTAGTTTTGGGTGATGTGGGATGTGTATTGCTTAAGTTATTAGTCTATGCCTTAATCTAGGGGTTGGTCTCGGGGCTTAAGTGAAATCCAATTTATTGTAGCAGTCTGCCAGGATGCCAGGATGCCAGGACACTAGCTAATTATGGCTAGTGCTGGCTAATGTGCCTGTGTGATAAATTGCTGCTGCCGCTGGCGCTTTAGCTGAAGTTGGCAAATGTTGCACATTTCGAAATGGCTTGCCTCTCGTGCAACTAACAGACACACAAACACACACAACTTGCCGTATGTTGCGCCATATAGCAAGTGTGTATGTGTGTGCGTGTATATATAATAATATACATATATTTTATGGAGTGCGCTGGTTTCCTTCACGTGGCTTTTTCGAACAAAACAAAAAGTGAAAAGGAAAGAAAAACATGAGGCTGTCGTGGTAAGTAATGCCAGCTCATAACTAAAAGGCCCATTTGGTGCTGCAGTGCCGCTGCTGTCCGTGCACGTGCTTTGAATCCGCTCTTCAGATATACTTGGATATATAGCGCTTCTGCACAAGTCGCCCCGCCTTGCGCTTCAGTATAGTAAAGCGTATTAACTGCTAATCGCCGAAATGAGGTGACTGCGGCGGCACGCGTGGATAGAGCTGAAGTTGAGCAAAGAGAGAGAGAGAGAGAGAGAAATAATTAGCTGATAACTTTTAGTGTGGTATGTGGCAACTTACACCGAGCAGATTGCGTGGCACGTAGCCCTCTTCGCCGGTGGCATTGCGTGCCCACCACCACTCGTTCTCGGAATCATCACCCTTGCGCAGTACGATCAATGGCTCGTTCACATGGAAGCTCAGCTCATCGCTGTTCTGCGCCTCGTAGGAGAACACTGCATAAACGTCACCATTGTGCAGAATGCCCAGCTTCTCTTGTATGCCTGGAAAGAGGACATTAAACATTAGAATAACTCTTCCTAAAAAGCAATCCTTTGTTGGTTTACTGAGCATCTTAAGAAATCCAGAAAGATAAGGGCTTTCAATTTTTTGTGCTGTCATCTTTTATTGTTATTTGTGTACTTACTGTACAGGTACTCGGAGCAGCCATCGAAGCCCTCCTCATCCTCCTCGCACTTCTCAGCGGGCGTCTCATGATCAGACAGCGTTGAGGCAAATAAACAGGCGCCGCTCTCTACAAGAAACTTGACCATATTGAGATTATTGCAGCTGGCGGCACAATGCAACGGCGTCCAGCCATCCGAGTCCTGGGCATTCACATCGCAGCCAAACTGTACAAGGAATCTGCGAGGGATTAGAAAAAGTAATGAAGAGAACTAACTCCATTTGGCCCGTTAAACAACTCACTTGACTATGTCAAAGTGCCCGGCGCAGATGGCATTGTGCAGTGCTGTTATGCCTTCATCGTTGGCAGCACTGGGATTGGCCACCTGCATGGCCGTCTTCTTGACCAGCTCCAGTTCACCTTCCAGACTGGCATCTAGCAGCAATGCCAACGGATCAAAGCTCACTCGGCGTGCCAGCTTCGGTTTGCTTGCGGTGCGTTCCTTGAGATTGCTGCCACTGTTGCTTTTGCTGTTGCTGTTGCTGCTGATAATGTTGTTGTCTGGTTGACTGCTGATGCGATCTGGCTCATCCACACTGGAGCCACTTTGTGAATTAGTGTTGGGCGAATGCTGCGGTGAATCGTTTCGTGGCTCCGGCTGTTTCGGTGCCTCCGGCTTGCGTGGCAACTGTTGCTGCTGCTGCTGCTGCTGTGGGCCAGGCTTGGAGAGGGAGACACTTGGCGTTGCCTTTAAGCGCGGGGGCTGCTCAAAGATGGGCTGTTTGCGTATTGTTAGCGGTTTGGCCTTGATGGGTAAGTTATCGTTGATGTTTAGCGATTGCAGGCCAAAAGTGGCCGTCGTTGAAGTTCCAACGGTTGTTGTTGCTGTTGCGCAGCTGCTGCTGCTGTTTTCGCTCTCTGTTGGCGACATTTTGCTCGGCTTGGGCGGCAATGCGGGTCGCGGATCAGCTGCGTTGACCACGTTAGGCGCCACACGATTTACTTTTGGGCTGTATGTTATCATTTTGGGTATGGCGCTGCCGCTGTTGCTGCTGTTGTTGCTGCTGCTGCTGTTGCTCATTGAAGTGGGCGCCACGCTGCTGATCGGTTTACGTGGAGGCACCGCTACCTGTTGCTTGCTGGTTGCCAAATTGGATACGGCAATGGCTACAGACTTGCTAACTGCTCCGAGTGGCATGCTGTGCACAGTTAGCTGCTGTTGCGTGTTGCGCTCCGATAGCGTCTCGCTGGTCACCGCAATCTCATTCTTCTTCGCGGACTCCTGTGTGTCCTTTGCGACCTGCTGATTGAGCTTGTTGATGAGCGCCGTGGCGGAGCTGCTGCTGATGGATATGCATTTGGGTATTTTGCTGGCAGCTGCTGCGGGCGAGGTGGTTGCTATCGATGCTGTTGCTGTCGTTGTTGTAGTGGCCTCAGAAACAGTTGCCGCTGCCGCTGCTGCTGCTGCTGCCGCAGCTGCTGCCGCTTCTCTGTCCCGCTTTTTGGGTCCCACCTCGGCATAAATATGCGTGGTGCTATCCATGGCCTCTGTTTGAGCCTGCTTGCGCAGTTGCTCCACATCCGACTTGCTTTTGGAGACAGGTGTTGTTGTTGTTGTTGTCGCCGTCGCCGCCGCAGCAGCAGCAGTAGCAGCTGCAGTGAGCAGCTTCTTGGCCAACTTGGACTCGTCGCTCTCGCTGCTACTGCCTGGCGCTGCATTGCTCCCACTGGGATAGTAACTCTGCCCTGGGGCCAGTTTCACATGACTGCTGTGGCTCAGATCCTGGATGAGCTGATTCTGCTGATTGGTGTTGGCCGTTGCTGCTGCATGTTTCAGCATATTGCCGGCACTCAGATAGCTGGCCGTCGACGTTATCGTTGACTTCTGTGGCGTGTGAATGAAGGGCTCGACGGCGGCAACGTTGACGCCGCTGCTGCCGCGCACAATTGAACGTTCGGCGGCCCGACCAGCGGCAGCAGCAGCAGCAGCCGCTGCCAGCTGATTGACCTGCTTCTGCAACAGTTGCTGCTTCAAGGCAGCCACGCCGCCATGTTTCGACAGATTGGAGGCGGGCGGCGCAGATTTCCGTTGTTGCTGTTGTTGCGCGGCAGCAGCTGTTGCTGCCAGCAGTTGAGCGGATTGCACGTGCAACTGTTGCTGCTGTGCAGCTGATTGCTGCTGCTGCAGTTGTTGTTGTTGTTGTTGTTTTTGTTGCAGCTTTTGCTGATGCTGCTGCTGTTGTTGCTGCTGCTGCTGTTGCTGCTGTTGTTGTTGCTGCTGCTGCTGCTGTTGGTGGTGTGTGTTTGCCTGCTTCTTGCGCTGCAAGCGTGTCTGCAATTCATAAATGCGCTGATCCACTGAACGCAGCTCCGCCTGCCGTTGCTGCAGTGCCTCGCGTTGCATGTGCAAACGTGCATCTTGTTGCAAGGATAACTGATTGCGATACTAGAAAATAAAATGAAAGAGATGAAGAACGTAAATATTAATTCCGCCAGAGCTTAATTACGCTGAGCAAACAAACCAAGTATTACGTACGCTTCTAATACCCAACTCAAGCAACTCTAGAAATACTTTGGGCTTATTCTTGACAAGTCACTTTTAAAACTCCCACAGAGGAGCTAAGCAAATAACAATCACACAGCAACAATTACACTGCCTTAACAAAGACTGCCATATAAAAACTCTCATCAAAACTCTTACGATGAAAATTCAAAAAATTAAAGAATAATTATAATAATTATACACAATTAAGCACAACTAGAACTCTGGGTTATAATCTGACTTGTGATAGAAATCCCACCCTTAGTTTGCAACACATTTTAACATGAGAATAAATAATTAAATTCCAGGCAAAACACCGTATTTAATTTGAACAGTTTGCAACTTATTTGCCGAAACATTGCACACAGTTGCTTGACGATGGCTTAAACGTTTTCACCACGAGCCAGACAACCAAAGTCTTCAAACTAAGCACAAAAGGCACTCGAAAGTCTTTGCAGCCATTTAACTAACCAAACTCAAGTTGAACAAGTTCCTTGTGTTGCACAGATTTAACACTATCAAATCACCTTCTCTTAAGTGACACTAATTTCAATCCAACAAAATTCAAGTTTTTCACTTAGCGACACCTTTAGAGAGCATGCCACACAAGCGATTTATGTGTACACTGAAAATGACTGCTATTAATTATTCTAAATTCATTCATTCTACAGATAATTTAAGTATTTTTTTTCACAGTTTTCAGTTAATTTCAGACCTTTTGCTTACCATTAATTCACGCCTCAGCTTCTCCAGTTCCCGTGATGCCTGCGGCGGCAACGCTTGAGCCGCGCCCGCTTGTCCCGTTGCGGCCAACAAATTGACCGGACATCGTCTGTCACGTCGCAGCTCCTCCAGTTGGCGGGTGAGCGCCTCCACCTTGGCTACCGCCAGGCTAAGCTCCTTCTCCTTTTCGCTGAACAGAGCACGAATCGAGTCCAAGTCATTGCCTAAGCACAAAAGTTAAACGGATTAGCTGGCGTAACTCAAGGATACGCAAAAACGCCCATTGTCCCAATCCCCGACGAGCCCCTAATGAAGTTAGCGCACTTGCCAGCTAATTGAAGGCGGTTGGGCACACGTTTTTTCTTTCTCTTAAATACACGTTGAAGCAGAAGAAAACCATAAGAGGAAAGGGCAAATTTTTTTTATGAGTTTTGTGGCTGTAAAAAATTTGCACTCATACATGCACAAAAAGAGCTCTGAAAAGAGCGACAATTACTTATTTACAGACATGCCGCTTTTTACGGTCTGTGGACTTAAAAATGTCATCTTTAATTCGTTGCAAAACTTATAACATCCACGACAAGGGTATGAAAAGGATGTTGAAACCGTTTACTATTCTAGTGTCTATCGGCTTTGCAGCTGCTCAAATGTTTATCTTGATGTTGAACCCTTTCGCATATTTGTACATCTGCTTTAATCGTTAGCATATTTCTGTAAATTTGCTCATCAACACCAGTCGGCATTTCCGGCGACTGGCCACACATGCAGAAGGACCAACTAAATGGCGGCCTGCTGCCTGAACTAATTATCATCCAACAAGGCGCAACTGAAACCTCATTAACACAACATCCAATGCTGGCTAGGTTGAGGTATGTGGGCGTGTGTGTGCGTTGGCATAAATCGCCAATGCGGACGCGAACAAGGACATCAACATGGATAACATCTTTGGCAGGCGAGCTCAAGAGCCACCCACAGGCAATCATAAAGGACAACAAAGTGCCACACATACATAAATTTATGTAACACACACAAGCACAGAAGCATACAAGCACACACGCACTCAACACGATTTTAACACATGTTAATCCCGGGCAACAGTGCCTGCCTGCTCTCTTGGGCACCCAAAAACACACACCACACACACAACACACACAGCACACACCACACACATACTAAATGCGCTCGCCTTGCTGCACGCGGTGCTTAACTCAATTGGACTCATCTTCACTTTGTAGTTGCCCTGCATTTGTTAGCCCCTCCCTCTCCTTGAACACCGACAAACTGCACCCACACTCATCCCATACTCACTCAGCGTTACATTGTAGGTCTTCTGCAGATCCACTTGACCCCGCAGCGCGCGTAAGCGTCGCAGTTTGGACTCCTGCGCCTCGACGCGCTCCCTCAGTCGACGCAAGCGTTCACCCTCGGCGCTGGCCACCGCACTGCGCACCTCCTGCGATTTGAGGAAGCGCAGCCGTTGCTCCTTTGTGGCCAGCAGCTGGTGCTGGCTGTCGATTTGCTGCTGCTGTCGCAGTGCCATCGCCCTCAGTTCGGCTGACGTCAGCCTGCTGGGCACCTGCATATATGAGAGGAACCAAAAAAAAAACGATGTGTGTTAGTGGGTGGGATTACTGGATTATACTATATATATATATATGTATGGACATAGAATAGAGTAGGGTGTAAGTGTAAATGTATGTGTACAGATCGTTAGAGATTCAGCTGTGAGATAAGCTGCTCCAAGGTGTCATTTGGTGTTCGTCGTACTCGTCCTCCCAACAACCCCCATGCCCCCACTCAGTGGCGTCAATGGCGTCAAAGTGAAAATGAAATTTCCACAATTTATAAACGTTATCTGCAATCGTTACTTTCAACTCAACTCACGTCAAGGCAGGGCCAGTCGTGTCGAGTCGAGTCGACTCGAGTCGAGTGGAGTCAAGTTGTCAAGTTGTCAACATCTTCTACTACTCCTGGTCGTGGTCACGGTCAGGGCCCGTTGGTCGCCGCCACAGCGTTTGTAGCCATAAATCAAGTTATGTTTATGTGTGTGAAAAATGAAAGCTAATTTGCTACCTTTTTATTTGAGGCCTAGCGGAAAAGCCGTAAGCAGCAACAAACAAAATTTACAGCTCAGAATAACAAAAAGAAACGTTCGCATAAATAGATTAAAGTTCTTCCCATAGCGACCTGGTGTCTGTGTGCTGATTTGACGCTACTTAATCGTACACTGTGCGAAGTTTGGTATGCACTTCAAAATAAAAGCTAAACATAAAATAAATAAAGTTCTTGAAAATCGTGATAGTTATGTGTAAATCTGGAAATCAAAGCGTAACCGTTGGACACAAATTAACCGATCGAATTTAATATTCTTGGAGTCGTAATTTATCGATTAAAACTGAGAACCATAACCATAACCGGAACTGAATTTCGATTCGCTTTTATTCCCTCATAGAAATTACTTTCGATCCATTACGAAACTCAAACGTGAGCTGAATAAGTGATTAATGTTCTATTTTTAATATTTATGATATTACAAATTTATGTGATGCCTTAAACTTTCTACCTTTTCGAGCTATTTTCCGCTTACTTGAGCGTATTATTTATGTTGTCAGGTAACATAAAGCATATAAAAAGAAAATTACAAAATTATCGACAAATTTGTGTAGGGCAAACAAAATCAGTGACTTGTGTTGCAGTCAAATCTCGCAGTGTAATTGATGGTCTGCCGTTTTACTTACGTTCAGCTTGGGTTCGGATGTCACCACTCGTGTGGGGCTATGGGAACCGATGGCGCTGCCACTGCCGCTGCTCCCACTGCTACGGTTGAGTGACGCTCTCGAGGCGGGCATCAGTGAGGCGGGCGGCATTTTGGGCAGATTGCCCGACACGGGCCGACACACGCAGGTTAGCATCGTCAATAAGGCTTAACTCTTTCGATTTATCTTTTCGCTTATTGACTTTGATTTCGTTAGCGTCGATTTCGATATATAACGTTTTTCTCTTCTTTTTTCTCAGCGTATTTGCGTTATTCACTTTTGTGGTGGTTTTTCTTCTTTACGTTTGCATTGATTTACTTGAAAATGCACTCGCAACTGCAATATTTACGTGTGGCATGCGGCACATGTCGTACGCCCTGCGACTTTTCGTTATTGCGACTATATATTTATTTATTTAATTTGCATGAGCTGCTGCTGGTGTTGCAAGCAGCTGTTGCTGTAGCAACCAATTTGTTTTTATTGTTGCAGGAAATATAACGAACGTGGCGTAGCCATGACTTGAAAGCAGACTCCAATCCAACCAACACCAACACCACCCCGTCCCACCGCACTTTCGCAGAAGCAGTTTGTACGCCCTTCAACGCTGTTGCACAGCCTGCAGCGAAACGCCCGCAGTTTGCGACCAGTTGCCTTCGCTGTGTACTCGTTAATGGATTTTCAATTCAGTTCCTGATTGAAAGCATACTTTGTGCACACAGTAGCTCGGTTGTGCGTGTGTGTAGTAGTAGGGTTTGTCATGCGAGCATTGGTAGTCATTGGCAACGGGTAGCGTCAACAGACGTGACAACAACAGGCGCTCCACGGGGCGACAATCAACGCCCATAACAATTAAAACTGCTCCGGAATTTGTAGGCTTGATCAACAAACAAAACACAATATATATATATATATATCCAGTAAATATTGGTCACAGTTGCGGTCAATTTAACCAGCCCAAAAGAAGCTGTGCCATGTTTTGTAAATACTCAAAAGAAGCAGACTTCGCTCACCCTAAAGCGTTGCAAAAACTGAAGCAATCCCAATCAAGAGTCATTCAATTTATCAGCACAAATTTTGCAGCAATAAAGCTTGCAAGCCATGTTTATTCACATATATATATATATATATATTATTTTTGGTATTAAATGTGTGCACGTATTGCAGGTAAAATCAATCTAATCACCGAAAAAACTCGTTTCTTTCCTTCGACCTTTAAGTTCAAGATATTACACTTAGAGACTGCTAGTCTCACTCTATGAACAATTCAAACAAAACTCATAGTTTGGAAATGATTATTAAACTAATGGAATAATATGTGGTTAGCAAACATTTTTATTTACTTAGTGGTTGCATTTGTAAAGTTTCTGCAAAAGTTTCATGAAAAATACAAGCAAGTAAAAGTATCACAATATTAATTAACCTAAAAGTATGCAGCAAAAATTATACCATTGCATGCACTGCCTTCTCTCCATTTCCTTCTCTTTCTCTACCTCACTCTTTTTTAGTTGTCTTTAGTTCCTGCAGCAACTAAAGGACACTCACCAGTTCATAAGGCAGCCTGCATAAATTTAACAACACCCCAAACACTACTTTGGCACTTCCGCTCTCTCATTGTCTCTCTGTCGCTGTATTGTGCTTGTAACTGCTCTTTAGTTGCTGCTGTGTGTAAGCTTCAGCTCCGACTTCTATATAGGGCATATCTATAACACTGGCAGTTAGGCTAACGGCACAGTTGCGTGTACATAATCACTCGCACTTGCACACAGAGTGGGCCAAATACGGGTTAATGCAAGTCAAATAGTCGAGCGACGGTACGCTAAAAACGTAGTTTAATATAAAAAAAATGAAATAGAATGGAAATGGAATGGATGCGACCACACACCCACACTCACACACATACACACACTTCCGCGCACACACAAGGGGCAACTAAACACTGAGCAAACAACAAAATGTCGTCATGTGTTGTCGGCAAATGGAAACCAAATGCGACTGCGACTAACAAGTGGAGCGAGTTAGGGTTAGCATGAGAGGTTTGGGGCAGTTATGGTTGCCTGCTGGAATGTCGTCGGCCGTTGCTGTCGACATGTCGGAGCTGCACAATTGGCTTTGGTCACACCAGCACACACACACACACACCAGTCACATATTGATGGGTCGCACTCAATGCCAACAAAAAGGAAGACAGCATGTCAACCTACCATTCAATAGGGAGAGACGGGAGAGTGCAGAACGGAGACTGATCAATGGCAGTAACCGAAATTGCATTTTACAAGGCATCTCACAGGTAGCCCAAAAATGCGCCTCAATTTATGGCGCTTTTATGTGTAATAAAAAGTCGAATACATCAATGTTTAGAGTGCAGCTACAAATCAACTCAAAAGCGCAGGCAACGAAAGCAGTCCTTGGATTTTGATTTTGTGCCAATTTGAGTGATTGATTCATGGCCAACTTTGCAGTCCCATTTGATTGGAATCATGTTTCCACGTTTCTCCCAATTTCATCTGTCAACTAACATAATCCAATCGACGACCTAAGTAAACCAAAAGGAAACTTTGATGACAGTTTTTTGTCGGCTGCTGAAGAAAGAAAATATTTTGGCTGCGCATATTTTCCAATTAACAAAGTTTGTCATAATAACTCGGTGGCATTTCTATCATGTAGCATGGAATGTGCCTCAAATATTTATGTCTTGCAAAAGCTGATGGCGCGGGGCGTGGTCGCCGCCGGGGGCTGGCGGGTAAGTTAAGAAAAACTTTAGCAAAGGAATTTCAGACATTTTCTTTAGCGCAGCACCACAAACGCAACGATACTCCGTCGACACCTCTAATAGGTATACTCTAACAGTTACTACAATCCCGTAAGAATCGCCTTGAACTTCAGAAAATTACCAAAGTAGCTTTCGCTATTTTTAAAATGAAAGGTTAAATCATCCTAAAGGACAGGGCTCAAAAAAAGGACTTATTATTTCAAGATTTTTTTTTTTTTCGTATAACCAGAAATAATATCTAAGCCTGAACACGATACGATCTCGGTTTATTGCAATTAGGAATATATATATAGATTACTAGCACAATATCATTATACCCTTTCTTAACATAATTAATGGGACAGGGCATTAAAAAAACGCAACTATTTATGTTGCACAGTGTGGTAAGTGGCATTGGAATAATATAGATGAGAGGGGGCCCTAGACGGGTCGAGGGGGAGTGGCACAGCCAATATAATTGTACACTGTGCCGTTGTTTTTGCTGTCGTCATTGGCATTGTGTTGTTGTCGTTGTAGTTGTAGTTGTTGCTGCTGCTTGAGCAACAAGCATTTTATTGATTTTAGCCCTTTTAGCAACACCCCCAGGCCAGGACTAAGTAGTGTGTGTGTGTGTGTGTGTGTATGCGAGAGAGAGAGAGAGCAGGAGCAAAAGGGGTGAGGGGGGAGACAGAGGGGTTTACTTCCAGACCCCGAGGCAGGCATCGCGTGCGCGCACATTTATTGCTAATTTTTTTGCTGTACTTTTCCTAGCGCATTTTTTGTCGTTTCCAGCGTTTCCCGGCTTTTGCTTTTCCTTTGGCAGACGCTCACTGCAGGCATTAACTCTACTCTGTCATATTTAAATATTTGCCATGCAATTAAATAAGTTATTTTTTTATTTTTCTACTATGTTGCAAGTCTGTTTATATGGCAATTGCAATTTGACTACTTCTAAAGTTAATCATTTTAGTGCTTGAAGTCAAGGATTTGAATTTTTATAATCCCATAAAACTAAATGTGATTTTAAAAGTTTTCGATTGAAAACTCTTTGCTAATGGGCGGATAAAACTGAAAGCAAGCATTCGGCTTTGTATAATCCCATGAAACTGAATGTGATGTTAAAAGTTTTTGACTGAGAGCTGATTACCAATTAGTAGATAAAAATCCTTTCCAACCTGGTGTTATATACACTCTTTTTCCATTTAGATATCCTTATGGAAAAGAACTGACATTGTAAATAATTGCAATTAATTATTATAATAATAATTTTAGATTTTAAAAGCTAACTAAAATTAGTGAATAAAATGTATTTAGTTCATGGGAAGAGCATTCCAACGTCGTTGTGCTGGAGTGCTGTTCATTCGACTTGAAATATGGCGCTGTTAAGTTTTCAAAGTTGCTGCTGCTGCTGCTGATGCTGTTGCTGTCACGTTGCTGCTGCACACTTTGAAATCGATTACAAACCGGATATGCAGTGCGGAAGTGTGTTTTCATCAGCGAGCGAAGCGGTGGCAAACAGCAGGACATCAGAAAAGCAGAACAGCAGCAAGGAGCAAACAGCAGGGAAGATGGCAGACAGTCAATAGCTGACAGCAGTCAGCAGCCAGCCGACATTGACTGAAGCGATTAGCAAATTGCAACTGGCCACGTACTGAGCAGCGCTAGTGTTGCAGGTGTGGCAGGGACAACATTTGGATGGGGTTAGTATTATGTTTCCCCTGTATTCCTGCATGTCATCTTCGACGGTCCAGTATGGAAAGCAGCCGCAACTTGGGCAATTTGCGTGCAACAATGCGAAACGAACGCTGAGCGAATGTCATCTGCTGCTGGTGGTGTTTTTGCCGCAGCAACATTGCGACGCACGGATACACAGTTCACTTGGTTTGTGGGTCACACACACACGCCCACACACACACACACACATACGTCAGTCAAACTTTCAATGCGTGTCCCTCGCCTTGGACTGCCTCTTATCCTGTGCGAGAAATGGCTTGTTCCAAGTGGTTTCAGCTGTGAGTGGCTTTCGTTGTGCAAAAGTTTTGCACACGGGCGGGTTGATTGGGTGGTGCGCCAACTCGGTGGGCCTCAAGTCGTCGCTCACGAAACATTTTCTCATTTAAGGGCCAGTTTGCAATGCTCGATGTTTTGTTGATGTCCGCAGCATGACTTGGGCACAGGTTGGGGCATAACAGGGAGGGGGGCAAACTGCGGTTGCGGTTTGCTCAACGGTTTAGGTTTCGGTTTCTGCTTGAGGTTCGAGTTTCTTGGGTTCAGTGTTCGTATTTGTATTTAGGAACAGGACGTGTCGCAATTTCACTGAAGCTTCTGTCGACGATTTTCATTGACGTTTCTTTCTTTTCTTCTGCCTTTAGTTAGTTTTTTTTCTTAATTTTCTTCTTATTTTTCTGGTGGTATTTTCGTTTCTTTTGGGTCAGCCGATTTCGTGCCAAACGCTTAACACTCCACAAAGTTGCGAGCTGAAGCAATTTTACGCAAGAGTAATTAAAGCGCACTGACTCGGTAATGGTTAAGAGGCCAGTCTGGGATGGTTGAGGGGTAGTTAGGGTTGGGGTTTGGGTGGGGGCGGGTGGCGGTAGGCTGTTGTTTGTTAACAACGTGAACGGTGCCAGGTCAGCGCTTGTTTATAAACGAATTAAAATTCGCCGACCTCAAGGTCGTACAATTGAATTTGAAATGGCAATTAAAACACCAAATGAAATTCTCTCTCTCTCTCTGTCTCTATCTCTGTATCTCTGTCTCTCTCGCTTTGTGGATTAATTACACTTCAGATGCGCTACAGCTCAATATAAATGATGATGATACGCTTTTCACTTCGACTTATTGATGGCTCTGGTATAAATGCAAGTCATGCGAGCACTAAGAGGAAAATAAACACAACTTGATTGAAAACTTCTGGTTCTTCAATTACAACACTTGAGATAAGTTGCAGCGTAAGGCTAGAAACTTATTGATTAAAGAACAACATTGAAACATTTTCAATTAATATTTTCTACATTTATGGCAATTGATGTAAATTGGGATTAGTAAAGTAAGCAAATGTAAATGATTAATTGAAGTAAAACTATAAAAATAAATGGTATATTTGATGTAATGAGTGCTAAAACATATTCAATAAATGTTTATTATGTATATATATATGCATATATATTTGATTTAGCATTCTCTTTGAGCACAGCTGATACTCTGAAACATGCATTCGTATTTTCAGCAACAAATCAATTTTTAACTGCATCATCAGGGCGAATTAATTACACACTACAAAAAATGGATTTATATTTGAATGTACATTTTTTTTTTGCAAACAATCGTCGTTAATTAAGTGAGTGGGACAATTTTTTCCGCGGTTTGTTTGTCAATCAAATCGTTCAGCGATTTTTAATTATGAATTTGCAATTTTAATTTATTTAAATTGGCGGCAATCTTGCCGTTCTCACTATTTGTTTGCTTAATATAAAAAATCAAAATGAAATGTACGTTGAGAGCAGATTGATTGAAGCAGCATTAAAATGTTTGCAACTGGCAGCATTCTGTTATTGTTGCTGTTGCATGTGGCGTATGCACATTAAAAATTAATGTGCCTGGTTTTTATTTCCGTCGGACTCTGATTACATAAGCAAGTCAAAAAAAAAAGAAAAGCAAAAAACAAAAAAAAAACGAAACAGACACACAAGAAAAAAAACCAAGTTGGAAACAAGGCCGAAACTGGGCTCTCGACGATGGCTGCCAATTATTCAAAGTTGCAAAGTTGTATGTAAGTTGGTGTTTTCATTCTTTCTTTTAGCACTGATTGCTGACAAATAATAGTTGCAATTTCTGACAAAAGTGCTCAATATTAGCCAGCATATTTGAGTTGCTAACTTTACTGATTGCTACTGCTCCGCACGCGCCCCCCCCATTTCCTATCAGTCGCGTCGTCAGCTGTGCTGGTTTCAGCCAAATGACTGTTCAAACTTTTTACAGTAGTAATTATTATAAATAAATGAAGAGCAATTTTGTAAACAGATACGGCCATTTGGGAGTGTTGTTGCTACTGTTGTTGTTGCTTCTGCCAGCAGGTAGAGGCTGAAGGGCCTTGGCCTACAGGTTATTGCCTTGGCAAGTCCTTCAGCACTGACTGCCTTGTGTAAATCCGTCTGACTGACTGTTTTTTTTTTTGGGAATCCTGTGGCCTTTAGTTGTTCAAGCATGGTGTGTGAAAAATGACTATTCATTATTAAATGTTACCCTTGTGTTGGCATATTGATCGAATACAGTTGCTAGTTAAGATCACACATTTGGTATCACATTTAATTAGCATTATTATCACCCTGATACTAAAATGCAATTGCACTGATCACACATAATAATGACAATAATCAAAGCGAGAAGAAGAAGATCGATAGAAGTTAAATATATATATAAACAATTAAACCTTTCAGCCAATAAATCATAAATTTGATATCACATTCCACGAACAAGACAAATTTCAGAGACAAGTATCCTTAAAATTGCATAGCAATCAGATGTGTCATACAAAATGAAATGAAAGGCTACACTGAGAACTAATCCAATTAAGAACTTCTACCATACATCAAAAATATGTATACATCTCTATTTTTTAAGCTGTGAAAATTATTATACCCGTTTCCCTTTTCTACAGTTGCTATGTTACAAGAATCTCCAACTCAAACGATGCCAACTCGAGCATATTTTATTTATTATTAACTTGACAACAGCACCTAACAAAGAAAACTAATTAAACTGAGAATATTTAAGTTCAAGTTTAAGAATGTTTCCGAAATATGAAACTTTCCTGTTTTTACAAAATGTCCATAAGTTTTTCTATTTGTTTTTTAACTCTGCAAAGTATAATACTTTTTTCACTTATTTCTAATTGTTAATGCAGAGCATATTCAAGTCAAGCATTCTTAATTTGACCATTTCTGGTTTATTATTAACTTGGCAAACGCCCACATTTAAGCAGTTGTTCATTTGAGCAGAGAGAGAGAGAGAGAGCGAGTAAGAAGAATTAAACCCGCCCCGAATCAGCATGAAATGAATTAAAATTAGAACAGTGCCTCAGACCACATGGCAAGAAATGTGACAGCTCTTTCTCTATCTATCTCTGTCTTTCCCTCTCCCTCTCTCTCTCACTCTCTCGCTTGCTGTCTCTGTCTGCATATGACAATTATTTAAATGTCCAGTCCTCATTGTGATATCTTTGTACGTGTCCCATTGCCTGGGTCGATAGCAAATGGTAATTTTTCCATAGACTATAGTGTATAATGAAGGCCCTTAGGGTAATTTAAGGCCACATAATTTATACGAAAAGCTTTTAAATGTACAGCTTTAAAACACAATGTATGTATTTATATATATCTACATACATGTACATAAAAATGCGTAATGCACATTTGTGGTTATTATGTCTGCCTGAGTAACACAATAAAGATATGCAAATATAAATCACAGCTTTGGGCATTTCACAAACTGCCACATTGATTGACAAACAAAAAATTCGTATCTTATCTGATGAGTTTGCTTTGAATTAGCCAGTTCCGCAATTCGCTTTGGCCAAACAACTACTGACGAATATTTCCGCATTGCTGCATTCGAAAAGAGATAATAAAAGTTGATCAAAACGCAATTTTTGGTATTTTGAATGCAATCTTCTATTCCAATTTGAATTTCCATTCGGATATACATATGTATATTTGTATTTCACTTCTATTTGTTTTCGTTTTGGCCAGTTTGTCCCGGACAGTGCACATTCAAGGACCTATGCAAAATAGTAGTAATGGTAAAACACAAAACAGAAATGTGAGGCACTATAATGGACATAAGAGCCATTCGAGTGCGCTCCTTAAGTGCTGTCTGCACCAGCCATTAACTTAAACCTTGACTGACTGACACTTCAGTCGGCCAATAGCCAACAACCATCAATTTATGGTATTATCGAAGATAAATGCATTCAAATTCATGGCTGCACTTACGACCAAGTCAAATGCTAATTATGCACTTGGCCACCATCTGTCCGCTGCCAGTCAATCCTTGTGTAATGTTTGAGCAATCAAATGAACAATCAAATCCCTATTTCCCCATTTCCCCATCAACTTCGAGATGCTGTTTACTAGCTTGGGAGTGCAGTTGAAGGGTATTTTCTTTCTGAAACGGCAGGTAATAAACAGCTTTATGCTCCATGCATGGGGAACTGGTAAAGTGAATTCAATAGAACAGAGACCTAATTATATTTAATCCTCTTTGGGTAACCACTCAAACAAATCCCAATAATATTGAGGTCAAAGTCAGTGTTGAAATTAACTACTCCGTAGCAGGATAGCAGAATAGTAAAAAACTGAATTGAAGGCTCTTCAAAAGCAAGCATAAAATCCATCGGAATAGTTATTGCAGCTTAGGTAGCAGTTCTGCCTTGGCTATAAATACTTCTGCTATGGCTATAAATACAGACAGCACAATGGAAACTTATTTTGCTCTTGCTACTGCAACTGCAGAGCGAAAGAGCATCAATTTAATTTCGGCTATTGGTGGCTGCTGCGAGCAGAATATGCTACGATGACGAGACTTCAGAACACATTCTGGATGATTGCCTGGCAATAAGCAGACTGAGACTAATACCAAGTGCAATTGCTGCATTTCTGATTGGGCTTAAACAAGAACTATAGCTCAGAAGCACAATATACCCAGTAGTTCACAGTGCACTGTCTCTACACAATAACAATAATATCAATGAATCATGGCTGTGCTATTGCTCTGTTGAACTTAGTAGAAGTAGCAAAAGCAAGGGGAGAGCGTAGCATATTCGATAAATTAAATTGAATTCTCTTTCTGTTAAGCATTAGCGGGCTCCTTATAAAGTTAACATAATATCACTAGACATGGAACTTAGTGAAAACAAAAGCTCTTTAGCTTGTTTCAGAGTTTCTACCTGCACTTATTCGATTTCAGGTGAGGAAATAAATGTTTATTAATGGCACTCAACAAGCAATTGTTCAACTTTATATCTTAAGCTGCAATCAGTGTTTAAGTGTAAAAGCTTAAGTGCCGTTTCATTATGTCACAACCTTTGAATTATGTGAATGCCGATTAAGTATGTTAAACGTTTGCTTAAGAACTTAAATGGCTTTCGATGGGTTGCAAATACAACATACAACTAATGCGAACCCCATTCAAAAGTTTGGTGTGCAAAACGCTTTGCAGCACAAACACGTCGACTTAATATACCCATTTCAATGGTTGTGGCTGAGAGTGTGTTTGTGTGTGGGCGAGTGTGCTTGTTCGGGATACACTTGGAGCAAGTGAACAACCACAATAACAGCTAAAATGTTTAGCCTGCCGCTTGATTAAAACAACATTTAAGCAACAATCCAAAGAACAATGAACAGAACAAAACCAAAGCCAAAGCCAACAGCTGCGGGGCAACTAAAAAGGAACAGAAAGAGACGGAAGGCAAGCGAGTGCGAGAGAAGAGATAGAGTTCCCTGATGGGAGAAGGGGGGTCTTGTAGTATACGAATCCACGCGGATTTATTCAATGGACCACCCACTTGCAAACATCAATTGAACTCTTTTGTGCAGCTTCAGGCAATAACAATAATAATAACAACAAGAATAACAGCAACAAATAGCAACAACAACGATAACAACGACAACAACAAGTACAAGTTGCGACTGGCAACGGCATTTATTCTATGTAATTTGAAATCAATCAATATCACGCATACGCCATGTCTGCTTACAAAATCATACGCACGTACACACACACACAGACACACACACACACACCCCGTTCTCTTCAGCTACTTACTGTCTCAGAGTTTGTCTCTGTCTTTCTTGTGCTTAGTGCCTATTTAATTAAGTTAATGTTGTTAAATCTGCTTAAGCAAATATTTCCAGCTGCCCTGTTGAGGCCATTCAACACACAATGCAAAGAGATAAAATACTGGCCTCCAAGCCTCTCCCCCTCTCCATCTCTTCTTTTCTCTCTCTCTCTCACCCTCTCTCTGTCACCCTGATCTGCTGGCTGTTCCCAGAAGTAAAGCAAGTCAAAAGGCTCACACAAAAGGCAGTCATTACATAGACAACAACAGCGAGGCAAGCGCATAAAACTTTTTTCCACCGACGACGACAGATTTGCGACATAAAAGTAAAGCAGCAGCAGGAGCAGCAGCAGCAGATGCCGAAGCCCTAGATGGAGCTGTAGATGAAGCTGGTCGCTGGCCAGTGTCCACTATTAGCTGGTAGTTCAAGCCAGGAGTCATTAATATTAAGTAATCGTGAAGGATGCTCTCTGGTGTGTAATACGTTGGGTGTGTGTTCTGATTCAGGCTGACTGGCGCTAACCTGTGCACTGAAGTTCATGAACCCGTCCGCAGGCGGTCGACCAAGTTGCCAAGTTACCAAGTTGCCCAATGCCAAGTGACCATGAACATTGCCAAGTGACCATGAGTGACCAAAAATTGTCTGTCCACTGGTCGTAAATTCACTTGCCACACTCAACGCACACACTCAGCACACACACACACTCAACACACACACATACAGCACTAACACAACCGCACAAGAAAAACAGTTATGAAGTGAGCATTTCGACCCCACTCGGAGCGGAATGCCTCACAATGGACAGATTAGTGAAGTGCTAAGAGTTCAAATGTGTTTGGGACCCCAATATATATACATATATACAGACCCAAAACTAACGGTAGCAGCTCCGACGAGCAGATCAGACTGCTAATGCCAAGCGCTGAGCGTACTGTAATTGGGACTTCGTAAGTGCGTAAGAGGTGATTGTGTGTGTGTGTGTGTGTGTCGAGTGTCGAGTGTCAACAACAACAACAGTCGATTATTATGTAATCAATGGCAACCCTGATCGGAATTGGTAATCGTTAACCTTTGTTAATGTGAGCGTTAAGAATTTGTGTGAAAGACATGATTTGTTTTTATTTCAATAAGCCAACTGATAAAAGCAATCAGCTTAACATAGAATTGAGATTTAATAATAAAATAAAGTAACTCCCAGCAGATTTGATTTTGAATTAAAATCGATAGGCTTGAGAGCACACTCGAATAAAGCTTCAAATCTGAAATTCAATTACGCTTAATCGTTAATAACTGAATGTGTATCTAAGTAAATAATTTTTAAGAGAATTCCTTGAAAAGTAAACAATTCATTTCGATAACAATATGATGATAGACTAAATCAAATTACGACAATCGATAATTCTTAAACGTTAAAATTGTTTGAAATGTGAATAATCCATTTGAAATTTGAAAATGAACATGAATAAAATAATATTAAATCCTTTTCGATAGCAATGAGCTGTAAGATTAAGATCATAGGGCCAAAGGCCTACTAAATGTGTAATTAACTGGCTACCTTAAAACTTTTTTCATTACGAGGCTTTTTGGGTCGGACTGCCCAAGCAAACTGGAAAATGGAAAATGGTTAAAATTTATGAGCCAAAGATACAAGAATATTGTGCACATATATATAGAGAGGGCGATGGAGAAAGAGAGAGAGAGGGAGAAGGAGAGCGCATGTGAATGTTGTGGAGTGTCATTTAACGTAATTTCAGACAGCTGCTTGTGTTTTTTTAATTTAAGTTAACTTGGCTTAACAGAGAAAATTCAAATGAAATAAACAACGTGTCCACTTTGCCACTTTTCTGGGCGGATGCTGAAAGTTGAGAGCTGGCATTCCTTCAGTTTTGAGTCCGAAAATTGCACATTAAGCTTAATTAAGAAATTCATTGGCGTGTCCAGAATGTGGATGTGACGTACTGCTGCTAATGGCCAACACTTAAAGTTGGCAACAAAAAAAGCTGTATGTTGTTAACTGCCAACTGAAAACTGTAAACTGTAATTCGCCAAAAGGTACATCAAATCGTAAAAAGTGAATGGAATGGAAAGAAAATAGAGAGAGAGAGACAGAGAGAGAGAGCCAGCAAGAGAGAGAGAGCGAGGATAAGGCAACAATTTTTGAAATAGTTTTCCTACTTTTGATTGCTTGCGGTGTCCCATTGCCGCCTGCCCCTGCAACAGCCTCAACAGCAAACATCAACAAATGCACAAATGTAAATATAAGTGCTTTGGGGTTTAGCTGAAAGCTACCTGCTGGACTTGCCCAGTGGCCCAATTGGACACGAGTGTGGCACACTTAACAAATTAAAATGCCGCAACTTTTGCAATGGGGCGCCGCACGGCGCCTTAGCAAAAATGCAAAACTGCTATGACATGAAATTAGAACTTAAATGCAAAATATGTCATAGGCATTTTGACATGTGACAACAAAAGCTTGAAAGATATGATACAGGATAGTAAACACACAAATTATACCATCAGCTCTTTTCTGTAGGAGATTCTCTGTCACCTTAATCGATTCAGCTATTTTCTGCTCGGCAACACTGCAGTTCGCTGAATTTTTAATCTTTTATTCTTGAGCACTTTTCATAAATGACTTTACTGCCACGAAAAGCGTGTGTGTGTGTGTGTGTGTGGGTGTTTGTGTCTGTTTTCCCCATGGAGCACTCACACACTGAGGCACTCAACTGAGCGTGAAAAACAAACGCAGCAAATGGCCAAGGTTGTGGTGATCAGGTGCAGTGCGTAGTTGCTCCAGCCTGCGTCGTGCAACTTATGTGGGCTTCAAGCAAACAGTCTACAACAAAAAAACATAATTTATGCAGTTGCAGCTGGCCGAGATGGGTGAGAAAGGAGCAACAAAGGATTAGGTCAGCGCATAACCTTATCGCAGCTTCCCACACAGCAATAAACAAAGGCGAGCAAGCAGCTAAACGTCTAAGCTAACCCCCATTTGATTTGTTTGTCTATGCGATGCAAGCTAAAAGTTTCTAGCCAGGTTTTACTTGGGGGTGGAGTGGGGCTGTGCTGGGCTGCCTATAGGGGCCTATGAGCACTAAATAAGTGCGTTGGGCGGGTTTGTGTGTCTGTGGCGACAGAAGCTGCAACTGAAAATTGTGCTCATTAAGCCGTAATTCAGGCCATACGCAGGGGAAGTGGGCGTTCTGGTGGTCGGGTTTTGGTGATTGCGGCTGTTGCACGATTCTGCTTTTCTATGATTGCATTGCGAGAGAGCGCTCGCTATACTTGAAAGGAAAGAAATCTGCACAATTTGCAGCCGACTCGTCTCATAGGCAGTTGATTTTTAGGGGTGAGTGGGTTGGCTGGCGACGTGTTACAATATTGATTTAAATGTCATAAACACCCAAAAGTAGCACGTACACACACGCGCACACACACCCAGAGGCACAGAGGCAAACACGGCAAGTGGAACATCCATAAGATACGTTGAATGTTTTTAGAGATACACGAAGCGGAAGCCAAGTCAAGAAGGCGAAGAAAAACAAACAGGCCGGCACGTTGTCAACAAGGTGTGCACCCGTCTCTCTCTGTGTGTGTGTCACACTAATGTGTGTAATATGCCACACACGTAGCCAACTATTAACTAAAATGGAGCGACACACAAATGACAGCAAATATTTTGTGGGCTGACCAAAAAACCATATATGAAACTGAAGCTGAGCCGGAGTCTGAGACGGAGACGCCGACTTATTCCAGACGGGATCGTAAATATCAGCAAAAAGTAGAAGAAGAGCAACAGTCGCAAAAAACCCAAAAGAAAATAACAGCAGGCAACAACAGAGCTTCCTTGTCATTTGTAACAGATGCGGGTGCCCAGCCACACAATTGACTCCACACTCCGCCATCAGCGGAGCTTGCGGGCGAGGGGGGGGTGAGCTCAGTGCCTCTGGTAATTGGGCGCCACGCACAGCAAAATGCTGTGATATTACTCAGATATGTGCACATCTATATACTAATATATATTTAGTATATAGTATATACATATATATACTCTGTGTAGAAGGCCTGCCGGCAGTCGCTTTGTCACTCGCTCGCGCCCCCAAAATAAAAAAAAGGCGCCCAGCTCCCTCCTACCGCCGGCTTTTCACATTCCTCGCCGTAATTGCGAGCAAAGATAAGCGCTTTATTACCGATTCACTGGCTTTTATCGCATTTTAATAACTCACAAAATGCGGCCACGAATTTCACGACACGCTGCGTTTCCGTTACGTTTCGCGTAGCGTAACGTTACGTTGCTGTTACGTTACGTTTGCCGTTACGTCGTTTGCTTTGCGTACAGCGCTGCGTACCGCGTTGAGAGTACTGTTGTCGGCGCCAAGCAATGCACAACTGAAACTGAAAGCGGAATAGCAGAATAACAGAACTGAACGCGTCGGCGACTGCTGCTGCTTTAAGCGCTTTCGCTTTGGCCCAATGGCTGCCAGCCGAGCTTGAACCGAACGGCAACACGACGATTCGTGCGCCGACAGCCGAAGCGCAGCGCCCGAAAGACTGCAGCTGTTTAGCAGCACACGCATAGAATGACGACGATTCGGTATTGGGGTGTGGGTGCTGCCGCCTGCCTTTTGCTCACTTGCATTGCCAAATGCCAAGAAAGCGACAAAAGGCACGGAACGCACTTCCGCCAGCAGTGCACAGTGGTGCAAAACAAATGCTTGCTTAAATTGGGAACATTTTTTATTTGTTGTAATGACACTCAAATCAAAAAAAAAATATTTCAACTCAGATTAATTTGTATTTATTTAATAAAGTTTCACTTTGAGTAGTAAATTTGTATTCAATAAATAGTTATGCCAAAAAAAAGTTAATTGTAATGTGAATTAGTCTGCCTTGGAATATTTCTGTCTTAAGGTTTCAAATGTAATCCGGTTTTTTTCTTTCAAAATCATATAAAATCGTGTCGTAATGATATCTACACAAGTAGATTAAAAAGGCTAATATTTTTGCAACGGTTCATCCATTTAAACTTGAGCTGCTAAACAGCTTAAAAACTGTTAAATTATAAGATTGTTTGATTTCCAAAACTTTTGCAAGCTTCTAAAATAAGAAGTTTAAGTTTAAGCTGATATTTTTGTAAGTGGCGGAGTGGCTGCACTTCGACACCACTTTTGTTCGTTGGAATCATTTAAAGCATTAGATAATGTAATTACCAAATTACAGAGTGCAATTATGTAGATAATCCTGTTCGGGTTGCCAACAATACAGTTTTGTAGTTAGTTTTATATCTACAAAAGTTTTCACGAAATCGTGACAAGAATTTATTTTAAAAAGATGGTAAAAGATGATACGAGACAGTTTTAAGGTGTTCAAGTTGCTGTCCATGGCCAAACTTAAACTACTGTAACATCTGTTTGCAGCAGAAGGCACAACTCATCAAGTTTACTTTGGCATTTCGCTAGCTCTAGCATGAAAATGGAAAAGCAACAAAGTCAAAGATAGAATCTTCCTATGCTTTTTTTTTTAGGTGTTTTAATTGGGTGCCACTGTGCCGAGCTGTCATCAATTTCAGTAGCTAAGTGAGTTGCCTGTTTGGCCGTTTGACATTTTTGCAGCATAACTCAATGCTGCGTGTGCGTGTCTCTGATGTGTGTGTGTGTGTGTATGTGTGTGTGTGTGTGTATGTGTGTGTGTTTTTTGATGTTGCCATAAAACTGCAATGCAAGTGGCTGCTTGCGCCGGCTGTTGCCAAGTTGGATGCAGCACATCATTGCCGACTTTGGTGCGCACACATTTAAAGCAAAGTCAACCAACGACAGTTGAGTGGCAGCTGCTGCTCCTGCTGCTTCTATTAATGCGGCCACCCGAGGCCGCTGCAGCAGCCAAAGACAAAGACAAAGACAGCGACAACAACCTGTCACAGTGACAACGACAGCGACAACACAACATCGAAAAAACAACACAACTGAAACGAATACACAATACGACATTAGCTCTTCGTCAGGTCAACAGAGGCGAAGACTAACACACGCACAACACCAGCACACACACACACACAAACACATATACACATACACATGCACATACACATTGCCACTCCATAGATGTGTCTGTTCGTCCCCATCTGCAGTTGCCGGCTCCTTCTCCTACTGCTGTTTATAGCCTCTAAACAAAAGACAAACTTGTTCTGCTCGCGATTTTTTATTGTTTTTTATTCTTTGTACACCCTGCAGCTATGGCTAACAACCATAAAGAAACATCTATAAAATCCCCATTCAAAAAAATAGATACATGTATTCGTAATTCTCATAAATTTTAAAATTAAAGAACAATAATGTTCGTTTCGAAGGCCGCAATCTCCCAGCAAAAAAATATATATTCGTAGTTCACCTACATTTTAATGTTAAACAGTTCTATAATGTTTATAATGTTTATATTTGTTACATTATACTATTATTAATATTATTGATCAAACTTTTTAAAGGCGGCAAAACATTGACTAAACAAATATTTATTTGTGCGAGGTACAGGGTATCATCCACTCAGAATGTCCGACTCTTTTCATATTATACTTTCTTTTACTGCTCAGAGACTTGCTGCCAATGTCACTGGGGTGCTAAGTGTATGTGTGTGTGTGTGTGTGTGTGTGTGTGTAGGCTGTGTGTTTTGTACATATGTCGTTTTGCAAATTAATTTATAAACACAATTGACATTGAGCTAAAATGTAAATATGCCGTTGAGAGTGGCTGTGCCTTGCATTAAAATTTCAAGCGCCTCTTCCACCAGCCGCAGTCACATCTGCATGCCATACAATTGTCATCTGCCTGTGTGTGTGAGTGTTTTGTGTTTGTGTGTGTGTGTGTGCGTGACCCCATAACTGTAACTGCTTTCGTAGCTATGACTGCTTCTATATGCATAGATGTGTGCATAGATGTATGTGTGTGTGCAAGTCTCCGTTTATGTTTGTCTTTTGCCATGCTTTAGCACTTATTTGGCCAACAACGGCAGCAACACACAAGCTGATGCTGCACTTAAGGAAATAAGCTATGCCCCCAATCCCGCTCTCTCTCATTCTCTCCCTCTCTCTTTCAAGCAGGTTAAGCAACACTTGGTTCAGCTAGCATCGGTCGACAGTTGATATGTCAAATTGTTGCAAGTTCTGCAACACGTTGCGTATGCGTAACTACAAATGTCAAAACTGTTGTTGACTAATTTTGCAACTTTTACGTCCTCCCCCACACCACAACCACACTCACATTTGCCTAGTTGCATGCAGCATGAGTTGCAATTAGTGAACTGCTACAAAATTGGATGGCAAACCTGAAGAGTTGAGCCAACCGCCTGCTCCACCTATTGTCATTATCAAACTGAAACTGTATATGCTTGCATACTGCTCTTCTTATCTTTTCCCCTCACTCCCCTCACTCCCTCCATTACTTTCTTGCCCCGAATCATTATTATTTTGATTAATTAAAAGTACTGCTTGATGTACACCAATTAAATTCTTAGCCAAAACCCTAAAAAACCAAAGTCAGTTTAAAGTGTATTTTACATACTTGCACAACTATTCAATTTCGTAAGAAAACTTGTTTTGGTAAGTGGACTAGAAATTGTTGATGCTATTAACAAGAAGTCAAAGGAACAAAAATGGATACAGTATTTAGCAATTTTAAATACACTTTACAAAGTTTGCGTGGAAATATTTAATTAATTTTTGGAATTTGGCCATGAGCACATTGAGAGACGAAGCTTAACAGACAATTTAAAAGCATAGTTCGCATACTATTACAGTGCAATTTGCATGTGTATCTGTGTCTTGACTTAAGTTTAGCTGCCCGCAAAAGTATGCAGTAGACCATAAAATAAATCAATTTGATAATCCCGGAGCGCATTACGTATACTACTACTATGTTGTAGTCTGGTCTGAAATTGGTTGGTGCTTCCCCCCAAAAAATGGACTGCTAGCAAAACATAATCGTAAAATTTGACTGTAATCCCTGCCAAGAAATTTCCAGGGGAGTGCAGGGGGGAGGGAGAGCGGGCGCAACTTTTGCTTACTTGCTAAACGGTTATTAACTTTCGTATGTGTCGCCACATGCGAAAAACTTTGCCCACACTGCGGAAAACCACTGCAACAACAACAACAACAACAACAGCAACAACAACAACAGAAACAGTAGCAAAAGCAACAGCAGCAACAATGACATGCAACTTTATTACTAAATACAGTCATATAAATTCGTATGTTTACACCACGGAACGTGACGCAAAACTCTGGCGCTTGTGGTCGTCTCTGTGGATGAAAGTTGTCTGCTTGTCCGTGCTGTGCGCCTGTGTGTATGTGTTTGTTTCTGTGTGTATTTTTGTGGGTGTTGTATTTTGCCGGGCATTTCGCCGGCTGTTGGTGGCAAGGAAAACAACCAGTCGTTGCCTTTCAAACTGATTTGCAATTTTATAAAGAAGTTGCGCCCGAAAAGCAGTCAGAGGATTACCATGCAGAGGCATGCAACACCAGCTAAAAACAATAACAGCAACAAGCTCAGGTATGTGCGGTGTGTGTGTGCTTTTGTATTTGTGTTTGTGTTTGTGTAGGTGCTGCTCCTCATCATCATCATCATCACCATCAATGGCAGCCACAAAATATGCTGACTGCCTCAAGTTGAGGGCTGACAGTTTTGTGTTTGAGGTGTTATTTGTTTTTTTTTTTTTGGTTTGGTTTGGCAACGTGTGTCCTGTGTGCGTTTTGTTGGGTACCTTGTCGCACGCTCGCTTCGACCTTTTGCGTTAAGCCAAAAAATTGTAAAACTCATTTACATAACAATTACCCAAAAACCTTTTCAAAATTGACAACGCACCTCCACCCTAAAAAAAAAAACAAAAAACACTGGCTTAGTCTCTGGCTGTAGTCACATGTTGCGTTTGTGTTTGGCTACCTAGAACAGTGTTTGGTAACCCTTTTATGTTAGAATGGCGCCACCTGGCGGCGTCATCACAATGCCATTCTCTTTCAGATGGCTTTCAGTTTCAACTGACACTCTACCTTCCCTCTTACGCATTCTCTGTCTGCACCATTCATCGGATTGTGTCCGTTGCAGTCTCCTGAATTGCTTCAACAGCTGACACGCCATCGTTTAATGTCCTTTGTTTTGTTGTGGCTTCAATCTATGTTTGTATGTCTGTTTGTCTGTCTGTCTGTCTGTTTGTCTGTATTTGTGTGGCACAATCTAGTTCAGATACGAACTGCATAGCACTTACAATTTCATCCAAAGTGTTCGCCGGCTCCTTCATACCATGACGTTAGAGATTCAGCCAATCTGCGAATGACAAAAAAAAAGAGTATTTTCAGAATGAATCCTCTCCTAAAGAAACACAATGGAAGTAAAAATGTTCAAAGAGGAAAACCCTGATTTTAGGCAAAAACAAAAGTATTTCAAAGTGAAACTCAAAAGTTCGATTTATAGAATATTTATCTCAAATGAAGATAAAGTGGAAAACAGGAAAGATCATCTTTAAAAGTATATTTGGACCCAAAACAGTCTTTCCATATTAGCTGATATGGTTATATATTGTTAGGGTATAATAAACAAACAAACAATCATTAGGTATACGAGATGGTTGGCAGCACAGGTTTCAGCTGTTTATGTTTGTGTTTGCATTGCAAATATACATACATATATAACAAGACCACACAATTTAAATTTGTATTTCCATTTTGGTTCGCTGTTGTGTGTGCTTTGTTACTGTCTGCCTGTGCATGTGCCTGTGCATCGGTGTGTGTGTGTGTGTGTTTGTATGAGTGTTGAATTGGCTTGTGGCTGCTAACAATACAGAAGAAAAAACACACACACACACACATACATATGTGACCTTATCAATTTCAAGCACTTGCCGCATTTAAAAAACATACATATTAAAAGCATTTTTTTGTAGTCGCTCCATTTGGGTTCATATATGACAGTTACCCTCTTTTTCTGCTCCTGCCCCACCCCCATTCCCTCCCACATCCCGCTTGCTCCCACACTCGGACTGTTTTATTTGACTTATTCACTTAAAATTCAACCAACATAAAAAAAAACAAAAAATGCCTTATTAAAATGTTGGGCCAGGTCCTTCGACATTTGCATTTCAGTCATTGTCCCTATCTCTTTGCCCCCCCCCTCCCCCCAAATTTCTCTTCGTCCCCCAAGAAAACTCCGTCTTTAAATTTTGCAGCTGGTGCTGCGGCTGTGACTGCTAGACAAGGTTTATTTTTTTAAATTGATTGCCACATAAATTTCATGTAATCTAATAAAATTTGAATTGTCGTTGTCGTAAATGTCAAACACACACACTCTCACACAGACACCACACACACACACATACACATCTCCTTCAATTCATTGCACAATTGCAAGTCCAGGGTCCTTGTCATCGAGGACACACATATACACTGTGAATGACTGAACAGCACTGACACGCCCACTCATCTCCCACTTGGCCCACTTTTGTGGGCGCTCTCGAAATGCTGCTGACGAAGTATCAACTTTGAACGAGCGATAAGCTAATCAAATTAATTCAACTTAAAACTTGGCAAGCGAATTTGCAACAAATTAATGTTATTTCATGGCTTCTTAAACTTGACACTGCGGTCGTCCCTACCCGCACCTTGCCTCGCCCTAGCAGTTGCCGTAGAAGTTCAAAGTAATTCATTTCTGATTGGAAGTTTCCTGTCAGCATTTTCTACTTTTTATTTTCTTTCTACTGTATTTTGTTATAATTTCTTGTTGCCTTTTTTGTAAGCTGAAAGAAAAGTTTTCTCCATGGCTTAAAGTGCGGCCAGTTTGGGTTAGCAGACTGTGTATGCGTGTGTGTGTCAGTGTGTGTGTGGATGAGTGTATCTGTGCATTTATGGATATACACATGTGAGAAGTGTGCTGCCAAATCAACTAAACAATAAAGTTGAAAATTCACTTGAGACTCGAAAGGAAATTGGCTGTTACTGATGCTGCTGTTGCTGCTGCTTCTTCTTCCTGGTTGCCCCTCGAGAGATTGTGATCAACAAAACAAACAAAAAACAACAACAATAAGTAACAACAGTTTGACAAAGTAGATCAATGTGGATTTGCGTATATTAAATACTCGCATGCAAATTGTGCGGTCGCCCGCAGATTTTTTGTTTTTCTTTTCTTTTCTCTTTTGGTTGCTCCTTGGAGTATTTTTTCTGCTCGTTTATTGGGCAAAAACTTTTTTTTGGGGGTCTACTTTTAATGGCGAAACAAGTTAATCAACTCAATAAGCCCCCAAAGCCTGCCAAGCTTGCGTGTGCTCTCATGGCGTATGCGTTATATACTCGCATTCAACTGTGCTCCATAGACGACTTGCGTCAGCTGAAAATTCGTGCGGCACGTTTCGCATCTCAATGCTCAATGCAATCGAAATATAAAGGGGGGCGCACAAACAACAAAAAAAAAATACTAGCATCTGCCGCAATGCCAAACGTGTCAAATGCATAAAAATCAAAAATTCACACAGAACCAAGAAATGCTAGAAAGACTTCAAAACAAAAACAAAACTTTGCTGTGCAAAAATTTCCATTGACCAGGCGATGCCCTGGTGCTAATCAAATGGCAGCTCTAATTGGGCGTGACACGAATATTTTTAGTAGGATATATATAACAACAAAAAAAAGGTAAAAACTGCACAAATTCACGGAATTCAAATTGGGGATCTCCCTCAAATCGCTTTAAAATGAAAATCGTTCTGAATACGAGAAAATTGATCTGTTTGTTAGAAATAAATTGTAAATATACGAAAAAAAAATACTTTAAATTAGAAAAACTTTTTTCTACTTCTCTGATATATATATATATATTTTATAATACAAAGTATTTTGAAGTATTTTCACTTGATTAAAAAAAGAAAAAGCTTGATTTTGGAACGATACTCAGAAATAAGCCAAATGCTTAGCGATTCTCTAAAATTCTGGTTGATTTTTTATTCTGAGCGCAGTCACAACCTTATATACTCTGCCACAAGACAGGAAAACAGTAAAACATACCGAAAAGAAGCAATGTGCGTGCAAATGCTGCAAAAGGTGGCAATGCATTGGCAAATTCATTGAAACTGTCAGAGCGGGGAGCAATAAGTGGAGGCGAAGGAGGAGGAGGTCGTTGCCATAGAGAAAATGCCAAAGTGCACACATCCTTAACTAAGAGCACTTTGAATAGCTGGAGCACAAATAGACACAGCAATTGAATTGAATTGCACAAAAACACTGATTTCATTCGGCGATGGAGCTCCACAAAAGACAACAACAACAATTACAGCTACAATTACAGTTACAATTACAGTAAGAATAATAATAATAATAATAATAACAAACAAATGCGACCGCCAGAATTATTATTGTGTCTAGGCTTTTGTTGGTTTAAGCTTTGACTGGATCCCAACATTATCCGACAGATAACTGTTTATAATTGCGGTAAAGAGCGCAAGAGCGGGAGAGAGGGAGAGGGTGAGGGAGAGGGAGAAACCGTTCAAAGTGCGCATTCAGCATATCAAATTTGCATTTCCGCTCAAGCGTTGCACATGAATTAAACCAACAAATCGCAATTTGGATTCAATTTTAATGAGAATAAATATTTGATATCCAAATATTTCAAATTCAATATGAATACAGTTATGGATTTGTGGCACAGCAACAAGGTATGCCCAACTATGAATTAAATATTCTCTCATTGCCTTTGGGGAATAAGAGTCTAATGAATTTTATGATTGTTTTTTTTTAAGCCATTAAGCGTACAGATTGTAAATTTAATTCAGTTAAGACTGAGGTCAGAATGATGGCTTGCTTTCGAAATACTAATCAAAGCTGCAGTAGCAGCACTATAGCCCCCAATTAAGCTCGATTATTAAGTTAATAACTAACATTTTCTGTACATAAATAACATAAATAATTAACTTTTGTTTTTGTATCTTATAGCTTTCATTTTCTTTAAAGGTTGCTAACATATTTTACTTGCAACGTTCTTAATTGCTTATATTTTTATTTATTCAGCATGGAAAAATTATTTAACTATGTAGAATATTTTATTAAGAGTGCATTTATCTTAAATATATAAATAAAAATAAAAAAAAATACTTTCTTCATAAATTTCGAATTAAAAGTATTGAGAAAATTGGAACATCTGCGAATACGCCCCAATTGCGATAAGTTGCCAAGATATAATGATATGCGCCTACGGCTTGTGAAATCCGTAGACGGGAGGAGTGGCGGACTCGGGTGCGCCAAATGACAGGCCACAAAATTGTGTGCACTTCGGTTGTTTGCATTTTGGCAAATGCCAGAGTCCCAAAATGTAGTGAGTGTGTGTGTGTGAGTGTAACAGTGTGGGTATTTACTGTGTTTGTGAGTGTGTGTGTGAGAGTGAAGAGCAACAGCAACTAAACATGAGCGTGCATTCAACACCTGCTGTTGCTGCATGACTGCAGCGGTCACAAAACTAATTAAAATAGCTGCGGCAACATTGAAAACAACACAACAACAACTCATTGTAGCTTTAAATATGTACATACATGTATGCATGTATGTATGTATGTATGTATGTGTGTATGTATGTAATGTGGGTAACAACACGTTCCGTGGCAATGCTATGACAAATTATCATCAGTATTGATGCATTTGCTGATACATCAATATCAACGCAGATGTATCTGTAGCTCTGTCTGCATTTGTATCTGTAGTTGTATCTGCAGCTCTTTCTGTAGTTGTATCTGTGCGTGTTTGGCAGACAACATGCACACGCTTCAGCAAACAACAATTGGTATGGTTCGCTGTCAAAAGGTAGCAGCAGTAGTGGGGAAAAGGGTGTTGAGTGGGGGTGGGGGGTTTTGGCCAACTCAATTATTTGCGTGTTAGTCATGTGCGGTTAACACAACAATTGCGAACTCAGCAGCTTACTGCCCAAAGCCAAACATACACACACACACACACACACACACACACGAAGAACATGTACAGCTAAAGATACAGATACAATGCTATATAGATACAGCTAGAGATACAGCCACTATATAATTAGAATCATTGAGCTGGGGACAGGCAAAAGTCATTTGTTTGTTTGAAGCAAACCACACACCAACAATGCTCAGTGTTGTGTGTCATTAGCGAGAGATGCCTGTGCAGAGTGTGCCACAAATTATGGCGGATGAATGAGTTGTTTCCGTTGGAAAGAAGTGGCAAGCAGAACAAGAGGGAGAAGCAGACGAAGCGAGAAAATGGCACAACTTTGTGCGCCATAAATCAATAGAGCCACTGACAGCTTTGTCAATGGCAATATGAATGCACACACACAAACACACACAAACACACACACACAGACACAAAATGAGCGAGCGGACTCGCTGAAGCAAAGCCTTACGAGACGTGTTCTCCAAAAAGGAGATGGCCACCCAAACAGCCCCATCGATTCGCTACGCTTGGATTGCCTCCCCCTCCTCTTTGAAGGTCATCAATAAGTGGGAAGCACAATAGAATATTGTTGTTGTTGTTGTTGTTGCTGGCTGTCTGGCTGGCTGGCTGCATTAGCTGCTGTTTCAGCGAGCTGTCAAAATGAAAAGCATTTTCCGCGCTGCCACTTTTCATGATTCACCAAAGCTTTTCAAACAGAACATTTGCCCCAAAAATTTCTCTGTGTGCGGCAATTTGAACAAATTACTCAAGCTTTGGCTTCGATTTGCTTTATTAAAATGGCAAAAAAAAACAAAAAAACAAGAGTAAAATAAAGTAAAATCTAGAGCCAAACTCGATTCACAATCCCCTCCCCCACCCTCTCCCTCCACCCACAGACGTCCCTTGCCCACTGCTAATGCTGCACAGCAATTGTGAGGCGCGCCTATCATTCGACATTTTTAGAGCCAAAAAAAAAAACATTTTCAATTTAATTAAAAAAAAAATATGTTCTTGTTGTTTGGCTTTTAGTCTTCCTCCACCCCTTCGCCAGTACGCCCACACTCTGCGGCGGCTGGTTGAATTGTTAGCTTGGCCAGCAAAGTTGGCCATGTTCAAATAATAATGCAAATTGTTTTGCAAATGAAATTATATAATGAATTTTGCCCCCTCAAAGTTTAGTGGAAGCGAGAGTGAGAGGAAGCGACTTAAGCAAATAAGCGGAGAAAAGAGCTAAGGCAATAAGTCAGACATTAGCGGTAGCACCCCTTATCAGTTAAGATAAATACGCGAGCGATAAAACTCTTTTGAATTTAGCATACTCTAAAGTTGAGCTGCCCAAATTGCAGCAGTTAAAAAATATGAAATTCAATTATTTGGTTTTTGTTTGGGGCAAGTAGATTAGGTTAAGTTATGGCGGTTTTTGGGCGGGATGAGAAACGACTCCTATCCCAACAAGCTTCTGTTCCTACTCGCCTAACTTTGCCTCGCTAAACTTGAGGCAAATGGTTCTATCGGAGAGGTTCGATATATTAGCGTGTAGAGGAAGTGCTGCACTGATTTATCTTTCATAACGGCAGCCACTGCAGAAATCGCCTTGAACGACGAAGTTGCATGGTTACCTATCAGTAATTGAGTTTGCATAATTGTTCGCAGCGTTTCTTCGGATAGGCAAAGTCAAAGTCATCGGAGGCGAGGTCTGGCAGGAACTGAGTGATTTCCACTTCCCGTTTTCATGAGGCACGTAATTCAAAATGATTTTAAGTGCTGCGTAAGTAAACACAATTAATACGTATTGTATAAGTCATATGTAAAATGATGTACATAATATATGAATATGTATAAATATTTGTATTATAGAATCTCTTGGCATACGTTGCTTGTGACTCCCCAATATCCGATTCAAATTGAAATCTATGCTAACGAAATTCTTGATTACTTCCGATACTCTACTTCTTGTTGACCTCCCTTTTTGTTTGTCGTTAAATTACTAAATGGTGAAATTTAATCTGTTGCGTTGATGAGTCAAATTAATTTATCTGCTCCCTCTAGAGTCTAGACCTTCACTCTCTCCCTTCCCGTTACTTCCATCCACTTTGTCTTAATCTATTGTAGTACTCTGTAATGATTACAATAGAGTTTATCATGTTATTAAGACAACGTCTACTAATTTTATCATTAAGGAGTGCATTTTAATCTTCTTGTCTCGGGAATAACTTTTTTGCAGCCATTTGTGGTTGGGCAACTTAACCAATTTATACTGACTGCTTTCTACGTTTAGTTTAACTGCTTTTATCTACGGATTCCCAATCCATAATGGACCAATTTTACAATTAAACACTCAGAAGTAACAGAAATTGTATAATTTACTTTACATTTTATAATTTAAAGTTAAAAGGTTTGAATTTTAATTTGTATTTCATTTATTTTACTTTTAAATTTTTTTTCCTTGTCGATTGACAGATGACATTAAATAAATAATGGAGATAATGGAGATAAAAAGAGACTTTTACCAAATATAATAAATAGTAGCGCTTCCAAATACTGCTGTTAAACCTGGCTCATTGTTAGTTTTTGCTACAGATTAACGCTGATTTGAGTCAAGTAGCAGCGATAAATAACACTCACTTTCGCCTCACACTCAACTTGCAGCGCGCGACAACCCAGTTCGTGGGTGGCAACCCTACTCAATGGCAATCTAGTAAATTATCGCTTTGTGGTGATGCTGTCACAAACATGGCACACTAAAAATACTAGTTGATAGCCAGCAGAACAGATGGTAAATTCCAAACGTAGTCACCCCCCCCACACCCCATCGCCTAATCGCGCCTATCCATGCAGAGGTTAAAGATACGGTTCCATTAGCAGACAGTAAAATACATACGTGTGTGTATGTGTGTGTGTGAATGGCTGGCAAATAAATCGCAGTCGACATTTGACAAGCAGAGCCGAGAAGAGCGCGACATTCACGTAATGCGAAAAGGTAACTGTGAAATACATCAGTTTGGACCACGAGTCACATCAGAGAGAGGGAGAGCGGGAGAGAGGGAGAGGGAGCAGCACGCACCGCCTTCCCCCGCCCTGCCCCCTCTTCTTCCAGCAGGTGCAGACGAATGATGAGTTGCGATTACACACATAAATACAGCAATTCGCTTAAGTACGCAGCTTGTCTCTCTCCCACTCCCCGACCCACCCCTCTCTATATCTCCCTCCTGCACTTTCTGTCTGCTCCGTTTCGATTTTCGCGGTCGCCATTGTTGTTATCGTTGTTGTCGTTAGTGTTTCGTCAGAGGCACCGCGAAAAACAGTAAATAAATAAATAAATAAAATAAAAAGCGCCCCATATGCGCCGCACACATTTGCAATTCAATGTGGGTGCTCCGACCACCACCCCTAAAACTCCCACCCCTTGCCCAGGCGTACATCCAACATCCAACAGTCAACAACAATGGCAACAATAATGCGAATTGATGAAGCGTGAAGGATTTGAGGCAATTGCCGGTTGAGAATTGCGCGGCAGACGCCATATCGCACGCACACACGCACACACACCAAACACACTCCCCCGCACACCACAACACACGACACACCGGGAGTGAGATATGTGTACACAAGCATAATCCTTATGCCTAAACATCTCGGTCTGCGTAAATGCAGGTCAAGTGGGAGTTGCGGATTTTCATTTAAAATTGCAATTAAATATTTACGCTGGCTTTGATGATTATGCCTGCCAGCCCAAGCATATGATTGTCGACCATGACGTACGCTATAATTAACTTTTCACTTGAGAACGGAGGAAAAGCTGTGAAATTTTGAATCTCAATAATTGGTTCGTTGCATTTCTAAATTTTAGTGGCAGTTGCTTTGTAAATCAGAGAATTTAAACAAAATATGTTCAATTTTCAGGCTGCTGTTTTTTAACTCTTACATTATCTCCATTCTTACTCATTTTATTAATAAACATTAGTATTCTAAGATATTGCTTAAGCAAACATTTAAGAAAATTTATAAATTCAAATAATTTAATATTAAAGTTGATAAACTGAATATCAACTAAACTGTTATGTTAAATTCGTAAATGTTTTAAATTTGAGTAGAAATTGTTAAGTCCAATTATGGAAGCACTGTACGCTAATATTTACATAGTTTGTGTGTGGTAATGTCAACTATGATAACATTTTTATGATTAAAACAAAACAAACGTCGTTTTTAACCTGCAATTGATTACAGTAGTGGTGCTCAATCCAATTTCTGTGTGGTCCAAAAATATATTTGTAATATGTGCTGGCTTTGTCAAAGGGAGAGGGGGAGGTGGGGGAGGGTGGGAGGTAAGCCAACTTGCTGCGTTTGGCAGCAAGATACAATTACAATATCGATAAAAGTGGGGCACGAACATAAAAAGAGGCGAGAACACAGACAGAAAACTAAAATTGCATTGTCAGCAAAAAATAAATTTCCAATGGCACTAAAATATTTTACCCGCAACGTATGCATATAGTGGGCAGCGGGCAGTGGGCGGTACTCAGTGGGCGTGGCAGAAATCTAACTCTTTGGCCGCTGTATAATCCACTGAACACTAAACTCTGATTCAATGTCCATGAAAAGTAAAATGAAAATAAAGAAACGCGGAAAATGGGGCAAACAGATGATGTGGAAATTTACATATCTTAAAGAGGCGCTGCTGTGGCCAAATCAGAGGGAGAGGGGAAACGGGCGGTGTGTGAATGCGTGTATAAGTGTGTTGTTGGTAAATAAACATGTTTGGTGGCCTGTTTAAGCAGTTGGCAGGCATAAATATTTGCAAAGCGCATTTAAGTCCGCGCCACACAATAAAGATAAATACAACAAAAAAAACAAACAAAAGAAGAAGAACCAGTAAACTGGGCCAACAGCCATACAAAAGACGAACTTTAGTGTGAGAGAGACAGGGAGAGAGAGAGAGAGAGAAGGGGTGGGTGTTGGGGGTGGTTGATATAGGGGCACAGACATAATAATAATAAATATTCAGTTCAGTTTGGGATTCAGTTTTTGGTCGCTTGCTTTTTGTGTGTGTATGAATGAAACTGCGATATGAATGAAAATGAATATATGAAAACCTGTAAAAACACCCACATTGCACTCTGTATGTATGTGTGAGTGTGTGTATGTGTGCGTGTGCGTGAGTGTGTGTGGGTATGTGTTCAGTGTGTCTGTAAGCCGCCCACAAGTAGGCAAACCAAATCCGAATGAACAGGGATTTGCATTCATAAAATATATCGCAGTCAAAGCAGACGTTGCCCCGTTTTCCCACACACACACACATACACCCCCCCGCAGGTATTGCTAGCAAGAACCGGAGGCCAAATGTGTGTGTCCCATAGCGTTGCCCGTCCTTCTCCCTCCGCTCCCTTTCGATGCGAGTATATTTTTGAATTATGCAAATCGCAAGCATGAAAAACAAATATTAAACTTTTCATAAAAGATTCAAAAATTAAATAAAATTTCTCAAAAGACATAAAAACCAAACGCTGTCGCCCATAGCACACACACACACACACTAGCTGAGCGTGTGTGTGTGTGTGTGTGTGGGTGGCCATGGCAGAGCAATAAGTACATGAAAGAGTAGCTAAATTCGGCACGCAAAAGTTTAAATACCCTTTTTTATTATTATTATTTAAATAAATAATATTTAAATATTTAATATGAAAAAATGAAAAATTCAATTTAAATTCAAATTTAAAATGAAAAATAAGTTAAAGAAAGGATATAATAAATCTTGGGAAATTAACATGTAAAAAGGTCCAACATTTATAAGTATATGTATGTATATATACTTTATGATTTCCGTTACATATGACATGATAAAATCCAAGTGCCTTATGGCAGGCTATTCAAGCGAGCATCCTGTCTGTTTTTTTGTGAGCGTCCTTCGGCGAGCGCATATTATATTTATATATGTTTTTATATATGTATATATTTATATGGGGCTGGGCGTCCGCATTATGATTGTACTTACATATGTAAGTACATGTGGCCTCCCCGTAACTAACCATCAGTACTCCCCAGCGCCCATCCGCCCCCAGCCTAGCCTCTGCAACCATAAGTGCCCCGCACATATGGCAAAAGTTTGCGGGGCAAGTAGACTGAGCAAAATCAACAAACCAAAAACTTTTTCTTATTTATTTATTTTTTTTATTCTCTTTGTTTTTTTTCTGCATGCGGACAATTGAAAAGGCCGGGAATGTGACTACTCAAAAAGGGGTGTGGAGAGGGGGGGGGGGGGTGCAATTGGGCGCGGCTGCATATGGCAAGAGTCACGTGCAACTTGTTGTGGTTCTGTTCTGTGTTCTGGGCCCAGTTTATACACATGTACAATACGTAAAGCACAAAACGCTTCGTTTAAACATGGCCAAAAAGCGATTTGGCAAACGGCGGCATACTGACGCCAACTACCGTAAGTCCCACAATTCCCCCTCCCAGCCCCTTCCTACTTTCACTATATATAAAAAGTAGAAAAAAAACTAGATTAAAAAGGACTGTCAAACTCTGTGGAATTTTTTGTTGACAGCAAGATTTTTTTGTTTTGGCAAAAATTCAAATTGTGGGCATGGTACGCAAGTGCCACGCCCCCATTTGTGGTTGACTTTAACTTTTAGTTTTTGGTAACAGTTTCAGTTTCAGTTTCAGTTCCAACGAACTTTTCTGTCGGCCAGTCCTCATTAGAATTCACAGCATGCAACTTTATATTTTTACTTATTTGTTTTGTTGCCGATTTTGTTGTGTCTACTTTTTTGTGTCTAAGCCAGTTGAGTCAGTTTGGCCCTAAATGGAACTTAAATATACTCCTAGAAGGAGGCTTATAGTTTTAAAGAAAAGTTTTAACTTCGATTAGGCTTCAAATAAAAGTCATACAAAATGGATGGGAAACAAAAAACAGAATTAATATGTAAAGTTAAATTTCTTTTGTAACTGTTTTCGGCTATTCAGAAGCGATAGTCACCATATCGTATTTATAGTATATATACAAAGATATAGTATATATATAAATATACAAATTTCAACCCAGTTCCACATAGAAACAGTTACTTTGAAAAGGTACTTAACATTTCCTTCTTTTTATATTTCTTTGAATATATTTCTTTTTTACTATTCGCAAGCGACGAAACGAAACAAAGCTGAAATTGAAACTTCACACGAATAAAGCAATTTGCATGAAGATCATCAGCAAAAACAAGAATAAAAAATAGCTGCTCAAAAGAATTTTAATGAGAGACGAGGAAAGACAAACACACACCGGATATTTGCAAAAGCAAATCGCACTCGCTCTCTCTCTCTCTCCCTTCGTCTCTTTCTCTTTCGCTCAATCATGAACTGCAGCCAAAAACAAAAAAGGAAAAAAAGCCAAAATGGAAGTTCATTAAACCGCAGATCAAACGCTGTGACGTCATAAACGGCAAATGATTCTCACGGCAAACTCAAACTCAGCTCAAACGGAGCGTGATGAATGTTTCGGGGCAACAACAACAACAACAAAAAGTTACTGACCTCACATTACATGCAGCGAAAAAAGCAACTGAAACGTGCAGGTTCATCAAGTCTTTTGGTAAAGAAATTGTGGGAGCGAAAAAAGTAAATGAAAAATTTGAGCTGCAGTTAGTCGTGGTTGTGTGTGTGGGTGTATGACGGGGGAGGGTGTACAAGTTACTAGCAGCAGCATAAAGTTTGTAATCAAGCTTTGCGTCTGGCTAAAGTTCGTTTTTAACACTTCACTTTTAGCACTTTTCGTTTTCGTTTTACAGTCGCCGACTGCGCTGCCCAAGCGCTGGAATATCATAAAATACACATAAAACGTACAGCAACAGTTGTTGTTGTAGTTGCTGCTGGGCCTAGCATTCCTGTTGACGTCGACGCTGTAATTGGAATGTAGCGTCGACGTCGTCATCGGCGCAGTCGCAGTCGTCGCATGAAAAAAAAATCAAAACTGGCCCTGTAACTTTTTAAAGCTTTTGTTGTTGCTGCTCAAAGCGTGGTTTGAAACATGTTTTTGAGCGCTGCTGCTGCGTCGTGAAGCTGCGCGTGCGTGTGTGTGTGTGTGTGAGTTTGTGGGTTTTGGGGATGCTTTTGTGGATTGTGTGGAAGCCAAACCGGAATGTGGCTCATTCAGTGAAAACATTGACGACGAAAGCGTTGCTGTTGTTGTTGTGGTCGTAATTGGAAGCCACTGGCCGGCAATCTATGCAGCAGTAGAGGCGGCGGCAGAGGCAGCGAGAGCAGCAGAGGCAGCGGCAGAGAATTGTCGTCGCCTGTCGCTGTTGTTGTTGTTAATTGTTGTTGTTGCTTGTTTTTCTGGTTTGTGGCATTCGCGTTGAATTGCGCCAGATTTGCGTTTTTTGCTGCTGCTGCGACTGCGCCACGCTTCATTTCTTGCGCTATTTGGGGCTTGGTTTCCAATGTTGGAAAGCGAAGCATATTTTCTGTCGTACAGTTTTGCAGTCGCCGCCGCCAATTGGCGACATGAGCATGGAATTTGCTGTTATTTCTGCTGCTGCTGCACTCAAGCACAAGATGAGGAGGAGGGGCGAAAGAAGTGAAAAGAGTTGGGGTAAAAAGTAATTATGGTGAGATGGCGTGTAGAAAAAGAATCACGTTTATACCGTTTTGTAAACTGATTTTTTCCTAAGCTGCTGCTGCTGTTGCTGCTTCTTCTTCTATCTCTTTGCTCTTTGCCTTGTTCTTTTTTCTTCAAGTGCAATTTTCATTGTTGCTGTTTCTTTCACATACACACATGAGGCGACGCTCATTAAATATTTTCGCTGTCGAATTTTTTGTATACGTATACGCATGTGTGTGTGTGTGTGTTTGCTGCGCTGCTTTCAAGTTCGACGCTCATTTTTTGCTCACCTTTTCTGCGCACCTTGCGCTGCTTCTGCTGCTGCTGTTGTTGTTTCTGTGTTTTTGTTTTATTTTATTTTATTTATTTGTAACTTATTCACTTTTGCTTCATTACGCAGCTAGTTACTTATTCATATATATTTATTTATATTTTCATTCTTTTTTAACATTTCAATTGCTGCCTTCTTTTGCTTTTGTAATTAATTCAATACACACACAAACACAAACACAAACACTTAAACACTCACACACACAGACACGGGGAACATTCGACAGTTTGTTCGCTGGGGGAAAACACGTCCGCAGACAGGTAAACTCGCTGAGCAACTGACGCTCGTTTGCCTCAATGGCGACTTTTGAACGGTTCGACCGTTCTCTCTCCCCCTCTCTCTATATCTCTCTCTCTGGCTGACACCAACTCCAGCTCTGGTTTCGGCTTGCGTTGGTGTTGACATGATGTCATCTCTCTCTGCGCGATCGTTTGTCTCGCTCGCACGCGCGCACTTGCGCACTCAACGACGATCAGCAAAAGTTCGTTACGGCCAAGAATGCTTTTGAATTTTACCTGTGACGCGTCGCACTGCTTGCTCCTCTCTCTCTCTCGCTCTTGAGCTCTCTCGCTGTCTTGTGCTTGTGTGTGTGTGTTTACCTGCCGCTACCTGGTTTGAGTGACTGGAAATTAGCTGAGTGCTCTCACACATAGCCAACTGCCTTATGTGCGTGTGTGTGCTGTTTATGTCTCTGACTCTGTGTGTGTGGGTGTTATTGTTTGCACACAACTCGGCTGTGGTCTTGCCAACAGAGGGGGTTGTATAGGGTGCTTATATTGACATTAAGTTGTTAAGCACTATATTTGCTCACTTAATGCAGTGCTAATATATTTTAAAGACCGTTGATGCATATATGCACACATGCTTATAAGTTTATTTGTAAAAACTGACATATTATTTTGTATATCAAACGGAAACAGGTTCCTGCAATGCCGCCAGATGGCGCTAGGCGGTTTAGCAATGCCCGCAACCATTTACAGTTTTGGTATTGCTGAGCTCTTTTACAGCCACTGTATAAATGCTAAAGTGCATCTACAGTTGAGGAAGCACTGCATTTGCAGACACTTTTAGCTATCAATAAGATTCGATTAATTTTGGTGGTGGGCCGTGAAATAAAATTCTAATTACACCTTATCCCAATTTAGCTTTTTATTTGCATACCTTTTTTATAGTGCTGCCAAATGTCGTTAAAAGGTCTTAAAACGAAATTACACGGCTAAGCTAGTGGCTCTTAAACTGCGGCAATGACTTGCTTTATGCCTGACAGAAAGGTTCATAAATCTGCCAAATTACAACAATACACACACTCACACACACATACTTACTCACACACACACATGGGAACATATGTCTGGCAAAAATATAGTCAGCGCATTTCGTCATAAAAGCGATTTAACAACCGAATAAACAAACCACAAAAATCTGAAAGGCAATTGCGGTTTTCCGCCCGCCGGCCCCCTTCCCATTCCTTCCACAACTCTTCAGCAAGCACACCCCCCACCCACCTCTCCTAATCGTGCAAAACGGAAATGAAGCCGACGCGTAAAACAAAAAGAAGATGAAATATACAAAAGCAACAACAAAAAATGAAACTCAACGAAAAGCTTTCTAACTCCCCCATCCCGCCACCAACTCACCAACTCAAGCGTTTTTATGGTCCATCAGCAGGCGGCTAATGCCGGCAATTAAAATAAACGGTAGCAAAGATGCAGCCGCAGGCGGACTGCTAACAGTACTAGCAACTCTCTCGCTCTCTCTGAGGACCCTTGTTCAGCTGCAGGCCTGAGGCGCTCCGGGGCCTCCCCGCCTGCCCTCCTCAATCCCACGAGTACAATCAGCAGTCTCGAGTGACTGAGCTGCTTCCGCGGCCATAATAAATGTGCGTTTAATGAAATTTTTATTCAATCAGCGCAGCGGCTTTTAACGGCATCTAAAACTCAAAATAGACAGATAGAGTGTGAGTGAGCGAGAGAGGGAGAGAGTGAAGTGCTTACCTGTTGATGTGTGATTTATGCCTGTATGTGTGTTTAATACTTATGCTTCTCTCTCTCTCTCTCTCTCTCTCTCTCTCTCTCGTTTAGCACGAGGAAAGAATGAAAAGCTTGAAGCAAATATAACGGGTTCAAGTGAGCGGAAACTAAGCTTTCAGCTTGGAATACTCTGGATACTCTTAAACAGCAAAGATGCTTTCGTGAGTTCAAATTAAGTTGCCAAATTAAATTAATATAAATAAATTTAAATAACAATAAAACTTATTTGCTGGCATCCTGTAAACTTTTTCTCAATACTTCTTTCAATATATTTCGATTCCTGTCGGGATGCCAGCCAACAAAAAACATATTTCAATTATTAAAAGCGTTCAGTAATTTATAAATCATTTTAAGTGACTTTTATTGTGTTAACTGAAGAAAAGCATGATTTATATTGCATTTAGTTTGATCCGATTGAATCGATTTCATTTCTCGCTTTTACTGAATACATTTAATATTGTTCTGGGCGCAAATTCGGCTTCATTTAATATCGCTTAAGCCTCGAATTTCTTTTCAACACATTTAATAATATTTTCAAGCTTGAGTGCGCCTTTCAAGTTGGCTTGGCATAAAGCTTTCTGTAAGATTATTATGCAAACCTCATGTAAGCATTGATGCTTTAAGGCTTAATGTGCTTTAAAGCATTCTCAGAGATTTATTGAGCTTACATATATTTAAATGAAGCTTTCTTGTGCTTTATTTGTTGAGATGATTCAATTGTGATATGCCTAAGCCCACTTGCGATTGCCATCCATTATATTTTAGCATTTAGCATATGTGATAACCGATTCCGCTTAACTTTGCCAGTCGTCGCAACTCATGCTTTGCTCCATGCCGCTGAGATATGTGCGCCGCCATTTGCATTTAGATAGGTTTTGTGGCAAGTCTTAACCACCCACCAGAAAATTTCCACATTCGTCATGAATATCCGGCGCAGCAACCAACTGTGGAGCCATTGCCATTTATTCATGATGTCACGTTGTGCCAGCCTTAATATACATATATCTTTTCCCAGTGTAATGCAGAATTTCCTTGATTTGCGGTTAATTTTCGTCATTATATTTTCGAGTGCCTTGCGGCTGCAATTAGATGCTGTGGTCGACCGCAACATGGAAAACTTACGCATTTGTACAACTTCTCACCCCTCCCCCCATCACACTTCACGCATTTTTCCAACCTACCCGTAGCAAATGAAATCAGAGAATGTGTGGTAAGAACAAGTACGAATGCTTTAGTGGAGGGAGTTCGACTTGTGAATACCCTAAATACAAGTATGACTGAGTATGTCGCATATTAATAATAATTGATATATTAATTCTATCAGTAATCGATTTTTATCGATATCGCAGAAACGAAGAAAGTTATCTATAAAAGAAAACAACTTGTTTTGGATGAGAACTTATATTTCAAGTGTGCAGTATCTAGCTCGACAAATGAACAGACAGACAGGCCTGTTGATGCTGATCCTGATTGTTAAGGCATCGAAATTAATTTGTACAATTTCAATGTACTCTTTTCAACCAATCCAAAGTCGCGTTGACTTTGCCACATTTCCACATTTTCAGCTGCAGACACATTCGCTTCTCAGTCATTTCTCATTTGTCTCTCATTCATGTCTAATGCGATTCTCTTTCGCTTCTCATTAAAGTTGCCGCAGAGCCGTCGTCTCTGACTTGGCATTCAATTAATTTCGCTTGGGTTTGTGCGGAGGGTGTTGCGGTAGAGGGTAGGTGGCATGGGAAGGGGAAGAGGAAGGGGAAGCGTGGAGCGTGGAGCATGCTTCTGTTTGCCAACAGGTGCGTATTACATTTGCATAGATTAAAAGATATCTGTGGATTTTGGGGCAAGCTGTTCAGCTCAGAGCAGCAACTTGCCACAGCTTAATTAAAAAGTTTATGCAACATTAACATAAATTTAATTTTGCGCTCAAATGGAATGCCATCAAGTGGCCATTGACCACAATTGAGCAGACGGCAAAAGAAGGTCAAGAAGTCTGCCTCTGCACCTGCCCCCAAAAATCATGCTAATATTTGGCTTATAACTGCCAAATATTGATCGCATTTGGCGTAGTCCCAAAACGGAAGTGGCCAAAAAAGTGAAGGAAAAGCGGCTGAGAGCCGTAAGCGGATATCTGAGACGTCTGCGATGTGGGTCAAGTAAATCAATTGACAGCTTTTCCAACTTGTCAAGCCGCAAGAACCACAATGACAGCACAACAAATACGAGTGCTGTACTCGCAGACTGACCGACTAGGCAAATACCCTGCATTCCACTTTGAGTATTTATTGGATACCCTTTGAATTGGTTTCATGCTGCATTTTAATGATAGTCAAAATTGTATTCCAAAAAATCAGACTGAACCGTTTTTCAAAAGCAATGCCTTTAATGGAAGGAAGCAGAAGGAAGCTTATCCGATCCCATAATGTATATATATATTCCTGACATAAGCAAACCTAAAAAATAAAAATTAAATGGAACAGGACACTCTTTGGAGATCCACCAGGATAAAAGTGCTTAACTCTTTCTGCCTGCTACATACCACTTTCCAGCTACCCCTTTAATTAGTTCGTTTGCGTAAACGGCATGTCCACTAAGGGTCTGCCGCCTGGCAATGGCCAGCACCTGGTTTGGCCTATAAATAAATCATGGCCAAACAAACACACACAGATAGAAATATTCGGAATAGCAACCATTTTGATAAGACATGCGTCAGGCATTTCCACACGTGCGTTGCCATCCCTTTCAACACTTTAGCCACTCCCCTTCCACCACTCCCCCGTTCAGTGAAAGGGCGGCCATCGCTGAGCGGCAACCTTCTGACAGCGTTTGACTTATTGTCAAGTTCTGGTTTGTTTACAGGCCACACAATCGGACACATCACATGCTCAATCATAATACAAGTTGGCATATTGTATGCATGTGGTTCCTTGCCGAACCACGTGACGTATACGCAACGCAAACATTTTGCGGTGATTAATCAAATTTGCCAACGTCTGCTTCAGTTGCATTTGGCAAATGAGTTTTTGGCTATTTAAATTGCAATTTGTTGTGGCTACAAAGACCACAGATTTTGTCTCAAACGTGGTAAATATTATTATTTATTTAATGTTTACAATTCAAATACACAAATTTATTGAAGCAAGCATAAATCAGTTGCAGAGAGAGATTTAAAGACGTTGCACAAAATCACTCAGAAATTAAATAAATAAATAGAATTCAGTCATCATTTTTATGCAACATGCAACAAAGAAGCAATTTTGTTTCGTTTTCTGATTTGAAAACTAAATTTATTATATTGAATTAATTTTTATATTATTTGTTTATTTATTTTATTTGTTTATTTTCTATTTTCATTACTAATTTCGAAATTAATAATATGAATAATAAAATTCAATATTTTATTTTCTAAAAATAAGTTTTTTGCATTTTATCTTTTCAAACATATTTTCTTATATTAAGAAATATATTTTTAAATAAATTAAAAATCAGCCTTTATAATTTAAAGGGTATTCCCTTTAAATTTCAGTCAGATTATTTTTCTGAGTGTATTGGCTTTTAATTTTTTATTTGAAAAATAAAGTGGCTTTTTTAGATGGCATTAGCTGCATTACCGTTAGCGCATTCGTGCTTGGCCACAATTAAAAGGCTTAGTTAACAACTGCAAAAAAAAAACAAATGCAAATGCAGATTTACAGATTTTGGGCAGTGATTACCTGGCGTATGAGTAATGCGCTATAAACAATGTATGAGCAAATAGATGCTAATGTTTACATTAAGGAATAAATACGTGTTGCGAAATTTATAAAAAACACACGCACAAATATTTAACCAGCGAACGAATGAGCAATGGTTAATACCAGAGCGCCAACGAGCAGCAACTCATAAATGTGAAAAGAATGCGAAGAAATGTACATATACATATATGTGTGTATGTGTGTACGTGAATAATAAATGGCTGTCAGCGTTTTTGGCTCATAAACAGGCCAACAGCGAAAAGAAAAAATGAAAAATGAAATAAAAATGAAAATGAAAATCAAATGCTGCTCAGCGAACAAATATACAAATGGCCCAAGCAGCTGTAACAGTTGCTATCGCTGTTGTCGTCAACAAAAGACTAACAACAACAATAATGACAACAACAGGAACAACTACAACAACAAACAGAACAGCAATAGAAATAACTGCAGTCTTAGCAGCAGCAGCATAAGCCAAACAGACAGACAAACGAAAGAGCAAAAAAAAAAAAAAAGAAGAAAACAAAGAGCAAAGCGCAAAGCGCTAAGACAAACAAGACGAAAAAGCAAACGAGTGCAAAAGCTTTAGCTTTTAACGATGACGTGCTGGCTGGGTAATGGCAGAAAAAAGCTTTTCGTTGTCGTCATCTAGCAGCGAACATGTTGCGATGCGACTAAGAGTCGCACGCAGTCGGCAGACGGAGTCAAACACTCGACGGCGCTTGCACGAAACGGACGCGAACGCGGAAATCGGAACGTTCAGCAAAAAAGAAAAAACGGACATTGGCCTTTCGCGCCAAACGCGACGGCCGCAAAAAATTCAAAATATATATATGAAAAATGCATTGCCAAAAAAAATAAAATGCTCATCATAAAACACAAAAACCATTTTATTGTGTTTCAAGTTTGTTAATTTGTGTCAAAAAAAAGCTGCTTAAATTTGGCTAAATATAAATAAAATACAACAAGTGCATAAAAATACAAGTGTTTCAGTGTGTGTGTGTGTGTGAGTGTAAGTGTGTGTTGGTGTGTGTTAATACAAAATTATCGACCAAATACAAAAGGCAATTTCCCGGTCCCGCGGGCTCATTAACTTCTTCCTATTTATTATTATTTTGTTGTAATTTTTGTTCTTTTGTTTCTTATGGAAATTGACCAACAAACGGCTACGTTTATTAACTGAAGCAGCTGCTCGAAACCCGCCAAAAGCAAGCAGGCTTAAAACAGGTTGGTTTTCTTTGCTTAGTTCAATAAGTTTGGGAAATGTCACCAAAAAGAACAAATAATACATAAGGAATTGGTTTAAGTATTGTGATTTCTTTTTTTGTGCTTATTTGCTTTGTAAATGCGATTGTTTTTCTTTTTTTTGACTGCAGCCCTTTGATTTGTTCACACGCTTTTCCCCATGGCATGCTTTGCACGCCTGCCCATTTTTCCGCCTAAATTCATTTGCTGATTTGGGATAATCAGACCCTCAAGTCTGAATACGAATACGAATACTTATCGTAAAGCGTAACACTGCAAAAAACCAAAAAAAAACAAACAAATGTATATAAATAAAATAACGGAAAAAATCGCTCATACGACCGTTTGCCTCTTTCCCCTTTTCCCTTTTCCATTTTTTTTTTTCGATTTTTAAATTGGTTTTTTTTTTTTTTTGCCCGTTGGGAAAGTTGGGGAAGTAAGACGGGAGCATTAAATATTCCAGGACATTGGCAGCCGAGTTTATTGCAATGTTCGAAAGCAACTGAGTCGCTGTCGTTTGTTTTACGCCCGACAAAATGCCAAGTAAATAAATACATTTTGCAATGATTATTTCTGTTGTAAAGCGTTTCACATTCCGTCGGGTGCCATAAACCACTTGACAGCTCCAACACCAACTTGAGGAGAGAGAACCAAGCATAAAAAGTCGAAGAAAACGGCCTCAATTGCAATCAATTTTAATACATTCTTAAAGCTCAAAATGTAAGAAAGTTTGGGTGTGGGATGATCTAATCAGACATTTCCCGGGCGTCGATGAGCCCAGAAATTTGGGTATAATAAATTTAAGTGGATTTTCATGTCGATTGAATAAGAGTATTATTGAGAATTCTTAACTGCACTTTCTGCAGGATTGATATTTCTATTTGATCGAACAAATTGTGCATTATGTTAACAGCAGTTGGAATGTAAGTTTAACTTCTGTTGAATCATATCTATCTCTATCTCTCTCTCTCTAGTTAGTATGCAATTTCATTTTAATTTTATGCACAATTGTCCATTATGTTAACAGCAGTCGCAATGTACGTTTAGCTCCTGTTAAGCCTCTCTCTCTCTCTCTCTCTTTAATAATGATCACGATTGTGTATTAAGAGAAATGAATTTTAAACTCCTGCTAACTGTAAAATCTTTTTGCATTATTAACATTTCTATTTTATTGAATACAATTGTGTAATATCTAAGTCGGGATGTAAGCTTAACATAAGTATCACTTCATATAACGAACAAGTAATACAATTTTTAATTATAATTAAAAGTCAGTAAATTATGTTCTGTTGGTATGTACTTTAATCGCCGCCATTTGAATTTTTCCAATGGTTTAAGCCACTTTATTCACATTTTCATTTTATGCATTGTGCAACTGTCAATTAACAGCAGTTATCTCCGACTAACTCTTGCTCTCTCTCGCTGTTAATGTTAAACTTTGCTGTAAACACGATCCTCTTAGCTGCAAGGAAATTTTAAACTCAATCAATTATTTCATGTTATCTTCTAATTTGTTTAATCTTTGTGTGCATTGCGTTTATTTCTGCAGTGGTGTTTGCAGCAATCAAATCGTTTGGCATTTTCCTTTTAGTTTTTATACTTTGTCCGCTTCAAATGACAAATTTGCCCCGTAACAATGTCAATATTTAAACAGCAACGTTATCTCTGGCTGTAAAGTGGCTAGCATTCCAATCTTGCCAAAGGCACCAGACCATTTTATGAGAACTGTGCGGGGTTGTTGAGTTCACTTCGCCTCTCTCTTCATCCTTTACTACTGCCTCAACATGTACAATTTAACATTAGCATTTTCGCTTAGACGTCTAAGCAGCCAAATGAGCTTTTGAGCTCTCATTTGAATAGCAGGAAAAACTCCTTATTCTGCAGAGAACTAAAGGAACCATGAGAAGCACTATCGATCGATGTGTAGCAGCCTGCAACCAGCCCAAGCACAAACTAATAATAACTTTCAAAAACTAAGTTTTGATTTATGTCGTCTTTCATAATTCGCAGCTGCTCTCAAATTTCTTTCGAAATTCTAAAATTAACTAAACAGCAGTCAAACTCTAACTTAGTCGAGAGAGTGTATTTAATTACTACTTTCTGACAAGAGAGCTTATATTTAAGCCTTTTAGAAATATTTTCTGTTAGTAAGAAATATATTTCTGATAAAAAGATGTTGCAGATGATTGAATCGATATCAGAAGGTGAGTGAAGAAACCTTGAAGTTAAATTGGAAGCCAGTTTAATCAAAGGCAGTCCATCAAACACTCAGATTTCCGCATGTTGGCACCTCAATTACAAATCCCAGAAACAAATGCGGCCAACTGGAAGAACTGCTGCACTGCGTCATTTGAGGCGCATTTGCTAATCGTATCGCACGGGGCGGACTCTTTGGCAATTAAACTAAAATGGCAATTGGCACGCGAATCGGACATGGCCACAACAACCGCAACCACGCCCATAAGCCCACACGCCCACACACTAATCGAAGCGTGCTGCACCACCGACTCTACGGTGGTCGATTTTGTGGCAAGTAGCAAGCGGAGTTCCGCTTCGGGCCAAAATCAAATTTGCCAGCTAATGCCGTTGTGGGCTGCTGGCCGCCAATTGAGTCCCAAATAATTGTCAGCCGTAATGAAATTTGTATGCATTTGCTTTGAGGTTCGCTTCAGCGCCTGTCCCAAAATTCAAAATTTAATTAAAACCTGCATTGGCCACAAAAAGGGGTAGACAACACAGGTACACAACGCCACTGCCTGGGGCCACTAAAAGCCTTGCCACTGACAGTCAGCCAAGGAGATGGAATGAAAGAAAGAGGGGCGGGTGAGGATGCGGATGAGCTAGGCTATGTTACAGCAGCTATCTGAACTCCGGGTGTCGTGTCGCGTTACTGTTTTGCCCAAATGCAGCTACGGTCCCAGTGGCTTACTCCATACCCTATACGCGTGCCAAAAATAAAATGGGTTTTACGAAGTTACGTGGCAGTCTTATATAAAGTCGAAAATTCACTCAAACAAAATAAATAAATACTAATTATGAAAAAGTCACCTTATTTTCAGAAAGTATGTTTCTAAAACGGAAGGTTGCGTTTTTCTTAATATAAGAATTTTAAGCCTGATTTTTGCGTGAATATTTCTTTGGATTGGGAACTATATTTGCCGAACTTCAGAGCTTTCCCTCTGAAACTGCTCCTACTTCCGGCTTAGGCTTCACTTTCTACGCTGATATGTTTGAGGATTCCTTCGCAGCGCCAGATTCCGCTACTGATTATATCGAGCTTAGACAGGAGACTTCTTTGTCTGCACTGTGAGACCCATCCTCTCCATGGATATTACTTGATTAAATCGTTTCTGATTATGGCTGTCTGAAAAGAGATTTGGCCCAGTTCGATTGTCGCAGTTGTCTTTATTCATTTCTAAGTTGTTGCCGTATTGTTTATTTTTCTATGCCACAATACGATTCTGCTTCTATTGGGGCCTCTCTGCTCCCCCTTCTTGTCTGCTCTCTCGCCCGCACATAGGAAAGCAAATATCATTCGTTGAGCACAGAAATAAGCACATATTTATTTTTAATTTTTATATTTACCTTTAAAACGAATTGTTGTTTTTTATAGTTTGTATTTTTAATGCTCAACATGAAGAGACTACCACAAGCGACACAGATTATCATGCAGCTAATACGCAGCGCAATTTAATAATAATAAAAAGAAACGTTTAAAAATTCTAGATATGTGTGATAGACAATATAGGGTATTTGCTGGTCGTTCATTTGCAACTGGAGCAGCATTACATGTTGTGCTGTAGCCTTTGTAGTTGGCACTGCCTTCCCGTTGTCCATAATCCCCCCTCCCTCAGCCACCCCCACCCCTGTTGTTGGTCCATCTCGAGAGCTTTGCTCGCCTGGGCGTGCATTACAGTTTGTGTATGACAAGTTCCGTAGCTTCACTTTGAACTATGTTTGCGGTGGCTGTGTGTGTTTGCTATGTGTGTGTGTGTGTGTGTATGTGTGTGTGTGCTTAAACTATCTACGTGGTACGTGACAGCGGCAAAGACTTACAACAATTTCAATTGCACAGCCCCCAAAAACAGTACAAAATGTTTGGGTAAATGTAGGAGGTGGAACACAGCAGGAGAGCAGGATACTAGACAGGATATTCTATTCGCCTCATTGTGAAAGTCCGTACAGCAAAAATGCAAAAATAGTTGCCAAACCTACGCACACACACTCGCACACACACAAACTCCTACAAATTCATGCTGTTTTCCGCAAAAGCAATTCCGAATAAATTTACACAAATATCACAAAAAGCAAAAAATCAAAAGTTGAGATACAACATACATATATATTCATATGTCCCACTATATACTAAACTTTCTGGCCGGTTGCCATTTGATGTTTTATTTTGTTTTGCGTTTTTCTGAGGCGCCCAATAGACGCATCTATTTCTCGCTAGTTTTCCACTTTCCCATTAGTTCTGCAACTCAGTCAGTCAGTTGCAGGCTGCAAATGCATAATTGGAAAGCGTTGCCAGTTCCCGCGTGGCTTAGCAGTTAACCATTAAAAAAAGAAACAGCAGAGAAAATAAATACTATGCAAAATGAAATATTATACACAAAGTGACAACGGATAATCCATGTAATCGATAAACCATTTTGGCGTCCAGCTGCCCATGCTGTGGGAGTAACAAATGCAATTTGCACAGCGAATCTTTTTCTCCTCTTTTTTCGAGCAACAATCTTGGACAGTTGTCGGCAGATTGTCCAACTGATTTTAATTCAAGTAGAATTTATTTAAAGTGAACTAAAAACAGTAAACAATTAAGAAAAGTGTTTCAAGAAATGTGAAATGAATATGATTTAAATGAAATAAACGGTTATAGCTGTAAATATGCTATAACAATTTATTTTTTATGCGATTACAAGAAACGAACTTTTTTTCTTAACTTTATAAATGCATTTTTGACATTTATTTAGAAAATAAAATTAAAAACTTACAATTTTTAAATATTATTTTAAGCTTAAGAGTATGACTTGAACGCTTAAAAAATAAACATGAACTAATCAAGTAAATAAAAATTATATAAAATCATCTGACAAGGGAATTTTATCCATATTTTTTGAATGGAATTTAACTCGAATTTTGTTTAAAAATATCTAGAAAACTCTTTCGTTCATTATTATTATTATAGTTGGGGAGAACCAGCACTGCGACCTATAAGGTCTACCCCCCTTTATGAGCCTACAGCTCTTCCATCAACCCCAGCTCCTGCACGATTGCCAGGATCTTTGTTGGGTTGAGGGTTTCTATGTACTTGGGACTCTGGACATGCTTTCCTTGGATGCTGCATCTCTTCCTAATTAATTAATAAGGATTTCTCCTCATGTCCACAAAACCTGCATACGTTGCTGCTATAAATACCTAATTTGGTTAGGTGACTTCTCAGTCTACAATGTCCTGCCAATAGACCGGTGAGTATTCTGAGTCGGTTCTTCCCCATGGATATCATTTGCTTAAATCGCTTTTGATTGTAGCCACCTAGGAGACTTCTGGCTTGTCGGAGTCCTGGTACCTCTGCCCAGCTCCGTTCCCGCATCTGCCTGCTGTTGTGTGTCTTCCTATGCCACAATACGGTTCAGGGCATTTTATTCCTTAATATTACTACAAAATTGAAAATATTACTTAAGCGCTTAATAACTTGACAAGGTCTAAAGCCGTAATAGCCCGTATTTATATAAATCCAAGCAAAACTGGAGTTTATATAAATCGAACAAAATGTTTGTTCAACCAGTTCAGCTTCTAAAAAAAGAAATTGCACTCTATTCAAGTAAATTCCAGGAATTTGATCAGTTCTGAATAGAGAAGTAACTGTAGGTAACTGAGGAGCGCATAAAGCAAAACAAACAAATAAATGCCGAGTTTTATATACACAAAAGTGCGCCGAGAAGTGGGCGAAATCAAACGCAGCAAAAGACCCTCAGCATATGCTCCACAACGCTAAGGAATGCTTCAGCATAAGGAAGACAGACAAACAAACACTCGTATAAACAACAGTCTGTCAAGTTCAGACACACACACACACACACACACACACACACAAGCACACACACAATTGGCGGGCAATGAGTGTACCGCGAGAAAAATGGCAAAAATTTTCCAATTTATTTTGTACTCAAGTTAATTATGACATACGCACATTAACACAGATTTCACAAAGGATATTTGCGATGGGAGACTCCTGGTGGGGCTGATCAGCGAGGGGTGACGGAGACGGAGACGAAGCGCGAGGGGAAACTGTCAGAAAACTAAATGAAGTGAATTTTTGTGTAAACATCTGGGCCCGCCGGCATTGAGTTGGCCAAATTGAAAATAAAACAAACGCCGTCGACGGTTTGTGTGCGCCTTAAAGTATGCTGCTTACAATATGCACAGCAAGTAAACAGGACACACACAAAGAGAGAGAGAGTGAGTGAGAGTGAGAGAGAGAGAGATAGACGCCCACCTACATGTGTCATAATCAACATAAAAGACGTTAAGTTTAAACTAAGCAGACGCCAATTTGAGCAGCGTTGTTGTTGCTGTTTTTGCCGTTTTTGCTGTTGCCTTGTCGATTTGTGCATCGTTTTGGAAAATCTTCGACAAAAATAACATTTAGCCAGGCATTCGCTTGGCTGCGGCGCCTCCAGCCTCATCGATTTATTTAGCATTTACGAACAGCATAAAGCTGCAACTTGAGATGGGATTTTGTGCTTCGATGAGGGAATATTGGCAAATGAAATTCTCATCGAGAGGCCACCTTGTTAATTGACAAACGAAAATGTTTAATGTGTAGCATAAGTATAAGTAAAAGAAATAATTAAAAATATATATATATATATATATATATATATATATATATAATTATATTCATTGAAAGTCCACAGTTCAACTGAAATCGGATTAAATATTAAATATTCCATGACAAATATGGCAACATTAATAATTAGCACAATAAATTCATTTTCATTTTACCTATTTAATGTGAACTAATCACAGACCACAAATTTTCAAAGTTTTCACAAATCTCCGACAACTTTAAGTTGGTTAAAAGAGGCATGCACAGGATACACGCACAGGATTGTGGAGAGCTCCATCAGGCCATAGGCTCGGCTAGTTTATGGGGGTTGTTGGCAGCGGAGGAGATAAAGTTTCTCGAGGAATTCCAAAGCGGAATTTATGTCGCACACTAAGTAGTGTTGATAATTCCTGCTGAGTAATATTTTGCCAACTAGGCTTCCATTGCAAAGTGAATCATCTCTGCAGCCACATATGCTGTGCGACAAATGTTAACATAAATTCTACACCATTTCTAATGCTAAGCACATAAAAAACGACCATAAGACAAATCTTAAATATATATAGATAATATATATAGTAGATACATATGAGCAAATGAGCCGCGTGCCAAATGGCTTCAGTTTTTTATATTTTTAGGTATATATTTTTCTATATATTTTCGCTTGCAATTAAAATTCTCATGCGAAATTTATACAGGCAACAAAATTTTCTTTCTTCGTCCTAAACAAATAGATGGAAATAATATTACTGATGACAACAACAACAAAATGATATAAAAACAAAAAACAGCAGAAAAGCGGATAAAAAGAAAGCGAGCAAATAAAGAAGAGGAGCAGCGGCAGCTAGAGCAAATAGCCCACACATAACTTATGCCTGTCTACGCGGCGTATGTGTAATAAAAAATTGTTGTGCTGCCACAGATGCTCTCGGCAAACCGCCAACGAACAGCCGCAATGATAGTGATAATGTTAATGTTGATAAGCATGTTAGAGGCAGAATATCATAGAGAAAGAAAGAAAAAACGAGTCGCGACAAAAGCACAACAATAGACACAATGGAGGGGGAGGGGCTAGCAAGGAGCAACGAGTGGCGGAAGAGACAACAAAGTTGCGTCCTGACCTTTGTGACAATGCCTGTGGGCGTGCCTCAGTTGACCCCCTTTTCGCTAGCCATTGGAATTAATTTTATCGTCAGCATGCAACAGGTGTATGAGTCCAGGTGTGTGGGGAAATGTGTGTGTACGCGTGTGTGTGTGTGTGTGTGCGTGTGTATGTGCGTGTGTGGCCATGAAAACAAACGGCAAACGCCCTTCCACAGCAGTAGCAGCAGCAGCAACAATAGTAAGAACATTGAACATAACATGAACAGACATTTACCAAGCACACACGCATCTCATCCACAACAACAAAAGCCAACTGAGAAACAACAACAACAACAAACACAACAACAACAACAACAGCACAAAACTGTCTCTTTGGCTAAAGCTGTTGAGAGAATGTGATATATTGTTAACATGATAGTGCAAGAATATTGAGAAAATAACATGCACTTTAACTTGATAGAAGTCGAAACAATTTCCCTGATCTTAAAGCCTATCGAATAGCGCTTAACTTTATCGTATAACGGTTCATTGTGAATTAGTTTAATTAGCTTAATTCGTATAATGCTTTATATTAAATTGTTATAATAAATGTGTCCTGGTCTATCTAAGCTTGACTCAACTTCCCCTTAAAAAACTTGTTCTGCAACTTCTTTTAATAGTTATTTTTGAAAATGATGAAGCTCCTATGTTTAGGTTTCAAAAACATATTAATTAAATTTCAAAAAAATCAACCATTAGGTAAATGTATAGTCTGGTTTCTACAAAAAATCACACACTTCGCTTTTTTTTAAATATACTTTCTGAATGAGTTAGCCTTGACGCCAAAAAGTATGGTAATTTTGTTATATTCAGTTTTGGTTATGACTTGTCCTCAAGATTAACACTGCTTATCTAATTCAAAATTAGTTAACACCAATTTATAAGCTGTAAATTACTTGTTTGGCTTAAGAAAAGCGCTTAAACACAGCTCACGATTAGCTTTTTACGTTAACATCGTTCTGCTGCAGGCTACGGTATAAGGTCATAGTTTTGACATTCGTTTAAAAACAGGACAACAGTTGGACATGTGGACAGGTGGACAGGTGTCACAAGCTCTGCTCACCGAGCTCGGTCGACAAACGGCAATGCTCTCTTGGCCAAGCCAGTTGGCAGGGGAAGACCACACAATATCGGCCGGCAGTTATCGGCTTTTGTCAGGTTTATCTGTGCCAGTAACAATGATAAAAAGTGGCCTCCTACGCAGTTTGTGAGAATATGTCTCTGTATGTATGTGTGTGTGTGTGTGTGTGTGTGTGTGTGTGTGTATTTCTGATAACTTAAGTTGCCTGGAATCGGGCACAGCTGTCAACGATGTGCAACGATGTGTATATATATTTTTGTGTGTGGCTGTTGTGGCAGCTGCCGCTTCAATGAGCTGCTGCTGCTTCTTCCGTTCGATAGGTGGGCTGATTAACCAATATGCGGCCAAATATTGGAGTTGGCATTATATTTATGCTAATAGAACGACAATTTGCTGTTGGTCGTTGTCGATTTTTGCCTGTGATAAATGTGTCCCGAAAGTTTCGTAATAATCGCAAACCACAAAAAAAAAGTAACACACAATGCACCATGTGGTGGCACAAAGCGACCGAAATATGTCCAAATGCGACTCTATTGAAAGACAAGCTGAAAATCTCCATCAAGGCCAACACACACGTGCCTGCTCCCTCCTCTCCGCTCCCCCCTCTCTCAGGGCCAATCAAGTCGAGTCAACGCCTTACTGCAGCCATTGTCGGTCAATTAGAGGCATCGCCAGCTCAGCTGCTGACCATTTTGATTCGCTAGCAGAGGATATTACCAATTTCTCTTATGTTGGCCAAAAACAGAGCACAATTTAATTAAGCTAATAATTAAACTCAATTTAATAATAATAAAATAAAGTAGGTAGTAAATCTGAGGGTATTACAATCCAATAAATATATATTATAAAAAAAACCCAATAAAACCCAATCTGACGAAAAATTGTTAAACATCCTTAACAAGGAGAGGAAATCGTTAGGGAGCAAGAGAGTGTCAGTTAGAAGGATAAACACTGAGAGAGAAGTCTCTGAAACTCTGAGCTGAGATAGGTTTACCACAGTTAAGCATGCTCAGATATTTGACGAGGATATCTTAATATCGAAAATTTAATTCGTCGAATTATTATTTTGTCAAGATCATTGACATTAATTTCATATGACTACCATTGATACAATCAAGCTGACTTTCAGCAGCTGGAGTTAAGTTTGCAAAGGGTATGCAATGTGCGGTATGGCAGAAATAGCTCTTTTTTCTTTGTGTTATTTTTATTGTTGTGAGGCCTGTGGCATGATTTGAATGCAAACAAGGCAGCTGCCACTGGCGAGTTCATCTGCAACAGTTTCATGCACGACTGAGTGGGTCAGAAGCTGAGGCCCATTTTATCCCTTGTTATACTCTTACAAAAGCACATTTGAACTTTGTAATGAAATGTGTACACTAAATATATTCTATATATATATATATATATATATATATATTATCTGATTATGATTAGTAACTCATTGTAAAGTTATTTGCCATTTGGCCTTCGGCGAGTCTTGAATACTTGTTTTAGACCATGTCATGCAGTTGTCTACTTTCAGAAATAAATCATCCTGAAATTTCGAAAATATTGTTATTATATTTTTATAAATAATTTCCTAATATACGAAAGAAAATCATAAAATTAGAAAAGTAAATGCAAGTCCTTATTTATAAAACAAATGCAACGTGAAATTAATAAAGGAAAATTTGAGAAATATGCTTTTTGAATAGTCAGCTGAGTGTGGCTAGTTTCTAATATTCTTGTCGATTTTCTTTCTAGGTTTCTTTTTGACAATGTATCTCATCCAAACTATGAGCACTACTGATGAATATTTGTTTACTCCTAAAATTGATTTCTTTTTTAAAATTTGGATTTCAGCAAAAGAGCATGTGAAATTCGGCTTTCGCAGTTTGCTTCTTGCTGGCTGCTGTTGCTTGGAATGCATCGCTGAATTCTCGCAACATGGCAAATCAAGCGTAAAGTCACAAGATGACAATGCCTGAGGAGAATAAGACCCTTTTTGTCTGCTTATCGTCAGACCCAAGTTTTTGGGGGCCAAGCTTAAAGGGTTTTCTTTTGTATTTTATAAAGCATACGCAGCGTGCGCCGCGCATAAACTTTCCTGCAGTATTTACCTACTTGTCCTTAGTGTATAGGTGTGCGTGTGTGTGTGTGGGTGTGGGTGTGTCTGGGTGTGTATTGTGCTTATGTGTGTGTATATCTCGTGAGCTGCTGCCAACGCTAAGCCGCTTTAAAGTGCTGCCAGATGTCTGAAAGTCAACGCAAATAACGCGTTTTCGTAATTATTTACGTTTTAATCATTCGAAAAAAAGTTAATTGCCACGAAGCCGAAAAGAAAGAAATGACAGCAAAAGTTAAACAAGAAGCTGCTTGACTTTCAACTCCTTGCGAAGTGGCTCAGATGGCCAAGATGTAAGAATTTATAATATGAAAGTCTTCTTTTTTCATTTGGCCTAATCTCTGGTGGGTCAGCTTCACAAAATGTTCGGGCTTAACTAAATATATGCAGGTATTATTTTCAAGGATTCCTGTTCGCCGGATTAGGATAAAAATATAGTTGCGGATGTTAAAATACGTACATTTAGTAAAAGTTTATAAACATGCTTGAGCTGCCTGGCTATTGGACCTAAATTGTTTTCAGAGATTAAAATATTACATTGAAATTCATGTTCCTTGTCTACACAGACTTAAGTTCTTAAACCGTATATTTTGGCTTTAGTCTCATATATATGCCAGATTTAATCAACTCTAAATAAGCGAGAGCGTTCGAAACATATATTTTTCTGTAGCAAAGACCATCCATTAGCAGGCTTTAAAGATGAAATGTACCTAAACAACTGCATGCCTTCGAAGAGGAGCTGTTCATAACTCGTGCAGGCGACAGCTCGTTAAGTGTTTGCCAGCAACAGATTCAGTGGGCATCATCTTGCAGCTGACGAGGCACGCTCCGAATTGCACTTAGGCAGAGGGACAACTAACTGACAACAGCTAACAGACAGCGCGGTGTTCGTGGCATTTTGAGTCTGGGAGACTAAGCCACTTTGGGGCGTAATTCGATTAGGCAGGACTAAAAAGCAGGTCAGTGGGAATGAGGGGAGAGGGGAACAGGAAGCGAGCAGAGATTGTGGCAGAGAGGTGCTGCCTGAGCACGGACATGGATACATTGTCGGCAGCTGATGATGCATGTCTAAGTAGGAGCAGGAGCAGGAGCAGGAGCAGGAACAGGAGCCTAAATAGATTACAAATATGTTTTGGTTGTCATAATGCTCAAGACGCGATGGCAATCATTGCTAGCCATCTTCATTATTACCATGGCTCTAGTTAGTTATTAGGCAATTGGCTTAAAGTTGACTTCTAAATTTCGATTTCGTTTCATTTAGTCTGATTACGTGAATTAGGGTCAATTAAACTGCAGAGCTCTCCCAGGACCAAGGTGAAGAACGACGAAGAACTCTGTCCATCCATGCTCCATCTTTCGCTGGCATTGTTTCAGTTGCAACACTGGCTGCCACTTGAGACATGCTAGATTACCACGCCCAATCTCTGCGTCTTGCTTATTTACAACATTAATTGTGAAATGTTTAGAGGAACGAGAAAGTTCCGTTTGTCGGCCACGCTTTACGCATGTTGCAAGCAACTTGTTCGAAAGAAAGCAAAACATATCCAAATAAAAATGTATTTTTAGAGAGAAAAAAAAAACGGCAGAAAATATACGTGATCAAAAACACGGACACGGACACACTTTAGCACTCACAGCGAACCACATGATATATAAACACACACACTCGCGCACACACACACTCGCACACACACTAGACAGTGTGTATTGAGTTCAGACAACGGCACCCAAATTCGATTGGGGAAGCGAAAGAGTTGGTGACGCAACTCAAGGTACGCTGATCAAAGCTAAAGTCCATGAATAATCGGAGTTGCAATATTGTTGGCGATAATTATAATAAACAAAATAAATAAATAAGTAAATGTTTATTATTATTAGTTAAACAAAAACATTTTTTGTTTTGCTAAACAAAGAACTTTTGGTGAATGAAAATTTCAACTTAAAAAATTTGAATTTTGTGTACTAAAAGTATGCTTAAATTTCGCAATTGATGGGATACAATGTGAAGCTGTGCAGATATGAGTCGTTCTTGGAAGGGATATCATCACATATACCTGAATAAAGTTGCTGCTGGACATTAAAGTAGCAAAAAAGTTAATATTACTAGTCAAAATCTAACAAAGTGTAATTTAAATAATCAACTAGTCAACTTATCATATCATCAAATCATAATTTTATTACTCATTTGATTTAATAACTGAATAATTTATGTTTATATAAATTGTAGATATATATATATATATTAAATTTATATATATTTATTATATAATTAAATTTTATTATGCATTTTGTTTTTATTTATTTTTATTGTAGAAGTTTTGCCACATTTATTGAACAAATTCCGCAATTATGTAAAACATTATTTATTGATTTGTCAGCTGCGTAGCCAGCAAAATGGCAAATTAAATAATATCGCAGCCACTTTCACTGCCCGTGGCGTCCACCACACCACACCTCAACACAATACCTGTCTGCCCCCTCAGCGTGCCCCTTCTGGATGCGTGATTTTACACGCCATTTTTGTGGCCACTGTTCGACGCCCTGCGTTGTTCGGACTTTGACCCAGTTTTGGGGGACAGGTTAAAAATAAAATGCGACTAGTCGAAAGGAAAGGGGAAAGTTGGCGGGGGGAGGGACTGGGTGGTAAAACATAAGAGACGCAAGTGTTCTATGCTTAATGCCGAAAAGTGAAATGAAAAATCACACAGCAAATTATGTTGCATGTTGTTACACATTTAGAATTTTGTTTTTAAATCACCGAAAAAATTAGAAATTTGAAATTTTTGCATTACTCAGCATTGCGTTCAGTTGCGTTGTGTTATTTTTAAACCATGGCCGAGAAAACATATTATAAATACTTAGCAAAATATTTGAGAAATTTGTAGTTTTGATTTGAATTGGCTATTTTATGTGTTTTGCTTTCTCTTTCGCTTATCTTGTATTTATTTGCAGCTATGCACTCAAGAGTGCAACCACAGCAGCAGCATCACCACCACCACCACCATAAAAACCACCAAACAGCACACAAATAGCATTTTGCAGTTATTTACTTAGAAATCGAAGCACGAGTACAACAAGCACCATAAATATAAAGCCACAAATAAGTCGAGCGAAACCAGAACCAGGAAAAACTCTGCAAACAAAATGGTGGACGACATTTCGCCCATGCATCATCGCATGCAGAAAAAGACGCGCAGCGCCTCGATATGTGCCACTGGGGCAAGCATCGAGACGGTCATCCACAATATGCCCTCGGGCAGTGCCACGCCCGAGGGCGGCACGCCCGGCTACAGACGTCGCCGCCCAGCCACACGCTCCCAAAGTGCACGCATCACATCCGGCGCCAGATCGGTGAGTAGCACATAACTTTTGGGACACACTGTTTTAATTATTAATTAATTGACTGCTTATCGAATGAAATGCTTGCCTGCTCAATTCAGTTCTTGCGCACATTTTGTAGCTAGCATTTAGCCTTGTTTTCCGGAGTACATAAATCGTTAGCGATCGTTAACTCACTGAATGAAACACATATTTAAGTATAGTTTCGCAATTACATAGTAAAAGATACAGATGAGCAGACTACCTTAAGTCTGCTCAAAATGTTAACTCTATATATTTTCGAACATACTGAATAATGCATAAACATAAAGAGCTGCCACATAGTGGGGTAGCTATGGGAGGTGGAAAACCTTTTGTAAGTACACTCAGCAAAATAATCAATCAATCAATATCTCAACTTATGATTCAGAACCATGTTGCTGAGATTATGCTATGCGTCATACAGATTTGTTACAACAGCTCTTTTTTTGTTGTACGTTTATTATTAAGAATGAGTATTTTCAGATTTCAAATAAACAAACAATTTCGAAAGTTTATAAATTCATATAATATAGTTTGGTGAGTTCCCAACGGGCTACTCGACTCTCAGGCAAACTCTAACACAGCATCCGAAGAGCAAATTTGATGACTACATTTTGAATTTCAGAAAGTATTTTTCATCCGAAATAAGGGTTTGAATTCTACTTTTTCGAAACCATGAAAATTGCTTATGGATTTTGCAAATATAAATAAATGAATGTGTACTTTAAGTTTGGCTCATTCAAAATTTATTTGGTTTGTTTTCAAGGATTCGCCACATAAATGCCAAACATTTCTAAGATAGCCATTTGCCACACTGGGAAACTAGTGTCGAAATAATCGTAATATACTGCCTAAAATGTCTCCATTGTCTTCTGCCTGATATGTAGATCTTGGAAAAATATATTTTAGCTATTTTATCATGGGATTATTTCCAGTTGGAACCGACTGTGTTGCCAAGTTGTTGCTTTTGCAATTTTCCGTAATTGTTTGTAAATAACTGTGCTAGAGTGAAATTTGAGACACTCCAGAGAAGAGTGTTGTTGTTGCAACTAAAAACTATTCCGCACCAAACCTTTTAGCTGTTGGCTTTATTGCTGTGGCAGCTGGCAACTGGCAGCTGGCAGTTCATTGGACCCATGCGTGTTGCTTGGTTGCTAATCGGATTGTGTTTGCTGAAAAGTTGCAACCGTTCAGTGTTTAGCTCAGAGTTGAACAGTTAACCACCAAAAAATAACTCTTGCGTGCCACAGCAAAGTGGCAAACTTGTCGTTTTCATTTAAATGCAAATTTCCTCGAAATATCTACTCGTGTGCGATAATTTATAGTTTGTTATTTATGAATTGATCGAAACACAGGATTAAGCGATTGTCAACGGAAACTTATGGGGTTGCAAGGCGCTGTTTCACTTGAAACCAGAGAGATACTTTATCTAAATGGCTGCAGCATCAAGAGTTGGGCTCAATCAGTGAGGGCTTCAGTGCATTGATCATTAGATGGACGAGAGTTCGCTCACGCAACGACTGCCTGTTGGTGGCGCTTTCGCGGAGCAGGGCAAGTTGCGAACTCAGCTGATTCAGGCGGAACTCATTCTCCAAATCTGGAGAATCGACATACATTGCTGGAGGGCTGGGAGCTGGCTCGCTTTGCATCGACATTTTTTCGACACGCCGATTACATCGACTTTGCTGAGTCCGTCTTTTATTTTCGTTGTTTTCCTTATTTTCGCCGAGCATGGTCGTAATCTGCTGCCTCTCGGGGCAGGGCTGCGGTTCCCGAAGACAGTGGCAATAGCCAAGATTGTGCAGCAAATACTCTCCAAACTCCTCAGAAGGCGTCAACATCTTCTGATAGCTCTCGATCGCATTGATATCCGCCGGATCCAGCAGATGCGCACCGCAGTCCAGTTGCAGAAAGTGACTATGGAAATAGTTGAATAAATCCTTGACAAGAACTATGAAGAACTTGATCGGCTTGTGGAATGCATCGCCCTCTATGAAGGGAGTTTCATCATTCAAATCCAATTTGTTGAACGCACGTCGAAAGGCGATGAGATTTGAGCGAATGTGTTTAATGCCACGATTCATGGATAGATTGGAGCCGAGTATGATCTGATAGTGCAACTGATATTTTTGGATGAGAGCATCACTGCCTACGGCGTTGACTGCACCCGGTCTCCGACAGTGTGAGTCTGGTCGTAAGAAAAGCTCTTGATTCAGTGGATAGAGTGTCTCGACAGCGATGCGCTGAAGTCCAAGCTCCTTCAGCCACTCCCCGTAGTAGATCCTGTACGCCTCGTCCAAGTGCAGCAGCTCCGTCAGCACAGTTGCCTCAACACCCACATGCTTCTGTTGGATCACGCTCGGCCCCGGAGCGTTTGCATTCTTCTCATGCACTGAATACATGCTGGGATTCATCAAAAAAGTTGTCAGACGCGGTTCGATCATTTCACTGCCTAGAATTTTCACATAAGCATACAAAATAGAAGAGTCAATAATATAATAATAATAAATATTATATTTCTTTAGATATATAGTATTTTTGTTGTTGTTGCACAGCACACCTAACTAACAGTTTTAACTTGAGCAGTGATTGTTAAAGTTAAGCAAAAGCAACTTGTTTTCGAATAAATTATAAAAATCTTTGCATTTAGATGGTGCAAATGAAATAAGCTTTAATCCCTTTTCGTGACTGGAATTTAGGTATAATGCCTCAGTGGCATATTCGAAGCATATTCCTGTAGTAATCCGAAAACAAATTTTACAGTATTAATCGATTTGGACTCAAATCCCCACGGCGAGTATATTTTTGTTGCCGCTTGATAATGAATGAAATCGGAACAACGCCCGAGGGATGAGAGCCGTGTGTATGTTTCAGGGGGGTTTGTGTGTGCTAGTTTCTGTATATGGCCAATTGGCAGGACAACAGCTTGACAGTTTGCCACTGGCGGTAGATATCAGACAGGAGACAGCAGGCATTGAGTTTCACATCATAACAAAAACCGATACGGAATCAAATCGTGCCACAGCTCAAGGCGACAGTGCTGGCAATCTAGTAAAGCATGCCACGTGCCATTTAAGATATTTGCATGTCCCCAAATGGGGACACTTTTGTGCCATTTAAGCTGCGACCCCACAATGATTCCGTTATCAGCTCCATCTGCATTTTGATTGAGCTCCTGTGTGTGCTTGTCGGTGTGTCTGTGTGAATGTGTGTGTGAGCGAATTGAATTATGTTCTGGGGTAAATTCAATTTTTGATGCGATGCCGCACAAGGGCAACATCACGTGTCAAAGAACGCGTCGCACATGGCGTATGCGTGTTGACTCACTAAGAATTAAACTCCTTGGAAAAAAACCCCAGAAAATAATCTTCAGTTTTCGAAAGTAATTAATTTTAAAGTTTAAAGCGCTTGCCTTAAGACAATCAACAATTTTGTAATCTTGTTGTACTTCTAACATTTAAATGAAATATATTTGCACCAATATTTCAAATGTTAAATTCACAGAAATATCGCAAACTGCAAAAGCAATTTGTAAATTTAAGTAGATATTTTTACTGAGTGCTGCGAGTTGCGCTTTTCCTGCCACGTCCCCGCATTGTTATCATAGACAACTTCAGAACAATGTGCAGCTAAAAATGTCGGCGATGCTCTGGAAATGGCGAAATTTACGACTATGTGGCAAAGAAGTTTTCGCTTTATTCTACAGCTCTACTGCGAACAAACACACATGCCACACTTGGGCGCAACTGGCTGGTGGGCGTGGCACTCATCACCATAGCAGCAGAGCTCGCAAATGGAATGTAATGAGTTTTTGTTTCTTGCTTGCGTCTAACTTTCAGCTCACACGATGTTATAATAAGTTCACAGCAAAAGTTGAATGAGAGTGTGGAATGGGCCCTCAGCCGTGGGGTGCAGAGGGGGGAGAGAGGGTGTTGGCAAGCTAAAAGGCGACGCATTCCTAGATTGCCATAAAAGCAGAACAAGATTTTATTACGTAATTACTCTATTTAAAAAGTCAGTTTAAACGAATTTCTTATATTTGAAAAGTGTGTTTATAAATTATAATTAGTATCGCTGTTCGATAATCTCAAGAATAAATTATATTAATTAAGTTCTTTTTACGTGTTGGATTTATAATTGAATTGGCCAGCTTAACAGTGATTTGTGCGTCGAAATCGACTTTTTAGTGCCGCAATATTTATGCAGTCATGTGGACAGATAAAACACCAATGAAAAAAATTAACAGCTAGATATACTATGTGTATGTGTGTGTGTGGGACCAATGCCCCAAGGACTAATTGGGAATTAAGCAGATACAAAATGAAGACAAGCTAAGAGGACACGACGACGACGACCACAGTTGGCCCGGATCAAACGCACAAAAGCCGGATGTAATTAATTTTGTGCCAGAAAGTTCAGCCAAGTGAAGACATGCTGCATCCGTTGATGACACCAAAGAAAAACCTACGCTGTATGTACGTATGTATATGTAAACATATATATTTATATGTGTGTATGTGAGACCGTGCAACAATATTTGATTAAGTCCAAAAAGAAGCCACGCAAATATGGCACAAGAAGAGCAATTACGGGTCACGCGAGCTGTTGCCGCTTAGCTGTTGAGCTGCCTGCTGAGAGCTCATAAAAAAGGTGCTGGGTGCTAAGCAATGGGCCACCAAATAAACAGACAGAACTTGGCTAATGGCAGCCGACGCCACCAACATCAACGTCCACTCACTCACTCACTCACCCATCCAGCCATCCACTTGGACGACTCTCAGCGTGGCCCAATTCCGTCAGACACTTGACGACTGATGGCAGCACGTAAGCAACGCTTCCGGCCAGCTCAGTTCGTGCGAAAGCCACAAAGTGAGCCCGTCTATGAGCACCAGGAAGCTGCTTACAAAATTCTCAACTCGGCGCTCACACGTCGCCAGCGAGGCTAGATTGAGCGGAACAGGTGCCAGGAGAGAGCCGGCAGCAGCTGCTTAAATACGTTTTCATTGCGTTGTCAACACTGGCTGCTGAAAAGGATATACTTGAATCGAGGCGTGCATTTGAAACAATCACAACGCTGATTGCCGATTGAAACACACTTGCTATTTAAGTGGTGTCTTTTTGTTTTTTTAGCTGTATTACATGTTAAAGTGTATTTACCGAGCAGATGGAAACATCTTCGAAATATATTTATGCACATATCGAAAGAGCTGAAATTTGGAATTTCACTTGCAGAACAAGTGAATAGCTAAACTGGATGAAAAATGTATCAATAAATATTTACATTTCCAACTGCTTCCTACACTCGGGCAAAGAGTCGGCTTGAATTGTAGTAAGCCAAAATACTTTCAAGGATAATACACCCTATTATTCAGAAAGTGTATGTCTAACAGGGTAGGTTTGTTTTTATGTGTGTATATACACATATATATAAAATATATACATATTATACACAGATTCGAAATAACATAAGTTGTTTTGTTACTTATATTTAGTAAATATTTGTGTTCCTTAAGATGTCAAATATTTGCATATTTACTTTTTGCAAATAATTTCAGTGTATTCAGTGATTCAGCTTATACATATATAGTATATATTTACAAACTTTCAACATTTGTGAATAATTCAATCGGATGGAAAAAGTATCAAATATAAAATATATTTCCAGCTCTGTTTTCTAAACATGTCTAATTGATAATGAATATGAGTGTGTTTGAGTATGTCGCAGGAATCAACCTTGTATTAGGGGTACCTATAGGGTATCTAATTGAGCGCTCTTGATTCGAGTACACTTGGTTGTTAGCCTTGACATTTTACACCCAACGTTCGACTGTTTTCGTGCTAATCAGTCTGAAACGTCGCCTCAATGCTGTGCCAAGTCCCTCGATGCTGAGGGGTACAAATGCCATTTGATTTGTGTGTGTTGACTTTTTGCAATTTGAGTTCTTTGCTGCATCAGCGCATAAATCAAACACTGATAGCCTTACAGCCCCAATAGTCCTGCTCTGTGTATCTGCTCTGTGTGCCTCAGCTAGCAGGTGATTGATGATGCCACCGGTGATGGCTTAAGGCCCAGATTAAGTATACATCGCTTGGCCTTAAGCTGAGCAATTACTACTTGTCCTTAAGCGTCCTTTTTACACTGCTCCATCTTTTTACAGGTGCGACGACGCACCCAGGCTCAGCAGCAGCAGCAACAACAGCCGCTGCAGGACACTCGCTCCTATTGCACCAGCGAACCGCGTCTCAGCGAAACGGAGACGCCACCGCAGCGCCGCAAGCTGTCCCAACGCCGGCCGCAGCCACACGGTAAGCATTCGCGTGTGTATGTGTGTGTGTGTGAGTGTGAGGGTGCGTGCGTAAGCTGCTTTTAATGAGGCACAGGACAATCAACAAATTAGCCAAAGTTGATGACAGCTTAAAATATTTGTTCATTCGAGCAGCAGGCAGCCCAATTAATAATTGACAATAAATATTACAGTATAAATATCTTAGTGATGACAGACTATTTACAAGGACCCATCATTTAAAGAATTGAAGTAACTTGAAATGACTATCTCTGTCCCGTTATTGTCTTATAGCGATAATAGATTTTCGTATAAAATTGATTTCATTAAGGCTGTCGCTCTGGTAAAACGTTGAACTTAACCATTGACCCACTTCCGATGCGCACAGAAATCCGAATAAAGCACAAAATGTACTTATAGTATGTACAGCCCTTCCCCATCGCACTCCTTGAAGGCCCACCCACATTTTGTGTAAATCTGTGCCAGGCAGCACAACAACAATAACAAAAACCGCCTACAAAGGGGGTCAAATACAGAGAATGAAAGAAGAAAAAAAAACTTAACAATTATGGGCAGTGAATAACCAGAAAAAGTTGTTAATGATATAGGATTCCCGAATAATAAATACCCTAGAGAAAATAATAATTATATTGGTGACTCAGCCACTTGCCACACATAGAATATACAATATAGAATCATACATGACATGGAAGAGCATTCAGACAAGTTTAGAAGCGATTTCATTGTATTGGCGTCTATTTTTGCTGTTGATTCCCATTTTCATCTAACTTTGAGGATTTGAATACATTTTTTGTACATTTTTCAAAGTTTGCTTATGCTATCCGCTAAAATAATTAAATGAATCACTTTTGTACAAAACAACGCCATTTGCAACTAGCCAGCATAAAAACTTGAATCAGTGTTGAATTTCTTTCATCTTTAGCATTCTAATTGCGAAATGCTGACTCAGCTATTAATTTTCATCAAGGGGTTTTTCAAACTTTTCACCAACTTTTTCTACACTTTGTATAAAAAAAAATGTATATTCCACTCAGTAATGACATAAGAAAAAAGTGCTCTGCAATCGTTGATTGTAATGCAATTGAATTGAGAGACATTAATTTAATTTCACGATTTTGCAGGGCATAGAAAATCGAACGCCTTTCTGGACGTGCCCACAATGAACATGCATCACCTGAGAGTGAACGATGACGACGAGGATGTGGATCGCCTGCGCACATTCAGTGCATCCAAAGGAGGTGAGTGACACACATACAGAGAGTGACAGAGAAAGGAAGAAAAGAGAGAAAGAGACCAGCACAAAAGGCATCTTAGTCGCCTTTAATCAATTTTAAATAGAAAACTTACCGAGGAGGCGACTGGACAAGATGTCTGGGATTAACTTTTAGCAATGAGCAGCTGTGTCAGATCATCATTTGGCATGAAATTATTCTTTTGCCAATGTCTGCCGAACTTATTGAAACCTTAAAAGGTTGCTGCTCCTGCCGTAAAAGGATATCAGTGTCCCTTTGAGTGCCACTTAAGATAGCCTCCAACTAAATGCCATTTATATATTTGTGTCACGTTATTGTGACACCCAAACCCGAACGAAAACTTTAGCATGCTATTGTTTGAGACTGTGTGAGTGTGTGCGTGTGCATGTGTGTGTGTATGTGTGTGTGAGTTTGTATGTGTGTATCTTTACATGCATAAATGCATGTAGACTTTAAGTACGTGTTTAAGCTCAACTAGCAACACACTTGCATACACACATACACACACACACACACACACACGAACATTGACACCAAGTTATTTGTTTGCCCTAACAACGAGCATTATTAATTTACCAAGCAGCTGGCAACTTTAGAGTAGCAATTTAAGAGTACTTTTTAAATTATAGCTTCAGCTGCCTATATTTGTAAGTACTTCCAATATCATCTCTTCTTTATTTTCATACTCGTAGAGCTTAGATTAGATTAACTAATTAAACTAAATTAAACTTGATAAGATTACTTATTTTAAGCTCAAAAGATGGCATGTCCAAAAAAAAATAAAATCTTTAGAAAAATACTTTTTAAACTCCTTGAAAAACACTATAAGACAATTTATTGATTTTTAACTATAATTTCTAATTTTATAATTTTTATTTTCATTGCAAAATTGAATTATTTACTATTTCTTTCATTTATTTAAATCAAACTTAATTTCAAGCATATATTTTCTCTGAGAGCAGTTTAAGCTTCCAGTTAAGTCTCTGCATCGGCCGTATTGCAATTCCCTAAGATCCTAAGTCCTTGTTGAAAAGGGTATTCAATTAACGTTAGCAGAATCAAGTTGAGACTTTGTAACTGGTTGTGTCTGACGTCTGCTCTTCACATGCTCGCACAATTTGAGTTGAGTACGTTAAACTGTCAGCCAACCCGGGAACTGCAGACTGGCGGAGGACCTGATTCCAATGCTATATGAAACGAGCTGCATATTAAAATTCAATGAGGTTCTAGAGTTTACTCAACTAAATTGCTTTATAATACAAGTAAATGTGTGCATGTGCAAGTGGTTATCTCTCAATCTAGATGTGTAGACATACATGTGTGTGTCTGTGTGTGTATGTGTCTTCGTGTGAAATCCTTGCGGCAACATTGGGTGCGTCATGAGCACAAATTTAATTAAACTCAATACGCAGTCGATTCAAGCACGAGCCAAATCCCATCAATTATGTATACAGTCTGAATTTAAACAAAAACTGAAAAATTGATGGCAAACAATACGAAAAAAAAAAAAACAAGGGAAAAGAGTTAAGAATATTTCAATCAAGTGTTAAAGTGTGCGAAAAAGGGGCAGAAAATTTGACAGGCAAAGTGATTAATTGAAATGCCTGCGTATGTTGGTCATCAGCGTCAATCCACGAGAAGTGAAATGAAAAGCTGGCCAACAGCCGTCACAAAATGAGTGTGTGTGTGTGAGTGTGTGTGTGTGTGATTGTAATGGAAAATAAACTGGATGCAACACTGTGCCTGGTTATGATGACGCCTGTGTAAATAGAATTATAACTGAATGATGTCCACGCACAATCCATTTTCCGTTCACTATGTCCGACAAAGAGGATGTGTCTGTGTGTTTGGATGTCTGGATGGTGGGGGTTGTGTGTGGCGTATGAGTGTGTAGGTGTCAGGTTGGGGATGTGTGGTTGAATGTATTTCCAAATAGACAGATGTGAGTTAGATCGGTTGCTGGCCTTGCAGCTGGCACAACTCAATTGGCTTCATCTCAGCAAAATCTATTTATAAAAACAATAATGAAAATATACAGATTTTCCTTTTGCACATATTCAGCTGCAAACAATAGAAACGATTTTCTTTTCTAATCTTATTAATACAAATTGTATTAAAAAATCGAGTTTCAAACACGCTTTTAATCTTTTTAAAACATATCTCTATAAAAAAAGTATAAATATGGAAAGTGTTGCACCTCACCTTCTCACCTTAAAAGTATATTTCCATTTATACTGTACAAAATATGAAATATTTGATTTATGCAAATCCAAAATTACTGGAACAAACAAACATGTGCAACATGTCGAGTAACACTAGCCAAACTTGAAATCAATCGGCAATTAAGCGCAGATATTTATTTTCCTAAGCAGTTATTCATTATTAAAAAAGTTCGAAATACAATGTGAAATTGCCGAGGCAAAAAAAGTCTCGAAATATAAATTCCAGAAGACATCAAAAAGCAAAAGAAGCGTGTGAAGCAAATGTTCGGTTCAAGGAGATAAGTTAAAAGAAAAGACAATAAGACGCAAAGCAGACAATACTAGAAAATAGTTGTTGTTTATACGGCTTCCATTATTAGTTAAACAGAATTCAACTATTTTTAACAACATTTGCCAGTTCATCCAGCTAGATGCTAAACATACATTTGGCCATAAACTTGGTTCATATCAGCCAGACGCAGCACTTGATGACTGCCTCTGCCGAACGGGGCCCAAAAATTAAACATTCGGCGTTTGCGCAAATATTTATTGTAATGAAGCAAAGCAAAACAAAACAAATACAAATACAACAAACAAAGAAAAACATTGCTTCAAAATTCAATTTTATTGCTGGCAATTTTCACCTTTTGTTTCCACAGCAGCACACACAATTGAGGAAAATTCAAATGTAAAATATGGCAGCTCGCAATTGTGAATTTCAGCCAGGCATTTTTATTGCTTTCCTTACACTCACTACTCCCCCCTTCCACATCTAGCCCTTCCCCTGCAGTTGTAGCTGTTTCTGGCTATTTTTGCCATTAATTCAATTTACACAATTAATGACCGCAGTGAGTTCAGAAATAACGCCATACATCGACCAAAAATGCAATAAACCAGGCTATTAATGTATTTATGACTATTAAATGTACACAAAATACAAATCATGTAAACAGTCAAAACAATCATCGGCCAAATTGTTGGCTTTATTTCAATTCAATTAATGCATTTTTCGATAGCTAAATTTCATCTATTTGTGGCATTTTATAAGGGTTATATAAATTATATTAAATCATTTTAATTTATCTTGCTGAAGCAATGTTCACTTTCAATCCTACAAATAATTTTTGTGTTATGTCTAATTTATTTGACATTTAGTTTGTCTTGCGCCAAAGTGCAATTGAGATAGAAAATTTGAATTTCGAATACCTACCTCAATGTGCTTTGGGCCAAAATGTACAGATAAGGCTTAAAATAAATTTCAGCTAATGAATTTTTACATTTAAAGCGTCTAACCAATCTTCCTGTCTGCCTTTGTTGGCAGCTGCACAAAAACCATTTCAACTAGACCACAAAATGAAACAAAACGACGGGTTGTAAATTGGGCAGCATGTTTGCTATATTACAGCCACAGACAGGACGACAAGAGAGGTGCAGAGGGGGAAGTTTACACAAAAGATAGATTAAGCATTGTTTTCTAGCTTTTGTTTGTGCGCTGCATTTTGCTGCCTACGGCAGCCAACAGCAATTTTCGCCAGGCACAACATGGCGGATGAGCAACACATGGTGCATGATTGCGCATCCGTTGCGTTAACCCTTCACTATCTAAAACCCATAGTCCGCGTAAATTTGTATACACTAAGCCGGAAAAGAGAATGATACGTGTATATATATATAGCTATAGCTGTCAAACTGGTAATACATATTCTGGTATACCCGTGTCAGCTAATGTGTTAATAGAGCCCTTATGTTGAATTTATATAAAAATATTCTTATGTATAATATAATATTGATATATATTTTGGTTTTCCCTCTTTAAGCATAAAAGTTTCATTACACTTGGAAAAAAATATCGCTTTGAATTTTGGAACAAGGAACAAGAACTTAATCAGAAATGGGGAAAAAATCCAGGTTTTCCTATCCTTTTTCTAAAAACAGACAGTGAAAAGAGCAGTGTGCAGTCGATTAGGACTGAGTGCAACATTGTCACTTGCTTCATTGTTGCAATGCCTGATTTCGAACATGCAACTGATGGTGCACTCCCCTCTCTTTTGCAGGCATCATCAACCGGGGCGACTCGTTCCGCAGGCGTCGCTCGCGCAGCAACAGCCTTGCACCGGTCAGTCCAATGCATCCGCGCAATGCGATGGCCGCATTGAATGGCGGCGGCGGCGGGGGCAGCAGTCTGGGCCTGGGCAGCAACTACAATGGCGGCGGCAGCACCAATGGCTTCGCCGACAGCTCCGCCCAGGACAATCATCAGCCGGTGGAATTCTATCGCGTGGAGATGCTCGGCTCCCAGGGTGTGGGCAAACAGGCGCTGGTCTCCCAGTTTCGCACCTCCGATTGCATCAATGCGTACGACGGGCCAGGTAAGTGCTGCTCCTCCGATATCCTTAAACAGAGTAATCACCACACTCTTCATCCCGCCACAGAGTGCGACGAGGCTGAGCAGAATGTTTCAATTATTTTGAATGGCACCGAGTCGGAGCTAAAGTTTCTCACTGGCAATCCGGACAGCAAGGTAAAAATGGACAAATGGCCCATTTGACAACGTGTGCAGCATAATCATAATAAGTGTATAATGTATATACACTGAAAAAATACTACATTTTACCATTTAACAACGTCTTCATCAACGATGAAAGAGATCCAAATGCTTGCTCTGTTTTCTCAGTGTACACATAGCCTTAGTAATTGTTGTCTACACGGCAGCAAGTTAACAGCTTATTTATTTGTTTGCTTGTGCGTAATTGTTGTTGAATATTTCACCATCAACTTGGAGGCGCTTCCACAGGGCCACAAAAAGCTTAAACTTGATCAAAAGCCATTTGGCATTTTGTTCGGGCAAACTGAATAAATTGCAAATGCAAACTGAGTGCAACTTAGAGTACAGAAAGTAGGAAGTTGGGAATGAATAAGTGTGACGACAGTCATTCAAAGTTTTTGGCCACTAATTAGGCCACGAAATTTTTGCTTCACAGGAGGGAATTTCTGAGTTGGTCAAAATGCTTAGGGCCGTTGCCAACAATGCCTTAGAACATTACAAAACACTGCACACCAAAAAGTTGCACAAAGAGTGGGAATAACGTAAAGGTTGCCGCTATAAGTTTGGATGCTGTGGCATTCAACCTGCTGCTACGTTGCCTGCATACTTAAGTGCCGTTAATTACGCGAGGGAGTTTCTCCCTGCCCAGCTGGCTGCTGGCTGCCTCGTTATGCTTCTGTACAAACTTGTCAGCTGCATGCAAAAGCTAAGTAGACACAACATAAAATAATAATTTACACAATGACTCACTACAATATACCTGCACCAAGTGGTTGTGGAATATGAACTAGGTGAGAGACAAGTCCACCAAAAGCGGGCCTGTTAAAAGAAAATTCATTTGCATTGAAAACTGCAAAAGAGAATGGAAAACTTACAAAATATAGTGGGAAAGTGTATAAGTATGGGTATTCATTAGAGAGATGGTTAAGCAGATTAGTTTTTCAACTTTTTTATTGAAAAGAGAAGAAGAGATAGGAACTGACTAAAAAGCATATCAGGATAGGCATGCAAAGAAAGTAAAGTTTCTTATAGAGAATTTTAACTTTGTATTCAATTTAGTTACCTTTAGACCAGAGCTAGTCTGCTGACATCAGAGTTTGATCAGAGTTCGAAATTTCATGTTCTTATAATAGTTTTTTTGGTTAATAGTTTGTTGAATCCGCAGGAAGACTTGAAGCAGGACATTTAATAATAAAATGCACATAAAACGGTTAGAATATATTTTGAACTATTATTAAGAGTATTTAATCTTCGGCGTGCCTAAAATAATCATTTTTTTCTTGTATTTATTATTATTTTTTTTCATTTATGTTATTGCACAAGTAATTTGAACAGAACTAACAAGTTTGAAATGCAGTTGAAGCAACTACTGGGAATAAATACTACGATTCAAATTGCAATTTCATTCATGCAACAACAAATGCAACAGACTGCAAGAAAAGTGCGCATGGGACTTCAATCGAGCAAACTTTGATAATTGGATAGAAAAACTATATTTATGAGAAAAGCAGAAGAACAGATTTTTAAGATGTTGCAACCCCAAAGTAGACAAGTCTTCTAAGTTGAGCAGATCATTCAAAATTTGTTATGGCCTTTGCAATTATGAAATACATGAAAGATTTTCTGCAGGCGGGTCTTTTGCGGATGTGCGGTTGTTAAAAAAAATTAAAAAATAGCAGAACCAACAGACGCTAAGCATTTTTTGCAATAACTGCAATAAGAAGAAGCATAGCGGCGATAAACATGCAATCGAAATGCCAAATTGCTGGCCAACAGCCAAATGCCCAACAAGCAGTCCAAAGGGGCACCGGGCAAGCTGTGACAGTGTATGCTTTTTGCTGCAGGGTGGGCGGAGGTGGGTCTCTGAAGGGCGGCAGTGAAAACGTATCCTGAGGCAGCTGGGGCAGGGGCGGAGCGGATTTGTACGAGGCGAGATGTTGGCGCAAACAATAATGGGGACGATTAAGGCGGCAACGACTGACTGGGGATGGAAGAATGGGTGGCAGGGAGAGCCTGCAGCCTTGGCAAACAAACGGAAATGGCAGCAATTTATACATTCGGGGACACAAAGAAAGCGCAGCAAACACAAACCGTACGAAAGTGTCGCGCTCAAACAAAAGTTGAAAGTTGAAGGAACAAATAATAAGCAGTGAAAATAGTTAGCCAAACTTTTAAGCTGAATGCACACGAGCGTGTCCGTCAATCATAAACACCTTTGATACACACTATCGCATATACACTCACACACACACACACACACACACACTCGCACATACACTGATACACTCGCAGGCATAATGCGCTATGGCAATCGTAAATTCCTGCCAAAATGCCGGATGTGGCTGGCGTTGCTTTATGGTTGCTTTCAGCCAACAGAGTAAAAATAATAATAACGTGGCCAACGCTGAAAAATGCAGAGTCACTTCCGACACACCCACATGCAACGCCTGTCTGAGCGCCTCAAAGCATATACAAGTTGTTGGACTGGCTTTAAGCTGGCATTAAATCAGAGTCTGTCACGACAATATATGTGAACTGAAGCGACATTGGACATGTCAGTTGGAGTATCGATAAATTATCGGAATCTGCCAGGACAATATGTGTGAACTGCAGCTACATTAGACGTGTTAGTTGGGATATGTGTAGTCGATATGTGTCGATAAGTTATCGGATAAGCTGCGGCATGTTTGATTATCTTGTGATTGTGTATCTATCTTCAAAGTTTCCTATTGGGGAGTTGTAGTTAGATGGTATATGCGCAGTTATCGATAAGCTATCGGATAAGCTATGCCATTTGTTTTTATATTGCGCTACACTAACTAATATTATCATATATTGAGCTATTGCATTGCAATGACATTTTAACGCTTTAAGCGTGAACTCAGTCTAATATATATATTTGATTTAAGGATTCGATGCAGCACAGACAAACTTGACTTTCGATTGCACTCAAGAGCCACAAGAAGCTATCAAATGTGAACAGAAGCAGTTAAATTTGACACCATAAAAATCGAAAATTAGCTGCAGTTAGAGTAAGATGAAAAGTTGGGTCAAACGCAGCAGGGCAACTTGTTTGATACAGAGTCACAGAGAGCAATACGGATGCAACTTCGTTGCATCATTATGTGGCCAATGTGGCAATCATTTTCATTTTTACGACCATTAAGAAAAAGGCAGCAATTACGACAAAAGGCACGGCCAGGTGGCACTTATTGGCATTGCATGCAGTTGGACAACTTTTAATTAATAGCATTTAAGCCATTTATGAGTATTCAAAGTTGTGAAAAATTGTGTTCAATGTATTTATTGACAGGAGGAACTGGAGCAGGCGGATGCATTTCTGGTCGTCTATTCCTGCATAGACAAGGAGTCATTTACGCGAGCTAAACAAATCTTATCGCGCTTACAGGACATGGACCTGCTGCGCCATCGACCCACCATTCTAGTGGCCAACAAAATTGATTTGGCCAGATCACGCGCTGTCTCAGCGCAGGGTAATAAAAAAAAAACACCAAAAAACTGCATTGCGTGACTTTTGACCATAATGTTGAAATCCTATTGCAGATGGCAAGTGCGTGGCGTGTACCTTTGGGGCCAAGTTCATTGAGGTATCCGTGGGCATTAACCATAACTGTGATGAACTGCTCGCGGGCACTTTGACCCAGATACGCCTGAAGAAGGATCACAATCTATTGCAGGTGGGTTGGCTGCTTTAATTGAGTGTGTGTGTGTTTCTTCTAGACTTGATGGTAGACCACAAACATGCATAGATGTAACGAGCGTCCAGTTCCAGTTCCAGTTAGTTGATGTTGATTGTTTGATGGGATTAACTTTTTGCATTCTTCAATGACATCATTCATCTCGTTTGAATATCTCTGTCTCTCACTATCTCTCTCGCTCTATCTCTGTCTATCTCTCAACGCTTTTCATACTGTTTTTCATTTTTATATGTACCATTTTTGTATGTAATCGCTTTCGCAGCTGAATCCGAAAAAGTCGAAAGACAAAACTAAATTTAAAGATAGCAAAGACAAGCACGTAGAGACTGTAGAAACAGATAAATGTCTGACATTGACTGATCTTAAGGCCGACGATGCGGTAGCGGTAAGTAACACAGGCTCAAAGCTAAAAACCAAAAAGTTATACTACTAAGTATACCCTGTTTCTACCCTCTGGTTATATTCGATGTACCCTTACTTGCATGATGATTTAAACTATCCCTTTAATTATCTACAACTTACCAATTTTCGGGTTGCTTAAAAATGAAAGAAAAATTTAAATTGTCTACAAATTACAATAAAATTTTTATAGTCTTAGAAAACTAAACAAACTAAATTAAATTTGCAAAAGTTAAGAAAAACTTCTTGTCATTGTTTTGAAATTAAAATTGGCTCTGAAATAAATAAGTTTTGAATGTTTAAGCAACCCAAGTCATAAAACTTCTTTGATCTCTTGCCAAGGCACGCAGAAATGCATATTCCACATAGTGTACCCATTTTATAGGATTGCCAAAAGCGGAAATGCGTCAAGAGTACAACAATTTATTCACAGTTTAGCTCATGCGTTTGTTTTTTGCTATTTGCTTTTATTTATTATTCCCGTATCCATATTATTGCAATTTTTACATGGTGTATACTAACCCAACCAACCCATGTCCCACCACCTGCCGCCCCCCGTCGACATTGGGGAAATCTCAAGTCGTTTGAGGAGCCACAATGTATATTATATATGTGTGTAAAGAGCCACAGCTTTGCCGCAAATTGAGAAGATATTTATTAATATGTGCAATAAATTTCAGGGTCCCAGGGACGGCAGCTCGCCGGCGCATTGGTACAAGAGTAGGAGCGTAATGCTGGCCAGCATGAAGGCGCGACAGATGCTCACCTGGATACTGGGAAAGGAGGACTCTAAGTTCAAGCACTGTGAGAATCTGCAGGTGCTCTAAACGATAACTGCATAAGCAAGCTCAAAAGCCCAACGGCAAATAAGTAAAACACCAACATTAATATAAACCTTAACAAAAAATGTTTAAAGTATGTAAGTAATCTATGCATAAATAAAAAATATGGTAAATGTAATTATAATTGTATTTGTAGCTCGATGATCAAAACAGTATGTGAATATTTTCTAAAACCGCAAAACAGAACCAAAAAATTAAAATATAACCTTAAAACGTAAACAGGTTTCGATGTTTCGATGTTTCGATACCTATTGTATATCGATCGATCGCTAATCGTCTGTTTGTGTAAGCAGCAATGTCCAACAATTTGCATTATAAAAGCCTGATAATCAAAAATTAAATCAAATTTAATGAAAAAAAAAAACAACAACAAATTTAAGGGATCCAAGCAAACGCAACAAAACAAAAATAAATAAAAAAAACTACTTATTTAATTTGCTATAAACTTTTCAAAGCCTTGAGCGCAAATGAACTTTAATAGTTTTCCCATAAACTGTCTAGCAGAGATCTAGCTATTTACAAAATACCCAAGTTGCTCTATATAAATAAAAGAGTTTTTTTATAAGATTTATATGTATAGCTTAAAAAGTATAAGCTCTGAAAAAGAAACCGGTAAAGATTTCATACAGGACATGAGACTTAGGGTGTAATAAATCAAGTTAGTTAGAAACTAAACTATATTGATGAATTGTCAGAAATATAGCTGACATCGTAACTCTTTAAAAATTGTTTCCTTACAATTTGATTGAGACTTTGGTGTGTTAAAATTCTTTGTGTCTTCCGTTATTTGTATATACTATATAATTCAATATTGAAATCCATTGCAATGCAAGGAATTTGAGTGCAGTCCACAGCGATAAGCACAATGTGGATAAGAGCACAAACAGTAATATGTATGCATATTAAAAATTACCCATTTAGAATTGAATCTATGTATGTATGTGTGTGTATATAAGCATAATCACAAGTGGACGTTTTCAAAAAAAATTAAAATAAATAAATAAAAACAGTTCTACCATGAAATATGTATAAAAAAAACATTAATAAACTATGTATTTAAATGTTAAATAATCAAGACAAATGGCGTTTACATTCTCTTTTAGAAATAAATTATTTAAATTGAAAACCTTATTGGATAAGTTTTTGGTATGAAAGGTGAAGTGAAGCAGAAACTGGTAAAGCTGACGAGTTGAGTAAACTAAACTAAAGTAAACTAAAGTTTCTGCCGATTCTTCACCTGTCTGGCAATTTCAGCGCGATAACGAAAGAACGGCCGAAAAACATTTATCTCCGCCAACTCCAAGTCATCAGATTCATCCTCATACTCCAATTGCTCCACAGCACGTCGCAATCTGGTCAAGGTTCGCTCAAGTCTGTGCAGATTCTCAAATTGCTGCTGTTCCGGCAATGGATACTCTATATTCAGTGCAGTCTCTGCATCCAGTCTTCGATTATGCTGCTCAAGACTTGGGTGGGGGTAGGCGCAAATCATTTTCAAAGCAATAATGCATGCAAGTAATTGCCAAGTTTGCTATAGACAGAATTAAAATGCTATTAGAGCTTATGTAATTAATATTTGATTGACTTACTCACCTTGTTTAACTGCATAGTTGTTTTTGTATTGCTTATTTGACAATAGGGTTTCTTTATATCTGTTAACAGCTTAACTTCAAAATGATAAGTGTGACTCTAGCGATCGGCAGCATTGTTTTTATACAATGGGAAAATTGTTTTGCGGAGATGCAGCTCGCTTTAATTAGCACCTTGTTTTGTTCTAATTGCGCACATTGTTTTTCACATGTAAAACCTATTGCAATTTTTTCTGCTAATTTCAGCATGTAGTTTTCGTACAGTTGAAAAATCAGAGTATTTTCAATGGTAGTTGAGGCTAGGGAAGCCGAGTCATGTGAACTACAATCATACATTACCAATTTCAATTATTGTCACAGCAAGCACAGTTATTAGTGGGAACGATTGTTACCAAAGTGTCAAATTAAACAAATTTATTGTCACGGCCGGTGCTTATAATGCAATAAATCAATACAGCTGATTAATTAAATATTTTGTCAAGGAATCCGTTTGAAATTGTAATTTGGGCGCGAACGGGGAATATGATAATTCTATGACTCCCTGGTAAATTGCAGTAGATTATCGATTAATAAATAAACGAAAGCACGAAAGCACTCATCTTTTTATTTGTCTGCTACTTATTTTTTTTTTATCAAATAGATATTATTTGGGGCACGGCTACAACTTTGTGTAAACATAAAAAATTCTTTTCGCCAAAATCCTGCCGATTGAATTTAATAATATAACTATAAATATCGAATTTACTACTCATCGATAACTATGTCGACAAAGCACAATGAGCTATCGTTATCGATGATCACAGCTGAGCGGAACTGGTATGAACCATGCCATTTTGAGTTTAACAGCATACTCAACTGGAGACTCCTCTGTTCGTTAACACAGTATTGTTAGTCGTTCGGTTGAACATATTACGAGCGATTCGATTCAGCTCTGAATATATTACGATCTTTTGTTTATTTACTTAATTCTCGTTTAACGGTTCGTTAACTAATAAAGTACCAATTGATTCAAACAGTCAGTTTGCAGGCGTTGCGCTAGAGACGCTGACACTTTGCTTACATATGCAAAAAGATTAACTGCAGCAGGCAAACTTCACACTAACAATAAACAAAGGCTTTGCTATCATAAAACAAACAGCAAAGTTGCAGTTTGCGATTTTTCAACAGAAATTGTTTTGAACAATTTACGATATCGAATGTCTCCGCCGGCGGTGATTCAGTTATTTTGGACATTTTGACTTGACAGTGAAACTCGAGTAACAACAGATGTTTGTTTTTGTATAGATTGTATGTGTGCACATCTGTGTGTTTGTGTATGTATGTGTGTGCGTAAAAACTTGTATATGTGTGCGCTAAAATAAGTGAGATAATGGCGAACTAGCAGATACCCAAACACTGCAGCGAGTATCTTTCGTCTTTGCCGCATCAGCAATACAGTCATCGCTACCTGTTGATGTACGCGCATCATTCGTTACCTGCTTTCGGTTCGCCTCGTGATCTATTTTCCAGCGCAACATCGAGTATTGAAGAGCAAAACGAGCTTAGCAGCCGCTTTAAAATTAATAACGCCAGTAGATGAGACCGCCAGCGTCAAGAACGCGCAAAATGAGTAACAATTACAACGATATACCCATCGGCATACGTGTCCTGCAGAGCCTGTCGCGACAATGTCCTCGTTTCCATGCACGCAAGGAGCTGTGGTAAGAATCTTATCTATCTCCTTTTAAGCATCAACAACAGCAGTAAAATGATGTATTTATTTTCAAACATCCATTTGATCTAGTCTTTGAAATCCAGTTAAATCTCGAAAATTATTAAATTTAGGCGTGCTCCAATTTACGCAAAACTGATCCATTTCCGTTTTTAACAAATATATTCCGTTTCCGTCTTTGCTCTCAGTTTCGCACGCCTGATAACAATAATAATTGTTTCATTTTTGTATGGCATAATAGAACACTCTGAAAGATAAGTTATTATTTCGAAATTTTAATCACATTTAGAAAAAAAAAAGTGTTTACTAGTTTTACTTACATGTTAATACTATATTTTGGGAAACTGATTATATAATTATAAAGCTAATTTAAATTAAATATTATATTTTATTTTTATTACAATTTAATCTATTTCCTACTTTTTATATTTTCTTTTTTGAGTCTATTGAATTAAGTTGACATTAAATAAATAAATAATGCCTTCATTTGCAGCTTCAAAATGTCGATATTCCTGCTGACATTCCTCGCCTACGTCTGCTATCACATGTCGCGTAAGCCAATCTCTGTGGTCAAATCCGTGCTCCATGGCAATTGTTCCAATACGCTTGGAATACAGAAAGCAGCCAGCGATTGCGGTTATGCGCCGTTTGGTAAGTTGATTGATTAGATTTCGTTGGTTAAAGTGGAGTATGCAATGAGTGTGCTTAACTAATATATTTTCTTATTACAGATGGACCCGATTCAAAGACGCTGTTCGGCATGCTGGACTCGGCTTTTCTCTTCTCCTATGCGATAGCCATGTTTATATCCGGATTTATAGCAGAGCGCGTCTCGCTGCGTTACTTCCTTTCGATTGGCATGATAATGACGGGCGTGTTTACCTATCTATTTGGTCTGGCACGCACCTACAATATACACAGCCTCTGGTATTTCGTATTGGTGCAAATATTTGCCGGCATATTCCAGACCACAGGCTGGCCGGGCGTCGTCACGTTGGTGGGCCGCTGGTTTGGCAAGGAGAAGCGCGGTCTAATCTTTGGCATCTGGAATAGTCACACGTCAATTGGCAACATTCTGGGCACTCTAATAGCGGCGCACTATGTGGAAACCGATTGGGGTCTTTCCTTTGTGGTGCCTGGCATTATAATTGGCGCAACGGGATTTCTGCTCTTTCTGTTTGTCGTCGATCAGCCGGAGATTGTGGGCTGTTATCCACAGCATGCCGCATTGGAGCGTCGCGTAGCCAATGAATCCGATGCGGACAACGATGATGATGATGAGGAACAGGCTCGCCACAACGAAGCCGTGAGTATTTCTGCTCATTTATCCAATCCAATTTCGCATTTTTGATTTCTTCAACTAAATTAAACACGCAATACTCATTTGAACCAATATTTGGCCTATGCTTGCGCAGTTTTTTAGCCATTCCGGTTACGCTGATTACCAAACCGTAAGTGCATGCATCCAACGATTTGCTTTTTCTCGTGTGTTGTACGCTTCCCTGTCCCTCTCTCGTGCGCTACCGTAGCTACTTATCTTTTTCTACAAATATTAATATATATGTATATCCATTTAATATTTAGCTACTTACTTATATTAGTTGCATTTTTCTAACTGCAGGATCAAGTCAGCTATCGACCTTTGCCCACAGAACGCACCCCCATCCTGACTCGTCAATCGTCCAGGGAACGTCATGCGGAAGGGCGACCCATCAGCCTGGCCGATGCCCTTCATATACCCGGTGTGGTAGAGTTCTCGCTCTGCCTGTTCTTCACCAAACTGGTCAGCTATACGTTTATGTACTGGCTGCCGCTCTACATACAGTCTTCCAGTGAGTGAAGCCCTCTTTTTATACACTCGTAAATTAGAGTTGCAATAGTGCATTGTGAATAGATTCAGAATTTATTTCATCTGTCTGTCCAGCTAGCTATACGCCCCCATTGTCAACTTGCGGTCAATGGACTTCAGCTGATAAAAATTAAAGGGAATATTGCTTAAAGATAAGCCAAACGGTTCTCAAACACAGATTTTGTTTAACGAAAAAACATTCTAAGTTGCGAGCAATGACTATATTTGACAACTTACATATTTTATCTTTTATAAATGTAACTCATTATTTTATAGGCACCTTGGGACCAACACTGTCCGCTGATCTCTCCATACTATTCGATGTGGGTGGCATTTTGGGCGCCATTGCCGCTGGCTATATATCGGATGTAACTGGCATGTCGGCCACTGTCTGTACAGTTATGTTATTCTTCTCCTCGCCCATTGTAAGTGTTCCAATTGTATATCTCTATATATATGATGCTTACTTGTTATAACACCTATTTGCAGCTGTTAATGTATCAACAATATGGAGCATTGTCGGTGACAATTAGCATACTGCTGCTCATCATTGTGGGCATCTTTGTGAATGGACCGTATGCGTTAATAACGACCTCAGTCAGTGCGGAACTGGGTCAGCACAGCTCGTTGGAGGGCAATTCAAATGCGCTGGCCACCGTTACTGCCATCATCGATGGCACCGGGTCCATAGGGGCTGCTGTGGGTCCGTTGCTGGCCGGTTTAATCTCCAGCCACAGTTGGCATCATGTCTTCTATATGCTCATCGTGGCCGATATTATTGCGATGGTACTACTCATGCGTCTGGTAATTAAGGAGTGCGCTACGTTACGTCGCTCAACAACCCGCATTCGCATCGAATAGCAGCAAGCCATTTGATGTTTTTAATGAATGTAATATTATTATATGTACATAACGCATTATAATACACACTCACACACACACACATACACACATATTCCTATGAGTGTGTATTCGCATTAACTATTTGAATGTTACTGTACTTCTATGTGTGTGAGACCATATCACTTGTTTCAAACTACATAATTAGTTTTATCTGGTTTTTACAGCTATAAAAACTCAACATGTACCGCACTAGATGACCAAATCGATACCACACATATATTTTAAATGTATATGTATACTTATATATATATATATATGCCGTTGTGTGGGTACATGTTGAGTCTGCTCGTTTTAAGTGCCGAACCCCAATATATTCTAGAATTATTATAGCACACATTTACACTGCTATGTAAATACAATTTACGTACACTTTTCGTACCAATAAAGTAAACCAATGCCGCATTCAAAGTGGCTTGCTTAAGCAAAAATCCGCTGAGTAAATTTCTAAGAATTCTATTTATTAATATGTTTAATTTCGATTCGAAGGAATATTACACATGCTTAACATAAGCCTCATGAGTGCGCTTAATGAGAGACTAGTTCTAGACCTATTTTTTTTAACTAGATTCCACCTTTTTAAAATGACGCTGAAATGGCCAATAGTATCAAAAACTTACAGTTTTTTAAATGTAAATCAGACATCCACAATATTAGCATCATAGATTCTACAGACGCTGCACACAGCGCCGCACAATCTTCGCCTTGTGCTGGCAGAGCAGCCGGAACAAGAAGATGACGAGCAGCAGACTGACGCCGTAGCCCACATAGAGCACGGCACGTTTGCGACGCCGCCAACGCTGGTAGTCGCTCCAGGACACATAACGATTGCGAAACTGTGGCGGCAGCTCAAATTTGCTGCGACGTGGAAAGAATGACAAGTAGAAATCTTCGAGCAGATGACGCACCAGTTCATTATCCTCGCCCCGCTTCGCATCCAGATTATCGTTGATGCAATTGAATTTTCTTGGATTGCGACGCATGCGATCCAACGCCTCCACCACCTCCGTCAGATTCGAGGTGAGCATCATGAAATTGCTGTGCGATGCCCGCTTCGGACTCACATGATAGCGATACTTGGGCCGCACACCAAAATTGGCATTCAAAGCCTCAGCGAGCAGCGGACAGCGATAGACGAGCTCCCGCGTGATTGTTGGCTGGAAAGGAAGTTTCACAAATGGAAAGAACTTAATTTTGGATTGGCAGGGGGATTACCTACCAAATTGGAGTCCTCGTAGCGTTCGTAGACAAGCGTGGAGTGCACAATTTTATTGACGCTCTCGTCGTGGACGAGGGAACGTGTACAATTCTGGATGACATCCTCAAAGTAACGCATCGCCGACCAGTCGAGCGGCGGTGGATAGATGCGTGTGAGGCAGGTGCGCACCTCGCGATCCGACCAGGTGCCGGAGCCATCCGTATCAAATTCATCGAAGATCTGCTCCACGCCCAATTGCTGAGTTTCGCTCATCAGAAAGGAATAGTAGGCAAAGGCGAATTGCAGATCGGTGGATGAGCGGAAACGTTGGTGGGCCGTCTGCAGCACCTGTTGCTGGAAGCGCTCCTGCATGGCGGCCACAATGTCGCGCTGAATGAGGAAGCCCACATGGGCCAGCACATGACGCGCCTTGAAGCCATAAACGCGATTCAGCAGCATATTGGTGGCAATTAGCGAATGCGAGTAAATGTCGGTGGAGGATTTAAAATCCTCCTTGTGCAGCAGCTGCTGGCTGGATCGGGTGCTGCTAATCAATGCGCTGCTAGCGTCCAGTTCGGGATTCAGCGATTTCAATTTGTCCTTGTTGAAACGCTCCACAATGCGTCGCAGCTCAAGCAGAGTGGAGACATTTTTGTGCCGCATCAGATCCTTGAAATTGCTGGAACTACTCTTGAACAATTTGCTTAATCCCATATTGGGGAACTTATGAACGCCCCCGCGAGCCACTGGAAACGGAGGAGGAGGCGCTGGCTGGTCGACTAACTCATGCAGCTCATCGTGAAGCAGATTAGCTGTGCCGGTTTCGCTGCAGTCGCCGCCATCAAACTGGCAGGCATCGATGTTGCAGTGACGATCACAGGCACCATCGCCAATATACGTCCAGGGGCAGTCGAGGGCGCAGTCTGGCACCATCCACGCCTGATAGACGCGCACACCCTCCGCCTCAGTATAAAGATCCTCCGGATAGAGCGGTGCGCCCAGAAATATATCATCATTTAGATAGAGGAATCGCTTTGATAGCTTTGGTATGCGATGCAAAAATGTCTCAATCGCTGCACTCGAAAACGTCGGCAGCTGTTGGGGATCGGGTGCGAGGAGCTCGTGCGGCACAACTGTCACCCGTTCGTAGTTGAGATCCAGCCAGCTGGGCAACTGGCCATTTGTCACGATATATACGTGTCGTATCCAGTTGGCATGCTTCTCCAGCGAGCGCAGCGAATATTTCAGCTCATTTTTGTCGTCGAAGCGGGATGGATCATAGCTGGGATCGTAGCGTCGAATGGACTCGATGAAATCCGGATCGGAGCCATTGACCCACGTGTAGACCGCATCGATTGGTGCACAGCGAGTGTCCCCATGAAAGTCTTGGTCGTCTGTCGTCGCAGCCAGCAATTGCTGCCCGCCCAGCCAGATAATCACACACAATGCTCCAAAGACCGCAAAAATGGCCAATTTGCGCCGCGACTGCATCTTGAGCCGATAGATTTTCTCAATTGTCCGCCGCATCCGCCGATGCCAGCGGCGTCGCAGACGCATTTCGTATTCTTTTATAGTTCTACATTTCCACACTTTTTGTGCATTCTGATTATTGTACACACTATCTACTTAAAATTACTAATAACAAAAGAAGATTGATTTTTAGTTGACCAATAATTAGTGATGGTATAATCCACATGTGATAAGATTTTTCCATGAAATCGATATGCATCTTTCGATTGCCATCCTTGCGCGCAGATTAAGCCACAATAACAAATTGCTGCATACGTGAATTTTGTATTGGCAAACAGTTTACTTTATTTCTCGAATAATTAGCACATTAAGTTAAATTTTTTAAATGGTTTCGCTATTATTAATTCTATATCGATAGTTTAGCCCGTTGCCTAGTGTGACCGTTTATATAACTCAAAATTCGCTGTGACTGGCTTGCTTGACTATCGACTTGTCGCACTCGTTTTCGGTCAGCTGGTCGGCCATCACATGACATGTCATATGAAAACTTTTTCACTCTGACAGCGCAAATCGACATCGGGCCGTGCAAATCGAAAACTTTTTACACATTTTTCGTTTGTAGTTTTTGTTAATTTTTGGTTGGTTCAACTCAATACTTGTGTTCAATTATGTTCAATTGTTGATTTTACTTTCATTTCGTTTTTGTTTGATGAACGCAGTGCGTCCACGAAGCGATCCGAGCAACAAAATGTTGTGGAAATCGCTGATTGCGTTGTGCGTCATTGGAGCCGCCTTGGCCGAGCAGTCGCCCGTTTTTCTATGGGGCGCCAACAGGTGGGTCTCTTTGTCCCTTTACGTACAAGTCGCAGCCTAATAACGAGTGTTTCGCCCCCTTAGCCCCGCGAAGCCGTCACTGCTCACAGTGAAGCAAGCGGAGTTTCAACAGCAGCTGGCGACTTTGCTAAAAGATCACATGGTTGTGGCCTTCGAGGAAAATGGCGTAAGTACGATAAACCAATGTGATCAAAATGCAAAAAATGCCTAGTTGGTAATTCAACTGCCATTCTTTCTCTAGCTGAGTAGCAAGGATTTCTTGTGCTCAAATACCGAGGAGCAGTCGTGTTACGCCCAGTTGCAGTCCGTTAGCCCCAAAACCTACTACACCAGCGTTGAAAACCCCACCGAGGCGCTGCGTGCGGCGGCCCAGAAGCGCGAGCACAACAGCGTTGATGCCACCGGCCAGTTGGTGAATCCCGTCAAGTGTGAAGCGGGCACGGCACTCTTTATCTCCTTCGAAGAGGCCTCCGAGACACGTGCTGACACTCTGAAGTCACATGGTAAGCGATGAGTAACCATCACAAATGGACTTAAAATGCAGTTGTAAAGCTTTGACGGAGGAGAAATATCACTCAACCGTTTGTCTGTCCATCATGGAGATTCTTTGCTGAATCCTTGGAAATTTTATATGTGGGCAGTTCAGTTCAGTTTTTACGGTGATACATTTTATCTATAACTTCGCCTGTTGCTTAAAAATATGTAAACACAGTTAGAAAAGTCTGTTCTCTGCACACATATTATTTATATAATTTTGGACAATGCTAAGCTTAGGTATTTGCTAGTCGGACACTATCGACTCTTGACTTGTATTTTTAATAAATGATTAATTATTATCTCATTCAACAGACTCGGCTATTGCTGCTGTTAGCAAGCAGTTGGACTGCAATGTGGCTTATCTGTATATGGCTGCGCCAACTACTGTGCCCACTGTGCAGCGTCGCGTGCGTCGCTGGACTGCATCGGAGATAGCTGGCTATAGATTCTTCGTGGGCAATCAGTTTCAGATTACTTTCACGAAGGTTATGTTCAATGGTGCAGAGGTTAAAGTCATTGGTATGTCCATTTCTAATAGCTCCGCCACCACGTTCAGCGTCAGCCTGGAAACTAACCAGAAGGCCATCACCTTCGATATCACCTTGGGCGCTTTCGATGGTTACTATACGCTAAGCAATGCTGCATATGGCGGTGAGGCTCTCCGCACACCTGGCGTAAATGCACCGACTACATTCTCCTATGCCTGCGGCAATGCGACCTGGTCTTCGGCGCCTAGCGCCACAAATACGGTCGATCAGCTGTCGTTTAACTCGCTGCAGCTGCAGGCACCATTCAATGCGAAGACACCGGAAAACTTTATATTTGGTGATTCGTGGGATTGTGTTGGCTTCGTTACGCCTGCCATTCTGATGGGTCTGTTTGTCGTTGTCATTCTGCTGGTTATCGTCTTCATGGGCCTGTGCTGGATGATGGATATTAAGACAATGGACCGCTTCGACGATCCCAAGGGCAAGACAATTACGATCAATGCCAGCGTTGAATAAGCAGTCACATTAGGCATTGCATTAAATCACTGTTTTCTGTTTAATTTTCAGCATCGGTTAATGCACATTATTTCAATATTCATTCCTACCTTCAGCCTATACATAATATTGTAACCAATACAAAAATACTTACGAAAATAATGTTAACTACTAAAAAAAAACAACAAAAAAATTCAGGAAATTAGCGCTCACAATTTATAAGTCATACTATGTACAATTTAAGCCCACAAAGGTGCAGTGCAGTGCGGGGCGGCGTTCGCGTTCAGCATCAAATTCTTACCACCACTCCACACACGTGAGTCCGCCCCCTCGCCCTCACCTTTGTAGCCGTTAAATTGATAATTAATTTTAACCTTCTCTTTTGCGATTTTGTTTTTGCTTGCAACGACTTTTTGGGCTGGTCTGCCGCTGCTTTTTCTAATCTTGAATGCAGTATTTTGTTTAAGTTAAAGTTGTAAATTGAAGGTATGCACAAAAAAACTACATATTAAAGACACAGTCAAAATTGTTGAGCATTGTGTGTGTGTAGGCTTTGTGTGTGTGATTGTGTGTGCTTATACGCAATTGTTTAATTCTAAGTGTTTTTTATTTGCTAATATGCGAAAATATAATTTATGCCCTTGTATGATAATATATCATTTATGTACAACAGCCCACTGTATTCGAAATGTGTGTTCGAAACTCAAACTCCCCAATAAAGTTTTTCAATTGTTTTACAAACATACCAACAACAATAACAACAAACAACAATAACAACACCATCGCAACGACTTAATTGAATTTCCACTTCTGCCACCATGCCCAAAAACTCATAAATACAAATCAAAAGTTTTATGAAAATTTATTGAGTTGCCTCTTGCCGCTTTCCACATACATGGCTGCCACGGCTGCCTCTGCATCACAGAGGGATTAAAGAAATAAATGGCATATACTATATAGCAATATATATTCATATATATATATAGATATATGTATATATGTTTATATGTTTGTGTGCTTTGATTGTTTGCAAAAACTGTCAACTTCAAAATAGTTTTACGAAACACTACGCTTGGCTTCTTCTCCGTGGAACGCTTCGTTTATTGTGGACCTGCTGCCTTTCATTAAGTTGTTTAGCAGGATGCTCCAAAAGCATTGTTTATGACATTTTAATCTCTTGTTTATCCGCTTGACTTTACGCCCAGTGGCAGCAAAGTGCCCACCCACTCACCGGTCAAGGCTTCGGTTTGCCTTGAATTGCTGGTAGGCAATGACAGACTGCCGGATGCCCTAATACCCCTAGAAGGCAGTACTATTAAATTGTACGGAAATTATCCAATAAATGTATAAGAAATATTTTCTGTATTGGATTTTTAATAATTCCAAAAGGCCGGTTAAGTTGAAGAGTACAAGCATTTGCCTTACCTTCAAAACTAAAACTGCTAACAAATTATATAAAGTGTAGATCACTCTTATAGATGCTGAAGATAATGAGGTTTAATGTATGTGCTGTTGTTAAGGACTCTTTCATTCATTTTGGTAAATTTAACCATAATGCTCTGGACTGATAAATATTTAATCTTCAATCCCCATGAAAGTAATGTATTCTGTCAAGTGCGCTTATAATATGGCCATATCGCTTAACAAAGCGTTTGACCCATATATAAATTTGCATAATGTTTGCATACCCTACATCTGTTGGGTCTGTGCAACGTAAGCTTAAAAGTATGCTGCAACTGCATCAGTGCCTTTCCTGAGTGCACCGTGCGATTGCCGCTTAGCCATAGTTTTTTTTCTTGTTGTTTGTTGCAGTTGAAACAGGTCAGTGCACACCAAATGAGCATATGAAGCTAGCACGCGTCACCCTCTCCCGTGGTGGCATGTAGGTGGGGTGGTGTTGGGAGTGGGGTTGGTTGGTTGGCTGGATGGCGAAAAGAACTTGTGCAAGGAACTTGCGACACCCAACAAAAGTTCTGTTGGCCCACTCCTTCAGTTTCAGCTGGCGGCTGCTTGGGCTATGAAAAACAGTAATTATGCATAAGTCAACACGCGGCGCAACGTGGTGGCATTCGTAATGAACTCCACTCAAAGCCAAACGAGCACTCTGCCCTCCTTGCCCACCCAGCTGCCCCCAAATTCAGTTGCTTCATTACGCGCCAAGTTCAAAAGTTTTTGGCTGCCGAAAACGTCACCAACTGCAAAATCGCCAGCAAGTACAAAAAAAAAGTAAGTAAAATAGGAAAACTTGCTGCGAAGTTTTGCGACTAGCCAAAGAGGAGCCAAATGGCTGTATGTATTGATATATATACATATATATATATATCTATATATATATATAAGTATACAGTGCTCGCTCCAAATTGAGAACTTTTCGAAATTAGAGTCGTCATTGTCTATGCATTAGTTGTATATTTACATAATTTCATTTGGAATTCTGATTTATTTATTCAGCATTTAAGGTCTTGATATTTGGCAGATATAGTCTAAAATATCCGCTTCTGAATAAGTTTAAAATGTACATATTTATACATGTTTTAATTTAAGAAACCAAAATATTTGCTGTAGTTTTAAAGGTGGTCTGCTGTACAACAGAAATGATGTCGATAACAGCAACGTTTTAATTAGCGAGTGTGCACTGTTTGGTGTTTGAATGTGTCGCATAAGTAACCAGTGTAACAGTTGAAGCTGCTTGCCACAAATGCCCTGCTGTGCCGCAACCACAGGCTCGTAATAAACACAACGTGGCAACAAATTGCAGCATTAGAAATGTGAACTGCGAGCAGGGATGTGGAGGACTGCGAACTAAAAGTCAACAGTTTGGGACATGTGTTTTATGCGACTGGGGCTTAATGCACCTAAATGCAGTTACCCAAAAAAAAAACTTTTTGCGAGCTGCAAATTGTCATTAAGTTGACCACATGCCCGACTTACTGTCAAGGGGTGGATTTGGACTGGGATTCAAAAGCAAATCATTAGCGCTGCCAAAGCTAAAGTTAAACACTGAAATCGCCGGCAGTCAGCCTCAGTTAATGATGGCATTTGTGTGCAGCAGGCGCCACATAACTCTCTCTCTCTCTCTCTCTCTTTCTCTTATTCAATCTCTGTTAAAGCGTAATCCTGGTTGTGGCTGCACTCCAAGCCCCACTGCACAGCAGACCACTGAGCTGAGAGCTTCGAGCTGCGCTGCTTATCTGCGCTAAGTGGTTGTGGCCGACTTTGGATGCGCGCCATATTTAACTAATATACACAGATACAGATAGAGTTCGAGTGCAAGTGGGCGTGGTTGTAGGCGTGGTAGTGGCCTAATGAAGTCATTTGTGCCTACACCATGCCTAAGTCCGCTTCCTGTGTGAATAGAAATGTTTGCCGCCAAAACGCACCGAGGAGAAAAATTAATCTCAATATAGAAAAATAAATTTAAAAAAAAAAAATAAGAAGAAGATACGAGTCTAGCCCGGAGCTAAAGTGCTGTTTGCTATGTGATATATTGTACTATTTAAGGACGGTTCAGCCACGTCTTGCTGAGTCTGCTTTCAGTGTTTGATCCGAATAAACATTTAGTACATCTAATCCAAACAATTGTTAATATGATGGATATATATCAAGTTTCATTAAGATTGCTTTTACACTAAGTTCGTACAGCTGGACAGACATAAGTGGCTATATCTACTTGGCTAGTGATGCTGATTATGGGTGTATTTTTAATTATTAAATTAGAAGCCAAAGTTCAATTTAAACATTTTTAAGTCGTTTATAGTTATTTAAGGATTATCTCTAAAAACAAACTTGTCTTTGGTCTAGTCGATGCGATTATGTGAGTATTAGCAAACTTTATTTGGATATTTGTATCGCTATATGCTATATATCTCTACAGAGTTTGCTAATAGCCTAAGCATATATTTTGCAGTATAAGTGATGGGATTTGTTAATCATGTGTTCTAAGTTTGCTGCAAATAGTATAAAAGTCACGTAATTAAATTGCTCACTTTTTCAAGTACTCTTTAAAATTAATTTTTGCCAGCAAACATGTCTCATTTGGGAGAAATGTGAAATGAGCTCTTCTGGTTGGCTACTACCTTTTTGGAAACTAAGGCTTTATCAAATTTTCAAAATGTACAACACACTACGGCCAAAAAGTTGCCAAGCCCTGCTCAAAGTGCGGCACAAACCACTAAGCCAAAGGGCAGGTCCGAGACGTTTACTCTACCTCTGTCTCTATCGGTCCATCTCTCTGCATGCACATTGGTCAGCTCAGGCGGACAAAAATTAATTAGTTGTCATTTTTAACAATTGAGCGTGACAAGGCACACAAGGCTCTGGATAGAGAGAGAGAGAACTGTGAAGCAGAAGCAGCAGCAGACCCTGACAAATGATGTTGGCGCTGTGTGACGTGTGACAGATAAGTGCCGAAAAAGGTTTACAACTTTTGCCAAATGCCATTTATTATTGATGTTGTCCTGCTCCTTTTTCACCTCCTCCTCACTTTCTACTTTGCCTCCAGCTAAATGTGTACAAATTAATGTTGTGTCAAAGCTTTCACCTACACGACAATTAGTCGGATTGCGTATACGGTACAGAGTCCCAACTGAAATGAGTACACCGTCCACGCACCTCATCTTCACTCTCACCGTAATCACATGCCGCGAGATTACGTAGCAGCCACAAGTCAACTTGCATTTCCATTTCAGTCGCCATGCAACTTAAAACTCTTGAAGTTCAGTGCACTGGATTGGTTTCTGTTCTAAATACTCGTATGAGATGAAGTGGCATCAAGCATTTTTAAATTGTATGTATCTACTAACAACTTTTGATATACTTTAAGATTGTACTTTAAGATTTCCAGAAATGCAGTTATTCACTTCACCATTGCACTCAGCTTTGAAGATGAGTCACTGTGGAGAAGGATTTGGCGCAATTGTTGGCATTTGCTTAGGTTGCCAGGTAACAGCTAAGGCAATTGAATGCTCTTGGCTATGGGACAACAAAGCCCAGGATTAGTGGGTGAACGAAGCCAAGGCGCTGAAAGGCCAGCGGCAATGGGAGTCAATTAGTTAAGAGGCTTGAAAGTGATTTTACAACAGCATAATAAACTCTAAGTAAAGTGGAGTTGCATATGAAAAGCTGTCAACGTCAGGGCTTCGGGCCAGCAGAGTGTAAATGCCAAGAATGGCTTTCAAGCATAGCTAATTGAAAGTCTGTGTGAGAGAGATAGAGATAAAGTGGTAAGAGTAGGAGAGTAAGCTAAGCTGGCAAGTATCTGATGTGGCATATTTGGCATTGAGTGCATTAAGCTAAACCCAAAATTTATGGCAAGTTTGAGTAGGCGAAAAACCAAACCAAAAAACCGAAAATAGCAAGCCAGAAGCCGATTAACCGCTAAGCATGTAAGACAAGACAAGTGTGAAGTAAAAGAAAGAAGAGAGAGAGAGAGAGATTAAAGCAAACATTGTGATGCCAAATGTGCAAATAAATCGCCTTGCTCTAGCTAAATAGAGACATGTGTGTGTGTGTGTGTGTGTGCCAATGTAAATACATATATTTATATTGACATACATGCGGGCACAGAGGCAGATCGAGTGCATTTTTATGTAAATATGGCAAGTATCTCTCCATTTCCATACACACATACACATCTGCATATATGTATGAGCAAAGTGAAAATGCGTAAAAAGCCGACACCAAGCATATTTGCATAGCCTGGTTTTTGGGACGCTCAACTGTGTCGCTCTGTGTCCTGGCACTGAATGCTATTTAAGGACTTTTGCCATTCGATTCCGCGTTGCCTGTTTTCGCTTTTCATTTTCCATTTACGGCTTGACAGACTCGCACAGATGGAGACATCCACGTCACGTCGCTATCAAGCCCAAAACCAGAAAACATGCTTGTAACTGTGGCTTGACTGCCTACAACGAATACATCCCCCTTTCAGCCCAGCCAGCCCTGCCAGCCATGTGTTATTGATTGAGATTGAGCCAAAAAAAACACAGCAACTGAAGCAGAAGGCACATGTGTTTGCAAATCATATTCAATATTTTGTCTGTTTTCAGACGCACACGGCCTGCTCTACACTGAGAAAATTTCATTTATATTTTAATTTGATTCATTCAAAAATATAAATTAAATTAAATTTACCAATAATATATAATATATAATAATACTCTTGATATAAAATATTAATAATATGCAAATAATTAATGTTTGTGGGTGTAAATAATATCAAATATGTTGCACAGATTAATAAAAGCGCAGAGAAAGTCAATCAGATTAAAAATTAAGAAGAGTTTGGACAAATTAGTTGAAATGTCTCAACAAAAAATATAAACAGAGGACTCAGAATGGGCTGCACATTCGTGATTCGTACTTATTAACTTTTGCAAGAATATTCGTTTTCATTTGAAAACGCATGAGTTATAGAAATTACTTTTATGTGTCAGCTTTTGATATAGTGCTAGACTCAGCTGTATTTTCGCAGTGTACAGAGCCCTACTGAGGCTCTTTTCACCCCCCTTTTAACCTTGTTGCAGTTGTTGTACTTACATTTGATTGCATTTGCCCTACCAAACTTAAACTTTGCTTGTTTTTACAGTTGTGCGCGCGTTGTTTGCCAAAAATTTGCCCCAACTTTTGCAACTTAATCATCGTACGAGGTGGGAGAGCTATGGTGGTGAAACTGGCACCGCTGTCGTCCAGCCAGGCCGCCACGTGCCAGAGCCATCTGTTGTTGGGTACTGGCAACTCCCGGCACCTTCCTGTTCCTGAACACAATATTGTTTTGGGGGTAAAGTTTTCACATTAAAACCGTTTCTTGCCAGCAAATTGTGAAATGAGTTTAGGCACCCGCATTTTCTTACAATTTTTACACATTTTGCTAAGGTGAAAGAGTCCAAAGGAGAAAGCTGCATGGTGCATGGCCTTTTAACAAGCTTTTCCCTTTTATTATAGTATAAATAAGCCAAATTTTAAATAGCTGTCTGTCAGAGCACTGCACCTCGCCCAAAAGCAGCCACATTTTGCACTAAGGTTCATTTTATCCATTGCTCCAGTTGCTTGATTTTCATCTGGCTAACAGTTTTCGCGGGAAAAACAGTTGTACAGTTATATAGGTCAGATGCTGAAAAGCCGAATACAAAGCAGTACAACTGCTGGCAAATTGTGCATAAGTCTGACAAAAGAGTCTTATGAAAATACATTGAAAAACTTTCTATTGAACGAACACCCTACAAAAAGGTATTCAAATTTTTGAATACAATTATTGAGGCTTTCAAGTATTTATGAATTCTTAAAGTATTTAACAGCAATTAACAAAATGGGAATCGCTATTACCTTCTGCCTCCTTGCTTTCTTAGAATATGACATTCTTTGAAGCTAACTTCCTTAAGCTCGAAAAGTTGAATTGCGAGCAAGAGTAGTAAATTAGTAAAATTTTGTAATCACAATAAAAAAATGTTAAAGACAACCCCTAGTAATTATAATAATAATCTCACATATTTATAACCAATTAATTAATTAAATATTCTTATTATTGTTGTTATTTCAATGTTCTAGTTTGAAAAGCTCAGTGTTTGAAGTTAAGGTCTTTGACGCTTTAGCTACAGCTCTTGTATATAATTTCTGTGAAAACTTGGAAGACGTTTTCGTAGTATTAACTGAGCAATTTGTGCTAGTATTTTACTATCGAGTTACATATAGCAGATATTTCTATAAATATAGAAATAGCTGCAAGAACAAAAGCAGTTTAAGCGAAATGAGAAATCGCAGCTCAGCTGCCCTGGCAGCTATGTATAAAGATGTTGTTATACCCTGAACCCATAAAAATGGGCAAGAAGGGTATAATATAGTTTTGCAGAAATATGTAACAGGTAGAATGAAGTCTCTCCGAACACATGAAATATATCGTTATTCAGGATAAGGATCAATAGTCGAGTCGATTCAATCATATCGTCTATCCCCATTTCTGTCTATCTGCCCAACATTATGAACACGCTGATTTCCGAGACTAAAACAGCTATAGACTTCGATTTTTGATCAATTTAATCGATGATTGTCCTCACTGTACTAAACATTTCATCATATTGATCTCATTCCTATCCTGGTATATGTGAGATTTGGATAGCATGATATTCGACTAAATATATATGAGTGTTTACTCTGCAGAGCCCGTTGGTCTTTTTATATGGAAATTTGGCAATATATTTATTTATTATAATAAATGTAGTTTACAGCTGGATGCAGGGTATATCGTAATTGAGCACTCTCGACTATCTCATTCTTACTTGTTAACATTGCTGTTGTTGTTGCTGCACTCAACTATTATATGGCACTGGTTGGTAGAGCTCATTCCATGTGCATTTTGTAGTCTCTTATTGCGCCGTGTCTGCCTCACTTTTGTCGCATTTTCCACTTGCTTGCAAACAACACACAGATACACTCACATATACAACAGCGAGGTAAAATGGCCAGCGCCATTGTCAATTTTTATATGAAAATGACCAAGCATCATATTCGTGCGCGAGTGTGTGTGTGTGTGTGTTTGTCTGTGTGTGTGTCTACAGCAGAGCTGAGCAGTAGCGTTGTAGCTCTGAGCAGCAAATGTCGCGCCACAACTGTGACTGATTATCCATATTTACAGTTCCAAAGCGATAGCAAATACATTAATTAAAAGGTATTTAAATATTCTCTCTTATACGCATGACTTTCCAATCGAATTTTCCTAATAAAGGAAGCATAGATGAAATACACACAAATAATTATATGGGTTAATACAATAACCAAACAATATTAGATCCACACTTTCCATACATATTTATATTGTATATAAATATATCTTTAATTCTATTATAATATATGTATGTATATATATATATATGGACAAGGTTTGGGCAGTCAACGTAAAAGCTCAAGGTACGAACTTAGATAAACTATATCTCAATAATAATTAACACAGAACACAACAAATAATTATTAACACACTAATTTAACAAACGCTCATTACTAATATAAAAACCAATTGTTAAAAATTATTATAAAATATTGTCAAACTCTCTCAGATAATCATGGTGGAATATATTTATAGTGACTAATATATGTATGTCACTCTGACTGCGAAGTAACGATATTGCTCAACTCTAGGGTTGTGTATTGTTGCTGCTGTTCCTGTTGTGTTGTTGGTGCAGCATCAGTTGATGCCACTGCTTGTGCTTGTTCATGCTGCTCAATTCCAGTTAAGAGATAAAATTTTTATGACATCACTTTTCTTTTCCATTATTTATTTGACCGAAGAACGTTGCTGCTGTTGCTGTTGCTGCTGCTGTTGGTGCTGCTGCTGTTGGTGCTGCTGCTGCTGTTGCTGCTGCTGTTGCTGTTTCTGCTGCTGCTGTTACCCCTGACAATCCGCTGCAAATGATGAGCAACGACGCCTTGGGAGTTTATGAACTTTATGTTTATTGAAGCCATAAATTGGTAGTGCATATGGCTGTTGTGTGCTCTGGCCACGCTCGCGTATACGTTATGTTATATATGTATGCGTTGTCTAAAGAGTGTGCATGACTTGCATGATATAATGATTTTCTCTCGATAGCCAGCGGCATACAAGCATTACATTATTAATAACTCTATAGATAAGCTAATAACATTTAGGCTGTAACAAATTGCAATTGCACAAATTAAGCTTTTAAATTCTGCGATCAGATACTCGAAACTGTATAATTAATTGGAATATAAATATGCCAGACTAAAAAATTCAATTGCCCACATTGCAAAATGAAGTTGTCCGCTGCACTGATTCTGCAGTTGCTGCTGCTTACAATTAGTCAAGCAAGGCGTTGGGTAACTCTGAAAACTAAACTATTCGATAAAAAACCAACTCATTAATTCCATTTTTTCAGCGTTTCTATACCTACTCCGCGCAAATTCTGCAAATGGAAATTTTGGAACCGGAGGTGGATTTACTTATTGATTTTCGTGACCTTCGCATTGTTGGACGTGAGCGTTCACTTAACGGCACTGTGTCTGTACTTGAGGATTTGAATACGAAAACACATCAAATGTCCATCGATTTTCTCAATGATCCCAACAACAATGGTCAGTGGAAGGCAATGCTGCTCAGTGTGCCCGTCATGGACATCTGTCATGTAACGCGATTATTTATTGGAAAATATGGCAGATCGACGATTCAACTGGGCGTCAATACAAATCTGCCATTCGATGGTAAAACTTGTCCGCTGCCCAAGGGCTCGTACTTTATTAAGAATCTGCTAGTGAACACTGATTCGTGGCCAGATATAATACCCTATGGCGCACTAAAGGCTAATTTTCGATATTTCAAGCATCACAAGTTTGCAGGTGGCATAAGTTTTGTTATCGATATTGGGAAGTAACTGTAATAAATATATGATTTCAATAAATCACTAATAAAGTGTATAATAATCCAGTTGCAGTTTATTGCCAGGAAAAACACATTTCCATATTTATTCTGGCACAAGCTTAGATGAATAACAGTCCAATGCAGTCGATAAGTAGTCAATTATTTATTTGACAACTTTAACTTCAATTAGCACAATGAAAGGGATTTAACATTAAATGAAGTCACTAATGACTAGATACATTCCAATCGCATTAGAACAATGAAGCTGCTCTTAATTCCTGTTGACATAACTGAAATAAAATGAACATAGCGGAGTTATAGAGTTTGCCAGTTGGTTAAGTTGTTATAGTGCAACAATTTAATTACTCATGCCACAGATTTGGAATTGAAAAAGCGAGACTGATAAACTGGCACCATTTAGGCTCAGTAATTAGTGGAAAATTGCCATGCGCTTGCGTGTGAATACAAAATTGCACAAATTAAGCTTAAAAACTTATCCAATCAGATACAAAAAACATGATCACTTTTTAATTGAGAGCTATATAAAAAGACAGACTTAACCATTTAATTAACAAACTGCAATATGAAGTTGACTGCTGCACTCATTCTTGGGCTTATCCTGCTTAAAGCCAACTTAGCAAGGAGTGGTGTAAGTATTTATTAACACTGATTAAAACTATTCATTTCATTTCTTATTCACTCTAAAAGATGGCTTATACCTTCACTGCAAGAATTATTAGATTTGAGCCCTTGAATACCGTGGAGAAGCTGTACATTGATTTTCGTGACATTCAAATTGTGGATAAGGAACGCTCACTTAACGGAACTGTTCAAATTCTTGAGGACATGGATGCCAAAAATTTTCAAATGTCTGTCGATTTTCAGCACGATTTCAAGAGGGATAATCAATGGAGAAAAATGTTGAACTCGATACCCATGATGGACGTCTGCACAGCAATGCGAATGTTTGTGAGAAGCTATGGTAATCCAACATTGCGACAGGGTGAAAATACGAATCTACCATTTACGGTTAAACAGTGTCCATTGTCACAGGGCACGTACTATGTGAAGAACATGGTGATAAACACCGATACCTGGCCGGATATAATGCCTATTGGTGGACTCCAAATCACCATGCGTTTCTATAGGCATCACAAATTTGTGGGCGGCTTTCGATTATCCATCAATGCAGAACGCAAACCCTTGTAAGCCTCAATTTTTGAACTATTTAATTTGAATTGGCTATCAAATTTGTCGCATTTCAAAGCTTTAAAATACATTTGAGGCAAATGGTTTTTTTGTATTTTTTGTTGGCAAATACTTGAAAATTGGCAAATTTTCGCAAATGGATCACATTAAAGTCCACTAAAAACCCATTAAACTCGTATGAAATCCCATTTTTGTGCATTTAATGTCATAAATCACAAAATTTCACAGTACATGCATTAGAGAACCACACACATACATTACACACATGAATCTGGGGCTTAGTTGCTGCTGACAAAAGCCAAACAATGAGAATTGTGCGTTGTTTGTCGCCAGCTTTTGGGCCTGTATCCAACAGCAGCAGCATTGTGAACAAAATGTATCTGCTTAGGTCCTGCTCTGGTCCTGGCCCCCATTTCTGATCCAAACCGAATCCAATACCCGCACTCAACGAACAGCAGAGTGTTTTAAGCTGACGTAACTGACTTTAAAAGTTTGGATTAAAAGTTGAAAATTAAAAATGAAATTCACCAACAAAATCAATTAGAGCATGCAGTCTGACGTAGTTTCACTATGTTTATATTAATGTAAGCACGCAAATAAGTAAACAACAAACAGTTGTTCTGTAACACGTAATGTTTATAAACCACTTATTGCAACTACTGTTAATCCTTTTTAAACTTGTCTGGAGAAGGCTTGTGTGGCCTGAGGGAATAGAGTGTGAATATACTAAAAGCTTAACATTTATATACATAAGCTAATCGTGTAATTCAGATTCAAAACTATATCAAATATCAGCCCCGAATATAAATTATTGCCCAATAGCGCAGCCTTTGGCTGGTACGGACATATGCAACGCAGCTGTTTTAAATAATTGTAACAAACTAGTTAAGTAACATAAACAATTTTATTATAATGGTCGACCCACTGAAGTTGAACTAATCCCGTCATATTTATTGTATGTACAAAATTGATTGCATGTTTCGATTACAAGCAATATAATAATAAATCGAGCTTAAAAATCAAATAATTGTCAGTCGAACTTTCAAAATGTGTGGGTATATTTAAGTCGTGGAAACTGTTCTGCTCTTGTTATACTGTCAATGTGTTTGTGAACGTGTTCTGTGATTTTTCATGCAAACACAGGCTGTCCCTTTTTTTGGCTTTAGGTATGTTTTGTGGTCGCAAAGCATTTAAATGCAATCCAGGCTGGATTTACAAAAGTCGGCTTGTCCCCTTGCTTCCTGTGATAGCGGTCACTGTATTCATTGAGCAATAAAATCGAAAAATACCAAACAAGATGCACACACAGTCAAACAAACACATTAAATAAATATGCGTATGTGTATTTGTGTGTTTTTGACAATAAACAATTTCAGCACAAACGAACGAAATTTGTCTGTCGCAAATTTTATTTGCATTTATTTTTTTTGGCTGTCCAAATTGTGTGGTCAGCCAATTGTTGATGATCCCAAATTGTAATGCAATTGCTAATAATTAATTGATTTGACAGCAGGCAAAAACCAAATCCCTAAAGCCAGCAGCAACTTGAAACAAGAAGATACAATCTGAATTATGTAAGTGTGTGTGTGTGTGGCTTGCAGCAAACACATGTTGTAACCTGGCGCTCAAGACAAAACAAGCTGTCATAAAAAAAGATGCTTATAACAAAAGGCAAACTCTCTGGAAACTGGGAGAACTCAGTTAACCAAAGCGCATAAATGTAAGGAGCTGCTGCTGTAGGTGCAGCTGCAGCTCATGTTTGCCAACAGCCAAAGAGCCCAGACAGATATATAGTTAGGCTACAACAAGTACAAAACACTTTGCCAACAATCAGGTAGCAGGAACAGTAACGCACAGTGGGCTCAACTGACTTTTATCGTTGCTAATTTGGTAACTCTAAGGCCAATAAAGATGTCGAAATATTCTGAAATCAATGTGTATCTTAAATGCTCTTTAAAGGAAAGGAAGTGCATTAGTTAGGTAGTCAGTAAGATTCTAAGATTTGTTACAAGTCAAATATATATTTTAGAATTATACTATAAATATTTTATTTATCTGAAATTTGCTCTACAGAAGAATAAATAAATATATATAGCTCAATATTAAAAACACTGTTTAGAGTGGAAAAATCGTTCAAAAGAAATCAAAATCAGAAAAAAAATCATTTCTGTGTCAAATATTTTATATCGTTAACGTGAACAAGAGTCAATTGTGAACGAAAACAATTGAAAGGGGATAAAGTTCCTTATAGATGTACCAGTTATTAGAAACTTATGACAATTGTATGTGCTATAACTTTAAGTCATTTAAACTAATCAATTTTTGATATTTGCAACGTTTTTACGGGCAGCAGCCCCACCGTGCAACAGAAGGAACGATAATAGTGAAAAGCGCACTCTAAGTGTAGCATTCGCAAATGCTATAAACGTGTAGCTCTGTCTGTCTGTCTGTCTTTCTGCATGCCTCTGTCTGCCATGTTGCATTAGCTCGTACCCCGAGACCAACACTTACCCTTGCCATGCATTATTTCTCTTTGCTTTCTATCGCACCAAAGTTGGCCATATTTTTGGTGCCATCCTCTCAAATATTATTTTCTACCTGTTTTGTATCGCAGGGACATGTGTTTTTGGTTTCAAAACTCAACTGCAAGCTGCTTGCGGCTCTTTGCTTATTTGGCTGCCCTATGAATAATGGGCACTGGCATTGCCAGCCAGCCTGCCTGCCTTTCAGCTTATTGTGTGAATTATTAGCGCTGTGTGTATTAAAATGCAGCTCAAGCTAATGCACATGAACAGGAGGGCAGACAGTCCACGCGGCATATGTGCAATGTGATTTACAAGCCAAACTACTCGGCGCCTTATTTATGGCCATAAGAGTGTTTAACAGTTAACTGCAAAGCCAGCAGCGAGCAGCTGAGACAAGGCAATGCGTAAGCCAATAATAGCATTCCATAACAAATGCGTCTACGTTCCATATATATTGGTTTATGTGCGGATATCTATATCTGCATTTGTGTACTGTCTGAATTAAAAGCATTAACAGACAATTTGTGGCTTGCACTGCGTATCATTTGATAGATTTAACTTTAAGGACTGCCAAATTGTGAATGGTCATGGCTTGGTCCACCTGGACAGATCGATTTGGACATACAAATAATTTATATTTATAATGACAGAAATATTAAAAAAAATACCTATTTATATAAGTAATATTCATTAAAAAAACATACATAAATAATTGATCCTTTTAGTATACAGAATTAAAGCTTATTAAGTCCGAAAAAGAGCGATGATATGTAAAAATTCATAAATCAACAGCCCAAAGATAAGTTTGGTTTGTTTTTATTGCATATCGAAAATGTTTGGATTGCGTACAGTAAATTCATCAATGCACAATCGAATCTTTGTTTTTTTTCCCTGCACATTTACCGAAGCGTACAATTTGAAATTCGATACTCCATTTTACCAATGCGAAAATGCATATATATACTGTAGATATAAATGTTAATTCTGTATTATTGAAACATGTCACGTAGCAGATGAGGAGAAGTTGTTGGCGGTCGCAACAGTTCGATTAATATAAGCCAATATGCACTCAAAGCTTTAAGTAGAAGAGTATTCATTTTCACATTTAATATGCGTTTTTAATTACATTGTTTAAAGCTGCATGAGAGTGGCATTTTTAATGAGATTTATGGTAGTGGTTGCTTCTTGTTGGTTGTTTACAGTTTCTTGTTGAATTAAGGACCATAATTTATTTCCCGGTTACCAACCAGGTAAGTTAAGCAGGTGATCAGAAATCATCATCTTCCGCTTGTTACCACTGCGTATGCGTAATATAATTGATGAGCTGGTGTGTGTGTATTGGCTTGTTTGCTAGTGTGTATGTGTGTATGTGTGTGTGTTCAGTGACCTGCTTTGCTGTCATTTTGTTCGAGTAGGCGTTGCCTGGTGGCGTTGGCAGCATGCAGCACAAACCGGAAACAGGATGCAAAACTGTGGCACAGGAAACGACGTTGTCAGATAGCGACTGCAACTGCAACTGTAACGAGCACGAGCAACTGGCAACAATTAAAGCGATAAAATAGCAAAAATGTTCACATTTCAGCGGCGTTAATCAGCAGCATGCGACAGCCACATGGTTGCGGATATGAGTGCCCAGACAAGCGGCCGGAGCAGCCTACCCAGTCACGATGCATGACAATTTAAGGCCACTTCAAAAAGTCTGAGCACATGCAATGAGCTCACTTGGGACGCAATCCAGCCAAAAGAGACCAAACCAAACCATGCCACAACATGACACACATTTAAGCTAAATGAAGCGGCTCTCTGGGTTTTATTCTTTTATTTTTATGGTAGTTTAATTATTTAATTGAATTGCCAGGTGAAAGGTTGCATAATTGAGCTAATGGATGAGCCATTTACGATTTTCGATTTTACAAGAACAGCAGAGTGACCACTGCACTCAGCAAATGTCTGTATGAGTGGCTTGGCGACAGCTTCTTGTCATGCCAGCTAGCCAGGCTAGCCAGGTTTGCCAGCCTCTCAATTGAGTGCACTTGGGTGTAATGTGAACCGCTCCGCAACCAACAGATACTTTGAAAGAGGCTAGGCTAGATCAACTTCAACCGATTGCCTCAGCTGCAATAAATGTGTCTAAAAGCACAAATTGCAAACAGTTTTATGAGAAATCTTTATAGTAAATAAATAGTTTAATATTAGATGGAAAGAGAGAGGGTCCAAAGAAGATATAGAGAGAGACAGAGGTTGCAAACAACAGTGTTATAGAGTTCAAAGTGAATATCAATATTCTCAGATGAAAAATCGCACTGAATTTTCAGAAACCAGTCTGCTTTGGCACCAACGTTAAATCAGCTTATTTTTCAGAAAGTATATTTCTAAAACGCAAGGTTTTTCTTTATTACATTTTTAAAACAAGTAATTTTCAGATTATTTTCTTTATGTGTACATTTAACTATTCTTATTAAAACTTAGAACTTTGAGGCGATACAAACACAAGTTCTTTCGTTCTCGGAATGAGTTACTTCCCAAAGAGCTAATTTGGGTTTGTCTATTACTAAGAAATATATTTTTTAAAGAGAAATTTTAAAAAGAAATTCGAATTTTTCAATAAGGAACATTTTAGTCAGACCGATGAAATTAGTGAGGAGCGATGGATAAAAGGTACGCAACTCAATTTATTAACATTTTAAATATCACTTCAAAACTTGCATACAAAACGTACAGCAAAACGCCATTAAAAACTGTTAGAAAACTTTGCACTTTGCTGTGTTCACACACAACTCGTATTTCTCAAATGACTACGGTCTATGGAGAACTACATATGTATGCGATGCATTGGGAGTGTGGGAGTACATTTTCATAGCATGCATTGCGGCACTTAATGCAATTAAAAGCCATTAGAGGTGTATCAGCAGTGGAAAACCGAAATGCAAATGCAGTTAAGCAGTGAGCCGCTGAGTCGTTTCGCTAATCCATTAGGTGCGTTTAGCCAGATAAACAGCTAGACTAGGTTTAGAGAAAGGGGGTGAGCGAGAGGGAGCGAGAACCGCAGCGACAAGAGCAAAATTTGGCCACAAAAGCCAAACGAAATTCGGATATATACTCTAGATATATTTTTCTTTTTCTCTATGGCTTTCGCGCATGCCACACATTAGCGTTGGCTGGAAAAGCCAAGTAGTGTTATTTCTACTGGTGGTGCTACTGCCACAATGGGGCAGGCTGACCGAATGCTGTTTGAGTTTTATGCTGTGAATGTGGGTTAGGCGGCAGCCACAAAACGGGGCAAGCAATCGCAGTGGCAACCAAAGTCTAACCAACGATGCATGCATTTTAATTGCAAATTTTGCAGGGTAAAGAGTGAAAGGTTGGTTCACGGGTCTGCGAATAATTTATTTGAGGCGCTTAGCACGAGATTAACGGTAAATGTAACCCAGCCAACGAACCGGAAATGGATTACACAGCAGCGGAAGTAGAAAGTCACACGTAATTTAATATCACGCTGGCAATTTACGAGCGCAATATCAAATAGCAAAGAGAGAGAGAGAGAGAGAGATAGAGAGAAAGAGTGAGTGGGAACGGAGACGTGCTTGCAGCAATGGATGACTTCTGATTGAAGTCACAGGTGGAGGGAGGGTGCAGAGTCGGAGGTAATTGCATATGTCGCAAGAGACTGCAATTGGCCATAGAATTTAAGTTGCCGCAACGACAGCCAGGCACTTTAAATTGTGGTAAAATTGACAGTGTGTTTGTTGCTCGTGGCAGCTAAGCAGGCGGTGAAAAAGGGTGCAAGCAGTAAAAGCATATTTACACACGGCTCCCCACCAGTCTCCACTGATGTGAATTGTCCTTTGACAGCTGCCAATCGCCGTTGCCACAGCCCCGCTGACGTCCCTTAAACTCTCTGCACAAATAAAGCGCGAGAAACCTTTTTTTTTGGCAACAGCGTTTCGGGGCAACCTTAATTGGCTTTGAGGCAAATGCGTTTCGAATCTGATTTCACAAACAAGCCGAAAGTCGAAAGTCTCACTCGTTACCCGTAAACACTCTCTCCTTCTAGCATTTGAGACTTTGGCAAGCAGCTTGTTAACAGCTTTTATGCTGCTCTTTTTATTTTTATTTTTTTTTTTCGTTTGTAAGCTGCTTGAATGATTAGGTTAATGCTTTTCACTTGCCTTTTGCCCATTTTCTGTTCGCCTTGCCAATAACAAGCGAACACCAAGAACAATTATGCACAGCACTGAACTGCCATTATTTTTCGACTCCCCCTTACTCACACCCACACACACACACAATCACTCACAAGTACATGGAAATACACAGCCACTTCCACTTCCGCTTGTCAGAGTTTCATGCTATGCTTTTCAGACAATACTCTGTAGTGAAATTGGAAGGGTAGTGTAATGTCTCACGGTGTTTTTTGGTGGCATCTAGAGAATAATTGATAATTGTGATATTTTTGCACTTTTAGTATTTAAGAAGTTATTCAAGAAACTGTTAACAGTAAGCCAAAGCAAGAGGATTGATCAAAATTATTACATGTGAAATTCAAGATGACTAAAGGCTCTTCCAAGAAGACAATAAAACTTAATTTTAAAGTAGGTATACAATTTTTTGGGTCCATAAAAAACACATGATGCATATTTTAAAAAATCCTTGCTATATGCAGTAGAAACATCAACATCAACCCTAAAATCATACCTTGAATAATTGAATTCTGTTAGCTGTATAAGAATAGTATTTTAAGAAATAAAATTAGGAAAAGAAAAAACCTCGAATCGCTTTTATCAATTTCATATTATAGTGATCTAAGCATTAACATTATATCTAAAATACCAAAGCAGTCTCGCATTTACAAATGCTTTCTGGGGTATTTGAGTGCTGGGTCCCAGTCTCACTCATCTTACTCATCTGCACTTCGAATGGGAAGCAACCACAGAATGTGTTTCCTCAGTATAAATCAGTGCCATAGCAGGTAGTTTTCAGTCGTTCACTCGCCGCAGCTGCAGTCTTGCATGCGATTTATGTCAATAACAAAAACATTTAACGCTTTTATTTTTATACAATCGCATTTGTTTTATATGAACAAGTGCATAAACTTTTTTTTGCGGGGCGTTTAACCAATTTGAAATCCCCACCCAAACATCCAAAAGGATGGCTGCTGCTGCTGCTGCTGCAGTTCGAATGAATTCTGCTGGCAGGCATAATTGTTTTTACAAGGGTCCGTCGGCTAGACTTTATTTATTGTTTGACATACACACACCCACACACACTCACACACAAACACAAACATAAGCAACTGACAGCCGCACAACAAATGGACTGCGAATTTAGAGTCGGCAGCATTTGGCTGCTGTTGTTGACCACGATTTGAGCCACAGCTTTGTTTGTTTGTTTGTTTGCCGTTGTTGTTGTTGGTGGAGTTGCGTTTATTTTGACAATTTGATTGACTTTTTGGCTTTGAATTGATTCACTTAATGTATGCAACTCCTAAAGCACACAACCAGCAATCGAGATAGAGCGAAATGGTGCTCAATTAATGCACTTAAGTCAGCTGATTTGCCATGCAAATTTGCAACGCATGACAAATTTGCATATTAGCTTGCAACCTGGCAAGTACTAAACATGCTAACATTCTCCCCACCTCACCTCACCTCACCTCACCTCTCTTTCCCTCGAGCCGACTAATAATCGTGGTAAATTCAAGTTGACAACTTTCTTTCAAATTGCGTCTGAAATTGAGTGGCGTTTGTTGAACAGCTGGAAACTTATGAAACTTGTTTGCCCAACAACAATCAAATAAATTGCGCAAAGTGCCAACAAAAGTTATAGTCCTGGTGCTCTCCCCTTCCCCCCTCGGCAGTAAGAGTCCGCTGTTTGCTTTCAGCCAAGCTGCCAAGTCGTGTCAATTGTCATTTGTGTCTGTACTTTTTTGCCGTCTTTATCTTTGCCTTTGTCTTTGGATCCCTGCAGTTGTTATGATTTTATTGCTTTTGTTGCTGTATATGTTGCTGTTGTTTCTGTTGCTGTTGTTGCTGTTGCGCCTGCTGTTATGCTTATTATTTGTATTACTCTAGCACAGCAGGAGCGACAGGCGTAGGTGTAAAGCAATTTGATTTGCCTACTGCCACTTTATGAAGTGCGCACAGTGAGATTTACAATTTATTTGCTCTTTATGTTATTTCATTTTTTTTTTTTATTGTTAAAACTCAGTGAAGTGAACAAGATGTGGATGTGATACATGTTTGCATAAAAATGCGAGCAACGAAAACATTTTACCAGCTGCAAGTTTTGCAAATTAAATTAACTTGCGAAAATAAATAAACAAACATCAGTCAACTTGAAGGAAAAACAACACGAACGCACAATTTGCATATTAATATGCTGCTGGCTTATAAAATGGTTACTCATTCATGTATTTTACAAAATATACGTACATTGTATAATATATGCAACAGACCGCATTTTTGGCTCTGTTAATAAAATTCATATTCACTGTAATTATGTGTATAAAAATATCCTCGTTCATTATTTCTTACTTACATCTCGAACTCTCACTGTTTACAGCATGTGGCTTTAAACTCAGCTGTTGGCTTACCTCACGGGTGCGAAAATCCAATTTATTCATACACTTATTTATTTTACAAAGCTAAGCCAATCTAGAGGCCAAAAATAACAGCAAGGGCATTAAGCTCGTTGAGTGTTCGCATTAATTTAGTTTAACTTATTTACACTTTAATATTTCATATATTCTTCAGTCAGAAATCTAAAATCATGTTAAATATGAGGCTGATGGGATCTGAAAGGAGCAATAAGAAGCATCTGTGAGAGTCGGACAGCATTTTATAATACATCCAATATTTATATTTGGGCTATTGCATTAGGGATAACTGCTGCTTATCTGGTAACATTATCGCCGTCTTGGGGAACGAAGCAGAATCTGACCATTTTGAGACAATGAGAAACCCACAACCCAACAAAAATTCTTGAATCCATGCAAGAATCAGAATTGATGGAGGAGCTATAGGGAAATGGGCACAAGCACATCAAACTAGGTCGTAGTGATGCACCAAATATTGATAGTAACATTTTCTCTGTCAATCTGTCAGAGTAAGTAATGTTGACACTCCTTAAAGGCAATTGCGTTATGTTAATTAAAGCAGAGCTGTTAACAACTTATAAAGATTCCTTTGCAAAAATAGTTATTGAAATTAATTTGCTGCGTATTAATTATTTGCATAATTACTTCGCTGCCTTTGAAACTCTGTACTTCTGCTGTTCCGGACAGTATCCAGTTCTCAAACATTGCTACTGCAATCTCATTCGTGCTACTGATATCAATAACAACCTTGTGTTCCTTCAAGCAGCAGCTGCTTCCCTCTCCTTTTATTCTTCATTTGAATTCTCAGCGTGCCAGAAAAGTGTCCGGTTGCCAGTTGGTGTCCTTCCTGCCTCTGCTTATAGTCGTTCTTTGGCTGCTGATGCTGCTGCTGCTGCTGCTTCTATTGTTGGCTTTCATCTTTTATTACATTGTGCAAAAATGCAAAATACTTGGCAATGGCTGGGTTTTGGTTCAGGGCTAGCTTCTTGGCTTCTACTGGTCACATTCAGGCGTAAGAAGTTAGATTGCTGCAGTTGAAACTGTTGCTGAAGTCACCAAGTCTTCGCTTTCAATAAATATTTATGAAAAATTATTTAATATACATACATACATTTATGTTTACATATACAAATATGCAAATATACATATATATTTTCTTTTTTTCATTTTGCATTTTGGGTGCGAGTGTTGCGTTTTAATCTAAATGTTAATTCGCACAAAATGAATCAGTTAAGAAGCGGCAAACGCGGCGTATGCGTAATGCCACAAATTGAATTCGTTTACTCTCGCTTTGTATATGAATGTGTATGTGTTTGTGTATGTGTTTGTGTATGTGTGTGTGTGTGTGAATTAATTGTAGAGCTGCGTAACAAAATACTCCTTAGGGAGCGATTGCCATCAAAAGTTCATGTGCTTCTGTGGTGCGAGCTAACTTGAACTTTGACTGTTTAAGGACACTCATAACAAAGTATATACTAGACAAATTTAAAATTATTTTATATTTAAAATCAATCTGAAAACTAGAAATCTTTTAGAATTATAGAATAAAATAATCAGCATCATTTATATATTTTTGCAGAGCTTTTTTTTAATTACACTCTGATACCATCAAGCTCTGTATGCCTGAATGAGTGCAACTTTTCTCGACACCCATAAAGACAGCGACTTGGAACTTGGAACTTATACTAGTCTGCGCCTTCGTCAGACAAAGTGTAAAAATTAGAATGCTACGAATGTTAAGAAATCGATCAAATCGATAATCGCAAATCGATAAAAACCACATATCTCCCACAATTTTAAGGCTACAGTCACCAAATTTGGTTGATGAGTTGTTCACGTCCTTCAAAAATCGGCATATGACACGCCTACGTCCACCGCCCCTACAAATTTGAAAGGGCTATATCTTCCGCAATTTTTGAGTTATAGCCTTCAAATTTTTAAAAATCGAATCAATATTCAACTTTTTTTTTATTTTTATAGACTGTATCAATTTCAAACAGACGCTGTGCATCTCTCGGTAAAAACGAATTCCGACAAGACTTAAAGTAAATAAAAAATAAGGAAAAAACTCGACATGGAGCCAGAAACAAACATATTAAAATTTCAAAAAGAGGAGACCAAAAAAAAAGACTATATTGCTGAGTTTCGACAATTATTTATTATATTTCGACTAGCGCCAACAGATAAAATGCGCAGATGTCGCAAGTCAACAAATTTTGTCTTCTAGCCAATGAAGTATTAAAGCGTTAAGCATACGTTGGTTGGAAAATCAGCCACCAGTCAGCCTAACAATTATGAGTTGGCCAACAACATGAGATGCTGGTGGTGGTTAGTCAAGCACTTAATTTATAGCTCATGACTCGTAATTAAGGCGATCATTCGCAATGCGTTTGCTCTTTGAGGCAACCTTTGATGCAACAAATTGAAATGAATGGCCGAAAGCTCGCATCGAATTTCATATTCAGCTGCGCTAACGAATAGCAAACAGAACGGAACCGAACAGAACAGAACAGGCATGCAGGCTGGCAGGATATTCAGGCATTCACTCTTCCATATAAGAATTAAGGATATAAAGTGCAACCGTCGCCATGTAGCACAGTTTATTTGCCTGCTTTCAGAGCCTGATTGGCTGTGGCATGTTAAACAAGAATGATCAGGGGGACGCGCCTCCAGGCAACATTTGGCACATTAATCAAATGTGAGACGCCAGTCGGCATCATTAATAATTGGTCCTCGACGTGTCATGTTTTATTTAACCCCGTACTAAACTATTGATAGAAATTCAACAATTGAACAATTCGGCAAAAGGGTACACAACTCTATGCCTCCGCTTTACAGCTGTTGTTTATATGCATCAAGACTGATTGATGATGCTAGCTCCAACGAAATTCAAATGCCAAAATATTCAGAAAAGTGTCAAATGGTCGACCGATTTCAGTGAGTTATTGTTTCTGGAGTTTTGCGTACACATAGAAAATTGTCACTCCATTTTAATCCCTGTTAGACTGGTTGGAAAAGGGTGTTTTAGCCAGTTATGTAGCCAGCTTAGCCAATTTCTCAAATAATTGACTTATGACTGACTGAAATGCTTGGGAGAGAGCTGTTGACTTAAAACTTAAGTTGCTGAAGCGTCTTGAATGTAGGGATAACTATTTTTGGGACATCAGTTATTTTCTTTATGAATTTAAAGTATGAAAAATATTCTTCGAGTTATTTAAAAAAAATACATAAATAAAATAAAATATGTATAGAATGACTTTATGCATACTGAAAATCATGCATTTGAATTGGTCTTTAGATGGCTGCCTTATATTTAGATTATCATTTTGTACTCTTAAAGAGTATCTGTTAAGACGCATGCATTATACATATTTTTCAAACCCAATTCCAATAATTTAACCAATCGTCACATAATTTCTCAACATTGTCCCTTGGCAGCAATTTTCAATTCAGTTGCAGTTAGTTATTAACACGCGTATACTCGTACCATATGCATAGGTCTGAAGTTTTGAATATGTGCACAGCAATAATATGGGTATGCTATTCCATACACATACATATATACATATATGTAAATGCATATCATGCCCAATAAAGTTCCGGAAATTTGTCAACTATGCGGCTGGAATAATGCGCACGACTTTAAAGCAAGCGAATTGTGCGAATAAATGCCATAGATAACTTTATGACCAACAGTGCACTTTGTCTAACCCATCAGCCGGGCATGACACACCACACACACACACAATGAAAAAATGGAGGTCGTTGCAAGGGGGCAGATGGAGTTAGCCTTCGGCTTTGGCATGCATTTAACATCAGCTGCAAAGGTGCCGGGACTGAGGGGAGCCGGGGCACAGGCCAAACTCGTGATGCCATTGCAGCTTACCATTTTGTACCCTGATGCCAAAGGGAAAAACGAGTATGCTGGACGGACCCATCTGTCCCATCTGTCTCTAAACTTCAGGGAGATTTGTCTCTAAAAACGTTCAGCTGCCTTAAAGCTGGCAACAGAGTATCACGCAGTCGGTTGCATTTAACCGCAATATTCTCGCTTTGCGTTATTATACATATGAATGTATGTGTGTGTTCAGCTTTTGTGTGTGGATGCTTTGAGCGGCATTCGCCGCTACGTGACATGCATAGCTCATTGGTCCTGGCCCGAGCATTGGCCAGAAAATATTGCAGTTATGATATGTTTAACCAGCAAGGTTTAGGGAGTTTAACAGTAGCGAAGGGGCGCGGCTAATTCCTGTGCACATGCTTCGAATTAAACAAAGTCGAAAGTGCAAAGTTTGAGGTGCTAATGAATATTGCGCAACTTTTGCGAAAATCTCGCGATGCTACTTAAACTTCAGCCAAGCAAATGCAAATGCATCCCAATACCAAATCTTTGGCTTAGTTAACGTGTGTGTGCGCACGTGGGCGTGGCCACCTGGGCACCTTCACGCCCACATTTAGTTGAAATCCTAACGAGAGCTGGGCTAATGAGTTGGTCGTCCTGTGAGCATTTTGGCAGTACTTTAAGACAATTAAAGCGTGTGGCTGCCAAATGTGCTTTTTATGTTGCACAACTCTGCTTGTGTATTAATTTTTTTGGTATTTGTTTTTTTTTGTAACAAGCAAAACCAATTTGCAACAACAGCAAGAGTTGCTGTGCCAAAAGCAGCACGGCTCTGGCAGTTAATTTTAATTACGCACATGGCAGTTAATGTTGCGACACGGCGTCTCAATTTAGACACCTTTTTGTGAGCCACAAACACACCCGTCTGCCTCTGCCACACCACTGGCAAAACACAATACACACCACTCACACTTGTGCACAAAATTGCCATTAAATGTGGCAAAAAGGGCGTGCCAGTGCCAAAATGAATAAACGACAATGGCTTTTGTGGCCATGTGTGTGCGAGTGTGTGTGTTTGGCATATATATATGAGCAGCTGGTTGCGTCAATCGTTTCATTTAAAGCGCAGAACTTCTTGCAGCCGAAAGGTAGAAGAACAAAACAAATTAATTTTACACAGGTGTGTGACCAGATCTATGTGTAAATGAGTGTGTGTGTGTGTGTGTGTTTGTGTGTGTATATATTTGTGCAGGTGTGGTGTGTTTATGAGTATGTACATAGCTAAAGCCTGCAGCACAATTGTTACGCACTCAGCACAACGCAAACACACAATACACGCACACCAACACAGACTTGGGCAGAGTGCACAGATGCGTGTGAGCAAATGGTTTATTGTATATTCCAGTTGTTCCATAAAGACTGCAAATGCTTCTGGAGAAAGATTCGTGCTTGCATGCATAATGATGATGTCTTGCCACAAGCAACATACTACAATCTTCAACAGATTAGACAGATTTAAACTAGAAGCGTTTATTTCAAACAAAAAAATCACGAATAATAATAATACAATTTCTCTATAAGGAGTTCCATTATTAGATATATAAATATTAATTTATGTTAATAGATGATTTTTCACATTTATTGCAACTTTGTCACTGAATTTCATTCAATCATTAGCTCAACACATTTAAAATAATAATAATCAATAAGCAATAATACTTATCACGAGCTCTAAAAATGATATGAATTGAAATACGTTTTCAAGTATTGTGATCTTAGCACCGACAAAATTCAAAAATAATAATATTATACAGATCAATTCAAATCCAAAATAATCAGTTCCTTCGCTTAGTCTTAAGTACAGGTTACAATTTATATTGTACACTCAGTGTTTAATGCACGATTAAACTGAGTCGACTTATAGGATCGAACTGCCCGCTCTGACGAGCAGGCTCTTTATTTATACAAAAACTTAGTCTAATATACATGTAAATGCAGCTGGATCGGGCCTGTCGATGAAGGCAGCTGGATCGCGGCCTCACAGCAGCGGCTGGGTCGCGGCGACCGTCGATGAAGGCAGCTAGATCGCGGTGACCGTCGCGCCGCGAGCTGGCGGCAACCCGTCGCCAGCAAATAACGGTAGTCGCGAATCCAGCTTCAGCGGCAGGTACCGCGATGAACAAGGCTGGCCTGCATGGGTCAGCCACACACGCTCATTCTCGAATACTTACACTAGTACATGTTTTATATATATATAGGGTGTTCATTTGTTATGTTTATATAGGGTGTTCATTTTTGAACACTCAGATTATTATTTTTAACAATAGTAATTAAAAGAATCATTTTGAAATTATGGGAAAAAGGAAATTGCTCTGAAAAATAAAAAGTTTTCGTAATAAAGTAACAATAAGGCTAATATAAGATTTCTGTCTATCGAAATAAAAAAGTATCCTGGAAATTAGAAACTTTTCTCATTTAATCAAATGTTCATTTTTCAAATTTATCAGAAAAATGTTCTCTGGAATCAAGAAAGATAAACCCTACAATTTCGAAAGACACTACATACCGATTTAGAAATATACCTTCTGAATAATACAACGAGTTACTCTGGACATCTATGTCTATTATCTAAAACTGAGAGCGACTTTTTTTCTTAGTGTAGTTTGCTGCTTCCCGCTGCAAACTTATTTCCGCCAGCTCGTTGGGGCCCCAGAATTGCTGTTGGCTTTGGGAAATGAAATATGTTTTTCCTTGGCACACATTTGAGCGTTACCCAAAATTGCTTGTGTTCGCAATTGAGACTCTGAAAGCGACTGCGACTGAGTTTGACGGCGAATATTAAGGTCAAAGTTCAGTTGCTCGCTTCTGGACAGTTTGCGAGGTGTAGCTGTACCTGGTGAGAAAGGGGGAAGCGAAAGTAAAACAATCATACACTTAGTTGTACATATACATAATTTATATCCTTTTATTTAAAAATTAGTTACCTCAATTTGCAGTTTGCTTACAGACTCGTACACATACTCGTTACATTATAGGTATTACTTGCTTAACTTGCTTTTCATTAGAGGGATATGACTTTTCGTTTCCACACAGCAATTGCGGGCACTAAACTAACTTACCAATCAATTATTTAATCAATCAATCAACTTTTATAACTGTGCCAACTTCTCTTATATACCATTAGCTATACATATTTATATAAGTATATCTGTACTATATGTGTTTATAAGAAGTTTAACTATGTATTCGGTTGGTAAGTTTTGAATACCTGTATTTAACTGTTGATTATAGATAATTAGATTTTGACATTTTCGTTTTATAAAATGCAAGCATAAAATTGGAATATTATTTATAAAGATTCTTTTAGCAAATCAGAAAAAAATGTATAAGTTTTTTAATTTTTTTTTCATTAACATTTTAACGTTTATATTTTTGTATGTTACATATTCATTTCATAAAGTTGCTCAGGTTTGTCATGTTTTTCGGGTAATATCTTTCATTTAGCACTTAAGAACATCTCTCTCATGGGATACTTGGAATAGATTTAAGTGGGCTTACAAGTGTTTGGATGCATTACACAAAAAAAAAAGAAAAAGACTGTAAAGTATTTATATAAGACAAGATAAGAGTAGATAGCGAGTGATTTAAAGTCAAGTTCAATTGGGGGCCAATATTTAAGAAATGATTTAATTATTATGGTAATTAATTTTGATACCTCTCACTAAGTTAATCTAAATATCACTCGGGTTGTTGTTCTTGTTCATATTCTTTTTTAATATTATCTTGTTGAATTTGGAATTTTCGGTTCTACCACAAAATTGTATACGTAATACTTAATGTCGGCCTGCCAACTCGAGCAAAAGTGACGACAAACAGGACTGCCGCCTCGAAATCCAATTCCAAATAGATTTAATACCGGTTGGCAAGCTACACCTCCTCGTAGCTGCGGCACTTGGGTAACGGTCCGGACCACTTGCCATCTGGCTGGCATTTTGGCCGCTCGGGCGGCCCCGTAGTATGATCCTCATTCGTCTGGATCTGTATGAAGCCGGGCCGGCACTGGACGCTCAGATAGTCGCCCGCATCGTAGTTGAATTTGAGCGGGGCGATCAGACCGTTGGGCGGGTCGCCTGGATAGGGGCACTGCGATTTGCCTGAGATGCGAGATGGAGCATTGATGCATATGGATGGATCATTTGGATGCATGCAAGGTTATCGCAGATGATGTGCAGATGATCGTACATGATGATGATGAATCGTGATAATCGGGTATCGGTTTCGGTTTCGGTATCAGGTATCGGGTATCGTTTTGTTTTTCGATAGTATCGTTATACAGCGGAAATACAACACAAGTTAGTACATTAATTCATTGGTATTGTGAGTGGGCCCACTTTGGAGAAGAGTACGCAAGGAATCGCAGCGTACATGTGCATTATATGTGCATTTATCAGTTGTCTACTTACAAAATGGTGGCGAGTGCGACCAGAACCCGTTCTCCGTGCATATGATGCTCGACTCGCCGACCAGAGTGTGACCATCGTTGCAGCTAAATGTGACCAAAGCGCCAACTGTCAGACGCCTCTGGCTCAAACTGGTGCCCCCAACGCGTCCATTTAGTGGCGCCACTGGCATCACGCACTGAATAACTACGAAACATGCGAAGAGAAGATGTTTAAACGTGATTTCATTTATTTATTTTATTTTTACAGAATATGAATAAACGTGATCTTATTGAGTGCATGTTGGATAAACAAACTAGTTCCATAAGGAATGAGATATACAAATAGGCAGTAGGATTAACTCCAAGTGGAAGATGTCAGGCTTAAATGTAATCTAAGTAAATGAATTGAATGAAATTACGAACGCAGCAGGTAAATAACTGTATATATTTATAGACTAACGGATGTCAAAATATATATATATACGTATGACCAAAACTATTATATACTACCCAAGGTCTGCCTTTAGATTAATGACTATCAAAATAATTATATAAAATTTAATTTAATTTAATTTCTTCCAACTAAATGCCAAACACAATTTAATAATAAAATGTCTGGAAAAGAGTAATTAGCAATTAGCCAATTTAATTGATGTTCACTCAGATGAGTGCTATAAATCCTCTATGTTATTAAAATAATAATTGACACTAATAATGTTCAATGGAAACATGCAATTTGCAAATTGTATAAAAAGAATAATAAAATAAATCGAATTATATGATCAATTCGTTTGATTTGCCAAATAACAATTTGATAACGGCGTATCTTAAAATATAATTATTTTTAAGTACTACTTGATTTGATAAGCTTGTGAGTTGAATGAATGAAATGTATTGGGAGAAGGCTCAAGTGAGGCACTCAGGTATAATTAGCCAATTAGCCAATATTATTGGCTAGTGTAGCTCTCTGTTCTATGCTGAGTGTGTGGCACTCACCTTTGCAGCGTGGCACAGGGCCACTCCAGACGCCCGTCGGCTCACAGTCGAGCAGCGCCGGTCCGGTCAGCTTGAAGCCCCATTGGCATTTGAACACCGCCCGCCCCCATGCCGATGTATTGAGCTCAATGAGACTGAGATGCGGATCGTCGAGAATGAGTCGTGGACACTGAATGGGATGGCATGTTGGCGACGGCGATGACCAATTGCCTGAGGCCAGGCAGGTGGCATTCCATGCGCCATCCAACCTAAAGCCCTCGGGGCACTCATAGTGCGCTCGCTGGCCCAACCTATTGCCCTCGAGCCGCAGCCTGAGCGGCGCCATCGGTTCCGTTAGCTGCGGGCACGTCGAAGTGGCCACCACCACTGCAATGCTGTTCGTCAAACCGCGCGGCGAAGTGCACGTAAAGGTGCCCGAATCATTGTTCTCAATATTCTTGATGCTCAAGCGATACCGGACAGCCTTCTCCTCGCCGGCAGGCGACCATCCTGCAAGCGAAATGGTTACACAAAAATGGTTAAAAGAAATTTATATTTTGTCCATAAGCTACAAATTCAGCAAGTGTGCATCTTAAATTGTCCTATAAGGTATTTATTGTTAGAAGTAAAAAGTAATTTATAAGCTAATATACCAAGGCTTGCATATCTTTTTGATTGGAGTTAATCTGCTTACTTCTAAATTTTAGTATGTTATAAGCAAATTGTATTTAGAGTTTAATATGACTGTTTTTTCAAAAGGTTTCGTTTAAGTGATATAATTGACAGATCCGGTAATCTCCATTCTACGTTTTCGTAATAGCTCTTAAACTGTGAGAGAAGACTAGAAAGTTTGGACCGACTGATATGGCTATATCGACTTGCCAAGTGATGCTTATCAAGAACATATATACTTTGTGGGCTTGGAGACATATCCGTCAATGCATTGCAAGCTTAAAAACCAAATTGTAATACCCTTGTCAAGAGTATAATAATAAATACTTAAGCTAAGCAGGAAAGTCCCTGTTTAATTGTATGATTAAACTGAGTCGACTTGTAGGATCGAACTGCCCGCTCTGACGAGCAGGCTCTTTATTTATATAAAAATGCTTAACCTAATATACATGTAAAATGCAGCTGGATTGAGGCCTGTCGATGAATGCTGCTGGATCGCCGCGCCGCGAGCTGGCGGCAAGCCGTCGCCAGCAAATAACGGCTGGGTCGCGACGATCGTCGATGAAGGCAGCTAGATCGCCGCGCCGCGAGCTGGCGGCAAGCCGTCGCCAGCAAATAACGGTAGTCGCGAATTCCCGCGACGAACAAGGCTGGCCTGCATGGGTCAGCCACACACGCTCATTCTTGAACACTTACACTAGTACATACAGGGTATTCATTTGTTATGTATCTACAGGGTGTTCATTTTTGAACATTCTGCCAAGGGCCAGCCGAGAGTCGGCGTTATCATTTAATTATTAGGCCCGACAAACTTTTTGGCTTTTAATCTTCTTTTACAGTGACTTTTTTTATCGTATATCTTATTATAATTATAGCTAAAATTACTGTAATATGTTTAGATTAATTCTGCCATGATTAATTTCAAACAGTAGACTTATATTCCTTTCTTTTGTGTACTTGTTCAACTTTTCATAATGGCCCCCTGGCTGGGTGGCAGTTTTCATCATTGACCAAAACTATCTGGCCTTCATTTATATTTTTTATATCCTGCTTCCATTTATATCTCTGATTCAGTGTCAAAATACTTTTCTTTCCATTTTTGCCAGGACTCTCTCTTTTTAATTAATTTCCATCGATCAAGCTTTCCTATTTTATCTTCTGCTATGGCTTCCACTGCTCCTAATGTTGGTCTTCCAATTAAGAATGTAAATTGAGAGTTTCCAACTACCCGTTTCAAATTGTATTTTACTGATTTTACCCCAGCCTACCAAATACCTCCGAAGTGAGGTCCTGCCTGGGGAATAAAATGCCACTCAATATTCTCTTTTACTAATATCGGAATACTTTGTATTATTTGTGGAGTGTTTGATATCGATTTTCTCAAATTCATATCTGTATTTCCTAGCTCAGTTAACACTGGCTTAACTTCATTTTTAGCCTCTTCCATAGTGTCGGCTCCTGTCATTGTTTCGTCCGTATAAAAGTCATTTTTAATTGTTTCCCCGACTGTTTTGATACTGCAGTAGTTTGCAATAAAATTTTGTATCCACATGGGTACTTCAATTTTAGGCAATGCTGGTAGTTTTCCTGAAACCACAACATTACCACTTGTTCCTTGCTCACATACACTGAGCATGTTTCCTACATCGAACCTTAATTCTTCGACTTGATTCCTAATATGAGAGTTGTTATCAAATTGTTTCGTATTTTGTAAGACTCTGTCCCAAAGAAAATAAATTTTATTCTTGTGCAATGTTAGGATTTTATCATTATTAGTATTTTTTATTTCCTCCTTTACTTCCCTTAGATACTGTTGCAATGGGCTTATAATATCCCTTAATTCTTCCTCACTGTCTTTTTCTAATGCGTCTACTTTCCTATTCGACAACATTTTTGCCATCTTATATATCTTTTTTTCTCTTTTTCTCTTAAAAACAAACTTAAATGTTCACTTATCCTGTTCTCCCAGCGACGACGACGAATTTCCCGTGATGAATTAGTTTTATTTTATCTTCACCTTCTCCCGCGAAGATTTTTACTTCACTTCACTTTATCCCACGAAGATTTTTACTTCACCTCACTTTCTCCCACGAAGATTTTTACTTCACCTCACTTTCTCCCACGAAGATTTTTACTTCACCTCACTTTCTCCCACGAAGATTCTTGAGTCTCCAAAAATTTTCTTGACGACGACTCCCACGACGACTACGAATTTCTTGACAACGAAGAAGTTTTATATATTTTTTTCCACTTCACTTCACTTTCTCCCACGATGAGTTATGTCCAGCGACGACGATTTCCCGCGATGAATTCTGTCCAGCGACGACGACGAATTCCCGCGATGAAGAAGTTTTATTTATCAACTCCACCTTCTCCCACGAAGATTTTTATGTCCAGCGACGACGATTTCCCGCGATGAATTCTGTCCAGCGACGACGACGACTTTCCGCGATGAAGAAGTTTTATTTTTCAACTCCACTTTCTCCCACGAAGATTTTTACTTCACTTCACTTTCGATGTTTTTGGCCTCGAAAACGCCCAACACTTTTCTGTGTTTTATTATTTGTATTAAACAATCTTTTTTTTTTGTTTAAACAAATTATTTTATACAATGCCTCTTACCACTCTTGGGGGAGCGCAAAGTAAATTATTTTTGCAACCTGTAGCTGACTATCAGACTTTAAGGTGCTGGTTTAACTCTATGTCTCTTACCACTGGTGGGGGAAAACAATAGAGTGTCTCGAAGGACCAAATGTTTAATTGTATGATTAAACTTAGTCGACTTGTAGGATCGAACTGCCCGCTCTGACGAGCAGGCTCTTTATTTATATAAAAATGCTTAACCTAATATACATGTAAAATGCAGCTGGATTGAGGCCTGTCGATGAATGCTGCTGGATCGCCGCGCCGCGAGCTGGCGGCAAGCCGTCGCCAGCAAATAACGGCTGGGTCGCGACGATCGTCGATGAAGGCAGCTAGATCGCCGCGCCGCGAGCTGGCGGCAAGCCGTCGCCAGCAAATAACGGCTGGGTCGCGACGATCGTCGATGAAGGCAGCTAGATCGCCGCGCCGGGTCGCGACGACCGTCGATGAAGGCAGCTAGATCGCCGCGCCGCGAGCTGGCGGCAAGCCGTCGCCAGCAAATAACGGTAGTCGCGAATTCCCGCGACGAACAAGGCTGGCCTGCATGGGTCAGCCACACACGCTCATTCTTGAACACTTACACTAGTACATACAGGGTATTCATTTGTTATGTATCTACAGGGTGTTCATTTTTGAACAGTCCCCATTAGTCTTTTGACTGCTTTAAGCTGAATCTACTTTATTGCCAGAGTCTGGATGGCGTTTGGCCTACTCAATAGGAATTTTTAAGTTCCTGCCGTTTTTCAAAACAACAATATTTTTTATCTTGAAAGTTCGACACATTATTTATCATCAGAAAACGCACCTGTCGTATACTGCATATACCAGCTGGTCCAGCTCCATTCGGGCGTGCCACGGACACGCGGATACATGCAATCCATTTGAACGGTGCTGTGAGGAGGCACAGCCATCACGCCGGATGGCTCGAAGGAGTGCGAGCCGTTGAATATCTTGATGCGTATGGAGGGTGCACTGTCCTCCGAGTAATTGGTCAGCACGGTGGTTGGCACACAGCTGGGCATGCGTGGCGCCCAGAGTCCATTGGAGCATAGAACACGCGACTCACCCAGCAGCTTGTAGATGCCCAGCTCCTGGCAGCGTGCCTGCAGCGAGTGGCCATGCGGCAGATCCCAGCCGACGTTCTGCAGCAGGCAGCAATAATGTGGAAATATGTGGCATGTGTTGTGCATTGTGGCCAATGAGGCAATGGGCAATGGGTAATGGGCAATGGGCCATGGGTAACAGGCGTGTGGCAAAGTTTCAGGCATTGGAAATGAAGTTAAAGTATAATTATTTTTTATTTTTTGCGTGCAGTGCGTGAGAAATGCCAAAATAAAGTTGGTCAAATAGAGAGAGAGAGAGAGAGAGAGAGAGAGAAAGAGAGAGAGAGAGAGAAAGTACACAAAAGATTTGGTTTAGACTTAATTACAAGCTGTTAACACAAGTTCGAGGCGCACTCTCTGCTCGTGGGCGTTGCCTGGGCGTGCTGGACGTGCAGTTTCCATAGTGTCTGTGGTGTTATCGGTATAATTAGCTGTAAATGTATCTTTAGGTTGGGTGTGTGTATGCGTGCGACTGTGTGTGTGTTTGATTGTTTGTGTCGTTGTGTGGTTGGCGCTGCTCAGTGGTCAATGCTAAAGTCGTGCATAGAAAATTGTCATTGTGAAAAGCCATAATTGGACCCACTACTTGAGCCGAAACTACTTTGTAAGTGTGTGCGTGTATGTGTGTCGGTGTGGGTATGAGTGTGCTTATGTGTATTTACGCTGAGTAATATTATTGTTTCAATTATGTCCTTTATATTTATTAATAAACAAATGAAGCTTGTTTATTGTCCTAACTTTCTGCAATAATGCACATTGTCCTTAGGGTTTCTGTGTCAAGTATCCTTAAAGGCCACTTACATCTCCTTATAGATACAAGGCTTAACCTGTATATCTCTTATAGCAGACTCTAAAAATATTTACGATTTGGACTACAAGATGCTACACTCTGAAAGTAAATCGCATTGAATTATAGAAAATCCTGCCGCGGGAAAGTTGTGTCATTCTAAAAAACATCCATTTTCTGTTATAAATTCCTCGATAAATTTTTGTAAAATTTTGGAAAATGACCAATTTTTAGGGTCTTTACCCTTAGTATTTAAATTAAGCATAGCTGTCGACAGACCAATATATCTTATTATAACTTATTTATGAATTCTAGATAATATTTTTCCTGATAGATAGTTTTTCGTATATTTGAAAATTTCTTCTAATTACCTGAGAATTTTTCTAATTTTCACTGATTGTCATTTAATTATAATTTAATTGACAGGATATTATATTTATCATGAGTACACTCATCTTATCTTCGGATTCCATAAAACACTAAAGCTGACTAAGCCCTTTCTTGCCATACTTAAAATGATTAAGCATTTTGAGAATTTTAAGAGGAAAATACTAATGTTTACTGAAATAGCATTTGTAAATGCGAGTTCCATAAAATTTCACTCATTATTTTTCTCAGTGTGTTGTGTGTCGGTGTGTGTGTGTGCGTGCTTTTGTTTGACTAGATGTTGTGTTTGACTACATATGTGAGCAATATGCATGATACGGATACGAGGTACAAGTATATATGTGTGACGACGACGATGACGATTACGTAACGACAAGGAAGGCCACTCACAATTTCTGTGTTTGAGACAAGTGTCGATTTGGATAAGCGCGTTTTACGCCAGCCGCGATTTGGTGGTATCGGTGTCTGCAAGAGAGAGAGATCAAAGAGTACCAAAAATACAGAGTCTTGTGCTGCACAGAGCAGATGCGGATGCAGGATGCAAAGTTGGTTTTATTTTTATTTTATTTATTTATTTTTATTTTTGCTAGGATGACGCTGGGCAAATTGTTGTTGTTTGTGCGGCTGATATCGATACAAAAGATGATGGAGAAATTGAGCGAGACAAGAGACTTAGACATATATAAATATATATATATAGAGAGAGAGATAGAGCAAGAGCGAGAGACAGGGATAGAGAGACAGAGACAGGACGCAGTCGAAATTGAATTGAACTCACAAGGACGATGCCTTCAATAGCTTGCATGGTGTTACTGCTGTGTGTGTGTGTGTGTATATATATATGTTTATCTGTGTGTATCAGTGTTGGTGAGTATTAAGTGGGTGCCTTGTATGTGTGCTGTGTGTGCGTGTCTGTGCGTGCGTGTGTGCGCGCTGTGTGGTGCTGCATGTAGTGGCGGTGGTTTTCAGCTCCTGGCACGGCTGACGGCTTTTGCTGCCTGTCATCACTTACCACGGAGATGTTGCGATAGCTGAGCAGCAGATGAGTCGGAATGCGATTGACGTGGCAGCTCTTGTACAGTGGCTGAAACTTCACGTTGCCGTTGTCATCTACAGATAAAGATGTCACAGAGATCAGCATTGTTACACACTCAGATAAAGGTTACATTTCATGGCATTTACTGCATTTATGCTTGCACAAAACTTTGCAAAAATCATTTCATGAAACTTCATTTTCAGCAACATATGAACAACTACTGTTGTTGTTGTTTGCTTCAGCATGGCACGAGATATTGTTTTGAATAATTGAAATCAGTTAATAGAAAATAAACACTACGTGGCTACTTTAGGCAATTTTGTCGCTTTAGAATTTGAAGCATATTTTGAATGTAATTTAATAATTAGCAATTTACATTCTTAATTAATTATGAAAGATTATTTAGTGTAGATGTCTAAATATTTGTATCATTTATTAATGCTGCAAAGTGATTTCATGAATTCTGTGGCATAAGCGCAGTAAGAGACAGACATATAGTTATACCAAACGAAAGAGAGAAAGATGTTGAAATGAAACAACTGGATTGTTGCTGGTGCTGCTATTTTAGTGTGCTGGTTGTGTTGTCTTTATTATACGAGTCTCTACTGTAATGACATGTTACGTATTCGTATTTGTATTCGTATTGCTATTGTATAATTAACATTCCATTGTGTGCGTATTGATGTGTGTGTGTGTGTGTGTATGTGTAGGTGTTTGCTTGCATGTTGCGAGGGTGGCTCACTTACCCTCCTCATTGGTGGCACACAGCGGCCCCACCCACTTGCCCTTGACACAGCGTATCTTGCAGAGTCGCCGATCGCCCATGGGTCCAATTTCACCTGGGAAACGTATTTCTGATACTTCGGTAAACTGCTGCAATATATCAATCTCCTCATCCTCCTCCTCTTCCTCATCGAGGTCGGGTTCGTCGGTGTGAATTGGTGAATAGCCGGTCTCCTCATCATAGATGCCTAATTGGGGCGAAATCGGAACAGAATAGGTGAGGGCGTTATGAAATGGGCAAATGTAAAATGCTAAGAAAAAGGAAACGGGGGTTTGACTGTGAGATAGACAGAGAGAGATAGACGGGAGAATAGTGAAAGAGAGAGAGCGAGAGTGAGAGAGAGCAAGTAGAGCAAGCAACTAATGAGCTGTTGTTGCGATGACCGATTTGGGGAACAAGACGAGCGAGAGGTGAATGAATGAACGAATGCGTGTGTATATGAATGCCCAACGAGGCAACGAGTTGTGGACCCACACAACCACCCACTTCTTGCTGTTATCAGATGCCAAGAGCTTTCAATGCTGAAGTGGCCAACATCTTGGCAAAGCCTTTAGAAAACTGCCAGTGCGTTAAAAGCTGTCCTGCAAAATATGGCTGAGAACAAGACGAGCAAGAAGCAGCATCAACTCTTGAGCACACACATTAAACCGCAGAGCCCCACGAAACGTGCGAACAGTGCTGCCAGCTAGAACTTCAATGGGCCAACTTAAGGTTGTTAGATATGCATTAAAAGCACCACGGAAATGGAGTGGGACAAGCTAAGCAGATAGACAGAAAGACAGAGAGATATGTATGGGAAAGGCAAGTGGTGGTGATGGTGGCCACTTAACAGGATACAACTTCATTTGTGAACGGGGCGTCAAAAAAAAAAAAATAACCAAGATAAAAAACCAAAGTGTAAAGGCAAAAGATAACATGAAAGATAATATTATGCGAGTACAAGTCGAGCTCCCTGATAGACCCAAGTGCCCAAGTAACCAAAGCCAGAACCCAGAACCCAGAGCCCGGTGCCCAGACCCAAATCCCAAGTGCACAGGCTAATAGAAAAACTCAAACGGACAAAAGCAGCTGAACCAAAGTAAACAAAAGGACGGCACAAAGAGGGAACACTCCACAAAAAAAGAAAGTAAATGCAGAAAAAAAAAATTAAATGAAAAGGCATAAAAAACAAGAAAAGCAGTTATCTGAGTGTTATCGAAGTCGTAATTCCCTTGCCTATAAATATAAATGTTGTTGGTAAAATATTATAAGCAAAGAGCTCTGCAGAGATGTAAACAGAAATTAATTGATAACTTAAGAAACATTTTGGAGAACATTGTAAAACTTGTAATTGTAATAACAATATTAAAACGTTAAATGAATTTTTCTAAAAAAATTCAGAACATAAATAAAAAGTTGTTAGTATTAGTAGTAAGTGTTAAATTCGTAAGAGACATATAAAACGCTCTGTAAGGGTATTAAAAGTGCACAAATAATACATATTATCCCAAGTAGCAGGAACCAACAGATGACAGAGCTAGCCACGACAAAGAATGAGGTTGTTTTTTAGAGAAGGAGTGAGAAAGGTGATGCAGTGGTGCCATTTTGAGTTAAGATAGAGCAAAAGATGTGCCAGCATGAGGCATGTTAATGAGAGCTGAACGTGAGGGCGAATTGAGGCGATTTATGGCTGACTCCAGGTTGAAGCCATGCGACTTCTCACTGTGATTAGCTTTTAACGATTTATGTATGTAACTATGTATATCTTTTCTTCTTCTCTTTTTTCTTTTTTCTTTCTTCTTTTGCTGTGTACTCCACTCTCAAGTGTGTGTATGTGTGTGTGTCTGTGTGTGTGTGTGTGCGTGTGTTTGTCTGGGTGTGTGGAAGAGCATAACACAGACGGACAGACAGACAACGAGACAGCGACAGCGGCTTTCAATTCAATACAATAAATTTGTCATGGGCACTGTGGCGATGCCAGTGTCTGGCCGCTATGTAAATGCTTGAGATGCTTACCCTTATCCTTGCGGCTAGTGGTCTTAGAGCTGGAATCGCCGCCACCCTTTGGACGGCTCAGTGCACCCGTGGTCTTGCCCGACTTGCGCTTTACACGTTGCAGGGCCACTGCTGCACTGCTCGACTGATTGCCAAAATTGCCATCCACCTCAAGCTGGCCATCATCGCCTTTGGCATCGATGTTGCTGATGCTACTGTTGCTGCTGCTGTTGCTGCTGCTGCTGCGACGACTTCGATGCCAGGGACGCGGTTCTAAGTCACGCTGGTCGAGCTCAGCAGCGTGACTGTCACCGCGTCGACGATGATGATCCTGCTGCTGCTGCTCCACTTCCACTTCCAACTCCATATCCGGTTCCTTCACTGACTGCTCATCCAGATGCTGCGCTGGTTGCTTACCCAAATGCTGCTGCTCCGCCTGTTTGACCTTGAGCTTTGCCAATAGCGTGATGCACTTCTCGCTGCTGCCATCCACAAGGCATTTGCTCAGGCGTGCCTTCTGCTTCAGCCGGTGCAACTTGGAGCGCAGCTGGCGATTCGGTTCCCTCGATTTCAAAATGTCCGCAATGTGCACATAGTAAACATCACCCTCTGCGGCCAATTTGCTGCCAGCCCAGCGATCCGTGTCCGGGGAGGCATCCACATCGTGGAGTATAGCATGGCGTTTATAGCGACTGCCACGCCCACGTCCTGTCTGGCCATTCTCATTCTCTAGGCGACGACGACGGCCGGAGCCGGTGCGATGCTTTCTGGCCTGCTTGCGATTGGCATTGAGGCGCTTGCGGGCTGCATCATCCAATTCGGCACCATGCAGCTCGTCCTGCTCATCATCGATATCTGTGTCGTCCACTAGACTTGCAGCCGCATCTCCGGCATGCAGAACATGGCCATGATGGGCATCATCATCGCCAAAGTCTACCGAATAGGGATTTACAATGGCCGCATGATTCTCCTTGGCCGCGTGCATCTTATCGACAAACTCCACATCGGCGGTGGTAAAGTCCTCCGGTAGATAGACCTGTGTTGTCTCAAACTTCGCATACGGCTGCTCCGTTGTCATTTCCGGTTTGACAATGGTGAAGCGTACATCCGGCGCCCGGCAACCAGGCGATGCATCTGCACGACAAAAATGAAAGAGCAAACAAGAAAGAGTGAGTCAGAGAGAGAGAGAGAGAGAGAGAGAGAGAGACAGAAAGGGAGAGAGGGAGTAGAGCGGGTTACAGTGTGGCTTTGAAGTAGCTAGAACTTTTTGCCATAAATATTGCATATATGATCTAATTTAATAACTTGGAAACTTTGACTGACTTTGAAGTGCAATCGAAATTGCAAATTTCCAATATCCATTGGCATTTGGCATTTCCGCAAAGCATGTCATTCTCACACTTACACAAACACACACACACCCACACAAACATACACACACACAAACATTACAGAAAACACACATGAGCGCACAAGTTTCTAGTTCTCAATGAGCAAAGTCATTTTAGCATTTTCCATTTTCTATTTTCCATATTCCATTTTATAGCAGTCGAGTTGAAGGTTGAAGCAACTACAGCAAAGTAACGTTATTACCTTCGTCAACATTAAAGTATTTCCCTTTTAAGCTCTCAGATAAATGTGCTAAAATTGGGCTAATTAAGTTCTGCAGCTGACATTTGTGATTATTTCATGATGCACGTTCAAAATGCAAAGACTTTCAGACTGATGACATAAGGAAATAAAATAAATGTGTGAGTTTCTTATAAACATACACATATTTATAAGATTCTATGAGTATAATCCGACAGATTACATATAAGCCAGTGCACGGTACGATTTAATTAAGGGGCAAACTATGATCAAAAAGCCCTCGCTTTTCGAAATAAGTTGAGTTTTGACGAAGTTATGGCATTTTGAAGTATCGACCTATGCCCATATATCGATTTTCAAGCAATAATTTTCACTTGTCTTCCGACCTAAAATCACGTTTTCAACTTTAAATGTACGATGGATTTAGGGAGGGGGGGGATTTACTTGTCTTCCGACCTAAAATCACGTTTAGCGACTTCAAGTATAGAATATGAGTTCTCAAATGCCCCGCGTAGATCAAGTTAGTTGCGTTAGTTTATTCATACTCTTCAGTCTGAGAGCACTTCCACACATGCTTAAATTTGAGTGTGCAAATATTTATGAAGGCATAAATCTAGAATATGTTTAACAGCTGTGTTCAGGGTATCTCGCAGTCGAGCGAACTCGACTACAGCATTCTTATTTTGTTTTTATTGGAGTTTATTTATTTGTCGCTGTACGCTAGCAAAAGTGGGTCAACTATAATGTAAAGGGGCTAAATTGCATTCGAAGCTCTTAATTTATGTAATTCAATTGCCAATTAGCCGGACGTAAATGCAATGCAAAGCAGAGCATAGCAAAATGTTGTCAGCGACAGTCTCTCTAAGTGCGAACACTTAAATGCAACTCATGACTATAATGCTTTTAATAATAGCTACGCTGCATAGTATTTAAAAATGAAGTACTTCAACTTAAATTGAGCTCTATGATTGATAAGCGACAAGCAAAACAGAATCACTTATTGATAATTGGTTTTGCTTACGTTACACAACTAAAGTTATGATTCCCAAAAATATTTATTTCATTCTTTTTAGTATCATTATTGCTGCTAATAGCAAAAAGGAATTTAAATATAACAATATATTAACTTATAGAGCATATTTAAAAAACAGCTTGTCATGATGAACAGTGCAAAACACAACAAAAATAATTTGGTGACTGTGCCGGCATCATTTGTTAACTGGTTGCAGATAGTGTTTTACCGAGTATTTTGATGCAACATATTAAGCAACACACTCTCCGCGAAATTCGATTAAACACATGATTTTTGTCTCGTCAAAATCACGTTTTCAACTTTAAATGTACGATTGATTTAGGGGCAAAACTATGATCAAAAAGCCAATGTTGAAAAACCGCCTTGTCATGATGAACAGTGCAAAACACAAAAAAAAATAATTTGGAGACTGTTTTTTTTTATTTGGACCTTGAAGTATTAACGAGCAGCACATTTTAGTGGGTTATGAATAGCAAAATTGGAACTACAAGTTTTAAGAAAAAGAGGCAGAAAATTCCTTGTGTTTCTGATCGGAACTGTAAAATTAAGTTTGCTGATTAACTCCGAAGAATCAATCTCACCGTTTATAAGCTTGTGTAAAAAAATAACACCAAGCATTCTTCTACGATCAGAAAGAGATGGAAGATTTATTAACAAAAGTCTACTATGGTAAGAGGGTAAGCTAATATTAGTATTCCAATGAAGACCCCTAAAGGCAAATAATAGAAATTGTTTTTGTACGGATTCTATTCTATCCTGATGAACCTTGTAATTGGGTGACCATAACAAGATCCATATTCCAGAATAGGACGCACAAGTGAAATATAAAGAGTTTTAGTAATGAAGGGATCGTCAAATTCCTTTGACCAGCGCTTAGTAAAACCCAGGACCCCAAACTGTGCCGGTATCATTTGTTAACTGGTTGTAGATAGTATTTTACCGAGTATTTCCTTGCACTATTTCACCACCACAGTCCACGAAATTCGATTAAACGCACATGATTTTTTTCTTATACAATTTGATAAAACATTTTTGTAATTTCATTTTGTTCTAATTAGTACTTATTTGAAAAACACGTCAAAATCACGTTTTCAACTTTAAATGTACGATTGATTTAGGGGCAAAACTATGATCAAAAAGCCAATGTTAAAAAACCGCCTTGTCATGATGAACAGTGCAAAGCACAAAAAAATAATTTGGTGACTGTGCCGTTAGATAGTGTTTTACCGAGTACAGTCCATTTTAAGCAACGCACTCTCCGCGAAATTCGATAAAACGCAAATGATTATTTTTTTGAGCACATTAAATTGCTTAAAACAAACTTGTCTTTACATACACACATAAATTGTAAACAGGTCTTGAAGTGTATTTAAGAATTTCTACGCTCGTGTCGACTCTCACATATGCAAGCACAATTAATGTGAACAGAGAATGCTTGCTCATGCTGATAGACAGACGGACCCATTTTAAATGTGTTGTGGTATAAAGAAAATGATATGTTAACTGATAACAGGTTTTATCTTCTGTCAGATACTGGTCTCAAGGCCGACGACAACATTTCATATTAAATAATATGCAGAGCATACACTGTAAAAAATTACAGCAAAAACAAATCAAATTGCTTTTATCTAATGTAATCTGCTTGTCCCAGTAAGTAATTAATTTATATGCTATAAGCTTTGCTACAGTTATTTCTTATTATTTCTTACCTTCTATTTGATTGTGATTCTGAAAGGAGTTCAATATGAGAATCTACTTTCGACTATAACTTGGGTGGTTCTTATCCGATCTTGATTAAATTTGGACAGCTGATTGATAATATGCCTTTCTGTGTATTAAATGGAAGATTCTGCCTTCAAAATTGTGTCATTCATTGGTATCGGAAATCGAAATGTATCGATATTCGAGAAACGGAGGCATTCATCGATAAAATAAGGCAAACTTGATCTGCGCCTGATATACGAGAACCTGTATTCAAAATTTGAAGTCTCTAGCTCTTATAGTCTCTGAGATCCGCATGTTCATACAGACGGACGGACGGACAGACAGACGGACAGACAGACATGGCTTTTTCGACTCGGCAGTTGATCCTGATCAAGAATATGTATATACTTTATAGGGTCGGAGATGCTTCCTTTTGCCTGTTACATTCATTTGCACAAAACCATTATACCCTTTTACCCATTTTTAATGGGGTCAGGGTATAAAAAGAATGAACCAACACATATTATTTAAAATTAGATACAATTTATAAAAGTAGACTGACATAATTTTACAAACAGACCCCTACATAATCTATTATCTTTCTGTTAGACTGACTCAACAGAAATACAATCTTATCATTAATCTCGAATAAGGCCCAATGCTAAGGTCTGAGTACGCACCGACAACTTTATAAAATTTTAACTGTTCAGTCTCTGAGTAGCAGTTGAATAGAGCGGTCGTAAAATGGGTTTATTTTTGTTGCTGTTGATCGGTCTGGTCACGTTAATCTTCTGGCTATATAGAGTCAACAAGGATTACTTTGTCTTGGCCTTCTTCGCAAAGCGAGTTCGCACCAATGATGGTCGTCCCTTAGAGAGCATTGCTCCAGTTGTCAAGGGACGCACAATATTTGGCAACTGCTTTGATATGTATGGAAAAAGCGAATGTGGGTAATTTCGCATTAGTTTTCTTAACAATAACTGAATGTTACATTTTATTCCTGCAGCTGAGTTATTTGAGCAATTACGCGTTAAGTCTAAGCTAACAGGTCGCAGTTATTTGGAATATAACGTGGGTGCGCCCATGTACAATATTATAGATGCGGAGAACTTCGAACTCATAGTAAATGATCAAAGGTTAATAACCAAAAGTAGGATTTATGAGTTTCTACATCCAGCTTTACGCACTGGACTGTTGACATCGACAGGTAAAGTGCACTATATATGAAACTCTAAAAATATAACTTTAATATTGAGTTTACGAATCGCAGATAAGAAATGGCATTCAAGGCGCAAGATGTTAACGCCCACTTTTCATTTTAATATCTTGGGGCAATTTGAGGAGGTTTTCAAGTGAGTTGCTCATATTTTAAAATTGAATGTAAAAAGATTACAATTATCTTTTTTTAATAGAGTGGAAAGTCTAAAGTTTGTGAAGCAGTTTGAGGGTCAACCTGAGATTTCTATCTCTCTAAGTGAGCTCATTCCCAGATTCACTTTGAACAGTATTTGTGGTAAGTCTGTCAGACTGTGGGTTGACTGTAAACTTGAATTTATCAACCTTCAGAGACTGCCATGGGCATTAAACTGGATGATATGGCTGCCAAAGGTGATACATATCGAGTCAATTTTGGCATGATTGAGAAAACATTTATCAGGCGTGTCAGTAATGCCTTTTATTGGAATAATACGATCTATAATCTGTTTGGGGCCAGCAAGGATGCGCCCTTCCTCAAGGGAGTGCATGAATTTTCTAGTGAGATTATAGCCAAGCGCCGTATAATGCTAGAACAGCAACTAAAGAACAACAAAAACGTTCAAGAGGCTGATGATGATATGTAAGTAAAACTGATAAGAAACTATAAATCTAAATGGTTAACTAAATTAACTATTCAACTGCAGTTACATTAATAAGAAGCAACGCTTTGCCATGCTGGATACGCTCATCTTGGCAGAAAAAGATGGTTTAATTGACCATGCGGGCATTTGTGAGGAAGTGGACACTCTCATGTTTGAGGGCTTCGATACCACATCTATCGGTCTTACATTCGGACTTATGAACATGTCCTTATATGCGGACAAACAGGAGCTCTGCTATCAGGAGATTAATGAACACATAGCTGGTAAGAGTCATCATTGACAAAAGGTTTCCACCAATATAAACCCCATATTTCTACAGATGATTTCAGCAACTTGGACATTAATCAGCTGTCGAAACTGAAGTATTTGGAGTGCTTTGTGAAAGAAACGATGCGCTTGTTTCCCTCGGCTCCCATCACAAGTCGGAAAACAGTTCGTGAAACGGAGCTGGCTAATGGCTTAATACTACCATCTGGTTGTATCATCACCCTTCATATCTTTGATCTGCATCGCAATCCCAAATACTGGACTTCACCTGAAGAGTTTCAACCGGAACGACATCTGCCCGAAAACAGCAAGGATCGTCACACCTATGCCTATGTTCCCTTTAGCGCTGGACAACGCAACTGCATTGGTCAAAAGTATGCCATGCTGGAAATGAAGACACTACTTGTTGTGGTACTCAAGCTGTACAAAGTATTGCCACTTTTCGATCCAAAGGATTTGGTTTTTAACATGGGCATCACACTGCGCTGTGAAAACAATATTAAAGTGAAGCTTGTTAGGCGTAAATAGACACTAAATCGAGAAAAAAAACAACCCATAGTTGACTTAATATTAAGTGTGTGAATGTAAAGCTCATGTTTTTGTACAGAAATTGTAAAAATTGTTTGCTCATGCTGATGAACAGACGGACCCATTTTGAATGTGTTGTAGTATAAAGAAAATGATATGTTAACTGAGAACAGGTTTTATCTTCTGTCAGATACTGATTTCAAAGCCGACGATATTTCATGTTAAATAATAAATATTTATAAATAATTACAGCAAAAACAAATCAAATTGCTTTTATCTAATGTAATGTGCTTGTCCCAGTAAGTAATTAATTTATATGCTATATGCTTTGCTACAGTTGTTTAAAGATCAAGCTGAGTTTTGCACAACGTTCTCTATGAGTCAAAACATTAGAAAGTTTATTATTTTTTGGGCGATTTCCCTTATTATTTCTTACCTTCTATTTGATTGTGATTCTGAAAGGGGTGCAATATGAGAATCTACTTTCGACTATAACTTGGGTGGTTCTTATCCGATCTTGATTAAATTTGGCCAGCTGATTGATAATATGCCTTTCTGTGTATTAAATGGAAGATTCTGCCTTCAAAATTGTGTCATTCATTGGTATCGGAAATCGAAATGTATCGATATTCGAGAAACGGAGGCATTCATCGATAAAATGAGGCAAACTTGATCTGCGCCTGATATACGAGAACCTGTATTCAAAATTTTAAGTCTCTAGCTCTTATAGTCTCTGAGATCCGCATGTTCATACAGACGGACGGACAGACGGACGGACGGACAGACAGACATGGCTTTTTCGACTCGGCAGTTGATCCTGATCAAGAATATGTATATACTTTATAGGGTCGGAGATGCTTCCTTTTGCCTGTTACATTCATTTGCACAAAACCATTATACCCTTTTACCCATTTTTAATGGGGTCAGGGTATAAAAAGAATGAACCAACACATATTATTTAAAATTAGATACAATTTATAAAAGTAGACTGACATAATTTTACAAACAGACCCCTACATAATCTATTATCTTTCTGTTAGACTGACTCAACAGAAATACAATCTTATCATTAATCTCGAATAAGGCCCAATGCTAAGGTCTGAGTACGCACCGACAACTTTATAAAATTTTAACTGTTCAGTCTCTGAGTAGCAGTTGAATAGAGCGGTCGTAAAATGGGTTTATTTTTGTTGCTGTTGATCGGTCTGGTCACGTTAATCTTCTGGCTATATAGAGTCAACAAGGATTACTTTGTCTTGGCCTTCTTTGCAAAGCGAATGCGCACCAATGATGGTCGTCCCTTAGAGAGCATTGCTCCAGTTGTCAAGGGACGCACAATATTTGGCAACTGCTTTGATATGTATGGAAAAAGCGAATGTGGGTAATATCGCATTAGTTTTCTTAACAATAACTGAATGTTACATTTTATTCCTGCAGCTGAGTTATTTGAGCAATTACGCGTTAAGTCTAAGCTAACAGGTCGCAGTTATTTGGAATATAACGTGGGTACGCCCATGTACAATATTATATATGCGGAGAACTTCGAACTCATAGTAAATGATCAAAGGTTACTAACCAAAAGTAGGATTTATGAGTTTCTACATCCAGCTTTGCGCACTGGACTGGTGACATCGACAGGTAAAGTGCACTATATGTGAAACTCTAAAAATATAACATTAATATTGAGTTTACGAATCGCAGATAAGAAATGGCATTCAAGGCGCAAGATGTTAACACCCACTTTTCATTTTAATATCTTGGGGCAATTTGAGGAGGTTTCCAAGTGAGTTGCTCATATTTTAAAATTGAATGTAAAAAGATTACAATTATATTTTTTTAATAGAGTGGAAAGTCTAAAGTTTGTGAAGCAGTTTGAGGGTCAACCTGAGATTTCTATCTCTCTAAGTGAGCTCATTCCCAGATTCACTTTGAACAGTATTTGTGGTAAGTCTGTCAGACTGTGGGTTGACCGTAAACTTGAATTTGTCAACCCTCAGAGACTGCCATGGGCATTAAACTGGATTATATGGCTGCCAAAGGTGATACATATCGCGTCAATTTTAGCATGATTGAAAAAACATTTATCAGGCGTGTCAGTAATGCCTTTTATTGGAATAATACGATCTATAATCTGTTTGGGGCCAGCAAGGATGCGCCCATCCTCAAGTGAGTGCATGAATTCTCTAGTGAGATTATAGCCAAGCGCCGTATAATGCTAGAACAGCAACTAAAGAGGCTGATGATGATATGTAAGTAAAACTGATAAGAAACTATAAATCTAAATGGTTAACTAAATTAACTATTCAACTGCAGTTACATTAATAAGAAGCAACTCTTTGCCATGCTGGATACGCTCATCTTGGCAGAAAAAGATGGTTTAATTGACCATGAGGTGTAATGGCCCCATAGTCCATTAAATGCATGTAAATGTTCGGACAAGCGCGCCAAGGTCAGCTGTGATTGACAAGAATGCAACATTGATCGATTGTTATCAGCTGTTAACACCGGTGCGGGCGAGAAGCTTCTGCTTCTTAGCTCTAGTTTCCGCCTTTTCTGTGCGAAGCTCCAAAGCAAATAGACGCGTCAAATTCCCGCCCGCGAAATTGCGAAAATTAAACTCTTGTGGCCCAAGGAAAAATTAAAAATCAACTCCACTTTCGGTGAAGCCATCCACGGCTGAAAGTGGATTAAAGTTAGATACGTGATCAACACCAGCGAAACCTGTACCGGCAAGGTATTTATTTTGTGGAAAATGTAGATTTTTCATAAAACTAAATTTTTGCCCGCACATGGTTTTGTTCTTTTTTTCTAAGATTGAAGACCCCAACCACAGGATTGGAAAGCACCAAGGCTGTGGAAGCCGATGCTACACTCGGGTAGTCGGACTGTTCCCCTGCCAGTGCAACATTTTATGTGTGTGTTCATGGAAACACAAAACACAGCAAAATCATCAAAATAAATAATTAATATATATATATGTAAAATTAAAACACATCAAAAGAAAAGAAAAAAAATATAGATCTATGAATGTATATAAACATACATAAGAAATAGTTATACAAATGACCAAGAAACCTATAGACAAATAATACAGTGTGGTGGAAAAAGAAAAAAAAAAAAAAAAACGAACAACAAAAAAACCTATAACTGATATAAAGCTCTGCCGCGGTAAGAGCAGAATTGTCACAACATTCAAGTCGAATACCGTGGTTGAATCCTAAGGGAAAACTTGTAATTTTTTTTGTCAAACCAATTCAGTAGCTGTGCGTGAGTGGAAAAACTGGAAATAATAGACAACTATAAGTGATCTACACTACAGCATCAGACAAGTCCCTGGCAATTAGCCTTAAATAAAATAACGGTGCCTATAATCCCAGTGTTAAATAATTTCACCAACAAAAAAATAAAATAAAAGAAAAAAAAAAAATATAACCATCAAAACAACAAAACGCAGTCTACGAGGAGGCCTTCGTCGTAGATTAATTGAGGTGAGTTTTGTGTTGTTGGTCCCACGGCAAAGGCCAGCGCAGGCTTTTGCACGTGGACGAGCAACAAAAAGGAAATAACGGAGAGAGTGAGAGAATAAAAGTGAGAGCGAGCCGCGCCAGCGTTGATCATTTCAGCTCGAAAGCTCTCGCACTCTCTTGTTAATACTGATTTTGATTGTGTGGTCCGTTTAACAGTTGTTTTTGTTTCTCTCTGTGCTCAGAGCTTTTGTTTTTTTGGTTTGTTCTGACAAACCTTTAACGTAATGTAAACAAAAAAATTTATAATTCATTTAAAGTACACTCAATGTAGTAATTATTTTTACATATACAGTGGGTCACAGTTCAAAGCACACTGCTTGCTTTGAACTGTGACCCACTGTATGTATATGTCTATAACATAATCCATATGAATAAACTTTTGTCCACAGCAGTGAACTGAATTGGTTTGAAAAGAAAATATGTATTAGACAAAGAAAGCGCGAAATATTAACTCTAAATAAATAGGCTAAATAAATCCATGTAAAATTAAAATTTAGTTTCCGCCAACCACACTGAGAAAAAAAAAATTAAAATAAAATGAAGAAAATATAATAATAATAATACCATAAGGTTAATAATATTAATCAACTAATTTTTTTTACACTGGAAAAAAAATGTATGTGTCTAATTCATGAAAAGAAACTAATATCCCAAGATTAATAATTAATTAATAAAGTCAGGATGAACTGGACACGCGCCCGAGCACATCACGTGCAGAGGCTAACATGTCCAGTTCAGCCGGACCAGAAGGGCCCCGCATTTCATATGCGGCGGCAGCAAAGAAAGTCAAGGTGGCGGTATTGCCTGTGGACTACCCCCAGGTAATGCTCAACCACAAAGACTTATCTACACTGGAGGAGGTAATCATAGATGATCTCATTGCAGAATATGGAAGGGATCGGGACACCGTGATTTCATTCGCGGGCATTCATTTTAGAATCGGATATCTGCTGACTGAATGCTCCAATGAACGCTCAGCCAAATGGCTAGGAGACACGGCATCACGGCTACGATCGTGGAAGGGAGTGCCCCTAGAATGCAAGGTGGGAGATGACATACCGTCGCCCCACTGCATGACAATCTTCTGTCCAAGAAGTAAAGATAGGTCCACCGAGTCCCTGTTGCCCCTAATCGGGGTTCAGAACGGAATGGACAGTTCCGCATGGAAAGTAATTACTAGGAGGAACGAGGGGGAAGGAGCCCTTCTAGTAATTGGAATAGATGAATTGTCCAGGAGGACGATCGTCGAGAATGGTCACCAGATCAACTATCCCCGTAAGCGGTCTGAGGAAGAAGGCTGGGGGGAATACGCAGCCCGCCCCAACAGAGAAGAAAGACACGGCCAGCGGACGGACCGGGCAATCATCCGGCAATCGTCATCGACCTGTCGGAAGACCTGGCAGAAGATAAAGACTTGGCGGATGTGACGCTCGGCCCAGAAGAACTGGGTGAAGTAGAAGACGGGGACGTAATAATGTCCTCGCAAGAGTTGAAGGAAGAGTTAAGAGAGGAGGAAGAAGCTGACGTCACACTGACGGGCAGCGGTGATGGGTGCAACTCCAGGCCCCAGCCACCATGCAAGAAGGAGCCCCTCCTCTAGTAAATGACGGGAGTCATCACAACGGGCCTGGCCCAGGTAAACATCCACCGTGCCAAGGCAGCCTCAGCTGTCCTAGCGAGGATGTTTACCAAACGGCATCTCGGGCTAGCCCTTGTGCAGGAGCCATGGGTGAACAATGGCATTAAAGGCCTGTTCACGGCAAGCTCAAAGGTAATATGGGATCAAAGACACCCAACGCCCAGAGCGTGCATTATGGTAAGGAAAGAAATTACCTTTACTATCCTTTCAGAATTTTTAACGAGGGACTGTGTTCCCCTATCCATACAGGATAAGGGAAATGCAACCCCCCTTGGTAATAGTATCGGCCTACTTCGCAGGAGATTGAGCCTGCCCACCCGCGGAAATAACGAAGCTGGTGGAATACTGCCGAAAAGAGAAGATGCCGATAATCATCGGATGCGATGCCAATGCGCACCACACCATATGGGGCAGCAGCGACATCAACACGAGAGGTGAGTGCCTCACAGATTTTATATGAAGTTATAATCTAGAACTTGCAAATGTCGGATCTATACCGACATTCGTAACCAGAATTAGGGAGGAGGTGCTAGACATCACCCTCACCAGTCGGTCCCTTCAGCCGCACATTAGGGACTGGCATGTGTCTCTGGAAGAATCTATGTCTGACCATAGAATCATTCTCTTCCAAGTAGAATTGAATACAGGGAGCAGTATACCCTGTCGCAACCCCAGGAAGACAAACTGGGAAGGGTTCAGGTCAACTTTAGAACTTAACCCCAGTATGATAATAAATTTACCCAGAAGTCTACTTGACCTAGAGTGGACTGTAGAAAATCTCAACAAAAGCATAATCAGTGCTTTTGAGGAGAACTGCCCGGTAGGGAAGAAGATCAAAGAAAAAGATGCCCCTTAGTGGAATGAAAGCCTGGAAAGGCTGCGCCTCACCACACGTCATCTCTTCAACAAAGCGAAGAGGGACAATACATGGGATAGTTATCGCGAGAGCCTGACCTCCTATAACAAGGAAATCAGGAAGGCTAAGCGAGCTAATTACAGAAACTTCTGCGAAAGCATAGGTAGTACCAGCGAAGGCGCCATGTTCCATAGAATGTTATCTAAACGGACGCCTGACGCAAACGTAGCTTTGAAACGAAGGGACAACTCCTTATATGAATAATGAACAAAAACTGAAACTGCTCTTCGAGACGCACTTCCCAGGCAGCATACCACTGCAGGAAAGTGTTATCGAAATGACAGGTAACAGAGGCAGACCATCTGCTAACGAATGGGCATGTGCCAAGTCCACTCCGGAGAGACTAGAATGGGCAATTGAAACTTACCAGCCCTTCAAAACTCCTGGACTGGACGGAATATCGCCAGCTTTCCTCCAGCAGGGACGAGAAATACTCCTCTCCCCTGTCAGGAAAGTACTCATTAGTAGCCTAGCCCTCGGATATATACCGAGAGCATGGAGTAGAGCTAGGGTGGTCTTCATCCCCAAGGCAGGGAAGAAAGACATCACCAACCCAAAGTCCTTCAGACCCATCAGCTTGACATCGTTTTTATTGAAAACGCTGGAAAAGCTAGTGGACTACAAAATTAGAAGCACTCTGCTAAAGCAAAGTCCGCTGCATCCAGCGCAGCATGCATACAGAGCAGGCAGGTCCACGGATACTGCGCTCTACCAAAGTGCTCCAGGGCGCTTTATACATGTCGCAGCATAGCCGGCAAATCATGGGGCACATCACCAAAGATTATAAGATGGCTATACCTAATGGTAGTAAGGCCCATGCTAACCTACGGAGTAATAGCATAGGGTGCGGCTAACAACCGTGCAAAGACAGTTATTAAAACTGCAAAGAATGGCCTGCATATGTATGACAAGGGCAATGCGCACCTGCCCCACAATGGCCTTGGAAGCCTTAATGGAGCTCACATTACTCCACCATACCATAAGGCTCCAACAGAAAGCAACGCTTCTAAGGATGTCAGCTGAGGGAGTTGGGGGCAATCACATCCTAAGCCACAAAGATGCCCAACTTCTAGCAGATGAACTTCCCCTGATTATGCAACCCAGGGACGAAATGACGGCCGAGTATTTATTCGAGCGGAATTTCAAGGTTCATATGAGCAGCAAAAGGGAATGGACGACGCTAAACGAAGTCCACCCTATGAAACCGCACACCATAAAATGGTACACCGATGGATCACTCACCACACAGGGAACAGGCCTTGGAGTGGTGGGTCCTCGGTTATCTTACCATGAGCCCCTTCGAAAGCACACCAGCATATTTCAAGCAGAGGTGTGTGCGATAGGGAGATGTGCGGAGTTTAACCTAAAACGACACTATCGGAATGCGGACATATCCATCCTATCCGATAGTCAAGCAGCAATAAATGCTCTAAATGGGACGAAAATAACATCCAAAGTAATCCACGAGGTAAGATCCAAGCTTGACCAACTCGGAAAACATAATAGGCTCACCCTTAGATGGGTTCCGGGTCACAGGGACATAGCAGGGAACGAAGAAGCTGACAAGCAAGCAAAAATGGGGGCAGAGAGACCCATGATAGGCCCTGAACCGTATTGTGGTGTGGGAAGACACACAATACGGTTATATATCAGGGATGAAGAAAGACTGATGCGAGAACGAAGCTGGGTTGAAACACCAGGACTCCGACAAGCCAGAAGTCTCCTAGGTGGCTATAATCAAAAGCGATTTAAGCTAATGATATCCATGGGGAAGAATAGACTCAGAATACTCACAGGTCTATTGACAGGACACTGTAGACTGAGAAGTCACCTAACCAAATTAGGTATTTACAGCAGCAACATATGCAGGTTCTGCGGATACGAGGAGGAATCCTCGACGCACATCCTAACATAATGCGTCGCCTTAACCAGGAAAAGATGCAGCATCCTAGCGCAGCATATAAAGAGGCCCAAGGACATAGAAACCCTCAACCCAACAAAGATTCTAGAATTCGTGCAGGAGTTGAGATTGATGGAAGAGCTATAGGCTCAGTAAGGGGGCACAATAGACCTTTTAGGTCGCAGTGCAAACATTCCCCAATTATAATAATAAACCCTATATTTCTATAGATGACTTCAGCAACCTGGACATTAATCAGCTGTCGAAACTGAAGTATTTGGAGTGCTTTGTGAAAGAAACGATGCGCTTGTTTCCCTCGGCTCCCCTCACAAGTCGGAAAACAGTTCGTGAAACGGAGCCGGCTAATGGCTTAATACTACCATCTGGTTGTATCATCACCCTTCATATCTTTGATCTGCACCGCGATCCCAAATATTGGACTACACCTGAAGAGTTTCTACCGGAACGATTTCTGCCCGAAAACAGCAAGGATCGTCACACCTACGCCTATGTTCCCTTTAGCGCTGTTGTGGTACTCAAGCTGTACAAAGTATTGCCATGGCTTGGGCATCACACTGCGCTGTGAAAACAATATTAAAGTGAAGTATGTTAGGCGTCAATAGACACTAAATCGAGAAAACAGCAACCCATAGTTGACTTAATATTAAGGTTGTGAATGTAAAGCTCATGTTTTTGTACAGAAATTGTAAAAATTGTTTGCTCATGCTGATGGACAGACGGACCCATTCTAAATGTGTTGTAGCATAAAGAAAATTATATGTTAACTGAGAACAGGTTTTATCTTCTGTCAGATACTGATTTCAAAGCCGACGATATTTTATGTTAAATAATAAATATTTATAAATAATTACAGCAAAAACAAATCAAATTGCTTTTATCTAATGTAATGTGCTTGTCCCAGTAAGTAATTAATTTATATGCTATATGCTTTGCTACAGTTGTTTAAAGATCAAGCTGAGTTTTGCACAACGTTCTCTATGAGTCAAAACATTAGAAAGTATATTATTTTTTTTGGGCGTTTTCCCTTATTATTTCTTATATTCTATTTGAAATTCTGAAAGGAGTTCAATATGAGAATCTACTTTCGACTATAACTTGGGTGGTTCTTATCCGATCTTGATTAAATTTGGCCAGCTGATTGATAATATGCCTTTCTGTGTATTAAATGGAAGATTCTGCCTTCAAAATTGTGTCATTCATTGGTATTGGAAATCGAAATGTATCGATATTCGAGAAACGGAGGCATTCATCGATAAAATAAGGCAAACTTGATCTGCGCCTGATATACGAGAACCTGTATTCAAAATTTAAAGTCTCTAGCTCTTATAGTCTCTGAGATCCGCATGTTCATACAGACGGACGGACGGACGGACAGACGGACGGACGGACAGACAGACATGGCTTTTTCGACTCGGCAGTTGATCCTGATCAAGAATATGTATATACTTTATAGGGTCGGAGATGCTTCCTTTTGCCTGTTACATTCATTTGCACAAAACCATTATACCCTTTTACCCATTTTTAATGGGGTCAGGGTATAAAAAGAATGAACCAACACATATTATTTAAAATTAGATACAATTTATAAAAGTAGACTGACATAATTTTACAAACAGACCCCTACATAATCTATTATCTTTCTGTTAGACTGACTCAACAGAAATACAATCTTATCATTAATCTCAGATAAGGCCCAATGCTAAAGGTCTAAGTACGCACCTATAATTTTATAAAATTTTAACTGTTCAGTCTCTGAGTATCAGTTGCATAGAGCGGTCGTAAAATGGGTTTATTTTTGTTGCTGTTGATCGGTCTGGTCACGTTAATCCTCTGGCTATATAGAGTCAACAAGGATTACTTTGTCTTGGCCTTCTTTGCAAAGCGAATTCGCACCAATGATGGTCGTCCCTTAGAGAGCATTGCTCCAGTTGTCAAGGGACGCACAATATTTGGCAACTGCTTTGATATGTATGGAAAAAGCGAATGTGGGTAATATCGCATTAGTTTTCTTAACAATAACTGAATGTTACATTTTATTCCTGCAGCTGAGTTATTTGAGCAATTACGCGTTAAGTCTAAGCTAACAGGTCGCAGTTATTTGGAATATTACGTGGGTACGCCTATATACAATATTATAGATGTGGAGAACTTCGAACTTATAGTAAATGATCAAAGGTTACTAACCAAAAGTAGGATTTATGAGTTTCTACATCCAGCTTTGCGCACTGGACTGTTGACATCGACAGGTAAAGTGCACTATATATGAAACTCTAAAAATATAACATTAATATTGAGTTTACGAATCGCAGATAAGAAATGGCATTCAAGGCGCAAGATGTTAACGCCCACTTTTCATTTTAATATCTTGGGGCAATTTGAGGAGGTTTTCAAGTGAGTTGCTCATATTTTAAAATTGAATGTAAAATGATTACAATTATATTTTTTTAATAGAGTGGAAAGTCTAAAGTTTGTGAAGCAGTTTGAGGGTCAACCTGAGATTTCAATCTCTCTAAATGAGCTCATTCCCAGATTCACTTTGAACAGTATTTGTGGTAAGTCTGTCAGACTGTGGGTTGACCGTAAACTTGAATTTGTCAACCCTCAGAGACTGCCATGGGCATTAAACTGGATGATATGGCTGCCAAAGGTGATACATATCGCGTCAATTTTAGCATGATTGAAAAAACATTTATCAGGCGTGTCAGTAATGCTTTTTATTGGAATAATACGATCTATAATCTGTTTGGGGCCAGCAAGGATGCGCCCTTCCTCAAGGGAGTGCATGAATTCTCTAGTGAGATTATAGCCAAGCGCCGTATAATGCTAGAACAGCAACTAAAGAACAATAAAAACGTTCAAGACGCTGATGATGATATGTAAGTAAAACTGATAAGAAACTATAAATCTAAATGGTTAACTAAATTAACTATTCAACTGCAGTTACATTAATAAGAAGCAACGCTTTGCCATGCTGGATACGCTCATCTTGGCAGAAAAAGATGGTTTAATTGACCATGCGGGCATTTGTGAGGAAGTGGACACTCTCTTGTTTGCGGGCTTCGATACCACATCTATCGGTCTTACATTCGGACTTATGAACATGTCCTTATATGCGGACAAACAGCAGCTCTGCTATCAGGAGATTAACGAACACATAGCTGGTAAGAGTCATCATTGACAAAAGCTTTCCACCAATATAAACCCTATATTTCTGTAGATGACTTCAGCAACCTGGACATTAATCAGCTGTCGAAACTGAAGTATTTGGAGTGCTTTGTGAAAGAAACGATGCGCTTGTTTCCCTCGGCTCCCCTCACAAGTCGGAAAACAGTTCGTGAAACGGAGCTGGCTAATGGCTTAATACTACCATCTGGTTGTATCATCACCCTTCATATCTTTGATCTGCACCGCGATCCCAAATACTGGACTACACCTGAAGAGTTTCAACCGGAACGATTTCTGCCCGAAAACAGCAAGGATCGTCACACCTATGCCTATGTTCCCTTTAGCGCTGGACAACGCAACTGCATTGGTCAAAAGTATGCCATGCTGGAAATGAAGACACTACTTGTTGTGGTACTCAAGCTGTACAAAGTATTGCCACTTTTCGATCCTAAGGATTTGGTTTTTAGCTTGGGCATCACACTGCGCTGTGAAAACAATATTAAAGTGAAGCTTGTTAGGCGTAAATAGACACTAAATCGAGAAAAAAAACAACCCATAGTTGACTTAATATTAAGTGTGTGAATGTAAAGCTCATGTTTTTGTACAGAAATTGTAAAAATTGTTTGCTCATGCTGATGGACAGACGGACCCATTTTAAATGTGTTGTAGTATAAAGAAAATGATATGTTAACTGAGAACAGGTTTTATCTTCTGTCAGATACTGATTTCAAAGCCGACGATATTTCATGTTAAATAATAAATATTTATAAATAATTACAGCAAAAACAAATCAAATTGCTTTTATCTAATGTAATGTGCTTGTCCCAGTAAGTAATTAATTTATATGCTATATGCTTTGCTACAGTTGTTTAAAGATCAAGCTGAGTTTTGCACAACGTTCTCTATGAGTCAAAACATTAGAAAGTATATTATTTTTTTTGGGCGTTTTCCCTTATTATTTCTTATATTCTATTTGATTGTGATTCTGAAAGGAGTGCAATATGAGAATCTACTTTCGACTATAACTTGGGTGGTTCTTATCCGATCTTGATTAAATTTGGCCAGCTGATTGATAATATGCCTTTCTGTGTATTAAATGGAAGATTCTGCCTTCAAAATTGTGTCATTCATTGGTATCGGAAATCGAAATGTATCGATATTCGAGAAACGGAGGCATTCATCGATAAAATAAGGCAAACTTGATCTGCGCCTGATATACGAGAACCTGTATTCAAAATTTAAAGTCTCTAGCTCTTATAGTCTCTGAGATCCGCATGTTCATACAGACGGACGGACGGACGGACAGACGGACGGACGGACAGACAGACATGGCTTTTTCGACTCGGCTGTTGATCCTGATCAAGAATATATATATACTTTATAGGGTCGGAGATGCTTCCTTTTGCATGTTACATACATTTGCACAAACCCATTATACCCTTTTACCCATTTTTAATGGGGTCAGGGAATAAAAAGAATGAACCAACACATATTATTTAAAATTAGATACAATTTATAAAAGTAGACTGATATAATTTTACAAACAGACCCCTACATAATCTATTATCTTTCTGTTAGACTGACTCAACAGAAATACAATCTTATCATTAATCTCGAATAAGGCCCAATGCTAAGGTCTGAGTACGCACCGACAACTTTATAAAATTTTAACTGTTCAGTCTCTGAGTATCAGTTGCATAGAGCGGTCGTAAAATGGGTTTATTTTTGTTGCTGTTGATCGGTCTGGTCACGTTAATCTTCTGGCTATATAGAGTCAACAGGGATTACTTTGTCTTGGCCTTCTTCGCAAAGCGAGTTCGCACCAATGATGGTCGTCCCTTAGAGAGCATTGCTCCAGTTGTCAAGGGACGCACAATATTTGGCAACTGCTTTGATATGTATGGAAAAAGCGACTGTGGGTAATTTCGCATTAGTTTTCTTAACAATAACTGAATGTTACATTTTATTCCTGCAGCTGAGTTATTTGAGCAATTCCGCGTTAAGTCTAAGCTAACAGGTCGCAGGTTTTTGGAATATAACGTATGTAGGTATACCCGTATACAATGTTACAGATGCGGAGAACTTCGAACTCATAGTAAATGTTTCTACATCCAGATTTGCGCACTGGACTGGTGACATCGACAGGTAAAGTGCACTATATATGAAACTCTAAAAATATAACTTTAATATTGAGTTTACGAATCGCAGATAAGAAATGGCGTTCAAGGCGCAAGATGTTAACGCCCACTTTTCATTTTAATATCTTGGGGCAATTTGAGGAGGTTTTCAAGTGAGTTGCTCATATTTTAAAATTGAATGTAAAAAGATTACAATTATCCTTTTTTAATAGAGTGGAAAGTATAAAGTTTGTGAAGCAGTTTGAGGGTCAACCTGAGATTTCTATCTCTCTAAATGAGCTCATTCCCAGATTCACTTTGAACAGTATTTGTGGTAAGTCTGTCAGACTGTGGGTTGACCGTAAACTTGAATTTGTCAACCCTCAGAGACTGCCATGGGCAATAAACTGGATGATATGGCTGCCAAAGGTGATACATATCGCGTCAATTTCAGCATGATTGAGAAAGGATTTATGAGGCGTCTGGTAATCCCTTTTTATGGAATAATACGATCTATAATCTGTTTGGGGCCAGCAAGGATGCGCCCTTCCTCAAGGGAGTGCATGAATTCTCTAGTGAGATTATAGCCAAGCGCCGTATAATGCTAGAACAGCAACTAAAGAACAATAAAAACGTTCAAGAGGCTGATGATGATATGTAAGTAAAACTGATAAGAAACTATAAATCTAAATGGTTAACTAAATTAACTATTCAACTGCAGTTACATTAATAAGAAGCAACGCTTTGCCATGCTGGATACGCTCATCTTGGCAGAAAAAGATGGTTTAATTGACCATGAGGGCATTTGTGAGGAAGTGGACACTCTCTTGTTTGAGGGCTTCGATACCACATCTACCGGTCTTATATTCACCCTAATGAACATGTCCTTATATGCGGACAAACAGGAGCTCTGCTATCATGAGATTAACGAACACATAGCTGGTAAGAGTCATCATTGACAAAAGCTTTCCACCAATATAAACCCTATATTTCTATAGATGACTTCAGCAACCTGGACATTAATCGGCTGTCGAAACTGAAGTATTTGGAGTGCTTTGTGAAAGAAACGATGCGCTTGTTTCCCTCGGCTCCCATCCTGGGTCGGAAAACAGTTCGTGAAACGGTGCTGGCTAATGGCTTAGTACTACCATCTGGTTGTAACATCGTCCTTCATGTCTTTGATCTGCATCGCAATCCCAAATACTGGACTTCACCCGAAGAGTTTCTACCGGAACGACATCTGCCCGAAAACAGCAAGGATCGTCACACCTATGCCTATGTTCCCTTTAGCGCTGGACAACGCAACTGCATTGGTCAAAAGTATGCCATGCTGCAAATGAAGACACTACTTGTTGTGGTACTCAAGCAGTATAAAGTATTGCCACTTTTCGATCAAAAGGATTTGGTTTTTAGCTTGGGCATCACACTGCGCTGTGAAAACAATATTAAAGTGAAGCTTGTTAGGCGCAATTAGACACAAATTTGAGGTATTGTATTTTAGTAAACTTTTGCGAGTCATTGTCCGTTAAGAGCAAATTCGATTGTTTTGCACAAATTGGTTTATGTATAGGGATAAGGTTTATATTTTAGTACAGAAATGGTAAGTTAAACTGTGGTATTTAAAGAGGCTTTAAAATACTGTTTATTAATAAAAAAAAAATAAATAAATAAGAACCTTATTTTTGCACCTAGATTTGTTATTGGTTTTGTGTATTCTAAGGTATTTCCGGCATATTTCACATTTTGTATTTTTAAGGCGCTTGTGTCAAAAGCTACATCTCAGACTTTAATTTAATAACTCAATGAAAATTTAACAATAATTTGTAACAATATTCAATTTCAAGGCAGTATATATGTATGTAAGTTGGCAGTATGAAGAAGAACTCTTAAGCAGTCTGTAGTCAGCACAAGGCACTTTAGGCTGATAAACGCTGGCAATGGCCCACTGCTGGAGTCGGAGCTGAGGTTGGAGCTGCTGTAGCTGCTACCCGGCGGAGTTGTTCTATAAATCATTCATGCACAGCGAAGCAAAAGCAGTTTTGCCACAATGAACAAGTCTGGCACTGCCTTTATGCAAAACACGCATACGCCAGAGTCGATGCTGGAATTCGGAAATAGGGAACTAAAGCCAAGTCGCTGCAGGGATTCGAGTCATCTTTTATCTTTTAACGCATACATTGCACATAATATGCCAGGGACTGACGCTGGGCTTTGGGGTCTGGGGACTGGGCAGCAGGATGCTGGCGGGACTTTTAGTCATCTTTTTTTGTGCACTTGTCGCTTTTGATTTTGACAGTTCGTTACTCGACTATACCATTTGCATGCGTAATGCATGGCAGCCAGGAATAGGATAGCAGCAGGACCAGAAGCAGGTCAGCAGGAATTCACTGCATAGCATCATCGACATCATTATCATCGTCATCATTATGATTATCAACATGCTCATCTTCGTCATCAAGTGGCAACAACAAAAATTGCTTTAAGATTTATGGCACAGAAACTGAATGACATTTTTTGTTGCCATTTGGCTTATTGCAGATTCCAGCTAGCTGCGCTTTTCTTTCATTTTCCCAACTCCCACTGGCAAAAACGCCTTTTGGCAATGTGATTCGAGCTGAGCGCCCTTCACGCAAATTAAATTCCAGCTGCTACTGCTGTGTATGCGCAGTGGAGCTTGTATTTGCGATGGTCAAATATTTTGCACGGGCGAAAGGGAAAGTGCTTGCTGCAACTGCTGCAACTGCTGCTGCCACAAAAAGCCAAATAAGCCAGCTACAACACCTGTGTCAACATGCAGCCAAAAAATAACTACGCTCAACTCAATTTTCTGGCATCGCACTGACTGCGCAATTGACCATGTCGCGTTACGTCGTAACGAAAATCAACTGCGTCGCAGAAGTTTTATTTTTGTTTTTTGGCAATGAGATCATCAGCGACAGCATTCAGCAAGCTCATCAGACAGGACAAAAACACACACAAGGGAGCTCGTGGCGTGAGTGCCCAACTAGGAAATATCCTTTAGCAAGTCCCAACATGCATTCGTTGTTGCTGATACACAGAAAAACTATTGACAAACAGAGCGGCAAATATCGATACCTTCAAGATTTATACTTCCAGATAATAAGATTGGTGCCAGAATAAATAAAGATATTCAATTAAAATTTTACAATTTTTAAGTGATAAATCATAAGTTCAAAATGTATTTTCTAGGATAAAAAATTCCTAAGTCCATATCAGCGAATTTTCTTTCTATATGCATTTTTTCTCTGTGATCAAATCAGATTTGCAAGTCATCACTTAAAATATCCCTTTCTGTTTAATACAAATAAATTTCTTGTCACTGTTCAGCACTGGAAGTTATCCCAAAAGTGATTATTATATCTAAGAATATTGATATTTATTTTGGTTTTTTGCTTGTAGTTCTCATAACGTTTAAGATTATCTTATAAATGGCCAACTGATGTTATCTTTGACACTTCTTTTGTCTCTGCTTATTTGATTGTCAAATACCTCTTTTTCCAGTTACACACATTGGCACAGCTTCATCATGCCCGTCTTAGCCATATCGAGTGGTTACAGGGTAAAAAATTAATTACTTTATGCGCATCTGGTTTTGCGTAACAAATTGCGTGCGACAGCAGCCGCAATGCCAAGCACTTTTGGCACTCAAACCATTCAAAGAGCTGGAACCCCTTGGCTGGCTGAAACACCAACCCCAGCCTGCTATTAATATCTATTAAGCAGCCCTCAGTCGCTGCCATACTTCATTAAATGTTTTCATGCAATCCCGCTACCTTTTTTTTCTTTATTTTTGTTGTTGCGTTGAGAATGTGTGTTGTGTTTTGACTCTGATTGGGATTAAGGTTTGGCCAGCAGGCCTCGTTTTGATTGCCCTTGCGCCATAACGTTGCTCTGCTGTGATTGAGAAGGTGGGTGTGGGTGTGTGCTGGGGGCTGAGACGTATTGAGTGGGTGGCTACAGGCTACAGGCCCCGCTGATAACGTGAAATAATTCATTTGCTGCGAGTTATTTGCTGAGCGCTTTGCCATTGGTTTCCATTCGCTTTGTTTTCAAATAACTCGGTTAACTATATCAAGCTGCAGGTATTTTTACTTTGTCAATATATTTGCAACACAAAAGCCCTAAAGTTACTACCTACCAAAAATCGATGTACAATACAATGTATTTTTGTAAGTTTGATTTTACTATAGCAAGTCCTTTGTGCAATACATTTTTTTCAATTTAAAGTAATCATTGCAGTGCACTTTAGTTTGGTATGTTATGTGGAGGTTTAAATGGATTGACCTGATGGGTATTAAAGAAAATCAATATATAATGTAGCTCCATACAATAAAATGCTGAGCGTACTATATATAAAATAGTTCATAAGCTGCAGCACAATCTGAATAAGTACGATGTATAATACATATAAAATAATTTCCTTATCAAAACCTACGAGTATAACCTATAATAACTGAAATTATGATGATTTATTTTTAAACTTAATTTTAATTACTCCTTTTTAGTTTGTAATTTGTTAGTTAAATATAAAATGAAATTTGAAATTTATATTTATTAAAACCTTTGAACATTAAGGAAATATATAAATTTTATAATAATTAAAATAACTGTTCAGACTGATTGGAAGCCGATTCAATAAGGATATTTGGACTTCGTTATGTACCAAATATCATTTTTTATATTGAATTGCGTGATTGCAAGTTTATTACTGTGTGTGCGTGTGTGTGTATTTGTGTGTGTGCGAGTGATTATCGGTTTAGAGCACGAATGTCATTTAGCAAAGTGGCTGGCTCCGCTTCAGCATCAATAACTGAGCCAGCGTCAGGCTATCATTCTAACAGGCCATAAGGGCCGAGTGCCATTTTGGGCCAAATTTATTATGGCACAACATCGCCGCTGAGCCTGTGCAAATGAAGGTCATGCAAGTTGTTAACTTACCTGGCTCCGTTGTTGTTGTGGTCTCGACGGCTGGCGGTTCTGTGTTGGCCTGGCTCTTATCCAACACCAGCAGTAATATCGTCAAGGATATTAAAGCCCACAGTGGCTTATGGCGCATACGTAGCAAGGACCACATGTTGGCCCCCCAAAAAAAAAAAGTGTCAATGTTGTTAACTGTTTGTTGTAAGCCAACACACTCACACACCCACACACCCACACACTTTTGTGCACAACACGATCAATGTGTGCTAATCAATTCACTGACATTGAGCCCAAAAACACTCGAAACTTTTGTGTGCTTCGTGGCAAGGACTTGTTTGGTTTAATTTTTTGCGTTTTTCGGTTTCTGCTTTTATTTTTCTGTTGAGGCTTTAAGCCACACACGGGCTGCAGTTTAAAGTTGTGCTGCGCTGTTGTTGCCGTCGCTCAATGCCAGCTACAGTTACGTGCAGCAGCAACAGCAACAACAATAATGATGATTTTATTACCACAACGACAAACACTTCACACGCTGCCCACAATGGCGCAAAAGTAGAAATCCACAAAGCCCAACTGCAGCAGCACACACATTAAATTCACGTAAACGTGTGTGTGTGTATATATATATTTATGTATCTGTATTTTTGGGCAATTTGCCAAGTCACTTTGTGCTTTAAGATTTTCACTTTTGTTTTCACTTTAGATTTTTCGCTCGTGTAGTGCTCAAGTTTTATTTTTCCCACTGCTGCTTGAAACTGAGGCTGCTGACAAAATGCGTCGCTGCGTATGCGATGCGTCCTTTTATAGTCCTTCGACCATCGTTGGATTCGGCGCAGCAGATCGGCAACTGAACGAAGCGTTTACACGAGCTCCGGCGATGCTCGTCGCCTGCCTCTCTGCCCGTCTGCCCGTCTGTCTGACTGCTTACTGCTGGTCCTGCTACTGCTGCTGCTGCTGCTCACGTGCATTTTGCCGGTAAATCGCGCGTGTTTTTGTTTTGATTTGCTTCTGCGTTTTCCTGTTGGCAGCTGCTTTCGCTTTTCGCCACGCCTGTGTGTGTGTGCGTGTGTGCATGAGTGTGTGTGTGTGTCATAACCTTGTAGCTCGCACGTAGCAGCGCTCAAAATTGCGCGCATTTCGTTTTTTGCTCTTCGCAAACGCAACAAATGAAGTTTGCTTTGCTTGCGGCTGCCACATTTGATCACTTACGCAATTCACACACACACAAACACAAACACATGCACGCACACACCCACTCACAGACATACATGATTGTGCAATTCGTGTGTAATGAATCCTTAGTTAATGCAACGTTATCTTGTCAACATCTTCGTCAGCCAAGGCAAACAATACTAAATTGCACTTAACAAGCTAATCAATAAATTCCAAGACTGAATAACGTACAAACTATTTATAAAAATCAGTTAAATCACAATGACATTAGCTGAAAAGAAAATAATAACATAAAGTTCAATATAAAATATAATAGTAATATAAAATTTAATCCATAGGAAACTGTAAAAGTATATCTTAAAAATGACAAGCCGCTTCTAGAGCTTAAGTTCCATTTAAAGCTAAAATCTTAGATTGATCGTTTAGTAATTGTTAATTTATAACATATTCAAATATCATTTTATAATATAATAAATAATAAATACATTCCTAACTTCTTATGTGAATTGCAAATGCAAGCCTCAAACTTGCGTCGCAGTTCAGCCTTAGTCATCTTCCCACCAAATCCAGCGAAATCCAATGGGAACTGATTTTCCAATTGGAAGATCACCGTCGAAAACCCGTCTTTGCCCTTTTCAACGCCTTCATTCACCGTTGTGCCTGACTCAGCCTGTTTAATTTCACAACGGAAGTTTTCGCTGTCGACAAACGACAACGCGACTGTCGCCGTTAATTTCCTGTCTGTGCCGCTGATAGGCGCCGATGCGGACGCTTTGGAAACGTAGCTGCTCACTTGTTGGCACGTGCTAAAGCGCGACAGCATTGCGGCTTTAGAGCACTACCTGGCCTCGAATCCTTCATCCCACTTCTGAAATTTGTAGCACTCAAAACTAAATGATGTTTATTTTATTTATTCACAACGATTCAGCTATTCTGCTTCAAGCTGAGCATCAATTGATATCGATCGATATCGATACTCTATGTTAAGCACATAGTTGCAGTTAAGTTACAGATGTTATGTTACAGATGTTATGTTACAGTCTTAGTACCATGCTAGTGGCCAGCTACAATGTATGCATCAAAAAGTTTTCAAATAAACTGTTTTTAACATATCTCCGGGAAATCTCTGTCTATGTCTCTCTCTCCTATCCTTACAGTTTTCCTTTCCTTATTATTACTACTAACGTTTAAAAATTGTTGGTATGATTGGGTTTTTCATATGGTTTTTCATGCTCCCATATTTATTATTGTATTAATATAACTTTATTTTAATTTTCAGCTCCCATAATTTAATTTGTAACTTTAATTAATACATATTTCTTAAAACCTTTCTTGTTCTTTGTTCACATCAAAAAATAATTAAAAAACACTCGAAATACTTTTGGTAATAAAAGCTCAAAGTTATCCTTCTCTCGCTCACATTAGCTACAAGAGGCTAAGCCAAAATGTGCTGCAATTTCGATCACTGTCATTGTGGCGCCACATAAGCAGCCGCATCGATCTGTATTGCATTCGACGCAGCGCCCCAAAAAGTAGGCAATAAATTGTGCATGAATAGGAAAACGGCGAGGGGATGAGGATGAGGCAGCAGAGGCATTGCGGTGATTTGAGCACTTGCATTGCGGTCACCACATAAACGAGTGCCGGTGGCTTTGGCCTGACATCCTTGGCCACTAATTACGTAAATGAATTCTGTGGCAAGTGGCAGCAGCCCTCGTGCCTTGTGGCTGCTTCGTGCAACATTTCCGGGTGCCTGATAAATTTTTGCACACACCCAGGCACCCAGGACACAACAATTGAATGCCGCACACATAATGCTGTCTGGCTGAGTTCTTGTCTGCCACTTGCCACTTCCACTTTTCACTTGCTTGTTTCTACTTGCTACTTGCTGAAATGCGAAACGTGCAGCTAAAACAGGGGCGCTCAACTCTAGTCAAGCAGAAAATGAAAACCGAGTTTGTTGTTATTACAATTGACAATTTATGTTGTTGTTGTTGCGGCTGCTGCTACTGCTGCTGCCATCGCTGCCTGCCTTGTGCATTTGTGCAACGCTGAAATACTGTAAATTCAATTGTGCCGCATTATCTGTATAATTTGTTGCATACTCCACATTTTTGTTGTCAGCTGCTGTTGCTACGAATACATTTTCCTGTCGCTTGCTTCAATGCACTCAAGCTGAATATTTTCACAGACACGCACACACACACACACACATACACATGTTTACACATGTTTTCCACAACACACAAATTCAATTTGCAAGGATTTAATGTCAAACGTGCACATTGTCAATAAACCAATATTGCTAATAAATTTATCATCTTTCCCAAATACAAATTTCCATTTATACCTGCATTTTGCCGGCAATTTTCCTAACTAACTATTTGCATTTTGTATTTGACTGAAGCTGATGCAACTGCTTCAAAAATCATTAAAATTATGACAATCAATCCAATTACACAGCAAATTATCTCTTTGATACTGATGATCATTGAAGGAATACTTCATCTCTCAATAGCAAGGCATTTTCTATGCATGTCCTTTGCCAAAATCAACAAATCAATATATGGCCAAACATGCTTGATTAAATTGCATTAAATTGCCCAATTTATTATGTTTTAACAACTTTTCTGTTCGTCAGTAATTTTCAAATGGAATTTTATACATTACTTTCAACTTTGATTTTATTTTATAAAACGAAGGACGAGTTAATCTGCAACAAATATAAATTAAATCCTTCATTTTTTTTATTGTTTTCTATCTTATATTCCGCTATAATCAAAAGCGATTCAAGCAAATGATATCCATGGGGAAGAATAGACTCAGAATACTCACAGGTCTATTGACAGGACACTGTAGACTGAGAAGTCACCTAACCAAATTAGGTATTTACAGCAGCAACATATGCAGGTTCTGCGGATACGAGGAGGAATCCTCGACGCACATCCTAACATAATGCGTCGCCTTAACCAGGAAAAGATGCAGCATCCTAGCGCAGCATATAAAGAGGCCCAAGGACATAGAAACCCTCAACCCAACAAAGATTCTAGAATTCGTGCAGGAGTTGAGATTGATGGAAGAGCTATAGGCTCAGTAAGGGGGCACAATAGACCTTTTAGGTCGCAGTGCTAACTTTTCCTCAATCATAATAATAATCTTATATACAGTGGGTCACACTTCAACTCGACCACTGTCAAAGAAAAAAGGTAATTGCCTGCCATAAGCTATTCATTTATTATTTTTCAAAAATTCCAAAGACCGATGGTAGGTATATATATTAACCACCAAAATTAATATATGAACCCAATACACTGGGGTTTCCCCACCTGCTAGGTAGGATTATGTAAAAAAGTTGCCTATTTTTAGGGAAAATTTTATTTCGACCAGGTACATTGTGAACACCTGGGTGCCATAAAACCCGGATTTTTTACCTAAAGTTGAGTATTTTCGGTATAAATAGACCAATCCTTCGTAGTCAGTTTAGTTTTATCCTGCATCTCGGGTGCAATAAGCCAACAAGGACTATGGACAAACAGACTACCATTGCACAACGGAAACTCATCTTGGAACACCACAAAAACGGGTATTCACATCACCAAATAGCTGAAATGATCAATCTGAGCAACTCAACTGTGTATAACATCATTCGGCGCTTCGTCGATACAAATCGGATTGGGGCAAGGGCAGAATGGCACCAAACAAGATTTTCACCGAACAGGAGGAGCGAAGGATCATCAGGAAAATAAGGGGATCTCCCAAGCTATCGGCTCCAAAACTGACTCAACAGGTGCAGGATGAAATGGGGAAAAAGTGCTGTGTGGAAACTGTGCGCAGGTTTCTGCGTCAACATGACTTAAATGCCCCTGTACCACGGAAGAAGTCCTTTGTAAGCGTGAAAAATATAGGGACTAGGATGAAGATCGTCAAAAGCCACTTGGACAAGGATCTGGAGTTCTGGAACACAGTCATATTGGCAGATGAGTCCAAATTCACAATTTTTGACTCGGACGGGCGGAATTATGTGTGGGGACAGTCCAATACTGTCAGTCAAGAATGGTGGAGGAAGTTACATGGCTGGGTATGTAGCTCGTCAGCCGGATTCGGGAATTTTGTGATTTTTGAAACAACAATGGACAAGAATGTGTACTTCAACATGCTTAAGGAAAATTTACTCCAAAGTGCCGAGAAGGTAGGAATCCGACGTACTTTCCGGTTCAACCAGGACAACGATCCCAAGCAGAAGGCCAAGATAGTACAGTCCTGGCTCATGAGGAACTGCCCCCACATGATAGTTCCGCCGGCCCAGTCTCCAGATTTAAATGTCATTGAGAATTTGTGGGCTGTGCAGGAAAATAACATCCGGAAGCACAGCATATCCAGCAAAGAAGACCTCAAAAATGCTCTGCGGGATGAGTGGAGCAAAATCAGCTCAGAAGCTACCAGGAAGTTGGTATCTTCCATGAATAATAGGTTAAGGGAAGTAGTTAAGGCTAAATGATATAATACTAAGTATTAACATCCTTATTTAGTTATTATACGCCAAATATATTATTTTGTTTAGACTGATAGACATGAAAAAATTATACCTGAAAGTATGCTACATTTTTATAATCCTACCTAGCAGGTGGGGAAACCCCAGTGTATTGGGGTCATATATTAATTTTGGTGGTTAATATATATACCTACCATCGGTCTTTGGAATTTTTGAAAAATAATAAATGATTAGCTTATGGCAGGCAATTACCTTTTTTCTTTGACAGTGGTCGAGTTGAAGTGTGACCCACTGTATATATGTATTATCAATTTTCAAGAAGGTCGGTTGTTATAAAGGTGACTTTACCTATGAAAGATGCATACATATATTCTTATATTTTTTAAAATTTAAATAACATAATTTACTTTTTGTTTTGTATAATTTAATTTGTAACTTATTTATAAAATCTATTTATTTTTTAAATAACTTATTAAAATAAAAAAATATACATGTACATTCACTTAAAATTATAAGAAACTCGCAAGTCTTCAAGCAAGTCAATAAGTCAATAAAGGTTTGATTTTAAACACTCAAGTAACGCAAAGTAATCACATGATAATTAATGATTGGTTTTCAGCTTAAGCAAAATGAGACGCGTTTGCAATGTAATTAAAATGGCATTGGCAGCCAAATAAATTACTTGGGGTCGAATCGCAACGCATCGAAACGAATCGAAATGAAATCGACTAAAATCAATTGCAATGGAAGCAATCGTATAATTAAATCAATTGCAGACTTCCTTCGCCCAACCGAAGAGAGACAAGAGACAAGAGACAATGTCTGCTGTCGGACTGACTGACTGACAGACAGTTCGATAAGCAAAAGTTGCATGTGCCACCAAAAATCTTGTCGTGTCATGCAATTATCGAGTTTTAATGAAATTTCGCGCACAGTCATACAAATCCATTAAACGCAAAAGCAACTGAAAAATGGAAGTCAGACAAAAACGCGTAAGTTGAGACCGCCGAGTGACTGAGTCAATGGCTCCTAATTACCCCGGACGACTGGACGACTGGCCCATAGTGGAATAGTTAATTGCATTGCCAATGATGCGGCAAAATCATTTTGACGCTCAGCCAGACAATGGACAAAGGACAGCGGGCAAGGACGATGGCCAGAAGCCATTAAGTCATTAGGGGCGCTTAAATTGTCATTAAAGTTGTAGAAATGGAATTTCATGAGCTGCTGCCGTTAGTTGTACAAATTGAATAACTTTCTCTCGATACAAATGTGTGGCACATTAAATGCAGCAGCCACAGCAGTCAAGTCAAGCACAAAATATGCCTGCCAAAAGTTTTTGCAGATGTTGTGGCGAAATTAGGCAATTCTAAATTGCAAATGACATTAGAAAATGTTGCAAGCTACATTTTTCAGACAGTTGCCTTTCTCTGTGTGTGAATGTGTGTGTAAGCCATATGCTTAACGAGTTCGAAGCCAAGTTGTGTCGTTGTGTGTAAATTAAATAAAACATTAATTGCTTGCTTACGGCTCGCAATTTGCCAGCGAGCCACATTCGGAGTCACAGTCAGTGCGCAAAAATAAAAATGAATTCTAAAAATAGCAACAATCCTGGGCACACCGAAGATGCCATACTCTTGCAAGTCGCCTGCGGAATAAACAATAAGAACAGACAACAAATGACAATAATTTTTTCATATTTTTCGTTTTATTGGTTATTTTATTTATTTGGTTAACAAAGAGAAAATCCCAATCGGGATAAGCTTAAGTGAGTTGGGTCTGAAAAACTTGATAAGGAAAAGCTTTTTATCCCAAAAATCATATTTTTTACGTTTGTTAATGAGAAAGTTATGTGATACAGTGCTAAGGAATAAGGAGGCGGATATATTCCAAGTTTTATCAAGATAAATGAGGGACTAACTTAAATGAAAATAGACAGAGGGACAGATACCTATATCGACTAATCTAGTGGTGCTGATCAAGAATACAAGAATACTTTAGTGGCTTCTGTAATCTCTCCTTCAATGCGTTGCAAACGTGATGAAAAAATTAGTGCATCCATTGGAAGGGTATGAGAACACAGCCACAATGACACGTTCTGCCAATAAATCTCAATTGATCCCCGCGGTGTTGTTGCAAAAAGTTCAATTAAAAGTCTCCCCGCGGTATGCCTCAGTGTGTTCAAAACCAAACCACGTGTCAGCTTGCAACCGTTCACCCACTAGCACACCACCACACACACACACACAGACAGACACATGAATTGCAAATGGCTGCAAATATGCTAAGTGGCCATGTGTGCGCACATATTGGCAGGCACTGTACTGCTGCTCCAGTGGGACCAGCAAGCAGTTAACCAGCCAAATGACCCTGATTGTCTCCACTCGCACAGGTGGAATTGTGGCGCTGGCCAAAAGAGTTGCACGGTTTTTAGCGTGCCATTAAAGTTTATTGAGTCACTTGCATTTTTAATTAAAGAAAAATTCATTAAAAAAATAATGCTTTACTGCCACGAGTCGAAATCCGTTTATATATTTGCTATGCATTTTTCAACTTATAGAACGTTTTCTTAGCCTTAAACGCACTTTGCTGTAGCAGTTGCTTACTCTAATATTATTTATATGTGCAGCTGAAAGCTGATTAAATCAATTAGCATTCTTGGGACTTATTTGTAAGTTTTTCGTAGCATTAAAAGTTTTAGCTTCAGTTGAGTTATAAATTTAAATATGCTCCCATTATTTAGCAGTGGCAATTTTCAATTTACTTGTTAACCTTCTATTTGATAAATAAATAAAAATTAAAAATATCTTTTATTAACAATTATACAATAGCTATGAGCGTATAGAGAATAATTAATGAACGCGAGCTTTAGGTTTTTTAGCAGCATTATGTTAGCTCAAAGTGATTGATGCGTTAATTTAAAAGCTTTAATGTGCTTTTAGAGCTTTAAAATAGCTTTTACTTTTTGTCAACTCTACCATTAGTTTGGTATTTCTCTTCTATTCGTTCTATTTTATATCGCTTGTCCCTTTCAGCTGGTATCATTGGTAACGTAATTGAATGTTTCACACAGACACACACACACACGCACACACAAACACACTTGCAGTCAAGCAAAATCAACAGAGAGTCATAAACGTTCACATTTTGGCTGCTGAAATGGTTATGACGACGAGTTCATCCAACTGACCAACACAAATTTGCTGTGTGTGTGTGTGTGTGTATGGATGTGTGTGAGGGCGTGCGTGTGTATGTGTGTGTGTGTGTTATCTGCGTGGTTGGATAAGCGAGCAGCAAGTGCAAATAATAATATGCTTAACTGCACGCACGCACATGTCCCCGGCCCAGAAGCAGGACTCAGTTCCGAGTCCTGCGGACAGGAAACGACTAAGGACAACACGCAGCAGCATTGCTGGCCAAACAACATTAAGTAACTGCACGTACGCACTCTCTGTTCTGCTCTGTGTCGTGTGTGTGTGTGTGTGTGAGTAATTGTAATAACTGTTGTTCCATGTCGTTTGTCGTAAGCCAGCCTTGTTTGCCACTGTAATTGGCCAGACTATGCCCGCCACTCCCACTGCCCTAGAGCAGTGCCACTCCAGCTCCTGGTGCTGCCATTGACAAGCTCAATAATGGCCATCGACCGCAACATCTGGTTTAGTTAGCAGTGGTCCTTCGTCTTCGTAATGCTTTTAGTTTCAATTTCAGTTGCAGGTAGTCGAGCGCCTAATTGAATAGCTTCCCAGCTGGAGCACGGCAGGCTGCAGCTACACTGAAACATTAAGTGTATAACAGTTGAGAGCTTCGAAACACTAATCTGCATAGACTTTGCATTCTTGCCTGTCTGTCTGCCTGTCTCTGCCGCAAACTTACTTATCGCCACGCACAACTGCAGATAAGGGGGAGATGCCCCTTCCCGCGCCACACTCAGATTAATATGCTGCTGGCGCACATGTGCAAATCGCTGGCTGCCAAACCCTTATCACATGCACAAACTCCTGGGACACACTCAAGGACATCAGGGCAGTAGTTTTCTACTTCGTCTTCTTCGGATTTTATTTATTTTTTTTTGCATAACTGCTTTGCATGCATATCGTGGCCCATTCTCTCGAGCTAACTGCATCTATTTAGCATAATTTGTTGTCTTGTCTACTGCCTTTTCTTGTTGCTGTTTTTGTCTGCAACGTCTGCGTTGCTTTTCTTTTACACTGAGTGGGAGGCGGGCAGTCAAGTGTCAAGTTGCCAAGATGCGCAGTTAGTTGAGACAAAGATTGTGTCTGGTTTTCAACTTTTTCTAATAGACTATTTGAACAGCATTTGGAATTTATTTGACAACGCTTTAAGCAGTTTCAAAGTTATAGCTCTATCTGATGTCTATCAAGTATTTATTAGAAAGAAATTTGCAGCATTTTCCTTTGGTATTTTATTTTCTAATCGAAAAGACTATGTTTTATATTATAGAATGATAAACACTATATTAAATAGTTTACAACATTATAAATAAATAATAATAGAGCTCATTTGTAATCGTCATTAGATTACGATGGCTACTATAACAATATTTCATTCGATAAACACCTATTTTTTCAAAGGTCATTAATATTTTTTCTGTTGGTTTTAATACAAATCTCATAGTCCACTAAGCTCAAGATTTGAAAATGCCGCCAACCTTTAACATTGTACAACACTGACACTGACATGGTCTGGTCAATGGTGACGTCAGCAGAGCACACAACAGCTGTTCGTTTGCTTTTATGATTAGGTGTTGCCGCTTTTTGTGTACGAAATGCAACTATTTTTTGTGAATTATAAACAAATTAATAACTAACATGAATGTTTGTAATACTTTAAGCTATTTTAACGCTTCGCAGTTATGGTAAGTCACAAGACAGTTGCTTTTAACCTATATGCTCACAACTTGTCAAAAATTTGCAGAATCTTGAAACTATTTGCACTAATTTGAGTGCTTTGACGAGGGCCTTGGCCAATTTAGTTTACAAGGATTTATCAAAAGGTAAATAAACCAAAAAAAAATACCAAAATAAATAAAATCGTATGTGTTTACTAACATTATAAGTGATCTATATTTTAACAGATGAGCGTCTCAGCAATATTCAGCCACAGTTTGAGAACAGTTGCGGCGTGTTTTATTTGAGCGCCCAAAAAGCCAAGGATCAACCGGTGGCTTTTATACCCTTGCCACACTCCAAGGACATTGACTTTGAGCTGGTTAAGACGATGCAACAGCAACTAAGCAACAGCATTATCTATGTGGCCATTATTGATAACACAGGCAATATATTATACTACCAAATAACAGAGGGATTTTGTGAAAAGTAATTTTTAAAAAATAAATTGAATAAAACAGGATTGAAAATGCCACGCAATTTTGTTGCAATTGCTGCGAGGAGCAAAATGAGCAGGAGCTGTTCTGCTCCCATTCTCTTGTTCTTCCTGATATTGCTACAACTACAGAGAGTTGCTACTAATTGCGATTGCTATTGCAAATGAAAGAGCAGAGAATTCGTTCATTATTCTGCTATTGGCTATTGGACCGCGTTGCAGTTGCAATAAACGCATAATCGCAAGCATTTCTTGTGTGGCTTAACTATTTTGTCTTTTCTGTGTTTTCCACAATGCATGCAACAAATGTTGGACCATTTTGCACTTAAATACCCCCAGAAATCTTATATTTTTATTTTTATTTTTCATTTAAATTTTATATTAAATTTCATTTAATTTATTTTTTTGACTTTGTATTTTTTTGTGTCGACATTAAGTAAATAAGTAGCGGAACATAGCTATTACTGCTATGGAGTAGTAAATTCAAAGACTGAATATAAATATATAAATAGAAATAAAGCAACAATTAGCTCTCGAAAAAATGGAAGAGATGTTTGATTGCATACAGATTCCCCAGTTCAAACTTATTAAAACAGCACTCATTTAATAGCGATAGATACATTTATTCAAAAATCATATCGTAGTTGCATAAATAACAATTATGTGCATAGCCCCAACGGCTGGGCAAATCTATGCTTTAGCATGTTGACAAATTAGCTGCTCGATGTCCACCAACTACAATTTGAAACTGAGGACTATGCACATAATAAATGACAGTAGAACACGCTGCATTGGGCCGCGTGCGTAATCATAATCATAATCATAATCATATTTATAATCGTAGTTGTAATCCATAATCGTAATATAATTATCATGACATTATCTTGTAACTTAGCACTAAATTTCAATTATCGAATACTATAACTTAGCTACAAATTAAAAATAACACTAAACATAGCATATATATCTTAAGTGTATCAACAATCTGATTGCATGCAATTGATGAGAATACCAAAATCGTTTTTCTTTTTGGGCATTTCTCATACTCATTTCTCTTGTCTGCGGTTCATGTTTTTCTTGTTGTTTTGTTTTTTTTTTTTTTTTTTTTAAAGCGTGCGCCGCCTACGAACAAATCATTTTCAATAAGAAATTGAATTAAAATGTTTCAAAAAAATTCAAAAAATGCTCAAAGCAATACAGTTTTTATGTTTTAGTTTTCTTTTCGTTTTTAAAGTACAATAATAAATAACAAATGTATAAGCATTTATAACTAAATTAATATTTCAACTCGGGCAATGGGCTGAGGAGTTGACAGAACTTGAAAAAAATATACAGTTTTAAAATTGTAAATATTTTGTTGTATGTGTGTTATGTATAAATGTATGTATGTGTGAGCTCGTTTAATCGTTATTATATTTTATGTATGTATATATGTATATATATGTTTAATTTATTAGAGTGCATACAATATTATGACTTTTTTTTCATTTGTTCTCTCAACATTTTGAATGTGATTTGTATGTTTAATATGAAAATACGCAAGTGTTTTTCTGTGTGTATTTCTGTGTTTGGGTTCCTGTTACTGTCCTTAAACTCATCTACTGGCGCTTGTAAAATAGCTGTGTATAAATACCGTTCTTCTTCTTTCTTTCTTTTCATTCAATATTTCAACAATCATCTATAAAATATAGAACCGGGCTTACTAAAAAAAATCTGTCCAAAAAATCTACAACATTTATGTTTAAGGCTTTCCAAAGGTTCGTCAGACTATACAATATTTGATTTAGGATAAAGCAATCGAAATAAAATACAACTTTCTTTAATGTTCCGTGTGCTGTACAATGATAATGATAATGAGATAATGTGTGTACTATATCAATTATAGCAGCTCTGGAAAATCGATGATGACTGACTGTATATGATGTATATATGGTGTATGTATGATTGATCATGATCCAAGTTTTACATGCATGTAGAATATTCTAGGCAATTTGGTTAATGCTTCTGAGCAACATGCACAAAGTTTGCAAATATATATACTATATATGTATGGGGTATATCCTTCGATTCATGTGGCTAAACAGATCGCTGCACATGTGTAAAAGCATTATACAACTTATTTAACTGAGCTAGGCCCAGGGCCCAGGGATCCATTAAGAATAATGAGCGGGATTAACACCACTCGGCCGTGTATGAAAAGTCCTGGAAGAGCAACTGTTCGTCGTCGGACAAGTGTCGCGGCTCCTTTGGCGGCGTCAGCTGCGCCTTCTCCGACGTGAACTCCTCATCAAAGTTCGAGACATCCTCCAAATGGTTCTGCAAAACGCAAATCAAACGAGTTTAATTGCCAATAATTATGTTTGTCGATTGCAAAACTTACAATGGTGGGTACAAATGGTGGCTTGACCTTGCGCAGCAACAAGTCATCCCAAACGATGGAGCGGAAGAATGCCTGTTTCTTAACATCCTCCGCATCACGCTCCGATGAGCCCAGACGTCGCTCCGGATTCTTACGCAGCAGCTGCGCGTGATTGTAAAAATATCAAAAATTTAATTAATTCAAAAAGTATATTGTTTATGCCTGGCACTTACCCGACGCATGACGGCTATGGCCTCCAGTGAGAGGAAACGCGGGTAGCGCACCTCATCGTTAACAATTGAATCAAAGACTTCCTCCTCATCGTCGCCAGGGAAGGGTGACTGTGAAACTCATCTCAATTAGCAAGCAATTCATGCAGCACTCAATTATTCACTCACCTCGCCGACCAGCATCTCAAAGATGAGCACACCGAGGCCCCACCAGTCAACGGCACGTGTATACGATGTTTCGGTGAGCACCTCGGGTGCCAGGAATTCGGGCGTGCCACAGAAGGTGCCAGTGCGATCGCCAAAGCCCATGCCCTCCTTGCACAGACCAAAATCGGCGATCTTCACATAACCATCCGTATCGAGCAGCAAGTTGTCCAGCTTCAGATCGCGATAGATGATCTTGTTCTCGTGCAGATACTGCAGACCCAGGACCACACACGCCGCATAGAAGACAGCGCGTGGCTCCAAGAAGACATCGGTGTGGATGTGCATCATCAGATCACCGCCGGCTGCATATTCCATCACAAAGCAGACATGTTGCTAAATTAAGCAAGTAACAAGTGGTTTTATATAATGCAAGTTGAGTAATTTTGTTGGAGACTACTCACGTCTGTTTGGAAGCACGAATACAAGTTGACTAAGAATGGATGACGCATGGCGTTGGCCACCTCAAAGATGCGCTTCTCGCTGAGCAGCGACTCGACCTCGTCGCGCGCAATGATGTCGCCCTTCTTGAGCGCCTTGATGGCATAGTATTGATTGTTGCTGCGCAGCTGCGACAATATCACTTTGCCAAAGTGGCCGCGTCCCAGCACGCTTAACAGCCGGAAATTGTCCATGGACAGCATGCCGGCATTGGGTGGTGCTTGGCCAGCACGCAGTGAATCGTAGCCGGTTTCGCGATACTGCAAGCCACGTGCCACATTGCGACGTCCGCTGGTGGAGGCAGCAGCAGCTGCTGTACCAGCTGCCGTGGCCTTGGCCACATTCAGCTCGTATTGATTGGCATAGATTGGTTGTTGTTGCTGTTGCTGTTGTTTGTCCTGTCGCTGTGTGGGCTGCGGAAATTGTGGTGCACCGGCAGCAGCGCTATTGCTATAAATGGTAGGTGTGGGCGGCTCCTGGATGATGGGCGAGGACTGCACAAAAGGCAACTGTTGTTGTTGCTGCTGCTGTTGTTGCTGTTGCTGCTGCTGTGTGCCCACATAAAGCTTACCCAGCTGCGGTATAACCTGGTAGCAAAATGTAAAGATTAAGATTAATACAAATGCCCAGTTTGTAAAAGTGATGTGTTAGTTTGGTTTTGGTATTGTTGTGCAACTGGAAAGCTCTGAATTTGTTGAATTGTTGTTGTTCGTCGTTTACCTCATCGAGTGGTTTAACGCACTCAACCGTTTCTATGAAAACACTTTCAATAGCTATTGTCTCCTCGGCAGCATCCTCAATAATAATGCAGCTGTTGCTGGTGCTGCTATTCCAGCTGTTGCTGTTGCTGCGACTGCTGTTTGCTGGTGTTGTTGTCTCAATGGGTTCGATGGTAATATGTACAAGATTGATTCTAGCCTGCAAGAGTTTCTATTTGTACTTTAAAATGCGGTTCGGGGACAGCGTCAACTGGTTTTGTGAATCACACACAGAAATATACACAAACAAAACACATACAGGTGCAGTGATTGATGTTGATGTTGTTGCTGTTGCTGGTAGCAACAGTTGTTGTATGGGCCTGGCCAAGGCCAATAATGGATGAATATGTTGCTGCTGCTGATGCTTATGTTGCTGTTGCTGTTGCAACGCACACATTTGACGCACTAGCTGCGCAAATGTCTGAAATGTTGGGAATAGCATGGCGCTAGGAAACCATTGCCAATAGATCGATTGGCTAAAAACAACTGAAGGCGCCCAAGTGACAAAGTCATGACCAAAAGGCCAAGAGGTCTTAATTGCCAAGAAAATGTAGGCAAAACAAGAATTGACTCGTAAAGCGCAAATGTGCTTAGCTTAAATATATATATATGGCCACTATACATATTTAAACTACGTTAAATCGCATTAAAAAGGTAAAAAAAAAAAACATACAAAATCGCTGACGTTTCGCTTGGATGCAACGTGTGCGGGGGCAGGACAGAGAACGATAGAGAGAGCAAGGGAATGGGGAAAGTGAGCGAAAGAGAGTGAAACACACACATAGTACATATACAAGGTGACTCGTGGCATATAGAATGAAAAGACAATTTTGCTGGCACGTGATATGATCTTTGTTGCTGTTGGCCTGTCTCTGCTTCAATAAACACTTGTCTATTTCAAGCTCTTAAATCGTCTCATTAACCATTTCATTTTGACCACGTTATTTAGCTCGGAATGTCGACGCGGTAGTTGCTTTTAAATTGTCAAAATGTATAATTACGAGATACATTTTGAGTGAGTGATTTTGACTAAAAATCAAATTAAGCTTGTTTTTCTATGAAAAAGATTTGTTTAACTTACAAATTCGATTAACAGACAGTAGAAAACTTCGGCGATTTTATGAAGTGAATTGTGACTGGAATGTATCTGCTAGTCTCACATTCAATTGGTTTAATGTGTATTAACAATTCGACTCGTGGCGTCTAGTCCATCATTTTACATTTATTAAATGAAATGTGACCATGTAAATATTTTGCAACATGTACAATATTCAGAGCTTTCGTTTTGTTCTATTACTTAAATAAGAAATACAAACTATAGTTAACAAATTTCAACAGTTAAAGCTGCGCTCTTCAACTGGCGCCTAATTAGTGGCAATACTTTCTTGTAACATTTAAATAACAGTTGCTGTTAGCTAAACTACAGGTGCATGTTGTGATGCTGTTAATAACACGAGCTGTTAGCTGAACTACGTGTGCAGCTAATGCGCTGTTGCTTTTGCTGTTATGTTATATTGCAGAGTGTAGAAGTGAGTGTGTGTATGTGTTAGTGAGTGAGCTGCTTTTATGTACATACTGTTGACAGTTAATGGTTAGCATACAGGGAATTTGGAGCAGGAATTGAGGAAATATAACAACAGCTTTTTGGCTGAAGCCAAGCGGATCAAGGAACTATAACATTGACATTGAATAAGAGTAAGTAAAACACCAATAACAGTAAAAACACATAAATGGCTGCAAACGGCAGTCCAAACTCAATTAAAGGACAAATAAAACCAAACCATTGCCCGACAAAACAAAATAACAAAAAGAGATAATCAAATGAAACAAAAAAAACCTTCCTAACCTCCACACAGAAACGATCGGCACTGGAACTGTGACTGGACTGCAGACCACCGCTGTACACATACTCATCATCATCCTCGGGATACTCAACCAGTGGCGACGCTGGCTTCGGTTCGTCAGGATCACCGCCCAGGATCACCACCGGTGGCAGCGTTAACACTGGACGATGCAGCTGATGCTCCACAGCCGATGTGGCGGAACCGCCGAACGGCACTGGGGGTGGCAATGTCGTTGGCCTTGGGGGCAGCTGGAACTGAAACGGGTTGCGTATTGATAAGGAGAGCTCGCTAGCGCTTTGCTGCCTGTGCTGGTGGCTTTGGTCAGTTGGCTGGCGACTCTTGATTAGTTCAGGCTGCAGTTGCGATTGAGGGGTCAGCGTTGCTGGCGATTCTTGCAAGGGCATAACAGTCTCAATCTGCATTATGTGCAGCGCTGCCATTCGATTCGCGGTGTTCTGCTGCATCTGCTGTTGATCCGTTTGCTGCTGTTGCTGCTGCAGTTTCTCGAGCAGCTCCTGCTCCAGTTGCAGCTGCTCCATGGGCCAGCCGGGTGACTGCTGTGTGTTCAGCATGCGGCGCAGCGTGTTTGGATGCGACTCCATTTCGGTGAGGAAGTCAAATTCATGCAGCGCATCCTGCAACTGTCGACGATTAACGGCATCATCACAGAACACGCACACGACACACACACACACACACACCACACCCACAAACACAAAGCATAAAGCAAACAGCAGGCAAGGGGTACGATTGGAGAGTGTGGAAGAGAGTAGAACAAAGACGAGAGAAAAAATGGAGGGGAGAGAGATAAGCACACGACTGTTGATAAGAAGTTTAAATGTGCAATGAAGGCGACAGATATACGAATAGGTGAAGAGAATGAGCGAAAGAGAGAGAGAGGCAGAGAGAAATAGAGAGTTCTCAGAATGAGAGAAGTGCAGGGATGAAGACAGTTGAAGAGATGAGCGTGATTTCAGGCATAGACGATACAAATCTCGTGAGAGACAGAGAAAGTGATAGACAGAGAAAGTGATAGACAAAGAGAGAGAGGGGGAAAGGGAAAGATAAAGGGAGAAGATAAAGGCCAAAGCGGAAGAGCAAAGAGAGAGTGCAAATGAGAGTGTAATGATGAGAGATGCGGAAGACAGTGAGAATTTCGAGAGAGAGAGAGTGATAGATTAGAGACAGATAAAGAGGCTAACCGGGAGAGCAAAGAGAGAAGAGAGTAGAAATAAGGTCAAGAGTTGAAGAGATGAATGTGATATAATGTAAAGAACACACGCCTCGAGAGAGAAAAAGAGAAGATAGAGAAAGCTTGAGAGCTAAGCAGAAGCAATGTACGAATATGCTTCAAAAATTATGAGGTTCTATATTTGTAGTGCTTAACTAGTACTCAGTTATAAGGAACTATAAAGGAACCTAATTATACATACTGTACCAACAATTACCTTCAAAAGTTTTATGAATATAGATCCCCTAATAGCCTATTACTTTTTGATCAACCATGACTCTTGCACGAGTTCAATCATTTTTTTTCGGGTCGATGTTTTCTATCTCTTCCGATCATTAACATTCCAAATAGAACATTAACTTAAAAAATAAATAGATTTTCGAAAGGTTTTCTTATTAGCAATCATCAATTTAGCTAATGATATTTTCATCATAACTGTCCAAAAAAAAAGACGATGATATTATAGCCACAAGTAATCAAAATATTGCCTCAGGATAGCTATATTTAGATCTATTCAGCTGAACTAATTATAGTAATTGTGCAATACTTTAAACTCATTGTATTCCTCAAAAATATTGAAATTATGCCAATAAATATTTGAAACGGATATTAAAAGATTAAACAAAATGTTGCCAATGCTAGATGGCCTTAATAGCCGTAGTACTGCAGGATGTCAAGTAGATAAATATATTCTGACCAATTTTGAAAATAGCAGTAGTCAAACGAAGCACTCAACGTCGCGTTTGTTCTGTATGGAGTTTTGGGTGGCTATTCAAATCCAAATCAATATATAAAAATATATGTACAATAAAAAAAAAAAAAAAAATACCAACACCAAAGCGTAAAATGTGACTATACAGACTATATAGTAGAATGGGATGAGTGAATAAATATATATATATATGTATGTATATATTTATATACAGAATGAGCAGCTCTGGCAGAGGCACAACGATAAAGTCAGCTACAGAGAATACAGCTATTTAGATTTATATATAATGTATATATATTTATGGAGGAGTTTTTATTTATGTATAGGGTAGAGTAGTGTGGGTTGCTATACAGTTGCCAGGCGTAGAGTTTGGTTTTGCTTACCTCCTGATCCAGGACAGGCGTCACGGACTTGAGCACAGGCGGCGGTGGCGGCGCTGTAGTTGGTGCTGCAGTGCGTCCAACTGTCGTCTTGCCAGCCATCTGCAGACTGAGTGAGTTTGGTCTGGCCGCGTTGGGCTGAACGCTGCTTGCCGGCGGTGGTGTCTCTGGCGGCAGCACACTGATGCCCTGCATGTGCAGGGAGAGCGGACGTAGGCCGCTCAAGCCGCTCGACACTGGGTCGGCATACTCGCCGGGTGTCTCGACATGATCATGCAGTCCAGCTTCCGGGTCGAATTCCATATTTTGGGCCTGTTCGCCGGGCGAATACGGCTCCGGTTCGATGGCCAGTGCATCTGACGACGGTGTTCGCGAGATGGGCGACTCGGAGCCACGGGAGGTGGCGCTGCCGGGCAGCGGTGAGGAGGCGCGTCCTGTGGCAGTGGCAGTAGCAACTATTGTGGCATTATTGCTGCCGCTGCCACCCAGGTGCACATGATTGGGTGCATTGCGCTTGAGCAGGCGACCCCAGGTCGCCACATTGATGTTCATCTGTTTGGCACGCGGTATATTCTTGGCCTGCTGCCGATTGAAGATCATGCGCTGGCGTCGCAGCCGTGGCTTCTGCGAGATCATTGGATTGAGAAACTTGACCTCGACAAAGAGCAGACCCTGCGGCTCCAGCTGTAGCGCCATGCCATGGCGCACATCATCGATGAACTCCTCGAGCCGGAGGACCTTGACGGCGCACAGGGAGCGCCAGTCGCGCCAATAGACGCCAATCTCCAGCTCGCGGGAACGATCTAGATCGATGGAGAAGCGCTGATCCCAGGCCTGCTGTGAGCATGGCTTCCACGACGTTTGTCCCACCGTAATGTTGTCCAGCTTAATGGCAGCCATAATTTCAATGGAGGTCTCGTCCTTAACCGAATAGCTCTTGGAGCTGCTGCGCGAGGTGACGCCCTTGACAAAGCTGCGCAAATCACCGGGACTGGAGCTGTTATCCTTGTCGCGACGCGAACGCCCGGGCACATCCTCCAACAGATCCTGACAGCCCATCAGACGCACCTCCAGCTTGCCGGTGACACTGGCGCAACGTCCCAGCGACGATACTGATTGATACGACTTGCCACCCAGCAGTCCACCCGGTCCGCTCTGCAGCGATGTGTAATGAACCGGTGCCGGCGACGTCGATTGCTGCACTATTTGCAGCTCCTGCTTCAGCAGCTGGGCGGTGGGCGAGTCGGCAGGCAGCTCCTGGCGGCGCAGCTCCAAGGAGTAGCGCAAGAGATCTAATTTACGCGATGATTCCGACAAACGGCCGTGTGCCTAAAAAAAAAACCAAAAAAACAAGTTAAACTTTAATTAAATGTTTTCAATTAAGAATTATTTAGTATAAAAACCCGTTGTTGTTGTTGTTGTTGTTTTGTTTTACAAGCTACTTTATTAATTTTACAAGTTTATTACATGTTTATTAAATATTAAACTGATTCAGCGCACATTTGGTTTGTGTGAGGAACATTGAGAACAATATTTAAACTTATACGTAAAGTTCAGGGCACATTTATGGATAGGATTAGGATTGGGATTGGGATTGATAGGGTGGTTAATGGGGATGACAACTTATGCAGAGTGTTAAATGCAGAGCTATGAAAATATCAAAAAGATTACTAAATTCGCTGATTAACGAAGTTTTTAAGGCCACTGCAGAGTCAGAGGCTTGTTTATAATAAAATTATTGGGCATTTATAAGTATTGGATGAAAGGAACCGGCGGAGATTGATTCATGTGGGAATCCGTTGGAGAATTAAGCAAACATTTGTAAACTTGCACTTAAGGAAATATCTAATGAAAGCCTATAAAAAAAACTCTTAATTTTATTAATTTTAACATTATTTCATTATTGTATTAATGTAATTAAAAACTTTGGGGATTTGACATAAATAATAATAATGATAATAAATTTAAAATGATAATATTCGTTCCGTTTCAGAAACACATTCCTAAAAATATATTAAATGGTACGCTTCTCACTCTGTCTCTATAATTGCCCTTTCAATTTCAATTTTTTGTTCAATATTTCGAAATTAATACTTTTTGAATGGATAAGAAACTAGATCTGAGCCTCATCTGACTTATCTGATCAGCAACATTCTTGAAAAAATAAACAACTTTTTTTACATGCACTCAGAAGTTAACACAGACGGACATTAATTAAACTCTCTCTCTTCGTCTTCCTCTCTCTCTCTCTCTCTCTTCCTCTCTCTCTTTCTCCCTCTCTCTCTCTCTCTCTCTCTGTCTGCAATGGCTTTTTTTGTGGTTGTGTATTTATTGCCAAGCCTATAACTAGAAAGCAACTAAGGCAGCTGTCGTCTCAGCAAGGGACGCTCGCCGAGAGAGAAGGCGCGTCCGCGCAGCTGAAAACGCTCGGCCAGCCAGCGCTGGCAGCTCTCGCAGAGGCAGTTGGGATTCTTGGTGGGTCCGACATGATGGCCCGGCTTGCGCATGGCAACCACACTGCCAAAGCGGCGCGCCTTCTCCAGATGCTCCACCGTGTAGCCCGAAATGATCGTGGACGTCTCACTGGCCAGACTGGGACTGTCCCGCGATATTTCGAAGCGGCGCGCGAGCAACGGGGAGGACGATATCACCGTTGTACCAAATGTGGATGCCGAGGTGGTGCTGGGCGGTGCCTCGCTGCCGCAGCGCACTACAGTGCTGGCCGCCGAGAGCAGCGCCGGCGAACTGCGCTCCGAGGAGGGTGTACCCGGCGCTGGTATGCTAAGATTATCGCGCGCCTCGCTCTTCCAGCGATAGCCGGCGTGCAGACGCTTGAAGGGATCGACGCTGGCGCCAGACGCAGCCGTTACGACTGGTGCTGATTGCGGCGGCTCTGGACTGGCGGATGGACCGAAGAACTGCAAAAAGCCGGGACGATTGCGTCCCACCGAAAGCTGCTGCTGCTGCTGCAGCTGACGCCCTGGATATGTATTGTAGCCCACATTGCACTCGGAGAAGCCATCCGATTCGGAGGGCAGCGTATCGCTGCGCTGGAAAGAGCCGCGCTGCGACTGCACCTCCGTTATGGTTGTCAGTGGTGGATTCGGTGACGTCGAGGCTGCAGCTGGCAACGAATATTGCGGCTGCTGCTGATGATGACCCGTCGAGTGCTGACGTGACCAGAGACGTTCCATTTGTCGAATGCGCACGCGATCCAGCGAGTTCTCATATTCAAAACTATCGGATTTGATCAATGGTGCATTTGGTGCAAAGCTGGGCGTATCTAGCTCATCCGTATCCTTCCACGAGGAGTCCACACAATCGCCAGCAATGGGGCTGGATATGCTGCTGCACGTCGCATCGCGAGGCATTGTCGAGTGTGAGGAATTTGGATAGGCGCTGCTGCTCTGCGTCTCGTCGCTCGGCTGGCGCATGTATTTCTGGCGGAGATTGGCCAATTTGGCGGCACGCTGATCGCCAATATGTTTGCGAAAGAGCAGCTGCTTGGACTCGTTGACCTCCTCGGCCGTGCTGCACTTGGTGATGGCATGCCCCAAGCTGAGCTTCTGCGACTGTTGTTGCTGCTGTTGTTGCTGCTGTTGTTGCTGCTGTTGCTGCTGCTTCTGTTGCTGCGGGGATTTGTGTGCCAAGCGGCGTGGCAAGGCAGCGCCCGAGATGCGCTGATGACGCAACAGCATCTGCTCATTGTCCATCACCGTTTGTGGCGTCGAATTCGAGTCCAGCTCATAGTGATACTGTGCCCCATCGCTGCTGTCCGCATCGTGATTGCTGTTGCTGCTGCTGTTGCTGCTACTGCTGCTGGCCTCCGCATCTGCCTGCTCATCCTGTTCGTCACCCTCAGAGCCGGTGCAATAGACATCGATGTGAACGGTGCGCGGCTTCTTCTCGCCAAGATTGGGCGGCAGTCGTGGAGATGATGTTGTGTTTGACAATGGTGGTATGCGCGGCAGCGATGCCGATTTAAATGTGGACGAGGGCGTTATGGGCGTGGACGCTGACAGCGTGGGCGAGTAAGGGGGCTGCAAATAAATTTATAATTTCAGTAAGTCAAGGCTTTTAGCTGCCATCAGATTAATCACTTACCACATAGTTGTTCGCCTCCTCCGCTTGCCGCCTGCTGGCAAAACTCATGAGCGCCTCGGTAGTCGCTCGTCGATGCTCGTAGGCGGGCCGACGACTCTGCCTCTGTCGCTCCTCCGTGTCGCTTGTCTGCGAGCAGGCATCGCGCAGCTGTTGCGCTCGCACCTTGCTGTGGTAGACAAAGGGCTCATTGACTGACTCCAGCTGTTGCTGCTGCTGCTGGGGCAGAAAGTCGGCAACGGCGGAGACGACAATGTTGCAGGTGCTGCGGCAACGTGTGCCGCATAGCTGAGCGCTTACCCCGCCCGCAGTTGCGGTCTCACCAGTTGCTGTCGTTGCTCCAGCCGCTACTCCTGGTTGTGTGTGCCGCGAATCCTGCGGACTGCCAAACGCGGAATCCGCATTGGTAGTTGCCGACGAGTTGGTGCTGCGAAAACTCGTAGCACCCGTTGCCTGTGGAAAACTCTTTCAATTTAAGTATGTTTTTCTTTCTTTCCATATATGGTCTTTGCCTTAGGATCGTTTTGCTCAATGACTGCATTTTATTCAATTGTTCCTACTAGTTTCATTGATCTTGAAATTACGATATTTCTAGAAATATACTTTCTGCATAATAAGATAAATAACACTTGGCGCCAAAACTGGCGATTTTCTAAATTTCAGGGCGACTATTTGTCTGAATCTGTGAACGTATGAATTCAGAATAAGAATGAATATTTAGAACTAGAACCTTGGAACACCTATACATTTTTGAGGAATGTATATATGTATATGTATAAATGGATATTTATATATAATTACATTTTACAGATGCCTTTCAGTAGTTGTCAACTTTAACGGGTCATTGAGAAAACGAACCTTTGCCCATTGGGCAGGCACTTACCTTGTCTGGTTCTGTTTCATGGTCCTCTGTGGGCGTGCACCACTTGTACACCACACGCACCGGATGCAGTGGCTCCCGTGCACTGAACTCACGCTGCACTGGCTCTCCGGCGCGTGCGAATGTCAGCTGGGCACGCACCGTCCACTCGGCGGTCAACTCATGAGGCAACGGCACTTGTTCCGCCTCCGCGGGATTATTATTGTTACCGCTGCTGCTCATGACGCGACTGCGACTACGGCTGCCTTTCTAGGCACACATGTTGATTGCCCAAGGTGCCGCCTTTGATGGGTGGGCGTCGTTTCTATAGTTTCTATATACAACACACGATCTGCACAGATACGCGGCATATAGTTTTTATATGCTAAAAATATCACACACACAAAAAGTTGGTCTTGATACTAGTTTGACAAACGTACACACACAAAACCATTGCGAGGGCGGCTACAAATGTTCTAGCGCTTGAAGTTCAAATCGTAGAAAGCATTTTCAAATTCATAAAAATATTTCAAAAATTATTATTTCTATCGAATTAATTAGCTTTCATCTCCACCAACAAATCAATATTCAAGTGTTCTAAGAAACCAAAAAGATCAAAAGAATCCCCCGAAAATATAATGAAATTGACAAATTGAACCATCTGTCAGTAAGAAACCCTCGATTTGTTTGTACAGTGAGGAAAATTAGGTAATTATTGGCTAATTTATGATCACAAATTCAAATCTTTAGCCACAAAATGCGAACGGACAAAGTCTAAAAATAAATTGCACAAGTGACTTTAAATATAAAATATAGTTTCTAATAATCTTCAATCTGACGTACGTATTCTAATCTGAATCATCAGAAATATGCTAATTATAAATGAAAAATATGTGAGAGAAAATGGAGCACGAAACGAATTGAGGAAACCATTCGAAATGATTGATTTTGCAATTCAAAACAAATGCTGGCAACTAATGCGAAATAATTTTGTATTACAGGCACTAAATAAATTTTCTGAAACCGCCCTCGTTAGATGGTCGATTTATTTGGTTGTTTGTTGGCTTTTGATACTTTTCGTTTTAATCTTAATAATTTTTGTGTTTTTTTTTCTCTTCCATTATTTATTTCTTTTTTTATGGTATTTTTAGCTTAACTCGTCGACCACGCACAAAAACACTTTCGATTTTAGTTTTCTATTCACTTGGCATGTAAAAATGTTGTTTCTAATTTTATGTGCATTTATTTTTAAGTTCTCTTGACGTTTATTGTTGCTGCTGCTGCTGCTGCTGTTTGTTGTTGCTGTTGTTGTTGCTGTTTGTAAAATACTCAAAAATCGCAAGATGACCCCAAAAAGCCAATTCAAGTAAACCACGCACGAAAATAAAATGCAGCTCGAAAACTAGCAACAGAAAAATATTAAAATGAAAAGAAAATTACGCAATTTGTGTAACTAAGTATTAAAAAGAAGTGAAAACTGAAAATGCAGACACGCTGCGTATGCGTAATGTTTTTTGGATGCCTGGAATTTAAGTGAAGTCGTGTGTGGTTATGGGTGTGTGAAACTGTGTTTGTGTGTGTGTGTGTGTGTGTACGTGTGTGAATGTCTCTTTTAATTACGTCTGCATAAAGTTTAAGCCTCAAACAAAAATTACACAAAAAAACGCCGCGAAACAACAACGAAAATAATTAAAAATTTCAGCGAGAAATTAATTAATTTAAGCAAAACAAAAATTAAACGGCACACGGCAAAAACTAAACGAAAGAAAAACCCCGGGGGAAAAATAAAGCGCGCACGTCGTCCAAACGGCAACAGAACTCAAACTGAAATGCGTGAAAATTGGCTTGAGAAACAATTTTCCGCTTTCGAAAGGCAGGCAGGCAGAAATTTGCCTGCTCTCTCGCTCTCTCAAAATACACAAACAAACATATATATGTAGAAACTCTAGATGTGCTGCATAGTTCAGCATAGTTCTATTAATGTTTAGCAAACACACAAATGTGCAAAGGGCATTTGGCCGCTGCCTTTGTTTATCGCCCAATAAAAGCCAACTGAGCCAATCCAAAACATTCAAATAACCACATCTGTTGACTGCTGGTCTGGTCGACTGACTGCATCTGTTTATGTCAAAAATAAAAAAGAAACGAAACAAAGCAAAACTGCACAACAGCAAGCATGCCGCCACAACCACCCCCAAAATTCATGCTGTGGCATTTTAAAACAAATAAATACGTCCAGCAATAGAATGGGAAACTCTGTACTCTGTGACTATGCTCCATGCCCCATGTGCCATAGAGACCCACCTTGCACTGTCTTGAAGGGAAATAAAAACCGCCGCAGCATCGGTTGAACAGATAAATCACAAGGCAATCATCTGTACAGGCGACAGGAAGTCGCTTGACAATTATGAGGCTGCATTTTGAATACGCTCGAAATGGGTTTTCACAACAGATTCTGTTTCATTATGAGTATTCATTATTAATATTCATTAAACGCAATAAATCAAACTAGTCATCGATTTCTATCAGACCACATGTAAGCAACAATAAATAAATAAAGCGAGTCAAAATAAAGAAGGACTCAAAAAACAGTCTCTAATCAAACTAGTAATGGATGATAAACAAAAGAATTTATAATAAACATAAGCAACTATTTAAAGGCACTTCAAAAATCGAAGTAGTTTGCTTAAAGTCCATAATTTGTTGGCCTTATCCCACTGACTGCTAAAATGTATATGCACTTGTGTAACAGTGCACAATTGTAGGGCTTTGTTTCGGGCCAAAAGTCATTTCGAAATTCTTAGCATATTTCGTGTATCTTTAGCAAGAACTCGCGTCAGTAAATTAATGAGGCGACAGTTAGCACTTAAAAGACACAAAACTAAATTGAAATATTTTTGAACAGCCGTGTAATTAGCCTCGTTTTCTGTGCCACTTGGCCAGAACGCGAACGTGGCGTATACTCAACGCAACGCAACGCAACGCATGTGCACATGATTCATACGCCGTGTGGCACACGCCACAAAGCAACAACAGCTGCTGGCGACTCTCCCTCTCTTTCTTTTGCTCTCTTGAGGCAGGCCAAGCGATTTGGCCCGCCCCCGCGCGCGATTTTCCGCTTACCTGGCCACCGGCCAGATCTAAGTAAGTAGGCTAATCTAATTAACGCCAAGTGGCAGTAGGTAAATTAAAAAACCAGAGGCGGAAAAACTCACCTCTTGCAGCGCCTTTTTGTCTGGCGCACGATTCGCCGTCTGCAACGTGCGTATGACATTCTTGGCACCATCCACAACAGCGGCTTCGATGCGCAGTCTGTGACGCAGCTCCTCGATGCGCTCCTCCAGCGTCGTCTCCAGGCTCTGCGGCTGCATGTTACCTCCAGCTCCAATTGCAGCTCCAACAACGCCGCCGCCACCGAGAACAGCATGCTCCTCGCCGGTTAGGAGACGGGCGGCCCTCAAGCGATCCGCCTGCTCGCGATTCTGTTTGACTTTGATGATCCGCAAGCGTAGAAACTCGATTTTGGCCTTTGAGTCCGCCAGCATTTGGTGCGCCTCGGCGAGCAGCTTCTTGTCGCAGCCAATGCCCAGCGATTGTATCATGTTCTCGGCACCCGCCTTCACCTTCATCTCGATCTGCAGCTGCTTCTCCAGCGAGGCAAGCACTTTATCATTAGGCGTTGCCGGTCCACCACCGCCAGCCATTGCATTGTTGCCACCCAAACCGCCAGCGAACTGTGCAGCGCCGCTGCCATCAATGGTGAACGCAATCGATTCTGTAAATAAAATTTCTAATTAGTTTACATCACGCATGTAGACTAGCGTATACCCTGTGATTTGCTTATGCGACAGAAAATGAGAAAACTGCATTTGGAAAATAACTCCAGTGCGACAATTTCGTCAATACTAAACCAATTTACAAAGGCAATAACTTTTGTACCTTGGTTTGGCATCTGGATTGAAATCTGGAATACTATTTTTATCAGAAATTCACTATTCTTATCCACTTCGGTATGCCTTCGAAGTTTCCACATGCACAAAGTCTAAAAGAAACCAAAAATGATTCAGCTTTTAAATAGATCTCTGATTGCTTAACCCCCTTTTGTCCAAGACCATTTTTAGACGGCTCAAGTTTATTTCCGTTTCGCTCATTTTTTATATTTTTTTTTTTGTTATTGCAACATATCCCGAAGCTAAAATTAGCTATCACCCACATGCAAGGTTGAGAATTAGTTAAAGTCTTACAAAATAAGTGAATAAGTGCGATAATAAACTTAAGTCGCCTTGGCACTGGAGGGCTAATTAACACTTCCTGTCTGTTTTGCTGGGTATCCTGTTGCTTAGACATGCACTAAGTGTTGCTAATTAAGGGTAATCACTGAACTTAGTTACTTTTAATTGCTGGCCACACAGCTGCTAGCTAAGTTGTGGTATCCCGTGGTTTAATCTGCAACTACATTTAGCCAACTGCTGACGAGGGTCAAGGGTCAGTCTGGCAACGGTAATTGTGAGCAGCGCTGACAGGTCGCTTCACTTGGCCGACAACTGCTGACACCCACGTGACGCGATCTGACACGCTTTGTTTACTCACTTTAATCAGATTAAATGCACAGGCAAATTGTGTGAAGGGCGGGTTGATTTAGAGGTTGCAAGCAAGCCAAAGGTGTGGCAAGTTGCGATGAGCACCTTTATTGGATTATATGAATATGCATATTTATGGCAACAACTCTTGTTGCTTTCAAATTGAATTTTGCACGTTCTATATTTAGTTGAGTAAAATGTAATATAGCAGCATAGATTAGAAATAGATTTAGGTCCAGAATACAATTATGCGATTCCGAATTAAATTGGTTTCTAGTTTGCAATTAAGATTAAGATTATATTAATTGGAGTATGCAGATAGGTAATCATAATTATAAGTAACAAGACAAGAAACGTGACTAAATTGAGACAACTGAAAAATACCAAGAAAATTCAGCAAAATTATTCACAGCGCTTATCTTTTTATCAATATTTTGCATAAAGGTCATGTCTATGAAATAAACTCTACCTGAAAAATAAAACTTGAAAAATCGCAAGAAAACTCAACAACGCAACAGTTCCCCATTTATCAAGTGCATATACACTTTGAATAAGACTTTATCGAAATAGAAAAAAGATAAAGACAGCCGTCATGAAATGTTTGTTGCACTTCATTGGCAGCTGCTGCCAAACATGTCAATCAATTCAGCACATGGGAACGAGCTCGTGAAGCTTTCAGCACAGCGCACAATGCAGATGCTAAAGTTCTTCATCATCATGAAGATGATGATGAAGCTGTGGTTGTTGTTGTTGTAGTTGATGGAATCAACAGTCAGATGGCTGCTGATGGCTGCAACTGGTCGCTGTGGCAACAAATACGGAAGCAGATAGATCAACGAAACAGTGGCACATACCACAAACGTTGAGCAGTCACATTCATCTAAATATTCCATGCCACTTGTGTCAATAGTTGAAAGAAAAAACAAAACAAGTCTCTCTCTCTCTCTCTGGTCGACTTGAAGATACTCTGCTTTGTAAAAGCGAGTAGTATATTCAGAATATAGTTTTGAGGTTTTTTGTGTCGAATTGGAGATACTAAGGGGATTGAGTAGCTTTACTACTTAATACTTTCAGAATATATTTTTGAAGTTTGCAAAAATAAAGCGTAACAACATTTAAATGAAATTTATTCTGCATACACTTAACTTAATTGAAAGTACGTTACTCTCAGTCAAAGACAATCTGAGCTGCTCGGATCAAACAGATTTCAAAGTAAAGATACAAAGTTTAAGGTTTTTTGAAGAACGTAGCAAGAACAAAAAAATAATAATAATAAAAATGTATAATTTAGACTGCGTATGTTTTCAGCATACCTACAAACACAACAAGCATAACCCAAAGGCAAATGTAGCGGCTCTCAACTTGGCCTTTTAACCATATCAGGAGAACCTAAACCTTTTAGGGTAAAGTCTATATTTCCTTAGAAACTCTTGGCATACCCTGTATATAGGCATTGACATTTGTAAATACAGGGTAAAAACTTGACACAAGCCAAGTGTTTTGTTACGCGATACGAGAGTAAACGATAAAAGATAAACGCACAAGTATTTCGCGCCTTTTAATGCTGAGGAACACGGAAAGCGAGGCATAGATACCAATGTATCTACAGATGTAGATGCATAACAGAGGCAGTTGAAAGGTTTGCGTGACAAGCGCTCGTAAAAGATAATTTTTTTTTCTTTTTTGGTTTTGGTAATGGTAAAAAGTTGAAATAGTTGGCCTATCGCAAACGCAAGTTGAGTAATAAAACACGGTGCGCTTACCTTGACCATTGCTATTGACCGCCGTGTTGGCAGATGTGAGCAGTATTTGACTCTCCAGTTCCTGCAGCTCCGATTTCAGTTCGGCCAATTTGCTTTTGCTCTTCTTGACGAGAACGGCGACATCGCTCAGCGAGCGACGATCCTTGGCCACTTCGCGCAATTTCTCGGCGCCCTCTTTGATCTTCAGCTCCTTGCGTATCTCACGCCGGATGGCCTCTTTGATCTCCTCGAGCCGTATGGACATACAGCTCTCGGGCAGATTCTCTGTGAAGCCATATTTATGACTGAGCTCATACAGAACGGGATGCTTGATGTATTCGCCCTGGAAAAACAAAGAGTTTAAATAAAATTGCATTAAAAAATGTTTTTTTTGGGAGTTTGGATTGGTTTTTGATTCGATAATTGGCTGCATGCTTGGAAGCATTTACCGTATCTGTATAGAAGAGCCCCTCTGTGGGTGGCTCAGTATTGGATATGAGACGATTCCACAATTTCGAGGCACTCGCTCGCCGCCGTATGGAACTGGACTTTGTGGCATAGTTGCGTGGCAATGTATTAAATTTGCGCGAGCTGCCATCTCTTGCGGAGCTGATCTCCTCTTTGGAGATCTCGCGATTCGGTTGCGGATTCAACATGCTGCGTATTCTCTTCAAAAAACTAGTCATTTTGAGGGAACTTTTTCGTTTGAAGCTGAATTTGATTACGATACGTCTTTAACATGTGTGTTGAATGTTGTTCTTTTTCTTCCAGTGTGTTTTGGTTTGTTCAATTTTGTGACCAGTTCATGGTAATTAGAAGACCCGAGTCGTCTTTTCACACGACTCACGACGACAGCTGCGACGAGTTATCAAGAAAATGTACAAGAGATTGTTCAAAAGAGAGAGATAGAGAGGAAACATCAACAACTAACAACAATGGCAACAGCAAAAGCAACAGCAACAACAACGACAACAATCAGAACAAGTTAGTTGCGACGGGTTCTAGATTGTCATGTCATTGTCGCAGTGCAGCGGCGATATGAGAAAGTTAACAAAGTTGATAAATAAAAAAAGAAATGGAAAAAAAGCAACCATTTCTGTGCTCTTTTCTAAACATTTCCGATCTGATATCTATACAAGATGCCAACAATTATGATGCAAATGAAAAGTTCTAATCAATTTCAAGTGGCAAACAATTTATATCACAACTTTCACGGTAGTCAAGTTGATTGCCATTGAAAATAGTTTGTGAAAGATTTAAATGTATAGAAACTGGAGGGGGAACAATTATTGATTTCGTAATTGAAAAAGTGAAAAAAATGAAAAACTGACTTTTCCTCAAGGTAGTAATTGAAAACTCATCTCTAAAATTCAACGAAAGTGTTGTTCCCATCTGCATCACAACTAACTCAAGGACAATAAAGTTTGGGAACTGTTAGTTCAAAGAAGAAGCCTTTTGTCCCTTTAGCTGAATTATGAAACAGACAGGAACAAAAGGAAGCTCGATTAGGTAACATCCTGTAACCAGAACTAAATAATCTTGGTTAACATATAACACATAAAAAAAAGTGTGCATATAAGCACACACTTTAATAACAACACAAAAGCAAAGTAAATAAACTTTATTTAAGGATCTAATCGGAGAGTTTTATAAAACGCTCAATTGAAAGTGTTCCCTTATCGAAATCACAAATAAATAAAGGACCAAATTTAATTTCATTTGCCATAGCAATAAATCGATAATTCAAAGAAGCTGCTTGAAAAAGTCTTTCATGTGAATCACAAATAAGGCATCAGGAAATGATAGGCTCGACTAGTTAATATCCAGATCTGAATCAGTTATTCAAATAAACACAAACTTTATATAACAACGTTAATGAAATTCGAGGCTGGGTTTTATTTGAAATGTAGCCACGAAACGAAAACTATTTTTTGTTTATGGCACAAACGATTGACGGCCAACAGTTAGCACAGTTAGCTGACAACATAAATACGTACGCACATCTGATAAAGCGAGTATTAAATGTGCGAAAAACAACAACAACAACAAAAATAGACCATAAATACATAGGCACAGGAAACATAGTATATAAATATACTAATGTATATGTATATGAAGGTAGCTATTGTTTACTCTGGCTTTGCTACGAAACTAACTTACAAAACGAGCCCAATTGTTGGTTGGCTATGTATGTGTGTTATTATTATCAAGTGTAGACCAAATTCCATGGAATACGCTGCCTGCTGCTGAATTTGCATTACTGGATGGCAACGGTGTTTGTGTGTGTGTGTGTGTTGAAAACTGAACTTGACTCATGCCAATTAGCCCAATAAGGTGGCAACAGCGTACAGCAGCTGTCAATTGGCCATATTTGTGAGCCATGAATATGCATAAGAATTTCTCCACACAGACACACAGACAGACAGACAGACAAACCGGGCCAAATATAGAAAGCGAAAACGCACTGAGAAAGAGTCAAGCGTCTCATTGCATGCTAGTCTCCTGATTGATATTCACCAGAAGTAAACAAAGTGACCACAAAACTAAATTTAAAAAAATAAACACAAAAAGTTTGCTTTTTTAATATATTGTCGGAACTTCTAATACAAACACTTCCAGGGACGGCAAAGACTGCGCAACCTTTTCTTATCACCACTTTTTATATGGCCGTGTATATGCGATAAGACTGGCCAACAAGCAACACATTTGTTTATTCACACACACACACAAACACACACATTGAACTGTGGCCAAGATATGTTAGAAATGCGAAATATTTTGTGCTTTATCACATGCTCAGCCTTTGCTCAATATATAATAGATAGAGCGAGCGACTATGTTTGTATATATTTATTCATATTATATACGGTTAAATATATTTTTATCTGAATTATATTTCACAAATTGGCTTAATCACACAACTTGTTGCAAACGCTTTGCGTTCCGCTGCCCGCTGCACGCCGCAAGTATCGAACTTGAAGTGAAGTTAAGCTAATGCTCCAGGGTAATAAATGTGCCCGTCGACCCGAACCAAACCCAGCCAACACACTCAAACATACCTCGTGGGTGGGCGAAGTTACCCGATTTATCACGAAGTCGGCTAACACACACAGTCACTCACACTCATAGAGGTGACTCACGATGGTTACAACTGGTTTCGGCTCTCGTTTGATAACAAAACCCAGCTGACCGAGCGCATCGCAACAGACGTTGATTATAGCATTGTCAATTACATCGATTGCCGGACAGCCATAAAAAAAAATATATCGTTCAATCATCTAGCGATAACCAAATGCCTTGAAATGGATGAGTTAACTATCTGAGGGGGTTATGAAATTGTTACTCGTACTAATGGCTTTGTTATTGCTCATTAATTGGCCAGTTTAGTTCCGAGCCGGGAATTCCATGCACGCAGACCAATAATTATTCGCCTTCATGTCTTTCAAGGGGGTTCTTTTATAACTTGTCTTACAAAATTGTTATTTTCTTCCTTAATTGAGTTAAATTCATAAGGTATCGTAAAAATGATAACTAGAAAATTCCATTAAAGCAAAAATGTCAATTTTATGCGCTCAAAAAATAATTCGTCCACTTAAAACTAATGAAAAATAGTCGCTCATGGTTTCCAATTTGTATAGATATTTTCATAGATGTACTTGCTACTTTTGTAATCACATATCACTTGCTGTTTGTTACCACTAAGCACAACATATATACTCTTGCCTCATATAAATCGAACGTACACAATAACGAAACATTTTAGGTTTATAGCACAGATATGTCTAGTATGATGATTAATATTCTATCTTGATAAGAAATGCGTTTATTCACAAACTTTGTACCGGAATCAGAAAGTAATGTTTACTGATTGAAACTTCAAGAAATGTTCAAATAATATATAATGTTCTGCTACGATGTTTTGATTCCGATTCGGTATCAATTATCATATATCTGTATTTGGAACTGATATAATTAATGCTAAAAAGGAATCAAAACAATATAGCTAGCGGAACAACTTAATGGTTAATCCCGTTGCTTTGGTATTTGCTCCGTTCTGAAGCTGGTATTCGAGAAATTATGTTCCAAATTTGGTTTCCAGCTCATCTACTCTCTGAGACACGCTAGCTCAAACGCTATGACAGTTATGGATTGATCGAATATAAATACCCTATGGAGTCGGAGATGCTTCCTTCTGTCTGCTGCATACTTGTTTACCCATTTTACGCTTTTTACCCATTATTATTAAATTCAGGAGATATCCAAAAAAAGAACAGCTTTATAGCATACTCTTGCAGAGTGCAGAGTCCACCTGTTGACATCTCAATTTCGTTGCAAACCTATTAACCTGATTTATTTATTAGTGCTGATAATCTTTTTGCTCAAAGTTCTTTGTCAGCTGCAATCAGCTGATATTCCATACCACAATATTCCGCAGTCAGTTCTCACATATTTTTTTCAACTTTCATATTGTACCATTACGTACCGGCGGTAGCATAACGGTAGCGTACCATAAAAACAAGGTACAAATACGTAACCGAATACCTTTTAAAAATTATGAAGAAATATCATCATCTTTACCGGAACTTTTTTTTACTTTACGTAACAGAAATAAATGTTTATTTTGGCTGAAATCTAAAGGTTTTTGCAGCTAACTAAGTAGTTAAGCTATGGAAAACCTACTAAGTGAGAGAGAGTTCGCACTCAAATTAAAGAAATGCAATTTGAACTTGTGTATTACGGAGCATGGCTAATTTAGAGAGTCATTTATAACGCTCATAACTTCAACGCTCACAATAACCGACTTAACTTTAACTTGTCGGCTTTCGTCTTTTTTTTGCCGTAATCCGAATGCGAAAGCAAAGAAAAATCTCCTGGCAAATATTTTCCCAAGATGTATGTGAAATTATAGCGGCTCTCAGTTAGCGTTGATGGCGCATTCTTTAATATAAAAACAAAAACACACACACATCTTTATGATAATGGGGACTCGCCTGGAATTGCATAACGCAATTGCAGAAAGCCAAAGTTAATACTTGCAAAAACAAAACAAAAATAAATAATATAAAACAAGCAACAACAAGAGAAACTGACACAACCCTGCAGATACGAATACTTGAATAATCAGCATTATATGCCGCATAGCGATATGCGATGTGCAACAAAGAGGCAAAGAGATACGAGCACAAGTACATGTAATAAGCATGCTCCCAGTCAAAGTCCCAGTACCCAGTCGCAGCCCGAGTTCCAGTCTGTAGGGCGGTCATGATGACGATGATGACAGTCTGAGAAAGTTGCAAAAGTTGCAGTCGCATTTGAGAACTGAGACACGAGGCTGGCAAAAAGCGGAAGGGGCAGCCGCGGTATAGGTAACCATGAACAGATGAAACGGAAATGGAAATGGAGGCGTTGTGGCACAAGAGAAAAAAAGTATAGTATGTTGCGGGAGAAGTGGAAATGCTGATGTCGCGACGTCAGTAAATGGCTACGTTTTGTGGCTTTCTTTTGACGCAGTCTCTCTCTCTCTCTCTCTCTCTGGCCGTTTGTGTGGGCTGGTGACCGAGAGCGAAAGAGGAGCACAAAGAGAGTAGTAGGCCAAGTAGGGGGAGAGTCTGCGAAAAGCAGCCCACGTTTAATTAATCAAGCATATACGATTGCACAAAGTTAACCACTACTTGATATACCCTACAGAATTCAAGAAAAAAAACATTCATTTATTAAGATAAAGATATGTTCTATTCTTGCGAGTATTTCGTATATATATATATATATATATATATTCTTGATCAGCATCATTAGTCAAGCTTAATGAGACTTGAATAATGTCAGTCCTTTTACTTATGGGATCACTACATCAGATAAGTGCACACACAATACGATCAATCAGAAAATTTATTTTACTATGAAAATTTATTGCCGGCTTTCACTTTCAACATTTCTTACATTCTCAAGTGTGTACAGAATGTTGCACGTACATTTTCCCATAAGGCACCACACATTCCGTACATTCAACATTCGTAAACTAATTTTGATGTTTATTTCTTATAAAATTGGTTATTTGGAAAAAAAAGTTTAAAATTTTTATTATTCATTGTGCAATGACAAATAAAAATCATAAATCAATCAACAACAGAAACTCATAATGGAATCGCGACATGTTAGGAATGTGAGTGTAAGAAATGTTGAGTAGAGTGGAATCCGTCTTTTAAATGTCAGCAGGTGAAACCTCAGATGTAGGGAATGTTATTTCTACATATACCTGGCTGATGCAGACTTCAAGCACAGGGTATGCACACCGACATGACTCAAGTAAGCAAATATCGTGCGAGCTATGTGCGATTCATGTTCTCATATTCATATTGGAATACACATTTAATGCTCTTAGCCAACAATAATGGCGGATGGAATGCGATCAACACTCCCACAGTCATATATTGATAAATATATATATTCAAGAGTACATACGTGTAAATATCCTTTGAGACGTGAGCGCAAATCCTTGAGGAAGACCATATTCATAGTCAGGGCCATGCTTTAAGTATTTAATGCATATATACACGCACACACACACAATTCGATTTATACCCTACATCCGATTGAGACGCGCCATGGCAAGCCCAATCGAATGGCGACAGTTTTTCTAAAGAAATATTTGCGAATTTCTTTTGGTTTTTGTATTTTTATGTATTCATTTTCCGAAACGCGAAATGCGCAACGCAAAAATCACGGCGACAAACTGCCAAATATGCGATATTTTATATATTTATACATAAGTATATGAGATACACACACACACGCAAACATACATAAAAGTATGTATGTGTATGTGTAGTATTTGCTTATATATGCGAACGAATTGAAATTGGAAAATGTCAAGGCGCTGCCAGGGCGCACACTGCAATGGAAAACGCTGAGGCAGCCAAGCGATTAGAAAGCTTTTCATTTTTGCGCACAAACAAAAAATTACGGAAAAACAAATAATTTTCACTGAATGTTTTTTTTCCGAATATGTTTTGGTATGCAGCGAGAGCAGATACATTCGCGCACACAGACAGACACGCAGATACAGATACAGCTGCAGATATAGAAACAAATACAGCTACAGCTGTTGCTACATAGACATATTAATTGCTTGGGTGTTTATCTCATAGATACGTTTGTATCTTATAGATACACGAGTCTTTCGCTCGCAACTGGAAACATTTGTTGTCGCCGCAATTTTGTTTTTGTTTTCGTTTTCGGAAAATGCTTATAAAAGAAAAAAAATTAAAATAAAAATCGTTCAAGTTGCTTTTGCACTTCTTGTCATTTACCTGCAAGAGAAGAAGAGAGAAGAATACAAGCATTAGTTGAGTGTGTCAAAGTCATGCAACGAGGGTTGCTTCACGCGTATAGAAAATACTTAATTTTAAGATTACGTCTCGATTAGAAATGAATGACAATCACTTCGTGCCACAATAATCTTTAGCATATAATAAATGAATCATGACATGAGCAAGGTAATCTAAAGAAATTTAACCAAAAATAATAATAATAATCAAATCGAAGCAAATACACAGAATTCATACAAGAACAAACTGATATTTAAACATTATATGTTACTCATCGTTAAACTTTTTAGAATCGAAATTAAAAAACAACAAAATTCGATTAATAAACGCACAACTTACAAATATGACTTTAATCTTAAATGAAGTAGACGCTTTAAGCATATACAAATAATATAGAGTGAAAATCGAAGGAATTTAACAGAATTTAGCCAGCATATTTCAATGTACATATGTTAAATCGGACAGTAACATTTGATCACTCTGTTAAGCACTTACCTAATGTAATGTTAACAGCAGCTGCATTATGTTAATATGAGTTGCACATGTTTCAAAAACATAAACAAGTAATTGGTTCAAAGACCCTCGTAAAAATATGATTAATATTCAGATGCTGACTACAGTTGGCTACTGGACTTTTTCCTTGCAGTTAATTACAAGCAATATCTAATTGCTGGCGACCGCTTTGATGTTGCCAGTGCACAGACAGACAATAGCAACAGCAACACAGCAGCAGCAACGAGACAAACAAACACATGAAAGTGTTGCGATTTCTAATCGGTCAGTTGCCCGAAAGCTTGCCCCCCCAACACATTCAGAGTTAAGTTATGGCCGCATTATTTATTCCACACTACAGGAACACGGCGAGCACACGCACATGAAACTTAAATCAAAACAAGGTCGTTGTTGTTTTATAAAAATAAGTATCAGTCGCAACTACAACCGAGCCGAGGGGCTACCCTTGGTCATTAAGACGACGACGACGAGGGGCAGCCCACGCATCAGCGGCGACTCTATCGCATCAAGTGGTTGTGGGGGATTTAAAACAGCTACAGCTACACTCAGAAAACAGATCGCCCTAAAACGAAAATCACCCTGACCACTAAACATTTTTTCAGTCTTTCTGAAATAATATCTAACCCAAGCGAGAAAAAACTCTTTGAATTAAAGAGGCTACTTTTGAAATTTGCTGATATATTTTGGGTTTTATTGACATATATTTTTTCTGTTTATACTATTTTTTTGTTTTAAATTGTCTTCGGCTTTAATGGCTTGATAAATATAGATTAAAAGTAGAAATGGCATTATTTATTTTTAAAATAAATAGCACCTAAAAATTCTCGCCGGCTATATTTGAGTTTAAATGTTTTCTAGCTACGTTTTTTATGAAATTAAATGACAGGAATTTATAAATAAACTAATGTTTAATCATTTTTTAAGTAACAAAAATAAAAATAATATATTTATTTCATTAATTTATTGAATTTTGGTATGAAACAAGTTTTGAAAATTGAGCCACATTTTTTTTTGTAAATCCATCCAGAAAAGAAAAGAGACACGCCTGGTTTAGTGAGAAAGACATAGTGCGATATTTTTCTGAGTGTAGTATACGCTGTAGCTAAAGCTACGTGCAGCTAAATCCAAATGTAGCGTTTTGTTTTTCGCACCTTGCACACACACACACACACAAATCGAATATCTACCTGATGTTTGTGTAGAAAACAAGAAAAAACAAATAAAAAAATGTTACTTAAAACAAAAAGCAGAGCAACTGACCATTTATGAACAGCAAAAACAACAATAAACTGTACAGACTTTTGGTCAGCGCTAACAAAAAAAACGCCTAAACAAACACTTTGTTGATTTCTGTGCAATTTGTTTTCACAATGTTATATACATAATATATATATATATATATATATATCTATATTTTGTTTACGTGGCAGTTAAGGCAACGTCATGTGAAACATTGAAGCCATTTAAGTATTTATATTTATACATTTGAGTAAAATCACTATTTAAGAAATTCAAAGAATTTCCACAGGATAATTCCTTATAAGTGCACTTTGCACTAAATGTAATAATCGATAAATATACATTTATTTTCCACTTCTGCCCACCTGTTGCACAGTGTACCCCAAATTCGGCAACAGGTAATAATAAAAAAAAAAAGTGTTAAAATCTTGTTTTATATTTCGCGCCGCTTTTGATGTTAACCAAATGTGAATTTTTGCATTACAAAAGCTGAGCATCCAACTCAATAGGCCGAGAATGAGTTTTTCATGCGTTTATAATCAATTTACGATTATGCGATTCTACCGACTATGGGCAAAGACTATTATGGGGAATAACACTGCTGCTGTTGTTATTGTTGCTATTCTTTGTCAGTGTGATGAATTCATTTAATTTTAGTTAGTGACAACTGAGCTGTCATCGACGCATTTGTAATTTGAGTGGAGACACCCCATCAAAACAGGTGAGGAGTAGATGGCTAGGGGTCTCCGTCTCCGTCTGGAAAGGTGGCAAAGTGGGTCGGGCAACAAGCCTTGGGCGTGACCTAGTCCCCCACAGTCGCCAGTCATGTTGCATTAAGGCAAAGCCATAGAAAGGCAGCGCGACGCAAGTACAACGAAAAGTTTTTAAGTTTTCTTCGATTCTGTGCAAGTTTTTTTTAGTTTCTGTCATTTTTTATACATATATTTGGTGTTGTTTTTGCTTATTCAGCACATGCAACAAATAAATTTGGGTTAAGCCTCACAGCATAAGTACCGTAAAAATACGTAAAAACAGAAGAAAAAAACGTAAGCGTAAGAAAACAAAAATAAAACAAGCCAACGTAGCAAAATTTACAAAAAAAAAAAATGGTGACAAAATTAGAACAGAAAATGAAGCGAGTGCCTGAAATTGAAAATCGATTTTATTTTGTTGGTGTTGGTTGTTTGGCTTCGATTTCTTCTTCTTTCCTTTTTTTAATTTTATTTTGGTGCCTGGTCTCGAATTTTAATTGATTGTCACTTGATTTTCACTTTTTATAAACGTTCAAAGATGGTAAAAAAATAATAATAATAAAAAAAACACCAAACAAAACTAAAAGAGAAATGGAATTTCACCCAAGCGGTATTTGTTGGATTGTAACTGTTTGTTGTTGTTGCTCTTGTTTTGCGCTTTTGTCTTAATTATTAAAGAAGAAGAAGCTGTAAAATAAATGGCCCAAATCGAGTCGAAGCGTTTAGCAACTTACGTTTCACAAAAAACTAAACAGCAACAAAATATTTGATGATGATATGGTTGTGCGGCTAATCCCAAAGGGTTTCAAGATGTTGCGGCTTTGTTCCACCAAATAAAGGACATTGACACTGTCCACACACACACACACATACACTTCGTGGCTCACGGCAAGCGCTTATGCGTCACTGAGAAAAAGAGGCGCGCTTTCGGGAGACACCTCGAAATTTATGCAATTCCTGTCAAACAGACTTTCACGACGCAGCAAAAAACCATAACAAATGATTACAGTGCGCTTGAGTCGAGTGCGGACGACGACCGGCTTCAAACGCGTCTAAAACCGAACTGAGCGCCAAGCACACAAACGAAACTCCAAAGCACGATACAACAGCAGCGGCAGCAGTAGCTGAGCGAGCTGAGCATGCGCGAGCGGAACGACGTAGTAAGAGCGCGACTCACACACATATGCAACGATAGCATGGCTTGATGAAGATAGTGCGAGAGAGCAACATAAATTGGAGAGAGAGCAAGAGCGTGGCTTGCACACACACACAAGCACAGGCGAAAGTGGAGCGAGCGCAACTGCAGCAAAGAAAGCAAAGTCAAAGCGCTCCCTCTGCATGCTTCAATGAATGACTGGACGTAGACGTTGACGTCGACGCTGGTAGCATAGCAAAGCTCAGCCGCCTTTGTTAATTGGCATGCGCGTGCGCCAGCTTCTATGTACTAGTGTTCTTGTTGTTGCTATTATCATAACATTTTATTTTTTTTGGTTTTTCTTTTGGCATGCTGCTTCTAAGCTGCGCTTTGGCTGCTGTTGTTGAGTGGCTTTTATTGTGCCAGTTCCTAGAATTGTACAGCTATGTTTGATTAACATTTCTTGGGAGCTGTTAAGCAGCGTCGCTTGTTCTTTTTTTTTGGTTTATTTTCTAGTGTTTTCTTTGAATCGCATTTTTGTGGGTTAACATTTCTCACTGCAACTTATTTTTTTTTTCGTTTTTGGGCGCTATTATGAAACTGTCACACATTTAAGCCAGTACATTCAACTTTTTGTTTATTATCACATCCATTTTGGATGAGATAAGCCAAATGGCATTTGCATAAGCACAAAAGCGGCCATAACGGGCTAGAAAAGAAAAGCCGAAAAAAGGCTCAGCATGGCGCCGCTTCGATTAGAAGCAATTCGTATGGCAAAGCGTGACTTTCTCTGTCGCCTGATGAACACAAAAAAAAAAAAGCAAATACCGACATAAAATACCGAAAGAAAAACCCCCTCTTCGAAAAACATACACAAAAAGGGGTTGTTAGCCAAGAGTCTCGAAGCCCCATAAATGCCAATGACGAGTGCCTGGCTAATTAGATATGGGATATGGGTGCATCATCAAACCACATTTAAAATGGCTAAAAGCCCTGACGCATATATGCTGACCCCATGAGCTATGTTGGCCAATGGTGTTGGCTAAATACTAAGGCTATTATTCGTATACCCTCAAGTTTACGCTGTGAAATCTGAATTGCCTCATTGTGGAATCTAATCTATAATTTATTACTGTTATATAACATGACGAGACACTATCTTTCTGCCTAAACAGCTGGAATCATTTCCTGCTTATCTTTTTTTTTGCACACAAGTAAATATTCAACAATTTATTAACAGTATTGCGAAATTAATAACATAAGCGTTAAAATGAACAAGAACAAGAAAAGGCTGCAAAATAACAGTTACAATTTTCGCGCGGCTACGACACACACACACAGCCAAAGGCTGTTTGCTATAACAGACAGACAGAAAACGTCATAAAGGAAACTAAATTGCAACAAAACGGTACTCTGTGACATTTAACAAGCTTTATTGCGTCTTTTACGAGTCAATAAACGGAAATCGCCAACGAGCCAAACCAAAAAAAAACATCCAACAACAGCGAAACCGGATGTCGTATGTGCCACACAAGACACAAACAATTGTCCAATGCCAAGTGCAGCAGCAGCAGCAGCAGCTGATAAGCCAAAAAGCGCAGCAAATATATACAAAATTTTCATCATTTTTTGTTGTTGATTGACTAGCTTTTCAATTGCTGTTGTTGTTGTTGTTGTTGTTGTCTTTTCCGGCACAGATGCGTCATGCAACTAGCCGCCAAGACCCACGCGTCTCTTTTGAGGTTGACAAACTCGATGTCGCCACGCAATAAGCCAAAAAAAAACACATAATAAAAAGGCTTACGAGTACCAGTTCCATCATAATTACACCAAAAAAGGAAAAGTGCAAATACTACATAAAAAAAAAACCATAAAAAATTGCATATATATAATGAAGAAAAAAAAATGGTTGTTTTTTGGGAAAGCCGCCGCATTGGGCCGGAAAATGAGCGCCTGTCAATTATGCATGCTGTATACATACATATATATATGTAAATACATATATCATGATTGTGCCAACGGGGTAAGAACAATGCGGCGGAACAAGAGTTAAGATCTCTTTCTGCCTGGCGGCGATATGCAGATTTTTTAACTTGACTTGTTTTTAAGATTGGGAGTCGGCATCTCTCTCTCTATCTCTCTCTTGCTCACACACATACATAGCATCTCTGTTACAGTTAATGCAATGTGTGATTGTACTTTTATTTCGGAGCTGGTGTTGTTGTTTGGGCTCGCTGTCACGTAACGAAAGGGAAACTCTTGTGTCTTGTGTGTGAATCTGTGGGAAGTCAGCGTCTTGCAGCAACAATGACAAGGCGGCAAATGCAAAGGCAAATGAAAAGGCGCAATGGCAAAAAGGCAACAATGGCTGCCGCTCTTGCTGCTGCTGCTGCTGCAAGCAGGCAACAGAATATTGTAGCAGAAGTTTCCATCTTCAGCAACCGTCCTCCCCTCTTCGTTCCAACTGGCTGCCTCTGCATTTTTTAGACATTTCTCATTGCATAGGGTTGGCAGCACTTATCAAGTTTTAAAGCACACTAAAGAAGAAGAAGAAGCAGATGCAACAACCACAGCAGCACGCCCTCTTAACACCAGCAAAAGCGTTGATTAATTAATTTATAAAAGTTAACGGTATATATGTATGTATATATGGATGTATGTATACATATACAATTACAGTTAAGCAGACTCTGCTGCAGATGATGGGAAAGCAAGCAGCTGCAGCTGCAGCTCAGCTGGGAATAGTCGCTGCTGCTGCAAAAACTAATTGCATTAAGAGCTGTAAAAGCTTAGCCTGAGCAAAAATAGCAGTCAAAACAAAAGCAAAAATCAGAGCAATTCCCACAGAATCAGCTAGATGCACACGTAATGTGATTAAGCATAGGCACAAAAACAAACACACACACACACACTCACACGCATAGACAAATAGCTGCTGCTGCTATTGTTGCAATTCAATCAATGTGCAACGGCATTTTGAGAGCAGCGAACAGCGGTCAACAACACTTGCTGCAGTGCTCACAGCAGCAGCACAGCAGCAGCGCACGGCAAAGCTCTAACAGAGAAATAGAGAGAGCGAGGCAGCGACAGAGACAGCGACAGAGGCTAAGGCAGCGGAAGCTGATGCTGTTGCTGTTAGTCCGCTGCTGCTGCTGCTGTTGCTCTATTGCTGCTATTACTCTGCTGCTGCTTATACTCTGCTACTGCTGTTACTCCCCTGCTGGCACTGGTACTCCGCTGCCACTGCTAAAGCTGTTGTTATTGTTGTTGTTGTGCAGGCGACGTTTAGCAAACAATTGCAAGCGTTGCTGCTTGGCACGCTTCTCAGCCCACTGCCCCGACCTCTGCCTGCTCCTTCTGACTCTCTCTCTTTCACTCGTTCATTAACACCCGTCGTATGGTGTCGCTGTTATGCTATTAACATGCTGTTCGTTTGATTGAAAAATGTTTTATAGCGCTGCCCCATCGCTGCTGCTGTTGTTGTTGTTGTTGCACTTGAATGCAGGCAACAGCAGCAGCAAACGTTATTTGGCCGTTTTGAACTCTCGAGTGAAAGTGAAAATTGCTAAATTATATAGAAATCAATGTTACAGCAGCAGCAGCAATGACTTACGAAAAAGGTGGACACCCGACTTGATTAGCCAACAAACAAAGCAACAAAAGAGACAAACAAACAAGGCAATAACAATCTCTGAAATAGCGGCAGCTGCACGTGCGCAACTGTTGCAAGTTTGTGAGATGCCGCAATTAGAGAAAATGTAGTTTTTCCACTCCCTAACCCTACCTGCAACTGCAACTGACAGCTGGCAGCCATGCACTTGACTTTGGGCCAACAGCACTTTTTTTTTGTTGCCTATGTCGCATTCCAAGTTTAGACAAGTTCTACTTTCGCAACTCGTTTCTGTGGCACCCATATTCAATTTGCAACACCAACTGGCAACGGGCAACTAACGTTGTCCCAATTTTCGTGACTGCCACATAATTGGGGACACCTGCATGTGCCAAATTCAAAAACTAGTTGCTACACCAGCAGCAACAACAAAAATTGAGAAAAGGAAGCGGCAGCAACTAGCTCAACTCTTGTTGTTGTTGTTGTTTTTGCTGGGAATGAGAATGCCAATGAGAATGGAATTGGGAATGGGAATGGGAATGCCATTCGAAATGGAACGCAGTTTTCCAGCCACGCAATTGCAAGTTGCATTGCATTTTCGGTCTCACTAATTTGAATTTGGTGTCACAAATGCCAATTATCAACTATTTAGATTACAGCAGCATCGAAGTTGTTAGAAATAGTGTGCAATATACCATCTCTAAATAAATGTCAATAAAAGTATGAAAGAATGCCTGTCTTAATTGGAGGAGTTGACCAGCTGACATTTCAAGTTTACTCCGAGGTTCGAAGTATTATTTTATTTATCTGGAAATCTAAGCTTTCGATCGATTATTCCGATAATAATGATTCTGTCTCTCTCTCTCTCTCTTCCTCTCTCTCTCTCTCTCTCCCTCTCTCTCTCTCTCTCTCTCTTCCTCTCTTTCTCTCTGTCTCACTCTCTTTCTCTTTTATGCTCTGTCTCTCAAATATAATTTCGATACTTGTACTTAACGCAGCACTCAAAATACTTGCAACTTGAGGGTGGACATTTGACAGCTGGCTACCTGAACACCCACCTAGCCTAACCAGCGAGCAGAGGAGAGTTTTAGTGCCCATTGTTCAGCGACTGTTACTGTTGCTGTTGTTGTTGTCGTTATTGTTATTGTTGCTTAGCGCGGCAAAAGTCAGCGCAGCAATTTGCGCAATTGAACTCATCAATTGCAGCAATTAAATGTGCCCAAGGCAGAAGGCGGTTTGTCTGTCGGTCTGACAATCAGTCCGTCTCTCTCAGCTAGTTTTGAATTAACCAACAGAAAGCAGCAAAAACACGGCAGCAACAAGATGAATGTGATGTAACACCGACCACAACAACAACAACAACAGCAACAAGCAATACACAACAACAAAGGCAAAGTTAATTAAATGATTTTCAATGTCTGACGACCTCGCGTTACTTTCTTTGGCCCCCAGCAGCAGCAGCAGCAGTCAACAGAGGAACAATGCCTCAAAGTGGGAAAACAACACAAATCTATTGCATTGCAAATGAATTTCCGTTAAGAGGGGAGAAACACAGCAACTTCAATCAAAGACAGCAGTCAGCTGCAGGATGAAGCAGGCTCAAATCCGAAATCGCATTAACAAGTTGCTGCCGTGAATGTTGCACACATTTTAATTGCTCAATTTATTATTCATTCACTCATTTAATGTGAACTAATCAAACTCAAACTCAAATTTAAAAAAGAAAATTTATTTAAGAGAAAAACTAGGCAGAGCTAGAGATAAAATAAAAAAAAGGAAGAGATTCCAATCTCTGCACCTCAATATTAATATATACAAGTGTATATATCTATTTGTTTATTTATTTATTTATTGTGAACTAAAGACAGTTCACAAATTTTAATTTTTAATTTTGATATTTAAATTGAAAATGAAAAACTAAAGAAAATACAATAAAGAATGTATTAAATCTGTAGCAAGGAAAGTAATACATTGCGAAGGGAGAAACAATGATGAAGATAAAAGTGAGAAAGGAAACAATCAAAATATAGGCAAATCTCTGAATCTCTGGAATTGTATATAAGTACATGTATTACAAAATAAACCGAAGCTGAATTTAAACGCCAATGATTGCAAATAGGAAAGAAGACTTTATCTATATATTTGTATATAGCAATATAATATATATTATATAGACTAACGAGTAATCTACAAATGCAGGGCAACAAATCTAGAATAATTGGTTTGTTTTTGGGTGAACTTTTGAGATGTATATATCCTATAGCTAAAGCGTGCTGAGAAGGTAGAAATGTGACCACACTTTATTATATATATATATATATATATATATTCTCGGTCAATAGGTTGACATATGTATAGAAATGTTAGAAATATGGTTCGAGTACTTTCTTCATAATTCACAAAAATTAATTTTACAAGCTTACAAATCGTGAAAAATACTTAGACTTCGACAATTTCATCAGATCATGTATAAGTCACAACAAGTCTAATCAGAGACTAGAGGGTATCTTTTTAGTTAGTCACTTTTCTCAGGTTTATCTTTTGCGCAGCTAAAAATTTCCATACACAAATCGTGATGATTATTTTTGTTGCCTGTGCTGTAACCAGTTGTTTAGTTGTTGTGATACCTTATCAGTGTCCAAATACAACAAACCAACAACAACCCGACAACAACCAACAACAAACCGACAACAAACCGACAACAACATCAAATGAATAGTTACAATTGAATTTGATTGAAAGCATTGCAAGTTTTTTTTTGCGCGGAAATCAAGAAATCAAGGAAATTAAAGTAAAGTGGAAGAAGAGAAACAAAAACAGAAAACAGAAAAAAAAAAACAAAAAACAAAAAGCATAACTGGCACAAAGAGACGCCGCACTTTAATCAGCGGGCTAGATGCAAGATACGACCGACGAGATACACACAGCTGCAACTGTCAGATAAACGCGTGGCAATCATAACAGATGCACACAGATAGTTGCCAGTTGAAAATTGAGAAGCAAATTATTAGCAGGCTGCAAATGAAACTATAATTGATATGCTCAAAGTTTGGTACTTGACCAGGTAAAAAGTTAACAAAACACATTAGGCCACTTGCCACTCGCCACTCGCCACTTGCCGCATGCATTCTTGTGAAGACTCTTCTCTGACAGCCCCTGGGCCCTTTTATTTACACTGACGGGCTGTCAGTGGCCAAGACGTAGGCACACAGACAGACAGACAAACAGACAGACGACAGACAGACAGACGACAGACAGACAAACAGACAGACAGAGACATGCAGACAGTCAGTAGGCAGTCAGGACACGCGACACTTGACGACTCGTCTCAGTTTGTTTGTGTGTTGGTTTTTTATTTATTTTTATTATTATTTATTTTTTTGTTTTGCTTGTTAACATTTCTGTGGCAATAGGTGGTCAAGTATTTGTCCAGGCATTTTCCATTTGCAAATTTCTTAAGCAAATTAACATTGCTGGCGAAGATTTCAAAGAAGCGACGACCAAGTTAGCAGTTGCATTGCAAATAGACAAGTTTAAACGGCGTAGAAGGTAGCTAGAAAATGGCATTTTAATGACTTTATGTGCGGTTCAAGCTCACGTTCTTACCAAGATTCATAATATTCATAAATTGGCTATTTGACATGACTTTAATTTATATTTTGGCTTATTTCACATTCATATAAGTAAATATGTTGGTTTTCAATAATACTTCGATGCCAAATCATTTTTTTCCCCTTAAGCAGTTTTTTTCTTGAATAAAATTCGCATCCTGAAATCAGCATAAACAATTTTTTTAAGCTTTTGCATTACGATTAAATGCTAGAGACCAATTTTAGAAATTGCATTCAATAAACTATTTTTAAAACAACTGCGCCGGCAATAACTGGAGTAACTAAGGACCACAAGGACCACTACTCAATGGAGCTATTTTATATGGCATTCGCCTTACTCAGGCATGGATAGCCAGCATGAGGATGCCCCATTCAAAATGGCCTGACCCTGTTCTGGTGCACCACTAAAATACAAAAAAAAAAAAAAGAATAAATAAATAAAAACCTGGAGACGAACCGGTTATCCAGACAAGAAGAGCAGACAACTCTTGCAACTTGCAACTTGCAACTTGCAGTTGCTTTCAGGTGCATCACGCAGGCCACACAAAATGGCTAAAATGGGAATTTCAAAAAACGAAAAACGAAAAAAAAGCTGGCCAACAGCTACTGCAAATGACAATCTGGTTTTCTTAATTTTTGTTCTCCTTTCAAGTCTTCTTAGTCACCTTAGTAATTTGCATTCGAAATAAAGAAGAATACGCATTGTGACTTATGAATTTTCACCTTCAAGCTCACGGCTAATGACATAAGGCTTGCCTTCACTAACCCCTAGCCGCCCCCTTGCCACCTTTTGCTATGTGCTTGCTTGCCTGTTTAACTGTAAATAAATGCCTTGCTACTGCTGCTAGTAGCAAATTTAAATCAGTGCACTTTTAACGATGAGAACGTGCTGAAAATCCCGTTCAAGCAGCCGCCGTTGTTTGCTGATAAGCGCATTAGCTTCGATAAGGCAGCCTCTTTAATTGACACCAGTCTAATTACACAGATATATGGACACAAATTGCAAGTGTGTGTGTGTGTGTGTGTGCTATTAATAAACATGCTTACTCAGTGGGGCACGCTCTTAAACCAATTGACAAAACAACAGACACACTTTTTATTTTTTAAATTCCTATTTTTGTTTTTATTTTTTTTTAAGCACGCGAGAAAAAAATGACCGACAAAAATTCCAATGATGTCATCATTTGTCGTTTGTTAACGCTTCAAAATAACAATAATAACATTGTACTATTCTATATACATGTATGTGTACGTAAAACAGCATTTGCAAAAAGGCCAAAAGTAATTGGGTTAATGCAAATCATTATTAGTACTTAAGAAATAAAAATGTTTATTATAGAAAGCAAAACAACCATTGGGGAACTTTTGTGTGTGTTCTTTTTTAGAATTATATACTATTATTGGCATAAGTCTTGCTTGGAAGACAATCTCTCACAGAAAAAAACAAGTAAAAATGACTCCACTAGGAGACTGGGTTAAGTTGGGGGATTGAGCGGGAAATCCCCCGACACACATGGGATGGCATGGGATATTTTTTTTCTCCTTGAAAGTCCCTCTGTAAAACTAGATTCTAGGCACTATGTTCCAGTTTCCGTGGCTCGGATGAACTTCGCCATTTGCTTTGGTTGAATGATATGCCCGAGAAATGGGGGAACCCAGAAATGTTTGTCTTTTCATACTGAGGGCTGGGCTGGACCGACTAGGGGATCAACGAAACTGTTGAACATATTGCTTTGATTGTTCCTTGAATAAGTTTCGAGTCAATGCAGAATTGGTTTATTCACATGCTTCGTCTCGCTTCGATTATCGTGCTGCTCTCGGCTCACACAACCACATAGAAATTACCTGCACCAAAAAGCAGTTTGTTTAATATGAAAATTTTATAAAAAGCTTACATCATTTGTAGGTAATTTTGATTAAATTTTTATAGGAAATCAATATTAACACAAGGTATGTTTATAATTTAATTGTGATGCTTTAAACTTTCTTGACTTTTCTTACAATCACAAATCGATTTATATCGATACTTGCGAAATAACTGCGAGTTATCAATAAAATAAGCTTATAACAACCTGAGACCTCATAAGGCAATTTTCAAGTATCTGAAACCGGGACTATTTTGACTCGAGTATTGATTCTGATCAGGAATGCAATGGATTCAGTTTATAGTATAATAAGATAAGAAACCGAATTCATAATCAATTTTCGATAATGGCAAATAGCATAAGCCGTGGAAAATACTAAAATGTTGTTCAGCATGAAGCATATACCCGATAACACACAGCTAAATTTAAGATTTCAGTTGTCAAAGCACATTAAAATCTGCTCCGTCTTTTATATATTCTACGGAATAGCTTTTGTTTAACAGTTTGTTTAGAGGGCGAGCAACTAAAATTTGTTGCTAGTTCGTTGCGCACAGGAAACGGATGGGAGGCGGGGAGGAAATGTAAAGAGAAGTGGCACATTAAGGATATGCCACAAGTTGCTGTGCGTCAGCTGAGCCGGAAATTCCTGGCTTCCGTGCACACACAAGCACACACACACAAATAACTATGTGTGTGTAGCTGGCAACAGGTGTGTGCCTGGACTAAACGTTAGCTGATAAAAAATATATATGTATAAAAAACAACTAAATAAAAATACAAAAAACACAACAAGTGACCATGTAATGGGGCCTATCTGTGGCGTCGACTCACCTGATAATATGAATCCGACATGTTTTAGTAGTTGTTCTTATTGTTGTTGTTCTTGTTGTATCCGTTGAATCACTCGTTGTGTGTTGTTGTTGCTGCTGCTATTGCTGTTGCTACTGCTCCTCTTTTAGTATTTCAGATTGCTGTTATTGTTTTTGTCGCCAAGAGAGAGAGACACACGCACACACGTACATACACTCACCTGCATACGGCATACGCACGCACACGCATACACACTCACACACAGAAACACAGAGAGGGACAGAGACCGACGAGCAAACGCACTTTTCGCTTCTTTTGTTTTTTTTGTTTCGTTACGTTTCGGTTTCGTTGGGTTTTTTGGTTTGTTTACTTTTGCTCCAATAACTTATATATGTTGTTCACACTTTGACACCTGACGCCAAAATAACTGCTTTTATAGCGAGCGCTCTCTTTCTGCTATATATGCTGTCGATATTGAATAGAATAGTTGTTGTTATTATTGTTATTGTTGTTATGGTAACACTGGAAATGTGACGACAATGCAAAGCAAACACGCAAACAGGTGGCACAGGAGCAAACGAGAAGAATTCAAGAGAGAGAGAGGGAGAGTGGGATTGAAATAACGCTTAACAATTGTTGCGGATAAAATGGAGGACGCCGTGAATTTTTTTTTTGTTACATGCAAAATTCAATATACATAATTAAGTGGGAGAAATTCACAATAGAAACACAATCTGAGTGGGGAACTTTCATAGAAATTAGCTTCAATTGAGCATTTTGCGGATTTAATTGAAAATTGTTTTTTTTGTTGTTTAGTGATGCTGCTGCTGCTATCTCTATCTGTGCTGCTGTTATTTTACTGCAAGTCACATAACAAGCAGCAGCGGCATCAATTTATAAATAAGCACCGGCTGTTGATGGACAAACGGGACGGACGATTGCAGTGGACAGTGGAGAACCAATCGTAATCAGCACGAAGCAACAACAGCAGAAGAGCGGCGGCAAAAAAAAGCTACTCGCGCAGCTAAATGGAAATATGCTATTGCGTCGCCCTTCTCTGTCGCACTCGCTCCACTCCACTATTCCCACACGCTCACACACACACACACACACAGACATCCCGCAACAGGCACGCAGTTTAATACCGGTTGCATTGTAATGGCGTCTAAATAATGAGGCAGGCACCTTGAAATAATTACACGGCCAAGATTGCCTAAACAAAAAATCGCGCAATGTACATGAACACTTAAATTTTAAATCGCTTTATTTTTCCATTATCTCAATACTTCTGTTTATAGGTAATACATATATATGTGTGTGTGTTTGGTTATCTTCCTCATCTTCTTTATCTTATACAAATTTCACTCGTATTCGTACATTTTTAATTGTAATCTCGCTCTCGCTCACTCTCAAACACACGCACACACATACAAGCATACAAATTGCGCTGCTCAGATCAAATTCTTTGCCGTCTGCGTTTGCTGCTGCTGCGTTGTCGACATTTCGCTTCGTTTTCTTTTTTTGTTGTGTATGTTGGAGGAATGTGAAAACAATAAATTCAATATTTATCTCACGCACACTTTTTATTCAAATCATAACGATTGGGTTTGTCTTTATTATTTTTAAAGGTTGCATGCAATAAAATTGACACTTTGTTGACTTTTTTAAAACGAAAAATGTGAAATGGTTAAAAACAGAAAACGGCGACGACACGACGTTCGAGCATATAACCAGTGTGACCGCACCTAGCACACCGCTAAAATATCGAATAACCTATTACAGAAGAATACCAAAAATAAAATACCATCTTTTAAAAGTAACATTGCTTGAATGACATTATATGAAATAGTTGAAATAAATCCATTTAATTAATAAGCATTTGTATACGCATGTAAAAGATGTTTTTTACAAAGTGCTCATATGCCATATTAGTGTTATCGATGGGCACGCTAGCGATGGCAAAAGTCAAGATCACACAGATCGACACGAATATTTGCTTGCAGTTCAAAGTACAAAATCATTTTATGAGTAGTTTTTATTCGCAAGTTGTGATTTTTAAAATTAGACCGCTGGTTTCTTGGGCAGCGAGCCGAAAGCTGATATAACGGTGCCCTTCGTGCCCGTCACCGTGGTGGTCAAAGCAGGCAGGGTTGCTTTTGGCGCCGGCTGGTCCCACTTTGATTTGCTGCAAATGCAAAACCGGAGCTCAAATTAGAGATGGGAAAATAATTAAATTGATTTAATTTGTGTTGATTTGTTTACCGCTTTTTGGCCTCCTCCTCCACTTTGCGGGCCAAGGCCGTCGCCTGCTCCACCTTGTCCATTTCCTTGCGATCCTTCTGCCGCTTGACCATCTCCGTTTTCTGCACCGCCGACAATGCCTCATAGAAGCTCTCCTCGCCCCACTGCAGCGGATCGTAAATCTCTGGCGGATAATTCGTTCCGAACTCGTTGATGTCGCAGAAACTGATAAGTTTCTCGTAGATGCTGGGATTACGGAACTCCTTGCGATCCTGAATGACACGATTCATGTCCATATTCGTTTGCCGCATTTTCGTGTACATTTTCGTGATCTTTGCCACCAATTCTGGCGGCGGATTCCCCTTCGGCTCTGGCGGCAATTGAAACTTATATTTGGCATATTTGGGATCCTTCTCGTAACTCTCTGCCGAACGCTCCTCGGCATTGTAAGTATTGGAATCCTCATCGTCCATGCGAGCCTCGGCGCCGCCTTCGCCTGCCTTGGCTCGACTCTTCTCCTCGTGCTGCGTCTCCGCCTCCGAGTTGGCAGCATCGCTGGTCGAGGACGAATCCCCCTCATCCTCTTCGCTTGACTCGTGCGCACGATCCTCCTCCTCGTCGGAGATTAAGGTGTCATCCTGGTAGCTCACCAGACGCCTCAATTTCTTCGCACGCTTCTTTTTCTTCGTTTTCTTAGCGGGCTCAGCATCCGGCTTAGCGGGCGTCAAAGGCGTCGGAGTTGCCTGCTTTGGTATAATTACCTGTAGGCATGTTTAAGTAAGTTTAAATTTAAGTTTACTATTATTAATTTTAGCATTTAAATTTAATTTCTAAATTTCTCACCTGGGACGCTGTTGAGTTTTGTGAATCTGGACTGGAATCGCCCTCGTTTTCCGAGTCCGTGTACTGTGCCGTCAAGCTGGCCAGGGCAGAGTGGCTCATTGCAGCTGTTATTTGTTAACTGTACTCAAATAAATGGCAAATTTGTTCAATTATTGCAATTTTTGTGTTTATTTGACGCAGTTTTTGTTTAGACATTCACTGCGAAACGTGCACATTTCGTATGCTTTGTGCTAAGTTGGCATAGCTGCGTATATCAGCTGTTGCTCCATTTACACGAGACGTGAATTACAAACTGAAGCAAATCGTAATATGTGTAAATGTTATTTGAAAGCTATTTATGTACATACATGACATACGTGGACCACCCGACAGTTGCTTATTAAAGGTAATAACAATAATAGTAGCACACCCTTTTTTTTATCTCTTTTAGATAAAGCTGCACATGAAAACGAATCATGTGTACAGTTTTCGTGACATAATTCGTCAATGAAGCGACGTATAAACGTATGCAACTCTTGATTGTTTTGTTGACGTCGTCAATTTAGGTGTAAAAATGAGCGCCGTCCAAGAGGATCAGGATCGCATACAGAAGCGTGTCAATAAAATATTGGAGACACGCCTCGAAACGGACACGGAGACATTGGATGCCCTGAATGGCCTGTCCAGCTTCTTCACCGAGAATACGCTGCAGAATCGCCGTAATCTGCGGAGTCAAATCGAGCAACGATCCGTTGGCATCAACGAGAACTTTTTGAAGGCATTTCGCGAGGTGAAGTTGACGCTGGATGCTGTCTGCACGGATCTGGACACTATGGCCACATCGGTGCAAACAATGAAAACCGATCTGGAGACATCAAAAGCGCTGACCAAAGATCTCATCGAGCAAACAAACAAAATGCAAGAGGAACGGGAACGCTTGGAGATCCATCGGCAGATTGCGCAAGCATTTCTGGCACGCTTCCAGCTCAGCGTGCCGGAGCATCAGTTACTGTATGGCAGCGCCAAGGATGCGCCCATTGTGCCGGAGTTCTTCAAGGTACTGGATCGGGTGCAGTCGATCCACTCCGACTGCCGGCTGCTGATGCAGTGCGGCTATCAAACAGCTGCCCTAGACATCATGGAGGAGATGACGCTGCATCAGGAGGGCGCACTGGAGCGCCTCTATCGCTGGACCCAGAACCACTGCCGCAATCTCGAAAACAATGAGATTGGCCCCCTGATTGTGGAGGCCATGAGTCGCTTGCAGGACAGACCGGTGCTCTTCAAGTATGTGATCGATGAGTATGCGATTGCACGTCGTGCTGTGCTCGTCCGCCAGTTCATTGAGGCCCTCACCGAAGGTGGTCCCGGCGGGAATCCCAAGCCCATTGAGCTGCACGCCCACGATCCCAAGCGTTACATTGGCGACATGTTCGCCTGGCTGCATCAGAGCATACCCAACGAAAAGGAGAATCTGACGCTGCTCTTCAAGAAGTGCGATAAGCACGGTGAGTAAATGCTATCAGAGATTTCTGGTCTTTTATTATCCCTAATTCCCTTTTAGATATATCGGAGCAAATGCAGAAGGCGCTCAGCTATATAGCCGATGGCGTCTGTCATCCGCTCAAGGTGCGCGTGGAGACGATACTGAGTTCGGAGCCGGATACCATTGTATTGTTTACCATCTCGAATCTGTTGCGCTTCTACCAGCAGATCATGAAGCAGGTAGTGCAAGGCGGCAGCCTCGAGCAGTGCCTCGTCGAGCTGCAGCAGAGCAGCGAGCACATCTATCTAAATGCCTTGGCCGGCCAGGTGCGCAGCGTTCTTCAGCGACCAGCAGGCAGCAGTCTGGCGCTGGAACCGCCACAACGTGATTTGGTGCCGCCGCCGAGTGTCGCACGACTCCTGAATATACTCAAGGAGATCCTGTCGGTGGCAACGATGGTGGATGGTCGCCAGGCGGACATTACGAAGATTGTGACGTGCGTGATTGATCCGCTGCTGCAATCGGTGCAGGAGAGCGCCGCCCACCTGCCCACAGTGGACATGGCTGTCTACTTGCTCAATTGCCTGTATCACATGCAGAGCACGCTGGCGGTGTTTGAGTACATGGATGAGCGGGTGGAGCGCTTACAGGCCCAGTCGGATGCACAGCTGGACACGCTCACCTCCGAGCAGGCGTCCTCGCTGGTGGCCAATCTGAATCTGGGACCGATCTACACCATATTGCAGAGCAATCAGACCAAAATTGAGACCAATCTATTGAAGATATTCATGTCGAAAATGGATGCATTCCTACAGCTGCCGGATGTGCTGCTTTTGCCGCAGGTCCAGCTGATCATGTCCAGCTCGCATCGCAGCATAGTTCAGCGGCGCTCCTTCAACGTCATCGTGGCCATCTACAAGCAGATCTATGAGCGTGTCCATGATCCCGCCAATGGTTTCGAGCAGCCCGAGGCGCTGCTCCACAAGACGCCCGATCAGGTTGCTCGCATCTTGGCCAACTAATTGGAGGCTGGACATCCGCCTATTATGCGTATTCCAATATACCTATATATATATATATATATATCTTCTATATATGCAATATAAATTTATCTGTTTAATTTATTGTTGTGTGGATTTCTTCTCTAATTAAGCAGCCAAGTAGAAGTACAGTGGACATTCAATACAGTGGTCTAATGATATCCAAATGTTCACATTTTGCACTAAAATTTAATTAATATTTGTTTTGCTTTCGAATGAATGTATGTATAGTAAACATTCACTAAAGTGAACTATAAAAATAAAGTCAAATATAAAAATATAATTTTATTTTTTGATTGATTTTAAATTTTTTTATAAGCCGTACTCAATCTTTTTATACCACTGTTAGTACAGTACATATTCACTAAAGTGTGCAATGCCTTAACTATTTCCGTCACTATTTTAAATGTTGCATCTTTTCTTTAATAATGATAAATATTAAATAATAAATAAATGTAATATAAAAATACGATTTTGGATTTTTCTAGCAGAAATTTCGAAATTTATATATGTATATATATACATAATAATACTATGTCTCAGAATCAGTTGAGCTGTTGCGTTAGCTTTATTTGACTGAGAATTTAAGCAGCACAAGTACAGTGGGCACTCGATACAGTGCTGTTAAAAAAATCATCCTAATCTCAAATTAATTTTTATTTTAGTTCTTGATTATTTTGAAATTGGTTATACGCAAACTGAGTACCTACTGTAAGTACAGTACATATTCATTATAGTGAGCCAGAAAATAGCTTAACTCCAACTCCAATTTAAGTTAATTAATATCGATTGCGGTTAGTTTCACCAATTCTTGGACTAAAGTTATGTAGTACTTTTTATAAAAACTTATTAAAAATTTGTCTAAAATTAAGTATATTTTCAATAATTATATGAAGGAGTTTTCTAAAATTCCTTAGCCTTATTATAATGCCAATGATTGACAATCAAGCACATCTTTTAGATATTAATTATTTGCATAGCTCTACTTAAGATACTCGTCCATTTTTCCAGTGTATTTATGTTTCGCATTCAGTTGATTTTCCATTCCCGACTTATTATTCTGTTGTTTGTTTATTTTTCGCGCCCATTCAAAATGCACAATAGACTTTTTAAGTCACACATATATATGCTATATATATATACATATGTGGGAGCCTGCTTCTTCTTCTATATAGAAGAACGCTTCGTTCGCCTTTGGAGCGTCTCGCCAATTGTGCAAATCGCACGCTTATCGCACAAAGCAAAACCAACCTAAAAATAATAATATATAGAAGAAAGCCAAAGACAAAGTCAAAAACCGACAGAAATAAAACAAAAAAAAGAACCTCATCGGTAAAAATGACAGGTATTTGTTTATCGCAACGATAAACCACAAAAAAAAACAACAAAAAACCAGCCACAAAAAACGCAAATCTTTTGAGCGCGCTTCATCAGTCAAACGAATTTGCCGTCGTCGTCGTTTATCGGGACGGCCAAAAGTAATTGGTAATTAGAAAATGTTGCGGCCAAAACACTGGCAGTGCGCCCTCGACTGGCCAAAGTCCTAGACGATCCCCCTACACCCTCCCCCGTCACGCGGCTCGAGCGGCACAAAGAATTTTTCTGGCGAAAGTCTTATCGCGCTACGTGCGGAAGCTGTGAGTTCAGATAAAAAGCATTATATATATATACAAACATATAAATCATTTAAATGCTATTTCTATATATTTATGGTGTTTTTAAGCTAACTGTGAAATCTAATATTAGTATACAGTGAGTGTGTGTGGTGTGTGTGTGCGAATGCTGCTTCCTTAGGTAATTGTGACTGTGGCACGCTGGAACAGCTCCAATGTGAGTGCGGCAAAGAATGCGGGAAATGAGTTATTCGCTGCCAGCTGCTGATCGATGGCCGGTTTGAGGGTCTGCGAATACGGCGACTCCAACAGGGCCAAACAGTTGGACTCGTTCACACTGATCGATAGATAGTCATCGGGACTCTCCGCATACATGCTGGAAATCCTGTTTAAATATAGACACAAAATACGCAATTAGTTCTGGTGACTTACACAAAAAATAGTTAAATATATAACGAGAATATATACTAATATATGTATATATATAAATAATGTGCACACTTGGATATTAAAGTTCGCAGAATTGTGAAGTGAACAGCAAAATTAAAACATTCTCGAAATGATCATTCAATCTACGAATTATACAGTTTAATTGGATTTTGACATATTTAAAGTGCTTGAAAGAGTTGCTGAAACTGTTATAAATTCTGAGCTGCATACAGATAAGTCAAGTATAACAGTTTCCAACAATGGGAACAATAATAATTTTAAATAATATATAAAAAACTTTCGGTGCCTTCAAAGCGATCTATGGAAATCTGCATTCCTCAATTAAAAATCCACTTTTCAATCCATTTTTTCACAAGCGATTATCTATATATATATAGTCTTAAATACGCACCGATAATGACTGTTGGGGCCGACCCGATCGATCCTATAGCCGAGCAGCATATAGCAGACATCGCGAAACTCCTTGCTGGCCGCCTTGAAGCAATCCTTCATCTTCTTCATTTTGCCATTGGCCGATTCCAGCTCGGCGCGCAGCTGATTGAACTCCTTGAAGTTCATGGTCATGCCACCGCCGGCGCCACCCGAGCTGCTTGTCTCATTGAAACGTGACTGCGTCTGCTCGTTGCTGTCCTCCTCCAATTTCCGATTGCGACGCTTCAATCGCTCAATCTGTAAAACGAACTCAACTCAATTGCAAATCTTCTTACTTAAGGGATTTATTCATTTTGCTCACCTCCGCTTGGAGTTTCTCGACAATGTTCTTGGTGGCCTCGTATGCATCGGCCGCTGGATTCTCAGTGAGATGCAGCACCTTGTAGTTGCCCATGTTGAAGTCGCCGCGCAGACAACGATGCTCCAGCTCCAACTCTAGCTCATCCTTGCGCCGTCGCAAACGCTCGTTCTCCATGCGCAGCGTGTCCAGCTCCTTTTTAACGCTCTCGTAGCCAAACTCACCGGGCGTCGGATCGCTGAGCGATTCATGTTGTCGCATGGCTTGCATCTCACGCTCCAGAGTGGAGCACATCTCCTTGTAGCCGGTAAGGGTGCGCTCGAGCACCTCGACACGATAGCGTATCTGCGCATCGTTCGTCATGTCCGCCGTGTGCGTTGAGTTGGTGAGATCCTTGTCAAAGTTCTCCAGTAGCTGCTTGTAGAAATCACGCTCCTTGCAGACAATCATCAGCTTGCGTTGCAAACGCTCCCGCAGACTCTTGTGGCGCTTTAGCACGATGTTCATGTCTTCAAAGTTCTTTAGATAAACGGCACACTTTTGCTCCAGCTCGCGCAGCTTCGACTGCATCTGTTTGGCCTCCGATTCCGAGTGGCCTTTTTCGGCGGCGCGAATTATGTCCGCCTGGAGCAGTTGCTCGATGCGTGTGCGCAGCGCCATGGGGCTGACCAGCGTATTGGCCAGGCAATGATCCTGGGCGACTTTCACCCACTCCTTGAGCTCTTGCTCCACATACGTCAGCTTCACCTGCAACGCTGCCGCCTCGGCACGCGCGCCCTCCTCTCGATCCAGCCGCGTCTTGTAGTCGTGCACCTGCTCCTCGAGCAACAGTTTCTCCCCAATCAGCGTGTTGAGGCGCTTGTTGCGTGCACGCAGCCGATCCACCTCCGCCTGCAGATCGGGCACGCTGAGCAGACGGGCCTGCGACGCTTTGGTTACCTCCTTCCAGTCGGCATAGGATTCCATCTCATATTCCAGCTCCTTAATGCGCGCATTTGCCGTGCTCAAACTCTGCTCCTGCAACTGATAGTCCGCGTGGAGTTGTTCGTATTTGGCGGCACTCGCCTTGTACTCATCGTGACGCACACGTATGCGTTCCAGTTCGCTTTGGGTGGCCTGCAATTCGAGCTCGGCACGTTCGCTGATCCGCTTGTATTCACCCAGCTCGTTGCTGATGCAATGCTGCACTTGGCGTGCATCCTCCTCGCGCTGCAGTTTCTCCTGATCCGCACGTATCAGCGCCGTCTCGTATTTGGTGCGCTGCTGGGCGAGCTCAGCACAGGCAGCATTCGCCTCCTGCCGGGCGGTATGTTCCCGCATGTGCAGCACCCTCAGCTGCTGCTCCATCTCTAGCAGGCGGGCACTTGTATAATCGCATTGCCTTTTCAACGCCTCCGCTTTACTCTCGGCCAGCTCGAGCTGAGCACGTTGCTCCTTCGTCTGCTGACCGAGTTGCTCCTGCAGCTGCGAAATTATCGCATTTGTCTCAATTAATTCGGCGCGTAATTTGCGTGTCTGCCAAGGACCCATTGGATCGTTGAACGAGTTATTCTGCGATGTGTTGCTCAAATTCAAGCTGACATTTTGCGAACTATTGTCCAGGCTGCTGTCGATGCGTCGCTTCTTAGGCACTGTTCGGTGTACAATTTTAGTTTGTAAGTTTTAGTTTTCGCTTGCAAATTTGTATTCTTCTTCTTCTTATTTGGCTTACCCCTGACGGATTCTTCAGTAAAGGACATGGAGAGCCGGTCGAAGCTGAGCTTCTTTGGCGCCGAGTGTGTTATGCTATCGTTGAAGCGCTCCATTATGTTGTCCAAGCTGCTACGTATGTCATCCATTTTACTTTTTTTTAACAATATTTCTTTTGCGTCTGTAAATATTCCTCTCACAATTTGTAAAGACCGACAGAACTAGTGATGGTAGGCCGACGAGTATTCGATAAGCCATAGAGATGGGCCAATGTAATCGGAATTGCAAACAGTGTTGGAAAGCGACCTTACTTGTCAGAGTGGCAACACAGCTAGTACATGTGGCGGCAACTTTAAACAAAAAAAAACCCATTACTATGTTTGATATCAACTTTGATATATTATTTGACATACTTGTGAACTGCCATTATAAAAGCAGGGCAACATTAATTTTGGACAAATCCTTTGCTAAACGCAGCAATTTAATCATTCTAAATAAGCGTGCAGCAAAAATAAAGTAATAAAATTTCGCGCTTATGATTTATTTGACTTGGGCGTGTGTGTGTATGCGCTTGTGTGTGTGTGTGTGTTCCTCTGTTAACCCATGAAAAACGAGCGCATTAACTTTTATGATATTGTTAGGGCCTGTCATCAACTTTGGTCGAAAGCACACACACTCATTGCTCCTGCTCCTTCTCCCTCCCTCGCACACTCGCTATCTCCCTCTGTCTCTCTCCACCTTACGCATGGACGACAAGCAAGTGGCAAAAGTTCAAACTGAAACAATAACACTTTCCATAAACAAAAAACCCACACACACATGCACATATGGAAGTGTGTATGTATGAATTGCCTCAAATCGGCGACACGCTTCTCCTTTACAGTTACCTACGCCTACACCAAAAAAAAAACAAAAATTATTCCATATTGAAACTTGCAAAAAAGAGAAAACCCAAATTGACCTGTGGCAACGCAACAGCGAACGAAGTGTAAACAGAACAAAAGTTGTGGCGCACATTGAATAAATATGTTTGTGGCTTCATTTTGCTTCCCAGCAATTCAGTGCGCAGTTTATGTGCCGTGTAAGTGTGTGTGGTGCGTGGTCTTAACTTTTTTTTGCCCGTTGAGCACTTTATCAGAGCTTAGCACCTGACAATTTGCCATGAAAGATGCGGCCTTTTTTCTCTTTTTTTTCTTCACTCTCTCTTTTAACATACTCACAGGAAATAAACACTCGCTCTTTTCTATGTATGTGTGTGTATGTTTTGTAATCAAAGTGGTTTTTATTCTCGACATTTGCTTTGTTTTTTTTTTCATTGTCAGCTGCTGCTGCGATGCGTGTGTCCATTGTGTGGAGTGTACTTGAAAGTCACCGCTGCAGCTTAGTGCTTGCCACACGGTAATTAAATTAAAGCCGATTAGGTGTCACTCTCTATATCCGTCTCTCACCCTCTCTGTAGCAAACTTGTATTAAGTGCGCTTCTTGTTGCCGTCGGCATTTCGCACTTTTGATTATTTACAATATTTGTGCTATATTAATATGAAGAAGTGTCTCTCTGCAACCACACACTCTGTTAGCTAATCATTATGTCAATATTATGTTAAATTGTGTCACAAAGCTATTTCTTGTGCTCATGCTAATTAACATATCAGTTGAGCTGTAAGCAAAGCGTAGCTGCAGCGTCATTTAGTATGCTCTGCAATGTATGAGTTGTGTTTAACATTTGCATTAACATTTCACTTTAGTCTTTAAAAATATGTATAAACATTTTAATCGTATATTCAACAATTGGTAATTGAGCATAAGAATATGCCCGCCACGAGTCAACCCATTTGCCACACTCTATTTGCATGTGGCAGTTGAGGTTTTTTCCGCATAAATTGCACTTATTAACGCCACATTGCTCCAGTGCCCCCTTAAAATACAAGCATGTGCGCGCACACACACACACATATGCATGTCAGCATATATGTATACAAGAACACGCATTGCCATGCAACAGGCGTTCGTGATTTGAGTTTATTCTTTGATGGGGTTTGTGGTTCGCTTCGTAGAATTTCCGCTGACTCACAAATCTGCATAAAATTTGATGGCAACTTCAAGTTTATGGAATTTTCATGAGCAACGCCGCGAAAAATCCTCAACACACACACACACACACATAGGCTTCTAGCTGTCTGTTTGGCTGGCAGCCATTTCATTTCTGTTGCTGTTGCAGTTCGCTTTAGTCGCAGCACACGCAGCACTTCAACATCAACTTCTTCTTCTTCAAGTAGCGGTAAGTGAGCGCAGATTTTTGTGTGAGTTTTTCCATAAGCATAATAAGAAAATGTATCAAAACTAATCCAAAGACTTTAATTTTTATTATTTAAAAAAAGTCTATAACATTAATTTGATTTAAATGTGAGATTGCTTGATTAATCGTGCTTGTTCGTGTCACGCCAAATACACGCAGAGTGACCAGCTCTATTTGGTTGACTGATGATGGTCAACAGCAGTTGACATCATGATTAATTTCCATTCTTATGGCACTGCTGCACTGCATCCATGTGTAGATAGTGAATCAGTTATGGCGCCCAACTTAAATTCTCATCATAAGCTAAGGCACTCTCACACACACATACACACTTCTGCTCTCTCTGTCTCACGCAAGGGCATTTCAAATGCACCTGTTAACCATTCGGAAAATTTATGACTTCCTTGTTTGCCGCGAGGCACGGAACTAGTGCCACAGGCATCCTCTATTGCCACACATCCTTGTCCGTTGCCATTGTCTGCAGCTTGCGTTGCATTTGGCTTTTGTTTTTGTTCAGAACTGTAAAACGATAGCCGCCGAGGCAAAAAGAGGAAGCGGCATTTTAGATGCACGCGTGCCAGAAGTGTTAAGCTGCCAAGTACAAGGACACTCATATATACATACTGTATGTGTGTGTGTGTGTGCATGTGTGTGCAAGCAATAAATAAAATCAACAATGGCTAATTGTAAGCACAGCATTTTACACAAGCAAAACAAACACACAAAGTCACACGTAGATAAAGCGCATTATGCATTAGACAAGTTTCCGAGTGGCTCTTTGACCTATTGACTACAAGCTGTAAGCACGACTAGTGCGTACCCTGTGCTCTGTTTGGCTTGTTCCGCTTCCAGGCGTTTCACTTAAGCAAGTGTATTACACATTTTGCTGATAGTTATTACTTAAAAGCGTATTTTTAAAGCTATTTTGCTATTTAATACACCCTTTAAGACATCTTTACATCATTACGGGGCATAGAATAAAGGAATCTGGCTTTTGCTTTTGCTTTTAAGCTAGCGGCAAGAATTTTGCTACTAGGCTGAAGAGTGAGCCAGTGTGGTGAGTTTCTTTGCGAGAGAGAAACGCGTGCTGCGCTCTCACTGGGCACACTTTCAATACAAGTTACTATTGCCGGCCCCGGCAGGTGCTGCTGCTGCTAAAACTCAGTGCATGCCAACAGGCGCCAAGTTAAAACTCACCACCTTAAGAGAGCGTCAAGCACACATATCGATAGACAGTGCATGAAATCATCGTTTGAAACGGTACATGGCTGATTGTTTTGGCGGTTGCTTGTAAAGAGGGTTTCCCAAGTAGTTTTTGACAATATCCTTAAATAAATGATGTATTCTAATAACAGACATGAGTGAGATTTTAAACGTAAAGAATACTAATAAGAAACAAGCATAACAACCAATTATTTCACACATTCTTTCAATAATTGTTTTTGAAAACGATGTCTATCGATTCGTGTTTATGGTCGATTTTTTGTATGTTAAAATCTAAGTTGAGTAAGGATTTACTTTGATACTCTGCGCGCTCTTCCATGAATTTGTAATTGAAATGGCCGCGACGCGACGGCGTGCTTGCAGTGCGTAGGCGGTTGTCGTAGACTGACGTCGTGGCCATAGCACGTGCTACGAGTGCGGCGCGTGCAACGGTGCCACCATCCACCACCATCACCTCCAACAGCAGGCAGCAGCAGCAGCATTAACAACAACAAAACAGACAAACGACCGCAGCAGCAGAAGGAGCAGCTGAAACCTGAAGTAACAACAGAAACAACAACAAAAACACACATAGCAAGAAGAATGATAAGCAAAGCGAATGAGAAAAATAAGATGGCACTTAAATAGAGAGAGTATACAGAATATGGAAATGAAACGGCACAAATTTGATTTGCGTTTTTAAATGAAACAATTATCGAAAAGCATTTCGGCCAATGCAAAAACTTGAATACAATACAAATTTGAGATAACACTTTTTTAACCGCAAATGTGAGAGTATTAAAAATGTGTGTGTGACAATAAAATTAGTTTAAGGAACCAAACAAATTTGCACCTTGTTATATGCACCTGGCTAAAACTAAGACAATAAATGACTTTTTCTCAACGTTGACAATAAGCAAAAGCAGCGACAATAACTTAATAATATTAAGTGCGAAATCAAAGTTAATCTTATTTATATATAAATAACTATATATATATATAGATTTATATATATGCAGACATTTTCGGTAAAGCCAAACAAAGTTGTGGGAAAAAAGAAGCGTAAATGCCATTTACGCAAATAATACTAAACAAAGAATAAAGAATAACAAACGGAGGCAGCAACAACAGCAAACGCTAGCCGAAGAAGCCCACACAACGCAAACAGGATACTTAAAATATCAAACCAAATACATACACACAACCACACTCGCACACACACACACACACGCAGCAGCTAAACAAACGTGTACGTGTGTCAACTAAAAATATATTGTACGCTTCATACTTTTTGGAGTATGCCCCTTTGTGGCGTTGTTGTTGCTGGGTCTGCTGCTTGGATCGTGAGCAAGGCCCGAAATATATATATATATATATATATATACAACAACAACCAATATTGTGTATTTGGAGAAGAGGCGCGATAGACATAAAGCAAACAGACGTTGCCTCTGTAAGATGCTTCAAAATGCTTTAACTGAACAGAGATTGATGCTGCCAGTCAACAAAACCCAAGAAACAAGAACAACAACAACAACAACAACTAACGACAACCGCCGAGCGCCTTTCAAACAGCAATTGAGATATGTAAGTAACACAAAAAAAATTACATAAATATATAACAACAAGTAAAAGGGGAAAAAGAGACATGTTCCATAGGCAACAAAAACAACAACAACAGAGTAATTCACACTTTTTCTATATAGCATACTTATTTTGGGCGTAGCGAAACTACAATTCAGTTTGTACTACTCTTTTGCAATATTTATTTGCAGTCGATTTGATGACAAGAAAAATGGCTTCCGAGCATGACAAAAATTTGTAGAGCCTACTTTTGTGGGCTGCCAAAAACAGCGTCCCATCCGCATGTGGCAAAAGTAATGTAGAAATATGACTTGTCGCTTTGTTGTATATAATATTAATAGTTTCAGCCTGGCATATGCTTTAATGCGTATACATTTTGAAAATATGTGCAGATTAAACAATTTTTAATTAAACTTTGCTTTTTTCTCGAAAACACGTTCCAAAACTTTGAACAAGTGGTTTGCTTACGTTTATAATGTTTAAACTTTTTTAAACAACGGTTGATAAATCTCTAACATAGCATACTTATGAGGGCTGTAATTTTTCACGGAAAGTAATTTGGAATTTATGGGTATGTTTTTTTTTAACCATGCCTGTTAAAAAGAGTTATTCAACGAAGAAAAAGGGCCGGAAATAAAAATGGTTCTCGAGCGAAAAAGCCTTATGCATATTTTTACAGCATTTAAGTGTGAAATGATGTGTTGGCGCATTATTTGACTTAGGAGCGGAAGAAATGCTAAGCCTATCAAATACACACGCACACACACACATACACAGACACAGAGACCGAGAGGGCCAGAGAAAGACAACACAAAATCTGTAAGCCCTGACGTGGAGTTGAAGTGGCAAACAAACAGGGCAGATACACACACAGACGCAAATTCAAATACAAGTATAAAAACAAATACACACACCGCTGTGCGTTGTGTGTGTGTGTGTATTCGTGTGACTTACAAGGAAAAACACTTATACGCCACGTTGAACGTTGAAACGGTCGCAACTTTTATCAACTTGCGCTGGCTGCTCGGACGCCGTAAACTCAATTTGGCATTTAGGCTGCCAGCCAGCGTCAGCGCAGACAGTCAAAAGCACAACAAATACACACACTGACACACACACACACACCCACAGCCACGCAGCTACATAATATGCCCAAGACGAAAATCGATTGTGTGATGCTGTAGCAAAAACAAAAAAACTGCCATAAAGACTCCCATTGCCCGCTGCTACACTTTTTGTGTATTTCAGCAATCAGGCAACAACAACGTATTTATAAGCCGATTTCTGCATTTTCCACACACACCCACACACACATACACAACCCCTTCATGTCTACACACACAAACACACACAGAGCTTATCAGAGCAAACCATGCATTTAAGTCTGGTCTTTTCATGAAATTTGCATAGTTTAAACAACTAATTGCTCTGAAATTATGTTTATATTTATTTCTCTTTTTTTCTTTTCATTGCCTCATTTCTTTTCTAATGCAAAATCAATTAAGTGTGTCTGCCTTGCGCCAGACACCAATGCCCAGAATCTCAAGTACAAAGTGCATGAACTGCGGCATATTTGATTCCAATGAACCCTTTTTAGGCATAAGTTTGCCTTTTGGGTGTGAAATATATTAAACTGACTTACACATTTGGCGAGGGAATTATGTAAAAAGTATTTAAAGTAAACTAATTGAATTAATACGTGACTTTAGTTGTGATTCAATCAAATCTAAGCAGATTTAATATACACATTAGATTTCAACGTATTATAACAGCAGGCTGTTGAAGGTTTTAATTGAAAGAAGCACAGTTTTGATGTTTGTTTGATGCAAATGAATATTGTACGCATCTCATTAGTAACTAGGGTAGAGCGTTGCTTAGCAATCTTGGATTTAATTCAGTTTTCAAATGCTTTTAATACGATTTTAATGAATCTTCAAACCCAAGGGCAACTGGCAAAAAGACGGTCGCTTTGTGTGCACCACAGCGGTAAGACAGAGCATAGAACCCAAGCTAACTAAATGAAAAGAAAGACACACAATGGCTTGAACAAGACAATTTAATGTTAGTAAGTTGCTGCCTGCTGCCACATTTTCAGTCTACTGCAGCCGCATTAAAATGTAGCTGGCTTTCGGCTCGCAGACTGCAGCACAATGAGTAAAAATGTCCTTGACACAACTTGGCCAGCTAAGAGCTCATAAGCTCAGACACAATGAAAATACATATATATATATATATATATATATATTTGTGTATATAAAGAAGGCTGCATTGAAATGCTATTGGCAATTGTGCAAATTGAAATCTAATTAAAATCTGAGGTGCAATTGAAATGCGCGCCAGCTCAAAATTTATGGTCCAACTTGGCAGCAAATAAATTACGCTGCTGTCTGCGACCCAGACAGTGGGACAAACGGACGGAATAGGAGGAATGTTACGAGGACTGCGCACAAGTGGCAAAAGCGTTCAAGTACAAAAATCAATTTCCGTTAAAACAGTAGTTGCTGCAAAGGGAATGGGCGGGCTAATAACACAAACTGAATGAAATTGAAATGTGGCAAAGTGAAATACAGGCGCTTAATGGTTAGCTGCATGTCTGTGCGACTAACTGATAAATGTAACTGAGTAACCAGTAACCAGTAACCAGTCCCGGCTGCCATGCGACCAAACAATGGACTCACTCGAACTCACCAGCTCACTGACTCCCTGACGGACTGTCAAACCGACTGTCAACGGGTCAGCGCACACGCCTCGTGTAGAAGTATCTCTGTTGGGATATTCAGACCTTCAACTCGTACACAGTGGAATAAAGCGCAGCCTAGAAAATATATCAAAGCTTATAAAGTACACTTTTCGAGTGTAGAAAAGTTGAGTAAACAATTTGAAAAATATCATATTTGAGAAATACTTTCGGCGTTCATATTTATTTAACACCTTTCCAACTCTTTAAAAGTTCATACTGCTTACAATTAAAAGACCACGAAAGTTGGAAATATTATTAAAGTCGTGCACAAATTTTAAAGTTGACAAAGTAGATTATTTGAAACTCGAAAAGTTGAGTTAACAATTCGATAACTATCCAATTATTCCTATTTATTAACTATACTTTGACACTTTCCAATTAATTTGTACATTTTATTAAAGTCAAGAAGAAGTAGAAAAGTCGGAAAAGTTGGGTACGCAATTCAAAAAATATCATATTTGCGTAATACTTGGTATTTTTATATCTTTCCAAATTTTTCTAAGATTTTTATATATTAAAACCGTAAACATAAAATAGAGCGAAAGTTGGAAATATTATGAAAATCTAGGAACAATTTTGAAAAGTAAAAAGTTGATTTTTTGACAGTTCAAAAATGTAATTAAATATAAAATATGAAAATATCAAGATATTATTGAAGTCGATCTTGAAGTTGGATAGCCCTGGTTTTTTATATACAAGAAAAAATCCTTATTTTTGATAAATGCATATGTATAGCTATAATTTTCTCAGTGTATGTGAGCAGCACGCGACTTGCCTAGAGCTACATCTATCAGCACATTTCGACATCCTGTCTTGTTTTCTGCTCCTATCGCTTCACACACACACATACACTCGCACGCGCTCACACACACACACACACAAAGCTAGATTCATTGCTCGTTCAGGCATCATAAACCGCTGCCACGTGCGGCACACAAACGAGCCTCGACAATGTCAGAAACAAAGCATCAGCTTCAGCTTCAGCATTAGCATCAACATCAGTTGCGTTCGTCGTCCGTCATTCAGTCATTCAGTCATGTAGTCTGTTAGTCATTGCCGCCTTGACTAATGAAATGCCATCGCTGTCATTGTGAACATCTTTTGCCTGTCCTGCTCCTCGTTCTGCTGATCAAAATGTAAACTAAGCACGACAAGATAGCTCCACGCGAAATGACGAGAATTAAAATGTTGTTGACTGTTGACAGTAACTACGCATTGCCCCATGTGCAGCCCAGCAAATTGGCTACTAAATCAACAAGCGAAGGATACCTAGCTAAATTTATAAAAGCAGAAATCAACTTGTCGCGTTACAAATTAAAGCCCATCAAATACAATTTAATTTTCAAGTTAATAGGCTCAGCAAAAAATTGCTTGAAATTGCTTTGCTAATTCCGTAACAGGAAAATTACCCAGAAAATTAGAAAAGTTTTTTTTGTACAATAATAATAATAAATAAAATAAACATACGAAAAATTTACTACAATTATATCGGCTTTTTTGCTATTATTTAAAATAAATTAAGAAAAGAAAAAAAAATACATTTTTTTTCTGAGTGAAGCGATTTTTTTTTTGAAACGGTTTTTTTTGCTTGTTTACTCTCGTTTTTTAATAGGAAACTAAGTGGCCACTACAGTGGCCTGTAGCAATAGGGCTTCTGTGTACAGTCTTAAGCAAAAGTTGTGTAACAACAAAAACAGTTCAAGTTGAGAGTTTTCTACTTGACTTAATTAAAAAACGTAATCAACAATTGAGTTCAAGATTGGAATAACAGTGCTCGAAATGAGAGATAAATATAGACTTATCAATGATGGGTATCAGCGATTTTATTTTTATATATCTGCTGCAAATGGTAGCTTAAGCTTTTCCCTCCTGCCTCTCGCTATGCCATTATCTATTTTTGGCCATATTCAAGGTTATGAACATTTGGGCTTATCAAGCTGATTTGGATTGAGCCAAAGCATTGATGTCCTAATCCGCACTAACATTTTGTGGCAATTGTTTATGGTCTGAAACTTGCTCTCTAAACTTGCCATCAAAGGCTCAAGACTATCAACAAACACACGCAAAACACACCCACACACACACACATATGTAGACACATAACTAGGACATGACAATGCAAAAATCCTGGCGGACTTGAACAACGGCCACTATTTACCCCCAAGTGGAAGAAGTACAATTCGCATGCGGATAAAGTTGCCCAAATATCATCCTAGGCATCCCTTGAAAAGTACACTGCAATCAAAAACCATGAATTCTGTGCAAAAGTAATTGCGTGACTAGAAGTCAAATTATAATAATCTGAAGATCAGTTTAAAATTTAATTGAAAAGCCTTGTTTTCAAAATGAATATTCAAATGTTGACTTCGTTATTCGACATAAAGATTTTTACTCAGGACTCAGATTTCATGTTGTTATCAGTCACTTTTTAGGGAGTTTAACCATTGCAAACTACCATCAACAAAAATGTGGAATGAATTGTAATTTAAGCATTAAAAACGATTTATAAATAAATACCTACAAATAATCGTACTTAAAGCTTACTTAATAGTCATATAATACTTCCACGAACATACTTTTCATTTGGCACTTAAATAAAACAATAATTTCATATTCAAATCAATTACTTTTTACTGGTTTCAAACAATATGTACTTGTCTCAATTAATGTCTGGAATGAATCGCACTTGAAGCTGTTTAAGACTAACTTTTTGTTTGGTACTAAATGAAAATTCTGAAATCATATTTTTTAAGAACCATTTCGAAAACAGTGTAACAAGGAACTTACATTTATCGTAGTCGCTATTTTTGTCTGTGTACAAACAGTGTGGCAATTCAGTAACGCCCAATTGCCGCCCATTTGTGTGAACAATTTTCTGCATTTCACTCGTGTGCAAATCAAACATGACAGCTGAGTGGCAGCCAAACATTGGCAGTATGGGAAGCAGGACCAGGACCAGGACCACGACCAGGACTAGAACCAGCACCAGAGACTAGGGACAGACCATTTAACGGCATTCAATTTCATAAGTTGACACACACACACACAGACATACATCTCTGTTAGCGATTGCAGTTGACGGAAATGAGACAAAATGAAAGTGCGGCCCAAACATAAAAAAAAGTTGTGTGTTGTTGGCTTAAACTGGTGACTGGTGGCTGTTATTGATGATGATGATGATGATGATCACGATGATGGTGATGACAATGACGATGATTGTCACTCATTGACACGCCTATTGACTGTAAAATGAAAATGAAAACAAGTTGAATTGCTGCGAATTGTGAGTAGTGTATGCGCATATTTAGATACCCTTTATTATTTTGAAACCCTTTGGATTTCATGGCAATCATTTTCTTGTGGATAATTACATCCTTTATTTAAATGAATATTATTTGATGAGCAACTTTAGCCCCAACCTAATCTACCCAATTTCAGCTGTGCTACTCAGAGGGTATAATCAAATCATCCAACGGATGTAGGCAACATTGAATTTAGTATACAATACATGTTATAGTGGCCAGCTGCAGGTGTCACCCACTCCTACAAAAACCAACATAATACCATTCCAGACACACACACACACATACACACACAGTCACATACAGACACGTATAATATTTTTTACAATTTTTAACAATTTGCCTGAGATTTGAAAGCAAGCCGAGTTCAGCATAGTTAAATTTTCATTGCCGACGTTTGTGGCACACGCACAAAGTATAAAATGAGGTGGTGACTGGGGGAGAGCGGCAAAGAAAGGCACTCACACAAGCACAATTGTATAATACACATACGTATATACATATATGTACATACACATTCGCAAAAAAATACTGTAGAATATTTCTAAAAAAATTTAAATGCAAATTTTTGGTTCTAAAGTTAAGAAAAGAGTTATCAAATGAAATGCAAATTTTTAATAACAATTTAAATTACATAAGGTCCTGAAAATTAGATATATGTTTTCTCAATTTAATAAAATATACTTAGATATGAAGAATAGAAAAAGCCTGGCTTTGAGAAGGGCACAAGCTTACACACACTTTCTGAATAATTGGATGAGTTACCAATGGCGCCAAAAGAATGGCGATTTTCTTTTTTTGCTGAGTGTATGTATAACAGACAATCAGGCTTACGCTTAAGGGTTGGGGGCTTAGGGGCGACACAATCACACAATCACATTATGTCGCACACCAGCGGAATCCTGATTGCACAATTGCTTACAATGGAATCTAAGGCATTGTTGTTCAGTTTCCCCAATATTTTGTTTGTTAATTGCATGGGGGTACCCATTGTGGGTGTGCCGGTGGGTGTGGGTGTGTGTGTGTGTGTTTGTGTGTGCTTGTGTGTGTCTATCTTTTGGTTACGTAAAACTCTAGCAACATTGGTATATGTAGCAGTATCTATATCTGCAGCTGCTCGTAAGCATAATTTCTACACTTCTAAGTGCATTTCCACTCTTCACTGTTGCTGATAGTTTGAGTTGAACTTACTCTTTGGTGTTCCCCTCGCAAGTGCGCAATTGTTGTCAGAGTTTTCACTGAAAGCACAAGTTCCTGGAATTGTTTACCACTGAAGTCCTTTCAACTGAAAGTCAACAAATGCAGCAGCAGCAAAAGATTAACTACCCTCGCCATAGAAACGTACATTTTTCCCGGGAAACTCACAAATCGTAAAATGCTGAACTGAGAGGCTTACATATAAATTCTTGGTAATGAAAGCAGTTGTGCTTAAAAGATTAAATATTAGTTTCTATCTCGCTCTCTCTCTCTCTCTTTCTCTCTCTCTCTCTCTGACATATCTCGCACTTTTAGAATTTCTCACTTGAACTCTCACTCACCGGATTTCTCCATGCCCTCTCCCTAAAAAATGCATATTTATGTAATATTAAAATATTCCAGAAAGTGTTTTCTGCCTGATATTTGAATATATAATATTTGTATCCATTAGAAGGATACGAATTTTGGGGCTACAGTGGCGGTATCCTTCGGCTCTAGAAATCTGAAAAGAGCACATCTTGCACAAAGTGTAAGCTAGAGTCATCAAATTTGAAAGCTTTATTGCTTTTAAAAATGCGGAAATAAAATGTTCCCCCCCCAACAACGATAAAAACGGTTGTTTTCCCTCTAATCCTGGCGGCAGCGTCCAATCCCACAATTTCTGATTGCAATTTACCTGTCGCCTGTTTTGTTGCACAAACTAATTAGATGCGCAGACATAATTTATGGGCAAAAGAAATTAGAAAAAAAATTAGAATATCTAACTAACAGCGGGTCATAAATTTCAATTTTGCTAGGTCTCAGAGGTAAGCACTTGAAAAGCAAATAAAAACTGCGTGCAAAATAAGAAGAAGAAAAAAAATGTTGAGCTTGAAATTTTTCGCATAACTGCACTCACATTGGGGCACACTCACGACACTCGCAACACTCACGACACTCACAACACTGGAGACTGCGACTGGCACTCGTACACGTTGTTCAAATTTTTCATGATTCTCTTTTTCTCTCTCTCTCTCTCTCTCTCTCTTTCTATCTGTCTATCTTCCTCTCACTTTCTACTTATACATATATACATATATATTTTTTGTGATTTATTCGTTTCTGTTTGTCTGCCTTGGCCAGCGCCGTGTCCACGTGTACGCCCATTTTGAGATGAAGGGATGGAGGGATGGAGGGGCGTACAAAGGGGCTGACAGGCAAACAGGCGTAGCTGAGTGTAATGAAATTCCAAGAAACTCGGACCACAAGCATCTATAAGGAAAAAAAATGAATAAAACACACACACACACATACTTACATAACTTGAATTTGCACGGTGATCCTGCATGCATGAAAGGAGTGAGGTTAGGTTTGTTTTTTTTTTTTGTTTTGTTTGAGCTGAGAAACCCATATGGCTAACATTATTAGGACACACGTCCGCTGAAGTTGCACCCATGTCAGGCCGTGATTGCTGATGCTGATGCTGTGGCCTTGGCCCCCAGGCCTTGTTCAGCTGGCCCGGCAACGGTCCAACTAGAGCTGCTAGCAGGATGCTGCCAAGACAAATTAAGCAATAGCCCCAAGCAATTTGAAAGGGCATTTTCGTAATTGGCTCAACTCTGCCCGCCTTGCATAACTCGCACACAATAAAAAATGAAAATAAATAATAATAAAATCTCATGTGTCGGCATTTTAATGATGCGGCGTCTGTTTAGCTCGACATTGCATTTTGGGTTACCCTCGTCCGGCTTATTCGATAATGTTGGATTTGTCAGCTGCGCCTTTTTCGTTATGTTTTGTCCTCTAGACTAAAACTCCATTTCATCTGTATTTATGTAAGATTCCTCTTATTTTAGCTTTGTTAATCTACCAATTAAGGTTCCCTAACGAAGCAATATCCATGGGGATACTCACCGGTATCTTAACAGGACGCTGTAGACAGCTGGCTGAACTTGGTACAATCAGTAGAGGAATCTGCCAATTTTGTGACCAAGAAGTGAAATCATCAAAGCACTCATAGCCACATATATCGTAGGCAAGAGAGCAAAAAAGTTTAGATAAAAATCGCTAAAATTTAACGATTTTTTTGTTATTAGAAATAATTTCTAAATATACGAATACAATTTCTAAAAATTAGACCGATTTTTTTCTGTTTTTTAGTATTATATTTCTTAATGTATGTGCAATTCCTTATTCTCAATACTTTTTCTGATTATACCAAGCTATTTTCCCTCACTAGTAATCGTTCTAGTATATATAGGATAATCTAAAGTTTATATTCCCAGTCCTTATTTATATATGCGCTTCCTGTCTCTCTTAAGCAAATGCGAGTTTAAAATGCATGCGAAATTTGCTTGGAATGTGTGTACACACTCAGAGCACACACACACCCTAATTATATTTGCTTGCCACTTGTATGCTTAATGCCAATTCCAAACTCATATGAACCATAAGCTGTTTGTAAGTTGCAGCTGTTCCAACAGTCCAAGAAAAGCAGAGGCTAAATACTTATTTCTTTACTTCTGGACACAATTTGAACTTGCAGTTCTGCTGCTGGGGTCATCGTCCCATTTCTTTGTGTCTCGCATGTGACAAGTGTCAATTTCTCCAAAAACTTCTCTCCAATGCCAAACAAATCGCAAATTACAAATCACACAGAGCGCACAGCCTCACGCACACACTCAGACAAAATACGGATTGTTGCCAAGTTGAGATTGAAAAGGCTTAAATTCTAAGCAAACTTGCTGTCTGATTGCTTTGGCAAACAATATTAAGTATACCTCTAGCTGTACAGCTGTAAATGATTCTGCTGCTGTTTGCCCCCCTTCGGAGCGTCGGCTATTGTGCAAAAATATTTGCACAAAGTTAACGCAGTAAATTACATTCGGGATATGGAAATGGCAAACGGAATTTCAAGTTAATCAGCAAGTTATTTGTGTGCTCCAACAATGAAATGCGGGCCTTTACTCCAAACAGTTGTCCATAAATATTTGCCAATGATAAAATGCTCCAAATGCTTGTCTTTTAAATAGATGAAATAATGTGCATTAAAACAAAATAATAAAGTTTGTTGATTTGCATGAAAAATAATGTCGTAGACTATTAGATATTTTTTGATGGGAATATAACACGAATTTTGATTTTATTTATTAAAGAAAAAGATTATTTAACAATCAGTAAGAAGCGAGTAAGAATAATTTTAAAAAATAATATGAAATTTAGAATTTATTATTGATTTCAAAGTAAACAGTTCGAGTCAAAAAAGAATAACGAAAAATCGATATCCTTAATAAAACGAAACTGTTTAAAATTGAGGGATTATAAAGACATCTTTTTGCATAAAATATTATACAAATTATGTGACTATAAGATGAGTAGAGAATAAGGCAGACTTCGCAGCTTGCAGTTCCAATGCTCCCCAATCATAAGGAAAATAAAGTAAATCCGAAAAGTTGCTTAAAATATGTTTGTTAGCCATTTGCATTTTTCGAATGCTTTAAATGCCTTTTATTGCGTCCATCCTTCATGTATTTAACTTAAAGCTATGATTACTCGTTGCCAAGGTTGCAACAACAACAACCACACTTTTTATGGTAATTATGCTAACGAGTCCATTCGCTGATTTATCGTTCAACAAAGTGCAATGCGTACAGTCCCATTTTCCACAATTAACGTTAAAACTGAATGAATTTAAGCAGTTTAAAAAGTTAAACTGAAATTCCTGAAATTTCAACAAGAAAAAATACACACACACACAGAAAGACAGACAGACACAGGTACATATGCATGGTGCATGGTGTTGTTGTGTGCACTTGTCAAAGTTGATTGAATCCTATTAGTGTCAATTTTCGTCCTTGACACGGTATAGAGCAGCCATGCCTGCTTTTTTCCTAGTTGCACTCTGCACTCGTTTCGTTGTGACTGAGGGGGATTGGAGGGGAGTGGGCAGGTTTTGCTGTCTGCGTCGCTGTGTACATTGTCCTGGACAATGCATTTCACTTTCACCTGTTGCACCTGCCTCGCAATGGCATGGCTTGTGTCATGCTTCACATTGTAGAATGTGTAGACCGGGTAAACTTTGCTCAGTGCTTTAACTGGGGCTTCCAAGGGGCTTTACTTAATGTACGATTGTTCTGCTTTTCTCTGATTCAAGTGCATCACTTTTGCTTTCACTTTCCCCCAAACTTTGAGTTTAATTCAGTTCAAGCATCAGCTGCTAATGATTTTCTGACAAGTGCTGAACTCCTCTGACTCCTAACTAAGTATGCTTCTAAATCGTACTATATCTTTTTAAAGACCAGTGTTTTTCTTCTCTTAAATCGAAGCAGCATTTTTGCTAAAAGCGCTTTTATCTTTTCCGGCCGTTTTTCTTCAAACAGCGAGTTTTTTTCGGAGTGTAAATTCCTCTTCTTTTTCATATCGATTGGCATAAATTGGTTTCTTTTTGAATTTCAATATGAATGTAATTTGATGGGTTCGCAGGAAGAATGAGTGAATTTCAATAAAAAGCAAAGTATAAATAAAGAACACAGAAATTTAATTAAGGCAGAAAAATGCTTTCGACATTAAATATTGATATACAGATATCCTGCAAATTTCTGATTCAAGTGCTTATACTTATATCAAAAGGCAATTAAAGTCATATAGTCAATATTTCTGGCAGGAATTCAAAGGAACTTATCAGTGCTGATAAGTATTACAAAATTAGTAGACTTGATTATATTCAATGTTTATACTCTGATACCGATACGAAGAAATACGGGGGCTTCTCCTTTTTTGTCTTAAATCGAGTGAAATTCTTAGTTATCATGGATGTCATTTGACGGCTTCACAAGAAGTACGCAGAAATTCAGCAGTGGCTGAAAAATGCTACACGGCAATACATACATTTATAATACATATATATATATATATATGTATACTGTAAGATTATCAGGTTTATTGACTCGCGTCGTTTATTGATGTGCTGCCTTCAAGGCCTCCTTCTGCTGCCGCTCAATCATCATCGTTCCGCGTAAGTCATAAATTGTTCAGTTATTTCGCGCTGCCATCTGCCAAACAACAGCAGCAACAACAGCAGCAACAACAACCGCAACAGCAACAACAGCAACAACAACTTAAAGCGGCTTTAGTCAGCAATGTCAAAGGCAAATGGAGCCATCATAATATTGTGTATTATATGCTGACAGCTTTAAGGCCCAGCTGCTGACACAGTTTTTCCGTAGGCCGCAAATTGTTTGCGGGCTGGGCGTGGCGAGGGCTGGACAAAAGTGTCAACAAATGAATATTGGGCAATATGAAAGTGGCTGACAATAAAGCACAGATACTTACCAGCATATACACACACACACACAGAATATTGCAATAATGAACTAAAACTATGCCTTACCCAGGCCCGACCCACTCGCATATCTAGCAAATAGAAGCAAGCGATGTGCACGTGCCAATCCCAACTCAAATCTCACTGAAACTTGGGTTCCACTAAGTGCTTGGGTTTTTTTTTTTGTGTTTATTTACACAGACATTAAACAGAGTTGGCGACTTAAGGATTACAATTGAACTTTATTTAAGTTGACAATTACTTACATTTAAAGCGGTTTTCGTCTGTTAACTGAAATGGCGATTTTATTAATTAATTATTTTTATTTTATTTTATTTATTTTTAAAGTGAGGCCCAAGGAAACATCTTCTTGTTTTTAATGCTCGCCCTGAAATGACAAACTCCCTTAATGACTAGAAAAATGTTTCGATTTGACCAATCATTTTTAAGTATACTTAACTAGTTTTCTTAAATTTAAAAAAGCTTCTTTTTTTAAGTTTCTAAAATATATTTCGATTTAAACTTTTTCCGAATATGTGATTTTTTAAAATATGAATGTTTAATAATCGTAAAAGTAACAATAAAGCTTTTGTAAGAATTCAGTGTACACATATCGAAACACACGGGAAACTAGTCTTTTTATGTGCTAACTCTAAGATGCAGCATCCTAGGGCAGCAAGTCATGAGGCCCAAGGACATAGAAACCCTCAACCCAACGAAGATCCTGGCATTCGTGCAGGAGCTGGGACTGATGGAAGAGCTGTAGGCTCAGAAAGGGGCACAATAGACCTTATAGGTCGCAGTGCTAGCTTTTCCCCCACTTATAATAATAATGTGCTAACTCTTGGAAAAATGTACCCCGGATAATTTCAGGGTTCCTTAGTACTCCTTCAGTAAGACACAATCTTCCGATTTTATTTTCTGCAGTGCAAAGTTAAGTTTATTAAAAGAATTCTTACACATTAGTCATTTCAAAATAAAAATTTGAATATTGTACAAAATGAAATTAGAATTTTTGTTTGTGAACTGTTTTCCTTGTTTTCCCAAACGAAAAGTGGAAAGAACTTTCAACAAAATGTTGTAGATCATGTAATATAAAGATTGGCTTGCTGTCAATGATTGTGCACAAGTTGTTTGGACAATCACGACATGTGCACATCTCTTTGACCATGTTCATAGTAATAATACCAATGCCAATATCAAAATATTGTGCTCTTCCATCCACTCCACCCGCTCACCCACCCACCCGGAGGGCAATGTCATTGTCATTGTGCCCGGCTAATGGCATATCCATTAGACACAAAAGGCCAAATTGCGTGGCCTGGCAACGTTTCCGTTTGCCGTTCAATGGCATCCTAGCCTACACACACTCACACACACACACACGCACACATAAGCTTGGGGTAAGTGTATGTGTGTTGAGTAATTTCTGCACTTCTGGCTGGACGTCGCTGCTATTGTCACGTTTCAGGCAAAGTGTGAGCCACTGCATAATTGATTTTTATTCATGTGGCCCACAGCGATTTGCATGTGGCTTACTACATACATGTACATGTATGTGGTTCATAGTTCAAATTTGTTATGCACAGCATGCGCAGCGCTTGAATGGTATGTGCGTGTGATAAGCGTATAAAATGTTGCCAAAAGTTTTCTGGTTTTCTATTTCTATTTTGCTTTTCATTTTTTCTTTCAACTTGTAACTTTTCTAAGCAAGTTTTTGCCCAAATACTTATTTGCAGTTCGATTTCGCTTAATGACGCTGATTAAAACATGAACGCACTCGATATGAATAAGCAATTTCTGAGCGTCTCACAGGATCCGCACTCGAGCGATGCCCTGCGCAATCGAACACGGTAAGTTTTGGCGCCCTCCCCACTCTAACTGTAAGTTTTATATGTGTGCCCGGTAGCTCGGAACGTGCCTCTAGTTTGGCACTGCCACTCAACTCACTACTGGACTTTTACGACAAGCAACAGGAGCAATGCAAATCGGTTACTTTGCTGCCGCTACCGAGCTGCAACAGCGGCAGCAGCCCCAGCAGCATTGTGCGTCGTCACTCATCCCACTATTATCCCATGCTCGAGGATAAACAGAAGACAACACAGTTGCCCCAACAAGTTGCAACCGAATTGCTGGTAAGCGAACTCGTTCAAACTCTGCGTTGTCAACCTGTTGAAAACAAAGACAAGTTGAAAATCCTCTTGAATAATGAAATCTTGTGAAGAGACTTGTTGAGTTTTTTTTTAAATTATAGCTTAAAGCTTGCCTGAAATCTTAGTTTTTCTTGACTTGACAGCATAATGTATATCATATATTTATTATATATTTATATTCCTTAAAAAAAGTTTAAGCTAATAAATAGGTGGTTAACTTCAGGATAGAGTTGTGTCATTCTCTTCCTCCATTTGAGAAATATACTTGCTGAATAATAAGGCGCAAAAGTTAGACGAATTTCTGAAGTTAAGGACGATAGTTTAGTCAACATTTGTACTGTTTTGCAGGCTGTGCACAACTGTACATAACTGTACGCCCCTCCTTGCTGCGACTCCTGCCCGAGCGCCCATTGAACAATATTAACCAACATTCTGTGGCTCAAACGCAGGCCGCATCAGCATCAAAAATATTTTGTGTGCCACGCTCGCAAAATCTGCTGGCAAACAGCTTTCAGGCCGCAGCACTCGCAGGTATTTTGGAACTTTATTTCACTCAGTGCTAGAGAGAGATGGACATAAAAAGTCATATATATATATATATATATATAGAAAGAGAGAGAGTGGGAGCTATGCCAGAATTTGCAATACAGCTTAAAGGTGGCTTTAGCTGACTCTTTGCCAGACCGAATTGCCATTTGACTTTCTACTTTTTGCTTTCCATTTTATGTGGTTTTATACTCTGTTCTTAAACAAAAATAAAGGGTATATCCAACTGTCTCTTCGGTTGCTCGTAGAAAATCTGCATACTCTTGGGGGCACGCACAGCCCTTCCTTGAAAAGTCTGCTTAGAATGGTTAACATAAATCAGATTTTTTTGGGTTAATAGATTAAGCGACATCAATTTTAACTATAGAAAAAGTTTTGAATTCATTTTCTAATTTCTAGATTATTGTTATATCTATAAATATATATTCGGGACAATATCTCGAAAAAGACTTTCAGACTTGGAGTCATAATACTTTAAAGGTAAACAGCTAATAAACTTCCGCGAAAATCAAGTGATAAATGACTTCCACAACACTCGCATTCTAGTCAAAAAGTCTCTTTTTCAATAGTTTTCACAACTGTAATAACAGGGTATTGCGCAGTCGTTTTAAATGCATCTTCAACGTGTTCAGCTGTGTGATTTTGATTTGTTTGTTTGTGTTGTGACAGGTAAACATGGCGGAACAGAAATATTGCAAGTCAGGTGCACTGTTGGGCGCCAAGCATCCGCAGCTGGTGCGTGTGGACACGCCAGTGACGCCACCGCCACCAATTCCACGTCGCCTAATGCGCTCTAATCGCGCCTGGCAGAACAGTCCAGACATCATGGGTCACGAGGGTGTCGTCTCTGGCAGTGTGTTTGTTTATCCGCAACCGGGCAGCACCACCCTCAGCATGGAGGTCAATAATGGGGGCCAATCGACGCTGCTTGTTGATTTGGCCGCACGTTCAACATATGTGGATACCGATGGCATATCGGATGACGACCGCATGAGTTTGGAGAATTCAGTTTTCGATGAGTCACTGACCTCGACGCCCGTCAAGGTCGCCAGCGCCGCTGCTGCCGCCGCCCGCTATGCCTTGGCTGGCCAGGTGGCCAAGCGTGCCCAGCGCTCGTCCAACAGCACCGTGGACTCGGCATACTACAGTGGCGGGCATAGTGAACGCTTTGCCAGTAGCAGCTCGACCAGCGCTGATTTTCGCAGTCGCTTCTCCTCGGTGGACACACAATCATCGCTGGACGACAAACCGCTGCTCGGCAGCTCCATTGATTCCCCAAAGGACAATTGCCGGTTGGAGCGTGCTGCCTTGAACGATGTGATGCACAAGCTCAACAACAATCTCTATGCGAGCAGCAACAGCAACATCAGCTTGCACAACAATAATAACAATAAATTGCCCACGGTGCCGGCACGCAAGTTACCCACGGTGCCATCGAAGCTGCCGCCACCAACAAAATGCAGCTCGTCCAACTCCAGCGAGAGCAGCAAGGAGCCAAGCAGCAGCAGCAGTGTCTCTGCCTCCGCTTCCACATCGTCGGCTGACAGTGGCTCGAGCACCATTTCCAGTGCCATCATCTCATCCAGTTCGACATCGCTGAAACGTCCAGGACCGCCAGAACCGCCAATGCGGAATCAGCTCAGCTCGTTTGAGTGCATGGATAATTTGGCCAAGGTGCATAGCTCTGTGGCAGCTGCACCACTGCCACCACCGTTGACCGTGCGCAATAAGTTGCAACGCAACAAGCCGCCGCCCATTGTCTATCCCAAGTTGCAGCAACGTCAGGATTCGACGCTATCCAGCGATAGCTACTCCATCAGCTCCAGTCCTGGCTACAACTCCAAGCTGATGGAGACACCGCTGCTTTCATCCACGCAAACCACACGCAAGACGCAGCCGACCAGTGCGGTAGTGCAACAGCGCCAGCCATTGATGGACCTGGCACCACAGAAATTAGGCGGCAATCAGGCGATGCCGTTGCGTGGCAAGTTGAACTTTCGCCAGGACTCGAACATATCCAGCGATAGCTTCAGTCAGACCTCCAGTCCCGGCTACAATCCTAAGTTGATGGAGGCCCCGCTGCTGCCCGCACTATCCGCCAAGCGGCTGTGCAGCGCCCCAGCGCCAATTGTCTGTCGGCAGGGTGTGCTCCCAGAGCCCATCGAGGAGCTGGAACCGACGCCGACGCTGTCGCCGATGAACAAGTGCTCAAGTGCCACGCCCAGCAGCCTACAAACAATTGTGCGCTTCCAGAATGGAGCACCACACACCATGTATTTGCAGCATCAGGTAAGCTAACAAAACCCCTCAAAATTATCTTTCCTTTTTCTATATATATATATTTGTATATATATATATTATCTACACATTCAGCTGATTTCTGAGGTGTTTTTAAACCCATTATGTATTTTCACCTCCACACAGAACATCAATCGTCGCAAGAGTTCCAATCCGTACATCACCAATGGCCGCTTGAGATTTCGACTGTTCCAGATACTTATCAATGCGTTTGCCTTGTTGGCCATTGCTGGCGGCCTGGCGGTGTATTTTAATGCCTATCCGACCGTTAAGTATGTGAACAAGACAATTATCAATACCATCCACGTGGAGGATACATCGGGCGATGGCAAGAATCCGTCACCGGGCAACTGTCTGCCCATCATTGTCAAGTTATGCCAGGGACCGCAGATACCCTACAATTATACGACAGTGCCCACCTACATTGGCCACTTTCGTCAGCAGGATGTACAAGTGGTAAATATGGGAAGACGAGCTGTCATTTAAGTGCACTACAAGATTCTCATTCACAGGATCTGGAACCCTTTGAGGCACTGGTCGAAGTGCGCTGCTATGAGCTAGTCTCGCTCTTTCTTTGCTCGCTCTTTGTGCCCAAATGCAGTAAAACTGGGTGAGTACTTGATCTTGACTATATATAAAGTCAGTCACTTGATTTAATTAATCTCCTTCCACGCCATATAATCGACCAATTCGCAGCCATTCGATACCGCCGTGTAAAACGCTCTGCACGGAGACGATGCGTCGTTGTGGTTTCTTCTTTGATGTTTTTGGCTTGAGTCTGCCGGAGTATTTGAACTGTAAGCTCTTCCAGGACTCGGCCAGCGCCGAGGACTGTGTGGGCTTGGATGAGGTGCGGGATGTCATGATTTCATCGGCGAATCCCAAATGCGATGGCTTCCAATGCGACACGAATCGCTGCCTCCCCAGAGAATATGTCTGCGATGGCCATTTGGATTGCATAGATCACAAGGACGAGCTGAATTGTCCACACTGCAAGGAGAACGAGATTTACTGTGGCGACGATCGTTGCTTTAGCAACGAACGCGCCTGCGATGGCGTCATCGATTGCCCCTACGGTCAGGATGAGCGCAATTGTTGTAAGTATCCATTTAATTGACATCTATTGTTATTATATCCTATATATGGTTATATGGTTTGCTGTAGTGCGTCTAAGCGAACGGAATGGCGATGTGGGCTCTGGTGTCTTGGAAGTCTATCGCATTAATAAGCACCAATGGATGCCCGCCTGTGTGCAGAATTGGGATCGTGCCGTTTCGCCCAGTGCCGTTTGTTCCATTCTTGGTTATTCGGCGGTGAATGCCACCAGTGTAATTACTCGGCACACACATCGTCCGCTTCTCGCATCGGTTAATGTCTCCACAAATATTTGGAAGCTATATGCAAAGCGACGAACCACGCCAATGCAGGAGTTCTCCAATTGCAGGCAGTTATCCGACGATTATCCCATTGCAAAGCTAACCTGCTCCAATTTTGGTGGGTTACAGACTTGTGTTGTGACTTGACCTAAGGCTTAACTCAATCACAACTTGATTTTTTTAGAGTGCGGCAAAGCGAAGCGTGGCAGGCACATGCCCTCCAAACGCATCATTGGCGGCTCTCAGGCAAATCCCGGCAATTGGCCATTCCTGGCAGCCATCCTAGGTGGACCCGAGAAGATATTCTATTGTGCTGGTGTTCTAATATCCGATCAATGGGTACTCACCGCCTCCCACTGTGTGGGCAAGTAAGTTGCCGCTGAACTATATATTCCAATCTTATTACTTATATGATACTCTAAACAGTCATACGATTATTAATCTGGAGGATTGGACCATACAACTGGGCGTCACGCGTCGCAATTCGTTTACCTATTCGGGTCAGAAGGTCAAAGTCAAGACAGTCATCCCACATGCCCAATATAATACGGCCATTGCGCACGACAATGATATAGCACTCTTTCAGGTAGGTCGTCTATTAGTTGAACCTCTTATTAAAGGTAGATATTGGAATCGAGAGATCTTTTTCATACTTGTAGCTTGCCCAGCGTGTTGCATTCCATGAGCATCTGCTGCCCGTCTGTCTGCCACCGCCGAGCATCAAAAGCCTGCGAGCCGAGCAGCTCTGCACTGTCATCGGATGGGGCAAGCGCGAGAACAAGGATCGTAAGTTATCTCAAAAATGCATCAAGATATCCGAGGCATTATAGATAAGTTCAATTTATAGCCAGAACACCGTATGAGTTTATCGTGAATGAGGTGCAGGTGCCAATTATAACACGCAACCAATGTGACCAATGGCTGGAAAACTTGACCATATCCGAGGGCATGGTCTGTGCGGGCTTCGACGATGGCGGCAAGGATGCCTGTCAGGTAGGTGCACCACATATATGTATGTACAGTATAACTGTGCACTACTTAAGTAATTTTTAATTGCTTGCAGGGCGATTCGGGTGGTCCTTTGCTCTGTCCGTATCCGGGCGAGAAGGATCGCTGGTTTGTCGGCGGCATTGTCTCCTGGGGCATTATGTGCGCTCATCCCAAGCTGCCTGGTGTTTATGCCAATGTCATCAAGTATGTACCCTGGATCCATGAGCAAATCCAAAAGTATTCGCGACCCGCTAACGAGGAACCAGTGCCCAAATACGATCTACATCCGGGTGGGCCCGATATACTATCGAAAATGTCCGCTGGACCGGTGAGAAAGCGTAAGCCCTATAATTATCATAATGGCAAGCCCAAGGGCATTGACTTCTACGACAGTGAGGAGCGGAAGTAAGCCAGCCACCCCCTCCCCGTAAATGTAATCCTACATACAGATATATGTACACCTAGCTTATATAGTGAACAAATGACGAATGATCAAATTTGAATACAGCATATCCTTGAAACGTTTGCACAAAGTACAAAGCAATACTGTTGTTGTACTCAATAAACACACACACACACACACAACCATTGATAATAATATACGATATATATATCTATATATAAATATATATTTGTGTATATATTTTGCTACTGAACTTGAGATATTGCTGGTTTTGAGCCGGTACAAAACACACAATAAAAAAAACAAACCACAAAAAATCTGGGCAACATAATCGTATGTCAATTTGCCGAATTTATTTGTCAATTTTTTTACAAAGAGATTTCTATGAACCGAAACCACAAATCAAAACCTAATGTCAATATATATTGCATTAACAATATGCATACATTCATATATATATAGAGTATTGTATACGTATCAAAAAAAGAAGAATACAAAAAATATATATATACATATATGTATAGCCATACATAATCCCTGTGTCTAAAACCAAAATAAATATTTATCGTGAAACGTGGACAAAATAAAGAAATACAGAAAAATCCCGAAAATCACTACACATTAGAGATATAAGATAAATGTAAAAGAAACTTAAAAGAATCAACACTAAATAGCTTGGTGTCTGTATATGTGACTATAAAGATAAACTTAAGACAAAAATGTATGATTGCCGCCAACAAAAAAAAAAAAATAAAATAAAATAAATAAAATCAGTATAAAACTGAGTACAACTAAAGAAAAAAACCTAAATAGCAAACGTAATTTAAATGAAAAAGTATTTATATAGTTATAAACTATTATGTGTTAAACTGTGTATGCAACTAGAAATTAGCAACAAAAAAAGGAACATTTATAGACAATAATAAAAGTCAAAGAAAAACGGAAAACTTGCTGATCTGAAGCATTTGATGAGTACATCTGTCAATATCGCAGAACTTTCACAATTAATGAAAACATAACTGATTTTGCAACTCAAATGAAACGTGCAACTGACAATAAATATGCACAACAATTTTTCCAAAAAAAAAAACAAATAAGCACATTAAAACTAAATAAACTCTAAGTGAAATTGTAGCTGTTATTTAAAAAAGAAAAAAACAATAATGTCTTTTTAAGGCAAAAAAATCTTAGTTATAGTAAAGTCATGAAAATACTTAACTACAATGCGTGGGTTTCAGCTTTAAATAAACAAGAAAAAACTTGAACATGGAAAAGTACAGCAAATGTAGCGTAAACTAAAAACGTACATACATATGTATATGTATTATACATGCATATACTGAGGCTAAATTGATGTACTATTTACAAAATGGAGTCAACCAATGATAATTAAATTGTATACATGCTTTTTAAATGTAACGATAACTAATATTTATAGCTATATACAACTAAAGTTATGTACTTGTTTAGCATGCGCATTAGACTGGACGCCAACAACTAAATAATAGTTCATAAACTAAAGATAGTTACCAGATTTTTTTGTTATGCTCGACACACAAATCAAGTCATACATTTTTTTAATTATTATGTTTATTTATGTTTCGCTCAGGCGCTGATCCAGTACATTCCGCACTTACCTATGCCTATGCCATCTAGTAAATACTAGGGATATCTACTGCTAGAGTGCTACAATTTTTACAACTATTTTGCAAAAAATAAAAACAAAAAAAGTGAAGTTTATGAAGAAATTGCGTAACTAAAGACTCAAAATTGGTTGTTTCAGGCTTAACAAAAAAAAAAAAACCAAAAAAATGTGTAAAAAGAAGAAAAAAAAACATCTTTTAATATGATTTACGTTTTCTATCGTTTCTAGCTAAACTTGTTGAAATGCTTTAGATGAGTATTACGAATATTACGAGTATATATTACGTATATTCAAGTCAAATAAATACCTACAAAAAATGATGTGTGTATGTGTATAATCTATAGCAATTAGCATTAGCTGGTACATATATACTTTCAGTATATACATGTTTTGTACAATCAGTTTACAAAAAAACCCATAAAAAGCAAGTGGATTAATGTATTATTAGTGTTATATACATATTATTATATAAATACGTATACTATATGTATGTGTATACATTTTATTTATAAGCGGCAAATGAAGCGCATATTACACAAGGCACACGACAAAACATTTTATTAGCGAAAGCTTAAGGCAAAAACAAAATAAATATATATACATATATATATATAAAAAGAGTATAAAAACGATGTACGTGAAATATACAAGAAATATACATATATCGAAAGAATATACATATACAATATATGGTATATATCAAGTAGCTGTAGCTTTAAGCAGATGTGATGGTGTCTAAATTTATACATGCATATTCAAGTGACAAAATCAAGTGTTTATACATATACGAGAATATAAGTACATAAATACATGGAGTAAATATATATATATATACAAGCATATATATACATATGTGTGAAACAGTGAACTGTTTCTACACATCTCGATGAGTTCAAGAGCCAGCCGTTGTGCAGGATTACAATTTGGGGGACGCCTAGTTATATATTAGACTCATTGGACTGGACAGGACAATACAAAACATAATTATGCTTATGTTCAAAACTGACAAATACTTTGTTCAACATATCGTGCGTTACTTATATTAACTACATGCATACATACAAACATATATGGAAGGACAATTACATTTATATATATACATATTAACGCATTCTACGTAGCTATTTATGTATGTCTGCATGTTACTCTACTTACAGAGAGAGCTTTTCATTTCCTCTTGTTGCCTTTGACAAACTTTCCATTTTCATTGGGTTTTGAGTTGAGTTTTGACACACTTTTTCCGATTTCTTTGTGCATTTATAATCATTTTAAGGGTGAGCTATGCTCCAGGCTACTATCAAAAACCAACGCTTAGCTTTATGTATATTTAGTCTAAAACAAATACATATATATATAAAAATAAATATATATATGTGTATATATACATATATAGATGTAATAATGCTTAGCATTGGCAAGTGAAATAAGTTATACACATAAAACATACATACATACATATGCGAAACTCGAGAAGGAGTACACTTACATTAGCCTACGATTATTGAGATAAAAACAAACACACACACACACAGGCACACCTGCGTTCCTATATATACACACTATATAGACAATTGGTCTGAACACTCAAGCACACACACATATATAGCAACTGCATGAACCGTAAATACCATATACTAGCTAATAAATCGCTATGCTTAAAAATGAAATGGGCCTAGCCAGATGTTCAATTTCAATGTGCTTGAGAACGTAAATACTAAAAAGAATAAAATATTAACAAACAAAAGCAAACAGAGACAATATAATAAATGTAGCGAAATGTTAAATGTAAATGTAGCAAAAATGCAAAATGAAGACAAAAAAAACTTAAAACTAACAAAAAAGAAGCTGACTAAAAAACTAGTTGAATTTACATACGATATCAGAATATACACGCATACATATACAAATGTATGTGTTTAAGGATGATCATGTTGGTGAAACGCACTTGTTAATTATGCACAGAATGAAAAATACGAGAACTTTTTAAAGAATTTACATACATATATAAATGAAATCTTGACAATAAAATTGCAACTGATTTTTTCTGTTTGTTTTTCGTCAGCTGCTCAGAAATGACATTGAGAATTTATGAAACGTTTTACATTGGAATTTGTTGAATAGAGAATATGCAGCGGCAAATTGTTGACTACTTTTTTTTGCAAGAGATGAAAAGGCAAATGCCACACAATAACTAATAATGTGCATAAACCAATAATTGAATTACATACATACACAATGAAAGGAAACACACTCTTATAACCAACTAAATGCTATAAGCAAAATGTCATACATATATACATACTATATACTTACATATATAAATGTTGAAAAATAAATGTATAAAACTTTAAAAATGCAAACACTGCTGTTATTTGTCTATTTGTCTTTATAAATCGTATAAAATGAGGGTTTCGCTTTTTTAACAGGTAATTTTGTTTCACGTATTATTTGTCTTTTAAAACTTTGTACTTAATGAATAAATTCTATTAAAAATGCATTTTTGCTCATTTTAGGTAAGTCTTAACCACTTTGCGCATATCACCGATGACCTGGCGCTGATCGGCTGCCCCGACTACAGCTGTGCCGGAGACAATCCAGTTGGCGCCCGCCTTGGCACAGCAATCAATGGTTTTTGGACCGACGCCACCGTCGACTTCGATATCCAGATTTGGGTAGTTGTTGCGCAGCCACTCAACTTTTGGCATCATGTCGGCCATAAACGACTGGCCACCAAAGCCAGGCTCCACTGTCATGACCAGCACAAGATCCGCCAGCTCAACATATTTCTCAATCTCCTTTACCTGCGAAAATTTACAAAACATGTGATTCTTCGTTGGTAGTTTCTCACCGTGCATTCAGACATAACCTCAACTTACACTTGTGCCCGGCTTAATGGCTAGGCCCACTTTCATACCAGCTTCCTGTATCAGTCGAGTGACCTTGCACACATCCTCGACGGGCTCAACGTGAAATGTGTAGAGATTCACACCCGCATCCGACATGGGCGCTATCCATTGCTCCGGATTCTGCACCATCATGTGCGTCTCAAAGAAAGCCTCCTATATGATCATCAAGAGTATTTAATAAATATATTTATAGTAGTATTACCTCAAGCCACAAGCTCACCTTGATTTTGTTACGCAAACATTTGACCATGGGATGTCCAAACGTTAGATTCGGCACAAAGGCTCCGTCCATCACATCCAGATGTAAATAATCGGCACCATTGTCCAGCAGTTTTTGTGACTCCTCTGCCAAATTGGCTAGATCAGCATTAAGGATAGACGGACCGATTTTCGCTTGAATCGACATGTTCCCAGAGTTTTTACAGAAGTAACGCGCCGCTTGGCAGTTGGACAAAGCCGTTGTGTCCAAGTTGGCTAAGGTCAAAATGAGGGGAGCGGCGGTTCGATATTTTGACGTTTTAGAACGTAAACAAGCCAAACGAGGGCAGCACAAATCTGGAAACGTTAACACGCGAATGGTCAAACAACTGTTCATTTCTATGACTTCAATTTGTTCATTTTTGTTTTACACTTATAAAAACTTTACATGAGAATGTAGATGAGAGTGCTTAGTTTCTAATAATACAACTATAGTTCGTCTCTGGCATATTCGCCTGGATATTCCTTATTTTCGATGGTAACTCCCTTGCAGCGCCGTTGTTCAACTAGAAAGTCTTTTGCCTCCCAGGCCTGAGCCCCATCCTTGAAGAGGAATATTGCACGATTATCGTCGACCATATACCGTTCAGCTTGTATATGATTATTCCATAAGCTTGTCTGCCAGAGCTTCGTTATGGAGTCGCCTTCATCGCGAGTCGGATTTCCGCTGACCGACACAAATGTCATCAAAGTGCGACCCTTTTTCGACACCTTGAGCAAATCTTCCGGATTCTTACTGTCCAAATTCGAAAAATCTAGTTTCGGCTGTGGTCGCAAATGTTCAGGCAGCTCATCGGGCTCAAGCGGCTCCTCATCTTCCTGCCAAATATAGTGAATTTATCAGTGTTTATTATTTATGATTAGTTTATTTTTATATTAACAGACATCCCACTGGTCCAGCAGTCTCTCCAAGTCCGCTTCGCTATAGTCGCGTATATCCTTCTTTGCCCAATCCGGTTTATCCCCGTCCTTGTATTTCTTGGATAGCACAACGGGCACAAGAGCCAACATAAGTAATATTATTGTTTGTTTCATTACTAAATGCAATTTTTTTACAGTCTACACGTCAGCCTTGGCAGTTTCCTGGCATTCACAACGCGTTGTACGCAAAAAATATGTCATTCGCTGGCAAGCGCGAGCAAAACAATGAATTTGCCTATATTTAAGTGTGCCCCTATTTTTTAAATACCATAACATAATATAATGTAGTATATAATTGTGGTACACAAAGATAGCGAAAGTAAAAAAGAAACACAGTATATCCGCTCAGAGCGCCGCCTGCAACATGTTTTGTAATACCAACGAAAATTAAAAAGAGAGAAGGTGAGAGAGCATGTATGATAGTGAGCACTGCTTACTGACTGTTGTACTTACGGAGCACTCTCGTGACATTCTCATGCGAACGGCACACTGCACAGCTGTTGCCAATGAGAATTCAGTTTTTACCGACAGCTCTTCGGTAGCGCGTGTGTTTTTCTAATTGCGCATTGAAAATGCCATAGTTGGCAAGGTAATTTTGTGTTGTTTTTGTGTTTACTACTACTGTGTGTAATTAAGATAAAGCTTTGCATATGCATGGCAATTGAATGGCTGTGTGAATTAGCTGCGGTGTGCAAGAATATGGAATAATACATAGTTGAATTGTGTTAAATTCCGTAAACGCCCACACACACACTCACATCCCAAAATATGGAATCTGCTTGTGAATTAACAAAATATTTATAAACAAAGTGTTCTGCGTGAAATTTTTTATTGCTACAATGCTTGACGAAACATTGAAAAACATTGTCTGCCTATTCTGTTGGAATGTTTTTAGTTGTTTCCGCTGATGGTTGATGGCGATGACATCATCATCATCATCAGCGCTGAGTTAAATTCTGTCTCTCAATTCATATTTTTTGTTGTCTAAACATTTAGAAAACGGCTAAATTCCTACAACGAGAGTGTTTAATAAAACGACCACCACACACAGACCTACAAGGTTAAGCAATAATAAACAACGAAAGATTAAAAATCAATAAGCAGCCGCCTTTTGGCTGCCAACAGCTGGTTTTTTTTTGGTTGTTGTACAACTTCTTTTTGGGACATTTGAGAACGGCACAAGTACAACGCCGGCAAAAGCGAAGACGACGGCGACGACGGCTCCAGGATGGTGTTCGAGGCCGTGGTGGCCGATGTCCTCAACAAGGTGCTGGGCGATTACATTGAGAATTTGGATCACAAGCAACTGAAAATTGGCATCTGGGGAGGTGAGTTTTCACCCCAATTCTATTCGTTTACGTATCAAAATGACACAATTACAAATTGCACGCAATATGTGCCAATTTATAGCACGCACAACTTTTCGTTCTGACCTTATCCTTCAAACATTTCGTGCTTTTTCACATAGTGACCCAATTCTGAAAGAGAGGCAAAATAAATTCGCTTGCCGACATGAGGGAGAGGGAGAGACTCGCATCACAAATCACTCTCCCATGTCCGTTTGAGACTGTGTGAATGCGTCTCTGTTGAACTGTTGCTTCTGCTGCAAATGTTTTTATATACTCCGACCACCCTCACCTCTCCCTTTATCGCACTAAGTATTGCGATTGTGGCATCTGAAGAGCAAGAACAAAAACAACCGAAGTGGCTTCTACTCTTTGCGGTTTTATTTTATTACTCACTTTCTTAAGCAGTGTTGTATTACTCTTGACTGTACACATACACACGCACACATGCACACGCACACATGCACACGCACACATACAACACACAAACATGCATATAAATAAATACATCTTGCAAAACAGCATGGTAATCAGCAAGTTGCGCAAATTACACCATATACAATTGGAACGTTGACATTTTCCTGAAACGCACTTGCGAACATGCCGTCTATGGATTGCGTACACCAAACAAACATTCACATTTAACATTAAACATAATCGAGCACCTTTTGATCCACCCAAAAATTGTAAGCTATAAAAAAAGGCCATGTGGCATGTATACAACAAATAAACTGGTTTGTTTCGTCTCTACAAGCTGCCAAGCCTATTTTGAACTTGAACTTGGTGACATAATACGTTCGTCATGAATAATTTCTTTTGTCGACTAAAGCTTCATATAATTAGAAATTGCCCGAAAAAAAAGCATACGAATATATGTATATTCATATTAGTTGTATTCATGTTCAGCTTGTGGCATCAATTTGCTTGTAGTATGCACTGTAAACAAGTTTGTTCAGGGCGAAGGGCATGTTTAATTTACTACAATTTGGACATTTGAAAGTTCTTAAGTGGTTCTCTTAGAAGAAACGCCCACTCGTCCAAAGAATAATTAATAATCTTGAATTTAATTTTTTTATTAACATTTGCCGGGAAACCACTTCGCGATGATCAAATCGATGATGATCAAATCCAGATGTGTATGTGCGTGCAAACATGTACACATACACACATTTAGACAAGTGAAAAAAATAAAAATAAGAAAATAAGCTTAAGTACTTGAGTACTTGAGCATATGTTAAATATTTGTTAGGTTAGGTTAGGTTTATATTAGCTTAATACTTAAATTGCTTAAAATAGCTTTACGAATTGGGCTTGGCAAGGGCATGTAATATTTTTCAAAGATTATCAGCTGTATAGAGAAACAGGTTATTTTCGTCGATCAAGGTCGCAAAACCTTCCTTCCATCAATTTAACGGAACCACAATCGCAAACGTTATTAATAATATAGATTTCCGGGAAGTATGACGATTACTACTTATGGTCCCTTATCCACTGCCTTACTACGTGCAATTTCCATGGAATTCATTCGGTAATATTTGTAAAAAAAAAAGTTTTTGTTGTGTAGTTTTTGATAAAATATTTCTCGGCACACGTGTTGCTTAAATTATATCCATTATATCCCCTGTACAAGTGTGGCTGCGACTTAAATCACATTTCTTCATTCACAAATCATTATACTAATAATTGTATCCATTGGAAAACACAGATCTTTTCTCGCCTTGTAGTCCTACAGACAACATTGAGAGGTTGTATTTTTTTTTAAGTGCGGTCTCTTTAAGTAACTGGCCTCTGAATGTGGCATTTAGCCGATTTTACTCTAATCTTATTCGGTGTAACTCATTATTTAATTTAATCAAAGTCATTCGATGGCTTCCAGCGACCGACTTTCATTGGCAAATAACAAAAGAATTCACGTCGTTCTATCATCAACTAAATCTGTAGAACCTGAATCAATCTGATTAGCAAAAACCGCCTAATAAAATCGAAACTCTGATTACAATTTCAAAAATATGCCAGCCATCTACATTTCAAGTGTCATTGTGAGAATCTTTAAGTGACTAACCGATAAGCGCCAGTAACTGGCGATAACATTTTACAAGATTTCAATGAATAACACTCATAAAAGTGCCTCCCATGACTTGACAATTTTGCAACTATTTATTATTATATTATTGCTTTTTATATTAAAAGATTATCTTGAGCAGAGCAGAATGATTACAATATTACACCCCAAATATATTTTGGCATCATTTTTACCCAGTTTCAATATTATTAACAACATAAAACTTTGTATACGACAACTAAAGCTTTGATATCTAAACTAACAAAGTACAAATGGCCCCAAAAGCAATCTTCACCTCTACCCTCTACCTTGTCGGCGTCATTGTGTGACTTACTGATAATACGAATTAATTCAATTGAGTCTAAGCAATCGATAGCTATTGATTTATAGAGGGGGTAGCATTGTTGATCGTTAAACCAATTGACCTATATACGTAAATCAATAAATTCACTGCTTGAGGTTAGCTGTCCGAATTCGATTCTTCTTTTTTGGTGGCATGCCAGGCACAACAATCATTTGGAATGCCAGACGCGCCCAAATGGCAGCCTTAAAAAGCCATCTGTTTTCGCATGGAACATTATATATACATACATTTATAGATATACATACATTTATAGATATACATACATTTATAGATATACATATTTTTATATTTTTACCGCTAACATTTACCGGCATGCAAAATCTCTACGCATTTGCTGTAATTAATCAATTTGCTAATTGCATAAAGAATACCGTAAACAATTGTTAATTAATGTTAATTTTTGGTCTCTACTATTTTTTAAGGCGACGTCGTTTTGAAGAACCTCAAGATACGTGGCAATGCGCTCGATGATTTGGATCTGCCCGTGCAGCTTGTCTATGGCTACTTGGGTGAGTTGCAAAACTAGCTAAAAACACGACACACGCAACAACTTTGGCCAATTGCACTTTTGAAATTGAAGATAAACTGGTGCTGAAAATACCCTGGAAGAATTTGTACAGCCAGCCTGTTATTGTTGATATTGAGGATCTCTATGCGCTTGTCACGCCCAACAACAATGTCGTCTATAATGCCGAAAAGGAGGCCAAATATGCGACTGCGGCTAAAATGGCAGCCCTCGATGCTCTGGAAGCAGCGCGCAAAAAGGAGCTGGAGAAGGGTAAACACCTAATTCGATTACAGTCAAATAGTCAATATTAAACTTACCGTCCTTCTGTCTTGCAGCAAAGGCCCAAGTAGACGCTGGTTTCGCCGAGAAGCTAACAGTCCAAATCGTCAACAATTTGCAGGTGAAAATCGGGAATGTTCACTTGCGTTACGAGGATAGCACAACGACAGGGAATCCGTTTGCCTTTGGCATAACCCTGCACGAGCTGGAGCTCTATACGACGGACAACAATTGGGATAAGTGCTATATGACGGAGCGTGCGCCGCAGGTCTTTAAAATTGCGAATCTCTCGTGCCTGTCGGCCTATATGAACTGCAAGGCGACCCTCTTTGCGCAGAAGGACCCCAGCACACTTCCCGAACTGTTCAAGTCTAATATAGCACGCAAGGACTTCAAGCCCTCAAAGTATTGTTATGGTAAATGGCTGAGACGAAAGCTTTTGCATAAAATTCAGTATTTAATATTTTCTTTGCTTGTTTCAGTTCTCGGTCCCATTTCCTGCAATGCCAAGCTGAAGCTAAACATGAATCCAGAACTGGATATGCCGGCCTATGAAAAGCCAAAGGTTGATTTGTGCCTCGAAATGGAAACGCTAAACGTCGGTTTGACCAATACACAGTTCCAAAACGTCATGCAACTGGGCGATTCCATGAATCGCATGCAACTAGGTCTGCCCTATCGCCAATATAGACCCTTCAATATATGTAAGCGTCTCAGCCAAAATGTCTTATTTTATAGTTCAAATTTAATGTTGTCTACCCTCTAACACACAGCTTACAAGGGCCACTACCGAGAGTGGTGGCATTTTGCGATAACTTCTGTGGTCGAGGTTGATGTACGTCGTCCGCGTCGCACTTGGAACTGGGAGTATATCAAACAGCATCGGGAACGCTGCAATACCTATGCAGAGGTAAGTTTCCTACAGCAAACTGATCAGTTAATCAAACTAATATTCTTCCATTCGAACACAGAAATACAAAGAGCGGCAGCAAAGTAAGAAGCCGCCTCAAATGCTTGTAGAGACGTGTAATATGTTGGAGCAGGAGCTGGATGTCTTCAATTTGCTGTTAATACGGCAACGCGTTAACATGGAGGTAGCCAAATCGCTTGAAGCGGAGCCGGCACAGAGTGGTGGCTGGTTTAGCGGTTGGTGGGGCAGTGGTGCCAACAACCAACGGTCATCTGCCGAGACTGATGATAATATTGGTAATATATTGCTTTGGAACATATCACATTTCATTCGTTAACCAATCTTCTGTTGCAGTGCGTAAATTTGAGGCTGCAATGACGCCGGAGGAGAAGGCCAAGCTGTACAAGGCCATTGGCTATGAGGAGAACGTCAAGCCTCAGGATGTGCCCGAAACGTATGTGGCAATTATAATGAATTTCAAACTGATCGCTCTCGAAGTGGGCCTGTACCAAGAGCTGAACAATGATGGATCGGCTGTTAGCACACACGAAATTTCCAGTCTGCCATCAATAATGTTGTTGAGTTTCTCCATGGCCACGGCGGCGATAACCCAGCGACCGGCTGCCGATGCCATAAGCATAACGGCTGGCATGAAATCGCTGAAGATGACGGGTCTCACACGGGAGGCGTACACGCCCTTGCTGATCGAATCGATAATCACCGATGAATACAATTTGCTGGACATATTCTTTGAAACGAATCCCATTGACAAGCTATGCAATCAGCGGGTCAAAGTCGTCGCTCGACCATTGCAAATCGTATACGATGCTGAGACCATACTGAGTCTCCTCAAGATCTTCCAACCGCCGACCGATGTAAATTTATCGAAAATCGAGGAAACGGCTGCCACAAGGCTTGTCGGTATCAAAGAGCGCTCCGCCACCGGCATGCAGTATGTGATTGATCAGAAATCGGTGCTAGATGCCGACATACTGCTAATGCCCAACATTATAGTGGTGCCCCACGGCGGACTCTTCGTCGAGGATATGAAATCGCTGATTGTGATTAGCTTGGGTCAGGTGCATGTGACAACCATGCCGCACCAACGCTCCACAGATCAGATTCAAACGCTTGTCAGCAAGGGTCAGGAGCACGACGACATATTGAAAACAGTTATGGGGAATGCCTACGACAAGTTCGTAGTGAGCATAAACGATATACAAATGCTGGTGGTCCGTCCGCGCGAAGAGTGGCAGCGTGCCCTCAACATGGCCATCTCCACAGATATGCACGTGCTGCGGCCGACATCTCTTCGACTAACTGCCGCACTCTGTGTGTTCGATAACGATCCCCGTTTGCCCAAGATTAAGGTGGACATTATGCTGCCAGCGGTGCAAGTGAACATCACCGAAGATCGTGTGCTGGAAGCAATCGGTGTGGTCACCAGCATACCCCTGCCAGAGAGCAACAGCTCCGAAAGACCGGAACCCATTTTGACGCGCTCACGCAGCTCCATATCGAATTTAATTAATCGCGAACTCAAGAGGCGCACCACCACAGCATCCGCCAGAACGGTGCTCGACGAGGAGCTCATACAGTACACCAATGTCGAGGTGAACTTCTCGCTGAACCAACTCTCCATTACGCTGTACCAGTCGCCGAGCAAAATCTCCGAGACAGATGCAGCGTCTGGCACGGAAACGCCGTTCGTAACACCCGAGCAGGAAAGTGTTTCTATCACGCAAGAATCATCCTTAGCAATGGATAGCAGTGGATTGAATAGTGATGTGCTGCTGAGTGATTTGTCCAGATCCTCCAAGCATATACTCTCGCTGCAGGTGCTCCAGCTGGAGGCGTACATGGCACAGCGCACCTTCGAAACCGTCGCCTCCGTCAAGTGAGTTGCTTATGGAGTTCTTGTTTTGGCTAAGATTTTATCTATTGCTGTCTCTATTCCAGATTGGGCAGCATCAATATTAAAGACACTGAAGGGGAGCATGTGCTGGACATCATTGATACGCCCAGTTATGCCAAGGATTCGAAATACCTGCTGACAGTTAGCTATACGCTGGCTGACAAAACATCACCGGAATTCAACACCAAATACAATTCCACCGAGCAGCTTGTGGTGGCCAACTTTGAGATTCTGGACATTGTGCTGCATCAGGAGTGCCTATTGCGTCTGCTGAATACGTCCAACGATTTTCAGCGCCGTCTCGATGTGATATTGAGCAATTTAAAGCCACGCGATCACTACAATTATGCCGGCGACGGAGATGGACTGAAGCATAAGCTGCACGTCATTATGGAGGATGCCGAAACCATAATCAGCAAACCAGTTTCACAGACTAACACCAAATCCCACCATCGGAACACTGTCGTGGAGAGCGTGAAAATGCGAATGGTGGCAAATGTGAATGAGGTTAGTCTCAAGCTATCAACAAAGCGTCGTCCCCTGGCGTCCATGCACATGAAGGACTTTGTGGCAAATGTTACGCTGAAGAGCTCCTACACCGAGGTGAACGTTTGCCTCAAGGACATTATGGTTGACGATCTAAATACCGAATCTATACACAGTAATGTGAGTATTTCAATACTTTGCTATCTAGTTTTGAATAATTTCAAAATCGACATTGCAGATTTTAAGCATGGTTGGCCAGGATGCCTTCAATTGCCAGTTGGTGCTCTTCAACAAAGAGTACACGCACGACTACAACTCGGATGATATGAAAATAACTGTCGACATTGGCTGCATGAAGATTATATTCCTCAACTGGTTTGTCACCGGAGTTCTCGTACGTTTCACTCTCCAACTCCCAGTCTGCAGTTGTTAATGTTGTTTCTTTTTAAATATATCTTTTTGCAGAACTTCCTGAACAACTTCCAGGCAGCGCAGCAGGCGCTAAGCAATGCCAGTGCAGCTGCTGCCGAATCCGCTCGTCAGGCCACACTGGAGGCGTATGAGAAAGCGACACGCATGAAGCTAAACGTGCGCATCAAGGCGCCCATTATCGTTGTGCCAGTGGATTCGCAGAGCAGACATGCACTAGCCATTGATCTGGGTTTGCTGGAGATGACAAACAACACCAGTGAGCTGGCAGTGCCAGACAGGGATGAGAAAGCCGTCATTGATGAGATCAAGCTGCAGCTGAACGATGTCAAGATCACCAAGGTGACCATTCTAGATGGCAACGAGACGTCTTTCGATGGTGAGCATGCTATTCCAATTCGAGTATTGTTTTCAAACTTCCGATTATTTGTTGTTTAGAAGTGGATGTGGTCTTCGGCCTGAAGTCGTCGCTGAATATGATGAACCCGATTAGCTTTACGCTCTCTGTTACACGCAATTTATCGAGCAGCTGGTGTAAACAAATACCAGAGCTCAATCTGTCGGGTCACCTGAAGTCCGTTGAGGTAATGTTGTTACACATTCAACACACGAATTATAATTCATTGAAATAATGATTGCAGCTAACGCTCTTCATGGATGACTATGCGCTGGTTATGTCCATCCTAAATCGTAATCTGAGCGAAGGCCAGAAAGAGTTTCCACCAGCACCCGCCGCCCCACTGCCCGCAAAGCCTTCACATCCTGCACTCACGGAGCAACGACGCGCACGAACCAGTCCCACTACAACAGTTGTGCCGACTGAAAGGATTTACGAGTCGCTCAAGTTTAATGTTCAATTTGATGGTGTCATCATTAATCTCATGGAGGGTGAGTCTTCAACAATCGTTAAGCTCCATTGCTAACATTGATTATCACACCAATTAGGCGAGAAAAGCGGTCTGGCTTGCTTTGGCATTTACTTTCTGTCTGTGAAGGGCACACAGCTGAATAATGGGACACTGAGCGTTTCCATTGTCCTGTGCAACATTCAACTGGATGACACGCGCCCAACGAATAATAGCAAAATCCGTCAGTATCTCAGCTGCAAAAACTGGGAGGAGCAATCAAAGGACACAGTCCTCGATGCAGGTCGCAAGGACACCAACTTTATGGTTGAAGTCACGGCTATTGTAAAACCGAATGATATCTTTGGTAATGCGCTTAAGCCGGAAATTGTTGCGATTTATATTGAATTTATGTATATTGTATTGTAAATATTTCAGCTGAGGTGCATGTGCGTAGCTTCGATTTGATTGTGTGCATTGATTTTCTGCTTAAGCTGACAACGTTCCTCGCACTGCCCGAAACTGAACCCAAAGAGGTGCCAAAGGTTGCCCCAATAGTGGAATCAGCTGCACGCGAGCCCGGACATTTTACGGATCGTATTCCAGGCAAGACATTCATCTAGTTCTGTTTCTGTTTGTAACAAATTTAACTTTCCCAATTGTGTGTTTGCAGTTCAAGGCGCTGCAGAACCAAATAACAAAATGAATTTGATACTGCACATTGATCAGCCGGACATTATATTGGTTGAAAGTCTGGATGATCTGAATACCAATGCCATTATCTTCAATGTAAGAGCTCTTTGCCAGCCGCCGCTCTGTTCTTCATAACCCATTTATGTTTGGTTTTTTCAGGCGCAAGCACATCTTAATTATCGCTCGATTGGCGATAAGCAGATTATCAATGGCGAAATTGATGCGCTCAAAATATTTATGTGTGCCTTTTTGCCCGAGCGTCGCGAATCGACCCGTCACTATATCCTACATCCGTCTGTTATCAGTCTACAAGGCTCCACGCCCGAGGAGGAGGGCATGCACATCAGCTTGAAGCTCAGTGATATTATCATCAACGTGTCGCCGGCCACAATTGAGCTGCTGAACAAGGCACTGATGAGTGTTACAGCCGGTGCTGCTGAGAAAGCGGCCATCGGAAAGGAGCCAGTGGATTATACAAAAATCTGGTACCCAAAAACATTCCATTCACGCACCTATTGGTTCACCAAAGTGGAAAAGGCCATCGAGGTGCTTCCTTCGGCTCAACCAGTGCGCAGTACTAAGACGGAAAAGTGCGTCATTGAGGTGCCAAACATAACGGTTGTAATTGAGTCGGGCGTGGGCTACTACACAAAACCGCTCATCTCGCTAGACACACGCATGACGGCGGTCTTTAACAACTGGAGCGGCAATCTCAGCGCACACGGCTCCCTTACGCTCAACATGGTAGGTTCAAAACTCTCTTTCCAAATGGTTTTCTAATATTGATTCTTATAGAACTACTACAATCAATTCCTGGCCGAGTGGGAGCCCATTATTGAACTAAACGAGGTGGTAGGCCGCAATGGTGGCGTGGAATATACACCCTGGGAGCTGCAGTTTGATATGGACCTGGAGAAAGTGCAAAGCGATTTCGATGAACAGGAGGATCAGAAAATGAATATACGCATACATTCCAAGGAGAATCTGGAGATAACCTTGAGCAAAACGTGCGTCAAACTGCTCGGCGAACTGGGTGAGGCCTTCTCGCAGGCCATCGATAGCAAGGGCCTCGCCAAACCAGATGTTGTCGCCCCCTACATCGTGGAGAACGACACGGGCTTCGACATCACTATGAATCTGCGCAGTGGCATCTTCACGCTCCACGAAGTGCATCGCGGCGGCAGTGCGATTAACAGTTCCATTGTGATGCACTCACAGGAAGATGAGCAACTGGTCGATCCCGTCGACATACAGGACTGTACAATTTCGGCTGGCGGACGCGCCTACCTGCAAACCAAGGATATGAGCACGATCTCAGAGGAACAGGCCGAGGATTACAATCTCTATGTGACGGTAGTTAATTCGCCTCGCATTTACCATTCTCTTTCGAGTTCTGAAGTATATATTTATATTTTCAGATAAGCGGCATTGACGATGAGGTCGTTCTGCCAGTCAGCAAGGCTGATACGCGTTACTTCCCGCTGGCACGCACCGCCAAGCAGGAGCAGTGGGCAATTGTATCGGAGGTCAAACACGAATATGGCACAACCAAAATCAACATTCACGGCGTTCTTTGCGTACGTAATATATAAATTGAGTTTTATATTTGATCGATCTTCTCTAATATACTGCTGTTTCGCTCACAGATTGCCAATCATTTCACGACACCCATCCGAGTGCATCGTCGCCGGCTGGCCGATAATAGCGATATACTTGTTGGGTATGCGCAACCTGGTGAAATTTTCCATGTGCCCCTGCACGCCATCTATGCAGAGTGCAAAGATCTCTACTTTTCGCTCAAGGGTTACAACACTTCGGTTCAGAGCATCTGCTGGAACGCAAGTCCATCGGATTTGAACTATTCACAGCAGCTGCAATGCGATCCCATCGATACATTTGAAGCGCTCTACATCAACACCAGACGCCGCAAGCATGAGATTTACTTTGAGAACACCAACAAGTATCGTCTGCTAAGCGCCTTCTACACCATTCACCTCCGACCGCCGCTCTATTTGCGCAATTCGTTGCCCATTGATATTAAGGTATCGGTGGCTGGCTGCTCGGGCCATGAAAGTCAGATGGCTTCTGAAAAGCGCACCTCACCGGATGGCCCAGGGGTAGAGCGATACCAGAAAGAGGACTTCCTCGACTATGGCGAAAAGGTAGTCAATCCCGGTCATGTGCTGCATCTGCCCACAGTGCGTATGTTCCAAAAGGGCAATGAATCGAAAAGTGTGCTCGTCGTGCGCGTAAGTAGAATAAAAATCCGTGTTGTCTCTCAATTCTCGTAAACTCTCTTGTACTTGTACTCTACTTGTTCTACTCTTGTGCAGCTCTTACAATATCTGGAGAAGGATTGGTCATATGCCACCGAGATTTCCGATGGCGATAGCGAAGTCTCCATCTGGAAGTTTTCCTCATACGATTCTGAAATAAAAATGGATATGGATCTTTATGTGCGGTAAGCTTACGTCTTATTCAGATTAAAAGAACCGCAACTAAAAATATTTAGGCGAGATTCATTGGAAAATCTTATATTTAACTCTTACAATTTCGATTTAAATTGGCAGCTCCGATAATCGCCATGGCAGCATTATGCTGACACTCTACAGCCCCTTCTGGATGATTAACAAGACGGGTCTGATGCTCACCTACAAAACGGATATGTCATCCGTGGAGGTGCTATATCATCCGCCTGAGTACTCCGGCCCCATACTATTCACCTTTCGCGACAAAATGTTCTTCGACAAGAAGAAGGCCTCCATTCGCGTCGACAGTGGCGAGTGGAGCGAGAAGATACCACTCGATGTGGCTGGTTCGATTGGTGCCGTCACCTGCAATTCGAGCGATCAGAGCTATCAGATTGGCGTGCACAATCATTTGACGCAGAATTCGCTGACCAAACAGATCACATTCATACCCTTCTACATAGTGCATAATAAGTGCAACTTCAAGATCGAATTGCAGGAGCAGAAACGTCCTGGCGATCACTGGCTTGCACTCGAGCCGCAAGAGTACCAACCGCTCTGGCCCAAAAACGATTCCGCACACAAACTGATCGTGCGCGTGGAGAACAAAACAACGCCGGCATTTGACTACACGGAGGTTACGTGCACCCTGCTAAAGCTGGACGATATTCGTTACGGCGGCGTTAATGTTGAAGTGCAGACCACGGAGGGCGGCGTCTATATCATCTTCACCGAGTACCAGCCTTCGGCAGCGCCTGGATTGTTAATCAATCACACCAGCAGGGATATTGTCTACTACGAGAAGAACACGAAGGTCGAGCACGTCTTGAAGCCCAAGCATAGCATCCTCTATGCCTGGTGCGATCCAACGGGTCCAAAGCTTTTAGTCTTCGGCAAGGATAAGCAGGAAACCGATCTAAAACGCGATCAGATCGATAACCTTACGTGAGTCTTAACTGAATGTTGCATATAATTGAATCTTAATGATAATTGGTTTTGTAATCCGCACTCCCACAGTTTGGATAATGGCAGCAAAGCCTACTGGGTATCCTTCCTGGATGGTCCGCAGCGTGTGCTGCTCTTCACCGAAATCGAGTCGATTGCCAAGCGCACAGAAAGCACTGCCGGACTGCAGACGATCACGCGTAGCATTGATCTGCATATACACGGCATCGGCATCTCTGTGGTAAACAATGAGACAGCCCTGGATATACTCTATGTGGGCATCACCAGTTCGGGCGTCATATGGGAGGCGCGCAAGCCGACCAAGAAGCGCTTCAAGGAAATGACCATACAGGACTCAGAGCTCCTTGAGGCCGAATATCAACGCTATCTTGCACACAAAGCGATCAAAGATGTGCAAAGCTATACTCTGAATAACAAATTTCCGGTAAGTGCATTGCGAATCCTTTATATATATAAATATGTATGAAACTGTTATTAATTCCATGCAGATAAACTTTGATACAATGACGCTGACAAAGAATGTGGATCGACGCATTCAGCGTAGCTTCAATCCGGCCATTTGGGTGTCGATGAATTCATCACCGTTCCAAAATCAGCTGCATGTGAAAATTAATCGTATACAGGTGGACAATCAATGCCCCGATCCCATATTCCCCGTTGTCTTGGCGCCAATAGCACCGCCGAAGAGCGTGGCCAGCTCCACAACGCTGAAGCCCTTCATCGAATGCAGCATGGTGCAGCGCGTCATGCCCAATTCGGATGTGAAACAGTATAAGTATGCGACCATACTGATACAGGAGTTCCACTTTAAGGTGGACATACTTTTCCTAACCGCCATTGCGGAGATGTTCGCCAATGAAGTGGACGATGAACAGGCGGCCAAATTGTTCCGCGGCGATGTGGAGACCATTCAACTGCCTCTGTCCACCTTCTTCGAGCAGCACTCGCAGCAGGAGCAAAAGAATTTCTATGATAAACTGCATTTGGGCCCACTGAAGATACATGTTAGCTTCTCGATGGCAGGATCCGATACGACAGCGTTGCCTGGCTTCCTGGGTCAACTTGTTCAGGGCGTGGGCGTTACACTGACCGATGTCAACGATGTCGTCTTCCGTTTGGCCTTCTTCGAGCGCGAGTATCAATTCTTTACCCAGCAGCAGCTCATCAATGAGGTCCAGTCACACTACACCGGCCAGGCGCTCAAGCAGCTCTATGTGCTGGCCTTGGGTCTCGATGTGCTCGGCAATCCGTATGGCCTGGTGGTGGGCCTGAAGAAGGGCGTCGAGGATTTGTTTTACGAACCGTTCCAGGTAAGTCGTCAGTCAAAACAGATATTCCTCCTATTATAAACTGTATTATTTGTTGCTTAATACAGGGCGCCATTCAAGGACCTGGCGAATTTGCTGAGGGTCTCGTGCTGGGCGTCAAGTCGCTCTTTGGCCACACTGTGGGTGGTGCTGCTGGCGCTATGTCCAAGTAAGTTGTTTTAACTCTTGGAAATTAAAGCAAGCTAAATTTTTGACATTGTTTCTTTGATTAGAATCACTGGCGCCATGGGCAAGGGCCTGGCTGCTTTGACCTTTGACGAAGATTATCAGCGCAAGCGCCGCCAGGGCATTCACAACAAGCCAAAGAACTTCCACGAAGGTATCGCCCGCAGTGGCAAGGGCCTGGTCATGGTAAGTACAGCAACAGGCTGCGTCTAATCCAGTATCCCTCTGTACCCAGTACTTATGCTCAATATTTACGCAGGGCTTTGTGGATGGCGTCACGGGCGTTGTTACCAAGCCCGTGAGTGGCGCGCGCGAGGAGGGCGTTGAGGGTTTCTTCAAGGGTCTGGGCAAGGGCGCCATTGGCCTGGTGGCACGCCCAACGGCCGGTGTTGTTGACTTTGCCAGCGGCAGCTTTGAGGCTGTCAAACGTGCCACCGAAGGCAGCGAGGATGAGAAACGTTTGCGTCCGCCACGTTTCCAGCATTACGACAATGTGCTGCGTCCCTATTGCCACAGCGAGGCCCTCGGCAACAAGATGCTAAAGTAGGTGTCCATAAACTGCACTTACTCACTTATTATATAGCGTATATATATATATATATATATTACTAACTACACATAAATTGCAAGGCCTTGTTTAATATTTTAATTTTCGCACTGTCTGTTTAACGATGCGGCAGTTAGAAGTTGAGCAGTATTGGCAACACTGCAGACCAATGAGTCCACAATTTGAAATATGAGTGTGGTCAAAATTTGCCCATTCATAATTATAGAAATATATACCATGCGTGTTAGCCTTAAAGTTGTTTGCCTAGCGGCCCCTATGTTTCAATTTTATATATTATGTAATGTCGTTAAAAGGCAGCTATCGCAATTTAAGCCAACGCCAATCAGCTGTTGGCCTTTTACTTATCGATAAACCTTTAATGTTATCAGTTGAGCGCTATCCACTTATTTGAAACTTTGATAAGGGGAACAAACTTAAGTCAATATATCGCCATATAGTAATAAATTTAATAACTAATTATTGTATTTTACTTTTGCAGGGAGCTGGACAAGGGCAAATTTGCGAGCACCGACAGCTTTTTACACTGCGAGGAGATTGTGCAAAAGGCAGAGTATCTGATAGTCACCAATCACCGACTGATCTACGCACAGCGCAATGATATGTTTGGCATTTGGGTGGTAAGCTGCTTAACTTGCCTCGCTGCGAATTCACCTTCAATTAAATCTCTCCTTTTTTGTTATTTAGTCCACGTGGTCCTATCAATGGGATGACATTCAAAGCATTACGGCCACGATGCGTGGCGTGCAATTTATGGTGAAACGCCCCGAGGGCAAACGTGTTCTGGGACTATTCTCCTCAAAAGAATCACCATGCAAACTGGTGGTACTGGCCGATGAGCGTAAGCGCGAAGCTCTGGTGGAAATAATGGAGTCTCAACGCAAGGATAGCTCGATATTCCGTTTACCCGGTTTACGTTACTCATAAATGAATCTATAGACAATAAGTGTATGATATTAATAATCTCCTATATCGTAATCGCAGTGCTTACGCAACGCTTACACATCAGCATGGCAAAAACTACCTCGCTCCTAATCAATCTCTAAAGCGTTTTAAGCACAAACACACACACACTAAACACACACAACTCACACACCCCACCCACTCATGTATATTAATTAACAAACTATGTTTTGATATTAAAAATTTTATGTCAATGTTGAGGATAAACATGAAAAAATGTGTGTGCGAATTTGTCACTAGCCTAAAAACTATGCATATATGTATAGGTATAGGTAGGTTAAATAGAGAGAGTGAGATAGCAGCTCTACACCTTTTTGAGAAAGCTGGTCGGCGGAGTTGCAAGTGGCATGATGGGCTCATAGTTGTTGCAATTGTCGCTCTCACAGAAGGAGGTGAGCGAGGCGAGCGCATTCGCGGCCAATGCCTCCACGCTGAACATGGTGGACAGATGGCCGCTGCTCTCAAACTGATTGATAATCATGTTCACTTTGCTCTTGGAGTCGCCACCCTTGAGGCACGGCGATGTTGGGTTACTGCTCGGCTGCTGTTCGTTGAGCGTCGGATCGTAGTTGCCATCACAGAGATCGAGTCCATTGAGCAGATTCTCTTTTTCGCTCTGTTTGCATTTGGCATTGGTTGGTGTGCCACTTGCATTTCCGCTGCTAATAATGCTGCCGCTGCCGTTGCTGCTGCTGCTGGTTCCGCTGCCGGCAGAACGTGTGCTCTGACCGGTGCTTGATTTGTTGAGGCGACTGAGAAACCAATTGCGTGCCAGCTTATCACAATCTTTGCTGGGCGTCTTCTGTGGACTCGTTTGCGGTGTTTGCGATTTGCGCTGTTTCTTTTGCTCTTTGAGCGTGGTTTGCGCTGGCGGCGAATTGGTAAGTGAGAGCATTTCCGGTTCACTGTTGGCGCACGAGTAGCTCTTCTTCACGGCCTTCTTCAGGCGCTCCGGACTCGTCAGCTGACTAGAGAGCTCACTGTGCACCGTCTTCACTTTGGCCTGAAAGTCCAGCGTCAGGTGGCCATGTAAACTGGATGCTTGAGGCTGTGGCTTCAGCTCAATAATAGTAGCACCACCACCATTGAGCAGCTCAGCAGTTTCCACATCGCCAGGGCTGGGCTCATCCTCGACGGATAGCGGCTGTGGTGGACACTTTGGTGTATCATATTCGAAACGTTTGGCCAGTGCACTCGGACTGTTGGCTTTGTCGGGCAGGCGTGGTGGCGTCACGACCTCCCCAAAGTTATAGATGGGCGAGGGCTCCTCGTAGATGCTGTCGCAATTTGTTGACGTCGGCACATAGCTGCACTTCCTCGCCGTCGGAGGCGTGGGCAGTTTGCGTAGCATTTTCAACGTTGCCTGCGCAATGGCATCGCCACGTATGGCCGCCTCAATGGCATGGATCCACTCTTTGGCATCGACCTCATTGTTTGCCTGATACAGGAACTTCTTGCCCGGATCGGCGGTGGTGATTTGAAAGCAAATCTCACGACGCTTACCCTCGCCAAAGTGCTCGATCTCAATTGCCGAGCTCTTCAGATAGAGACTGCTGCTCGGCCGACAGGAGGTGGGACCATCCGCATAGCAGAGCATCCAATCGTTCAGTATGCCGCAATAGCATTTCTTGCTCTGATCGAAAAACAAACGCTTCTCGATGCGCTGCAACTGGCCGTATTTGGTGGAACGTTGCAGCGCCAAATGACCAGCCGGCAGATTAGCATAGGGGCAATTGATAAACAGCTCGTGTGCGAAAACCTGCTGCGTCTCATCCTCCGCCTGATGCTGGCAAACGTCATACAGCTGCTGCTCGGACTGGAGCAGCTCCACTGGCTCTGGCTGTGGTGAGGCTTTATCAGCATTCAGCGTTGGATTGCTGCTCAGATCGATATACTCCCGCGAGGCGGACACTGCAATTAAAGACAATTACTACATGCCTCTCTAAATAACCAGCATAGACATATATACAAATATGCATGTATTGGCCAGGCTCTGGCAACTCACGCGAGTTCCTCGACGACGAAGATGTCGCTGCTGACGAGGACAGCATCTCCAGATAGCAACCGGTCTCGGCGCCCACTTTGCTATCTAAGCAGTCGCTGCTGCAGCTGCTGTTGTTGCTGTTGTTGCTGTTGTTGCAGCCATTCATTTTAATGACTGCAACTTGGCCAACACTATCTGTTGCTGCTGCTGCTGCTGTTCCTGCTGTTGTTGTTGCCGCCTGATCGTCTGCATAGCCAGCCAGCAGCAGATCGCAACGCTCGAGAAGCGCCTGCGTTTGCTCGGCGGCGGTGACGTGAAACAAATTCGAGGTGTTCTCATACTCCGATGTCGTCAGTGATTCTCGAAAATGCGCACGCACATCTACAAATAAAGACGGAGCAAGCAGTACAAGGGATATAGTACACAGCAAGAAATTACTAACTTAAATAAGTTTTTTTTATACTTCAAATACTATTTAAATGGGAGCCTATAAGAGTAATTAGTTCTTCAAATAAGCAAGAAGTTTTGTGTAATACTACTAATAAGTAAAACCTAATCAAATTCTAACAAGTGGAATCAAGAACAAGTGCGAAATAAAATATGAGAGCAGAACCAAGCTTATTTTAAGGGCTATAATTTAAGTAAGAAATACCACACTTAAAAATTCCAGGATTGTTTCCGAGAATTTGCTTTTGGATGTTTTTTTCAGTGTAAGCAATTCTAATGTGCACTTATGGCTAAATATGGACAACAGCGTAGTTTAAGTCTATTGCCCATTAATTTTGAAACGCCTCATTGGATTTAATGGCTCCAAGCTATGCTGTTTCTTCAGCAATTTCCATAACTGTCCCGAGGGCGGGGGAAAGAGAGGCAGTCTGAGAAATCGAGTTAGAAAGAGATGAATAATGAGGAGTGAGCAATTGGGCTGCAACTGTGCTTAGTCTTCTGTCTTCAGTTGACTCGGATGAGTCATTGGACTGTCATTTTAGTTAGTATGCCAGTCAGGCAGCCAGGCAGCTAGCGAGCTACTTATGACCTCATAAAAAGAACTCGCAAGAGTCAACTGCAAATTGACCGCAGCAATTAAAAGCAATTTCACTGAGCAGCAGCAAACAGTCCAGTTTCCAGTTAGCCTCAGCCCCAGACCCTCTCTCCATCTTCCGGCTGTTTAAGTAGATTTAACGGTAAACACGAACAAACACAAGCACAATAAAAATGTAAAGCATTACAAAAGTAGAGGCACAGAAATTTGCAAGAAATCTTGTTAAAATTTCAACACGCAGAGCAGAGCAGAGCGCTTTCCAGACAATCATTTGACCACTGCGTAATTAGTGCAAGAAACTGGAGAAACACAACTGCAACGAACTTGAAATACTCTTTCAAATATGACCATATATATACATATGTATATTAAATATTACTCCTGAACTTCCACCAACACATTTTAAGTAATTTTGCCGAAATAAATGAAATGAAAAATGAAAATGAAAAACTAAATTTAGACAAGTAGAAATGGCTAACGTGGAGAAAACTGAATATTTTTTCAGTATTTACAATTTAAAAGCAATAACAAGTTGCTTAAAATTAATTATTAGATGGATATTTGAAGTGAATGAAAACAAATTATTTGCTACATCTCTGCAGCCTCAAGACTAATATTCTTGCGACTGATGGAAAGCTTCAATGCCAACGCTTTAAGAGAAGGGCTTAAGACAAGCGTTTTGGCCATATTTTGGCGGTATGTCCAATCGTCTATATTATACACATGAGGCAAAGTTGGCCAAAACAAAACCAAAAGCGACGAAAACCTGAAAAATGGATTCAATAAAATGTACAGCATATGCCATATACACAAAAACGAGAAGAACAAAGCGCATTAAAGTCAGCCAAGTTAACTTGGCTGTTTCGGCCACAGCTTGAACCTTAGCTTTAGCCTCAGATCGGAGACGGTAAGGCATGAGTCAATAATGTATTGTGTCTGTGGTTATTAATGTTGCTGTACAAGGGAAAATTATATGCCCGCAGGCCAGACAGGCACCATGAATTTATACAAGTAGTTCGTTTGTGAATATATATATATATATATATATATAATGATTGTGCTAAGTGTTGCTCAATCTTCAGGCTAAATGTACAATGGCTTTTAAATTATCTAGATACACGCTCAGAAATGCGTAGCTACTTTAATTTGTGTTTTAGCTACGCATTTAATTGTTTAATGCTGTTGGTTTTGCGTTTTATTCATTTACCCAGTAAATTATTAAGTGTGTATAAAAAAGACGAAAAACCATAACTAAGAATTAAGAAACTTTTTATTTTTGTTAAGTAAACGAGCTCTCTTAATTCTTCAAACGAATTAAACTCTTGTTTAATTCATCATAAGTATCAAAAACTATTTGAAATTCTTCATAAATTTACTTAACTTCCGAGCGCACGCATTTTTATGATTCATAAAAGAATTATTTTATTAAGTGAACAATTTCTTGTTCCTACTAAATGAACTCATTTATTACGCATATTTCAATTCCACATTTTTATATTTTTTCCCATAAAAATGTTCCCATTTGTTTGTGGATTTAAATGAATAATTTTTGTACAGACAAAATCTGAGTAATTAATGTCTTTACAGGGTATCTAACGGTCAAGCACTCTTGCTAAGTAATACATATTTTAAATAATTACAGTATAGTATTTTGTTGTGTAGCTGCTTTTAACTTACCCAATAGAAATTGTTCAATTTCGGAGCGTTTAGGCACCTTAATGTCCATATCCATGATAAAAAGCGTTAATTTGCCCGCTTTCAGTGTTAGTGTTGATTTATATGGCTTTTTGTAGATCGTTTGATTTTTTTGTTGTTGTATTTATTTACTATTTGCGTTTGTTGTAGTAGCTTGATTTTGTTGTTGCTGACATGATTTAGTCGCACACACAATGTTTTTACTGGCAATTAACAGTTGACTGTCAAGATAAAGTAGCACGTTCTTTAATAATATCACATGCACTTCGCTGCTGACTAAAAAATGCAGTAAATAAAACTAAACTGTAAGATTATTAACAATTTGTGGCACATTTTACACTCGTTACAATTGGTCAACAACAACAACAACATGGCAATAATGAGGAAAAGAAACAACTACTTTCTGCTCGACAACCAGAGAAAATGGAAAATGTTTCTCTCCCACAGAGCACAGAGCCGAAAACGAAACCAGACCGAAATCAATCCGCGCCATGGTCTGTTTAAACTTGTGATTATTAATAGATGAATTTGAGTTGGTTGCTGCTGCTGCTGCTGCTGCTGCTGCTGCTGCTGTTGTTATTAGAACTGCAGATACGCATTGGCAGCCGCCCTGTCGAAATACAATACTAAATTCGTATTGTGCTCAATTCTGGTTTCAAAATAATACCTCGCTCATAAGCGGTGGCAATAATGGGGAATCTACACACATGTATTGTTTATGCTTTATTTAAGATTCACTCATTCATCTAGACAATTGAAGCGCTTCTTACCATATTTGGTTTACTGTACATATGCCGACTGATTTTTAAACATACATTTGAATATCCAGTAAATAAGGTTCAATGACTTCCTCAGTAAAAACATAAATCGGAAATCAATCGATTGTATAACTTTAGCTTTTATGGCGAGACAGTTGAAAGTATCTTTTGTCTGTACATAAGATACATAATAACAATGAGGAATAAAGCATAGAATTTCAATTATTAACAACATAGAACACTTCGAAATTAGTTTATTTGTTTTTTCATGATATTTTAATCACATTTAAACAACATCAAAATTAACGTTCAACTTTGGAATAAGATTAGCAAATATTTCCTAAGAGATTAATAGAGATAATAACTGAGGTTGGACTAGACTAAAAGTCCCTACTTGAGAAGTGTCGAAAAGGCCAAGCTGATAACTGCTATCATTAGGAACATTTTGCTCATTTTTTTTTTATTTATCAGTTTATTTCTTATCTGTAGAGTTCTGTAGTGGATATCTGTTGGCTGTAAATGCTCGCTTGCAGCATGCTGAAATATTTGAATTTTATTTTGTCTGTTTTGTTGTTGTTGCTGCTGTTGCTGTTTATTTGTTGCACGCTTCGTTTGGCGCTCATTGGCGGCGTCGTCGATGACGTTATGCTTTTTTTTTTCGTTGTTTTTATTGTTGTTGCTGTTCATCATTCGCTGTATACGATTTATTATGTATTATTTATGTACTACTCTCTTGCAGTTAACATACATGTGCACATGTGTATGCAAGTATGTGTGTCTATAAGCTATGTGTGCTTATGCACTTATGTATCTGTCATTAAGTGTGATTACGAAATGGTTTTGTAGCCGATTTTCATAATGCGATACTTAGTTTATGCAGCGCCCGCTTTGCACTTGTCTGGCTCTGGGGCCTGTTTTGGGGTTGCTGAAAACCTCTCTATAGCTACATATATATGTTATAAATATCTATATACAAATAAATGTGTTTGTTTGCTTGTGTGAGGCAGCCTCTGAGTCTGCCTGTTTGTCTGTTTATCAGTTCTGTAGCATTTGCGGTTTGCTGGCCTCGCTTTTTTTTTGTGTGGTTAAAAAACACACACACACACCCACACCTATATGGAAGTTGGGGCTAGTGGCTGCTGCTAAGCAAGCCCTAGCAATGTTTTGGAGCTGGAGCTGGCCTCTTGCCAAGCCTTTTTGATTGTGACTCATCCGGCAAAAGGCGACGCGTGTCAATGGCCATAAAAAACTGCGGCTCATGCAAATCAAATAATAAAGAAATATACAAATGAAAATCATTACACATTGGTAACAGCTTAAGAGAGAGAGAGAGCGAGACAGAGAGATAGAGAGAGGGAACTTGGTTTATAGAACTTTTACTTTTTATCGCTGGCACATAAAAAGAAATGAGTGCAAAACGAGAAATGTAACTCGCATCGCTAGCGACGTTAAATGTGTTGATTTTCCTATAAATAAAACTAATAAAACAAAAAAATAATATAAACAATATCTATTCACAATTAGCACATATCGAATTTCTGTTTATTTCACTTGGCCAGTTCTGCTAAAGGTATTTTGAATGAACATATGTTGCGCAGCTTTGTTTTCGCTTTGCACGGCATTTTCATTAGTTTCCAACGGCGGATGGCCAAAGCGCAGGCGTGTCTGTCTGTCTCTCAGTCTACCTGTCTGTCTGCATTTTCTATCTGTCTGCATTTCCGGTCATTTTCAAACACAACGATTTCCTGCGACGCAGCGAGTCTTGAAACTTTAACATTCGATTCAATTCAATTCAATTCTTTTTTTTTATTTTTTTTTTTGATTTATGCTTTTAATTTTGCATCCGGTTTTTCACTTCTTTCTTTGTCACTTTGTTTGTGTGTTTGCCTTTGTTTTTACCCATACACTTTGCGTTCGTTGCTGTTGTTGTTTGCGTTGACGTTGACACCTTTTCTGCTTAAGCTTAACGACAGCTTTTCAGTTACTGCGCTCTCCTCCAAAGAACCAATGCGAACGCAGACGCATACGCTTTTCATTGCGAATACGGAGCCGAAGAGAGCGACCGAGCCACTGAGAGAGAGGGAGAAAGAGAGTACGCGCGCACTAAGCGATTTTTTTTTAAGCGCGACTTTATGTGCGCGGCCGTGAATCACACGAACGCAACTGACAAGGCAGCAACGGCCCCAGCCAGAGACTAGAACAGCCGCAGCCGCTGTCTGTTGGCTTCCCATGTTCGTGGGGGAGCCGATGCCGAAGTCGAAGCCGAGCACGCATGCACGAAGGCAGGCGCAGCCAGGCAAACGAAGACACGAAGCCGTTGGCTTTCTTTGCAGAACGTTAAGTTTTTTTGGGGAAACAACATTGCATTAAACCGAACATGCGAAATCTGAAAATGTAAATTTGAATTGCAAGCTTTTGGCAATATAATTTGTGGCAGTCGTTAGACGTCTTTGCCAATTTGGGTTAAAACAGGCTCGCCAACCCGCAATAAACCAAAACAGAAACCAGAAATCTTCTAATGTGCGAAGCACTCAGTCAGCCAGAAAGTTGCCGGCAGCAGAAGAGAGAGACAGCAACAACCGTAGTGGCAGATGTTGCTGCAACTTAGAAATCCGAGCCTTGTTTAAAAGTCAATTTCTCAGGCGATGTCTATCCCTCTCCTGTCTCCACACACACACATAGGAGACTTGCATGTGCTCTTTTTTAGCTGTAGATAAGCTAGCACACACACTTTTAGCAGAGAGTAGAACGACTGAAAGATAACCTGTACGCAGCTTTATCTATTAAATATCAAACGCCCTTTTCCTGCCTGCTGCAAACATTTGTATGCGCTCAACAGATCCATTTATTATAAACACAGGGTATAAAGGTAGAGAGCCTGTTTCATTATGGTTTTTTTTTGGGTTGAAGGACGTGCTGGCTGGCTGCACAGCAAACAGCTCAATTTTAATTGAATGTTGCGCTACGCTGAAATAAATTCAGAATTCAGTTCACTGTGCACAGTGCACAGTGGAACCTTGGTAACCTTGAGCTTGGAGCTTGGAGCTGGAGCTGTGATAACTAAACACTCAACCATTGCGTGACTACCTCTGCGTGCACTGGGCCAAAAACAAAAACAAAATGAGAAAAACACCAACAGGGCCAACAGGTTCGCGCAGCGTGCGTTTTTATCAGGCAAAAGCAAAGCGGAGCATATTTTTAGCCACAATGATCAATGATGCTGATTCATGGACTGCCCAATGGCTGCTTTATGTGGAGATCTTTGTGCTAACGCTTAATTATGGCTCAATAACAACAAGTCATTTAATTTAAGTTAAACAAACAAATATTACTATATTTTTTCAATTGAAAAACGCTTGCATGCGATTCTGTGCCGTTTTGTTAGCGTTTTTAGACGCGCGCGTTTTCAGCTGCGCCGCCAACTGAAGCAGCGCATTTTGCTTTTGTGTTTTCGACTGCATTTTTTTGCTAGCTGCGGTTGCCTTGCTGCTGGCTGCGGGCGTTGATGTCGCTGCTTTCGATTTGTGCCTCTTTTGTTTGTTGCTTTGTGATTGCGGCGTGTTTGTTGTAGTTGTTGTATTTTTTGTGGGCGCTGTCGGCGCTTTTTTACTATGTGGTTGTTGTTGTAGTTTGAGCCCAGCATTGACGTCTTTATTTTTATTCTTGTTTTTGCGCTTGCCCGTCGCTGGCGCCGCTGTAGCTATTGTTGGTGTATTTGTTGCTGCCATTGTTTTTTCTGTGCTATCGCTTTTGGCGCGTATTTTAGGCTTTTCCAGCGGCAACATTGTTTTGTGCCCGCAAAACTCGCAGTTCAGCGCCTATAAAAAAGCAACATAAATAAATAAAAGAAAAATAAAATATAAATCCATTTGTAAGCCGCTTACCATATTGCTGACCATGCGCTTCTTCAGCCATTTGGCCCGTTTGCGTGCCCCCCTGCTCAGTGTGCCCCTCTCTTCCCGCTTGGCATTGGCCGCATCCAGTTGGGCGATCTGCCGACGCCTCTTCGCATTGTTAGCCAGGCGCTGGGGTCGCAGCTGGAGCCGATAGTTGCCGTCGCACCATTGATTGCCGCAACGGGCGCACATGCGAGCCGGGCCAACGATCTCCTCGGGCAGTTGGACATTGTGCCTGGCCAAATTGCGACACGTATTGCTAAACACATCACAGAAGATTATACAAAAAAACAATACTCTTTGTTTTATTGTGTTGTGCTCACATGTAGTAGGATTTGAGCATACGTTCGGTGTGCGTTTGAGTGGTCAGCTCTTTGGCGCAGTTCCACAGCAGATTTACTGTCTTCTCTTCAGCCATTATGATTAAGGAACCCTCTAAAAATAATAAATTGTACTTTAGCTCTTTATGACACACATGAAATATTAAACTGACAGCATTGTTAGAAGCACACATACATAATACATAAGCAACATCTAAGTCATCTTTATATACTTCCTTAGCCAACTTACTTGTTTGTTGTTATTTTATTATTCAGTTTTTATTTGAACATTGTTTGTATGCCCCCACATTGTCGGCTGTTTGTTTTGGTGCTGCCAGATTGGAGCTGCCATTTCAAACTTATCGGATGTATCTGCGTAAATGTATCGATAGTTGCAATACCTGGCGCTGTTAATTGTAGCTGTTTAATTTCAAATGGAATCTCTGTTAACAGTTTACTCACACACTAGAAGCCAGATGGTGCCACTCTTAAATATTTAGCTAAGCTTGCACACTAATTTACAGGAAATAATTATTAATTAATAATATAATATCCGCAATATAAATGACAGTATTTCACTCCCTGCTAATAACAATTCAGCAAAATGTTAAGTTACATAAATGTTAACATAAGCAGATCGATAACTGCTGATTTTGTGCGCTATGGCAACTCTATCGGCAGCAATAGCATACCGACGCTTGCCCATTTAAAATTTCAACGTCGCGAACAAGCGAGAAAAAGAAGCGTCGCGCTTTATTTCGAATGACGAGCATTAATGTAAAAATACACTAAAAAATCGATTTTAAAGTGAATACAACTAAATAATAGCCAACTAAAAGAAATATTAAACACAAGTGAAAGTGGTACAAAATATAAATATAAGCAGTGAGCGCGCAATTTGCATTTTCCACAAGTATTTGCCACAACAACAAAAACAACAATGGACCCCTTCACTCAGGTACAAAATTACTAAGAAAAAGCAAACAATGGAAATGCATTGTCTAACTGCAATCTGCGAATGCAATCTATAATTTTATGTAATTTGTAATTTGTTGCAGCGCATGCTCGAAAAGGCCGAACAGCGCAGTCGCGCCCTGGGCATAACCAATGCCAGCAAATTTCCTCTAGCCGAATGCAGTCTAGCGACGCCAGCAGCAGCAGCAGCTGAGACAACGTCAGCCGTCGTCAGCAAACCGACAACAGCGTCAACATCTGCATCGACGCCTGCTATAAGCAGCAGCAGCAGCAACTCTGGCAAAATTGTTATCCTCGAGAAGGCAACGCTGGAGGCATGGCCCACAAAGCCGCTGCGTCACTATGCCGCCGTCAACAAGGAGAACATGGAAATGGGCATCGAGATAAATATAACCACCGCACAGCCAATTGGGGTAAGTTTTCGCCTGCTTCTTCTTATCTTTCTTTTTTATGCATGACGCTTTGTTTTTGCATTTGCATTTCCTTCTTTTGCTTTTGCTGTTTTTTCTTGTGTTGTTTGCGGGTAGTTGAATTTTCTTATGAAATGTGTAACGCAGGAAAGAAAACACATTCTCGACTAAAAATAATATATATATTCATAACTGGTTATATTCATTCTGTACAAAAAAAAAATTAAAAAAATATTTATACATATAATCTATCATAATAAATATACAATATAATTATTACGTATTATAATATTTGTTATTAATAATTTGACAATAAATGCCTAATTATCAGACTACTATATAATACAGCTACCATATAAACAATGGCCTTAAAATAAACACCAAACAGCCGTCAAATGCAAGGGTGTTTAAACTTCGCCTAATCTTTTGTTTACCCTTTGTTCTTTTTCTTTGCATTCTTATCTGTGTCTTTTCATTGTTGTTTTTGCATCGCTTGTGCTAACATTTTTTGGTTGATTAGGTGCAAGTTGAGATTCAGGAGCAGGATATGACCAGTGACGAGAATGGGGAAAGGGACGAGGAGCAAACAGCTGCTCTGATTTCAGGTGGTGCAACGGCGCCGGTCAATCAGCCACTGGCTCGACTACGGGACACCTCTCGCAATAGACTGCAGCGCATGGGCGCACTCTATTCGAATGCGGATGATCTGTCCTCGCCAATACATCGCACCGAGGCGCAGTTCCATGCCGGCGACGATGATGACAATGATAACCGGCGCAGTCCGCGTCGGGGTAAACAGCGGCTGGGCAAGCTGGCTGCACTGGCGGACACGATTAATCAGTGGGAGGATGATGTGTCGCATCATGAGATTAATCGGCCGCTGCTGGATGCAGTTCCGCCGCCCAAACCGGATTTGCCCAGTCGCGACAAGGCCACCAAAGCGAAAGGCAAGGCGCCCCCACCACCCACATGCGATGCGGTGGATGCGGGCAACAAAACTAAACAACTGAAATGGGATGCCAAGGTGCTGAGCTCTTTGGAGGCTCAGGGCTTCCAGCGACGTGAATCTTCCACAATTAAACATACCTATGATTATGCCAAGCCGGAAGAAACGACAAAGCCGCCTCTGCCACAAAAATCAACGACGGTCAGTCAAGTGGCCAAAACATTTGCAAAGGCACCGCCAGCACCCGCTCCCACCAAAGCCGCCTCAGCGCCTGCCGTAACTGTCAAAACTGGTTTGGTCTCTGGCCGTGCTGCAATCTTTGAAAAGGCCAGCAGTGGCGCCCAGTCGCAGGCGGCACTGCGCAATCAAAAGGATCCCTGCGAGCTGTCGCTGAAGGAGCGCATGAAACTCTTCGAGACGGGCAACTCCAAGGTTATGCTGCCCAAGGCGCCCATTGGCACAGCGCCCAGCATCAGCCAGATACGCGCAGACGAACCAAAAGGTAATCCTTCGCTCTAAGCACTCTCAGTCAATACTAACACTCTGTCCACATGCAGCACACACGGCGGCAGTGCATCCGGTTACAGCGGCCGCTCAACCACCATCCAAGCCGCAACCGAAGCCAGAGAGCAAGCTGCGCGACAAGGTGGCCGCCTTGGTGGCCTCGGCTCAGAGTAGTGCCGAGAATCGCATCAGAGACATAGATCGTCAGCGGCAAGAGGACATGCAGATAATCGCGAATCGCTTTAACAAACAAAAGGAAATTATTTCGACAGCAGCAGCACCAGCGACAACTCACGCTGCTGCTGCTCCTGGCAAAGTGGTGCGTCCTATGCCGCCGCCCCCACCTCCACCCATGGCAAATGCAAGCAGCAAGCGGCGGTCACGTAAGACTCATCGCAACAGAAACCAGCCGGAAAAAGTCTTAAATTTAAATCTTTGCATTCACAGCTGGCGATGCCGTCATTGACGAGGAATCGAAGCGGGCACGCAAATCGGATGCGGATCGTTTGTATCCCGCCTTATCCGATCTTGACTCCAGCGGTGACAATTGCTGTGCAACGGCAACGGCCTCGATCAATGATGAGACCGAGGAAGATGAGGAAGAGCTTGATAGGTGCGCTGACAAATGCTACTCTTGCCTGCTATTCCTGCTCTGCATTGAGTAGCAACCCAATTTAACAATTTAGAGACTGACCCATTTTAGAGTAAACACTAGACACGCATAGCTTTAATAAATCAAATAAATATATACCTATATAAACACAACTAATCGCTGCTAATCTCTGTGCTCTTTGATTCTGTAGTTATATGGATGATGAAGAGTCCTTGAACGAGGCGGAGGAGGAGTATCAGTCACAGACTGAGGACAGCAGCGCTGGCATGTGCAATGGCAGCCTGGGTCGCGAGATTTTGAACACCGTGCAGCGTAATGAGGCCGCAATGCGACAGAAACAAAAGCAACAACAATTGGGCAAAAAGGTGAGTTCAGGTAGAAAACTCAATGCACAGCGGGTGGTTGAAATAGCTCTCATTATCCAGGTACACTATGCCGAGCAGGATCATTATTTTAGCCATGATGGCGACAGCTCAATGAACTCCTCACAAATCTCAACGGGCATCGATGATTATCTGGACGAGGCGCTGGTCGGTGACTATGGCAGCACCCAGGAGGACGACAGCGAGGATGAGCACAATGCCAGCCATCTGTCACTCGGCGTGAGTATAGCAATGGCTAGTTGCAAGTATAGTAATTGCCTCAATATGTGCAATGCTAGTTGCATCCACTTTACTTTTACTTAATCTAATTAATAACCTGTTCTCCAAGATATATTTTTATTTAATTTAATTAGATGCATTTGCACCTTTAAAATGTTTATATCTTCATCGATCTTTATTTATAACATTTACAGAGCAAGGGCACCACTGCATCCAATAGTTTCTCGTATCGCAAAACGCCGGCTGCTGTTGCCGGCGAGTCGGCTGCATGTCGGACTATTGAGGAGCAACATGACGAGGCCATGGATGTGCAGACGCCGCTGCCGAGTGGTGCACAGCCCGTCAAGTCGGAGCTGAGCGTCAATCAGGACAATGACAATTTGGTGACGCTGGTGCACACCGTTAGCTTCTATCGTCGCCAGCAGAGCGCCAATGTAAGACAGAAACTGATGCTGAAGCACCACAAATCTAATCCTTAAACATATTCCGTAGAGCTCCAACTCGACGCCTGTGCGCAAGATATGTCGCGAGCAGCAAGTTATGCGCTCAGCGCTCACCGGCGATTGCCATGCCAAGCACAAGCTGGAATATGATTCACCGAACCATGGGGAAGTGGCCGCAGCTGCTGCTAGCGCTGCTCCAGCCAGCATTGATGACTGCAGCGAGGAGGATGATGACGATCTGCAGAATGCACGCTTTTCAAATGAGTCGTCGCAGGCGCAGGACAAGATTAAGAAACTGCTCAGTGAGGTTTGCAAACAGCAGCAGGTGATTGGCCAGGCCAGTCAGGCGCTCAATCTGTGCGCTGCCACCGTTGAGTTCTCCGGCTCCACCGAATCCGTTGAGGGCGAACGCTATTTGTTGTTGGCCAGTAAGTGGCAAATATCTAAAAGTATATATAAAATAATTAATATTATAATTTATTATTAATTACGCAGCACATCGTCGACAGGCATGCTTGGATGAGGTGCAGCGGCTTCGCGTGGAGAACAGCGTTCGTCCCGTCGGCGCACCCAAAGAGAAGGGTCTGCTGACCGTCAAGGATATCACAATACCGTTGCGACAGGAGTACGTGCGCAAAATGGCCACGGGCAATATCAATGGCCATCATTTGGTCTGCCTGCTCAAGTACAATGAGCACGTGCTGGCCACCAAAACGGTGCCAACGATGCCCGGACTGTTGTCCGTCAAATTTCCCGATGTGCTGCAGCTGAATAATGTTTATGCTGATTTTCGCGTAAGTCGATAATCCGATTATTGTCCTCTTTAAGCCATTGTTTTCAATTGTGTTCGATTTGCAGATTACACTGGAGATTTATGGCATGCTGGCGCAGCGGGATCAGCTGCCGCACGAGCTCAAGTATCACATCAATGTGAACAAGAAGGGCGGCATTAAGACGCCCAAGAAGAAGGGCGGCGAGAATCGTTTGGTCATGCCGCCCGTCCAGAGTCCGGCGGGACCACACGTGGTGCGAACGCCACAGCTGGTGCAATATGGCTTTGCCATCTTCTCGCTGCGTGAGATTCAGCGCACCAGTTGGACACTGACGCAAGTGCTGGGCGTCAGTCCGCTCGATGGCACCGTTCATATGAAGGTCAACTGTGAACTGTCGGTGAGCGTGGAGTACAAGGGTTTCCTCACCATGTTCGAGGACATCTCTGGGTTTGGTGCCTGGCATCGTCGGTGGTGCCATCTCAATGGCTCGGTGCTCAGCTACTGGAAGTATCCCGACGATGAGAAGAAGAAGGCGCCCATGGGCAGCATCGATCTGAATGCATGCTGCTGCCAAAAGGTTAGCACAGCTCCTCGTGACATCTGCGCCCGGTTGAACACCATGCTGCTGGAGTGTGAACGTCCGGCGCTGGACACCGATCAGGAATCGTTGATAATTGTGCCCAATGGACTCACCACAACAGTGCGTCACCTCCTCTCCGCTGATACCAAGGAGGAGCGCGAGGAATGGTCTGCCTATCTGAATAAGGCGCTGACGTTGCTGCGCGCTTGGGGCACAACGCATTAATTAGGACGAAAAGAAACGGAATAATCATCAAGAGGAGCAGCAGCAGCAATTGGGGCGGGATTATCCTGATAGTTTTTTTTATGTTTACATTTTTATATATATATTTTTTGGTTGATCTTTATATTTTTGCTACTTTTGCTTCGCGTTGCTTGATGTTGGCATTTAAATTTAGTGCCGTATAACTGTACTGTCCGTTTAAATATTCAGATATGTTAAATGTATTGTCAAAAGTATTGTTGAAATTCCGTTTTCTAAATATATTTTTACTTGTATTACCCTTTAAACCAGTCTCGCAAATTATATGTAAAGCAACAATTAAAACATTTGTTTTTTTCTGCCTTTGATTAAGTTTTTATTGAATACATTTTCACTATACACATATATATTTTCTTTTTAATGATATATCTTTTGACTATGTGCGTGTGTGTGTGTGTGTGGTGTGTGTGTGTGAAGGGATATCGTTAGGCACACCACATGTTCACTTTTACTTTTACTTTTACTACCAACAAGTGTTAAATACTTTTCTTTTGCTTTTCTTTGTGTCCTGAATTTGTTAGGTGGTTGTTGTTTTTGTTGTATGTTATTTATATATGTATATATATATATATATATAGAATTAGTAACAGCTTTTGTTAGGTAGTCTCTAAACAATTGACTCTAGTTTTATGAGTTATACGATTAGGTATTAGGTATATATATATGTATATCTGTATATATGTATGTATAATACTGGCAATTGGCCTAAAGGCTATCTACAAAATTGAATACAATTTACGTACTGCAGTTAAAAGTGTGCAATTTTATTTACTTGCAGTTAATGTTAGTTAATTATTCAACTATGTCACAACAAATGTATATCATTTCGATTTGACTTTAATTGTAAATACTTCAAAATCAACGTTAACACACCTCCGATATGATTTGCAAGTATTTAACTGCCATTGTGTGTGTGTGTGTGGGTGTGTGTGTGTGTGTGTAAAGGTGTGCGTATATAAGTGTATATGTACAAATTGGAACAGGCTGTGAGCAGGATACAGTTGGTTAGTTCTAAATTTCGTTAGAAATATATACATTTAGCTGAATATTTGAGTTTTAGTATTAGTTGAGCAAATAATTAGTATATTTATGTTTAGATATTGCTTTGTTTAGCTATTGTTTAACTGGATTCGTGTAGTTTGAACTCGGCATTCATAAAGCGTCCAACTGTTTCCCCCCCAGTTTGCTGACTCAAACTCGTCGTTTGTTTTTGGCAGTCCAGTCGAACTTCTCTTCAATGGTTTCATAAATATTTTTTCAATTTTGTTTGATTTATTTGGAATTTCTTTCTAGCTCAAAGAAATATTTCACAAACTTTTAATTTCTTTTTCTTTTCGGTTTGTCGATCCCATTCCCATCGATCCCCTCCTTAAACATTTTCCATACCATTTTTCCTTAACATTTTAAGGAACCAAAACTTTTCTCTTAAATAAATCTGTCCTATAACTATTTCAGATCGTTGCAGAGTAGCTCGACTGTGTTAACTGTTACTGGAATGTTTGTTTCTTTTTTTCTTTCAGTGTTTAATTTAGTAAATATTAGACACTCAGATAATTGAACTGGGCTTGCAAATTGCGGATAGAACTCAGTTTGTTAATGGAAATGAGGACGCGTTGTGCTCTATAACAATTGGCTATATAAACATACACATATTATATGGTTGGCTATAACATTTGAGGATTATACATATGCCCCCAATTTGGGACTCAAGCAAAGTTCAACTACTTAAAAATATATATATATATATATTTTTGTTAGACAAGTGTTAAGGTTCTTTTGTTGTTTTGTTATTGTTGTTGTTGTTGTTGTTTTAGTTGTTGTAGTCGCGAAAGAATAGAGATAAAGCTAAATTTTCATCACAAGTCTTTTGATATTGCAATTATTCAAATATTCCTTTAACTTACGCACTAAACCACAAAAATTTGCTTGGCCAATACATATAAAAATATGAAAAAATAATTGCCTAAGCTAACCTCACAAATATACATGTATGTACGTATTAATATGTATATATGTATGTGTGTGTGTGTGTGTTTGCGTGTTTCAAATGTTGCTATGCAATTTTTAATAAACAATTGTAAAATTCAACACATTTCACTTAAAGCTACCAACACAAACGTAGCACATTTAACAAACAAATGCAATAAATTAAAAAACAATCATTTTAAATCGATATGCGTTACAAATACTATCATCAAATTTGTAAAGGGCGACCCTGTGTGTGTGTGTGTGGGTGTATCTGTTTTCGTGGTGTGTATATGTGTGTGTATTGGTTAGTTTACGGATTAACAGCTTCACCACTGGGTTGCACCACTTGAGCCTTCTGTCGCCGCAAATCGGATCTGGTGGCCGCCGTGATTGCAGTGCCGACAATCAGCATCACAGCCATCGCCACGTTGGCGGGCACATCTCCGTACGAGTAGAAGAGCTCCGAGTAGAAGAGCGTAAAGCAAATGCCAAAGGTCTGCGCCGAGGCATTCAGCAGACCCGATGATGTGCCTTCCGGCTCGGGAAACGTTAGCTCCGCGCCAAATTCAAAGCCCACCGGCAGATAGCCAGTCATGAAAAAACTGCATTCAAGTTAGAATCAGTGCTTAAATCGACAATTTATGGCCCGCCACAAACTTACCCGAGCAGCGAGGCTGTCAGATAGACGACAGCGATATGTCCAGTGTCCAGCGTAAAGGTGAATATCCACATGCCCACCATGGAGAGCGCATACACGGCCAGCGTTGTCTCCCTACAACAAGATAAATAATCAGCGTATTTCAGTTATGCAAAAACAGTCTTTTTCGGGTCAGCAGCTGCATTACTTTCCTCCCATGCAAAGTGTATGCTAACTGTACAGTTTATTATTTGATGGGTAAGGGAGTGCTTTCAGGACAAAAACAGATTTTTGGCACACTATGAAAAAAATGGCACTGATTTAAAATAAAACCCTTTTTCTGAATGCATCTATAATAGTATTGGTACTCTGAATATTAGCAATTTTTTGATTAACTTTATGAAGTCGGCTTAAAAAGTGGAAGTTACAGACACAGATATAGAACCATCACCCTAAGCTGCTGTTAAAGTGACACCATTCGACTCAATGCGTTCCCAAATGTCTCCTAGTCCCAAAAATGAATATGCTCACTGCAAGGGCATTTAAGATGCACTCAAAGTTGTTGAATTTGCGTAAGCTTTTATGGCATACGCTGCGTATGTGTAATGAGGGACTCGTTGAAGCAAATTGCTTGGCACTTACTTGAACTTGTGCGTCTTATCCAGGACAATGCCGGATACAACCGAGCCCAGCATGCCAGCCAGCACAATGCTCAGACCGATGCGACCCGTGTCGACCTCATGACCTGGATAATACTTAAGCACCACCTGCAAGAGACAAAGTGAAGCTGCGTCAGTTAGTGAGTCAGCACAAGTGAGGGCGCACTGTACCGGATTGAGTAGCGTCGAGATGGCATAGAAAACGCCCACGTTGATGCCATAGGAGAGCAGCAGAAAGATGAAATTGCGATTGGTCATCAGATTCTTGAGCGATTGGATAAAGCTGACCTGCTCCTCGGCATTGCCCTCGAGACGCTGTGCCGCTTCCTGGGCAGCCGATGGTGGCGTTGGCGGCTTATCCTGGAAGACTGCAAGCCAAATAACAGTTAATCGTATAACTAAAATTGAGTTTTTTTAAAAATGCCGCTTACAAATTGCCATGAGGACGAGCAGAATGCTGGTGAGTCCGGCTACCAGATAGAACATCAATTGCAGATCGCTGCCCACTTGATTCAGATCATCCGAGTTGGGCACCAGCATCGGTGGCAACACAAATCCAACAGCCACGCCCAGCTGCAAAAGTATTTCATCATTTGATGTTGGAATTAGAACTTTGAATGGTAGAAGCGCATCCGTTTCCGGCCGCTGTGTCCGTTCGGTGTCGTGTCTTGTTTATGTTGGCGTTAGTCGTTTATAAAATTGATTTATGTATGTGTGTCCTGCCACATGACAGTTGCTGCCGCTGTTGCCACTGCTGCTGTTGTAGCTGCACTTTTCTTTTTCGTCAAAGTTTGCCCCGAAATTTCATGGCAAATAACATTTCGGGGCTAAAAACATTTCGCCTGCCACAGCACAGCTGCCACATGCACCATTTCTGCCTCACTTTTGTTTACTTTTGTTTTATTTTCAGTCTCGCAATTTTATTTATGAGCTGAACCCATTGAAAATAGATGAAAAAACGGTATTTTTTTCCGTTTTCGCAAATTGGAGCACACCCTCATAAAAGTTATGGCATCACTTTAGTTTTTCTGATGTCTAATTTAATGAAATATATTCCTTAGTTATAAAGTTTAATATTTAATTTAATCTAAGCAACTTTATGAGCTAAGAACAGGGTATCTGCTAGCCAATCAGTTGTCAGTGAAGCTTAGTTGTTTGGTTTCCAGCTTCGTGTTGTTTATAGGAAATGTAGTTTGGCCTCTAAATCGCATTTAGCGATTGGCGCAAATAACTTTTGCAAACTGAGTGCAATTCAAATTGAATTTGAATTATTTATTATAAGAATTTTATTAAATTTTATCAACTTGTGCAATTTCTCATTTATGTGTAACTAAGTTAAATCAAGGTTTTCAAGGCTGTCTGTAAGGCTGCCCAAATTTACTTTAATTTATTTCTCCTTGGCTTTACGGCAGCATTTTCATATGAAATTAATTTTTGTTTGTTTTGGTCAAAGCCTTAAGGCAATGAGAGCTTTATAGAAAAGTAGAAAAATATATTTAATTTATTTCTCTTTGGCTTAAGGCAACAACCAACACAAGATAAAACTAATCTAATGTTCAGTAAGATTAATCGGCTATTGCTTTGGGACTTTCCTTGTGCCAAAAGAACAAACAAAAACTTGACTTTAGTCCATTGCCCATTGCATTGTAATCGGCATTTTAGATTTATGTCATGCAAATGCCCTCTCAATATTCCTGGCTATTGTCAATGCAAAAATTTGCATAAATTAAATGAAGAGCAGCATTCGAATAAGTTGCCTAAGGGAAAGTGGTTGGGTGTGTATGTGTGTGTTTGTGGGTGTGTGGCTTGCAAGGTGCACTCGTATCCAAAGTACACATTTGAGCCTGAGCAGCAGCTTGAGTATGCCAGCTAGCAAATTGAAAGAGCTGCCACATTCAACTAGGAAAATGTATAGTAATTCGCACTAGAGAGTATTTTAACAGCGATTGGGGGCACCGCAATAAAAAAAGACAAACACATTATGTTAGCGATGAGCACAAGGATGTGGGGGCGGAAGCGGGGAGCAGCAGGCAGCCGAATGCTGAGGAATTCGTTTCCTGGCATGTTTACATATGCGTATAAGACAAAACAGCTTTCTCCAGCGGCTGTTGTTGGTCTAAACAAAAAAACTAGAAAAAAAGCAAAAAACCAAAAAACAAAAAAAAATCAAGAAAAAAATCAAGAAAATGAAAACTTGTTTGTTCAGCACTTGGGCAAAAGCGTCACGAGGCAAAAAGCCAAAGACATAGCTGTAGCTACATAGATCTAAAGCCAAAGCCCATGCTCCAAGCTTGTTCCATTGGCAAATCCGCTTGTCGGCTTTCGGTGCGCCTGTGGCGTTGTCCTTGCCAGATAGGACCAAACCCTGAAACGCTGACAACCCTGGCCACGCGTGTTCACTGCCGTTCAATGCCAAACTAGGCAACTAACAAGCACCGCCCGCTGTTTGAATTTTTAGTTTTGATTATTTTTTGTTTACGAGTCTATGGATTTTTTCCAATATCCGACTTGCTGTCCGGATGTGTGCAACTTGTTTTTTTAGGTAAAAACTGAAGCTAGAGATAGGAAAATGTGAAAATATTCTGGTTGACTGCACACCACATTTATTTTTGAGAATGAGATGCAATTTTTATTTTCCCACAATATTTTCCATGTTGGCGAAATAAATAATAAAATAATACAGCTAGATATGTTTCCCTTAAGCGGATATTTTAAATATATACAATACTTAATAATACTTATTTCCATTTTTTGCAATTCATTTATATTTTTAAGAAGCATATCTACAAATCCAAAATTAAATTTTTGCCAGACTTTTTCTATGTTTTAGGTGATTCTGCATTATAATTAGAAATGATATCCCTGATTTTTAAAAAGTCAAAATTCTGCACTTACTAATTATATTTTTCTAAAAATATTTTCCCACTGTACACCAAAATTTCCAACAGACTTGAAACTAGAGTCAATTTTGAATATGTTTTAAATAAAAACCTTTTTCACTTCCCCAAATTTGGATAGATAATGCTCATAGTCAGTAAATTGATTGACACTAATCAATGCCTTAACCTGGCCACTTGCTTATCTGAGAACAGAGTATTACACAGACGTAGCTCGGGGCTCTTAGCTGAGGCACTCAGCGCCTTTGGGGCACAAGTTCGACTGGCGACGACTCTTTAAAGGCAACATTTGCATTTTGGCCTTATCCATTGAGCAGCTACTTGACCTCAGCCAGTGCAGGGACAAGCAGGTGGAGTGTTGATGTTGACGATGACGTTCACTGTTCGACGTCAGAGTGCAGCAGAAACACACACAGACACACACACAGATGCACACACACAGAAACACACACACAGAAACACACACACAGGCACATATAATACAATGAGTGGCAACCTCATATTGTGACAAGAACATCCCATTGAGACTTCCTACCGAGGCAAGTCGGGACTAAACAACAAGCGGAAATTATAAGCCTTTTCAGCGGCGCTCAAGCGAATGTTAAATATGACAGCGCACATACACACACACCTACAGTCACACACACACACACACACAGGCTCACATATATAGACATGTATGTGAGTCAGCATGTCAGTCAACTATTTCAGTGTTTATGCTGCTTATTTGCACGTTCATCCGAGCAGGTGAGCTGCTCTGGCTGCCCTCGTTTTGCCCCAGCTGCAACACGTTGCAAGTGAGCACATTATTTGGTCTTAAATCATCATTACCACTGAACCCCTTTCCCCACAAAGCTTAATCAGCATTTAGCCTTATAGCCTAATGGCAACTGTAAATTGCACTAATTGTATTGCTTTGTTCTGCGTCCATTTCCTGCCATGCGAATTGATAATCAGCCAAATGTCAGGGGGAAAATGCCAAAATATCAAAATAGCCGTATCATTGCACAAGTTAGCAAAGCTAGCAAAAATATGGGTAAAGTTATGACAACAAAGGGGTAAGCAGCGAAAGTTTGTTAACACACACAGAAAAATAGTTACCTGAAATTTTGAAAATCGCCTTGAAATCCCTGAAAATTAAGCATTATTTTTTTAAATTTTTGAACAATTTTCCCTGCATTTAAGAAAAACAAACGCTGCTTTTTAGAAAGGCTGCTTCTGAGCTATAAAGCAAGTTGTCATTGGCGTAAAAAGCATTTCGATTTTTTCAAAATTCAGTGCGAGGTTTTTTTACAAAGAAAAAGTGAAAAGTTGCTTTTTTATGACATTTGCAGCAAACAACTGAAATATGTCAAAAGTCACAACAGTTGCAGTAGTTCATATTTTGTTAAATATTCAACGATCTTATCTTCGAAGTGAACTGTCGAGAAACTTTTGTTGAACAGGATGCATATCAGAGTCCTTAAACTATATTAACCACTATATCGTTTATTTAGTAGTCTCCGTTTTGCTGTCAGAGGGTTTTAAATTTTGTAGTGAATTTGGTAAAGCATTGAAGGATAAACTGTATACATGTATGCTGATTCTTTATCAGCATCAGTAGCCGAGTCGATTCAACTATTTCCGACCATCAGTTTTGAAGCTACATATCTTTATGGAACATGGAACAATCAGTCAAAAGATGAGTTTGAAGTTGTGGGATCAAGATAGGCTTTAACACTATTATAGTATATAAAGAATTTTTTGATTACAATATATGATTAATATTAATTGAACATATATTATTCTCTATATAATTCTCCTATATGCTTCAGCTGTTCACTTATAAAATACTCAATTTAGTATTTAAAGAATTTAGTAATTAATTCAAGTAAAATATGGCAAAAAATGCACTTTGGACAGATGCGGTCTTCAAAAAGTGAACTTCAAAGTGTGCTTGAGGTTTGTACGCTAACGTCAAAGTTTTAACTACGCCACAAAGTGTTGCGTTAATTAGTTGCAAGTTTGTTGCATTCATTATTGATGTAATTAGGCGCATGCTGCAGCTGCTAGAGTGAGTGGCCTTAAATGGCTTTTAGCATTTAAGCCACAATCTAATTGCATTTTAGTACGCCAACACTTGCATACCACAATTAACTGAGGCATGTCCCACTGAGTTCCGGTGTCAAAATGAGACCCCAACTGTGGTCAGCTGAGGCGTCGTCTCAATTAAGTTATGCAGCTTCACGAGTTAAGGATTGCCAGTTGCAACCTTTAAGTGACATTTTCATTTGTGGACTCCACTCACTATGGCACTCTGACACTCTGCCACTCTGACACTCTGGATAGGTCAATTCTATTCGTTTGTTTTCACAGTTGAATAAATTGAAAATGTTCTGCAAAGAGTTTACTTTTTTGCTTTACCCTGCCGCCCTGTTTGCATTCGTGTCTGAAGCAATGAGCTGTGCAATCAGTTTGCTTAGTTTGGTTCAAATCACTTCTGCATCTCGTCTAGTGTTGCCTTTTGGCCAGCTTTGTAGCCATCTCAAATGGGTCAAAGGAGTTTTTGTGTGCAAATGTATGTAATAGTCCAAAAAATGCTCCGTTCAGGGAGCTACCTAACCTTAAGACTTAAGTCTGATATTGTCGAATTCGTTTGATCTGAATTAAACAAGCTGGAAATCTCTTTTTTTTCTTATGTTTTTTTGGGTTTGGAAATTTTGGTAACTGCATGCTTCATGTCATACAGAAGCGAGAGCATAAGAAATGTTGCTGCAAATAGCCATTTCCGCTGGCCGGAAATGTGTCTGCCCCACACGAGAAATAATGTAGAGTAAAAAACGCTGCAATGCCATTTTGGCATGTCAGCTAAGCATTTCACATCAATCTGGCCAAAAATACTGCTGCCGTTCTGCCCTTTTCTTGTCTATGCAAATTTTAGCCAAACACCCACAAAAAAAGAAATGTAATGAAAAGCGAGTGCAAATGAAACTTAAACTAGAACAGCGGGGCGTATGCGTAATTTACGCCTTTTACTTAAAGTTGGGATTGCAACTTTTGCTTACCTGATTGCCAAAGACGCCGACACTGGTGGCCGAGGATACCTGATCGGGTCCAAACCAAACGGCAGCCAAACGTGCGGGCAGCGACAAAATGCAGACCTGAGGAGTAATGCAGCTGAGAGTGGGCTTAAATTAAAAGATGTGAGTCAACGGGATTACCTGTGCAAGCGCGACAATTGCCTGTCCAATGAAGCTGACGTAGAACAAAGATGGATCCACCGAGAAGACCTTGATCCAAGCGCCTATACAAGTGCCCACAATGCCAACCAGCGCCGTAATGCGCAATCCCTGATGGAAAATCAACAAGAAATCAACCAATCAATACAACTAACAAAAAAACTGTAAAAAGAAAATACACAAAACAATTGTTAAACTGCATGCATCACTCACCGCTTTGTCGAGAAACCAACTGCCTGGAAATATGAGCGGTATATACAATATCATATAAATCATAGACGTCCAGTCGACCCACTTGTCACTGATGCCATAGTAACTGCAAAGAACAACATCGAAAATAAACTTTCTGACAGTTGCAGTTGCAACTTTGAGCCCCACTGTGGGGCACCACTTTAATGAGCTTGAAGGAAACTTTTAATTGAATATGCCGCGACGATGGTTTTAAGCCAAGTCCCCAGAAAGCTCGGTGAATTGTATAGCATCACCTGCACAACACAACTGCACGAACGGAACCACTTACCGTGTTATTATATTGTTGATAATGGTGTATTGTATCCACTGCATGGCATTGGAGGCTGAATAGAATACAAAGAGTATGAGCACCGCCCAGCGTCTTGCATAGACCTTATACCCTGAAAAAATACAACGAAACTAGACATATTACATACACTCAACATATACACACACACACACACGCACACACACACACGCACACACATCTAGCTATACATACATATATACAGGTAAAAGCCACTTGATATGCTACTGAACGGGTTTCAGTTGTTGTCACTTGCAAGGCTACAGCCAGCAGCAGACGCATCAGATTAGCTGTACTAGTGACTGAGATATCAGATTTGTGTACCATACATATATGTATGTACATATATGCACCTGAATACTACTGTGCATTTGAAATCCTCTTGTCTGAGTGCTCAATCTGACTGACAGCTCATATACCCCGAGGATGTTATGCTAACTTGCTTACAAAATATTATGATATCATATACAATTAAATGCAAAATAGTCTCTTTATTTTCCTTAAGATATAGCTTAACATTTTCTAACTGTTGCCTACATATTTTGGACAGCGCTACAAGGGCATTCAATCTGCGGCAAACCAACGCAAACTATTCTTTTTATTTTATTTTTAACCATTTCTATTAGAGCTTTTGTTTCAATTGAAAAACATCGTCACTAAACTCGACGACTGCTTATATTTGTATACCCTGTAACCAGCACATATTGTGGGGTATAATGAAAACATTAATAGGCTGAAGAAGATATTTACGATGCCATTTAATTAATAAGTTTGGGATGTTTTAGTATATACTCTAGGATATATTAAACTAGTATTCGTAATATCCATTTGGAGTCAGTTGCAAATGCTGAAGTCATCGCGTTAGGTATACAATCGTGTATACCCTATCTTTGTAAATCAAGCATACTTTTTATGCAATTTTATATGTTATCTTTTATCCTTTAATTAAGAAATAATATTAATCAACATTATTGCAGAGTAAAAGAGTCAAATAAACAGCCATACTTATGTACATAGATTAATTATTAAATATTAGTTTTATTCTAGAGTACAATAAGCAACAATAATTAGTTATTTATTAATTAATTATTAAGCAATGGGTACATTTGTTTAATACTTTAAAACTCCGTACAGGATAACTGCTCTTCGTTTAATAACAATTTCTGAGATTTTTCGTTAGTTTAGTTTAGTTGCATGGCATTGAAAATGCAGAAGGACAGCTTTGATGTTTGCTATTTTTAGTTGACACACACACGTACACACTCGTACACACACATATGTATATATATATATATACACACATGCAGCTGCGTAAATACATTTGCGATGCGGTGCACGCAAATCAGTGAAAGCAAACAAAACCATTGCATACCTTGAGGTGCAGTTAAGTCAAAATGGCAGCTTTTTGTTCGTTTGTGCGTGTGTATGTGAGTGTGTGAGTGTGTACTTAAAGTGTTTTGCGTGCAAATGCTTACACATGAACACATGAGCATACATCTATTGAGCATAGCTAATGCCCAAAAGATTTGTGTGTGTGACTTGCATGTTAACTGTGAGAATAAATCCCGTATAAATATCCGATTACAATTTGAGCTACTTTTTATAGGACTAACCTTCGTGTGGAGCATTGGGCTCTTTGCTCTCCTTATCCTTGTGCGTGATCATGTCTGTTGATTTACTCGCTGCTATATAGGAATCGGCGTTCTCAACGACGCTCGTGGCGCTGTGCTTCAGATCCATCAACTAAATATATATTTATATTTTTTTATATATAAATTTACTTCTTTAATTGTCTCTTTTTTTGGGCGGTTGTGTGTGTGCTTTGGCTCGCTGTTGCTTCGGTGGTGTCGTTGTATTTTCACTGTACTTGAGTTGGGCAGTTTAATTAATAGCTAAAATTGTTAGCAATTGCTATAAAATAGATAAAAGCACATCCAAAAACACATCAGTTCAGTTATTTAAAGCCTATGCCTAAAAGTAGGCAACAGATTCTTTGCATATTATTTTCATCTGCTGCATATTTGATATGGCTTTGTGGCAGGCACACACGTGCTCGTACTCGCATGCGGCGACTTTAACAACTGACATAAACATTTCTCGTATGCCCACAAATGCTAGCATAATACAAGTACACATTATGGGGTGCTCCTAACCACACCCCCTCAAAACCGCATCTGCTCGTGGGTTTTTTTTTACTGGCTACATATAAAATGATTGTTTAGCTTTGTATGCCTTCAGCTGGAAAGGTATATTGAGCTTGGATAATTAATTCGAAATAGGAGGCTACAAATTTTATGGACAATCCTTTATATATGTACATAGTATTAAGTCACTTAGGAATTTATACACATGCTGATTTATACACAGCAGATATCGCAAAATCTAAACAAGAAAGAACCCCAATGATTAATTTTAGTATCAGCATATTAGCTCCGACCCAAAAGTGTAGTTATTATTCAGCGTAAGATAAGCGATCATTTTTTATAAATGGCGTAGTTATCACCCAAGAAGCATCTGTCAATTAATTGTTAATATGGTATCTAAATGATATAGTAGTCCAAACTGGTTATCTCCAAACTCAGCAAAAAGATGCATATTTAAAAATAATACTGACAGATGGATTTGGCTATATTGACTTGACTAAGAACATACATATGTACATATATACTCTATTGATTCTCCTTTAATGAGTTGCAAATTTGAAAACATATTTAAAATACTCTATAGAATAACAAGCCAAATCTAAGCAAATTATTCATTATACTGCTCTTACTTACAGCTATCCCCAATAATAATACAGGGCATTTAGTAGTCAAGCATAATTGTCCTACCCTCCCTTTAATGATTCAATGACGTGTTTTCGCGATTAGACAAAATGATTTTGCATACGAAATGACGTACAAATACTGATTAAGCCCGGTATTTGTTTTGTTTTGTGTGCTATTAAGCAAAGTGTTCATTTGCATTCGTGCTTAAATTCACATTCAAACAAACAATCATTCTCCGTTGTTCTTACCTACTTTGACATTGAAATTGCGAGCGCAGGCAACATAAATGAACTCATTGAATCAAATCAGAGCCAGGGATTTGGCTGGGGATTTGCGACTGCGATTGCAATAGAAATGACATTCCAAAAAGGGAGAGGATGGAAATGGGCAATGGGATTAGGGGGTTTTTGGGATACAGCATGCACACTTGTTGACTTGTTGCGCCCAAAAAGCAATCAACTGCCTGATTTTTATGAGCCACACAAATTTCAGCTCGACTGCCCTTGGGAATGGATTCGTGAGAGTGGAATTTATGTTTGTTCATTGCATCATTTTTAGCAATGTGAAAAATTGCATAAATTGCAATAAAGTGCCCAAAAGTGTTGTTCAGTTTTCAACCAACAGCGTAATTAAGTCTCTGGCAAAGTCGCGTGCCAAATGAAAACCGCTGCCGTCCCTAATTGATTTAACTTTGTTAATGATTGCACTTAAATCAATTTGCCCACCCACGAATGCACAATTCTTTTCTGGGCTGCGTTAATTGCCTCTAATGAGTTGGAGAGGTTGCAGCATTGTTTGCTTATGCATGCCAGCAATTTGATTGTGATTTGAATTTAGATTTGAATTGTCTGGGGGGCTAACTACCGTTTAGAGATGCTAAATTAACATTGAGATAACTCCCATAACACGCTGTCTGGCACAATTTTTGTTAAGCGAACAGATAAAGTGTTGAACAGCTGTGTCTGAGGAAAGACGGGTAAATGATTAATACGCGAAAATAAACAGAGACCAAGAGACAAAGAAGACGCACAAAGCAACAAGCAGTCGCCGGGGCAAATGCGCGATAACAGCGAAAAGCAAAGAACAAAAAAAAAAAAAATAAAAATACCACATGGACAGCACGGTTTGTCAACAATAATAAAAAATACAAGACATACATATGTATTTATAAGTTGCACACAACACCACTCGCGACTAGGTAGATTTTATTTTAACTTTGTGGGGGAGTTCGTGTGCGCTGCCAGCCAAAAACTCATCAAAAAATTGGTTTTCGTTGCATTCTGGAAACGACGCACGTACTTAATTTCAGTTTGGATTCGCGAGTCGCGAGTTAAAAACCAAAAATAAAAGGCAAAAAACTTAAGGTAGGCTGTAAAAACCACGCGCCTATCGATTCCAATTGGAACACGCGAAATTCTCGAGAACGAACGAAATCAGTGACGTTTTGAGAGCGCCAACGGGCGAACTGAAACTGAAGCTAAATCCGAAAAACGTCGCTCAGTGCCTGTCATAAAATCAACTTTGCAAAATGTGTTGTTGTTATTATTATTATTATTATTGCTGTAAGCAGCTGATTCTTTGAGCAGGCATACTAGCTACACACACACACACACACACACACACTCGTACACTTGATTTCACAGTGAGCACAATCCACAAGGTAAACAACTAATTAAAACTTCTAAACAACTTTATTATCTTGATTTCACTGCTAGAATTCCTTTAAGCTATTTTTCATGCAGACTAAGATTAATATTTTGCTAAACATGTATTTTTTTTTGTGCGTTAAGTTCCAAATTACTTTTGGTTATTTTATTTTATTTTAATTTTAGTTCGTATCAACACTTTGAAATACAAAATAATTGGTTGCACTTAAAGCTGAAAGCTTGAAAAACTGTCAAGCTTTGGGCTTCAATAAACAGCTCAAAAAAAAACTCTTAAGGCTCACCGTACACTATGAATGATATTGAGTGCAAAGTGAAATGTATTGAAGCTTTCATGCTTCAATGAATAACACAATTAATAACACTTAAAGCTTAAAGCTCGCTTCACTGCACCGAGGAAGGTACTCAATTTGGTGAGCTTCAAGCGCAATCAATTGCACACCCTTAATATATTAAATCTTGGGGCGTGCAACGTGCTCATTTATACAGGTTATCCGCATACTTTTTGCACACACTGTACAACAATGTATGCACTTAGCCACTTGTACACATATGTACTCTTGATGTATATATTTATATGCATGCGCAATTTGTCTGTGGTTTAACTGTTGGAAAGCCCGTCAATAACACGTTCTTATTTGTGCATACAGTGGAGACATCGTACAGTTAAACTAAATGCCAAAATCCATCACTAACGGGTGCTTACTGTACCTCACCTATGAACGTTGATTCCCACTCCAACACAATAATATCAATTTAGTGACACATTTTTAAATCTTTCCGTTCTCAGCATTGTGAAGCCAATTTTATCGCCTGTTTTCTTTACCAACAACTTCACTGCCCTTTTTGTTTTGGACCTCTCTTCGCTAGCTACGCTCCTCTCTCCGCTCTCCTATGCATTTCATTCTCTTCTCCGTCGCAGCACGCAATCATCAATTTGCATACGTTCTGCTTTCTCGTCATTTTTGGTTTATTGAATAATTTGCCGGCGGGAACTTCCTCGTTGTGTTGATTCGGGAATCACACCGAGAACCCAGACACAAGGTTTCAAGTCCAAAGTGTGTGTGTGTTTCTGTGTGTGTTGTGTGTGTGTTGTGTGTCCAAGTAGTTGGGGGTCATTATTCGATTAAGGCAAATTATTATTTATTTTTTTTATTTTTTGTTATGATTTGTAATGCAAATATTGACAGAGACGCCGCGGGGGCAAACGGAGTCTTTCATTAGATTGTACTACATACATGTATATAATGATGATGTGTCGCTTATCTGGTCTGCCTTTCCAACAACGCACACCCCTTTTCCCTTCCGTCAGCATTGACTTTGGCAGGCTTATCAACTCAAGAGAGGCTAATCGACGACATGCGAATATTATTTCTTTCCAAACGATAATGAAATCGCTGTTTCAGCCTGATAACATCGAGTTGCCAGCTTAGTGCGACATTTTTATGGATGTTATAGACGTGTATTACTTTATTAGCGTAAGTATCGCATTTTTACCGTCCAGGCAAGCGTAAATCCCCTCCATCAGCGATACCATTTAAGTCAGTCACGTTTACTAACTATAAATGCATTTAAATATAATACACGTATGTGTTTTAATTCACTGGCTCTCGCTAACAGACCTCAAATTAGCGTGGCTCAATTAGAAGATAAGTACCTTAACCAGTCGAACAAAAAACCCTCAATTATCCCAATCAGTGAAAGGGCACTTGGTATGCAAATCGCAAATCGCATATGCATATTGTTTTTGGCATGGGTTTCAACTATTGTTGAACGACATATTGAGTTGTAGCTAGGCTGGTTATGGATATTATATGCTAATTGTTTACCATATCTTATTTTTAGACTCGGTCGCAAGCGATTGATAATGAATGGAAAACTTTTGTTTTATGTGTAAAGTATTTAAAGACTAATTTCCGTTATGGTGCCAACCTGTGTTATTATTGGAAATAATGTGAAACGTGGCTTACAGTTAGAAATATATGTATATAGTAGTAGTAGTAGTAGTATAGTAGTTAGAAATAATATAGTAAACAAATATAGTAAATGTCGTTAGTCTGTCTGACCATGACTGAGAAGAGAATTATCCGATTAGCTCAAATGATTGATTGCAACACTTTCTCGAAGATTGTCGAGTTTTTCTTATACTCAGAAAGGAAATAGCCCAATTCTAATATATCTAATTTTAAATAAAATTATTAGACTATCTAAAATGTTTTATAAATTAGGCATATTTTTTAGAAAAATGTATTCTGAAATTAAGGAAAGATAATCCCTGTTTTTTAGAAGACAAACTTTCTTTCTAGAAATTTACTTTCTGAATAATAAGGTGGGTTAATCTTCGCATCAAAAGAATTCTGAGAGATTGGGTATATATGCGATATATTCGGATCCCTATATTATAGAAACCATCAGTGGAAATGTAGGTTGATTTCCAACTTTGCACCATTGTCAAAAACTTTTCAATGTCAAAGCTAAATGGATTTCCAGATGAAAGAATTTTGTTTGTCGTTGTCTAGGTGAATACTGCATTTATTAAATTTTGAGGGGTTTCAAACTTTGAAAACTGAATCAATATTCAAAAGCAGTCATGTTAATCAGTTCTCAGTTGGAAATTCTGACCAGTTATTGATGCGGCTTATTAGCAGTGTCCCTAAAGGATTCATAGTGTGAGAGGCAATTATAGTTAGCTCCTTTGAGTTGGTGCATGCAACAACACTCGTTAGGCGTGCAAAGGAGCGAAACAAAGCACGCGTCCTGATTGCCGCATTTCTCATGCAGTTGCCACTTTCTGCTAGGCAGTTGCCAATTGTCGACCGTTTGCAGCGCTTTGTCTTGATTTAAGTCTCACATGAATTCCAAATGCAATTTGTCACTGCGAATGCCTGCCAGCCAATTATTCACGAGTATTTGGACACGCAAAAGGACTCGGACACGGACTCGGATTCGGATGAGGATTATCCTGTGGAAGAGTATGCGTCCAATTAGGCACGACTCGCCAGTAGCCAAAAGCAGCAGCAGCTGCTGCACAAAGGATTTAAGCTGCAGCTCAAATATTAATGCAAGCAATTTACTTAAATGGCTCTTGGCACCTCTTTTTTTTAGTCATGCTTCTATCCATTTAATCATTTGGCTAAAAGCCCATCACAAGTATTACTTTTGTAGCACTTAGCTTCGTATTAAATCAAACCACATTTCAGTCGGCGCCTTGGGCCAAATGTTAAATGAATATTTTATGGCGCCATCAAAAAAAAAAGGCTGAAACGAAACGTTCCTTTAGATATAAATATATATCTTATTAAGAAATGTGGAACCCTCTGGCTAAAAGAGAAGCAAGTAGAAGGAGATATCCTCGATCCTTATAATATGAGCACAACATCGATACAGATAGAAATCGCCTGGAAATTTAGAAAATCGCTATAAATAATAATAAAGTAAAATTCGAATACCTAAATACCCGAAAACCAATGTAAATGTAATAATGTTTGTGATGTTTAATAATAATATAAATAACGAAAGAGCTAATGATCTGTGTGCTTTAATTTGTGTCTTAGTTTTACTTAAGCAATGCATTTTCATCATAAAAATCGTATACAAATTGAGTTGATTCAAGGAACTTGTAAAATTATGTGGATACCAGATAGCTTCGTCCATATAGAGCAGACTCAATCTAAAATTATATAATTTTGCTGCTTTGCTTATGCTTAGAAGGTTTTGCGTTTGAATCAAGCAAACACTCTTGACTTTAGCTCCTTTGAGCTTCTTCGAGGACATTAGTTGACAAGGCCAGGCAGACAGCTCGTCTCTCTCATCTTTGCACACTTGTGAATGAGACGGCTCATTAATGGTTCTTGGCGGGGGTGGTGGGGGGGATGGGTGTACGAGGTGTGACGGGGAGTATGTGGGTGGGTGCTGGCGTCTGAGTAATTCCGAGTGCGATTATCGCTGCACGCGTTTGTCAAGTGGTCGCTTAAGCCCCAGCAAATCTCATAATTACGGGGCGTCTCCTTAAATGCTACACAATTTCCGCAACATTTATTTATTAATTAAAAAATTTGTGTGGCTGCTTTGTGCTTTGTGCCACAGACATTTTATCATGGCAACGCAACGCAGGCCCAGCGGGGCATTCAGTTGGTAATAAGCTAGATTAATTACCATAAATTTTATTTTATTGGCTCAAACTTCTCCCGCAACACACAGACACACACAGACACACAAAAGCGTAGCACAGTCTTTTGCGCACCACAATTCTCAAATTCTCGAATTATCAGACAAGTTTCGACAAAACAGGCGCCGCTGCATATATTATATAGACAGCTGACGTCCGGTGATTTATTTTTGTTGTTATGACTGAAATGATAACAAAATACTCGAATAAGGGCATATTGGTATGCAACTTACCAACGGTGAGTAATATTTATACATTCATCACAATCATTCATCAGTTCACGTTTCACTTATTTCATACACTCTCATTGAAACCGTAGCACAACAGCTGGAGATGTACATTTATAAATACAACTTATTCAATTAATGGATTGCAATAAACAGAATTTATGATTTTGCTGACACACGTTGCTTATCTAGACATCTATTGTTATATTTCATTAAGTATTTGATTCTAGCATTAAATTGTCTTCATTTGATAGAATATTTTAATAATAAGCCAAAGCTCAAAACATAAAATATAATATACGTTTATACAAATTGTTACTTTATATATCTTATTATATTAATTGATAAATATAAGATATGTTTATACAAATTCATCTGCTTTGCTTGAAATTCCTCCAACGAATAAATACTATATGAAAAAAAATGTATTTGTAAGCCGTTTATATACATTTATACACGTATGAATGGTTAAAACCTGTTTACGCTGTCAGCTTTTTGCTGGCTTTATTTTGCAATTAATAACACAAAGTTATTTCCATACGTTATAAAGTTTATTTGAAAGTATAACTTGGACTTAGACCTAGAAGCCAAAGCAGCACTTAGATTGTTTTTTTAAAGGTTTGAAGCCAGTTGCTAAACCCTATCACAACTAACTTTCGATGAGCGATTGATGAAGATTTGAAGCCACTGTTATACCTTCTCAAAAACGAGAGTAACGAATAAAACCGATCGATCAGCTAGAGTTATGCGAAACAACTGATTTACTGCAGCAGCAGGCGGATCAGCGAACGGCTTTGATCGAGAGAGAGAGAGAGACAGAGACAGAGAGAGAGAGAGAGAGAGAGAGAGAGGTAGACAAAGAAAGTTCTTTGCTGCTGCTGCAAACAACAACTTTCGAATCGCATTTTAGCGTATTTAAGGCCAACTTGCAAAAATATTGTAATCAAAAATCATTGCATGCTGTGAGGCTTGATTAATTCAAGCATTGCAGTTTGCAGGATATTGCAGAGTCAAGCAGTTTGCGCTTTCTGGTTACGGTGACTGCTCAAGTGGCCAACGGATGTCCTATTATGCAATTTCAGGGCTGCTGGTGCTGCCTGTTTCTCTGCTGCGGCATCTGCATTTTGGCCGTTCATTTCATATGCGCTCGCATCTTGATTAGTTTGCAGTTTTCCAGTTTTTTGTTTTAGGTTTTTTTTTTTTCGTTTTATGTTTTTCTAATTTGTGCAGTTGTGGTGCGGCCAGATGCCGATTTAATTGCAGCAAAAGGCGACCTGCTTTTGCATTTGATGGTCGGCACTTTGCTGCCGTTGTCAGTTTCCTAATTGGACATTTGTGATTAACTTTAATGGCAGTCCAGTTCAGTTTGGTTCAGTTGAGACGAGCGTTTTGCTTCATTTTGCTTGCATTGGCAGCTATTAGCCAAGCGGTTAGCTCATTTTTCACATTGTGCGCTGGACTTTCATTTGGCTTTGAGCATCGCATCCTTTTGGCCACGGCGACTGCACACTGTTATATTGGCTGTTGTGTTATTTATGTGTTGCTCGTTGGTCTATTTTCTTATATTTTTTTCTTATGGCTTCTTATTTATTGTGTAGGTCGCACTTAGCTACAGATTTGTTGTAATCGCTCAATCTATTTCACGCTGCAGTCGAGCGCATCTTCACTGCTACAAACTACATTTTCTGTCCATCCTGGGCACAGGTTAAAGTTTAAGCTAACTAAAACAACCAGGAAGAGTGCCCCACTTTCTAACTGCAATCAATATGTTGACCCTGTCGCAGTGTATTATCACTGTTTATGCAAGCGACGCCAAATTACGTGTCTAGAACTTTTTCATATACTTTCATAGTTGTTCCAGCACTTTTAATGCCTTCCGGTTGATTAGAGCTTTAGTTTTAAACTTCCTTGCTTGTTATGCTTAAATATTGTTTGGCATTCAATGCTGAAGCTCTTCACAGAGAGAGTTTGCAAGAGTGTCTGAGAGAGAGGGAGAGAGAGAGAGGCGGGGAAGTACTTTAGTTCAAAAACCTCCAAGCATTGCGTCACAAAAAATTCACGCTACAGACACAACACACACATACAGAAACGAAATGCTTCGAGCACACACACACACTCGCAGTCACACAGACAACTGATTTTGTCGTCAGCGTGTGAAGCTTTTCAAAAGCTGAACCAGTCTGAGGCTAGCCATAAGGACAGAGAGAGAGAGAGAGAGTGCTAGCATTCCTACACACACACACACAGATACAAAGTCAACCGGTTGTTCTGCGTGCTTTGGCAAATCGCCTAGCAAAGATACCTGGAAATTGCAATGCTTCTGCTTTTGCTTCTGCTGCTTCTTCCACTGCTCGTTCTTAATCTTGAGCTAAATATACATATGAAAAAGAAAATAAATTAAGCGATGCATGCGGAAAAATCAATTTATGGATTTTTGTCTTTTTTTTTATTTAGCGAGCCAAGCACGTGTTTCTATATTTTATTTGCTGTTGCTGCTGTTGTTGTTGGCAGCTGGGTGATTTGTCAACAATAGCAGCAAGTCTTAAAGGTCGTTCTTTGATGCGCCCGCAAATATTGCAATTGCCATAGCTCTTCATAATAATTAAATTAAAACGTAAAAGCACTTTACTGAACTTAACTATTGTTTTCTTCTGCTTCTTCGCCTTCTCCGTTAACTTACCCCTGCTGCAGCAAGCACAAAAGCGCGCTAAAATGCCGTTGCCTATGTGTGTGTGTGTGTGCGTGTGTGTGCTTATTTGTGTGCTTGTGTGCGTGTGCGTAAGTTTTCAAGCAATCGCGCCACTTTTGAATGGGAGTGAAATTTATTTGCCAAAGTGTCGCACGAGACAATGTCCTTGCTATTTTATTTTATTTGCTTTCTTTTATTCACTTGCCACTTGGCATTCGTTGACAATTAACACGTTGTTGCTGTTTTTTGCACAGGTCTCTCTCAGCAAAACTGCAGAAATCGCTTTTAATAGTCGCTGGGGGAATTGAGTTTGAATTGCTGCTGTTGCTGCCAACACCTTTGTGGCAAATACTGAACAGGACTACTGCAAATCATGTTGCCATTGGCCGTTTTATAGGACCTTCTCAAGTTCCACACAACAGCTGTTGGATGCTGTGGAAGCTGCGCTCCAAGCGCTCTCTCTTCACGCTTCCCAATGCGCAGGTACAAACAACAAGCAAAAAGCAAGATGTTATCTCAACAATGTTACAAATGGCTTGTCATTTATACTTATTCATAATTGTTTTTGTTATTAAAACATATGTATTTATGAACAGCTTCCATAAATATCTATTTTAAAAGCGCTCCTTAAGAGCAGCGCCTAAAAGTATGCAGCATGTCGCTAGCTGCTATCTGTAAATGCACAGGGTGTTTCGTGCTCAAGCACTTGTTGCTGCTGGCAGTAAAAATTTGATTAACGTTATCAGGGGCATTAAATTAAAACTGCTTTTATGTGCACTATTCGATTAACTCCATAGCCATAAATTCTTAATCGAGTTGGCTTGTTTTAAATTTATTGGACTATGCAATTTATTTAACATAAATTTTAAATTTTTCTCAATTAAAAAAATTTGGATTCTCATGACTTATGCAAATCTCCTGTTTTTGACCATAAAAATCTCTGATCTTAAATTTATTTTCTGCAGAAAATAAAAAATAGTTTTTGAGTTATATTCACAGTGATTAATGTGCTACCGCCCTAGGCTAAAATGCTCACGCATCAAGCAAAACTATAAAAAATTGACTATGACCATTAAATGATGCATCACAGCTGGCCAATAAACTGAAGCCAATATTGGTCAAGCACTGAATGTGGCTGATAAATAACTTTCACCTGCTGGCAAATAATAAATTTGATTGGCCATTGAATAATTATATCGTCGGGTGAGAAGATCTGTCAAAAAATTGGTTTGTCTGTCAAAATTCGCTCTTGATGAATTTGAGAATTGTGTTTTTTATTTTTACATATTTTTGTTGTATTTTCTTTTCAGTTCATTTTTGCTCTTCATCCATATCTCTACACTTTTTCCGCATTGAAGCTTCTCATAACGGACAATTTAGTTCTTGCATTCCACGCTTAGTGCTGAGTGATCTTCGTCATCATCATCGTCAACATGACTCGTCTGCAGGATGATGATGGGCCATTTTGTCAGCAATTAGCCAGGCCTCAAGCAACGGAATTTGTCTTCTTTTTTTTTCGAACGCAAAGCAAAAATTTACAAAAAAATAAACTGTGTACAATTCCATATCAATAGAAAAGTGAGCGGAAAAATATTCGACGAAATGGACAAAACTGAGACGAGTCAAAAACTCAGTCAGTTGTTGTTGTTGTTATTGTTGGCCCGTGTCAGGTGCAATGTGCCGGTGCTGTTGACCACTGGCAACTGTGGCAGTGGCAGCTGTGCAAGTCAGACACAAAGCGCTCAATAAAAAATACATACAAAATAGAAGAAAATATAAATGCAAAAAAAAAAGGTGGGGAAAAAATAAACACTGCGAGTGATTGTGTGTGTGTGAATGTGTATGTGTGTGTGTACTGTAAATATAGTTGGCGTTGTTGCAGTTGCTGTTGCTTTTGCTGTCACTATTGTTGGACTGACTGACGTATCAAATGTCTTTCATAGGTAGTTAAACGCTTCCTATATTCCATTCCGTGCATGTCGCTGCTTACTTGCTGCACTTGGTTTGGTTTTGCTTGGACAACTCAGACTTGGACTCGGACTCGGTTTTGGCATAGGGCATTTCCCGATTCATTTTGACCAATCCATATTTACAGCGAGGCTTCTTTGCTCAACTAACTGAACTTGTGTTGTAACCGAATACAGTGCTGGTCCCCCTTTTTTTATCTCTCTCTTTTTCTCTGCCAGTTTTTGTTTTGCACTTCCCATCTTCATAGCTTCCTTATGCATACAAATTAATTTGTCGCCGTTAAGTTTTGGTCTCGTGTGACCAAAAGAGCACCAGCAGAAAGCTTTGCTAATACTAAACAAGAGAGATGTGTGTTTGCGTGTGTAAAAGAAGAAGTGCGTAAAAGAAGTTCGCGAATTATGCATGTATGTGTGTGTGTTCATACTGGTCATGCGCTGCCCTTGAATTTAGCTGGTTTGAATGCTTAACCAACCCCAAGCTGCAACCCCTTGGCCCAAAACTTGTCACGCAGCTCAAAAATTAAAAACAAAAAAACAAGAACAACAAATTTGCCGCTAATTTTGTGTTATTTTCGATGTTTGCCTGTGGCAGCTGTTGAATGCGACGCTTAATAGTAACCGCAAACGAAACAGCAGGCAGACAGAGAGAGAGAGTGAGCAAAAAAAGAGAAAGAGAGTAACAAACAAAGACTGCGGAGCAGCAGCAGCAAACACCAAGCTCAGCTTCAAAGCGTCGACGTCGACGACTCCCATTCGCGTTTCGAACTTTGCGCGGTGCTCACGCAACGGCAGAGCAGAGCTGAGTTGAGCGGCACTCAAGAGAAATGTATGCCAAGTGATAAAAGCAACAATTGTTATTCTTATTATTAATATTATTTATAATGTGACACTCAATTTGTTATTTCTGTTGCTGTTGTTGACTGTAAAACAATAGTTGAAAACGTGTGTCGTGCCATAAGCAGTGATAAGTGAACCTTAGCCAAAACTGAAATCGTTGAAGCGCAGACACAACAACGACAACAATAACAGCGAAGTTTGTGATAATAAAAAGGGATGGAGTAAAAGCCATAATGCAACCCTGGAGCCTTGCGCAGGTGTGTCTGTGTGTGTGTATGTGTGTAGTGCACTCTCCCAGAGTGGGTCACTGGAGCGTGCGATATGTCAGTGTTAAAACCTAAAGCCAGCGACTCATGCGCAAAGCACTCACACCACACACACACACACACACAAATGAGAGCGCAATAAAATGACGAAAAGTGTCAACAGGGTGAACAAGAACAACAAGTGTACAAGTGGACAAGGGACAGGGCGAGTGTCAATGTCGTTAGTTTTCAGCTTTGGCATTGAACTGCAACTGCAACCCTGCTCTGTGTGATGTGTGCGTGTGAAAAACAGCCAAAGCTAAAAACTTAAAACGGAAAGAGAGTTTGAAATTGCTTCCGCTGCTGACTTGGCGGATCGATTGATTTTTCATTAACGCTGCCAGCTGCCAATTTTGAAAAAACAACTTTTACGTACAGAGCAAAAAAAAAAAAAAGTAACTTAAGTAACAGCAGCAGCAGCAACATCAGCCGCACCACCAACAAAGCAGAAAGCAAAACCAATCGAACAGCATCAGTTAACAATATTAAAGAGCCAAGTGGCAAAAGACGTTTCCAACTTCCGTTCGTCTTATGGGCCCCTAAGCAGCTACAATTGCTGATTTGTTGGTTGGTTTTTTTTTTTCATCTTAATTTTCAATGAATCGGCACTTTATTGTGTGTGGAAAATGTGTGGCGTGAAACCGTTAGTAAGCGTCAAATTGATACATCTGCGTGTAATTAATACACAAATTAAAAGAAAAAAAGATTTGTAAAAAATAAAAATTTCCCTTTCTCATATCCGAGGCAAACAGAAACATCGTCGCAACCTCAAGTTGAACCTCAAGCGCAACAACATCAATCAAGCCCTGGGAGGCACGCAAAATATTTGCCGAATAAACATGTCCAATTATTAATTAAGCGATTTCCAGCTGTGCCAAACAGCGACCAAAGCCAACAACTGCCGCGTGTGGCAAACAGCATTTTAACTATGTACTTAGCCGGCTCATTAACCAGTTGCATACATGCAAATTTATAAATATATATAAATATATATATATATATATATCTCTTACATATTCACAGCAGTCGGCATCCGACTGACCCATTTTGTAGTTGACCCAATTGCATTCGGAATTGCTGACGTTGTTTAATTAATTATCAAATTAGTTACTGTAACCACTTAAAGCGACATGCAATACGAAACAATTGTGTGAAAATTGTAAAAAATCTCAAGTCTACACAGATTCCGCAAACACGTAACAACCTCAGCATCGAACAACAACAAAAGCAACATCAACATTTGCCATTGGGCAATGTGCAGCAGATTTGATTTTCAAATTAATTTTTAGATACAAAAGGCCAACTCGGCAGAGATCAGACTGCTTCGAAATAAATTGGATGGAAATGAGTAAAGGACTAAATATCCTTGCAGATTATGTGTATTTTTATTAAAACTTCGTTATACAATTTAATCCACTGTTGCATAACATAATATTGTGGTTCCATTGAGCTTAAGCTGAATGCTGATTGTGCGTCAATCAAAATATCTTTGGGAACAAACCAATAGAAATTTGCAAATAAGATTAATTGAAATGGTAATAACAGCTTGGACAAATAATGGTGCTCAACAAACAAATCATTACTGAACTGCTTACTTTTACTCAATACGCATAGCTAGGGTGTCAAACAAGAAGATTTAATAAGAGATTTTGCAAATTTTCGACAAATATTGATACTAATCAACGATGCACATAAGTACTTACTGCACCGCTTATTTTTTATTTTACTCAATAAACTGGAACCGGAGTCAAAGCGAAAGCGGCCTACGAATCCGAACCGCATTTTTACAACTTAAATTCAAGTTATTTTTTAAAAATTAAATGTTATTTAATTTCAATATTGTCCACCTGCTGACAGCTTAGTCTCTGTACATATTTAATAACCGATATTAATAATTTTTACTTTAAAGTCAATACTGAAATCCTTATCGGAATTTTTATACTAAACTTACCATTCAAATCGTGGTACCAATTCCTGTTCGAATACCATATTAAAAAATTGAGAAAATTCCGAAATCTCATCTCTTTTTATACTTTTCGAACCAGAATCGGATTTGGAACATACATTTTTTTGTATTATTGATACATAATTAAAAAAGAATCGAAAAAATCTTGAATCTTTACCTGGAATTTGCGAACTTTAATGGGAATCGTAACTTAAGTTCGTTTCTGTTTGACACCCTGCGATTACCATATTTAAAAATACCACCTTCAAGGGTATTATAAGCTCTTGACCACTATGGACCCAGCTGAAGTTGGCAAAATGCGACTGAGAAATGTGTTTTAAATTGAGCACACAAATTTCATATCATTTATTTTGGCATTGTTGCATTTCTGTAACTAAAAATCCCCCATTAAAAATGACATTCACAAATACTTTGAGAGTGTTTTCACCTGACCAAGACGAAGACTTACACGCATTTCCATTGTTGCTGTCTGTCTTGCCCATCGGCCAAGTTAGCAGACCCGTAGCCCGCAGCGACTCAAATGGACAAGTGAACTTTTTAGTTAAGCATTAGAAATGTTCGAGACAGTAACAAATAACATGAAAAAAGGCAACAGCAACGAAAAACAACAAAAAACAATCAACAAGTGCGTTTGAAGTGACTGTTTTTGGCCCGTTCCACTGTCAGACAGTCAGTCTGCCTGTCTGTTGCTCCGTCCCGTTGTCTGGAAATGCGATACAAAATCGTCTTGTTTAGTCCGCATCTCTTTGGCTCGCTCGTTTAATGCTTCGTCAGTCACAGACACACATTGTAGTACGTTTGCCAGCAGATACAGCTACAAATGTATCTTCGGCCAGCCACTGGCTAACATCATCATCTCCACATCATCATCATCATCATTCAACTAAGATGGAGTCTCTGGAATTTCATGTCATCTATTTAACTGCCCGAGCTCGCCACGATTCTCTCCACACACATGCCGCAATCCGAGGCTTGCTTTGCAAATTGTTGTGCCCTACAGGGATAAAAAATAAATAAATTTAATTAATAATAATAAATCTTGAGATAATTGTAAAATGGTCCTTCATTTCACGTTATTGCAAAATATTTAAAACATTTCTGATTTTAATATTAAATGGAATGCGTCTCATTAAATTCTCAAAACGATTCTGAGTTCTGTATCTGGAATTGTTGCATTTCAGCATCGGTGCATTTAGCAGATAAATTAGCTATCATATAAAATATTCTCGCAGATCTTTTATCACATTTCGAATGATATTTTCAAGAGCAAACATTTAATTTGATATCTTTATCTATCAACATTCATCCACATTCAAGGAGATTAATTTAAAATTTGAAAATAAAGCAAAACTTTGTCACTAAATATAACCCAGATTTATGCAAACAACAAAATCTATTTAATTATGTTGATTGCTTGTTGAACTTTAATTGCGTTTAATTTGCTGAACTGCCCTCGTTCGATGTTATCTTAGAATTTCTCTTTGCGTTTTCTTGGATTTTTGATTTGCAAATCTTCTGAAACGCCATGTTGACGGTCTGCACCCGAGGCGCTGTCTTTCAAGATATGGTTAGACTGGCTGTTTGGCTAGCTGGCGAGCTGGCTGGTTGTTTTGATGAGCGGCGCTTGAGGAGATTAGCCGATCAGCTTTCTCGACGCTGAGGGCTTGTTGTCAATTTGTTGCTATTGCTATTGCTGTTAATGTTAATGTTGCTGTTTGCCCCCCTTTGTGAGCCCCTTTCTGCTATGCAAATCGATGGCAGTGCATTAAACGAAATTACCAAATGCGGCTACGTGCCTTTCTAGGTCTCCGCAATTTACATATTCAGGCGTGCGGCATATCATGTGAGAATACTCCGCAGCAGTCTTTCCACAGTTTGTTGGCGGTTCCGTTCGTTGGCAGATGTGTGGCGTCTCTTAGGTGCAGCAGTCGTGGCACTTGAGAGCGTTTAAATAGAGAACCGGCTGCTGTTGACGGGGGCGGCGGGTAAACATAAAAAAAAAAAACAAAAAAACCTTATCTGCCAGCGCAACGCGTATTGTTTATTGTGGTCATAAAGTAAACTGAAAAATATAAAAAAAAATATTAAATTATTGCTTGCAGCACAAAAATATACATTACGCCCAAGCAAAAGACAATCGCACGAGCTGCCGAAAAGTGAGCCTAAAAAAAGATTCGCCCTTACTTTTAAATTTGTATATATATATCGGAGCTGGAGCTGATAAGCGCTCTGGTAAAAAACGAAGGCAGCAGACGAAACAATGGCCATAACAGGCGCGTAATTAACAAAACGGTCGCAGAGCGACAGCTGAATAAAAAATAGCAACAAGTTAAGCAAAATACGCAACAAAAGTGTTAAAAAACAAATAACAAAAGGAGGTGCACAAAAATCAAATTGTGCGCGAGAATTCCATTCATTGACTGCTAAACTTGGCAGCTGGCAGAGGCGCCGACGGCAGCCAATTCCCAGGCATCTTGGCACAAACAGTTTTTTGTCGTTTTTCTGCAAGTATGCAACTAGTGTATGTGTGTGTGTGCATGTGTGTGCGTGCGGAAATGGCTTAGCGCAAAAATGTTGTGATTAAAAGTGAACGTTTGTGTGTCAAGAGGGTTAAAAAGGAAGCGAAAGCGAAACCAAATTCAACGCATAACAACAAAGCAACAACAACAGCAAAAATAATAGCAAAATGGCCGCCGACGCAACTGCAGCAGCAGCAGCAGCAGCAGCGACAACAACAACAACAACAGCAGCAGCTGGCGACAGTCCACAGCGCAGCCCTGGTCAGCAGCTGAACAGCGGCGTGGACAGCGGCATTGCCGTCCCGGACAGGGATGCACAAGCATTGAAGCTGCGCCAGCGTCTGCATCAATGCCAGCGCATCCTACAGGTGCTGCAGCGAGATCAGCCCACATATCAAATGCTACGCGATAGATTAAGGTGAGTCACGAATTAATAATTAATAATTAATAAAAATTATAATAATTACCATATAGTAACCAGCAAATAGGTAAATAGTTGTGCAAAAGCTTGTGCCAGATCGAAGAGTGCAACTTAAAGCGCATATTATATATATATTTATTCTTGAACAACATCAAACACCCAGTCGATATGCTCTTCCATCAATTTAAATGAACTGCATAATTATCTGGCGTATTTAAATTTAGACTATAAGTTATCGTACTCTCTGCGATCTCTCCACCCTAGAAAATCGATCCGAATTTTGGAAAATCGACATACTTTTGAAGTCAAATGTAACTCGACTTATTATTCAAAAGCATATTTCGAAAACGGAGATTGCATATCTATTTAGAGACATGGGTGTTTCAGGTTGCATTTTTATAAAATTTAGAAGGGTATTTTTCAATATATGTATGCAGAACTTCAGCATTAGCTTTTCTACAGCTTATATTATTAAACGTTAAACATTAAATTAAAATTTTCGATATGCAAAGATTTTTGATAATTTACAATTCAACATAATTTAATTCGAAAGAAAACTTAAGTCTTACAAAGTTTTTATTTTCGTATATCTAGAAATTATTTCGAAAAAACCCAATATTTTCAGGTATTCAGAATGATTTGAAAAATTTCATTGCGTTTTTTTCTGAGTGCAAATATTTGGGTCCAATCTAATTCTCTTTTTCACAATCGTTTAAGTGTGCTGCGATTTCTACTTTTATATTGCAAATTTTAGCACAGATAAGATAAAACAAGTAGAATATATATATATATATATATATATCTGTTAAGATAAATAGAAATTGTTCCAGCTGTTAAAGTTCAAATGATGTTATCTAACTTTTAAAGGAAACACGGAAAGAGAATGTTCACAATATGTGATAAGATGCAGCTGACTCAGCTCATTATTATTCATCGTCTGCCTAAAGGGTTCTAAATAGGAATTAGCTTATTAAGACGATATGCCTCGAGTTATTCTAACTCCCAACACGATAATTAAGATATAACACAAACTGTAAGCTGAAAATTAACGATGTGTTCACCTTTGAGTGCCTGTCTTGGCCATAAAAACCTTTCCCTGTAGATGAGCAATGAAAAGAGTTTTTTAAGTTTTATTTTTCTCTTTTTTCTATGAGGTTTTATTGTGCTGTTTTGTGTAGAGTGGGAACATACATATGTGTTGGGTTTTCCCAGAAAAGATCTTACGATGCGACTAGCATTATTTTATTGCTGACTGCAACTGTGATTTTGTGATTTTGTCATTTCGGGCAATTTCCTCTCTGCATAAACGAGGTCAACAATTCACATAAATATGCTAAAAATGGCAAACAACAACAATAACAATGCTTAATGGCAAATGGATGCAGTTGTCGCACTTAATGTTGTCGTTGGCAATCATAACAGAAGAAGAAGAAGAAGAAAAAAAGAAGCACTTGCAACGCACCCAAACAAAATGCTAATCAAATAAGCAAAACTGACATCTGACAGAACAGCAGCTGCAGATGCGTTGTGTGTTTGTTGTGTTGATCTTGAGTGGTTGTGTGGCTTGTAAAGATTGCAAGATCCACAGGCTGTTTGCCAAGCCCATCAACAACATCCGTCAGCAGCAGCAGCAGCTGCCTCAAGCTCGCATAATTTTACTATACCTTGCCACCAGCCACCAGCCACCATCCATTTCATAATTGTGCTCGTGTGCGTATGCGTATAAATGGACAACAATAATTGTGCACCATTCGATGGCATGAAAATATTCATATTTCATTAAGCCCGTTTTTTATTTTTGGCTTGGGTAAATATTACGCAAGCTGCCAAACTTGATTAAGCTCGGTTGTGTAAAGTCATTCCCTCTGAAATTACTATAGAAAATCGGACTTGAGCTCTTGAGAGTAACTTATAGATTTATAGTTGTTGTGTCATATTGCTTGCCTGATTTATAAAAGTGTTCGAAACAATACAATTTAATAACAATTTCTGGATTTTTCCGCAACATTTATTTAACATTTTGTTTAGCAAAAATCCAAAAATGGATTTTAAAGACTTTGGTTAGCACTTTGATTAGCAAAAATCTAGAACTTGGTTACAGGTTTTTAAACGTGATTCCAAAACTTTTGAGCAATACCATTTTGTTTGTTAAGGTTTGCGTTATCTTAAAAATGAATTTATCTCAGCTTGTGTTGGGTGGGTTGAGCATATTTCATATTTTCTGTAATGGCTGAAGCAACATTTGGGTGTCATCAGCGGATATTTAATAGACTATATGACTATAACTAATTAATAATATGTCTCGTTATTTGTTTATTTTGTATTGAAACATTAATAACAACGCCCAGCATATAAAATTTACCTTCAGCCTTATCGCGCACATAAATGAGCTCAATATCTTATCGCTAAGCTCATAATTAATTTGATAAATGCCAATTAATTGGGCAGCCAAATAGTTCGAAAAAAAAGAAGAAAACATGCCAATAACTCTTAGCCGTAAGCTGAATCGATTTTCAGATTTGTTGGCCAAGTTCAGCCGTCAAAGGTTGTTTTAACGTTGTGGCAGCCACGATTTGCATAATGCAACCTCAGCTGCGCCTCTCTGCCACGCATTTCTCCCTGTCTATTTGGTCATTTGCCTATTCGTCGCCTCTGCCTTTTATGTTCTCTACTATCTGCGTGACAAATGCGATTTATTTGCCCTTACCCTGGCTGTTTGGCTTTGACTGTGACTAACTATTTCCAGTTCCACTTTGGATACTCGCCACAACGCACACACAAAAAAAAAAAAAAAAATCAAAAAAATAAAACAAACACAAATTCCAAAAAAAATGCAAATTATTATGAAAATTATAAAAGTCCAATAATAATTTTGGTTTTGAACAACTTGGCATAATTATAAGGCGCTTGTGATATAACCCCAAAATCTTGACACCTATCTGTGAAATTTCGTTGCGTTGTTGATTTTCCCTTCTTCATTGTATTTTTCTTTCCATTCGTTGTTATTTCGCCTTTTTTTTATGATTAAACATTTATCATTGTACACGCGGCACGCTGTTATCAAATCAAAGGCAATAGCTGACACTTTTTTTTTGTTAACATAATAAAAGAAAAACAAACAAAACTCAAGACTTTATAAGACTATATAATACCTATATATAATACACCTAGCAAAGTGCAAAAAAAAACAAACAAACAACGCAGTCGCAGTCGCATTTTTGAGCTTTCAGCGCAAGCGTTAAGATCGCTCCGATCTTGGTCAGCTCAGTTGGCTAAAACAAGCCACTCGAAAAAGTAGGTAAGGTGGAAAGAAAGTTCGCGCTATTCTTATATATAGAACATATATATATTTATGTATTTGACCACGTGATTATTATCAGTTTCTGATGTCCAGTTTGTGGCTTAAAGTGTGTTCTGGCAATCAACTTCGACCGGGTGGCCACCGCTCAATTAGCGTACCATTTTTGTTGTTCGCTAAAATTGAAATACAACAACAACAACAACAAATGAAATAAAATTAACAACAAAACAAGAAAAAGTGTGATTGATAATCAGTGTAAAAAAACTTAATTGCTTAGCGAAAAGTTCTCGACGTGAGTAATTATTTATTTAACGTTTGCCCCGCGAAGTTCATTTGTTGCGCACAAAAAAAGAATAAATAAATAGCAAACAAGACAAATCAGAGACAACAACTATTAACCACTCTGTGAAGCGAAACTATTACAACAACAAAAAACAAATACCAACAACAAACATAAACACACGACTTTGATGTCAGCCCCAGTGAATACAAAGCATTCGCAATTTGTTACGAGTTGTTTTTTTTTGCACTGAAGCACACATAATAGCAAATTCGAATCTTAGATAACGACTATAAAAACTTTAATCACGACCCGATGTGAAATACTCTCGCCAAATAGCTAATTTCTTGGCTTTAATCTTTAATCGGCAAAGAAACATGCAAACAAATTCAGTCATTCATTGATATCGATCAAAAATAACTATGTACTTGGCACATGCCAACTGATAAGAGTGTGAGAGTTCTGTACTCCAAACTATGAAAGGATATTATGATAAAAAACATACAGAAAGATATTTCAGCTTATAACGTTTCACGATTCAAATGACACTGGCTTAATTCAATCAAAGCAATTAATCACATGTAGAGCTTTTTCAATCAAAGCAATTAATCACACGTAGAGCTTTTTAAAAAAGTGACTTGCCTAAAAAAACGTAGCATATATATTTCATATTTCATATTCTTAGAAAGGGTAAATCACATGATTATTCCGAAATATATTTATAATAATTTTGGATTTACCTATGGATTTTACCTATTAAAATATTTTAGATAGCTTATAAATTAATACCATTTAATTTGCAAGCAAAGCTTATTATTTTACTGAGATTCGAGAACCCTTTGTTAAAGCCAATTTTATTACAATTTTCTTAATTTTTGAAAGAATTGTTTCTAAAAAGAAGTTTTTTACAGCTAGACTTTTTAGAAACATTTTCTTTTATTCATTTGGAATTATTTCCTCTATTTTTTATATGTAGAAACGATTTCAAAAAACAAGAAAAACTTTCTAGATATTAGAGCAATTTTATTATATAGGCATTTTTTTCAGCTTTTCAAGTGTTTTATTATTTGCAGTTTTACTTTCTTGTCGGGCATATTGAGTACATCTCATTTAAGATTCAGTTAAGTCAAGTAGGGCATTCCATTTGCCAGCTTGGCCCCAGAAATTGTTAAGTAAAAACATGTTTATTTATTATTTAACGGACGAGATAAGAAATGCGTGCGGAAACAATGCCACAGACAGGTGATATCAGTGAGGGCCAACCAATAATCCCCGACAGAAATACGAATTTCCAGATTGAGTTTCATGTTTGTTAGGCAATTGAAATCGCTTTTGTGTGCTTCAGTGTTTAAAAAAGCGAAACTCAATGACAAATGACTTGAAAATCAACTTTGCAGTGCTGCAAGCGCTGGTTGCGCCCCAATAACTGCAACATGGATCGCGGCGGTAACAACATAATCCTTGGCCTGACCAGCGTTCTGGGCTTGATTGGAGGCGCCTATCTGCTGCAATGTGGAGCCCATCATATACTAAGGTGAGTTCGGACCACCAACCAACTGAACTCAACTACGTGTGCAACACGATTAAAGTCCCATCTTGACGTTGCACGTGCAGCGAATTATTGAGAGACATAGAGAGATATCTGCAGCTGGAGTTGGTCCCTGCTTTACACAGCTTAATTTTAATTTTTTAGATTTTCATTTGCCGTTACGTGTTGCTCGTTTCGCTTTGGCTTCGGTTACGTTCGCGTGTGAGAAACACAAAAGCAAACCACAGCAACAACCAAAAAATGTGCAAAAACAATTCCAAAAGTATTTAAAAAATTGCACATAAAAACTGATTTGACATAATTGATTTTGAGTTTGTTTTTTGTTTGTGTGTTTCTTATTTGGCAGGTGGCTCAGTGCTCAAAGCCCAGAGCTCTCATTTGATTGATTTCCTTAGCCGCTTGTGTAACCACTTTATTCGCCAATAGCTGTAATTGGTCAACAATAGCGTACCGTTGCCAATTTCGATTTGTATCGATTATTGTTTACCGTTGTACAATTTCATAACAATGCGACACAAATTTGGCAAGCAAACAGGCCGAAACACTCCACCGGATATCGTTAAGAACATCAACAGCAGCTTGTAACGGTATCTGAAGTGGCATTAATAAGTAGCGACAAATATTCCAATGCCTTTTTTTGTTTTGTTGATCCGAGTTAATTAGGTATTTGTTTATTGTATTGTGTTGGCAGTACTTGCATTATTTCCATATTTCAATTGTGCAAACAACAATCAGCTGGCTTTTAACATATGAACAAAGCTCACTTTCAGTACAATTGGAAACTGGCACAGAAATGTAGCAGAAAACTGAAAACGAGAGACGCTTCATGCATAAATGGAAAGTCTGATATATGGCTTGTAATTACAATTAACGCCTGACAATGTTAGTTGGCTAAAGTATTTAAAGCGTCTGTTCCCGCTACACTAGCAGAAAATGTTCATTAAGAAACTGAGTACTCAACAAAATTATTAAAGCTCATAATCGTTTTTTACGGGACAGAAGAAAATGGTTTTAACTTCAGAACTCGCATTTCTCCTAAAGCTTTAATGTGCTCTTGAGGCTTCAAGTGAACTTAAATTGATTGGAGCTTTGCAATTAGACTCGCTGAAAGCCTGAAGCTTAACTTACCACTATTTAGTTCTTACTTTAAGGTCTAGAAATCAAAATGCAATTTAAATTCAATTGTTACATTAACACATTTTTGCTGGGAGCGTTCAAAGAATTTCTTAATGTGGCCCTAAATGAGAATAAAAACTGGTTGATTTGAAAATCAAGTCACGAGCGCAGCAAGTGAAAACGCACAAGTAAATGTGTAACAAATGTGACAGAGAATCTTTCTTTTTATGAAAGTGGTTAAGCAGCACTCAAATCTAGTTTTAAGCTGTTAGGAAAACGAACAATTTCTACAACTATAAAAAAGAATTAGGCGATCATACAAATAAGCATTGCATACCCAAAAGGTGGCAGCTGAAATTCAAAGCATACTTTCAGGCAGTGAATGCTTAAAGGTCATGCGGATTTCATACAACGAAAAATGCGCATTTTATATATTGTGCAAATTGCTTAGCTACATATTTGCGGTAAAAACTAGTGCTTGTTAATAGCCGATGTTGTTATCGCTGATCAGGCCGTCAGCAAAGCAATTAGCCACTTAGGCTTTGACACTGACAATGAAGTCATGAAAGTCATGTACATTAAATGTAATACAGAACATTAAGCGGTATTTAAATGATATATTGTCTGATGAATCATTTGTTTTCATTGGTTTTTTTTTTCGATTATGCTTTTTTCTTCTTTTGTATTCTGAAAAACAAGAACCCGTTTCGTTCTGAGCGTCATTTATTAATCAACTCATTAGACATATAGACATACCAATAAATTATTAAATTCCTATAACTAACATTTTAAAAAATAATATGCATAACTTTGTTTAAATATAATACCCGTTTGCCGAATTTCATTTAATTTTACACAGATAACATTTTCTGCAATCCGTAATGAAAACATAACTACTAAGCAAAAGGAATTGCCAGTCGGGCTGTCTCAATTAATCAAAATTAAAAGTGAATTTGTCTGTTGCCGTTGCTGCACCATCAGCTGTCCAGATTGTTGTCCGTCACTCTCCTAAGTCTCTCCCACTCTCTCTCTCTCTCACTCGGACTCTCTTTCCTCAGGTATTCCATAGCGTAACGCGTGAATTACTCAAAAACCTAAAACGCTCTTACGTCATCAACGAGCTTGAATTTTTTTTTATCTTCTGTCCTATCTATCCATCCGCTAGTTTAGGTGTTCGCATTTGTTTGCCAGACTCTCTCGCGCAGTCTGGCGCCTCTCTGCTTTCTATGCAAAAACCGGCATAAAAGCTGAGCTTGCCGTCACCGCCAGCGGCTCAGTCGGCCGCTCAGCTGTTGAATGTGCTGTGCGCTCAAAGCGTACTGCGCATAACAAGACCAAAGCTGGTGCGAGAAAGTTGTCGGCGCGCTTCGAACAAAGCTGTCAAGCAAAAAAAAAAATAATAATACCGACACACTCAAAAGTGCAAATTGAAGCTCAAAATTCGAAAATAGTAAAAAAAAAATTCAATTTTGGTGCCATGCTAAGCAACAGCCGCCAACACTGTGACAACTATAATTACTGTATAAATTTAAAAAAACAACAATCCCTGACTTAAACAGCAAACACAAAAAAATAGAAATAATCAAGCAAAACACATAAAACGCAACACGTGAAGAGAGATAAGAGAAGAGACAGCATGTTGTTCTCCTCAGTTGTGGTGTGTCAAGTGGAAAAATTATTCTGCACACCCATAAGCCTTGCCGTATTCGCCTTCCTGTTTATGGCCTGCACCATGGAGGTGGTTCTACTGAAACTCACCACAAGCGCCCACATCTTTGGACGGCCGCCCAATCACGATGACTGGGGCGTTGATGAGGGCAACGAGTACGAGGAGGAGGATATCTACTATGAGAATCTAGCGAACAACTATGAGCATTGGGCGCGCAGGCGCATGCGTTATCATCAACGACAACAACAGCTGCTGCTGGCACAGCAACAACAACAACATCTATAGTCAATTTACAAATTTATTACCCATGTGTATATAGTACGACTGAGTTGTCTCTAATTAGACAAATCTAAATTTCACAATTAGAGAAGTAATACATGCATCCAATAAATATTATAAATAATTTTCTTAATAATTTTCGATTTCACTACGCTATCTGTTCTGCGTCCGTCAGTAGTCTGCGCGCGAATTGAATGAAAGCCAAAAGCGAAAAGAAAAATTTGTGTATTATTTGGAATTTTGTGCACGTTGTTAACAGGCAATACATTATATGTATATATATAAATTCGAATTGTTGTAGATATACAATTTTGATTATTCGGTTTCAATTACGTTCATTTGTTTTGTGTAGATATTTGCATAAATTGTAAATGACTGACATAATCATAATATCTTGACATTACACAATTAAAATGCAAACAACACATACAGTGAGTCACAGTTCAAAGCAAGCAGCGTGAAAGAAAAAACGCAACTGCCTGCCATAAGCTAATCTTTCATTATTTTTCAGAAATTCCAAAGACCGATGGTAGGTATATATATTACCCACCAAAATTAATATATTACCCCAATAAACTGGGGTTTCCCCACCCGCTAGGTATAGTTATGTAAAAAAGTACCCTATTTTGAGGGGAAATTTTATTTGGAACAGTATAAATAAAATAATATATTTGCATAATAAAATCTTAAATAAGGATGTTAAAACTTAGTATCATATCCTTTAGCCTTAACTACTTCCCTTAACCTATTATTCATCGAAGATACCAGCTTCCTGGTAGCTTCTGGGCTGCCTTTGCTCCACTCATCCAGCAGAGCCTTTTTGAGGTCTTCTTTGCTGGATATGCTGGGCTTCCGGATGTTATTTTCCAGCAGAGCCCACAAATTCTCAATGACATTTAAATCTGGAGACTGGGCAGGTGGAATTATCATGTGGGGGCAGTTCCTCATGAGCCAGGACTGTACTATCTTGGCCTTATGCTTGGGATCGTTGTCCTGGTTGAACCGGAAAGTACGTCGGATTCCTACCTTCTCGGCACTTTGGAGTAAATTTTCCTTTAGTATGTTCAAGTACACATTCTTGTCCATTGTTGTTTCAAAAATCACAAAATTCCCGAATCCGGCTGACGAGATACACACTCATACCATGTCCCTTCCTCCACCATGCTTGACTGTTGCCTTTACGTGTTTGGGATTCAGGTCAGTATTGGACTATCGCCACATATAATTCCGTCCGTCTGAGTCAAAAATGGTGAATTTGGAGTCGTCTGCAAATATAACTGTGTTCCAGAACTCCAGATCCTTGTCCAAGTGGTTTTTGACGATCTTCATCCTAGTCCCTATATTTTTCACGCTTCCAAAGGACTTCTTCCGTGGTACAGGGGCATTTAAGTCATGTTGACGCAGAAACCTGTGCACAGTTTCCACACAGCACTTTTTCCCCATTTCATCCTGCACCTGTTGAGTCAGTTTTGGAGCCGATAGCTTGGGAGATCCCCTTATTTTCCTGATGATCCTTCGCTCCTCCTGTTCGGTGAAAATCTTGTTTGGTGCCATTCTGCCCTTGCCCCCAATCCGATTTGTGTCGACGAAGCGCCGAATGATGTTATACACAGTTGAGTTGCTCAGATTGATCATTTCAGCTATTTGGCGATGTGAATATCCGTTTTTGTGGTGTTCCAGGATGAGTTTCCGTTGTGCAATGGTAGTCTGTTTGTCCATAGTCGTTGTTGGCTTATTGCACCCGAGATGCAGGATAAAACTAAACAGACTACAAAGGATTGGTCTATTTATACCGAAAATACTCAACTTTAGGTAAAAAATCCGGGTTTTATGGCACCCAGGTGTCCACAATGTACCTGCTGCAAATGAATTACGTCTGGAAGTATGCAACATTTATTTATAATTATACCTAGCAGGTGGGGAAACCCCAGTTAATTGGGGTAATATATTAATTTTGGTGGGTAATATATATACCTACCATCGGTCTTTGGAATTTCTGAAAAATAATGAAAGATTAGCTTATGGCAGGCAGTTGCGTTTTTTCTTTCACGCTGCTTGCTTTGAACTGTGACTCACTGTACATGTATGTATATAATTTATAGTATAACATTTATTTGTAACGCCTAGTATTTAAAAGTATTTAAGGTTCATTTTGTGTGATGTTACCAATTGGTTTTCCTGTATATACAATTTCATCTCTGTGCCTAGTCTTGTAAGCTTTTAAAATATAGTCCAATAAACAAAAGTAGCTTTAAAAAAAGACAAACATAATTTATTGCCAGTCATTGCTTTTTACATTTATGGGATTTTTCTTTTCCTCTTTGTTGTCGTTGCTGCTGCTGCTGCTGCTGCTGCTTCTTGCTGGTCGAACTGGTTTGTGGGGAGTTGTTTTGCCTTCCGCATTTTCACTTATGCAATTCACCGAAACCATTCATTGAAAAGAGAGTGCGAAAATTGCTAAAGTTAATTAGAGTCTCAATTTCGTAGTTACGGAACTTGTTTCAAATCGAAGTATCAAAACATGAAATGTATAACTGATTATACACGATATTCGGCGGATCTAAACACAAATTATACATTATACCGAAATTAGCAAACGCCGTAACCTTCACAGAGTTATTTAACCTTTTGGCAACATATTTCTGTTGCTTGTATTTTTAACTGTTCTGCATCAAAAGCTTTGCGCTAACTAATGCGAATTTGATCAAAAAGGAAAGTATACAAAATGCATGACGTGGAATTGTGTCAAGACTGAGAGCTAAAATACTTTAATATAAATAGAGTTACAGTTATTCGAAATTAGCATAAGCTCTATTTAAAAGAGCTTTTTCACATATTTATTTAATGTCAACTAGAGTTGGTCGACACGAAAATTAAATAACAGATACATAAAGTAAATAAATTAATTAAATTAAATTGAATATTACATTTAAACTAAGAATTAAATATTTTTAAGAATGCTGGGTTGTTTACTGATTTCAAATGTTGAATTTTTCTTTTACTTGCAGCAAAATAGTCGATAAGAAGCCGAAGAAGGAGAATGAGGGCGGAGAGCAGCACAGCTGCAATGTCTGCTGTGCAGACCTGGATTTAAGCAGTGCCAAAAAGTAAGTAAAATAAAACCACTCTCTCCATACCCTTTCCTCTAACTTGCTGCACTATTCCGGTAGTTACGTCAGATGTTGCACATGTGGCAAGTGCGTGTGCCGTAGCATGAAATGCGCCGAATGGCGGCCAAAGGCTGCCCAATGGGAATGCGAACTGTGCCACAGTTCAAAGCAATCGCTTGAGCAGACCTCCTCGTGGGTGGCCGAGCAGATGTCCTTCAACCAGCAGAAGTTCGTCTACCCACTGCGTGCCCGCAGCGAAATCTATATACCCATTAGTGCAGACATGGCCGATAGCACATTGAGTAAGTAAAAAAAACATCAGCTGATTTTAGCTAGTTCATAGCTAACATCAAACAATTAATCAACAGACTTTGAGAGCGTCAGCCAGATCGGCGCGAATAGTGTGGCCATAATGAATGGAGATGAGCGCAACAGGATACGCGAATATGTTGAGGAAATTGTTGCGGAAATGCTCGGCAGCAATCTCGATCACATCAAAGTCGGCCAATTGTCCAAAAGCGAGAACTGTAAGTAACAAACCAGACTCAATCGCAGATTGGCTTAGATTTGATTAGTGCAAATGCAATTCAGTCAGACACTCGGGGAAAATGCAAAACGCGACAAATTTGCTCAATTGCTGTGAATTAAAAGAGCAGCGCATTGCTTGAATTTATCATTTGTCTGTCTGTACCCATATATATTATATACATATACTCTATTCAGTAGGAGATTATTTAACAGTTGCCTTTTGTGTCGCACAAGTGCTGATAGTACTTAACATCTAAAAAGTAAATGTACTCTGGGCTGAGTGCGATGAACCAAGTCTTAAATGGTTTTCTTCTCAGTTCGCAAATCGCTGCAATTTCATCAATTATGTCATTAAAAAATGAGCAATTATCTGACGAGCCTTAAAGTATGCAGCATGCAATTACATTTAGAGAATTGACTTAAAGTTAAGGTTTAATAATTCTATTCTGAGCTCAGCTTTTAATTTTTTTCTTTCTGAATTGATATTTATGTTAGTGAATTATTGAGTTTATTTAAATACTGAGCAATTTAGTCTCAGATCCCTACCAAAAAGGGTAAATTAGTAAAAAGTTACATTTATCAGAAGCAATCTCTTATAAAATATGATAGCATACTTTGTGTTGCATTGCTTTGCAAAAGCTTTGTCAAAGTTCATAGCATACTTTTAATGAAAACTTTTGCACTCACACTCAATCGACACTTACACACACACACACACACATACACAATTGAACTGCACACAGACATGCAGCTTTTTTATAAATACCATGCGAAACTGAGCAACCTGCTTATCAATTTGGAGAACGCTTTAAGCGCTCGCATGCTCAAAGGAGGTAAGTTCACAAGTCCCGCGCACTGTGGCATGCCTGTGCAGCCGTTGCGTGCTACCCAATTATGAAATAAACTATACCGCCTGTTATCTAAATTGAATTCGGTTTAACCTACTCGTATCGCGTCATGAATCATGGCCATATAAATCGTATTTCTATAGTGCATGTAGATATCTTTCTAATTTAGTGTGTGGTCGTATGCGTAATATTGCAAAACTGAAATGAAATCAATGAGAATACCATTGCTAAATTCTTTGACTATCAGTAAATAATAAAGAAAAACACAAACAACACTAAACACACAACTAAAATCGCGGTCAACATTTGTTGATAACAGCAACAGACACTCACACAGACACTCACTACAGCTTGTGATAAGGCAAAGCATTTGCGGGTCTGATAATTGCCGTGTGTAGCTCAATTGAAATAACCGACAAGCACACCACTTGGTAAGCACTCAGCGGCAGTTGGCCTTAACTAGATGACAAACTAAGATACACTCGCATTAATCATACGCTACGTACGCCGACATTGCTCACCAACTGGTTCGTCTAACAGCTACAAATTGACAATTTACTCGGCTACTCGTGGTTTCAACCTCAGCACAATTGCTCACACGTCTATAGTCTAGAGTTATGTTTTTTCTGAAGTTTTCGTTTAAATTTTGACAGCACTTTTAAAAGCCAACAATATGTGTTAGTGAAATAAATTAAAGACACGCTAACACACCGATTTCAAATAAACATGTCAATCACATTCAGAAGATTACACAAAAAAAAAAAACGAATACAATTTTATGAAGGTAATAGACATGTTAAGAACACAGGCAACTCCATTTAGTGAGGCGTGTTGCGAAAATTAATGGTATAATTTTGTAGTCATTTTCGATCATCAAACTTGATGTATAGAAATCTCTCAGGGCGTTCTTATGTCGTGTGTAAGGCTTATACAAGTCTTAAAGCTAAAAGTTATCTTTAGCTGCTTGGAGATAATTATAAAAGATTTCGCTTAGCTATAGGGGATTGTAAAGAGCGCTCTTTTTTCAACTCTCAAAGCATAAAATGAGTATTTTGCTTATAACAGTTTATTTTGTATTCAAGAGGGATTTAAGTTTATTTGTAAAGCAGGCAATATTCTTTTCTTAATTTCTCCATGTTATAAATATTTAAAAGTGCTGCCTAACAGAGTCATACAAACATTTTGTAGCTTAAGAAGTCTATGAGAATTCCAAACCATGGGCCAAAATTCGTACGCTTTAAGATATTCATTAATTCTTTTGCGAGCTTCATCAAATTGGCCGCAATGAGTGTGAATATCGAAATGCCTCAATAGACAAAAGCGAACTGTTTGTATGCCATTACAAAGCTAAAGTTAGCAATAGATAACTGTGTGTGTCTGTCTGTGTGTGTGTGTGTGAGTGTTTGTCTGTGTATGTATTTATGAGCACGCTCAACTTACACGCTGGCGCTATTGCTGTTGCTGCTGCTGCTTCTGCTGCTGGCGGCAGTTGCCGGACGCACAGCGCTCTGATCGCAACGTTTTTGGCCGAGCACCAAGCAGCCAAAAGCCGGGTGAAAAAAAATTAAATCTTTACGGCAACGTGTTCAAAGTAAAAGCAACAAGCTTTAAGTAAAAACATTTAATGTGATAATAAAAACTTAAAAAAAGGGGAAAAAGCAAAGTAAAAGAAAGACGCATAACCCAAAAGTACCACTTGCTCACTTTTCGGCTATGCAGATAACAGATAACACATATACACACACACACACACCCACACCCGCAAATAGACCCACTCTCGGTGTTACTCAGTTGTGAAAGCAGCACATAAGTTATCACCAACCTTGACCCTCCACATAAATTAGAAACGAGAAAAATGAAATAATAAATACGAAGGCTTAGCTTTAAACGTGGCCCAAACAACAAACCAGGAAAAATGTTTAATCGGCGTTAATAAATATTAATGATGATGGCTTTAAGCAAACGACACATTATGCGCCAATACTATATGCAAAATTTAAATGCCGCACGACTTATATATTATTTTTATTTTTATTTTTAAAAATGATGTGATAAGACTCAAAGTCAAAGTAAATGTTAACAAACTAAACTTAATATTGTCTGTGAAGTAATTTACAACTGAACTCTGAACTGAACTTGACTCTCTGTGCACCTTGTCCAGAACAATTATATAAATGATAATATATGTGTATGTATGTACACATGTACATGCATTATAAATAGGTATGATCTGGTCCGGCTAAGGTTCAATTCAAGTTGAGATTTCAGGTTCAGGTTCGGATTTGCTTCATTAATGATACTCGTATGCAAAGTGAGGCAGATACATTTCAATCTTTGACATAGTGTGTGCACAACTCAATGAGTAACGGCACTCAAGCGATACACATAAACACACACACACACACAGAGAGCCACACACGCACTGACACACAATGGAAATATCAGAGAGGCGTCGAAGTAAGCGATAAAGAAATTTAGTGCCTTTTGTAAAAGCTAAACAGATAAACTCTGGGTTATTAATTATATTATTATATTTTACCGCAAAAGCTAAAGCGTTATTGGCACAAAAGAAGACGCTACGCATCCCAATTTTTGCGTTTTGTTCTGCCTGTGTGTGTGTTTGTTTGTTTTATATGCGATTTTCGGGTTGAACAAGCTTACACTGAAATATACATATTTAATGTATGTGTGCCTGGACTTTACTCTGTCTGCTCAAGCGTTCAGCGCTCGCCAAATCAAAATAAATGAATATTTGTGTTTGTTTTTATTTTATTTTGCTCTTCTTCTTTTTATTTTGTGCTGGCCACGCGGCGTATGCGTAATATGCTCGTATTACATTAGTGTCAGTGTGTGTGTATTTATGTATTTGTGTGTGTGTATCTTTAATTATAGCATAACAATAAATATTTACCCATGCCAAATAAACAAACAAAAGCAACACGGAATTAGCGACTGTTAACAAAAAACAATAAACAAATATTGCAAATAACGCAGCCTAAACAGCCCAAGTGAAAACTCGACATATGTATGTAACCAATCAATATTGAATACTATCGTGTGTACTTGTGTGATTTGTGTTGCATGCAGCATGGACTTTACATTGGGCCTGATAACGGGCATGTATGCCGTTGTAGCTGTTATTATATTTTACGTTGTTTACGTCATTGAGGTGAAATTAGGTATGCCCACCTCTCAATAACACACATACTCACACACTCACTCTTTCACACACTCACTCACACACTCACTTTCTACGCACACACTCGCACACTCGCGACTTTTCACTTTTCCATTCATTATTGTTTGATTTGTTAACTATTTTGTTGACTTTCGTGCTAACCATTCGCATATTCTTAGACTAGTAGACCGCTTTTGTTGACCAATTCGCCTGCTTACAGATTTGCCCGCCATTGTCAATGGCAACAATAATAACAACAGCAGCAGCAACAACAACAACAATAACAATGAACAACTCTCGGACATCTCGCAGACTCGTCTGCGCAGCCTTATTGAGAACATCATTGCTGAAACGCTGCGCAGCAACAATCTACTGAATCCCAGCGTCGCCGTCTCTGAAATAAGTTTCGACACACGGGGCTCCACGGGGCAACTGTCGAGCTTTAGTAATGGCAACATCAAGAGACGCCACCGCACCGAGCACTATTTTGAGCCCAAAATCTATCAGGATCTGTTGGCCACAGCCGTGCTGAACAAGGTAAGGGAAATTCATTCGATCAAACGGAAATATCTAAATACTGAATACTCCAAACACTCGTTGCAACATTTGTTTGTGCTTCACACGAACATTCACATTATGTATTGGTGCTCAAAAACTTATCAATAGTTTCTGTGCCTAAAATGAAATTATCTAAAAGTATGTAAAAGGCAGAAGATACAAGATCATCATAAGGGTACCTCTAGGACTTGAACTCAAAAATGTATCGATTGTTTTATAACATAAATTAAGTTGTCGACTGCATGATCCATGTGTCTGTCTGGTGTATTCTAAAAGTATTCTAAAAGAATAATAGTCATAATAATAATTTCCACAGACCTTTTTAGCTTAATCCTTTTGCTCTTTTAGTCAGTGCTTGTTACATTTAACTGCTCAAATTCAGACTTTTATTTTTAGCACTTTGCAGTGGTAGAAAAACTGACCTGCCGCAAACACTTGTTGCATGTGGCACAGCTCGTGTTGACCTCGCATGTCATTCCGCTTATTCTCACCGCCAATTTCTATTTCCGCCGTCGTTCAGTTTTTACTTTCAGTTGTGGCTGCACTTGGCGGGTTTCCAAAATGGCTCAAACCTATTACAAATGCAGGCAACGCTAATTAGTTGCTGGCCATTGTTGCAAGCGTGCGGACGCATTTAACGGAACGGAAATTGAAGAACAACCGCATCAGCTACCCCAATCACTAATTGGATCATAGAATTTTCATCCAGAGGAAAAATCCAGATTTTTCCATAGTCAAAAATCGTATTTAATTGCTTTTATTGAGCAAATAGTCATGGCAGAGCCAGAGCAACATGTAAATATTCCAACAGCAACAAATAGCAGACAAAGTTTATATTACCTGCCCGATTCCCAAAAGTATAATCCAAATCTTATCAGTCACTGATATTCATTTCATATCGAATCAACATAAGTGCATAAACTTTGAAATTAGTCACTTTGTTATTTGGGCACGAAAATCTCAGCCGACACTTCAAAGATTAGTTATTTTTAGCTATCTTTTAGTCGATCTAGTATTAGGTATGACATCAGAGCTTGACGAAAGTCTAGATACGGTCGTTTTACAACACAGTTCGGCAATGTTGCAATGTTGAAAGTTCCTTTTTTCTCATTTTACGCTTTACTTGCTTAAGTTTATAAAATTCTCTCACTCTTTGCACAGATTGCGGACAAGGAGGGCAATTCCAGACTTATAACGGAAAGTACACCGGACCAGAGTGCTCACATCATTGATGAGAATTACAATGCCGAAGCGTTGAGCACTACGTCCGGTAGTTCCATTGAACCACGCAGCGATTGCAGCCTCACCGATCATGAACTGGAACTCAATGTAAGCACCTCTAACATGCGCTATAAGCCCGACTCTATGTATACCCTAACATTACAGCCTGAAAAATCCGATGTGCATGCCAGCTTGCAATTGGATATGGAACGTGAATCGGTCTTGAGTGACTATATAGCCGCTCACATGGTGCCACTACCGGACTTCTCAGCATCCGTTACCGAATCCGAGGATGGTAAGTAGAGAACAAAACAATACCACACGAGACACAAACTGGTTTCACCCCAACTCGCACCAGATGTTGGCTCAATGTCATCAAGCATGGTCGGCGATGGCACCTGGGAGGACAACTGGCTATTCAAAAAGAAGCGCAACACCCTGCAAAGCTCGGGCACACCGAGCAGCATTGGCATGTTGGTGCCGGCGCCCAGAGAGAATGTGCGTGCTCAGATCGGCGATCGCACTGCCGATGAAGTTAGCGATCTGTCCGAGATGGGCTCGGATGCAGAGGAATCCATGGATTTGATGCGTTGCAATGAGCTGAACGATCGGCTGTTGAGCAAGCACCTGATCGGTGGACAGAATACCAAACTCGTGCTCGATGAGCTCGTGGATCGCACGAGTTTGACCTCAAATACTTTGCCAGCGGAGAATGAGTCCGCTTTTACCGACACCACAAATCCGCTCGTCACACATCCGGCCACAGTTGCCGCCGCAGTAGCTGAAGAGCAAAATGTAGCTGAGCTAATGGAACCACCACCACCAATGACTTTTCAGGATGATCATGAAACTGAGAACGAACCCATCCAGACACTCATAGCAGGTAATTGCACAATTACTTTTTACTACTACCAATGCACCCCATTCACAATTCCTTAATGCTAACCAATTCATTGACACAGTATTACCTGCCCCTAAGTTTGATTAGTTTAAGTGTCTTAGTCCCCTAGTCCATGTTGTAGCCCAGTCGGAACACACCCGTATTGTAACTCAGCGTATCTGTGCATAGTTTTGAAGCAGCGGCATTCAGCAGTCGTTTGTGTTACAGCAGCTCCATGTGAACCAGATGATATCTGCGACCTCGAGGGCTGCACGGGCTTCGGAGACGTTGAATACTTGGATGATAGCCAGCTGGCCGAAAAAACCCCTTCGGTTATTGAAATACTAGCAGCCATGGCTCTGGGACCCATGCTAGCAGTTCCAGCATCGGAGCAACCTCCTGTTATGAGCGCCACGGAAATTCATACACTTAAGGAACTTAGTGATTTGGCTCTTGCCGAGATCAACGCCCGCACAATGGAGCTGGCATTTCATTCGCTGGACATCATAGACGAGGAGTTCACAGATGCACAAACAGCTCCTGGCCCAGAAAATGAAGAAGAATTCTTCGAGCCAGATTATGACTTTGCTGAAGCTCCAGCACGAACATTTGATGGCAATACAGCAGAAGAAGTCTCTGTACAAGTTCTTAAGGCAGCTCTAATTCCAGCAACTGAGGAAGTTGCTACTACAAAAATCAAACCTGAACAATCAGTTGCTTCTGTACTTCCAATTGAAGAAGGTGACACTGCAGAAGTAGTAAGGACAGTTACTCATGCAAAAATAGTTACAGAGCAACAAGAAGCTCTAAAGAAAGACACAGCGCAAGCAATTGAGGCAGTTGCCCCTCCAGAATTATTTACAGAGCAACAAGTTGTTCCCGCGGAGTCTCCAACTCCAGCGTTTGAAGAGGTTGCTAGTGTGAAATTCGCGCCAGAGCAACATATAGCTTCTGAGGAAGCACAACCAGTCAAGGAAGTTGCTCCTGCAGAAGTTATTACTGAGCAAAAAGTTGCTCACGAGGAAGTTGCTCAAGGTGCTCAGGATGCTCAACCTGCAGAAAAGGTACCAGAAGCTCCAGCACCAGCAACTGAGGAGGTTCCTCCTGCAGAAATAGCCCCAGAGCAACAATTTGATCCCGAGCCAGCTCCATTAACTGCAATTGAGAATGTTGCTATCGAAGAAGTAATTCCAGAGCAACAAGTTGCTCCCGAGCAAGTTCGAGCACAAGCAACTGAGGAGGTTGCTCCCGAGAAAGTTCCAGCACCACCAACTGAGGATGTTTCACCTGAAGAAATAGTTATAGTCACTTCAACACAAGCAATTGAGGATGTTGTTATAGCAGAAGTAGTTCCAGAGCAACAAGTTGGTCCCGAGCAAGGTTCAGCAGAAACAATAGAGGATGTTGCTCCTACAGAAATAGTTCCAGAGCAGCATGTTGTTCCCGCGGAAGCTCCAGCACCAGCAACTGAGGAGGGTGCTCCTGCAGAAATAGTTTCAGAACAACATGTTGTTCCCGCGGAGGCTCCAGCACCAGCAACTGAGGATGTTTCACCTGAAGAAATAGTTATAGTCACTCCAACACAAGCAATTGAGGATGTTGTTATAGCAGAAGTAGTTCCAGAGCAACAAGTTGGTCCCGAGCAAGGTTCAGCAGAAACAACAGAGGAGGTTACTCCTGCAGAAAAAGTATCAGAGCAACATGTTGTTCCCGCGGAAGCTCCAGCACCAGCAACTGAGGAGGTTGCTCCCGCAGAAATAGTTCCAGAGGAACATGTTGTTCCAGCGGACGCTGTAGCAACAGGAATTCAGAATGATGCTCCTGCAGAAAAGGTACCAGAAACTCCAGCAGCAGCAACTGAGGCGGTTCCTCCTGCAGAAATAGTTCCAGAGCAACAATTTCACCCCGAGCCAGCTTCATCAACAGCAATTGAGAATGTTGATCCTGCAAAAGTAAATTCACAGCAACAAGTTGCACCCGAGCAAGCTCCATCACAAGCAATTCAGGATGTTGCACCTGCAGAAACAGATCCAGAGCAACATGTTGTTCTAGCGGAGGCACCAGCAACATTAATTCAGGATGATGCTCCTGCAGAAAATGTACCAGAAGCTCCAGCACCAGCAACTGAGGAGGTTCCTCCTGCAGAAATAGTTCCAGAGCAACGTGTTGTTCCCGCGGGAGCTCCTGCATCAGCAACTGAGGAGGTTGCTCCTGCAGAAATAGTTCAAGAGCAACATGTTGCCCTAGCGAAGGCTCCAACAACAGTAACTCAGGATATTGCTGCAGCAAAAACGGTACCAGAAGCTCCAGCACAAGCAATTCAGGATGTTGCTTCTGCAGAAATAGTTCCAGAGCAACATGTTGTTCCCGCGGAAGCTCCAGCACCAGCAACTGAGGTCGCTGCTCCTGCAGAAATAGTTCAAGAGCAACATGTTGTTCTAGCGGAGGCTCCAGCAGAAACGGTACCAGAAGCTCCAGCACAAGCAATTCAGGATGTTGCTTCTGCAGAAATAGTTCCAGAGCAACATGTTTTTCCCGCGAAAGCTCCAGCACCAGTAACTGAGGACGTTGCTCCTGCAGAAATAGTTCAAGAGCAACATGTTGTTCTAGCGGAGGCTCCAACAACAGTAACTCAGGATATTGCTGCAGCAGAAACGGTACCAGAAGCTCCAGCACAAGCAATTCAGGATGTTGCTTCTGCAGAAATAGTTCCAGAGCAACATGTTGTTCCCGCGGAAGCTCCAGCACCAGCAACTGAGGACGCTGCTCCTGCAGAAATAGTTCAAGAGCAACATGTTGTTCTAGCGGAGGCTCCAGAAACAGTAATTCAGGATGTTCCTCCTGCAGAAACGGCACCAGAAGCTCCAGCACCAGCAACTAAGGAGGTTGCTCATGCAGAAATAGTTCCAGAGCAACAGGTTGCTCCAGAGCAAAATCCGGCACCATCAACTGAAGAGGTTTCTCCCGCAGAAATAGTTCCAGAGCAAGAAGTTGCTATCGACCAAGCACCAGCACAAGCAATTGAGCATGTTTTTCCTGCAGAAGTAGTTCCAGAGCAACATGTTGTTCCCGAGCGAGTTCCAGAAGCTGCAATTGTTGAGATTGCTCCTGCAGAAGTAGTTCCAGAGCAACAAGTTGTTCCCGCGGAAGCTCCACCTCTGGAAATCGAGGATATTACTCCTGCAACAATAGTTCCACAGGAACAACCTGCTCCCGAGCCAGCACCTGCACAAGCAATTGAGGATGTTGCTCCTGTAGAAATAGTTCCAGAGCAACATGTTGTTCTAGCGGAGGCTACAGCACAATCAATTCATGATGTTGCTGCTGCAGACATAGTTCCAGAGCAACAAGTTGCTCCCGGGCAAGTTCCAGTAGCTGTAATTGAGGATGTTGCTCCTGCAGAAATAGTTCCAGAGCAGCATGCTGTTCTAGCGGAGGCCCCAGCATCAGTAATTCAGGATGTTGCCCCTGAAGAAACGGTACCACAAGCTCCAGAACCTGCAACTGAGGAGGTTGCTCATGCAGTAATAGTTCCAGAGCAACAAATTGCTCCCGAGCAAGTTCCAGTACCTGCAATTGAGGAGGTTGCTCCTGCAGAAGTAGTTCCAGAGCAACAAGTTGCTCCCGAGCAAGTTCCAGTAGCTGCAATTGAGGAGGTTGCTCCTGCAGAAGTAGTTCCAGAGCAACATGCAGAAACGGCACCAGAAGCTCCAGCACCAGCAACTAAGGAGGTTGCTCATGCAGAAATAGTTCCAGTGCAACAGGTTGCTCCAGAGCAAAATCCGGCACCATCAACTGAAGAGGTTTCTCCCGCAGAAAAAGTTCCAGAGCAAGAAGTTGCTATCGACCAAGCACCAGCACAAGCAATTGAGCATGTTTTTCCTGCAGAAGTAGTTCCAGAGCAACATGTTGTTCCCGAGCGAGTTCCAGAAGCTGCAATTGTTGAGATTGCTCCTGCAGAAGTAGTTCCAGAGCAACAAGTTGTTCCAGCGGAAGCTCCACCTCTGGAAATCGAGGATATTACTCCTGCAACAATAGTTCCACAGGAACAACTTGCTCCCGAGCCAGCACCTGCACAAGCAATTGAGGATGTTGCTCCTGCAGAAATAGTTCCAGAGCAGCATGTTGTTCTAGCGGAGGCTCCAGCGCCAGTAATTCAGAATGTTGCTCCTGAAGAAACGGTACCAGAAGCTCCAGAACCAGCAACTGAGGAGGTTGCTCATGCAGAAATAGTTCCAGAGCAACAAATTGCTCCCGAGCAAGTTCCAGTACCTGCAATTGAGGAGGTTGCTCCTGCAGAAGTAGTTCCAGAGCAACAAGTTGCTCCCGAGCAAGTTCCAGTAGCTGCAATTGAGGAGGTTGCTCCTGCAGAAGTAGTTCCAGAGCAACATGTTGTTCCCGCGGAAGCTCCACTACTGGAAATCGAGGATATTACTCCTGCAACAATAGTTCCACAGGAACAACTTGCTCCCGAGCCAGCACCTGCACAAGCAATTGAGGATGTTGCTTCTGTAGATATAGTTCAAGAGCAACATGTTGTTCTAGCGGAGGCTCCAGCAACAGTAACTCAGGATATTGCTCCAGCAGAAACGGTACCAGAAGCTCCAGCACAAGCAATTGAGCATGTTACTCCTGCAGAAGTAGTTCCAGAGCAACATGTTGTTCCCGAGCAAGTTCCAGAAGCTGCAATTGTTGAGATTGCTCCTGCAGAAGTAGTTCCAGAGCAACAAGTTGTTCCCGCGGAAGCTCCACCACTGGAAATCGAGGATTTCACTCCTGCAACAATAGTTCCACAGGAACAAATAGTTCCAGAGCAACATGTTGTTCTAGCGGAGGCTCCAGCACCAGTAATTCAGGATGTTGCTCCAGCAGAAACGGTACCAGAAGCTCCAGCACAATCAATTCAGGATGTTGCTCCTGCAGACATAGTTCCAGAGCAACAAGTTGCTCCCGGGCAAGTTCCAGTAGCTGCAATTGAGGACGTTGCTCCTGCAGAAATAGTTCCAGAGCAGCATGCTGTTCTAGCGGAGGCTCCAGCACCAGTAATTCAGGATGTTGCTCCAGCAGAAACGGTACCAGAAGCTCCAGCACAATCAATTCAGGGTGTTGCTCCTGCAGACATAGTTCCAGAGCAACAAGTTGCTCCCGGGCAAGTTCCAGTAGCTGCAATTGAGGACGTTGCTCCTGCAGAAATAGTTCCAGAGCAGCATGCTGTTCTAGCGGAGGCTCCAGCACCAGTAATTCAGAATGTTGCTCCTGAAGAAACGGTACCAGAAGCTCCAGAACCAGCAACTGAGGAGGTTGCTCATGCAGAAATAGTGCCAGAGCAACAAATTGCTCCCGAGCAAGTTCCAGTACCTGCAATTGAGGAGGTTGCTCCTGCAGAAGTAGTTCCAGAGCAACAAGTTGCTCCCGAGCAAGTTCCAGTAGCTGCAATTGAGGAGGTTGCTCCTGCAGAAGTAGTTCCAGAGCAACATGTTGTTCCCGCGGAAGCTCCACCACTGGAAATCGAGGATATTACTCCTGCAACAATAGTTCCACAGGAACAACTTGCTCCCGAGCCAGCACCTGCACAAGCAATTGAGGATGTTGCTTCTGTAGAAATAGTTCCAGAGCAACATGTTGTTCTAGCGGAGGCTGCAGCACCAGTAATTCAGGATGTTGCTCCAGCAGAAACGGTACCAGAAGCTCCAGCACAATCAATTCCGGATGTTGCTCCCGCAGACATTGTTCCAGAGCAAAAAGTTGCTCCCGGGCAAGTTCCAGTAACTGCAGTTGAGGATGTTGCTCCTGCAGAAATAGTTCCAGAGCAGCATGCTGTTCTTGCGGAGGCTCCAGCATCTGTAATTCAGAATGTTGCTCCTGAAGAAACGCTACCAGAAGCTCCAGAACCAGCGACTGAGGAGGTTGCTCATGTAGAAATAGTTCCAGAGCAACAAATTGCTCCCGAGCAAGTTCCAGTAGCTGCAATTGAGGAGGTTGCGCCTGCAGAAGTAGTTCCAGAGCAACATGTTGTTCCCGCGGAAGCTCCACCACTGGAAATCGAGGATATTGCTCCTGCAACAATAGTTCCACAGGAACAACTTGCTCCCGAGCCAGCACCTGCACAAGCAATTGAGGATGTTGCTCCTGCAGAAATAGTTCCAGAGCAGCATGCTGTTCTAGCGGAGGCTGCAGCACCAGCAACTGAGGAGGTTGCTCCTGTGGAAATAGTTCAAGAGCAACATGTTGTTCTAGCGGAGGCTCCAGCAACAGTAATTCAGGATGTTGCTCCAGCAGAAACGGTACCAGAAGCTCCGGCACCAGCAACTGAGGAGGATGCTCATGTAGAAATAGTTCCAAAGCAACAGGTTGCTCCAGAGCAAAATCCGGCACCATCAACTGAAGAGGTTTCTCCTGCAGAAATAGTTCCAGAGCAAGAAGTTGCTACCGAGCAAGCACCAGAACAAGCAATTGAGCATGTTACTCCTGCAGAAGTAGTTCCAGAGCAACATGTTGTTCCCGAGCAAGTTCCAGAAGCTGCAATTGTTGAGATTGCTCCTGCAGAATTAGTTCCAGAGCAACAAGTTGTTCCCGCGGAAGCTCCACCACTGGAAATCGAGGATATTACTTCTGCAACAATAGTTCCACAGGAACAACTTGCTCCCGAGCCAGCACCTGCACAAGCAATTGAGGATGCTGTTCCTGCAGAAATAGTTCCAGAGCAACATGTTGTTCTAGCGGAGGCTCCAGAAACAGTAATTCATGATGTTGCTCCTGCAGAAACGGCACCAGAAGCTCCAGCACCAGCAACTGAGGAGGTTCGCGAGCCAGATCCACCAATAGCGATTGAGAATGTTGCTCCTGCAGAAATAGTTCCAGAGCAACAAGTTGCTCCCGAGCAAGTTCCAGTAGCTGCTCCTGCAGAAATAGTTCCAGAGCAACAAGTTGCTCCCGAGCAAGCTCCGGCACAAGCAATTGAGGATGTTTCTCCTGCAGAAATAGTTCCAGAGCAGCATGCTGTTCTAGCGGAGGCTGCAGTACCAGCAATTGAGGATGCTGCTCCTGTAGAAATAGTTCCAGAGCAACATGTTGTTCTAGCGGGGGCTCCAGAAACAGTAATTCATGATGTTGCTCCTGCAGAAACGGCACCAGAAGTTCCAGCACCAGCAACTGAGGAGGTTCGCGAGCCAGATCCACCAATAGCGATTGAGAATGTTGCTCGTGCAGAAGTAGTTCCAGAGCAACAAGTTGCTCCGGAGCAAGTTCCAGTAGCTGCAACTGAAGGGGTTGCTCCTGCAGAAATAGTTCCAGAGCAACAAGGTGCTCCCGAGCAAGCTCCAGCACAAGCAATTGAGGATGTTGCTCCTGCAGAAATAGTTCCAGAGCAACATTTTGTTCCAGCGGAGGCTGTAGCAACAGTAATTCAGGATGCTGCTCCTGCAGAAACGGTACCAGAAGCTCCAGCACCAGCAATTGAGAATGTTGCTCCTGCAGAAGTAGTTCTAGAGCAACGAGTTGTTCCCGCGGAAGCTCCACCACCAGAAATCAAGGATGTTATTCCACAACAACAGGCTGCTGCTGTTGAAGCTCAAGCTACGGCATTTGTAGAAGTTGCTCCTGCACAAGTCATACAAGTGCGAAAAGTGTCTCTTCAGGATACTCCAGCGCCAGTAACTAAGGAGGTTGCTAGTGCAGATATCGCACCAGAGCAACAAGTTGTTCCCGAGAAAGCACCTGCACTAGCAGAAGTAGAAGAAGCGTCCATCTCTTCCGTTGAACAGACTGGGACTGCATCCCTCGTTGCTGACAAACAAATGCCCAATGAGGCAATTGAGACTGAAGATGAAACATCTAAGATACAGCCAGTGACCACAGAATCTATGAGCGATAATAGCACTCTAGGTAAAACGCCTCAAAAGTGCCTCCGAAGACAGCCGAATATTGCAGACACAACACCGAGCGATGGAGACTCAGCTGCGAGACCTGTGAACCTCTTAGGGACCATTTGCAAGGCTTACATTAAGGACAAACGACTGTTAGCAACCATCGAGAGACGACGAAGACGCGCTCTCATTATGCACAAATACCTGAGTTCCTTTGATTCATTTGATGAGCCCATAGATGAAGTAGAGTATGGAACACAACATAGTCTTTTTGATGAGCTCAACTCATATCAGCCCATAAGTTTAGATTATAGCAGTGAGAGTAATGTCTTCGAACCGAATGGGGAAGATAAAGACTCGCATTTCACAACTCATGAGTTTAATGAAATAGTTTCAGATGATATTGCCAGTCCGTCATTAGTTGATAATGCTGAGCATAGCGACGATGAGTTCTTCATTGTTGACAGCTCAACAGAAATTGGCTATAACTTTATTAACAATGTTCTCTTCTCAGATCAATTGAGGTCAGACTCAAATTACAGCGCACCCTCAACCACCCAAGAAACATTTAATGGGGATTCAGACTCAGTACTCGATTATGAGTGTAGTTACACGAGTGAAGCTCTGGATGAGTCAATCTCTGGCAGCAGCTTGCCAGCGAATGATGCCACAACCAACACTAACAATTCCACAAATACTAATACAGTTACTAACAATATTAATAATACGATTCGAACACGGCCGAATGGTAAACTAACAAATGGTTCACTAAGATGGTCAAACAAGTCGCTTCAACAACAAAATGGCGTCGATTGTGATGATAATGATGTTATTAAGATCGATGATGATAATGATGTTGTACTGTTGCGGCGCTTTGCCCCAGGTAACACGCACTTATGGCCAACACAGTCATCACTCGGTGTTTGTTTGTCTCCTCTATCTTGCTTTAACTGTTCTGGCTAACTCTTGATGTTCGCTTGTGTCTAGCTCAATGTGTTACCCTCATCTTGTGCGGCTTAATTAACATCGAATCACATTGCAGGCTCCATTGCGGAACGCGAGGTCAAGAAGTGGTATAATGCCGTCGAAATGCCAAACAATCCGTATGCCCCCGAGGCACTGAAGCAACGCATCAGCGGCACACAGGAGCGCTTCATGGATGTGCCCAATATAAGTCCAACTGCAGAACAAAAAGCATTGGCGCTCATGACAAATAATGGCCAGAGTAGCCAGCCTGCCAGCCGCGTTGAGGATTACAAGCGGTAAGTGAAGCTCCAGATTAAGTGTACTAAGCATACTAATTAGTTACGTATACTAATTAGCTCAACTGACGTAGTGAATATGAATTCTTTATCGGGTCAGAGATGCCCCATACTCTGTTGCATACAGCTACTACTCCAGTGTAGACTCTAAATACTTATCAACTGTTCAACTACGCTCTCTTTATAGCTACAGTCGCGACTATTACATCAATGATGCGCCTAGTCCAACGAGTGGCCGAGCGCCGAGCGGCAGCAGCTTGGGGCCAACTAGTGTTCACACCGATGAGGATATTGTGATCAATGAGGTAAATCAACAACATGAACAACAAGAACAACCACAACAAGTACAACCACCGCATGGCCGCATTTCAAGTACTAGTAACGTTGCTGACCTCTCACATTGGACGCTGTCGAAGCCCGTGCGACGCAGCAGCTCGCTAAAGTTTATTAACCAACGTACAAGTACAAGTAGTATGTCCCCCATCCCGTTAAGCCCAGTCGCCCATGCGCATGCAGAGCGTCCGGCCACATCGGCGTCGCATTATCGCGACTCCAGCCTGGGCATAGATCCGGACTTTGATGACTTTGACGTGCGCTCGCAGCGCTCGTGGCGCAGCAGCTGCAGTCGTCAGCAGTTTGGCAGCACGCTGCCCAGACGCCATACGCAATCGTCGCTGAGCCTGCACAGCAATGTTAGCGGCATATCCTTTGGCTCATCCGCATCCAAGCGGCGCACAAGTGGGGCTCAGGGGGTTGGTCCTTCCGCTGCTGTTTTGACGCAGTTCGAGAAGCAGCTGCTGCACAAAGACCTCAAGCGGAATAGTTTCCGTGCCGTGTCCGCCACCTCAAAGGATTTCGTTATGAATCCACTGTTCGAGAGCGAACTGAAGTTAAAGCCCAGTTTGGACGACCAGGATTCGGGTGTCGACAGCTGTTTGAATGGCTTCAGCGGTGCCGAAGCCAAATACAGCAACAATAGTCTACTCTTCTAGGTAGTTTTTATTTGGGGTTTTCTGGGGTTATTTCGGGTTAGCTGTTAGTCGTAGTCTCTGCCAAATTAGTCAGCCACGTTAACAAAAAAACAAAAATGAAAAAAAAAAACTAAAAAAAAATATCACTAGTCAGTATAAAAAGCCACACAAATAGAAATTTGTACATTTTTACGGTTCTTCGGCGTTAAGCGAAATGTTTAGAATCTCCAGCACGGGCTCTAAAGTTGAAACGCAGGCAGAGTGAGATGCGTGCCATCTGCTCAGAAAGTACTACTTACTTACTTGTACATTCCAAAATCGCACCTAGTTGCACAAAAATCCTTGCATTTGATTGATTGCATTCATACATATATTGTTTTTCCTGAGAATGTTGAATTAGAGTTCCATTTCCGCAACTGTGTCTACTATCGAGCAATGCAAAAACTGAACAATTATAATTTTAATGCTAATTGCTAATTGCTAATCAAGTATGCAGCATTCTTTTTGTATGTTTTAATTATGATTTTTTGCTGTTATATTTTTTTAAACATAACTCTTGTATGCACTTTAGTTAATTCATACATAATTAATTGCTAACTTCTATTATAAAAACATAAACAATACAAATAATAAAGCCAAAAGTTAAACAAAAACCACAAAATAATCAATGAAACAAATGTTTTTAGTAAATACAAAAAAATATGTTTACATATATATATAATTATATATATATGTATATCCGGTGAGTACATTAAAAATGCAATTAAAGTGTAATTTACAATCATTGTTTAAATTTGAAATTTTACTAACAACATTTGTTTCGCTTTGTGCTAACTCACGTTAAATGTAAATAAGTTCTTTGATTCTTAGCTGTAGCTAACGCGTACGTTTTTTGCATGTTGCTGCCACATACACACTCAAACATATGCCACTTAAACACAAACACCCAAATACATCACCTAATCCTCAACAGAAATCACCAAGCATCCCGCTGAAGTAGCTCATTCCCAATAATACTCTTGTGCCTAACGCTTAAAATTCTTCTTTCCATATACGTAATTATTCTATCTACACAAAAATCTAACCGAACTACATACAAATGTACCTAAACAACTATAACAACAACAAAAACAACAACAACAACAAACAACACAACACAACACACAACTTTATACACACGCCAAAAACGAAAAAAAACCAACTGTTTATATCAAAAGGCTCAAAGTACAAGCAAAACCGCAGTCGAGATTCCGGATGTGGAATGTGTTTATACAGCAATGCCTGCTCAGGTGCTGGAGGCGGGCAGCAGCAGTCTGGAGACGCAATCTTCGAATCCATCGCTGCAAACGATTAGCGATGACTCGGATACGGTGCGTATCTATGATTTCAATAAGCAGGAGACGACAGTCATTAAAGCGACGACACCAGCCACGGAACAGCCCAGCACGTCCAGCACGTCATCTATGGAGTCGGCGTTGTGTGCTACACCCGACGCCACATCCTCCTCCTCCTCCATTGATGCGTCACGGAAACGTGAACGGCCCGTTGTGCTGCAGTTTGGGCCAGCGGATGCCACGCCCAATGTCTGCTCCTCGCCCACAATGACACCGACGCGAGGTTCCACTCCGCCAGCTTTTCGATTTCTGCAGCCCAAGCGTCGTCTGATCGAACCCAGCCAGGTGCTCTCCATTGACGACGATGATGTGGTAAGTAGCTGTAGTCACATTTTATTATGCGGCCAATCAATCTGTCTGTGTGTTGTGCTTATTGTTAGCCACCTGAGCCAACAACGCCGGCCGAGAAGCCCGCTGTCGAGGATGATGTGATCAATGCTCTGCCCTCGGTGAAGGCACTGGCTCAAGCATTCCTCCTCACCAGCAAACGAACACAGCCCGAGCGACGCTGGCGTGCAAAAGTAAGTATATAACCAACTGAATAATACTCTAATCCCAGTAAAAATATGGAAAAAAAACGTAGAAAAGAGAGACAATCAGGCAAGTTATTTACACGAACTCTGTATTTTGTGAGGTCACCTAAAATTTGACTTGTGTGTAATGCCACAAGGCTAAATAAATTATGGGCAGATTTCCCAGACTTGTTGAGCGAGGGTGGGTGTGGCTCGAAAGATTCAATGAATTTTATAAGAGTATATATTTAATTAGTTTAGCGATCTCTACAAACACTTTTTGGCAATGAATAAAATACTTATTATAACTACATTTTAAACATGACAGCATGTCAAACTGATGGCAGAGAAGTCAGAGAAGTCGGAGAACCCATCCACGGCACAGGTTCGCCGACAGATGCTGCAACATGCCGTCTCCATGGCCGAGGTGGCCGATGAATCCACAATCGCCTCCGATTTGTCATCACTCGAAACGTAAGTAGCTCGATTTTGTCTATGCATTAAATCACAAATTTAAACAATTACTAAACCCACAGAGATCCATCCTTACAATCGGAGGGACAATCGATTAGCATACCCATTGCCGCACCGGCGAGTCCAGTTCCCGTGCGACGAGGCTTCCTCAGGAGTAATATTGCTTTCTTTGAGAACTTAAAGTTTAAGCGAATATAAATACAACTGAGTGCCATGTGAACTGTGCTGCCATTGACTCGTATTCCACTAGCAGGGAATATGCACAATAATGGTGCACAGCAAATGCGTATCCCCGTCCTCCTCCCCCTCCCCTCACACGCAAAAAACAAACCGGATACCAAATCATCGCCAAATATTCAAATTCATCTGTGCCATGGCCTCCATTTACATACATAGAACGACGAAAGTATTGAACAAAGTACTTAACTTAACTTCAAATTTGACGCGCAGTATGCGTATATAACTTATTATAACCATATACCAATATTCATGGATACTATTTATTTAATATTTTAAATATATTATTTACCTCTAAGATATGTTTTTAGTTTTAAGCAATGCAAAAAATCTTTGAACTTTCAATGTACCCCTACATCCGATTTATCTAATACATTATTGTTTTAGTATATAAGGTCGTATCAATAAAGAACTTCTAGTAAAACCAACTTGACAAAGAGATGTGAAATAATATTTGACAGTTTGAAAAAAAAAATATTTTAATAAATCTTAAGAAATATATTGAATGTTTACTATTCGGTTTAGAGCGCAGCATACTTTTGGGCTCAAAATTTAAATAACAGTCCAAGTAAATTGCAAATATTAAAGCATACTTTTAGGACGACGACGAAATTTTCCTGTTATTTCAGTTGACTTGAATGATTTTCGTATTCCTTAGTGCTTTAATCAAGTCGGCAAGCCAAGGACTCTTTGGTAAAACGGACATCCCGATAGTCTTTTAAATGTCTGATTTATGCCGGATAATTCGGGATATCTCATACTTTCTGGATATCTGTAAGTTTTGGCCAAACTCTATTGCTATAATTTCAAAACCTTGAATGGTAATCGATAGGTGTGGCTGCTAAGATCTCAGAAATGTACATATATCCTAACGAAAATGGTCGAGTTATGGGCCAAAAACGATTGCTTTTTCTGTAAAATTAAATTTTTTCAAAAGACAAGGCTCTCTGCGAGCGTAATTGCCGTATCTATTCACCCACACCAAATATTTCTGTTGAGATTTCCAGTTGACATTTATTTATTTTATAACTTCAAAAAATTGTAAGTTACTTTTTTACATCATTTAAAATATAGACGAGACATTATCATTAACAAATTAAATATTTTGTTAAGTCTAAGCGATTTGTACAAGTCACAATTGGTATTAAAATATTTCTATTAATGTATAATTATATAAAAAATAAATTCTATGGCTCGCAGCTGCATTTAAAATGCGATCGCTCAGAGCGATGAAAGATGAGTGAGCGAGTACAGGTTCTGTTTTGCAAATCATCTCACGTAGCACATTTGGAATGATGATCACAGGCAGCTGCTGGAGCACATGTGGCTATATGGTGTGATTGTGATGTTGATGTGGATGCTCCGCCAGATAGATGACATACACCAGCGGTATGACAAAACAGAGAGCGAGTATACATATCAACAGGCATATCCAGGACATGTCGCAATCGGAGCCAGACCAGTCAATCGCTCGCAGCGAGGGTCCCGGTATGGGACGCACCATCGGCGAATGCCTATCCACCAGCAAATCATCCATCAAGGCCGTATGCTCATGCGATGGCTGCTCCATGTTGGCTGCATACAAATAACAACGAAACGCAAAATTACAAACGTGAACAAAGTGCCCCATATTGGTCTATAGAACATGTAAATACCACTTCGTACTATATATTGTGGATCTTTTATTTTCATAGTTAATGTTCAGCTGGAGCAGTAACAGTTTTGAGTTTAGCTTGCAGCATAGCAAAGAGTAGAACAAGTATATGAGGTGTTGTATACAAAATGTAACTTAATTGTAGGTCATATATCGAGGAGTGGCGCTGAACTTGGCGTAGCTCTTGATAACCTTGTTGACGGCCTCGAGGAAGTCTTTCTCGGTGGCTACCTTGCGACGCGCTCGGATGGCAAACATGCCTGCCTCCGTGCATACTGAACGAATCTCAGCGCCCGTCGAATTCGGGCAGAGACGCGCCAATAGATCAAAGCGTATGTCACGCTCCACAGACATCGAGCGGGCGTGAATTTTGAAGATGTGCGAGCGTCCATCCTGATCGGGCAATCCAAACTCCACCTTACGATCCAGACGGCCGGGACGCATAAGCGCCGGGTCCAATGTGTCGGGTCGATTGGTGGCCATCAGTACTTTGATGTTGCCGCGCGGATCGAAACCGTCCAGCTGATTGATAAGCTCCAGCATAGTACGTTGCACCTCGTTGTCGCCGCCAGCGCCGTCATCGAAGCGTGCACCGCCAATCGCATCAATTTCGTCGAAGAAAATGAGGCACGCCTTCTTGGAGCGAGCCATCTCGAAGAGTTCACGGACCATTCGTGCACCCTCGCCCACGTACTTCTGTACCAGTTCCGAGCCGATGACACGTATGAAGCAGGCATCAGTGCGATTCGCTACAGCACGCGCACACAGTGTCTTGCCCGTTCCAGGAGGGCCAAAGAGCAGCACTCCCTTGGGCGGCTCAATACCGAGATTGACAAACTTTTCTGGGTGCAGAAGTGGTGTCTCGACGACTTCACGCAACTTTTCAATCTGCTCCTTGCAGCCACCCACATCGCTGTAGGTGACATCCGGTTTATCCTCCACCTGCATCATGGTTACAGTCGGATCAATTTTGGGTGGTAGCGGTATGTGAATCTGATACTTGTTGCGGTCAACGCCCACACGCATGCCCTCCTCAATGTCCGTGGGTGCAACAGAATCGGCGAGATCTACCACAAACTTCGCAAACTGCTTCACATTGATGATATACTTGGGATCGTCGGAGTCGGCATTAATGATCTTTGTGCAACGCGCCACTTGCAGCGGCTGCTCGTTTTGAAGTATCTGCTTGTCTGCGGCCAAGTCCCACAGGGCTGGCGGTGCCAAGCCCGTGTCGCTCTCCTTAATCCCCGTTAGTTCGTTAACCTGTTTCACTGCCTTCTGTATATCCTCCTCGATGTTCTTGATGGACTTGTGGTATTGACTCTGTCCGTACGTTTTCAGCAGTTCGATGTCGCCTTCGTCCAGCGACTTGATTTCTTTTTCTTCCTCCTTCTTCTCGACCTTTACTTTACGCTGATCATCTCCCAGATAGTCCGGCATTTTATTATTTTTCAATGTTTAATAGCGTAAAATTAACTAATTTTGTGATTTTTTCCGCCAACGCTTGTGTTTTCCAGCAGTTTTATAGGCGAGTGTGGCCGTATTGAGAATGACTAAACAAATTGCTAGCTGCGCCCAACTTCACGGCCTACTTAGCAGACACATAACAGAAGCACAAACAGGGCGACTCAACTACACAAAGCCTTTGCTGGGTTGGGCAGCTCTACCAGCTGTTAATTGCTTACATTTAATTTTTGAACATAAAATAACTATGCCAGTCACCTTAAACTTCATATGGTAATATTAAAAATTTACTCACCTCTGTCGTCCGGCGAACCATGTGTTCCCTCATAAAATTGGCTACCATCCCTTTTGAATAAGGGCTGCAATTCGCCAGTTATCGCAGTGGAAGCGTTCACAGCAGCCACCAGGAGTCGTTCATCGAGCATCATGCGTGCATCTTCCAGCGGATTGCGTTCAATGGCCGGCTCCCTTTCCATATTGTGCCTGGGACTGTTGTTCCCACTGCTATGAACAGTGGGTAGTTCATCCGCATCTGTGCTCCCCAGCAACACATTGTGCACTGTGACCGGGATGCGAATGATGCGATGGGCATGTATCTCATTGTCACGATCAATCTTATTGAGTCGCTTAATGTCCGCCACGGAGCAGTAGAAGCGCAGTGCCAGTGCCTGCAGCGTATCGCCCTCCTGCACTTTTACCTCGAGCATGTTCTCAAAGCGCGACATCTTTGTGTGGCCGTTGCTGGTTCTGTTTGCCAACTGCATCATGTCCACGAATTCGTTGGCGTTTTGGGCGGGTCGTACAAAAATATCATCCATTCTCTCGGACTGTAAATTATCCCAGTTGTGATTTTGTTGACGCCTGAAATACGGAGCAAATCATGGATGTGTACGTGAATCACAAGGCAATAGTCGTGTTGGCGCTGTCTTACACATTTCGACGCATTATATTTTTGGTCTGGCTCGGTAATTGCTAGAATGCGTCTCTTGTTTCTAGCTCACACATATACAACAAGTAAATTAGTGCTTGTTAGCAACGCAGTCAAAGTAGCGTCTATTTGATTACGTGAAATTTCGTAGGGAAATATATAAACAACAAACAAGCCCACGTCTTGAGGCTGACGAACTGTTCACTCGAAACACCCTGTGCTGTATTCAAACACTAAGAAGAAGAGCTTACATTTAATTGGCGCTTAGAAAACTTATCTCAACAATTCGACTGGCAAAAATGGTGTGCACGAATTTTGACTGTCTTTTAAATTCGATTTTGGTTTGGCCCCATATCAGCGGATTAATAATATTATTTCTGAGGCAAGTTTAGTGTTTAAAATTGAATGTGAATTGAGCAACCCTGGACAAAATACCCAGTTGCTGCAAGTGAAGAGAATGCTTGTGACTAATAATATTGCTACACAAAACTAACTTATAACAAATAAATTTTCAATACATGAACATTAGGATACGATTTAATTATACCAAACATGAAAAACTATAAATTTTTAGATTCAATGGAAGTGCTAAATTGTAGTATTTTAAGTTGGTTACAGGGTATTAGAAGGTGTACGCACTCAAAGAGCTTGTGAATTTTTAGAAAAGCGCTAGATTTTGCGCTCTTGTGTTTATTTTTCTGTTTTCGAGTGAAAGATGACGATATTTGCATTTCTGAAAAGCCGGCCAATATTTTGGCTAAGCGTTACCGGCTCCTCGGTGGGCGGAGCATGTTTTCTAAAGTAAGTCGATTTACATTTTATTCAACAATTAATTACAAACTGATGATTACCGATTGTAGAGATCTTATGCAAGGCTGCAATTTCGCAAAAGAAACGGATGAGACGGGCAAAGTTGTGATTGTGACCGGATCAAATACGGGCATTGGTAAGGAGACAGTACGTGAGCTGTCGCGGCGAGGAGCAACTGTTTATATGGCCTGCAGGGATATGAAAAAGTGTGAGGAGGCACGCGAGGAGATCGTATTGGAGACACAGAATAAATACGTCTACTGTCGCCAATGTGACTTGGCCTCCTTGGATTCCATACGTAACTTTGTGGCCACGTAGGATCGCATCTCAGATCAGATCAATTGCGTATATTATAACAAACCTAACTCCTTGCAGCTTCAAGCGGGAACAGGACAAGCTGCATATACTCATCAATAATGCGGGGGTCATGCGCTGTCCACGATCCCTTACCAAGGATGGGTTTGAGATGCAGATTGGCGTCAATCACTTGGGTCACTTTCTGCTCACCAATTTGATGCTCGATCTGCTTAAGGTACACCTGACTTAAGAATATCAGTTATTTTATAGTCTATAGTATTCCACAACATCTTAGAAATCGTCGCCCAGCCGAATTGTAAATGTGTCCAGTTTGGCACATACGCGTGGTGAAATTAACACGGCGGATTTGAACAGTGAAAAGTCATATGATGAGGGCAAGGCCTATAATCAGAGCAAGCTGGCCAATGTGATGTTTACGCGGGAACTGGCCAGACGCTTGGACGGAACTGGTGTGACTGTAAACGCCTTACATCCTGGCATTGTGGACACTGAACTCTTCAGACATATGAGCTTCTTCTCCAACTTCTTTGCAGGGTAAGTAGCCATTTAAATATATGCGAACTTTTCTAAGCATCTTGTATTGCAGGTTGTTTGTTAGACCGTTGTTTTGGCCATTCGTGAAGACGCCCAAGAACGGTGCGCAAACCAGCTTGTATGTCGCACTTGATCCCGACTTGGCCAACGTAACGGGTCAATACTTTAGCGACTGTCAGACTCAACAGGTGGCAGTTGCTGCAACTGATTCCCAAATTACGAAATGGCTTTGGACTGTCAGCGAAAAATGGACACGCACAGAAATTTTAAAAGTGACTCAGACTAAATAATTCGCAAAAAATATTTGTGATCCTCTAGAGAAGAAAATGTTAATTAAATTCTTTAGTACGTTAATTTGTACATACTCAGCATTCATCAATATCGATAACAGTTAATTTCATCCGATATATTACTAATTTGCTCAAAACATTCTAGATCATTGCCATCGTTGTCATCGTGAGTCGTTGTTTTTGTCAGCGCACGAAAATATTTACGTTTGTAGATAACAAATGCGTACTTTAATGTTTGGAGCAGTTGCCTTTGCATTACTTGTTCATTAAGCGTTGATCCAATAGGTTGTATGAATTACGTCATACACAAAATGGGCTGCTTCTTCGATTGTCTGATGTGCCCGTGTTTCGGGTGGGCGGCTGCCGTTGGCGTTGGACTCTATTTTCTAAGGTAGCTGAAATGCAAATTTAAAATATAAATATGTTTTGCAACGATAAAAACTATAAAGTTAAAATCATATTCTGTTTCTCTTACAGAGAGTATATGCAAGGTGGTACATTTACGAAAAAGACGAATGAAACTGGCAAAGTTGTGATTGTTACCGGCGCAAACACTGGCATTGGCAAAGAGACCGTACTGGAATTGGCCCGTCGTAATGCCACCATTTATATGGCCTGTCGTGACAAGAAGAGAGCCGAGAAAGCCCTGAAGGAAATCATACAAGAAACAAATAACCAAAACATTTTCTTCCGTGAACTGGACTTGGCATCTCTGGACTCCATTCGCAAGTTTGCCGACGAGTGAGTATGGCTTAGGTGATTGTTAGTTTGAGGGCCTTAATATAAATATTATCAATTCGATCTGTGTAGTTTCAAAAAGGAACAGAACAAACTGCACATTCTCATCAACAATGCGGGCGTTATGCGTTGTCCACATACGCTCACCAAGGATGGTTTCGAGATGCAGCTGGGTGTCAATCATATGGGCCACTTTTTGCTAACCAATTTGCTGCTGGATCTGCTTAAGGTACACCTGACTTAAGGATTTTCATTGTTTTATAGTTTCTATAGTTTTTTGCCACATCTTAGAAATCGTCGCCCAGCCGAATTGTAAATGTGTCCAGTTTGGCACATACGCGTGGTGAAATTAACACTGCGGATTTGAACAGTGAAAAGTCATATGATGAGGGCAAGGCCTATAGTCAGAGCAAGCTGGCCAACATATTGTTCACACGCGAGCTGGCCAAACGCTTGGAGGGCACTGGAGTGACCGTCAATGCTCTACACCCAGGTGTTGTTGACACAGATCTCGGCAGACACATGAAGTTCCTTAACAATCTATTCGGACGGTTAGTATTTGTAATTATTAGCAAGAGGTTTATATTCCAAATATTTTATGCTTATAGCCTTGTTCTGAGACCTGTGTTGTACTTCTTGATGAAAACATCAAGGAATGGTGCACAGACTACCTTGTACGCAGCTCTAGATCCTGACTTGGATAATGTAACAGGCAGGTACTTCAGCGATTGCTCCTTAAAGGAAGTAGCACCTGCTGCCATGGATGATAAAACCGGAAAATTCCTGTGGGAGGAGAGCGAGAAATGGACTCGCTCAAAATATTAGATTAATGTTTCAAAGAAACTATCAACACATGAAGAAAAAAATGCATTTGTAATAATAAATAAGAGAGAACGTTGCAGCCGACTACGAAATACTCTGGTACCAATAAGTTGTGTCATTCTATATATTTACGAGTGTGTGTGATATAGCCTATCTTATCTCTAACTTATCGATTGACACTTTCCGAAAAAGTTGCGCTAATACAAACAGACAGCATGACGTTCATTGCACAAATCCAATAGAAAGTGATAACGCTAGCTGGAATTAGGTTAGTAAGTTCAAAACACGTAGGCATCGCTGGTGATACGGTGTGGAATCCGTAATGTTCAGTATGAAACAAGAAAATATCAGAGTTGCAGAATTAGTCGATTTCGACAGTGTATTACTAACAATATATCTTTCAAATTTTGTGATTCCATTTTGCAAGTTATGTGGGATACATGGATTTATCGATTTACACTAACAGGTGTAGGCCATGGCGATTATGGACGCATTCAAAAAGAAAACCGATGAAACTGGGAGGGTTGTAATCGTAACCAGTTCATATACGGGTATTGGCAAGGAGACTGTTCTGGAGCTGGTACGACGAGGCGCCACAGATTGTAGAGATCTTATGCTAGGTTGATTTGCACGGCGGATTTGAACAGTGAAAAGTCATATGATGAGGGCAAGGCCTATAATCAGAGCAAGCTGGCTAATGTGATGTTTACGCTGGAATTACATCCTGGCATTGTGGACACTGAACTCTTCAGACATATGAGCCTCTTCTCTAACTTCTTTACAGGGTAAGTAGCCATTTAAATATATGCGAACTTTTCTAACCAGTATTGCAGGTTGTTAGACAGCTGTTTTGGCCATTCGTAAAGACACCCAAGAACGGTGCGCAAACCAGCTTGTGTGCCGCACTCGATCCGGACTTGGCCAACGTAACGGGTCAATACTTTAGCGACTGTCAGACTCAACAGGTGGCAGTTGCTGCAACTGATTCCCAAATTACGAAATGGCTTTGGACTGTCAGCGAAAAATGGACACGCACAGAAATTTTAAAAGTGACTCAGACTAAATAATTCGCAAAAAATATTTGTGATCCTCTAGAGAAGAAAATGTTAATTAAATTCTTTAGTACGTTAATTTGTACATACTCAGCATTCATCAATATCGATAACAGTTAATTTCATCCGATATATTACTAATTTGCTCAAAACATTCTAGATCATTGCCATCGTTGTCATCGTGAGTCGTTGTTTTTGTCAGCGCACGAAAATATTTACGTTTGTAGATAACAAATGCGTACTTTAATGTTTGGAGCAGTTGCCTTTGCATTAGTTGTTCATTAAGCGTTGATCCAATAGGTTGTATGAATTACGTCATACACAAAATGGGCTGCTTCTTCGATTGTCTGATGTGCCCGTGTTTCGGGTGGGCGGCTGCCGTTGGCGTTGGACTCTATTTTCTAAGGTAGCTGAAATGCAAATTTAAAATATAAATATGTTTTGCAACGATAAAAACTATAAAGTTAAAATCATATTCTGTTTCTCTTGCAGAGAGTATATGCAAGGTGGTACATTTACGAAAAAGTCGAATGAAACTGGCAAAGTTGTGATTGTTACCGGCGCAAACACTGGCATTGGCAAAGAGACCGTACTGGAATTGGCCCGTCGTAATGCCACCATTTATATGGCCTGTCGTGACAAGAAGAGAGCCGAGAAAGCAATGAAGGATATCATACAAGAAACAAATAACCAAAACATTTTCTTCCGGGAACTGGACTTGGCATCTCTGGACTCCATTCGCAAGTTTGCCGACGAGTGAGTATGGCTTAGGTGATTGTTAGTTTGAGGGCCTTAATATAAATATTATCAATTCGATCCGTGTAGTTTCAAAAAGGAACAGAACAAACTGCACATTCTCATCAACAATGCGGGCGTTATGCATTGTCCACATACGCTCACCAAGGATGGTTTCGAGATGCAGCTGGGTGTCAATCATATGGGCCACTTTTTGCTAACCAATTTGCTGCTGGATCTGCTTAAGGTACACCTGACTTAAGGATATTCATTGTTTTATAGTTTCTATAGTTTTCTGCCACATCTTAGAAATCGTCGCCCAGCCGAATTGTAAATGTGTCCAGTTTGGCACATAAGTTTGGTGAAATTAACACTGCGGATTTGAACAGTGAAAAGTCATATGATGAGGGCAAGGCCTATAGTCAGAGCAAGCTGGCCAACATATTGTTCACACGCGAGCTGGCCAAACGCTTGGAGGGCACTGGAGTGACCGTCAATGCTCTACACCCAGGTGGTGTGGACACAGATCTCGGCAGACACATAAAGTTCCTTAACAATCTATTCGGACGGTTAGTATTTGTAATTATTAGCATGAGGTTTATATTCCAAATATTTTATGCTTATAGCCTTGTTCTGAGACCTGTGCTGTACTTCTTGTTGAAAACATCAAGGAATGGTGCACAGACTACCTTGTACGCAGCTCTAGATCCTGACTTGGATAATGTAACAGGCAGGTACTTCAGCGATTGCGCCTTAAAGGCAGTATCACCAGCTGCAATGGATGATAAAACCGGAAAATTCCTGTGGGAGGAGAGCGAGAAATGGACTCGCTCAAAATATTAGATTAATGTTTCAAAGAAACTATCAACACATGAAGAAAAAAATGCATTTGTAATAATAAATTAGAGAGAACGTTGCAGCCGACTACGAAATACTCTGGTACCAATAAGTTATGTCATCCTATAACAGGGGCCACGGGACAGAGAGGGCCTAGCCAAGAAATGCTATATAATACCAACTTTTTTAATATATCTTTACGAGTGTGTGTGCGATAGCCTATCTTATCTCTAACTTATCGATTGACACTTTCCGAAAAATTTGCGCTGATACAGACAGACAGCATGACGTTCATTGCACAAATCCAATAGAAAGTGATTCCTCGATAACGCTAGCTGGAATTAGGTTAGTAAGTTCAAAACACGTAGGCATCGCTGGTGATACGGTGTGGAATCCGTAATGTTCAGTATGAAACAAGAAAATATCAGAGTTGCAGAATTAGTCGATTTCGACAGTGTATTACTAACAATATATCTTACAAGTTTTGTGATTCAATTTTTCAAATTATGTGGGATATATGGAATTATCGATTTACACTACCAGGTGTAGATCATGGATATTATGGACGCAGGTGCGACCTTGTGTCTCTATCTGTATTATCTGCTTAGCGGTAGCAGATACTATTGAAATCGATATCGATAGAATATCAGTCAACTGATTTGAATTCAAATAGATTATGGCTCGGTTAATGCTATTGTAAAACACAGTTCGTTCCCGTATTCCGAGCAGTAAGCAGCTAAAAAATGCCGTCATTCAAAAAGAAAACCGATGAAACTGGGAGGGTTGCTATCGTAACCGGTTCAAATACGGGTATTGGCAAGGAGACTGTTCTGGAGCTGGCACGACGAGGCGCCACAGTGTATATGGCCTGTCGGGATAAGACTAAGACGGAGAAGGCTCTTAAGGAAATTATTGACGAGACGGGCAACAATAACATATTCTTTCGCCAAGTGGACCTATCCTCTCTGAAATCAATTCGCCAATTTGCCGCCAAGTGAGTCAGCAGTTAATTAAAATACTTGTGAAATTCAATGGGGTCGCTTTGCACCGCCCAAAATACAGGTTTCTTTGATGTTAGAACTATTCTGTTAAGTCATCTATCTAGTAATTTGCGACCTTTGTAACCGCACGTTATGCTGCGCGCCCCTCGGTCGGTTGGGTAGGAGGTGGGTCGCACTTTGCCTGGGGCCGGGCGATAACAAGCCCGGGCCACTTGAATGTACAGCTCGCTTATACTACAACGTTCACAAAAGTAAAAAAAAATTTAACCTCATTATATAATGTTAGCTTCAAGGAAGAACAGGAACAGCTGCACATTCTCATCAACAATGCCGGCTTATATTTTGACGAACGAAAACTAACGGAGGATGGCTTCGAAATGCAACTGGGTGTTAACCACATGGGTCATTTTTTGCTAACCCTTTTGTTACTCGATCTGCTGAAAGTAAGGAATACTTTGTCCTGCAAATATGTGTACTGATTGAAGTTTAATAACTTCCAGAAATCTGCACCCAGCCGCATTGTGAACGTGTCTAGCTATGCCCACACACAAGGTAAAATCAAAGTGGACGATCTGAATAGCGAGAAGAAATATGACGGTGTCAAGGCTTACAGTCAGAGCAAATTGGCCAACGTGATGTTTACGCGTGAGTTGGCTAAACGATTGGAGGGCACTGGTGTGACCGTTAATGCTCTACACCCCGGTGTGGTGAATACAGATATTCTAAGAGAGTCTAAAATAGCTCAAGCAACTCTCGTACAGTAAGTATGCAATCAGCTAGTCTCAAATTAATTCCATTAACACATTATTTATATTTTTTATAGAATATTCGTTAAGCCAATTTTCAAGCTATTTGTAAAAGATGCCAAGGATGGCGCACAAACCACATTGTATGCAACATTGGATCCCGACTTGGAAAAAGTTACCGGACTGTACTTTGAAGGCTGTAAGCCAAAGAAAGTCGCGAACGTTGCCAAGGATGAGAAGGTCACCCAATTCCTGTGGGAGGAGAGCATGAAGTGGACAGGCGCTCCGAATGTTATTTGAGTTAAAGCATTGGCTTTTATTTCACATTGAATAGTTGTAGTGCTTGCCGGGATTATCACAGTTCAGCATACTATTTAACTGTTATATTATAATCAGCCTAACAAGCACTCGCTTAAATTAGTAACATAAATAAATATTCATATATAATGCATTGTTAAAGCGTGTTAATATTTATATATTCCGATTTAGTTGGCTGTGCTCTGTGCAATATAGCCTGCCTGGATGAAAAGACGAGAGTAGAGGGCATGTGTAGTCGGCTCCTTCTTGTCGGACGTGTTGGAGACGGTGTTGACATACGTATACTGCAAGTAGAAACCCAATGTCGCCTCATTGCCCGGCTGCAGTTCAGCTGCTGGGGTGAACTGTAGTCGCATCAGGACCTTGTTCCCCTTGCGCCAAACAATGAATTTGGGCTCCTCGATGGGCGCCTGCACATCCTCATCGAACTCCTTGGAATCGTCGCGTTGACTCAACACAAACTGACTGTCCAGTGGCACAATTGTCGCATTGGCCAAATCACGTACTTCACGCGTCACTTCCCTTGTCGAATTCTGACGGGTCAAGGTGACGCCCGTGGCCTTAAGCAAGGGGGATGACGTAATGGCCTCCTCCTTGATTCTGCAGCCTTGCATGAAGGCATCCGTATTGATTTGCGCATCCGCTGGTGGCGCATCCAATATACTAATTGTCATGTCAAACATAGTAGGATTGGTGAACTTCAGGAATATCGCATTGGTCTGGCCGGGCTGCAGTGGCTGCTCGCAGCGCACCATGACCACCTCGGGCACGTGATAGCTGGCAAAGAGCTGTATGCGATACTTGATGGATGTGGGATGATACTCCGGTTTGATCAGATTGTGCTCACAGTGCCGGCAGCGTAGCGATCGCTTGATCCATAGCGAACGTCGCTGCGGATAGAGGTTGTTCACAGCCGTGGGTTGATCAGCCGGCTGGCTGTGCCGTTGCGCCACTGTCGTTATGTTGCGCAGATTTATGGGCTGCGTGAAGATGTCATCGGGCAGTGGCTCCACGTCAGCACTCGCCTCTGCGGGCGTGATGTTGATCGGCTTTGTTTTGGGTATGCTCTTGTCGTTCCAGCCGATCTGGCGTCGGATCAGCGATACGGTCAGACCGGTGCGATCGGTCAGACTGGGAAACTTGTGCTGCTTGGGCGCCTTGCGGCGCATGAATTCCTGTTTCTCCTGCTTCTCCTGCAGCACCACTGACTGATAGTATTCCATGAGCGTGTTAAAGCGCACCTGATACAGGCATTCGTTGTCCGGCCAGGTGCCCGTGGCCACGCCCTGATCCGGTATGCCCACGTCCCGTGTGGTCCAGCGGCACGACAGACATGATAAATAGTACATTTTCTTTGTTGTTGGCATCGCTGAGGGCTTTGGACTGGGTGCGGCATCCGGGCCGCTTTCACCGCCGTCCTTGGACTCATCTGCTTTGCGTACAACCGGAACGGTGGTGGCCCGTGCAGAAAGTGTGTGCTGACAGCATGGACAGTCGAAGCAGTTGGCACAACAGTTCTTCTTGTGACGCGCCTCCGAGGATGGTATATTCTCCAGGCAATTGGAGCAGAAGTGTGACTCAATCTCATGGCAGACGCAGAAGCCACATCTCAGCTTCGGGCAGTGGCGGCAGAAGAATAGCTTATTGATCGGATTCAAAATGCCGCAGGAGCACGCATACTTTACGGGACTCGATTGCATGAAACTCATCTTTTATCAGAAACAAATTACACTTTTTCAGACGCTCAATTTGCGAATATTTCTTCCTCTTTCATCAATGACGACAGCCCAACGCTCAGCTGTATCAATATTGTTACGCACACCTGGTCACACCGACTATATTTATCGTATTATTTTTTAACAGAATTATGTTAATTCTTATAACTGCTCCTCAATTAACAGTGCTGCACTTTGGCGGGTAATTTGTCTTTGTCAAAGCAATGTGCCGATTAGAGGGGAGATCAACGCATACGTTTTAGATTATTGCTTTTCCGACTGTAATATATATACATAAAATATATTTTGAGTTGAAATAATCTGTGTCAATAGCAAAGAGTTTTAAGTGAATAAGAAATCTATCTGTTCAAACCAGAACGAGTCTTGGCCGTAAAGCGAGATATGGGTGTATTATATCAATATAATTCTGCAAAATATAACTAACCATAACCATATAACTAATTATGTTTATATTACTTAATGTTTTCACATTCACTGTTTCTTTTTTTTAAACTTTTTTCCTAACATTTTCAGTAAGTATCAACTGATGTTCAGTTTTTTTTTTCTCTAAGTAGTCAATTAGCACAGAGTTGTGAATTTTGTAGTGACGTGAATAGTGTTTTTATTTTTATAACGAACTTCCGAGCAAACACTGACAAAATAATAATATGTTACAAGAATAAATTCTCAATTTTTTATGAGAGAATTTAATAAGCCACAATCTTGTTTTTGAGTTAGCCTTGAGTTCGTGCCTAAGGTCTTTTGTTTTGAGTGTTAATGAATCTGTTACAAGAGCTTTCATTTTTTTGGTTTATATATTTATATTAAATCTTGCATATATTTATGCAATATGTATATTGAGGAAGGTATAATTTAAGATAAGTTACTTGTTGGCTAACATTAATATTAATGTATTGTACAATAAGGTACATCATCATCAGTCTGTACTCTCACGTTGCCAGTGAAAGAATTTAGCACTAGCCAAAGAAGTTGGGCACAAACAGCTTCCTGCGCTTGGTGCGAGTCCTCCTGTAGCGTACAAGAGGCGAGATCCTATAACTACCCGAGAGATCATCGTTGAAGTCGGTACCATAACTACGCTGACTGGCGCCGGCACTTGAGCTGGGCACGGGAGCAATGTAGCCATTATCCACATAGTAGTAGCCCGTGTTCAGATTATCTAAATGCTCGGGTGTAAGGGGCTTGCCATAGGTTAAAGCATAGGTATTGGGGCTATCGTAAGTTTTGTGATCGTAGCTGCGATCGTAGGTGTTCCTATAGCTACCCAGATCATAGTATGACGCCTTGGCGCTGCACTCTGATAACTTGCAGATAACAATGCCAAGCAGCAGGCTCATCCAGGTGTACAATTGCTATAAATGTGAAATACATTTAATACCAGATTAATACCTGTCTTAAGTTAAGAAATGCTTACCTTTAGTTCCATTGCTGCTGATTTTAATACTCCGTTTTAGTATCTTCTTGATATGCTCTGTGTGTGCTTGAAACGATTGTTGCTTTCGTTCTGTATGCTCAACTCCAAAGAATTCTGCCCTTATATACGAAAATGTGCTCCGTTTCGCACCCGAATGTGAAAATATGTTTTCTGTTGTTTCTTTTGTTGTTATTACATATATTGCTAAAGCCCAGATGCGACGCGTTGCCATATTCAACGCAATTTTGCAGCCGGTTTTGCTTGTGCTTTGGTTATCTGGGCTCTCCTGCGTGTGCCCAACTCTAGACATGATTCATTTTGTGGCCAGGCTCTAATTGCAAACTAAATTTTTGCCGCGTGCTCGAAATTCTAGTTTAACAATGCGGAAAGACATGACTACTTGAAATTAGTATTTGATTAAAGCCTCTGCTTTTAGCATTTGTTTATCATTTGTCTATTTTCGTTTAAATTGGATTTGTGTTTTCCAGACCTGTTGTGGCTCAAATGACATTAGGATTTGTAACTGTCGCTTACGTTTTGGTTATTGAATGGACACGATTTGAGGGTAGCTTTATTATGTTTATTACGAAACCATGTAATTAACACTCAAAATAAACCTCAGTTGTAAACAAATAATAGAATTATAAGTAAATATACATTTCAAGTAAATATACATATAAAGTTGATTTAATTAAATCTAAATATAAACATGCTAATTAAATACAATATGGATGACATCAAAATAAATATAAAGAAAGGCTTCACGTCAACAACAATCCAGAGCAAGTTGTTTTCTAAAATTTCGTTGTGGTTTTTCTTAAAATTCCGTGACTCAAACACAAAACGCTATTGCAAATATTTTGGCAGCACCAAATCCAGTGTGAACTGTTATATATACATATATGTAAACATAACGGTTGATCTGTACAAAAGTATGTATAAAATATTACATTGGGGTCGACAGTTAAGGTAGTCTTAAAATCAAATTGATTTTGGGCCTGGTCAACGACATTCTCACGTTTCAACTGCAACGCACGTTCGATTCAAGCGTACATCTGCACGAGATAAAGGTATTATACGGGTATTATATAGACTCATTGCTAATTTGTAAGTCTGTTATGCCAAATTTCGTACCTTCTATCTAATTATATGCAATAAGTGCGACACTTGCTCTGCAATTCTCCCTCATTCAGCAAAGTTCAGCGCGTTGGTGGGTAAATAGGCTTTGGCCCATGTGTGATAGTCAATAAATAAATATAGCAGTATTTTGATAAAGCACATTTGCGTTAATATTAATTGTTTTCGACAATATGTGGAAAAAATTGTTTTTGCTACCAGCTGAGCTGAAATCTACTTTATTGACATGGTCGTTTTTGGGAATAATAAATAATTGTATTCTCTGGTGTCGGTCGAAAAGATGTTCTCCATATATGACCCGAAAATTGTGCATCTGGAACACTTATCAGAATTCAAAGTAAATAAACATTTCGAAGAGAAAACATGTGCATGGCGTGTCATATATATCACGTCTAATTGATAGTCTCAATACGCTCGATACACGCTTGCTATGCAAATGCTGAGCTGGTAATCAATAACGCATATAAAAAGAGTATTTATTCTTTATTTTTTTCACGATCAACACTATTTGAAACTTGTGAAAGATGGAGTCCCCATATCGTTACCTTGCTTACAAATAAACATGTTTGCCATTTCCTTATTTACATAGATTTGACAGCAAGCTATGGCGTACGTGAAACATTGCGTTTCATTCCTCTAATTGGAGTGTTTACTGTACATAGCTGGCTAACAGCTAAGCACTTAGAAATCAGATGCGCTAATAGCTGTTAAACTAATTTTTTTTAATTGCCAGGACAGGTGCGCCAAAGTGCGTCAGAAGCGTTTTATCATTTAATTACCATTAATTTAGCTAGGCTTGAGGAATTTTAAAAGCAAACGAAACAGAAACACATACAGAAACTGTTTAATTGTATGATTAAACTGAGTCGACTTGTAGGATCGAACTGCCCGCTCTGACGAGCAGGCTCTTTATTTATATAAAAATGCTTAACCTAATATACATACATGTAAAATGCAGCTGGATTGAGGCCTGTCGATGAATGCTGCTGGATCGCCGCGCCGCGAGCTGGCGGGAAGCCGTCGCCAGCAAATAACGGCTGGGTCGCGACGATCGTCGATGAAGGCAGCTAGATCGCCGCACCGGGTCGCGACGACCGTCGATGAAGGCAGCTAGATCGCCGCGCCGCGAGCTGGCGGCAAGCCGTCGCCAGCAAATAACGGTAGTCGCGAATTCCCGCGATGAACAAGGCTGGCCTGCATGGGTCAGCCACACACGCTCATTCTTGAACACTTACACTAGTACATACAGGGTATTCATTTCTTATGTATCTACAGGGTGTTCATTTTTGAACATTCTGCCAAGGGCCAGCCGAGAGTCGGCGTTATCATTTAATTATTAGGCCCGATCATCTTTATGGCTTGTAATCTTTTTTTTTTACAATGATTTTTCTTATTATTATAATTACTGTTATTCTGATAACTGATAATCTTCTTACAGTGATTTTTTTTTTTATCGTATATCTTATATTACTGTTTGGGTGTTCAATTTGAACATTCTGCCAAGGGCCAGCCGAGAATCGGCGTTATCATTAAAAATATTAGGCCCGACAAACTTTATGGCTTTTAATCTTCTTTTACAGTGATTTTTTTTATCGTATATCTTATTATAATTATAGCTAAAATTACTGTAATATGTTTAGATTAATTCTGCCATGATTAATTTGAAACAGTAGACTTATATTCCTTTCTTTTGTGTACTTGTTCAACTTTTCATAATGGCCCCCTGGCTGGGTGGCAGTTTTCATCTTTGACCAAAACTATCTGGCCTTCATTTAAATTTTTTATATCCTGCTTCCATTTATATCTCTGTTTCAGTGTCAAAATACTTTTCTTTCCATTTTTGCCAGGACTCTCTCTTTTTAATTAATTTCCATCGATTAAGCTTTCCTATTTTATCTTCTGCTATGGCTTCCACTGCTCCTAATGTTGGTCTTCCAATTAAGAATGTTAATTGAGAGTTTCCAACTACCCGTTTCAAATTGTATTTTACTGATTTTACCCCAGCCTCCCAAATACCTCCGAAGTGAGGTCCTGCCTGGGGAATAAAATGCCACTCAATATTCTCTTTTACTAATATCAGAATACTTTGTATTATCTCTGTATCTGTATTTCCTAGCTCAGTTAACACTAGCTTAACTTCATTTTTAGCCTCTTCCATAATGTCGGCTCCTGCTATTGTTTCGTCCATATAAAAGTCATTTTTAATTGTTTCCCCGACTGTTTTGATACTGTAGTAGTTTGCAATAAAATTTTGTATCCACATGGGTACTTCAATTTTAGGCAATGCTGGTAGTTTTCCTGAAACCACAACATTACCACTTGTTCCTTGCTCACATACACTGAGCATGTTTCCTACATCGAACCTTAATTCTTCGACTTGATTCCTAATATGAGAGTTGTTCTCAAATTGTTTCGTTTTTTGTAAAACTCTGTCCCAAAGAAAATAAATTTTATTCTTGTGCAATGTTAGGATTTTATCATTATTAGTATTTTTTATTTCCTCCTTTACTTCCCTTAGATACTGTTGCAATGGGCTTATAATATCCCTTAATTCTTCCTCACTGTCTTTTTCTAATGCGTCTACTTTCCTATTCGACAACATTTTTGCCATCTTATATATCTTTTTTTCTCTTTTTCTCTTAAAAACAAACTTAATTTATATATAAAAATTTAGATTAAATGTTCACTTATCCTGTTCTCCCAGCGACGACGACGAATTTCCCGCGATGAATTAGTTTTATTTTATCTTCACTTCACCTTCTCCCACGATGAGTTATGTCCAGCGACGACGTCGATTTTCCCGCTCACTTTCTCCCACGAAGATTCTTGAGTCTCCAAAAATTTTCTCGACGACGACTCCCACGACGACTGTCGAGTCTCCAAATTTTTTTTTTTCACGACGACTCCCACGACGATTCTCGAGTCTCCAAAAAATTTTTTTTTTTCACGACGACTCCCACGACGATTCTTGAGTCTCCAAAATTTTCTTGACGACGACTCCCACGACGACTACGAATTTCTTGACGACGAAGAAGTTTTATATATATGTTTTTTTTTTTTTTTCACTTCACTTTACTTTCTCCCACGAAGATTTTTACTTCACCTCACTTTCTCCCACGACGATTCTTGAGTCTCCAAAAATTTTTTTTTTTTCACGACGACTCCCACGACTATTCTTGAGTTTCCAAAATTTTCTTGACGACGACTCCCACGACGACTACGAATTTTTCACTTTCTCCCACGATGAGTTCAGTCCAGCTACGACGATTTCCCGCGATGAATTCTGTCCAGCGACGACGACGAATTTTTTTTTTTTTTTTAACTTCACTTCACTTCACCTTCTCCCACGATGAGTTATGTCCAGCGACGACGATTTCCCGCGATGAATTCTGTCCAGCGACGACGACGAATTCCCGCGATGAAGAAGTTTTATTTATCAACTCCACCTTCTCCCACGAAGATTTTTATGTCCAGCGACGACGATTTCCCGCGATGAATTCTGTCCAGCGACGACGACGAATTCCCGCGATGAAGAAGTTTTATTTTTCCACTCCACTTTCTCCCACGAAGATTTTTACTTCACTTCACTTTCGATGTTTTTGGCCTCGAAAACGCCCAACACTTTTCTGTGTTTTATTATTTGTATTAAACAATCTTTTTTTTGTTTAAACAAATTATTTTATACAATGCCTCTTACCACTCTTGGGGGAGCGCAAAGTAAATTATTTTTGCAACCTGTAGCTGACTATCAGACTTTAAGGTGCTGGATTAACTCTATGTCTCTTACCACTGGTGGGGGAAAACAATAGAGAGTCTCAAAGGACCAAATGTTTAATTGTATGATTAAACTGAGTCGACTTGTAGGATCGAACTGCCCGCTCTGACGAGCAGGCTCTTTATTTATATAAAAATGCTTAACCTAATATACATGTAAAATGCAGCTGGATTGAGGCCTGTCGATGAATGCTGCTGGATCGCCGCGCCGCGAGCTGGCGGCAAGCCGTCGCCAGCAAATAACGGCTGGGTCGCGACGATCATCGATGAAGGCAGCTAGATCGCCGCGCCGGGTCGCGACGATCGTCGATGAAGGCAGCTAGATCGCCGCGCCGCGAGCTGGCGGCAAGCCGTCGCCAGCAAATAACGGCTGGGTCGCGACGATCATCGATGAAGGCAGCTAGATCGCCGCGCCGGGTCGCGACGACCGTCGATGAAGGCAGCTAGATCGCCGCGCCGCGAGCTGGCGGCAAGCCGTCGCCAGCAAATAACGGTAGTCGCGAATTCCCGCGATGAACAAGGCTGGCCTGCATGGGTCAGCCACACACGCTCATTCTTGAACACTTACACTAGTACATACAGGGTATTCATTTCTTATGTATCTACAGGGTGTTCATTTTTTAACAGAAACAAATATCTCTATATTATATTGATAATAAACCACTAAAGTTAAGTTACATTTAAAAGTAGCTATTCTTTTTTTTAACAATACATGGACTATTTCTTTTTTAACAGCAGATGACCTTTTGGCTTCAGCTTGTTCTGCATGATGCGTTCCTTTTCTGCCTGGGCAGCCGCCTTAAGGCGCTCGTGACGCTGCTTGGCAAAGTCCAGCTCGCTGCTGAGTTCCACAATTTTGGTAGCAATCTCCTGTTGCTTCATCAGGCGCTTCTTCTGATTCGACTGCGATACAAGAAATTTGTGTTAAAGTGAATTGCAACAAGAATGGGAATCCATGCTACTTACTCCTAACGGCGTCGTCCTACCATCAAGGAACGTGTAATCGGGCAAATTGGTGAGTGGCCCAAAGGCATTTGGATTCTCCGGCAATCCCTTGGCCGCTCTCCATTTCTGGTCGATGGAACGCACGGCGGTGAGCGCCACATGACGCTGTGCTGTTGATTGATAGAGAAAACACTTGCGTTGAATTAAAAGCACTGCAGGAAGTACAGACTTACAGACTTACCGGTAATTAAACCTGTATTTCTAAGGCAAAGTTGGCTTATTTGATTCATTGTAATTTACAAAATACAAAACGCTCACATAACAACTCTGGCGTTGCTTCAATTGCTCAATTGTTCAATTGAACTAGCCAGGGCTCCAACTGTAGTTCATTTGAGTGGGCGCTCACCTGTAGCACAGCTGTCCATTAATGATTAAGCAACATATCGATATCCGAACCTGTAACTGTTATCGGCATAGCCAACTTTACTGATAGTGAAAAATAATTAATTAATTTACCAAATTGAAAGCATTTATTGAAAAGTAGGTCACACAAAAAATGGCAACCAGAACTAACACAATCGAACGCAATGCAAATGGCAGCGTCAAATCCTCATCTATGCTCGAAATTTGCGCGCGAGCAATAACAAAATCCGAATGGGATGACAAGGTAAGATTTTAGGGACCGGGCCAAATTGCAAAACGCGTGTTTTACCAAATATTTATAATAATTAACATTGATAGGACGAGTTTCTGGACGTTATCTACTGGTCACGTCAAGTGTTTGGCATCATACTCGGCATCGTTTGGGGCATTGTGCCGCTTAAGGGATTTCTGGGCCTTGTGCTGTAAGTGGAACTCTGCTCACCTAATTATAGAAATTGAGCGAACAGTTTTAATAATATAACACATAATTTAATTCACAGGTTTGCCGGCATCAGTTGCGGCGTAGTCTACCTGTACGCCATCAATTTTCAGAATGTGGACGAGGATGCTTTCGGCGGTGCGTGGGAGCTGATGAAGGAGGGCTTTATGACATCGTTTGCCGGTTTTCTAGTGACGTGGATTATCTTCTACACCGGCCTGCACTACGACACAATAATGGCGGCGAAATCCTCATAATAGCAACCATGGAGAGTGGGCGAGGGAGAGGTGTAGAAAGTATCCGACGCACTGCAAGAAGAAGTAGATGAAAAAGACCAGAGGAAGCAATAACCAATTCCACAGTTCAAATGCAATTGAATCATTTTTGCAGCGCCAAAGCATCAATCATAATAATATTAATTAAATTGCCCAACTTTTTGTGTCCGTGTAGATTGTTAAAAATGTGTAGCCAATTATGAGTAATTTTATGTGTGCATTTTTTGATTTAAATATTTACAATAATCGCCGGTTGTATTCGCGAGACTTGTGCGATTTTTCTGTGAAAAATACGCAAGTGAGCAGCAAACATGTTGAGGATTGTTAGTACCATGTTCGTAATATATTAAAGCGCCGAGATTAATTGACACCTTTTATTGTTTCTTTTTTTTATTAAAAATTATTGTTCTACAGTTATAAGGTAGCTGACGACGGGGCTAGAACTAGTATTCCAATGCAACGGCCGGATTGCTAGCCGTGGTGCCGTTGTGGCCATTTTGGCCCATCTCGTGCTGAAACTTCTCGGGCAGCTGGCCACTCTGCAGGATCTGTGAGAGTCGCTCCACCTCTGCCAGCGAACTGGCCCGCTTGATGGCCTCCCGTATACGCTGCATATCTTCGGGATTGGCAAAACGGCCGCCGCCATCGGCAGCCGCTTTGCCGTTGGTCGCCTCTGCAGCGAGGGCGGCGGCAGCGCTCAGCTTGGACTTTTTGGTAACCTCCTTGAGTAGATCCTTGCCCGGCTTGGTCCGAAAGAACTCCTGCGCCTGCTGCCTGTCTTTCTGTTTGATCTTTCGAAAATCGAGCAATCGCAGCTGGGGAAACTTGTAAGCCATATATTCGCGATAATTGGGCTTTGTTGATACCGGATTGATCAGTAGACATATCGTGTCCAGCTTTTTGAATCCGCTGAGTGCCTCCAGATCGCTCAGCTCCTGCAAATTGTTGCCCGTCAAAATGATGGAGCTTAGATTGGGGATAACCTCCTCCAAGCCGTCGCTGATGCGCAAGATGCGATTGTTGTTCAGCAGCAGGCACTTGAGCCGTGGCAGATGTGGCAGATTGTCCAGTTTGCGCAGATCATTATCGGACAGATCGATCGTATCGAACTGGTCCAATGTGGCACCCAAATTCTCAATCTGTGGAATTTTGTAGCCGCGTAAATCGAGTTCGCGCTCCCGGCATGGGTTTATGTATTGCATGGACTGATTTATTAACTCTGGTGTTAGTTTCACCATCTTAACGGGGCAGGAATATAGCTAGTTCTAACAATAACTTATAGATTCAACTGCAAATTGCTTTTTTCCTTGCTTTATTCCATAAAAAAATATTGCAAAAGGCGACGCGAGTTTGCGATTCAATGTGACCACAGTGCGCAAGCTACAAAATCCCAGAACTGAAAATTCCATTTCGATGACAACGATAACAACCAGCATGTGTTATCGACAGAATCCTGCATTGCACAGCGCAACGGCTTTGGCCAACAATTAAAAGAGGAACAAACACCAAGTTGGACATGTTTGATTTCATTTTAATTCGAATTTCAATACATTACAATAAATTTGCAAGAGTGCTTAAACTTTAATGAACACGTTACAATTATTCGTTTATTCGTTTTGCTGTTGTTTTGTCTTGGATTTTGAAATGGCAAACTACCTATTTGAGCCAACTATGGGAAAATCGTTCAACACTCATTAAAATTGAAGTGTATTTGTGGTTCGGTGGTGGTGGACTGGGTTTAAATGTTATTCATAAACATTATTTTTATCATTACGTGCAAACTACAAGTGTGTGTTCATAATGTTTGTTTTAAAAATTTAAATCTTGACAAATGTAGTTTTACTGTAATTTATTAAATGCAATTTTAGTAAATGTTTTTTTCTGTTTTGCCTAGTTGCTTAGCGTAAATTTGTTAACTTTGTAAAAGTTAAATAAAAATACTAAAAAGAAAAAAAATAAAAAGATTGTCGTTTACATATACATCGTACCAAGTAAATGGAAATAATGTTGAAAATAATAAATGCAAATAGTTTTGTTTTGTTTGGAAGCAGTTATAAAAAATATTATATTTCATTTTTAATTTTGTTTTTATTTAATTTGTTTAGGCCATTAAAGTAGTTTATATGCACGCAATCGATTTATACATAAACATATATATCATAATATTCATTGCGCTCTTCTTCGTTAGTTACTTCTATTCAATAGATAAATTGAAAAATAGATTTGTTTTCTTGTATATAATTGGCACTTAACTCATTTTAAAATACATAAAAATATAGTACATAAAAACGTTGGTTGTTTGTTTTGTTGTTGTTTATAAATATGCAAAAGTTATTTTGGATAAAAAGTATATATAAATAAATAAATCACGTTCATTCATATTGCCAAAGAGTTAAAAACAAAAAACACGCGCGCGCAATTGCACATAAATGAAATAGTTCAGTACGAATTAGTTGCAACCTTTCCACATTATACCAATATTATCAATTATCATTAGCATTTATCATTATTATCGTATTAACTTTAAGTCTGCTAATTTTTTCTTTTCTTTTCTTTTTTTTTGGGGAGTGGAGGGGGGTTTGGATTGGGGGCGTGTGAGGAATGTTGAGTTGAGCATATATTTATAATAGACAATTTATAAATCAACGACATCCTCTTTCGTATAGATCGTCTCCCTAAACGTGCGTGATCTCGCCGGGTTGCTCTGCAGGCCTTCAACTAATGTCTCCTGTTGATTAAGATTGGAATTGATTCGCATGTTAAATACACACACACATCGAAAATATGTACACACAACTACAGGTTATTTAGGCATTTAAACATGCACATACACAATGAATGAAAACAACTTATAAGCGACAATTAAATGTAAAACACATACAATACAATTGATGAGCACCGAAAAGCACACACAAAATAAAACAACAACATTAAAGCCACAATAAATTTCAAAGGAATGTCTTTTTTTTTTTGTTGATTAGACAGTGATTAGGCGTAAACACAACGAGAGCGAGAAAGATAGATGACTGTGGTTCGTTGCAGTGTTCCACTCAAACCTCGAATAGGGTTGACACCTCTTTGCCCGCAATGCGCTTCACATTGCTCTCCGCACAGCTGTTCGCCTTGGAAGTCGCCCGCTGCGCGTTGCGCATGCTGAGAATCTCATTGCTGATGAGACTAGCACAGGCCATGGCATGATGATTATTACTCGAACGGGAACTGGAGCTGCAATTGGAATTGGATTTGGAAATGGAACTGCTGCCCTGCTCAGTGATGATCGTTTTGCTGAGCGTCTCTTGGGTCTCGCTGTTCACGCTGCTCGTGCTGATGATCTTTGAGCGTGTCTGATTGTTTAATACTGTTGTCGTTGTAGTCATTGTTGTTGTCGTTGAATTGTTATTGTTGTTGCCGCTGCTGCTGATGTTGCTGATGTTGCTTGTATTGCTCATGCGACTGACTGCCGACTGAGTCAACATGGTTCTGGGCATTATGGGCGGCTTAAGGGGCAGGTCTGATTTTTGTTTTTTGGTTTTTTACAATACGTTTACGAGTACACAACAAATCATAATATGAAAGTAAATAAAATACAAAACAATAAGGTAGATAAACTTGCAGTAACTACTCAATTCAAAGTGCTCTCTCCTTCTCTGTCTTTCTACGGGCAGGCACAGTTCATTCGCATGCAGCACTTGACTAATCACTACTCACCCAGACGACTCAGACCAGCGGCCAGTTCCCGCACCGACTTCTTTTCCAGTGCAGCGCCTGCAACAACAAAAAAAACGAGTGTGAGTTGAGCAAAGTTAATCGATGGGTATAAAATAATTACTCACCTGGCGTAATGCCAACAATGCTGCCACCGCCGCCCGCGGATAGAGCAATTCCCGGTGTAATGCCAACAATGGAGCCGCCAACGCCTTGACCAAAAGGCACCACTTCCACATCTGCAACGGAGCGAAACATTTGTTACATATAATCGGTTATCTTTATCAGAAATAGATGATGCATCTAAGAGACTATGACTCGAATTGGCTTTAAACCTTTCCCAACACAATTCTATTATTATAACTCAATTTTTAGCTGCTAATTTCGCACCTTCTTCCAGCATATCGGGCGTTGTTTTGTTCGAGTCAACGCTGCCATTTCCCGTTAGCAGATCATTGGTTGCCTTGGGTTCGTTGCCCACCACGGACCAGGGACGCGGCTTCTGCAGAGCGATGGGTGTGCGCAGAATGCCGTTGCTCGTCTTGACCAAGAGGCTGCCCTCGTTGCCGACGGCGGCCACTGAGCCCATGCCTGTGGCATGGCTCTTGATAGAGTCACTGCTGGGCGAGCGCATTCGCTCGTCGCGTGTGCCCGCCTTAAGCAAACCACCGCTGGGCACCTGCACGTCCTCGCTGTTGCCCGGACCGCCTTCGGTGCGCATCTTCACCAGCGGCGATTTGCGACCCACCAGCGGTGAATACTTCTCCAGATTGTCCGTGGAACGCGAACGTGTTGCCCACGAGGCGCCTGCGTGAGAAAAAAAAACATATTGAATGACGAAAATATATTAAAAAAAAAACTTTAAAATTTTTATATTTTATTTTATTAAAAATATAATTTAACAGTTATCTTATTAAAATATTAAAATAAAAAATGGGACACTTATCATCTAAAATTGCATGCCAATAGGAAGCAGGGATCCACATTGAAATTCACTTACTCTTGAGCAGTGGCGACTGTCGCTCCAATTTGATGGGTCGACGCTCCTCGAGGATGGGCGTCGTCTCCTCGGAGGTCATGTGGCCGTTGCCATCGCGACTCATCGTCGGGCTGTCGACGAACGAAAGCGAGCTGCACTCCTCGGATGTGGGCGAAACGAGAGGCGTTAGCGTTGTGGGCGTCACCGAGCCGGGTCGAAAGAAGTGCTCGAGGCCATCGCCAATGTCCCGGCCAGCGAAGGCGGCGCATTCGGCATTGACCAAGGGTCGGGTCGGTGCACGCGTCTTGGCCCGCTTCGGTCGACCCTTGACCAGATGCTGCAGCTGAAACGAAGCGCTGGGCAGCTCCGTAATTGAGTCACAGCACTCGTCCACGCCGCCATCATCGATGGCCGCCATGCTGTCGCTCATGTGGACACTGCTGTTGGCTGTGGCACCCGAAGCGCCCAAGGCAACGGCAGCGGCACGCGTCGACAGCTGCGAGCTGGAGCGATGCGATGACGGCGACTCCAGCAGATCGGGTATGTGACTCAGGCTAAGATTCTCCACGACAGACTGGGGACGCACCTTGCGGGCAACCGATCGACGTTTCGTTGGCAAATGCGGGGTGGCCTAATCGACGGGGATGAGGGTGAAACAAAACCAATTAGCATCTTGTATTTAAAATAAAAATAAAATTAAAAAAAAAATTATATTTGTTGGTTGTGTTGCCAAATGTGTGAAATGATGAGCGAGAGCCGTTGGATGTGGGGGTCAACTTTTGGAAAAAATAAAAGCTACAGTGAAAACTACAACTAAAACAGAGAGTGACACATAGAGCGAGCTACAGAGACCAGGAAACGGACAGAGTGTAGTTACTACAGTAAACGCTCGAGAAAGAGTATTTTAGTTTAGTATTTTAATTCTATTTAAGTTTACTCCATGATAAATAAATAAATTTGTTTTTTCGAGCGTTCACTGTACATGTTTTATATAGAGTTCACAGTTTATATAGATTTCTAGATATAGTATGAGAACAAGACATTTAAAAAACTACTTACAAGGTTCAGATATTCCAATTTCTTTAAGTTTTGTGATATATTTATATATATAGTTTTTTTTTTTTTTTTTTTTTGGTATGTAAATGAGTTGGAGACAAGGTTTTAATATATGTATATATAATGTTTATAGCGCATAAAGTAGAGTTGTATTAAGTCGTATTTATTGTTGTAGTTGTTGATGTTGTTGTTGTGATTGTTGTTTGGTATTGATGAATTTGTTTGGATGAATACAAGGATACACGAGAAGAACACGAGAGATAAAAATAATGAGCGTTTTTTTTGGATTCTTTTTTTTTTTTTTGGCAATTTCACATACGATTCTCTTTTCTCATTGAATGTGTTTATGAGTGTGTGTGTGTGTGTGTGTATGTGTGTGTGTGTATGTGTGTGTGTGTATGTGTTTAAATTTTACGATATTTAGCTTTTATGTACGATATAAGAGAGACGTTGCCGTTTAAATAATCATTTAATGTCCTTATGTAGTTATGTGATAAGTGTGTGGGAGTATTTTTTGATTACTTGCCACTACTCGCATATGGTATATATTATTCTTAATATACATTTCATCAGTTATTGATATATATATATATATTGCTTTTTGGTTTTGGTTTTTTTTTTTTAAGATTTAGATTTGTAGACTACTGCATCCACTTGGGTAGTGAGAGATTTTCAACACTTACAGTGGGCGATTCCTGGCCCAGTTTGGGCAAAACGGAGCCACGTCCACCGGGTCGTATGATCAAGCCCTCAGCTTCCTAGAGAAAGCAAGAGAAAACGCAGCTGTTAGCACTTAAATTATAAAATGGAATGCAGTGCGCCTGAGCCTGATAACAGAACAGAAGTACAGCAGTCACAAAACTGGAATGCTTCTCAGTAATTCTGGTACCATTCTGGCACGCAAAATGAAAACAAAAGTTTTTTATGGTGGCTTAGGCCAATGACATCACATTTCTTATATTATATTTGTGAACATATCACGAAATCAAAGATAAGGTCGATTCCCTCTATGCCTGCCTTCAACGTGGGTTATCGATTATTGTTTTTTTATATATTTTTTTTTTTAACTTACATGACTGGAACGACTGCGCACAATGTCCGGCGTCTGCGGCTCGTCTAATAGCACCGATGGCGACTCGGATATTCCAAGGCCGCGACGGTAGCGGGTCAAAGCTTCCAGCACTTCGTCTGTGGCCCGATCCGAAATGGCTGCAGCCAGCGATTGCTCAATTTCACTGCGGAGAGAAAGAGAGGATAACAGCAACGATTTACATTAGTAAATAAGCATATGGAGAGCCGTTATTGATTGATTATTGTGTGATCTACTTCTTGTCAGCTGGCTGCACTATCGCTATCTCTGTTTCGCACTCCTGCTCCTCATTGGGACACTTGCTGTAGCCGGGTGAACTCAAACCGCTTCCAGCGTCGCCTGAGCGGCTGCCAAAACAGCAGCACAAAGTGCGCATCAGGCCCATCTCGGCAAACAGCTGTCGCAAACAAAAAAATAAACACTGGAATTGTCGTCAACTTAACGGCACTCAAACTATCAATGAATTCGCCTGCGTTGCCTTAGTGGCAACTACGCCGATATCGACGCAAAAGCTACACACACACACCCACACACACACACTGATACAATTAACTAATATATTTTATGTAAGTTTTTTTGGGTCGACAGCAGCCGTTTGGGCGTTCGAATGGAAATGCATTCAGCTGTTAAGTTATTTTATGTTTGCTTAATCTTATCTGCGCGCTTACTCACACACACACACACACACACACACACATGCACAGTCGAATTTAATTGTGAAGAGCGAGCGCGGAAGCAAAACAAGCATATATTAGTGTATGCGGGTGAGAGAGAGAGTGAGAGAGCCCTCGCATCACAGCTTGTTTTTAAAAATACATTTTTTGCAAGCTCAGCTGTTAGAGAGGAGGCGAGCTTATTGCAAACAGCTTCTTTTTATTTCTTTTTTTAAGTGCCCTGATCAAGAGACGTCTGGAAACTGTAATTCGAACAGCGAGTCGCAAATGGAATTGGAAATGTTATCAAAGTGTTATTGTTGTTGCCTTGCTTGATACAATAAATGTTTGATTTATGTTTACTGCTCGAATGGGAAGGAATGTGGAGTTTTAAAGCCGAATCTTGTTATGAAGCTGTTCTCCATGATTGATGGATAACTAATTGAACGCAGCTGAATTTTGGTTTGCACTTAAAATTTTATTTGTATCAGACATTCAAAATTTGTTGTACGATTTGCAATAGTTTGTAATGAAAACTAATTTAAATAATTGAAACCGAGCCGAGTTGAAGCTATTTGCATTCCCCAGTCACTTGCACAAATAAAGTGTGCAATTTCTTTAGACTGATTCACAGCACATTTAGCACATCTCTAAAAGCACTGTGCTTGTGTGTGTGTGTGTGTTTGTATGTACAGCTTCATTTTTGATCAGTGCCTGCTTGAGTCACCCGTTCACTCTCTCTCTTTCTCTTCCAAATAAAATCTCTCTCATTTCCCCTCTTGTTACTCACCCAACTTTGTTCATAATCTCACTGCCGGCATTATTGAGCAGACAATTCTGCAGAAAATCATCGGGTATTTGGAGGCGATCGTTGAGCGCCTTGCGCAGATCTTGGATGACAATCTGATTGCCCAGCGTTTTTGGGCACTGTTCGACACCGGTACGTATCATTGTCTCCAGCGTCTCCTCCAGATAGCTTTTGATCGTATAGCTCAGTTCGCTGGCGACACGCGTCAGTTTCATCTCGATGGGATGGCCATCATTGCGCACGGCCTCCTGCAGCTTGGGCATCAGCTGTTTGCAGTTCTCCGCATCGGTGATAAGTCGCTGCACGGCGGAAACATTATCGGTGCCACCACCTTTGGCCAGCGAAATGGTGTCCTGTGTCTCGGCCACCAGTTTGTCCACCAGCTGATGTGTCGAAGATAGCATAAAGCCATGTTGCAGCCTAAATCCCTGGCCATTGGCACGCTTCAAGCCGTTGCAGTTGCGTTGCAACAGCTCCTGCATTTTACGCATAACCGCATCCGTTTTATCCGGATGATTCTTCAGATGCGGCGCTATATCAAAGACAGGGAAGGGTATCGTGCGCATGCTGTGATTATGCTCCAAGGCGTAGACAATGTCCGCATAGCCCTGCAGCGTGACACTGTTCTTGTCCAGGTAAATGGTGCGCAGGCGATTGTTGATCTGCAGCGCCTTGGCCAGGAGACGGGCGCCCACATCGCCCATATAATTGCCACTTATGTCCAGCTTTTGCAGGCTCTGATTGCTGCCGAGGGCATTGATGAAATCGTGCAGATCGTGCTTGAGCTTATTCTCGGAGAGCACCAGTTCCTCGAGCGGAAAATCATCCTTCTGTATCAGATTGACCAGGGCATCCATGACGGTGGGTATATGCTTGGGCTTCATGCCCGTCAAACTGCGGCACAGATGCAGCGTGCGGATCGAGGGATTCTTTGAGATGGCCGTCAGCACAGACGCGAGTTCTGCATCCAAGTCTATTTGCGAAATATAATAAGAAACCATAGTCAACTCTGGGAATATGTCAAACAAACTCACTATTATCGCTAATGTCGAGACTGTGGAGGACGCGCACGCCATGTATGCAGGACTCGAGCACATGGGCACCTTGGGCACCCAGCGTATTGCTGCTGAGATCGAGATACAGGCCAGCCGTTGACTCATTGCACGCCAGACCCAGCAGGAGATTCTTCAGCGCCTCCATGGGCAGCTTGCATCCGGCGATGTTGAGATGCTTCAGGCTCAGTGTGCTGGTGAAGAACTGCTTGAACGATGGCGGTATCTCCTTGCCCTTCTTCGTGCTGAACGAATTGTGCGAGACATTCAAATGTGATAGATGCGTGGCACAGCCGCGCAACAGAGCTCCAAATAGCTGTCAGAAATAAGAAAATAATTTTAATTTAGCAGCGAGCATTGACTGCTATTAACATTAGTAAATAATGTTATGAATTTGCTAACAGTACAATGTTAAATTCAAGTGTCATTTCAAGTGTTATGTAGTCAACAGACAGGATCTCTCAATAAGAATTCTCATTCACATTAAACAGTTGCTGTTGTTAACATTAACTTGTTATATTCAGTAGTCGCTCACTAACAGTCCAATGTTAAATTCAGCAATACATTTCAGCTGTTAGCCAGTCAACAGACAGGATGTCTCAATAACATATCTGGTTTACATTGCAGTTTTTAACATTAATTTGTTTTCTGTTACAGAAGTTTCTCACTAACAGTTTAAGAATACGTTTTAGCTGTTAGCTAGTTAGTGCTATTCAGAAGTTGCTCAATAACAATCAAAATTTCAACATTAAATTTCTTAGGCTCCAATAACATTTCGAGGATATGTTAAATAGTTGCTGGTACAAACTGTTTTTGTTTTCAAACATGCCTCTCTCCGAAACATAACAGCAAAGTTAACATTTTATGTTATGTTAGCTTTACTCACATTTTCCAGCGTTATATCAGTCGATGCCAGATCCAGGTGCTCCAGGACATTGGGTTGAGCCAGAAAATTGTGCAAATTCTGTAAGCAAAATTCCGTAAATTATCACTCGGAACACTTTTTGTTGTGCAGTTTTACTCACGGTTATGTCATCCTTGAGACTATTGCCACTCAGATCCAGAAAGGTGAGCGAATTAGAAATACTTTGATTGAGCGACAGCGAATGCGACATCTGATTGACACCCTTCGAGGTGAGGCCGCAGTGAGCGAGAGCCAATTTGCACAGACCCTTCGACACCTTGGCTATGGGCCCAGCCAGATGTATGGCGCCTAGTTAAATGTATAAGTTTAGCATTCAATTCGAGTATTTATTTGGAGAAAACAGTTATAAATATATTATGATAAATATGTAGAATCGAATTGAATTGTGCAATTTGCGTGTTTTATGCCGATCTTTAATTTGAACATAGACAGAGAGCAAAAGGCGTAAAGCAAGCGGCGATTATATGAGTATATATAAAGATCTATTTTGATTTGACTTGTGGGACCACAATTAGGAAAGATTAAGATTGCACATAAGTCAGCTTTGATAATTACAATGATAATGCAACTTATCAGTACACATTTAAAAAATGCTAATGCACTGATAAAATCTTTATAAAAATTTCATTTAACAGTTAACAATCTCAATCTCCAAATCTGGCCACACAAGCCTCAAAATCAGTTCGCATATTGATGAAATGAAGAGCGTATAGCAAGAATGATAACAATAACAATTGACAACAACAATGCATAGTGAATGTAATTTTAATTGAGTTCGTAATCTTAATGAATTGTTTTGTTTGGTTTTGTTGTGTTTGTTTAGCTAAGTACAAAATAATGTGTGTCAAATGGGTTCTGCAAACCTTGCACAATCTTTCCAAGTAGGGCGCACAATGAGCTTGCTCCTACATGTGACAAACGACAAGATAGACGCGACAAGAACAACAACGTATTTATATATATATATATATATATTGACATACATATAGTATATATAGAGAGACAAAGAAAAAATGTAAATCGCAAAAACAAAAAAATATTGTTAATTGTTAGGGAGTAAAAGAGAAACGCATTAAATTGGATTAATTGGTTTACAAAGAAACACGAGACGAGTACAAAATGCAACTAATTGCCATTGTAGACGGATTCAGGGGCTTATAGGGGTTGCATGTTGTATATGTTGCATGTGGCATTCAGTGTGTACACACCTTTATCCTCGATTATGTTGTGACTCAGATCGATGGTACGTATCGCTGGACTGTTGTTCGTAATCACAGATATCGACAGCTTATTCAAGAAATCCCACCTGCAAGCAATGAAAAAGTTACCGTAAATTCCATATAATTATGTGCATCTTCAGTTGTTTACCTTAAACCTAGGGCCTCCAGATGCAGCTCCTCCAGCCACATGGAGCGCTTGAGCACGTGCAGGATGCGTTCCAGCGTCTCGTGCGAGAGACGCATGTGTGCAACCTTTAGACCACGAAAAAACGTGTTATACTCCAGAGCCGAAACAATGGCCATCAAGTCTCTGTGGGGAGAAAAGAGAACAATTTAATTCGATTTGCTTAACATGCGTTTAACATTTTGATATTAAAATTAAAAAAGCGCTTACAGTGGGAATTACATTAAGTTAACATTTGTTTCACAACGGAATTCAATGAGGTTAACATATGATTAACATTTAGCTTACTTATTAAGTTAATTTAGCATGCACTTACGGTAAGCATGACAAGTGATTAACATTGAGTTAACATTTGTTTAACATATGATAAAAATAGGGTATACATGAGCTTAACATTTAGCTAACTGTGATTAACATTTGTAACAGTATAACTTGTGGCTACATTTGTTTAACATTTACATTAACGATAACATGGGCTTAACATTTGCTAAAGACATTTCTGGCTACTCACTTGGGTTCCAGGTGATCGAAATCGCGCAGATTGAGCAGGCGTGTGTCGTGCGACAAGTAGATGGTGTCCACATCCCAGGCGACCTCCTCGCGATAGGGCACCCCGTGAAAGTCGCACATGCAGGCATATTGGGCACTGAAACCGCCGCAGGGGCCCACATTACGCGGATCCGAGGGTCGAAATTCCTCCGAGAAAATTGTCTCCCGTTCCGGTGGTTGGATGTCGATCTGCAAAAGCAAATAAAGTTTAAATAAAGATAAAGATAAGATTAAATCAAAGATTCGGCTAACTCGTCGTAAATGTGCAATTTTTTTTTATTTTCAAGTTCGAGTGGCCTGACAAAAGGCGTCAAGAGCGCCATTAACACTTAAGACTTGGCCATAAAGACCGTCGCGTGCCTGACGGCTATTATGCAACACAATATGTGTTGGCCCTGAGACTAGACATTTGCCATTGTTACTAATGCTGTTGCCAACACATCGAGACACGCCCCAGACCAAAGTGTTGCTCAGCCGGTTAATCAAAATGTAAAATATACAACGACAACAACAAATGCAACAATTGCTTGCAATGTGGGTGGGCGTTGCGATGAGTCAAGAGATTTGCATAACTGCAGGCAGCATAATTTACAACGATAACAACAACAACAACAACCTCGACCCATTATAAATGCATTGAATTATTAGGTTGTTCAAGCAGCAGCACCAGCAGCAACGAATTTAAGACCCAAATTGCTTAATTGAGGCAACAACACAACTAGTGTGTGTGTGTGTGTGTGGGTAGGCAACGAGTGGGCGCCCACTTGAAGTGGCATCCACATTTGACTTAATCTTTCGAATGCAATTTAAAATTAAATAAAACCTGTCTTCTCCTTGACTCGAATACCTTTGTGAAAGCATCAAACGATTTTCAAAATGGAATATATATCATCTATATAACAATAACAACAACAATAACAATAACAATTAAAGTTGCTCAAAATTAAGAAGAAAATAATTCGATTTTTATATTTTATGTTAATTTCATATTTGAATCCTCTCGTAAATCCAAATATATATGTTTAAACTATAAAATTAGATCACCAAACGAGAAACAATATTTAAAGTAAGCACAAAATCAAAATTCATCAAATTACAAATCAAATTTTATGTTTTTGTATTTTGTAAACAGCATTTTTTGGTATAATATTTTATTGGCAAAATTGTTTTTTAATTTTAAAGTCAATTTTTTTTCAAGGATCTGAATCGACGTAGCTTCTGAATTGATAAGTTTATTCGGATTAGAAACCTCTATAAATCATAGCGCTTTCTAAGCGAATAACTTATTTAGAATTGGGCTTAATTTGTTAATTGAATAATAAAAGAAATGTGTTTGTTGAAATGTGCACAATTGATCAATTGTTGTGTCAAAAGCTAAGCATTTTCAAATGAATGAAATTTGAAAATTAAACCTTAATTAAAGCGAAAACTGTGACTCAGGCGATTCTTCGCTTTGCTGCACAGTCAGCTCACACACCCAAGGCACACACACGCGCACACACACACGCACACACACACGCACACACACACGCACACGCACACACACGCCATACACACCCCCTATTCTTAGCCAATTAATTAGCTGCTGAAAAATCGAACAAGCATTTTTGCACATGGTTGAAAAAATGCCTAAAATAATTAAACAAGAATAATATTAAATAATTCCCATTTAATGACATTTGTTCAAAAACTAAATTGATTTCAGATTTGTGAATTGTGCATTAGGCAATTCCTCAACAAACATTAAATATTCATTCATTCATTAAACATAACAATTCGAATGAAAAGCGGCAATTGCCAACAATTTGGTTATGCTTCGTTGATTCTTTTGCTATTATTCATAACGGTGAATACAGAAATTCAAAAATAAAAACAAAAACAAATAAAAAGAAAACTATTTATATGGAAAAATGGTGCATCATCAACCAAACAACAAGGGGCAACACTAAAAAACTTCTCACTAAACTTTGCTTTCAACTTTTGCTTAGCGAATAAAATTCGCTTAAATGTTGCACGGAAAGAAAAGTTTTCATGTTTCATGAAAGTTTTGAAAACTCAAGTATCAATAAGTTTATAAACGAATGGAGTAAAGTTGAAGATGTCCAGTAAATTTCTTAAATTGCAATTGCGTGTTCATTTGAATTCTACTTGCCTTTTTGATGATGTATTTCAGAGGAACTGTTGGAAATATTTGCTTAATGGCCGAGGCTAAATCGGTTAAGATGACATCAGCGTTCTGTGAATGTGCAAATTATATTTAATATGATACATCTATATGTATATATATAGAATTATTATAATTGTGAGCTGCATACCGAGCTGAAATTGCCCGCATCGCCGGTTGTGGCAAATGAATATGGCCGATCGCTGGTGATTATTGAGAAATGTGTTGACTTTTTACTCTCGACGCCAACAATGTCCAAATAATGAAAATGGCATTCAATCTGTGAACGAAATTCGTTTTTTAATTAACCAATTAGGGTATCCAAATGCGGTGTTAAAAACTTACCTTGGTGGGCACCTTGGCACTGAGCAAATAAACGCGAACGGGCGTAAAAACCTGCAGTGGCGAGAAGCAGAAGTGTTTAATAACTCAACTAAAAGGTTTAAAAGGATGGTAGGGGTGGAGGATTGTTAGGGGTGGAGGGCTGGTAGCCTTTGACGTGATGCAATTTCGCGGTAAAATTGAAAGCTAGTCAAACGTTGAGTGCATTGAGACATGAGAGGTTCTCACACAGCCAGCCGCACACTGCAAGGGGCAGAGATGAAGGACTAAATATTGGGCTAGGGGTGGTGGAAGTGGTAGGACTAGGGGATGTGGTAGTGGTAGGACTAGGGGTAGTGTTAGTGGTAGGGCTAAGGGTAGTGGCTCGTTGCAAACTCAATTTTGTGCGAAATGGCAAAGAAAACTTTTGCAGCACTTAATTGAAAATCAAAGTGCGTCCGTTCTCTAATTCAGTTAGCCACTTGGCGCTGTAAAGGAACTGTAAAGAGCAGAAGGTAGCTGGTGCTACGCCCCCATAAGTAGCGGGTGCTAAATAGCTGCCAACGGCTAACATAAAATCGGTAATTGGACACTTTGTCTCAGTTCATTATATAAGCGGCTTTGTTTTTTCCTTTTGTTCAGCTCGTCCCTGGTGCAAATCAATTTTCCAGTCATGTGACTTTAAGCGAGGCGACAAATTAGCATAGGGCGGCAGTTGGAGGCTCTAAATGCCGCTAAGTAGGCTATAAAATATCAATTACAGTTAGAGCTGGTATGTGACCCCAAGCCCTCAGGCTCAAGTGGGAAGGGGCGGGAAAGGCTGATAGGCAAATTTTGCAGAGCACTTTAAACACATTTAAGCGGGCAGAAATGTGTCCGATTTTTTTAATTAAGTTTTAAGTTTTAAGAAGGAGAGAGCGAGAGAGAAAGAGGATGAAGAGAAATAACAGTTGAGTGCACAATTGGAATAAGAGTATGTTTAAGTATTTCGAGTACTTAATACATGATAAATGTTTTCGATTTTTGTATATAAGCTGCACCCCTTAAAAATGCGTCAAAGGGTATAATGCATTTGTGCAAAAGTATGTAACAGAAGAAAATATTTACTCCATTAAGCATAAATGTTCGTGATCAGGAAACAATAGAGTCGATCTACCTATATAAACACTCTATTCATAAATAAAATGCTTAGCTTAAAGAATAAATACTAAGAAACTGAAATTTAAAACAAATTTCATTAAAATTAAAAAAATTATATTTAAATATATTTACAGAATTAACTTTAGAGAAAAAAACGTGCGTTTCCTTTTACTACTCCGTAGCCAATATTACTGCTACGAACTTTAACAGAGCAATAACAGATCCAATAGCAGAAAACTGAAATGGAATCTTTTCAGAGCAGCTACGAGGAGGAAAGAGCGAAACAAATATATGTTTTCTATAGCAATATCAAAAGCTCGGCTGCAATGCTGTTGCTCTGCTCTCGTTCTTTTTGTAATTGCTAAACCTAGAGCAACAGATAGATTGGAAATTGTTCGCTCTAGCAACTGCTATTGCTCTTGCGAATAAGAGAGAAGAGCATAGAGAATGAATATCCCGTTTAGTATTCTGTTAAAGTTCGTAGCAGTAGCAATAGCAAAAGGAAGAACTAGGAAATAGCGTTGCATTTCCAATCACTGGAACAGATGCTCCTATTAATTATTCCAAATATGTGCAACTTATCAAACCTAAATAAGTATTAATTTATTTCATCTGCCTAAAGCTACAAAAATAGTCATTCATTAAAACTGTAATTTTTGCGGGTGCAATTCGCTTAAATAATGAAAACTGAATGAAATCGTTGCGTTAATATGCCCCTCTGGTGCTTCGCCTCAATTGCAGGGCATCATCGTTTGAATGCAATTTGGCCTGCCAGCCGCAGGCAATTCATCCTAGCGTGCAATTTCGTATACAAATTAGAGTGCCCAGACTGGCCCAGAGCCGTCGCAAATCTGAAGAGCTGTCAGATTGAGGAATGGAATGGAGTGGGGGGAGGGAGGTAGGCAACAGACTGATGAGGAACACCTGAGGCAATGCCAATTGGTGGTTGTTGCTGCTGCTGCTGCTTCAGCTGCTGATTCTGCTGCTGCTGCTGCTGCTGTCGGCACTTACCAAGACACGATTCTCTGTTTTATCGCCTTTCGTTTCCAATTTAACCATATACTTGACCAAGATCTTTGTGTGTCGACCCAGCATGGATTTGACGCTTTCTGCAATAAAAGAAATTGAGAATAGTTGAATTAAAAAGATGAGCGGTTAATTAAATTCCAAAACGATGACAGCAATTAACGGCATGCACTTATACATATATATATCTATATCTATGCTTGTATATATTTCGCATTATGCACAGTGCATAACAATTTGTGTGTGTATTTGTATGAGGGTTATATCATAGACGAAGTGACAGACAGACTGACAGACAGCACCTCGTATATTGCCTATTACGCTGTTGTTCAGCTGCTTCTCAAGCCAAACACGTAGGCAGGCGGCAGGCACTTTATGAAGGCAACAACAGTTTGAAATTTCACCGAGTTTCGCAGCCTTAGACACCCCCTAAAGCACAAAGCTCCTCCCTCTCCCCTTACTCACTTCCATTATTTTCATTTACATTTCCAGCTACTTAACATAACAGCACACATACACACACACATACACACACACACACACACGGGCAGGCAGGCAGGCAAACAGCGATGACGAATTTATTCAAAGTGAGATATTTTCATGTGCATTTGACAATGCCAGCAAAAACGGGTAGTGGCAAATTTGGGGAAGGGGGCACACTTTGATTGTGTGCCCAGGTCTTGCTTTTATTATTGCTTATGTTGTTGTTGTTGCTGTTGTTGTTGGATACCGGGGTACACAAGCATTAGCATTATGTCATGCGACAGGCACGCCAAATCTCAAGTATGCTAAGGCAAAAAAACCGGACAGGGAGTTAAAAGAGTAAAAAAAAGAAGGATGGCATGGGATGGGCGAGTGTGATAGGGGTCTGCGAGTTATGACTCCTCTTCTTGTCAATGTGTATGTGCATGTGTGCATGTGTATGTGTGTCTGAGCATGTGCTTTTATTCCAGCGGCATAAATGGAATAGAAATGTCAAATATTTTGGTAGCCAACGACAGTTGTCAGTGTTGTTTTTCTCTGCTCTCCTCTGGGAAGACTGGGAAGAACAACTATAAAACGACCCTTAATGTGCCATAAGAGGAACAAGGAAACTCAGTTCACAACTATTTACACGAAAATTAGCCAAGAACATGATAAACAAGCTTAGTTGTTTGCTCAGCTGTTTTGTGTAAGTAAATAGGATTTAATATTACAAAGAAATATGAAAATGTATCAAATGAAAATGTGAAGTATTATCTGGCATAGAAGCAAAAGAAGCTTAAGTATATGGGAGGAGTGGCTCTGCATAGGATTTGCTGATATCATATAATATATATATATATAATGATACCAACTCATAAGTGATTAATAAATAGAGAAACGGATATAGTTAAACGATAAGGAAGATATATGTTCCGTAAAAGAGAAACGCATCTTAAGTAAATAACTTCATAATTTATTATAATGTTGAAGAGATATAGATAAGAATTATGTCAAATATAGTTAAACAATTAAGAAAATGCTGAAGATAAGTAAATATTAAAAGATGACACAACGAAACTTAAAGTGTTTAATGGAATCTTTCTTATCTTTTCCTGGATACAAAAAATATTTCTAATAACGGAATATGATGTGTGGATGGCTACTACGTTTAGTATTTGGTTGCACAACCCTCATTAGAAATAACCGTCATATAGCGATGGTGCAATGTCCAAGACCTCTTCAAAGTCTTCCAAAGCTGGATTAATGTAAGAAAAAATATTTAAAAAATCAGTAATTCCATTGAATGAGGCAGCATCGTTATTATTTCGACCGCAGCTGTATACTAAGTGAACCAGATATTAAGGATCGGATAAGGAAGAACATTATTCTATATAAGAGATACGGAACTTAAGCAATTTCCTTTTAACATAAGAGATGTGAATATCAGTTATTAATCAGTTGTCATTTAACAGAAAATACTCATATGATTTTTTAGACTCTTTAACAGAATGCCAGCAAATGCTTATTACTTTTATTTATAGTCGAAACTCTGTTCTCTTAATGTTTATTACCACCCGCTGGATATTTCACTTATGAATCACACCCAAGAGAACATTATCGCTTAAGGCCCAATTTAATGTTCTCTTTTGGAAAGTGAAAAGTAAATAAAAAAAACATATATAGACATAAATATGTTTATATGTGTATATTTATGTATTTGGCAGTGGGGATTTGCATGAGGCAGGGCCATAAAAGAGCAGCGGGAGCAATTAGCGCCCTGACCACACTCACTAAAACGGCACCAAAATTGTGGCCAACAGCAACAAACAGCAGAAAAAGAAACATTTTGGCTGCGAGTGAGCAGCTGCGGTTTGTTGTCTCTAAGTGCCAATTGTGGCTTATGAGCAACAGCGATTGTTAAGACCTGTAAACACGAACATGCTAACACATACATACATAAATATATATAGATGTGTGTGTGTGCCACCCACTTGTAACAGGCGCCAGAAAAACAAAGACACTAAACAGAAATGGAGAATGATAAAGATCGTCATCAACATTGTGGCCAGCCAAGCGGCAACATTTGACAGTTAACTGCGAGAGAGAGGCAAAGAGCTCTAAGCATTTGGCTGATGCTGTTACTCTTAATTGCAGAAAATGTGAATGAACTTTGTGTTTGACGCTTTTACAGCTGCGCTGCTCTCTCACTGCAAGCGCTCTCTCTCTCTCTCTCTCTCTCTTCCTCTTCTTGATTACTTTGTATGTTTGCTGCACTGCTCGTTTGACACTATGTCAATATTACAATGACGCTGATGAAGAGTAAACACACAAACACACATGCACAGACAAGTAGTAACTGTCGACGGTAATGAAATTGCATTTGTCATATGCAGACAAAAAGAAAAATATACAAATAAAATTACTTGGAACTTGGCATGCCCTGTAAATTTACATACTGTTATTTAGTTTCAATAAACCAAATGAATCAGTTTTTACGTGAGGAGAGAAAAACTATAATAAAGCTACACGTTGTTATGTTCTTAACTTTTTTATTGCCCGACTTAATATTTTGTCATAGCTTTATGTACTTCCCCCAACAACAAACATTGTGGCACATGAATAAACTTTATAATCTTTTACAGACTATTTACAGAGCGACGACTTTGCATAATACCCCAGTACAAATACATGAAGTTCACCACATGTTTTCAAGTAATTCTATACATTATCTGGGCTTACGAGACAGAGAGAGAGTGAGAAAGAGACATTATTAGTCATTGAGCCATTGAAGCAATGTAAAACTTGCTTGGCCTTCACACAACATTTGCCACTCAGAGCACCCTGTTGCATTTGAAGCTCGTAATTAACAGTCACCTGTTCGGCAGCAGCAACAGCAGAGTCTGGCCATTCTCGACTTCATTTCCGTTTAAAGGAAATTCAACTGAAATTGCCAAAACTGTCGCTAAATGCTGCACAGTGATAACACAATCTCAATTTTTCTGTTGGGGGAGGTCAAAGAACTGATTGTCAAAAAGAAGAAGATTGTTGATCTGAATAGCGGATTTGCCCAGCATTACGCTACGTATAACATTGACAGCATTCTTCTTCTAAGTGCTTGAAGAGCAGCAGTGTGACCCAATTTGGTAAAGTTTTGCTGCTGTTGTTGTTTCTACTCTTTTTTTTGCAGCACAATGGGCAGAGATTACACGAGTTCAAAATACTCGGCTACAAGTGCAACTGTGGGCGTGTCTTTTACTGGGCATGTGTGTGTGTGTGTTTTTTGTGTGTGTGTGCTTGTCGCCTTGTCTGAGCCTTTTATTACGACACTTGTGTACTTTTTGTTGACTGTGCGCTCTTTTTTTGCTGCGTGTACATACACACACACGCGCACTTATACATACTTAGATTTGTAAGCAGCACAAAGGCTGTCAAAACTGTAAATTAACATGCAGACTAAAATCAGTTATACAGTTTGACAGCAACTGCACGCAACGCCCGGAGCGAGCAAGCAACACACACACACACAAAGAAACATACACACACACGAACATCTATGATGTGTACATATTTATGCCAAGTCAAGCTCAAAAGCTTCGCACTTGCAAAGGATTAGGCACAGCGCTGCCCAAATATAGACAAGATTATACACGTACACACACACGCACCCACACACACTCACTGCACACACACTCACTGCACACACACTCACTGCACACAAATACAAATACACCGTTGATCATTATTCTTTGAAGCAGCTTTTTTGAAGTCATAAAGAATGCGACAATCACTTCGAAATGTTTGCAAAAAAGCATCAACAACAAACAATGGGCAGGCCTCTGCTACAGCTGCTTGAGCAGCTAGCGGTAACTCTCTGTCATAGACAAACGCCGCACAAAAGAAAGTTAAACGAAGATTTTTGATTTTCGTTTTCTTTGCACTCACAACTTTGTGATTACTTTACGTTATGTTAATTATATTTGCACAATGAAAAAGCGAAGCAGACGCAGAAAGATAGAGAGAGAGAGAGAGTGGGAGTGGGAGGCACTCGCAAACAGACAGACATACAACAGACTGGCGGATATTGTAATTTACTTTCGCGGGCTATTAACAGCTGTCATTGTTGTTGTTGCTGTTAGAGTGGACAGCTGTGCGCATTGGCTCTGTTAAAGTTGTAAACAGTGTCGGATTGACCCTGAAGCTCAACAACGGAGATGCTGTCTGTTGAGAAGTGTTCACTTTTGTTCTAATTGCCGTAAGTCTATTTTAAGCCACACCTGAGCTTTGTAAGTGGGCGTGAGCTTTATTTATGTTTGACCTGAAAATGCAATTTGTGCAAATATATTTGATGCTGAGCTTTCGAGATGCGGACACAATGTTAATGCCGAGCTACGAGCGTTAGAAAGCGACAGGTTAACCATATGTGCTCGCACTCTCTCGCTCGCTCGCTCTCTAACTCTCTAACTATTATTTTTGTATTCCCCAAAAAGCGATAAAGTAGAACACGCCAATGCGACTGGCCAGCAGCAGGTCAGGGATGAGAGAGAGAGAGAGAGGGAGAACTGCAGGCGCGCATCATTAACGTCACTTTTTGTTAGGTGACACAATTTCACCCAATGCTGATGCTGCTGCCTGGCGACCTCAAAATGGAGCACAGCTCAAGAGCCAAGAGCTTTTCAGCATTAGTTTTTGTTGTTCGCTGGTGTCAATTCTGCGCGCTTTATTTAGTTTTGCTTTGTGTCGCTTCTTTAAGTCGATATGCTGTCAAACGGGTTCTCACTTCAACTTCAGCGTCAACTTTCAATCTGCCCAAATTGTCACCGGCAAATGCAAAAAAAAAGTGTGTGTTCCACTAATAAGACGCATGAGATGCATGAAGGATAACTGGAATTGGAGCAAACTATGAAATAAACTGGCACACGCAACACTCCAGTAGAGAATGAAAGAGATAGAGAGAGAGAGAGAGCATAAAAGTAACAGAACCAGAGAGAGAGTAGAAGAGAGCGGGAGTGACGTATTGGAAACGGTAGCTTTTAGTGCTAATTGCATGCAATTTGCAATTAGTTGCATTGGAAATGAGCAAGCATCAAGCGTTTAATTGGCCACATGAATTATTCAGCGAGTGCATTTATTGGAAACCACCATGTAGGTCAATAGTGGGTCAGTCACACACACACACACTCACAGTTATTAGTCTCACGGCCTTCAGTGGCTGAGAGCCCATCCAATAAATTTTCACAGTTTTGCATTTTTGTCTGGAAGTTTTAAGATCTCCATAAATAAGTGGAGCCATTCAAATTTGGAAAACTAGTTTCAGTTTTTTCTTTGGCTGTTGCAACCACATCGAGATAAATACACACCTGGACAGTAAAATAGGTGTGAAGACAATACTGGTGACTTTTGAAAATAAAATGTAAGCATCATGTCGAAAACACTATAATTTATTTCTTTGTTAAAATTGCAAATTGAGCGGCACTGGGAAATAAGTGCATGTTGCATTTAATTAAGAAAACTTGAAATTATTTATTGATTTGTGTTGAAAAAAGTATGATTTGAATATATTACATTAATTGAGCTATCAAATAATATCAAGGACAACACTACAGGGCAAAGGATAGAGGATAGAGCGTAAACTCCAGCATCAAGGAAAAAACTAAAAATTGCATTATTAATTGAACTGTATCAGAATTTCTTTATAAATGCTCTTAAGTCAGAAAAACTATTAAGAATAAACGTTGGAATCAAGAAAACTTCATCAGCAATCGATAATCGTGCAAGGTTAGCTAGTAGAATATCCAGTAAAGTTCCTTTGAACAACAAACTTGAAGATGGGGAAAAACTTTGCATTGGCAATTAAAATAAATATATTGGCTTTTGGACATGATATATGACATTTTACTTTTAAAATTCAAAGCACGGTCTTCACATATATTTTACTTTTATGAGAATTACTAAACTGCAGTAGTAGTGTAGAGTATAGAAAATAGAACCTGATGCAAATTCAATTGGAACATAATAAAAATCAACATAAGCTAAAGAAAATATTTGAAACTGATTTGAAACAATTTTCTATTAAAGAACAATAACTACTTAAGGGCAATGATAACTTTTGACGCTTTCGATAAGATTTGTGTGGTTTGGCAAAACAAACCAGTAAAAAAACGTCGTTAATTTTGAACAAGTCAACTTCCGCTGAAATGTTATTTATTGCTTCATTTTTAATGTGTGAAAAACGCCAGCACGTTCTCTCGCTCTCTTTCGCTCTCGCTGTGTTAGTGTGATCATGTTGTTGGTCAAAAGATGACGCATTAAAAACATAATAAAATATAGGTTGTTGTCAGTGTGTGTGTGTGCGTGTGTGTATTTATGTAAGTGTATCTCACCTTCGTCTTTAGATTTCCTAACCACATCGCGAATTTGCAGCTCTATAATGCGCCGCAGATACTGATCTATGTGATTCATCATTTCGTTTGTGTACATCACGTAACACGTAACACGGAACACGTAAACAAAATTGGCACAATTCTTGAATGCAAATAACAAACAATGCGAACAATAATAATAACAACAGAAATTAATTAATAATAAAAACGAATTAACAAAGTTCTCTGACGGATTTACCAGCCAGGCACAAAGCGCATCGAATTCAGCACTGAGTCGAGCTGGCCAGTTAACTGTGAACGCCTCTTATCATCAGCACGTTGCGCTTATCAGTTAACGAAAGAGAACAACAAAGAGAGAGAGAGAGAGCCGCTGCGAGCGGGGGAGAGACAAGAGAGAGGTTGAGTGGGAGAGAGAGCGAGAGAGAGATAGTGCAGTGCATTACCTTAGTTTTTGGGTGTGACCGCAAGGTGTGCGCTAATACACTGTACAACAAACACACATATACCGTTAACGAACAGCGATAAAAAGGTAAACGAAAAAAGTGCAGCGACGCATTTTGGTTTTGACTTGTGACTATCTCGAAATGAATTTTTCATGCGAAAATATGAAATGTGTGAAATGGAATATAAAAAAGATCACGAATATACTAGAAACTAGTTTTGTAGGTTCTTATTAGTTTAACAAATTATAATAACAATAACAATAAAACAAAAATAGTAGTAAAAAACAAATAATATTAAAAAACAATGATATAATAGCTATAATAAAAATCATAATAATAAAAGTAAAGATCATAATATTATTACAAATATTTAAAAACATAAATATATTAAAAAAAATTAATAATAACAATAATAAACAATTAAATAAAAATAATCATAATAACAAACGATATTTCTTATATTTTTCTAACTGCTTTTATGCTCTAATAACAAATAAAGAATGATCAACTTTTCCAACATTTTTTAAGAAAGCACACAATTTGGAATTTTGTGATGGAACTGACAGCTGACATATTTTATATATATCAAAAGAGCAATGATATTTACTAAATGTTGAGCTCGCATACTTGGCCAAAGTATTTGAAGTTAGCTAAAAGGTTCTTGCATAGACGCAAATAATAATAGACACCGGAAATTGGTTAACGCTTGACAGCGCAACAGAAGCCGACGGGCGTGAAAAATCAACTAGCAGCAAGCAGCAAGCAGCAGCAACAACAACCAACAAACAACAGGCAACAGGCAACAAGCGACAAAGCGAATCAGAGTCGACTTACAGTTTTGAGAGCAACTCACTCATCGCTCCGGCAATTTTCATCAAGTTCGTTGGCATTCGCGCTAATTTGATTTGAGTGCAATGACAGTAAATTCAGCACCTACCATTTAACTAGAAGAAGGCAACACCTCCTTCTACCACGCCTGCTGACCCCCCTCCATTCCCTTCTCAGCTGACGTATTGTCCTAATGCTAAAGCTTCTCGCCAGGTGCAATTTTGTTTTGGTTTTTTGTTCCTGTTGGCAACTCTCCCAATTAGATTTAGTCTAATTAGCCGACTGTTAACTTTAACATTTCAGTTTTTTTACTGAAATGCTCATAAATTTAAGCAAATGGTTTCTTTTTATTTATCTATCTATTTTTGACTGCAACTGGAATTTGGAGCAACTCAACCATTGACAATTTTATTTATGTGGCCCAAAATGAATTGCTGTTGTATTTGTTGTTGCAGTTGCAGCTGCGCTCCCCTTAGAAAAATTCCAGCGTGAAAATCAAATCAAAATAAACTCCAACACAAAACTCAATTGGGCGCCTGATTTATGCTGACTTTGTGTTCCTTTAACTGTGTGTGTTTTTGTTTGTGTTTATGTTCTTTTTTTTGAGTCCATTTCGGACACCTGTGTGTGTCTGCTCATTAATCATTAAAGGGGGCGCTCCCCTTCCAACCACACTCCAGTCTGACAGCGACCTAATCACGAGTTTCGCTCAGATAACAAAATCAGTGATCCCAAATTGAGCTGTTTTCCAATCGCAGTCATAAGGCAAACAGACAAACAAGCAGTGAACAGCAAAGGCCTTTGCCTTTGCCTTTGCCTTTGATAAGGTAGCACAGCAAATCTTATTTGAATTGTATGCAAACATTATAAATGCCAATTGAATAATTAGTTGACCATATTCTCGGCAACTTGTTTGATTATATTATAGTTTTACTCGCACTAACACTTTTCATTTATTTTATTTATTATTAATAAAGTTTGCCTATGTTTTGTATCTAGTAAATTACACTTTTTAATCAAGTGCTTAAAACATCTAATAGAAGACACCTAACTCAATTTATTGGGGATATTAAAATGTGACATGCATGTATAAACATTTATTTGTATATTTTACAGCAGTGATGATGATGATGATGATGTTCAATTTAATGATGTTGTGACCAGCTGCTTGTACAATTTCCGTGCGTGATATCGAGGCGCATTTTTAAATTGCATTCTGACAAAGCTCTGACTAACAGTTATTTACAAGTAAGCATATATACACACACACACACATACATACACATATTCACACACACACAAATGCATATTTACTGGCATGTGAATGTTTGCTGATTTTGTTTATCATGCAGTTATAAGTCGCCATAAATGTTGTTGTTGCTTTGTTGTTAATGTTATTGTTCCTTCTACTTTCTGTTTTGCAGCGCTCAACTGAATTTCAGCTCAATTAAATATCATGGCGAGAGCAATTAACAACTATATATAAGAGTGCATTAGTGCAAGAGTGCTCAACTAAAAGCATATCCTGTAATCGTGGCTGTCACACATTTTTCTTATTTATTTTGTATTTTTGTTTTATATATTGTTATCAAAATATATATCAATTAGCTCAAATAGAGTATAAAAAAAAACCAACAAGCTCATATTTTTTCACATCTTCCATTTTTTATATTACCCAAGCGTAGTTATCCCTTGTGAGTGTGTAAGGGGTACAAACTTTGCGAATGAATGAGAAAGAAACACACACACATATACAAACACATATACAAACACATATACAAACATATAGAAACACACATACATGCAGTGCGTGCATTTGCACGTTTGCAAGCTGCAGTTAAGGAGCCATTGAGCAGCGCATCTCAAACTACTGTTGCTCAAACCCTTCAAACTGATTTTGTCTGCTGCAAGCAGAAACACACAAGACCCTGCAGACTGTGGAATGGGAGGGGGAGGGGGGATTGGCAGGCAGTGTGGCGTGTCCGTGTCGCATTGTGGCTAAACGGAAGTGCGCCGAGAGCGGGGAGCGAAGCAAACGTCAAGAACAAAACATAAAGTAAAAGCCGAAAACAAAACACCAAATGAACGGGGGATGCATGCAAACAAAAAAAGGGAAAACGGGAATAGAGGATTATGCAGAATGCAATTCACTGCTTCAAAACAAAGAAGAGGAAGAAGAAGAGGAAGAAGAGTATGAGTGTGAAAACGATAACGATAACGATGGCGATTACTCACCATTGAGGTCCTTGGTTAATTGCGAACGCGTCGACATTTTGCAGGCCCAAAAAATATTTGGTTTGTTGTTGTGTTTTTTTTGCGGCGAAAGTAGCAGCAATTTGGCAGCCAGTGAAAATGAAGTCAAACAGGAATAACCACCTTGGCGGGCGGGCAGCGGGGGCGGGGCGGGTGCGAGGAAAGGGCCCAAAGCAATTTGTAGTTTGTTGTTGTTGCTGCTGCTGCAGTTGTAGTTGTTTGTTGTTGTTGGTGTCGATACAATTTCAATCCTGAGACGAAGCCGCTGCACACAAAACTGGATTTGAGCCGGGCTTGAGAACAGGAACAGCCTTAAATTGTTGCTCAGACATATTTCGCTTTTTCACACACAGACGCACCAATTTTTTCTTTTTTTTTATACACACGCACACACAGAGGCACACTCAAGCACACACACACAGATTTTCACACGGTTTTCCACCCTTGTCGGGGGTTTGGGGTTTACTGGAAGTTTACTTTTTGCCTAAACTAACTAGATCTAATTCGTTAAACACTTTAGAAATGCTTTATGTAAATTTCGTTATGTTTTTCTGTGATTTTCGCCGTTTTAATTTTGATTATTTGCTTTGGAATTTCTGCGATTTTGTTTCGAGTTTTTTTTTTGTTTTTTTGCCGCATTCGCGTTTAATTTTTTTGCAACAACAAATTGAACACTTTGTGGTGAAACTGTGTGGCGCTCTATCAATTGACTTTGAAGCGCCGCCCAGTTCGTTTATTGACTATGAAATTTCGCAGTGGTTTGCAAAAAAATTATGCTTAAAAATTAATAAAAAATTCAGCGCTCGCACCGCGAGCAGCACACACACACGACGAATGAAAAGCGCTTGGACTACTGAAAGGTGTGACCAGATTGTGCAAGTCATAAATGCAGAATGAACGCGTGGAAAAATACCAAACAGCTGTTTGGTGCACAACTGCACAGGCGGCAATTTAAGCAGCATTATGAGCTTAGCTACGATATATATATATAATTAATGATTATTATGCCCATTTTATGTTTGCTAACGCAATTATTTAAATCGATACACAAGCAACCCTAGCTGTTAGTGCTGTAAAATTCCAAATGGCAGTTGGCATTTGTACGCTGCTGTGGTGAATGACAATAGAATTAGGAGAATAAATATCAGTTGAATCAGACACCGTTTGGAGCGCTAAAATGGCAAATGTGCGCTGTGTGCAGAAGTTGCTACGCCTACAAAAGTTTGTGCTGCCATTCAGTAAGTAAATCAATAATTAAATTACATTTGTTAAGACAGACCAATGCCAAAAAAATGTGACAACAGCTGCCGCAACATGCCTGCAACATTCACCCCATTACGAAATACATACAACGCGAACAGCTGATTTTCAACAAATTTCTACGTCAGGGGGGGAATGCGTAAAGCTGCCGGTCGCCAGACGACATACTATTTCCACAATTTTTCAGTTTCATTAAAATCAAAGTGAAAACAAAAAAAAACCGAGAAAAAAAGGAGCATTTTGTCGCGTGTGTATAAAATGGAAACGAATGCTGCGGCAAATCTGCTGCGTCTGATCAAACAGCTGCTATTGGAACGCGCCTTCGATGGCATCAAAATGCTTTTTCACAGCGCCGCCGAGGCGGCAAAAAATGCCCCCCATCTGCCCGCAATTGCCATGGATCTGTACAGTGATATTTGCGCGCCAACACTAACGGATGCCACAAATGTGGACGATGCGCCACTCTTCGATTGCTGCAACGAGTTGCTCAAAATTGTGGCACAATATGCCCCGTTGCAGCAGTTTATGCTGGAACTGATGGAGAAGATCGAGGAGAGCAGCAGCATTGCGATATTCTCCGCTTATCTGCGTGCCCTCCAGGTGGTGCTGCTGCGTCAGGGCAATGCCAAGCCGCAGGCCATCGAATGGTGCCTCCAATCGGTGGTCACTCGGCTGAGGGCTTTGCCCCTGCCCGACTATGTGAGCGCTGGCTATGATGGACAGCAGGCGCTGCTGCTGGAACAGGAGCAACAGATCGAGCAACTGATGGCCCACTATATCACCACTGATCTGTGCTACCAGCCGCTGTTGCAGCAGATCCTGCAGCTAGATCTGCGTTCGCCCGGTTTTCGCGATTCCAGTTTGAATCGTCGCAATGTTTTCACCTGCTTTCTGCTGCGTTTGCTCGACAAACCGCTGGCGCTGCTCGAGCTGAGCAATGTGACGAATAATCTCGGCCTGAAGCCGCGCATCTTACGCCTCCGCCCCGAGCTAACGCAGCGCGACTTTTTGCGTGCACGCGCCAATGCTGGCCGGGCACAGACCTATGTGCAGCAGGTGGTGCAAAAGCTAACCGGCGACGTCACCCAGTTGCTGGGCGATCCCTATTATCTGCTCAGTCTGGTCGAGCAGCGAGCACGCTGGAAGCGACGCCTCGATCCCTCGAAGGGTGTCTTCGAGATGACCAGTCTCAATATATTCCTCATCGACGAAAAGCTGCCGCTGCCCGCTGTCGGAATGTATTATCACGCCCTGCTCGTGGGTCAATTGATGCCCCCCACTGCGCCCAAGATCTACGCACCACTCTTCCTCTTCGAGGCGAGTCTGTATCTGGTGGCTGTGCTGCTGGAGGAAACGGAGCCACCCCTCCAACACTGCGGCCTACGGCTAAATGACTACATGCTGAGCATCCTGACGGAGCCGGTGCCGCAGAGTTCGCTGGATCTGGAGGTGCACAAGCGCTACTGCGATGCCATCTGCAAGATAACCGGCTATGCGCCGCAGGAGTCACTGCGTCGCCTCGGCCTGCAGGTGCTGCAACATTATGTGCTGGCCTTCGAGGATGCCGCCAAGTATTTCATACTCAAGAACCTGCTGGAGACGCTGCAACACGATGGCATTCATGGTTTCTTGTCTGGGCTCTACAAGGATATTGTCGATGAGCATGTGAAACGCGAGGATCTGCCGCTGCCGGAGGTGTGTTGTGGGTTCAAGTTTCGTTCGATGCTGCTGCAGTGCGTCTGTGTGTTGCCCGAGGATGTCAAATCGGATCTGTTGGTGCATTCGAGTAGCATTGCGAGTGCTTTGAATATACTTCGATTTTTCCCTGTTGCGGATCGAGCGAATCGTACGGGTTTCTGGCACATTCTGCCAGAGATTCAACAGCGTTTGCTGGACCCACTGGGCAAGGCCTTGAACTTCTCGCTGGCCCACTATCGGGCGTACCGGGAGCGGGTGAAGAATGGCCAGAGTGCCTCCGATGATGAACTAATGCAGAAGCAGCTCAATATGTTCGCCATGAACATCAGCAACAGCGGCTTGGCTGACAGCGGTCAACTGCCGGATATTGGACGCGAGGAGAAGCTGGAGGTGTTGGCCACCTCCATTCTGAGTCTGGAGTCGTTGCGTGCCCTCTTCCTTGTGGTCAGCGAATGCATCGAACAGAACAGCAATCGACGCAAACTGGAATCATCGGAGCCAGTTGCCATGGATTTGGACATGGAACAGCCCTAATCCCCTCCAGCACAATACCCCAATACCAACTTTTGGTCACGCATATTATTAGGCTTATCTCTATACAATATATATATATTATAAATTTGTATCTCGCCTGCGAAATGAAAACGAATTTTTGTCTAACTAAAATATTTTGATTTGCCTCAGTTTATTTTTTTCGCTTCTTTTTTTTCTCTCTTTTCGCTTCTTTTTTTTCTCTTTTTGTGGGTTGTCGGCTTGTTGCTAATTGTCCAACAAGCTGAGCCAACTGCTTAAATTATGCTAATTAAATACTTTATAGTTTCCAATGCGACCTTCAATTGGTCATCTCTGCCGCATTCCGAGTTGATCCTAACAATTAGTGTGTAGGTAGGGGGAAATCCGTTTGAAAACAACAGCGTCTATTCATATAATTGAAAAGCTAGTTGGGTTTACTGGAATATATACTATATATACATATACTCTATATAAGTATTGACCTAAAAGCTAACAGTTTACACTACGTGGAGATAAAAAACGCTTTCCGGGTTTTGCGTCAGAGCAATAAAAATGTTCTTAATTCGCACATTAAATTTAACGTGTTTAATGAATATGTTTTTAACTGATTTTATGTTTTATATATAGATATAATTAGGTTAATTGTTTATATATTTTAGCATATACAGGTTGACCTACGAGCTTAGACCTTAAATGTTCCTAATTCGTGAGTATTTCAATTTCTTAAAGCAGTTCTTAACTCGCCAACTAAAAATATAATTCTTAGGAAATATCCACTTACGAAGCTAATTGAGTTTAATTTATATACAAATTGAACTACGAATTTGCAGTTCAAACAAAATGTCTTCAATTTGCAACTGAATAATAATTCTTAACGTATATTAAGCTAGGAATAACGTCTGACTTAGACACGCCGCAGATTAAATACCCTTCTAGACCGGATTGTGCTATGCAATAATATGAAATCTACGAATTATTCCGATGAATATTATTTAATGACAAGCAATAAAAAAAGAAAAAAATAAATTAAATGAAATTTATAATAAAATCGAATATTCAAATTGAAATTTAAACAAAGCAAATAATTATTTATAAGATATAGGGTCGGGGATGTCTCCAGCAAAGCGTGGCAAAAATTGTTATACTCAAGGGTAAATTAACAAGTAATTAATTATTCCATTACACAATTGTTTACACTTAATAATAGTTGGTAAACAGTTTCCCAGCATTGCTGATGAGAACGCCAAGCGAATGCTTGATGAGCTGTTCCCTGTGCCTCTATATCTTCAAGCCTAATGACTAGCCCTAAAATCATCAGCTATAACTAACATATACATATATATATATATATATATAACTGAGAAACACAATCAATTTAACGCTTTTCCAATCCCCTTTCCCTTTGCAGATGCACAACGCTGCTTGCTGGGGACAAAATGCAACGCGGGCGCAACTGCATCATTTCACACACTGCAGCAATGCACAACGTTAAAGACCAGCTCGGCTATGAGACGCAGCTATGCCAAGGAGACGGACAAGCTGGATGAGTTTCGTGCGCGCGAGGAGCAGCGCGAACAGGAACGCGATGCCGCTGAGCAGGCAGCAGCAGGCGCAGGCACACAATGCGATGGCGGTGGGGGTGGCGGAGAGAGATGCCAATCCAGCGAGGAGGAGGCTGCCAAGCAGGCCAAAGTGGATGCCATACGCAGCCGTATATTGGATGCAGCAATGGTGCATGTACCACAGCTTGGCTGGACCAAGCAAGCCATAATCCAGGGTGCCGAGGATTGCGGCTACCCGAGCGTGGTGCATGGCATGTTTCCCGAGGGTGGCTTTGCGCTCGTCTCCGGCTTCAATGGCAAGTGCAATGCGCAGCTGGTGCAGCAGCTCCAGCAGCAGACGAACAATGGCCAGCTGGAAGTCAACGATCCACTCGATTTTCTCGTCCAGGCAGTGCGTCAGCGTTTCATCATGATTGAGCCTTACAAGAAGCAATGGCCACAGGCAATGGCACTGATTGCCCAGCCCCAGCATGCATCCACGGCGCTGGCCCAGGTGCTAACGCTGGTCGATGATATCTGCTACTACTCGGGTGATCGTTCCGTCGACGTAAGTTTGCCTCCAACACAATCCTCAAATTGAGCCTCGTTAATCTCCATTGTACGCTTGCAGTTTGGCTGGTATACGCGACGCATTGGCCTGGCAACGATTATGAAAATGACAGAGCTGTATATGCTGCAGGATGCGTCGCCGGGGCATGTCCAGACCTGGCAGTTCCTCAAGAATCGCATGGACGAGGCTGTGCAGCTGCAGATGGCACTCTCCCAAACCCAGGGCATGACACAAACATTTTCACGTTCCTTCAATTCGGCTTTCATAACGGTAAATATATATAACTATTATATCTGTAGAATCTGTTCAACTATGTTTCCCGTTTACAGGCGAGAAATATACTCGGAGTGGGCTATAGACGCCACTAGCAGAACGCCAAGCGACAGCAGTCAGCCCAAAGAGTCCAACCGACAGACAGATTTGTGTTATGTAAAAGATACAATTATATATACACGGATCTAAATCGTATACTGTTTACCTGATATATTTTGGTGTAATCTAACAAATAATGATGTGTTTAATTAAATTGGCTAAGTGTAAATGCCTTAAATAATTGTTAATAATTTCTAATTTCGTTTACTGAACCAACTTGAGCTTTGAGTTAAACATTTAATCTTTTATATCCTTGTAGAAACTGTGACAATCAGCAGAGTCCTGAAATCGACGACTCTGCCTTTTGTTTCTGCACTTCCTCTGACAGCTTCCACGTCCAAGTGGAATCCTTGCCTTGCTTTGGATCCGCATACAGCACTGGAATAATGTTATCTATACGCCCACTCGTTGCCTGATTTAATTCCTTAACTTTGACTATTGTGGTCCGGCGCCTTCTGCCACGAGTAACTTTACGTTTGGACTCGACCACCTGGCAATACAGCTCGGAGATGGCCTTGCATGCATTCGAGGCGTCAACTGGATTAGGATTGGGCGTCGGATAGCCGTACAGCTGCTGCTTGGAATAATACACTCCGTTCGGTGCGCCGTGACAGAGATCGGCTATCTGTTGCACCGGACAGAGCGGACAAGCATAGGGTATGGAAGCACTCGGCGTCCGTTTCATGCAGCAGTGTTGGCACATTTTCAAATCCCGAATTTCAAGATAGTTTTCCAAATGCGTTGTAAAGCGGATCGCCCAAAATTTCAACTGATATTGAAAAATAACTAAAACTGTCAAAGTCGGCAAAATTGCCAAAAGTAACTCAGTTTTAGTTTAGCTCAAAGAACTTCCGATTTACTCCGGATGAATTTGAATTATTCAAAATTATACTTTTCATGAATATTATAAAAAATCGATTTTGGGTACCAAAGATTGAGCAGATGCTCGGTTTGGCAGATAAACAAGATACAATATTAAAGCGAAAACTATAATACTTAAACTAACCAAATAATCATCATTTCGATTTTTTATCTGCTTGTCATTTATTATCTTCTCTTTCTCTCTTATTCTTCTATTTTTTTGTTTGATTTTGCAGCTAATTAGCATTGTTGGTTGCTATAACTAAATATATAATGGAAACCTCTTATATCACATAAAACCAACTAATTACTTAAAATGTATTGCACAAAAAAAAAACATTTAAGACGCAACTCCAAATTCAGGTGGAAGCTAGTTCAACGGTTGCAAATAGTGTACATCATCTGGAGGCAGCTGCTCCACTTTGCTGTGTGGTTAAATGTTGGGCATGAAACATGGTTAAAGTTCCCTTTGACTAGTGCTCACCTGTGGGGATTGTCTGACTGCCCTTTGGCCTGGCTTATATGTTGCTGAAGCAGCCGCAGCGGCAACTCATTGGTGGCTGTTATCATGGCATCCAGGTGCAGCTTGAGCTCGGCAAATGTGGGTCGATTGGCGGGTATTGAGCACCAGCAGCTCTCCATCAGTGCAAACATTTCATCCGTACAGCCATCGGGTCGTTTCATCCGCTGTCCCTGACGCAGCAGCTGCAGCAAATCTCTGGGCGAGATCGACGGATACGGCATGCCGCCCAGCGTTGTGATCTCATACAGCAGCACGCCAAACGACCAGCTTGCAAAGATCAGTTCATTAATAGCTGCAACAGCTAATTATGCAAGAATTGAGCTACTCACACATCACTCTGACTGGTGTACACCTGGTGCGTCAACGATTCCAGAGCCAGCCACTTGATGGGCAGCTTGCCACTGCCGCCCGACTTGCGATACACATTCTCATGATAGACATCCCGGCTGAGACTGCAAGTGTATGAAATACTTAAGCTGTATGGTTCTATGAGGATTATTCTGCTCACCCAAAGTCAGCTATTTTAATGGTGCGATCCAAGGAGATGAGCACATTGCGTGCAGCCAAATCACGATGCACGATCTTGTTCTGCGACAGAAAATCCTAAGAAGCAAAGTTTGAGATCGATTTTGCTGAGGCTGATCACCACTAAAGACTCACCATGCCAACGGCCACTTGTTGCGCAATGTCCAGAAGATCGGCATATTTGAGAGGTTCCCTAATCGCTGCTACTGCGGGTGCCTCAAAGTACTCCTGATTCTCGAAGCTAACGGTGACAGAGTTCTTCATCGATTTCTGTTCATTTTGCGTATTTCGTGTCAGTATAGCCTTTAAAGAGGCCACAGTTGGTGGCGCCACCGGATTCGCATCAACATTCTCAATCTCCTGAAGTCCATACGATTTGTTGTCAGCGCCATTTGTCAGCTTGATCAGTTTGTAGCTATCGCGTGAGAGATCGGACTCGTTCTCCTCCTCCAGCGTGGACAGCATGGACACATTAATATCCTCGATGCGTGTACTGTTGTCCAGCAGTCGTCCTGAACGCTGTTGAATCCGCGCAGGATGGCAGACAGCAGCAGCAGGTTTAAGCTGGGGGCGCACAGCCGGATTATTGCGCTCCTGCTGGAACTTCCACTCATCGCTAAAAGTATGCTCCAGATTTAGACAGGCTAAAGGAGTATATTTCGCACACTTACCGCAGAAAGCTCTGCAGGCTGCCGAGGCCGCAGTATTCGGTGAGTAGCATCATGCGATTGCTGAACCTGGTCGAGTAGCCTACAATGCCAACAATATTTGGATGCCGGCCAACGGCTCGAAGCATTTTTATTTCGCACTTGAAGGCCTGCACATCCTCCTCATTGGGATGGTCTAAGGAAGGAATATTTGCTTAAGGATGTGTCCATCTCCTTCGCATTTGTTTGCCTTACTCTTGAGCAGCTTGACAGCCACCTGACGCTGTTTGTAGACACCGCGTCGTACCAGGCCAAATGCACCCTCGCCCAGCACATCCTGCAGGATCACGGCGTGTGGTTGCACCTCCAGCTCATCGTCCAGTTCAGTATTATCCTCTGCATTGAGGCTGGCAAACAGGTTGCTACTATTGATCAGCGAAAGATGAAAATCACTGGACTGATTGGCTGCCGCTTTAAGATCCTTGGTGTGAAGCTGCGGGCACTCCTGCCGCTTGTACCTGTTCAGCGTGAGGAAGCACAGGACGAGTATGCAACAGATGCTCACCAACAGGAAGAGCAGCAGTTTAATTAGGCTGATTTCGGGCAGCCAGGACGCAAGCGGTGCCTTGCTGAGGAACACCATGCTGGCATTGTTGCCACCCTGAGTACGCGCCACCAAAACCACCTCAAAGTTATCATCCAGCACCGTAATATTGGATATATAATAGTAGCTGGCATTCTGATCCACGGCTAACTCGGCCTGCTCGCTATCATTGTGCAGTATATGCAGCGTATAGTTATCCGGCGGATATTCAGGCACTGACCAGCTCACATTCAGTGCCAAAATATTCTGATCAAAGTGCTGCTGCTCCACCTTCAAATTGCTGGGCCTCAGTGGTGCTGCAAGAGAAGAGATCTTAGTCCAAACATCTTTTCAACTTTTCAACTCACCGCAGAGCACATAGCTGTTGTTAAACCAATCCAGGCAGCTGGGCGCCTGCAGGATCAGCCACTGCAGTGGACTCTCCAACGAATTAAAAAAGTTTACGGTGCGCACGCCCACATTGAACTGCTCGCCAAATGTCATATTATATATGGTATACGTATACAGCTGACGAGGCTGTCAAAGGGATTAAGGATGATCTTTCCATTAAATCTTATACAAAATGTACAACTTACATCACGAAACTGTACTGGAGTTGGCGCCTCCATGCTTTGAGTGTCCGCTGAATAGTATATCATATCAAAGTAACAATTGCGATCTACAAAATAAAAGAAAAACCAATTTGTACAGCAGCTCATCTTATTTAAGCAACGATCTCATTCAATACCAGCTGATGGTTGCCACTCCACCTCCGCAGCAACGCAGTTCAAATTGTCGGGCTGCTCCAGGAATCTTCTCAGCTTGAGCTCACCCATTTTGCTGGGCTGATAGCCACCGCGCAATGTTTGAAATGCCTCCTCGGCAATCAGGGAATAGGCGCCATCAGCGTGCACAGCCTGAGCCGAAATATTATGCGTTGTATTTGCTTCCAGTTCGGGTAGGGTAAAGAAACTGTCATCAGACTAGAAAATTGAAGTCAGATTAGTTTATTTAAATTAATGGGGAGTTTTGGGACATACCAAAAATATCATTGATTCCATTTTATCGTTGTCCGCATTTGTTCGGATTATGAATACAGCATCCGGTGGCTTTTGTATGGTGGCATTCTTGTGCCTCTCGTGCTGCACCCAATTGATGCGAAAGCTAAGCTTGGACTCCGTTCGGCAGACGAGCGTCATTAGGAAATTCTCTTGCACTCGGCGCAGCGTCGAAGGCATTAAATCAGTCGAATTATCGCCTTGGCAGTGCTCAACGCAGCCATTTAATTTCTGCCAAAAAAAAACACAGTTCTATAATAGAATTAAATATCTTCGTTTCGGATTTACCTTTTCCGGATTGATTTGCAGGCATCTCTTGGTGCAGGCGCTCACATTGAGCAGCGTTTTATCCTCGGACAGTTGCCTCATTAGTCTCAAATCGCCTTGATTGCTATCGATGAGGAGCCAGAAGATAAACGCATATTTTGCATAAAGCAGCAGCATTTTACGGTTACTTTTACTGCTCTTTTTTGTTGTTTTTTTCTTTAGTTTAGTTAGTTGCAAGGTTTATTGTTCTATGCGTTTTGCGGTTATTGCACTTTCCGTTATAACACTTGGACTTGCTTGGACTTGCTATATCCCTTCGCACCCCTCTCCTACTCTCTTTCTCTATCTAACAGTCTATCTCTCTCTGTCTGTCTTTAGTTTTTCGCGATTCGACCGTCGCCTACGAGTGAGCTCTGCGTACTGAAGACAACATTTGCGAACAGGAAGAACTGTTGCAAAGCCACAAAAAAAGAGAAGAGAAAAGTACAGATAACAAAATACAGTTTTGTGTTTGTTTTGCTTACTTTTCTGTTTCATATAATTTTAAATGCAAAACTTTGGATTTGGTTAACGACAAAGCGACAAAGCGAAAAACACTCGATAAATTTTGGTTTCTTCACCAATCTAAACTGTTATTCAGCAAAGTATAAAAAGTGCTCAAGCCCCAAATATGCATATGCATATCATTAGAACTTGAGCACTTTTTTTCACTACCAGTTATTATATTGAGTTCCTAGTGTCCAATTAATTTATGTGGGATAACCGGAACTCAGAAATCAGCAACTTTGGCTGTGCAGTACTTTCATTTAGATCATTAGCGCGTTGAAATTGATAACATCGAATATTATATACATGTTAAATTCTCAATTAAATTTATTTAAACAATTTTGGCAAAGCTAAAAACCAACTTTCTCTGTATGAAAAAACATTATTTCATGTATTTAGATTGAAGCACATCGCTATACAGTTTAATTGTGGTTGTGATGGAAAAATGTTTCCAAGGAATTCCAACATCGCTGGTTGCTCGCGGACAATCATTGAATATTCGACAAAAGTGATGCTCAGATCCTTATCAATATCAAATTTGATAAACAGAAGTTCCAACATATCCTGCAAAAGGCAGTCAAGTTTTTATATCATACATTTGTATTTAAGTATTTTCGTACTAAACGCAATTCGTAAACCTCATCCTCGTCTTCGGAAATGAAGAATTTGTTCACGTATCGCATCACTTGCTGACGAGTTAGATATCCAAGACCGAGTTCATCATAGATCTGTAGATAATCCACAATTAAAAGCTGTCCTACACAAACAATTAAATACTCAATCAAATTACTCTGAACACAAATCGCATACGCTTCTCCAGATCCTTTGTGAAGTAGACGCTAATCATTCGAATAAAACTGGCCAAAGTACAGTGGCGATTTGGTAAGAATTTCGGATCTGTACAGTTGGGATCGTCACAGACGGTGAGAACAATACGTCTGTTAACGTCGAAGTCCGACACCTTAAACAAATCCATGATCATGTTGCTCAGCTGCAACTGAGTCATATACTTGGCCTTCGGTCCATTCCGCAGCACAAACTTGTGATAGATCATGCAGATGCAGACCAACTGCGTCTTCGTGAACGATGTGTGCACCCGTGCGACTTCCTGTCCATAGATGTAGTTGAAGCGCGCAATTTGCATGTGGTCCAGTGTTGCGTCCAGATCCTTCATATTTGCTATTTGTTTAACAGTCAACAAATATAGCAGAGTATTTGATTGTATGTTGTATATTTCAATGATATAGTGATTGTGTAGAAATCCTTCAATGATTGCCATTGGCAAAAGAGACACATTTGGAAATGTTTTATTTTCTTTATCTAATCGTTTAATTTTCCTTTGCTTGAATTATGTGTCATTTAGTAAGCTAAAGCAAAGTTATACAGGATATTACAGAGCTATACAACACAAAGTGTACATCTGGTATTTCGGGAGGGGTATTACTTAGCAATGTACCTTAAAAGACAATCCGTACAGTTTACAAAACGTAACTTATTGCATACGACAATTATAAAAGTTTTCTTTTGTTTTTGTATATATATATGTGTATGATCAGTCATACAAAATACACAACTACATAGATGTACAATTATTGTATAAGTATATATATTTATGTATATATATTTATATAATTAAAAAAATAATATTCTAATAAACAAATCAAAAACTTAACATAGCTGCAAAAGGAGAATTTGTTTGTTGTAATACAGTGGCAAAATAGAATACTGAGTTGAGTTCTTGATGAGTTTCGAGTTTCGTGTGTTCTTTGAGTATTTTTTCTTTTTTGTTCATTTCTTCTTGGTTTTTGTTTTCCTTGTGACACAACCGCGATCCACAAATCGATAAATTCATAAGTATTTGTTTTGTTTTGTTTTGTTTGTAGAGCAAGTTCACTTAACAGATACCAGGATACAAATATAATAATACTAATATTGAAAAATGCAAATGTGTGTGTGAGTGTGTGTATGTGTGTGTGTGTATGATTTTGTCTGTATTGTGGCATGCACACAAAATAACAGTCCATGGATTTTGTCAGAGCAGGAAGAGACATGAACCTGCATGTGGCAACGTGAGTATTTCGTATTCGAATCAGTATTCGATTTTTCATTCATAATTAGTCAGTGTTCTTATTGTTTGTTTTGTTTCATTTTGTAATAACCTTGCAGAGTGTATTGGAAGAGATGTCTCCAGAGAGTATATATATTCGTGATCTTACGACTTACCATATCATGTAGCTGCCATAGAAGCTCCACTAAGCTTTTTGTCATGTGTCCGGAACACGAACAGTTTTACGATTACTTAAATTTAGATATGAGCTAAAGGACTCCGCTCTGCAAGGGTATACAAACTTCGGCGTGCCAAAGATAACCGTTATTTCTTGTATTGTTTTTGTTTTTGTTTTCTTTTTCTTTTTTTTTTTTTGGAGACTGAGAGTCGGCTACATTTCGCTAAACGCATTTCAAACTAAGTTCTTTTTGTTTTTCATTTTTTTCTACCATTAAATGCTGGCAATTTCGTATAGTTGTTGTGGGTGGCGTTTGTTGTTGTTGTTTTTGTTGTTGTGTGTGTGTGTTTGTTGGGTGTGGGGATGGTGTTCGCTTCCATTTACAACAACTAGTTGTAGGCCAGGGAGTTGACATTTAGCGCCAGCGCTGCTTCCGTGCTGCTGCAACTGGAGGATGTCGATGCCTGGGGTTGTGCTGTGCCGCTCTCCAAGTGCACATTATTGTATTCCGTTTTGGGATTACAGCGCATTGGCGTCTGCGCCAATGTCTCCTGTTTCTGGCAGTGTCCTTGGCCCAGCTGCTTACCCTGTTGCGTTTCGCCATTGCTGTTGTTGGCGCTGCCGCTCTGATTATAAACGCTTAGACGTGCCTCATGCTCGCGTCGCTGCTGCCTCAATCGTATGTCATGCTGTTCGCGCATCTGCCGCAACTTGAGGTCCTGCTCTTGCCTGTAATACGACATCTTCAGCTCCTGCTCCATTTGCTCGAACCGCAGCCGCTGCTCGTGTTCGCGCCGTGCATAATCGATCTCGGCGAGGCGAGCCTGTTTCAGCAGCTTAAACAGCTGCTGTTTGTATTTATCCTCGGTGTCCACGCAGCCAATTGTCTCATTTGCCACAGCTGTGGGCGTAAAAGGACCAGCCACAGCAGCGACATGACCAGCAGCCGGCGCCTCAGGACTAAAATCTTCCGAGAGCACCGATTGTGCCTGTGAATGCTATCAAATAGAAATCAAAAGTCAAAGTTGATATATATATATATATGTATATTCCTTGTATATAGCTTACATTGCGCTGTCGTCTTTTACGGGTTGGTGATGTTTTCTCGTTGTCTGCCGGGCCGGCTGTGCCTGGATCCGTGTCGTCCTTGCTGTTGTTGTTGCTCAGCTGCGGTTTGGCTTTGGCACGTTTGCGCCGATTTGGCGCTTGCTGTGGCTGTGCGCTCTCCTGCTGCGAGTCGCCGCCTGCGGTGGAGGGCGGTGGTGAGGGTATGGCTATGGTGGATGTTTGCAGTGTATCCTCGCTGGCATTTGTCGAGTTTGGCAGGGCGGCCAGCGGCATATCCTCATCCTCGTCCAGTTCGAGCAGCTCCTTTTTCAGTGGCACACTAACGGCACCATTAGTGCCGCTGCGCGTTTGACTCCGCGACGATACCGGATCCTTTTGCAGCTCCTCCATAAACTCAATCATTCGCATGCCCTCCAATGCATCCGATTTGGGATGCTTCTGCTGATGTTCGCGCTTGGCCGAGTTCTTCATGCTGCGCCACTGCACCTGAATCTGCTCCAGCAGTCGATGTCGAAAGTTCAGCGCGTTGAATCTGTAAATCAATTTAAGTTTTACTATATATTTTACTATATATATGTATATTCGTATAGACTTACTGCTTGGTTATTTGGGACCAGGCCAGTCGCTTGGCCTTGATGCTTTTGGCATCGACGCTGCGATTCTCAACGAATGCGACTTTTGTTTTGATTACCTCCAGGAGCAGGCCGCGTTCGGCTTCCTCCCAATTTAAAGATCGTTTTTTGCGTGTGCCTTTTTTCTTGCCCGTTGCGCTTTCCTTTTCAGCAGACTCTTCGGCAGCATCTTCAGCGTTCTCCACCCCCTCATCAGAGGCATTTGTGGCTTTTGTTTTCGACTCCGCCTTTTCATCATCGTCGTCGTCTTCCTGCGGCGATGATGCGCCCTTTGTCAAAAGCTCCTCTAGTTTCATTGTGCTGCCGAAATTCCAATTAACGTTTTTGTTTTCAATGTTTATTATGGTTATTTAAGCGCGATTCCGATTTGCAAAAAATTCTTATTTGATTTCTGTATATACTTTGCGATGGCGTTGCCACCACATCGAAATGTGACCAAAAGTCGCTGCTCGTTGCGTATCGATGACACTATCGATATCTTATTTGAGCACCACTATGCACAGCCTTGCCTTGTGCCTTATCGATAGATTTTCATAGTCATACTTGAGTATCGAGCACAGTAAGTAGACAGCAAGCCATTTAATTTCAATTGAAAAAAATATAAATTTTATAACACAAAATACAGCGAGATGGCTTTTGGTGACTATCCCGTTGAGTATAATCCAAAGGTGCACGGACCTTACGATCCAGCACGCTACTATGGCAAAGGTATGGGAAATTTGCAAAAATTACGTAATTTTCGCCGCACGATATACGGCGGCATTGTACGATTTCTAACACTTTACATAATTCTGCAGCTGATGTTCCATTCGGCCAAGTGAAATTGGGCGAGTTGGGCGCCTGGTTTGGACGCCGCAACAAGACACCAAATGCCATGGCTGGCGCCATTAGCCGTGCCTGGTGGCGTTGGCAGCACAAATATGTGTTCCCCAAGCGTGCTGGCATTGCACCATTTTTCCAATTGACCGTCGCCAGCATGACGTTCTTCTATTTGATCAACTACACCAAGTTGAAGCACCACAGGAACTACAAGTATCACTAAACGCTATTGTCTCGCTTCAGCTCCTCTGTCAGTGCTACACTTTGTTACTTCTTGGTGGGGAGAGATTTGAACACACCGTAACATAATATTAGTTTATTCTTGTTTCGAAAAATCGGCTAAATCTAATAAAAACCAAAACAGCTGCGAATAACAGTGCTGCACTTAACAACCCTGTTAACTCAATATTAACATGTGTCCACTGCATTTGCACCAGTATCCAGCTGTTTGTTCACCTGCGAGTTTGGTGGCCGATGGATCTCGCATATAAAAGGCAACGGGTGTTCACAGTTCAACGATTGCCAAGTGCCGCTTGGCGTCAGTGCCACACAGATGGCATTTTTCTGGAGACCCCTAAAAGTTTAGCCAAATGTTATGGAACTTTCTACAAAATGGGGATTTTTATGGTAAGTTTATGGCTATTCCTATTTTAGGAAAAACTCACCACAGTCGCGGATGTCCCACATGCCAGGCTCTATAGAGAAAGCACAACAGACTCGCCTGCTGCCCATTGCGAAAGTCCAGCGGCTTCAGGGAAGTGCTGCTATTGTAAAGTAAACCAATGTAGGCCAAAAAGATGCCCGATTTTGGCTGCGCGACGGATCGGTTATACTCAAGTAGCCAATGCGATAATGCATAGGTGCGTTCCTCAGAGGCCACATGCGCCAAACTACCGCTAAATTCGCTGGCATTGGTGCAGGCCAGCGAAGCATTTAAATAACTGCTAGGCTGCGTATAAATTACAAAGAGGCCCACTTGCGGCACGCAGCTTATGTTATGCAGAGCTGTTAAGAGATCAGTTCAAGTTAACAGTCTATGTTAGCTAGAGTTGTTATGTTAATAGATAGCAATGTTGATGGGGTAGAGTATTTATCCTGGAGTGGGATATTTACACAGAGACAGGTTATGTTAGCAGACTCGCAGATTCGAGTGTATTTAATGCTGTCAGAATCCTTTATTGTCGGGATTAATATATGTTAACAGTGTCTGTTTATTTTACAAGGAGTACGCATAACGTGTATAAATCAAGTTAACTTTCGGAAAAAACAGAATTTAAACAGCATAACATTATGTTAACAGAAGGAAGTTTTTTTTGTCAAATGCTGTTTCAATTAACATGAGCAGACTATGTTCAAAGAGGCAGTTAATGCAAAGCTTTGGCCAAATTACGCATATTTGTTACCTGTAGGTCTTCCATATAAACTGTAGTAATCAAAGCGACTGTCGTTCACCATGCCCGCAAAGCTTGTGTTCTGCGGGCACTGCAACACATGGCAGTTGAAATACTCGCCAGGCTGCTCGAAGACACTCAAACGTCGACGTGCATCCTTCTCTCGTCTGCTATGCTGTGCAAAACGATTCTTGCGCCGCTCCTGGTCACCTGGGGCATAGTTCAAGGCCAAGCCGCGTAGCTGACGTGCCAATTTCATGCAATCCGCCAATGTTGCAGTGCTCTCCAAAGCGAGTGCCTCATCGGCAGCAGCGCGTTGACATTGGCGCACCAAATGGAACTGCAATGGGGCAGCATTCTCCGTTGGGCACCGAAGTGCTTCCGATTCAGGTTGATAGATTAATTGAATCAGCAGCAACAGTTCCCACATGGCTAACAGTCGTAATTGTTAGGCCAGCCATTTTATACATACTTATTTTGACAGGCTGCAATTTGTGCATCAAATTCAAATAAAGGGAAATTATTGTGTTTATGGTCAATTTAATTTTATTGTTCATTCACATTGATTAAGTTTAGCTTATGCCTAACTACAGAGTTGTCATTTTATTTAATATATTGTTTATTCATGTATTTTTGATATGCATTGCACGGCTCCAGGCGAGCATTCTACGTAAAAAATGCTCAAATGAAGCTGTGCAAAGACTTTTAGCTAAATTACTTTGCGAATTAATACAACTGTATTAATATCAATTTTAATATTGTTTTGTGGAACGGCTGTGTGCTGTAGATGCTGCAGGCTGCCCTGCTGTTTATATAGTATAGTAGTGGTAGCATATTTAATATTTGTAGTGCACATATAGTTTAAACAATGACAAGAAATAATTGTTCAGGACAATTAACTAAGAACAAAGTGTGGCAGGATTTTTGTTTTTTTTGGAACTAAGTTTATAAATATTAGAATACAAATACAAATATCACCTGAGCGTCGGCTGCTGCATTCGTTGTTAGTGTCGAGGGTGTGTGTTTGTTTTAATTTAAATTAATAGTTAAAGTAAGTAAGATAAATACAATACACATTTATAAGTTTAATGACTGCACTACGAGAAGCGAGATTGTGTGGAGTTTTCTGATAAGAATCGGGGGAATCCAACACCAACACAAACGTGCGAAACAGAGTCTGGCAACTACAAAGCTGCTTGTGCGTGTGGCAGCACTGGTCAACTCTGCGACATTAGCGGGCAATAATGGGAAATTGCCCGGTAATCTCTGCACAAAAAGGGAAGTTTTCTTTTATTATTATATCAAGCAAAACTAAAACACTAATTATTTAACTTAGGCAGTTGCTCTTTAGACACTGCACTTGTGACCCTAGAGACTAAACTGCTACCCAACGTGTCACGAGACATTTTTGACAATTGACTACCGCAGGCGGCTTTAATTATTAATATTATTATTGTATTGTTTTGTTTTTGTTTTTTTTTTCTTAGCTTGGTTGCTGCGCGAGTATCTCATACTTGATTTTAAAACACTTTGAGTGTTCCATTTTGTTATCGTTTTGGAAATGTTGTTTTTGAAAATTTTGAATTTATATGTTGTTGTCACATAGTATGGATCGCTTGCTGGCTTAGCTGCTATGCGAGAAGGCGGTGTTTGTGTAGGGACCACTGTAAATGGAGCTGCCCGAATTGGACACCGTTTTGGTGCTACGGCGTGCCATGATGCAAAGCACCGCGGCAACGACGGCCAGCATCAGTATCAGTCCCGCAATGGCAATGGCTATGGCAAAGGTGCGCTGCGACACGCACAAAGCATCCTCCAGAGTCTGTAAATGAAATGAAAAGGGGTGAAATTTAATAAATATTTCTGTTAAAAAACTTATTTTTGAATATACTAAATGTTTATGGAAGCACAAGAACTTGTTACGTCTATCAACAGTCTCATATATGGCTACCTTGGACAGGCTTTCATTGTGAACACAAATTATTTATATAAATTCTTTTGGTTGAGTTTTAACTCACCTTCTCCTTATACACCGCATCCTCGTCGCTGTCGTTGGCATTCTCATTCTCATTGACATAGAGGCCGGAGAAGACCTCAATGGTGGCGGGCAAGGCTTCCTCATCCTTGGCATCGGTGGCCTGACGCTTGGGTCGCTTTCCGCTACAGAGAGGCGCCTCCTGGCAGCTGGGATCCTCGAGGGCGCACAGTCGCACATTGCACTGATAATATACGGATGTGGTGTAGGGGAACTTGTGCGCCGGGAAGGTCACATTGGCTGCCAAACGATCCTCTGTATAGTTAAATTGACCCATGATCTCGTTGTCCATGGGACAGCTAAGGAACAAAGAAGAACTCTAGATAAGCATCCGGCTACAAACTGCATTTGGAATAGTTTAACTTACCCATCTTCGCCCACCAGGCGCTGTTCACCCCAACCCAAACCATCTCGCACAATGCAGTCGGTCACATGGAGACCGTACAGCTTCTGCTGATCAATGCTAATGACAATGGTCAGCGGATCACCTATTTTCACATCATCGGCGATCTTGTGCTCCTCGTTGTAGATCTTCATGTGGCAGCCGGGCATGGGAATTTCGTTGTTACTCACATCGTTGTCAGCCTCATTTTCCAGGGCTGCTGCATCGTTCACATCCACATCATGGACATCGTCCTCGTCGAGTTCATCGTCACCTAATCGTTGCTTATCCAGCGATCGTCCGTAGTCTCGTCGATCGTGCTCATCGCTGCGGAACGCCTGCGGTTTCTGGGCATGCTTGCGCAGATGCTTCCTCGGCTTGATGGCCGCATCGCGGCTCTTGTAGGCACAGCGCACATGGTAGCCGCGTCCCAGATCCGTTATCAGTTTCAGATGCGGCTGCAGCACAATCGTATTGAAGAACTCAATGCCGCCATCGTCCTGAAAACGGAATGAAAAGTTGTGTGAGGAATGTGCTTAAAATGCGAATTCAGAAAGTAGTTATGCAAATTTATTGATTATTTCAGAAATAAATACTATGAAGATTTGTATAATAATTAAAATATACTTGATTTGAAATATAATTTTATTTATTAAAATTAGAATACTTATAATTTGTATTATACATTAACTGCGCGATTTTTATAAAATATTTAAAATATCTAAATTATGAAATAAACAAACAAAATCATAAAGCTTAAAACACGATTGTAATTTATTTCTACAGCTTTTTAAAGAAACCCTAGAAATAAGTGGACAATTTAAAGCAAATTTTCTTTATCAAGCAGCTGCAGCTCTTCACAATTACGTACAGCAAACAAAAGACTTGGGCAACAAACTTGCCACAGCGGACATCGCCTTCTACCTTTGGTGCTAAATTCCTTAAATCAAATAGCAAATCGCATGCTTGCAGCTGCTAATGCTAATGCCCAAAGAAGCCATATTAGCGATTCAGTCAGTAGAAACCTGCTAGACAGCTCTCTTAGCCAGGGCAACTGGGCAACGATATATGTATGCTTGAAGTAGACAATGTAGTCAATCTTTTGTACTTCCAGTCCCTCATTATGCATAGAGATTCACGCTTCGATGCAGCTGAAAATTGCTAGCAAGAAATTTGATGTGTGACTTGGTCTTCAACTCGTCTTTAGATCACGAGCACTTCCTCATGTTTTTTTTTTTTCTATGATGTTTTTTTTTTTTATTGTTTCCATAGAATGGTGCTGAAGCCGTGCAGCGGAGTGTGAAGTCTGCTGTTATCTATATATCCGCAAGAAATTAGCAATGTTTGCGTAATGAATTTTATTTTTAGTCGTTATTTACATACAGAAACTGAAATTGAAATTTGCAATCGGCTCTTTAGACTTCCGTCGATTACATCATCATCAGCAGCAGCAGCAGCAGCCAGCCAAGTTGAATCTTTAAAGGCAGCAAAGCTATATTCCCTAGACAATTTGTTACCATTGCACGCAGCCTGAGCATTTACTTTTCTTTCTGCCACATTCTACTGCCACATAACGGTGCTCTGGTGCTTGTGCTAATTTTGTATCGAGCACTCGACTCAAAACTCAATTGCTGGCGTGGTCTCTGGGTAATTGTAATGGGCCAAGACGCGTACGTATTATTGTTGTATTTTTTTTTATATATTTTGCTGTAATTGGGTTTGCCGCATTCTCTTTTTGGGCACGGAAATGCTTTATTTAAGTGGCAGCGTTATCGTCACCCGCAGGGGCATTCTTAATCGCATTTGTTTAGCCTGATGCGGCTTATGGAAGCGAGTTATAAACGAAGCTAGAGACTTTGAGTTGTTTCCGTCTTGGACTTTAAGCCAGGTCTAGAACTTGAACGTGTCTCTCCACTATTGTTGTTGACAGTTATGTTTTATGGGTGTGTGTGTGTGTGTGTGTGAGAGATGAGCAGCACTTCCCGCAGCATCAGCCAATGGCAGACAATGGGCTAATAAAAGACATAATAAAATGACATTTAAGATTTGAGGCACAACACAGGCACATAACGGTAGAAGGAGACAGCTATTATGTCATTATGACACTTCTGTGCGTTCGCTTACTTATCTAGCAGCATTAAAGTTCTTTCAGCAGCGGCTGCTTTCAAGAAATGTGTAAATGGAAATGGAGAAATGTAAATTTTAGTATTTTATCTGTGCGCTTAACTCATCGACTTTTGTAGCATTCATAAATGTCAACGAGACTCATGAGTAATAGGAGTATAAGTATATAGAAGAACATATATATTAAGCTGCAGTTGCGTGGGTGACGTTCAACACTAGTCGGCCTTCAGGCCAGGCAAACAAACAACAGCTATTAAATGGAATATATCAATAACAATATGAAACACGTTTACATGTGTACACTTTTGGCATTTTCACGGTCACGGCGTCGGCCGTTGAACGCGTTCAGATGACCGCCAACGTTGAAGACGCTGCAGAACAAATCGATTTTCATATAAAGACCATGTTTGATCCCATAATTTGTGGCAAAAGAAAATGAAATAACGAAAGACTTAGGCAACACACGCAAACTGTCTGTTCAAGCATTTCTGATTTGTATTTCGTTTAAAAAATAATAAAACGAATTTTGATCCTCTTCTTTGCCTTGAGCCTCAGTTCCAAATGTTTTCGATTCTGAATGCTGCTCATCAACTGCACAGCAATTATAAATTAATTAAAACGCTTTGCGCCCTTCAGGCCACGCACTTGTGGCTGTATCTAACTATATGTATCTATTGACCCTGTACGTAATGGTTAATGGAAAACAACAAAGCAAAACAACAACAACAACAACAAAAGTAAGCTAAGTTTAGTCATAGCTACGCGACTTGGAAATGCCCTGCAAGCGTGAAATGTTTTTTAATTACATTTCGATTTACTATCTTAATCAGATACTAGCTGAATAGATATTCATTAAGTGGGAGTTCAATAGTTTTTTTTAAACATATTTCTTATGTAGTATGTACAATCTCAGTCTAAAAACAGTTTGATAATAATTAAATATGATCGCTGATCTCTGCTGGCTAATATACATTTTGACCAGGGGAAAATTGAACATTAAATTTAAAAAAAACCAAGTTTTTCAGCACACTTAATTGTGTTCGGCATGCACAGCAGCCAGCAGCAACAACAGTAACAAAAAACTTGCTAAGCAAAAACAACAACAACAATAATAGCAACAGGGTCGAAGTGGAGACTCAGTTGGGAGTCAATGGCGTGGCAACTTTTTGCGGCAGTTGACACGCGACTTTAACATAAAACTGTTGCTGCTATAAATAGGCATGGTTAATTAGAGACACACACAAACAACATTACATAAGTGTAAGTGTGTGTGTGTGTGTGTGTGTGCGCATTTTAATTATATGCAAATGTGCATTCACTGAGCTCATCTTTAAAGCTGACGTAACCCAAGCATCCTGCCCTGACAACAGCTTCATGGTCACAAGCAGATGACATCAACTGCAGCTCCATGAAAACGTCATTAACAATAAAAATGACAACAACAACAAAATACAGTCACGTAACCTCACTTGGCTTATTGATTTTTCCATTATGGGCGCTGGCTAAACAATCATTTTAGCCATCAACTTTAACTTAACGCGTTAAGTGCATGGGTCAACGTCAACACGAGGAGACACAAAGTGGCCGGCACTCAACACAAAAGACTGAGGCAACAAACTCGTCAGTGTTCTGGCAGCAGATACACCTGTTCGTATACATGTATGTACACAGCACATACATATCTATGTATGTAAGCAAGGAACGTTAAACGATGCTTGCCATAAGAGCAATTATAATTTGCAATTTGAAAAATGTATGTCAGACCAATCGAAGCGAAAGGAAATACCAACAAAATTACAATACAGTTTGCCCCAATAAATGCTGAGAAATTACACTGCATACGAGAAATTTATATCACAATGACGACATATAAGCGCCTATTCGTGCGTGTGTGTGTGTGTGTGTGTGTGTGCGAGTGTGTGTTGACCATAATAATGTCCATGCGTGAGTTGAGATCGCCATTTAGCTGGATGGGTGCTAATTGAGATTTCAAAATACATCGAAGCTCTACGCGGTTGTAAGCGATCGTAAATCGCTGCTATGAGCCAATAAATAAGCCACGCCATATAAGCCAACTATCTAGCCAATTTATCTATGCCATGTCCAATATAAACTCCAAACAACAATTTATTTATGACTATTTGTTAGCCATTTCGATTAAGGCTTGTCTTCTCGTTCATTCGGGTCATTCGATATAATGAACTTAGGCTCAACTGCAAATATTACTAATAAATTGAATAAATATTTTCAGTTTGATTTAGTTATTAGCAATAAACAATGTTTTTTTTTTTTTTGTGAATTGCATTTTGTTTTTGATTATATTTTCAGCATATATGTATATACATGCTTATATACATGCTTATACATTATATGAAAAATATTCAGTATTCTATTTAGGTAACATTTTGCATTTCTAATCTGCTTCGTGCGGTATTCGTAAATATTTTGAAGACCATCTCTTAATAGGTACACGTTGATTATATATATTTAAAATTATAATTTAAATAGATTAGTCGCTTAAGTCCCTTATATAGAATGTTATATTTCTGACGTCTTTTTCTTTCTTTCTTTCTCGCTGAGAAGATTTCATTTATTATGTAAACACATCTTTGTTCAAGCAGCTTGCTTACAACATCTGCATGGAACGCGGCTTTAAAAATTTTCTCACACCTTCAACTCAAGTTGACTATAATTATAACTCTCCGTCTTCGGGCAATCTGCCTTTCAATCAACTAGTTAACGATGTAGTTAGTAAGCTGTCATTCATTGAATGCCAAACAGCCACAACTGCGACAAAATTGATTTCGTGTGCGTTTTGTGAGTCAATTTCAAGCCAAGTTCGCAGCGCGATGAGCAAATGGCTAATCATTATGGCATATGGATTTTACCTTGTATCCAATTCATCTCGATTGATGCTGGAGATGCTGCTACTGGCCATATAAGCGTTAAGCTAAAACTCAATTAGCATGGCAAAAAGGCAGAACAACTTTTAAGCTACACAACATAAAACTGAGCTAATAGTATTTAAACTCTTGGCATGTGGGATGCTCAAGTTGAATACTTTTGTATGCATTTAATTGAATTCTCAACTTGACTTACCGTTTCCTTGGGCATTGTGTTGCAGCTACGCAGCGGCAACTTATATCGGAGTGGACCAATGTGATCTCTGCGAAAGGAACGCAAGAAAAAAAACGAAAACCATTTATGATTATGGCTGATTGTTCAACTACTATCTAAATTGCAATCTGGCACTAACCTGTACTCGCTGAGGCATGTGGAATTCTTGGAGAGGCCTTTCGGATAGATCATGCCACTGAAGAGGCCCGTCTCGTGATTGGGTGGCGCATCTTTAATCGTGATCAGCATTGAGCCGGACAAACATTTTACTCGCACACTCGGCTCCACCGTTGACGGTTTGTTGTTGCTGGTCGTGGGCGTGGCTGCTTCCGCCTCCGCCTCGGCCGCTGCAATGGCAGCGCTCAACGAGTCGGGCGCATCCTCTGCAAGAAGCGGGCGTATGTTAGTTATGTCATAAAATCTCTGTGCATCTACAGTTAAAACAACAGTTAGCCAACAACAACACAAAGTTAAAGCTCGAACTCTAGCTGAGGATGCCATTTGCATAAATCATCAGCGATATACGAATCTACAAATAAAGCAAGCAAGAGCGCCATATGCGAAGGTGTCCCAACTACCAAATATCCTGTATACAAATAAAGATATTTAAGATCTTCGATAAAGAAAAATATTTAAGATCTGTTAATGCCCTACGAGAATTATCTTAATTAATTAATTAAAATTTGATCGCTCTTGCTCTTATATTCAGATATAGACACAAATACCGATATAGACAGAGATACAGATCCACACAGTTGTGTAGGAGATAGACTAACCAGATTATATCGACTCTATTGTTGATGCAGCTCAACTACTTTATGGAGTTAACGTTGTCTTACTTTACCTTCCATAATATCCCTTTTAACAAAATTTGATAACAGGGTATACGCAACAAAAAGACAACTCGCACTGCGGGGCCAAACACAATGGCTGTAAAGATGCCCCTCTGGGAGCAACTACAGCTGCAGCTGCAGCTGGCAACAAAACTGCGGAAACAAACCCGGCGACAAACATGCAACCGACCAAGTTAATGACATTGAAAATGCATTCAAAGAGTGCGGCAGCATTGTTGCCATTAGAAAGATGCAAGTTCCTTGAACTTGCCATCCGAACAAGAAAAGCAAGCCAGAAAGAACCTTTAAGCTTCAAGTCTGCGCATGCGGTTTGGCACCAAAGCCGCAAGAGAACTCGCTTCTAGGGCTATATATATATATATCTGTATATATAGAAAGATATATATTTATTTGTATATATATCGCATATGCAGCACAACACCTCGCGTGCGATTCGCCATTCCAGCGAGATTCTCGATTCGTTTTTGCACTTCTTTTGTTGGCCCGGACAAACGGCGTGTGCTTGGCTCACAACCTAGCTAAAGTGAAGTTGGCTCTAAAGATGGCGATGGCGATGACGATGGCTTTGGCTTTGGCGATGCTTCGGTTTAGTTCAACGAACCTTCCAGCCATTTCGCATCAGTTAACTTGGTTTCTATTCCTATTCTACAGCATATGCGGCTGGGCAAAGTAATTGCATGCAACTCTCAGAGCCGGTTTTTGTTCCTTAGTTTTGGCCCAAAGCTCAGACCCCAAGCCAACAAGTCGTTATTGTTTGCTGTTGCTGGCATATTAAATATTTAATGACTTTCTATTATGTATAATTTTGAAAAAAATGCATAACTGCATAATCAAATAGGGAGGGTCTCAAAACAAAAACAGCTCCAGCGACTAAACAAAGATCTATTTTAGGTACCCGACGGAAGACTAATATACATTTTTACACCACAATACTCTAAACGTATTGTTCTTTTTTTAAGTTATTATGGATGATATTTCATTTGGCATCAATTTAAATCCGAAATCTCTGCTGACATGTGATTACATATTATGTAGATGTGATTGTGGCAAGGGCATTCTTAACGGTTACTGCTTAACGTGCCTAAACGGCTTGTTGTAAAGTGTTCATTTAGTTGTGTTTTTTATACCCATCGAATATTATTTAACTTTATTACCAATTTTTTAATTATTAAAAATAAACAGTAATAAATCGCAACACTCTGGAGCCCTATTCAATCGAAAGTTGTGTTCCTATATCAAAAACATATTTGTTCTTTTTGAAAATATATTGAGCATCCTTATAATATTCTGCAATGCCATTATTTTTGAGAAAAGTGAATATCGGTATAGTAAATTCTATAGCTTCCATGTACATTATGCCAAATGTATCTAAATGAATCTGCATTATGGCATTTAATCTTCCGCTACCCGAAGAAAGCTTGTTTATTGATTTGTTTTTATAATAACACTTTCTCACACAATTTCGAAAATTATCAGGCAAGTGAAACGTTAAACTTCGATCAAGAGGTATTCCAACAGATAAACTGACTATATTTACATATCCGAAACCAATTCCAGCAAATACAGCTGCTCATCAATGATGAAGCTGAAGAAAGCGACTCAGACACAAGCTATGAATTTCGATGGCAAAAAGATAGATAAAAAATTGTTTATCATTCTTCAATCATTTGACAGACTTTGGGATGAGCTGGATGCAGCTGCCTGATTGACAGTATTGAAACTAGTGGGGATAAAAGTGAGATGAGAGGAACAGTTGCCATCCAGATCTCCAATTGGTGGAAAGCTGTCCCAGTTGCCCCGACCATAGCAGTTGGGATGTGTGTGGGGTGGCTGGTTCTACAGCCATCTGTGCGTACTGTGAGTAAATTTAATTTCAAAGGTAGCCAGGTGAAAAAGCCAGTGCTATCCGCAAGTCAGCTGATTAAAAGACACCACAGGCATTCGACATCATCTACGCTTGGAGCTCCCGCAGCTTTATAGCTTGTCGAAGTTTCTGTGCATTGTCCAGCTGATGAATGCCGCATGGACCACGCTGGATACAAACAAGAGTGAGAATGAGGCTTTTACCATGCGGTCCGATATGGTCAACGAAGAGTTGGCCACCTTTGACTTTCTATGCCTATCACACATCAATCGCTTTTCCTGACCATCGTCTGTTCGCTGGAGTTCGCGGAGATGGGCAATAGCTTTGTTTGCCGTCTGCTCAGCAGCCACAATTTGAGTGTTAAAAGTGAGATTGAGAAGGTTTTCTTTTGGCTCCAAATTATTGACTACTTACAGCTGCCTTTTTTTTATTCAGCTTAGCCTTGGATCAATCACAACTGGCCTAACCGTCAGATCCATGAGTCCAAACAGATGAACTGCGTAATGTTTGGCTTAAAAACTAGGAACATAGCACGAGTCGGATGCAGTAAATCACCCCATGTATCGAGGTGCAGGAGCTCACTAACAGAGCCCTTATATAAGAGTGAGCTGAGATCTCTTTGTTTCCCTTTGAACAAGGCATGAAGACAGTCTTCAACCTTTATTTTGACTACCTTCTGCCCAGCTTTGTCGCGCAGATGTTTTGGAGGAACCTACAGCAGGGTTTACTCTTGGCCGTTGCCCGATTGCGTGGTGATCGTGTCATTGTCGATGGCCCTATGATAAGTAGTGTCCCTGCCATAATTTGCTGTCAGTGTCAGATATTCACCTATTAGCAGTTACTGGCCTATCTGGAGAGCCTCCAAGAGACCGGTCCCAACTACTGTCGCAATTTGAACTATATAATCAAAGCCATCATCTGTTGTCCACGCTCATTGGCAGCTTAGTCATAGATTGCCTAACACTCGACACACACGCCACACTCAAACACTCGCACACACACACACCCACAAGAGGAAGTGTGCTGCAATATTTGGCGAGTCTTTCAATAGAGGAGTCATCGCTTTTTAATAAGACAGTTAAATGCTGCATGAATTGACTTTTGTTTGCCACGGCGGCGTTTATGTGATTACCGACCAAAATGCATGTTTCGTGTGTTGTTTGTGTGTGTTTGGCAACGGTAAATGACAGACACATATTAATATATATATAGCTGGAGACACCTTCACTTTTCCGTTGCATTTGCGAGCAATTCTGCACAGAAGGGATGAAGTGTTGCCTCTTAAGAGTTTCAGATTAGGGCATCTGAGTGTACTAAAAATTCATAAAAAAAAGGCTTTTTATTACTTTTGTCGATTGATTTTAGTTATATGTAAGCATTATTTGTATTTAAACTACTTGAAATATTTAACTCAAGAGCACAATTTGTACAATAGATTAGTATAAAAAATAATATACGATTACTAATAAAAATAATGCACTTAGCAACTAAGTATGACTGGTAAATGAGCACCAACCGGGAATACCGTAAGCATCCTATTCTATAGCCTATGGGATAACGTCCCAAAACGACTCCTTAGCATTTTATATGCTTATTACCAATGTAAAGGAAATTAGAAACTTTAAATCTGCTAAAGTGAAATTTAGTATAGCCTGCTTAAAATATGTTGCAAGATGAATGTACTTACTTGCTGGCGTTGTTATCTGTGCGCCGTGTGTCGTTAATGCTGCAATTGTCTGCAAAGAAAGTGGATGGTTGAGAAGTGGTCATTAGAAGCGTTATGCTATGCGAACAGAGTTGATGCCAGGGCCGTGGCGATGCCCGTAAAGCTGTGGACATAAATCACGATCGAGCTGACATTAATGCCCCGACTAATCTATGCAAGACTGCCGACAAGCTAAGCTCCTTTAATTAAAATGGAAATGCAAAGAAAATGCGCAAAGATTTTGGTTTCGTTCGTGCTGGCTTATAAGCAGAGAGAAGATATTGGAGAATTCGTTATTCTCTCACGATTCTAAGGCCGAAGAAATGAAAACTTTCGCCAGCAGCTCGCGCCAGGTTAGAGTTGAAACGGAGGCTGAAGCTGACACTAAAACTGAATCTGAGGCCGAGGCCAAGCGCCTTAGAATCTAAGCATGCAGCTTGTTGCTTGCGATTTGCTGTTCGCTGTTTGCTGCTTGCTTGTAGCTGTGCCACTTTTGGCAACTTGGCACAACACGAATCGATTTTAGCATACTGGGGGGAAAGGTGCGGAAGTTTGTGTGGTAAGTAAACATGCCCGACAGTGTTTGCGCTTATGCTTGTTTGCCGGGTCTCATATTTAGGTTAATCGCCTGGCCGTGCAATTGTCATTCACGGCCTAGTCTCGGCCTGGAGCTGACTCTGATTCTGAGCTGATTGATATGATTTAGCCCGCATTGGCCAATTTTTCATTTCACTGCGCCCAGGAATGAGGCTAAAAACAGATTTTCATGACCCTTCTACAGAAATGTAGAACGAAACGTCTGCGACACCATAAGATATATCAAATCTGAACCATCATCAATAGCCAAGATCATGTTTGCTGGTTGATGTGTCTTAGACGGTATTGGCCAATTTTTCATTTCACTGGCTAATATTGGGGCTTTTACATTCAGAATCGTGTTCGACCCCAAAATGTATAAGTAATCCAGATCATCATAAGTGGTCAAGATCATATAGCTCTGATCGTCTGTCGCTCAAATTTATAGCCTTGATAATGAGACTTTGATAAATCGGAGCCCTACTTAATAATAAATCTAACTATCTATTGTAAGATAGTTTTCGATTTTCAAACGAGTTACAACAGTTGTATCAGGAATTAAAATCGTCGGCATGCCGAATATATCCATTATTTCCTGGTTTATTTCAAAAATACTTACGATTAAGTGCAGCGCCGTGCAAAGAATTCGAGTGCTTGACTTCATTGTGTTAGCTGCAAAAATGAAAAGAGACAAAAGAGAGAATTAGAGAATTGGAGAAATGAGTAGTGTGAAATTCAGCGATTATTATAAGAAAACCAACACGTTGGCAAACCGGTTGGGTACTCGACAGAAATCCGTTTACATTATGCAAAAATAATACAAGCCACATAAAATGTTTAATGAATTTTTGATGTGTGCATGTTTTCGCCCAAGCTACGAAAAAGGCCCCAAGCGAAACTTTCAACCGACACAGCCCTGACAAATTGGGTCAGCACAAGATTTGTGGATGGGGCCAACATGGAGCGAACTTTGAGCGAAGTTTGCGTGCCAACAAAATGGGTTAAAATCAGCATAAAAACCAAGTAAGCCAGCCAGCAAGCAAAGGAAGCTGCCCCAGCATAACCGTAAAGGCGCAACGACAGGGCTCAATTGTGAGTGAGGTGAAACAGCAAAACTCTTAACGAACTTCCGTCAACAGATGCTACATGACATGCAACAACAACAGCAAACAGGCAATCTCAGTTGAGGCAAGTCTGAAAACGAGTATTAAACAGATATCAATAACCAAATGGAGCACGTGATAAGCAGTTTTTCATTGGAGTTTCCTGCAGAAAAGCATACAATGCAACTACTGTGAGAACATTGATAGCCAGTCACGGCCAGGAAGAGCTGTACAACAGCAATTGCCCGATCATTATCTGTGGCCCGCTGTGATCAAATACCAAAAACAACAACAACAACAACATACAGCTTACATAGATGGCCAAGCGCTTGATAAAAAGCCGCCAATGATTTCAGGTTGCTTAAAGTTGTTTTTTGTTTTCCTCCCCACTTTATGTTGTTTACTCTTTTGCCTGCCAACACATTTCATTCACATAGCGCCTTATGATGTCACAGGCATAGAGAGACGGACAGACGGACAGTCGGACAGCCAAACTCACCCATTGTAATTTGATTTCAGTTGAGGTAGTTGTTCATCTATTATCCGAGTGCTATAATCTGCATAGGATTTTTGTTATTATTGAAATTGTTTGATCTAAAATTGGGTCAGCTGATATCGCCAGCGTGCGTTGATAAATGACTGACTAATGTCACGGCGTCTATAATGCCAGCAAACAACATTTGTCAATGCCTGAGACCCACACAGTCCAGGTAGAGACAGACAGGGAGGGAGATTATGTGTTTATATAGATTCAGATCGCAGCTAACCGTGTTGCTTCACTCACAACTGTGAACTGAATGCCGCCCAAATGCAAATCGCAAACAAACAACACTAACAAATACAACAAAGTCGGTAGACAATACTCGTAGTGCAATAAATTAGCTAAAATTAGCCGCATGACGTAAGTGGGCATAACGCAAAAATGTCACTAACTCGGCTCCGCTCCACTCGGACACCCATGTCGCAAAAACAACTACAACAATAATAAAAAAAACAATTAAACAGCTGCTCGAAACTGAAAGCGCAGCTCATGCAACCGAATAGCAAAAAACACAGCAAAAAATCGAATACTCTTGCAAAATGGCTGTGATTTAGTTGTGCAGCCATTTGATCTAGGCGAGAATCTTGTGAAAAGGATATTAGAAGCATTTTCCTTCAATATTGCAATCCTTAATTACATTTTAAAAACCATATCAATTTGAAATAGTTCGACTCTCTGATCATCCACACAACCTATCCATTAATTTGCTAGACAACAGTATGCTCTACCTTCCCCTTTGAACGCCGATGTAACTAATCAATCCAAAGTTAAGCAATAAATTTCTTAATGTACAGTTCAATATTTTAAACATTCCCAAATCTCCATTTATATAACGATAAATAAAAACTGTTAATGTATCGTTAAATACTTTAAAGATTGTTCCTTTTTAATAAATACATATTTGTTCTTAAGTATTCAATTTTCAAGTTCGTTTTTGATCCTTTGGTGTTGCTTCTATTCAAAATCTTCAAAGTCCTATACAATTTTTATCAGTTGTCGCTAACTGTATATTTTCTTGTTATTTTAATAGTATTATTATTATTATTAATATAATTTTTATTACTGATATATGTCTCGATTCGTTACACTATTCACGACAAATCCAAAAATGCCCTGCGAACCCATAAAACTGAAATAAACTTTGAATAAAAATTGGTGCGCATTGCGCTCAACGGAAATTATGAATAATGAACTCTGATTGGGATCTGCTCTCGTTACCCAGTTTCGAGAGTTCGTACAAAAACGTAAAACGAAAACATTTGCAAAAAACCCAATGGGAAATGGGAGCGAGTGACCTTCCATTGGTAGACAGTACGCTGATAAGCGGGAAATTGCACGTAATTCGTAACGCCTGAATTGTTGTGGTCGATTTATAGGAAAGGTTTTTGTTGTTAAAAAATGAAATTGAGTATTGCCTAATAAGCTTAAGCGATTTTTTCAAATTAAATGCATTTCTTATGTTATATTGTCATTGTCTGATTAAGGAATTGAGAATTTAGAGATCTTGTAAGGTATGCCATGAGTGATTGTCCATTATAGAGGCAAGCTAAACAAAACTTCTTATTAAAATGAGCAGAGAAGCATATGTTAATAATGGGTTCAATGCACAAGAAGTTATAGATTAAGGTAATTATACAGATAAGTACGTATTTAGTTACGTATATGGTTATATTCGTGCATGTGTCCGCTAGTATTAACATTGAGTTTTCATCATGAAATCATTGAAGTGATCATCATCGACAGCGTGCGCTCAGCTGTAACGGATTGTTATATGTGTGGCTGTCAAGTGGCGAGTTGTCGTTTGACACACATTCCGTAACAGCAACAACAATAACAGCAACAACACCAAAAGCGACAACAAAAACCTTTAAATCCAAATAAATACGAGTAGGAAAGCCGACAAATGGGCCGTGCAACTGAATAAATTAAGCAAGTTGCGTGTGCACGACGAGGCAGCAAAGTAAAACACAAGCAAAACAAATACAAATAGTTGCAAGCAGACAGAACAACAAAAACGTTAACAGCAATAGGCAAACACACTGTTTGTTTAAACAATTGCATTTTCATCTATGACTGACTATGTATGCACAATGTGGCGACTAAATGACCTCGCGTGTTTCATGTAATTTATTTCTGAAAAGCAAATGCAAAAAAAAAGGCGTTTTATAGTTTATTTAATTATTTTATGTTAGTTGTTTAATTTTTACAGCTTTCTGCATGAGCAATGCGTAAAGGTACCAACTGTACAAAATGTGATCGTTCGCCGCGTAACTGGGCGTAAAATTTGTTTAATTAACAACAAATTTCACGTGCTAATTGAGCAGAAAATGGGAACATTATTTGGGATAGCAAGAGGAGAGAGAGGGGGGAACAGGAACACTAGATTGCTTTGGAGATTGTGCTGGTTCCACAGTAATCAAAGTGTAATCTTATTTGCGGCATCTGAGGCACTTCATTGAACAAATTATGTTGCTCCACACAAAACGCACGCATCAATCACAGACGAAAGACTTCAGGCACAAACTTGCCCGCCAATGACTGAAGACACAAGCTTGGGCGCTCGATTAAAATCAAGGCAAAAACCCCAAAAAAAATAACAGTAACAACAAAAAACCAAAACTTGATTGGAATGAGCGTCGCACACAATTAGAATATCACACGCTAACAATCTGGAAGCCGGCCATGCAAAATGCCAAAGGCAATACTAAATAAAAAAAATCTGTGTTAAGCACAAACACAAATAGCACACACATACACTCACATACACACACACATGGCGAGGGCCTTACCACAATGCGAGCCAGTTTGACCTATTTGGAATGGGCATCGACAGTGAAGACAATAAAAAACAAAAACAAAATAAAAAAAAAGAATGAGCATTGCAAAGACTTTCTGACCAAGAGTATTCTATCAGCTAACAACTTTCGGTTGTGGTTATGGCCAAGTGCCATCAAAATGAGAAATCTCTAACTCAAACGATATTATGGTCAATCAGTATAACGCACAGCTAATTTTGCTGCAATTTCGCTGCTGCTGTTGTTGGTGCTGCTGCAGCATAGAAAGTAAGTTTTTTGTTTTTTTTTTTTATCAAGTATCTAACCAGTATCTTTACCAATAAAACGCAGCTGCATTTTGGCCCGCATTGTGTTCTTAATTATGGTAATTAACGTGATAGTAAAGAAAAGGGTCAATACGAGGAAAGCCCATAATATATAGTCTTCTTTTCTTTACAGTTTTGTGGCTAAACAATGTTGTTGTTGCTCACTTTTTTGTTTTTTTTTGGTTTTTTTGGGGTCAGGCATGGCTTTAATTTGCTGGTTTTGTCTTAGCTTTTACTTTTACTTTGCTGGCAGTGAGAACGCATGTGTGCTCAAGTGCTAATCAAAAGCGTTAGAGATCATGATCAAACTCAATTGAAGTTATTCGACTTCGGACTTTCACCTGCTTAGCTATGCAAATAAGTACGAGCGCTTGAAAAGCAATCATCGAATTAGAATTTCAAATTTGTTGTAGAATATATATTGTATAGGTGCACAAATATCGAATATATATGCATTTTTGAATACCAGGTAGCTGCCAAAGAAACGATGAGCTCGGCTATTAAGTGTCGTTTGAGTGCCAGCTGAAACTAACATGCTTTGGTGTTGGGCGGGGGGGAGGTGTGTGTGGGGGGGATTTGAGGAGATCAAAGCAAACGCAGTCAACGAATCGGAACGAATGCTTTTTTTTGTTTTTATTTTTATGGCTTGGCGATTGCGTCAAGGTCATTGCAATTGCCAGACGTCGTCGCAAATGAACTAACAATGCCTCCAAACAGCCATTAGCCGGACGGGCAGCAACTGCAAAAACAACAAGTGCCAATGCAATCGCAATAAACGCCAACATCAATTTACCATTGTGTTGTTTAATTTTCTTCACCATTTTCTAAATGGCATTAAATTTGATTTTGTGGCTGCAATTTACACTTAACAATTAACACCAAGTGCAAAGTTAATGTGGCAGCTTAAGAGCCGCACGAACTGAATTATCAAAATGTCTTAAGCCACAAACTTCTGTTGCAACAGTGGACAAGTGGTCTTTGTGTAACTTTTGTTGGTCCATTTGTTAGCTGCTTGTTTATATTGGCCAAAGCTAGTTTTAGCCATTTTGGCGGCAGAGCAGCACCAAAATTGGAAAGGCAGCTGCTCATTTAGTTGTCCTTGTGCAATTGATTATAGCCCAAGACTATAAAAGGGTATATTGAACTGAGCTAGACTAAAATGAAAGTTTTCTATGCTCCAAACTTAAGCGGATTTCAGCTCAACTGCTCAGTCGATGAAAATCGATGCTTTAGGAAAACTTTACTTAACTCAATACTAAATGAAATAGATTTAAAACAGCTATTACAGGGCATCTATTAGTCGCATTCTGACTACTTTGGTGGCTATTTAGAGATTAGGCAAGACACAGAAGCCAAAATGCGTCAATATTTTGGAGTTGGCTTGCAGGTTTTCAAGTCTGTCATCAGACGGCTGGCTCAATTGCAAAAGCCCGCCCGCATTTGGCCAAGTGCGTTAAATTGGAGCGTTCACAAGTTGCCACATCTTTCGGGGGCTGTGGCTTGAGAAGAAACCAAAAAAACACATATGAACAAAAACGTAAAACGCTTTTGCTTTATTTATTTTACTTCTGCTTTTGTTTCTTTTTTTTTTCTTCACGCAGTTACGTAAATTTTCTACAAATTGTTTTTTGTTGTTGTCGTTGATTTGTCAAGATGTCCAATTTAACTATGACAGTGTCTCAAATAAATGCTTGAAAAAAAAATAAGAAAAAACGCTTATTGAACACCTACAGCTTAACCACAAAGTCGCGCCCAAAGGCAATACGACTATTTTTACAGCTATTTGCGATGCCTAATTTTTATTTTCTTCGTTTTTTTTTCGGCTCAGCCAAAATAGAAACACGCAGCAGAAATTCGCATTGAACGTGACTTGAGCTCAGCTTTTTTTGCCGTAGGACTTGAATATGTTTCGATTTTTATCAGCCGCACAACTACAACAACATTTTCAGTCGCCAGACGCTTACTTAAAGCTGGCTTCTGTTGTTGTTGTTGTTTTTTGGCTTTGGCCCGGCGCCCATTGTCTGAATTTTTTGTTGCTTGACTGCTGGCTACCTGGGGCCGGGGCAAACAGACAACAAAAAACAAAAAAACCAAAAAACAAGTTTGCCAATCGCTTAACAGTTCCGTTTTCTGCTGACTCTAATGATTTCAGTTGAAGTTTGTTGAAGCTTGAACTAAGCCTAGAAGTACCTTCAGCGACAGAGGCTACCGCTGCTGTTGGTCGGGTCAATAATGATCTGGGCCATTTTAATCGAATTAGTAATTAATACTCGAAATTAATAGAACTACAAAAAAAACATGACAAGCACTTTTGCGACTATGACGTAACTCCCGAAATGTCAATTAAATCAGGAAAATTTTAGAAATAATATATGGTCAGGAAGTATATCTTATTAATAAAGAAAAATAAGCTCAAACTCCTGCGACTTAAACTACATTTATTGCCAGTTGTCAAATTTAAGAAAATTTCAATTCAATATGAGCAAAAATGCAGTCGTCGACTAAGATATACACTTTACACAGATTTTAGATGATTTTCTCAAATATTCACATGGCAGAAAGCCAGAAAATTTCGGAAGAACACTTTTAAATTGATATTCAACTCTTCTACACATTTTATGTTCATCCAAATCCCTTGATTTTTATTGATTTCGAAATCTGGTCATGCTCGTTTATGTTCGGTCTATAAGGTATCGAAATAATCCGTTTTCTGCAAAGCCAAGCGACCTGGTTCAAAAGTCATGATTACATGCACTGGTTTTTTTTATGAATTTGTTTTTTTTTTTTGCATGTCAGTCGACCACACCCACGCCCCGTTTGGCTTGGATTTGAAAGTGTTTTGGCGAACGTTTGTACAATTACGAATAACATTGTTGGCCCAGACTTACCCACGCAAAGGCTGTTTGTATTACAACTGTATTTTTGTTTGTTTTTTTTTTGTTACCATTGGGCTAAAAGACTGCATTTAAGTCGACTGGGAATTGGGCACGTTGCAGCATTGGCTGCACAGAATCTAGCCAGACTACTTTTCATTTAAAAGCAAACACCACAACTGGCGTTTAATATAAGCCAACTTCAGCTGAGTGACTCACAAGCGCCAATGCAAAAATGTCTGGGCACGCCCCTTAGCAAGATAAATAAATGACAAAAAAACAATAACTGCAAAAATTCAGATTTGCATAATTAGAGAGGGAGAGAGAGAGAGGAACTGGTAGCTGGTAGCTCAAGATCTTGAGTAATGCTGACGCTGTTAGCGAGAGAGCACTGTTAAGTAGCAAGTTTGTTGCCTAAGTCTTTCGTTTTGATTTCCGTTAGCTACTCGTTACCTCAACTGTAAATCAATATTGATTGCCAAAAAAAATGTAAAAAAGAGCCAAGCGGAATTTAACATTGTAAGTTCTTTGGCAGGTTGAACGAACTTTTTTGGCTGTTGCGCTTTCTTTGCGTGTTCTTCAAGCTCCTCATAAGCTGTGGCAACATGAGGCAAGGTGATTATAAATCAATTATTAAGTTCATGAACCCACCAAGCAGTCAATCAAGTTTTTTGTTTCGCTCAGCAGTGCGTCATCATTTTTATATCGTATATTATAATTTCTTTTGGAGATTACTCAATGAAAATGGATCACATGTGAATAATAAGAGTGGTCAGTTTTCCCACCAATGATGCCACAACTGTTGCACCACAACTCACTCCTCAAGTATCACACAATGAAGTAACATGCCAAAAAAAAGCAGAGTACAACAAAAACAACAACAGACAAAAAAGAAAAACAATTTATATATTTTTTCGACGCATTTTTGTGGGGTCCGCGTTTTGTCTCAAGGTCACTTGAGCAGCTCGCGTTGTGCTTGTTATATAAACAAGTTAAGTTCATTATGGCCAAGAAGTGCCGTATAAATTGTGCGAGCATATCAAAACTGGTCTCAGCCCGCAACTGGCTTTTGTTGCCTTTTAATTATTGAAATCATTTTTATTTTGCTTTTGTCTGATTGTTGCTTTTAAGCTGCGTTGGCGCTCGTTAGCCATAATTCCAATGTGGTAGCTACCCACACCAGAGTGAAAGAACTCTGAGCCCATATGGGATTCTATTAGCTCAGTTTGCCCGCAATTATTCACAACAATAGGTGTTGTAGCCAACACACAGTCCCATGAAAATATTTTGAGAGCTAACAACCACAAATTAACCAATTAATATGCAATGCATCAAAGCGAAAGGCGGCCCCCTCAAAAAAAGAAAAAGATTTTCATTCATTTCTCAATGTTGATGATGCAAGTTTTTCAACTCCAACCTCCCTGCGAACCGCTCTTCTCAGCCAGCTATCAATCAATCAAATTTTCTAATTGCTTCTTTAGACGCCAACACAGCAACAATAACATCAACAAAAAATCCAAAATGAAACGCAGAGTCATAATTATGGCTAAGGCCTTTCCGTTGGAAGTGCTAAAAGTTTAGACAAGCTCATTGTGTGTGTGTGTGTGTGGCTCCTCTGCAATTGTGGCCAATATTTAACAACAGCCTTAGCCGCAATGCTGGTCTCACCCATGATTAATGTTATTCAAGAAAATATACGTTCAAAAAACTCTTTTGAAATGCCTGCCAGTCAATTAGCAATAGATTCTAGCACTTAAGCGTCATGTGGGCTGCAACAAGTAAACGTAAGTGCTTCAAATATTGTTTTTCTTGTCTGGAAACTAGCCATGGAAATGTCTGAGCACGCCTACTCATTAGCGAACTGAATAATAATAAAAGCTTCGCCTTAAGCTATAAAAGTTATTTCTTTTCTTTTTGCAAGTAGTTAATGTTTCTGAAGAAGACTAAGTAAGTAATCAGTCAACTAAATCAAAGGATAAAGATATTAATTTGGGAAGAATCTGTAAATATACAGAATTGATTAATAATATTCTTCCGTTTCGATGAAGATTATTATTCCATCGTAAGTTAAATATTTAAGAAACTTCTCAGATTTTCTTTATATATTTAATTCGTATTCCTTTCTTTATCTATGGCTATATACACAAATCAGAATTACTTACGATATGAGTAAATAATATCGGCCAGTCAAGAATTTTCTTCTCACACATTTCTACTAGGTATTTGTCTTACAATTGGTTGCAAGTTAAATGTGTGATATTCCTCATCTAATGGTTTTCCTCAGTAATGTCTTTTCCTTGTCTTAACTAAGAATGCAACGTTTTTAAATTTGAAAATTTTCTCAGTTTTTCCGGTGACTCTGACACATTAAAATTAAACATGCCGGACATGCAACAGGCGGCAAGCGGATGTCCGTGACGTGGCTATTACTATGTGTACATAATATATAATATATGGGTATATATCTGCGTTGTGGCGTGCCCCATCGTGGCATGCCTCGTCATGCAAGCTAATAAGACCAGTCGTATTGTCGCATCTCCATGTTTGTGGAGATGATGTAACTGTATGGCTAAAACAGCGAACTTGGCAGCATGTGACAGCCAATTTCGGACGCGCTCTAACCTTGAGAAACAGGTTCAATGCACAGATCACAAAACTCTTAAGGAGAGGAAAAACGCAACTAAACTAAAAATAATATTGCAATGCATTGAATTTTGCGTACAACAAATTTTTCTTGTCATATATACATACATATGTGTGTATATGTCTACGAATATGTGCGAGAGCGAAGTGAAGGCAGAGCGAACCGGTTTCAATGATGAGGAACGCCTCAAACGATTTATGAAGTCATCTTTTGTGGCTTTCCGCTGACTTAGCGTGCAATTTTGCACGGCTAAACATCAAAAAAATAACAACCCAGCGCCATATTGAATATGTTGACTATATGTATCTTGTCGGAATGGACATAATATGGACAATTAAGCACCATAGTATAGGTCTCTAACTCAAGCAGTTCATTTGGCCAAAAATAAAACTTACCTTATGACAACGGTCGTCCCGTTTTTAATGTTTTGCGTAATCCAATTCGTTATGTGGCCTTTGTTTTGCAAGTGTTATATATATTTTAATTTTCTTGATTAGTTTGTTGTTTGCAAACTTCGCGCTGGGGCCGAATATGTGGAAAGACTTTTGTTTTAAGCTGTTTACAATTAATCATGCTCCATGTAGGTGTTAATTTTCTTTCACAGGCATAGTTTGTGTTTTTTTCTCTATTTCTTTTTGGGTCTTGCAATTTATTTTGTCTGGTCAAATTGTATTAATTTCGGTTTGTTAACTTCCTCTTTGTTTGGCATTCACTCGTTTTACATATACATAGGTGTGCAGGCTGTTGAAAATAAAGCGAAATTGCGATAAAAACAATAGTTGACGACCAAAAAACTGCAAGCAATCGAAAGAGCGCGAAGCGTCTTAAGAGCTTAAAAACTCCGACAGAGAGAGAGACAGCGAGAGAGAGAAAGAGAGAGACGATATATATGATTGCTCTTTTGCGTATGGGAATATATATACGGGCTGGTTTTCTGGTTGGTTTTTGGCCAAAACAATAAAAGACTTAGGCAACAAACTTGCGGTCAATTTACACAAGTACGAATTTTTTTTATTTCCAAGATATCGTGATGAAGACACAAAATTAGCTCTTAGTTAAACCACCCGCTGTGCAACCAACAACTTGATGGCCCGCCAAGGGCAACAACAATCAAAAGCAAACAGCGAATAAACTGGCAAACAATGCAACAATTTCTATCTACAAATATTTCTCTTTAGCAGCGTCACAAATGCGCTTGCACGAAACAGCCAAGAACCAAATTAGAACGAATTCATGGTGTCGATTCACTCTCTAAATTATAATAAGAAGCACGTACATCGCTCGTTTTTTACAATAACTGCGATCCGACAACAACAACAAAACGGCGACGACTACGATGACAACAACTTGAAAATGAACGCGCGACGCGACGAGAACGCGCTTGATATTTTCTGTGGATGTGTCTCGCACACCGACCTGGCCAAGACTGAAGCGCACAGACGCTACACTCTCAAGTCAAGACCCACAACAGTCAGCTCAGCAACCGGTCTGGCCAAGTTTTCGGAGTCGCAGTCGGAGTAATTGGCAAAGTCAGCTCTTATTGGCGCCGCCGCTCTTTCTTAACGCGTTGCAGTCTGTTGTTGGCTGTCTGTTGCCTGTTTTTTTTATCTGCAACTGCAACTGGCCCACACCGGTTGCACTTGTGCCCCCGTATTCCACGCTCCGCTAGCGCTCCCTTCTCACCTCTCGGTCAGAGATTTTGTTATGTTTTTCTTTTTAATGAGTGCGCGACTGGCACATAATTAGAGCTGCTGCCTCTCATAGATCCCTTTGTGGCCCGAATCACGACACGCTTGGCCAATGCAGCTAACTAAGCCGTATTCTCCGCATTTACTCACAGATCCGTCAAGTTCAGCTCAAAACTTGGCGATGTGCTAAGTGCCGTCGAGAGAGCAGCAAATAGATTTGATGTGTGGGCTGACACCAGAATACCTTGATGACGGCACAGTTACCTACATATATATACACAGAAAAATAACCAAGACACCAGCTCCTGAGTCATTGAGTTCACAGGACAAAGAACATACTTGATTTAAGCATGAATTTATCAAACCAAGAATTCTGAGCTTTTAACTAAATTAGTTTATAGTACGGTTTGTTATTTGTTATTTCCTACTGACTTTAAGTCTAATTTTTTCATCTTCTTGCCAATTGCTTTACTTCAGAAAATGATGTGTACTTAATATAAGACTATTTGTTATCTATTATTAATAATTAAGTTAAGAACTTTTAAAATATAAAACTGCAAAACTTTGTGTTTCAGTTTAGTCGGATTTCTTCCAAGCAAATCATAAATGTGCCTAATGTAAGCATCAAATATGGTTCAAACAAATTTGTCTTAGCTGCAGCCTAAATTAGCTAAAAATATATGTATATTTTAATTACTATTCCCTCATTTAATAAATAAAATGTGTACTAAATTAATTATTTAAATTAATTAATTATTGTAATAATTTTTTTTCTTCAAATTTTATGCAGTTTTCAATATTTTACTGCACAAAAATTGTTTTACTATATTTTTCAACATGCACTCAAATTCAACATAATTTATAGGTGTCATATTTTTTTCCGTGTACTGTGTACACTTACAGATATATATACAACAATGAGTTGTTAAAGATAAATAAATCTTGGACTTGCATTTACATTTTTCATACTACAACACAGGTAGGTAGGCATACAAAGAACCTTTACGTTTACATTTACTTTTGCTGTTGCCTGTTTGGCTGTTAGCCTTGTTCGAGGTCGCCGCTCAGTTGCCGTTTGTTGGCGTTTCCTATTAACTTGACGTTTCTATTTATATTTGTTAGTTACATACCAATATTTATGATTTTTATGCGTGCTTCTCCCGCTCATCTGCTCAATGTCAAAAACATCGTGCTGGAATGTTCAGAGTGGACTGTACGTGATCCCAAATGCATAGGAATTAAACTACTTTTCTTTAACCGGCAAATCCATACCATGAATAAATTAAGAAAACCCTCTCAGAATTATAGTACCAATTTATGTGGGGCAGAATTTATTCGTGAAGTGTTCAAAAGTCTTGGACAGAATTGATCAAGTTTTATAAATTAACAAAATAAAATAAATAGAAAACTACAAATCGTAGGGTTAGCCATTTCAAGAATTTAATAAGCTGAATCACCAGATTCGTAGTCAAACCAGATAGACATTTAAGTGGGCGGGAATTCGCTTGGCAACGATTCAATTGCAATTACATCACAAAATTCTGAAGAGCTTCAACATCTGCATAGAAATCATTAAGTGGAGAAACCCACGCTGTGCGTTGATCTTTTGCGTGAATTTGGCAAAATACATACACAACCATACACACACAAGCACACGCTCATAGAAACAGGAACGCCCACACTTCAAGCCAAGTTCATAAAGCCAAGCTGACAGGTTCATAAATTCACAAGTCGTTGGCCTTAACAATAGCAACAGTCATAATAAAAACAACAAATAAAACAAAAAACAAAACGAAATCAACCCCAGTGGAAAGGACTGACATGTCCTTTGCCCCGGAGGTACAGGTAGCCAATGGTTACTGCAACACCTACTACATGTTTATTTATGTACTTCTTTTATTTCGGTCGGGTGTTCCAAATCAAAGCAACATTGTGTGAATTACGTTTAAATTAAGGCAAGCTCCGAGCGGAGAGGCCAATCAAACAATTGTTTTGTATAAAATTTCTTGTTGGAAAAAAGTGTTCCTCGGACTAAAAGGACTTTCGCTAATTGAACGCAAAAGCAACTCACATAAATTTAACGGCAATATGACCGAAATCTTGTCACGTGAAAAGGAACTCTTCCAAATTAACCAGGAGCTCAACCTGATGTCGTTCAGCACATCCGCTGAGGATAGCAATCCTGTGGCCAACCAATCCCGCTACGGCACCTATCTCAAACAGAAGGGTCCCAGCACGCTACTAAAAAAGAAGCTCAATGTCGAGGTGCTAACTAATAACAGCAGTAACAACAACAGAATAATCGGTCGTGGCCAGAAGTTCAACAGAGGATCGAAATCGCCCAATACGATTGGTGGACCAACATCAACTCCGACGACACCCAGTGCCTCTCCACCGCAAACATCTCCCCGTGGCAAATCCGCCTGGACACAGTTGACCAAGTCAAAGATGGCCAAGGCGCCACAATGCAAACTGGGAGTCAGTGCACCAATCTCCGGACGAATGGATGCCACCTATACTCGCCGGGCAAGCCATAAAACGGCCACTTATGTTAAGTATCGCAATCCGAATTTTAAGCAGAGTCCATCATTGGATCTGCTTCTACGTCATAGCGATAGTGCCGCGGCGCACGAGCCAGTGATGGAGCTGGAGGTGCAACAGACCCGCGAGAGTACAACGGTGGTCAATGGACAGGCTAAGAAGCAGCTAACGCAGGATAACTTCATTAGGTGCCCAAGCTACTGACTGACAATAACATTCCACTAATGACTCCTACTCAATTCCATAGATTTCTCAAAGCAAAGGTCGCAATTTTGGAGGAGGATCATGGCCAGCTCACGCTGGACATGGCCAATCAAAAGGAGCGACTGGAGGAGACACTCGAGTCGTTGCGCAAGGCGGAACATCAACGAGATCAGGCCATCAACTCAAATTCCAAGCTCACCGAGCAGCTGCATCGCACCGAGCTGCAGGCGGAGGACTCGAGTCGCTGCCAAAAGGATCGACAACTGGAGCACAACAAACAGAAGCAAGAACTGGAGCTGCTTAGACGCGATGCAAAAATACTCAAGCAGACCAATTCGAATCTGGAGAAGCGTCTACTACGCGCCAATGACGAGGCGGAAGCGGCACGCCAGTTGCTGGGAAAACAGGCGGGACAGCAGCGCGATGAGCTGGATCACAGCCACAAGGAGCTCAAGTCGCGTGACAATCGCATCAAGGCACTGAAACGCCAGCGCGCCGATCTCTTGAATGCCTACAAGAAGCAACTGTTCCTGATTGACAATCTAAAGCGTCAGAATAGCTGTGTGGAGCAGGCGGTGGCCATCGGATTTGGGGAGAAGGAGTTCAACAAGGTGCTCGAATGGAATACGGCCAGCAAGCCAGTATATTAAACAAATTAAATATTAATTTCGGATCTCGTGCTTGTACTCAATTAAAAATATATATGTAGTGTATCAATTAAATGCTAGGACACGCGAAAATCCCCAGAAGCAATTTTCTTTTCAATTATCACGCATCTAACTCAATTAGCCAGGCGAACACGAGCAGCAGCAGCAGCATCAGGACATTGGGGTTGCAACCGCAGCGTAACTATAAAAGCTCTAGTCCATCCAGTCACAAATCACACTCACTTCAACGTTCTCAAGACAGCAGCAGGACCTCAAGCAAATAGCCAACTCCAACGCACACTGTCCACACCGAATAAGGATTGCAAAATGGCCGCACTGAGATGTTCTCTAACTTTGCTGTTGGTCACCATTATTGTGGCTGCCATCTTGCTGCATGGCAGCGAGGCAGCCTACAGGAAGCCACCATTCAATGGCAGCATCTTTGGCAAGCGCAACGCCTTGGGTAAGCTCAAACAATGTTCTGTTATAACTAAGAAGCTTAGTTTATACCCATAACCATATAGACTACGATAATGCTAAGGCAATGGGAGCTGCTTGCGAGGTGGCCTTGGAGGCGTGTCAGAGCTGGTTTCCCCAGAACGATAGCAAATAGGAGCAAGCCTTGAGAGCGCACATTTTGGGACTGATCTTAAACTTACGCATTATGAAGCACACTAGCTCTAATTCTAGTTCTAGATGCTGCAACTGCCTAATCACAACCACCGACTAAATCCAACAACAACAACAACAAAATTAAGCATATATAAAATGTATTAGTTAAGTCGTCCATATACATAAACTTACAAAACTTATATAGAACATACATATACTCAATAAACTTACGAGCAATGCACATGATAATGCTTTCGAAAAACTTGTCTATAGTTAACAGACACATTCTTGAGATAAAATTGCACACATATAGATAAATTAGCATTACGTTTAATAGAATATATTTAAACTATGCTGCATGAACTACATATATACGATATAATTATCGTTGTTTGTACAAAAGAGTTGCAGATTCAACGCCGACGCCGCTTTCGCAGCTCATTTATATGCTTGCGCAGGTATTTCATATAATCGACCATGTTCGAGGTGAGTGCCTGCAAAGTGAGTAGAGGATTACCAAAGAAATTCAGATATATATATTCGGCACACTTACAGCATCCAATACGTAGCGCGGTATATAGCCCTTTAGATCAAGACACAGCACCCACTCCAGTATACAGCAATCAGACTTGCCAATAATCTCTCGAAACGCAAAGCCCGAGACAATATTCTCTCCTCTGGCAAAGCATATAACATATTCAGTATTAATATTTATATATTTTAATTACATGATTTCAACACACCTTGTATATTTTGTGGTGATCGGCACAGCTGCATATTCCACACTAATCGCGGCACTCATCCACACTTTGTTGTTAGTTTTGCCAACCGAGCCTTCTGGCAAAGGTTGTGTACTTTTCTCAGAGATCCGCTGCACATCATCAACGTTATCCTTGGCATCCTCGAACGCATCATCCAGTGGCGGTGGCTCAACATTAAAATTCAATGCAGTACCCAAACCCTTGGCGCCAAGACTTTTGCTTAGTGTGTCGTAAGGTGTCGTTGGTGCGGTGGCCGAAATACCATCCGCTGGTGGCAACGAAGAGTGACCAAGAAAACTGCCGGCCTGTGGTGTCTGTGAGTCATTGTCCGATAATGTGGTCACACTGCCCTCACACGATCGGTTTAGAGAGTTATCGTCTTCATCATCGCTGCTCAACTTGGCAGCTTCATCGTCATTACAGATTTTGCCATTATAAATTAAACGGCACGAACGCAGATTGACAAAATCGCGACTTTTAACCATGCCACCGCCACCACCAATTGAAACTTGGTAGGTTATGTCAGTATAGGAGTTGATTTTCTAATTAGATAAGATAGTATATAACATTAGTCTTAGTTCAGTTTGTATTTAATAAATTTATTGAATTAAATTAATGCAGGGCTTCATTATTTTATTTATTTTTATAAATAGTTTAAAATACTTTTTTATATTGTGGCACTTGGCAGTCTTGACTTACGCGCACTATTTTCGACTCCAAGAGCGTTGGTGTCCATTTGGGCGCATCCTCGATGCGATAAAACAGCTCCTCCATTAGTGCCTTGGCAGGATATTTAAGACGCCCCTAAAACCAATCCAACAATCATTTAAAATCAGCTTAATGAAGGGCAACAGTTAACGCACCGTCAATTTGTAAATTTTGCCGGTTTTATCCCTCTGTGTACTGTGTATTGTGTCACCCTTGGGTGTTACCTTCTCCATCTTCCAGTCGGTGGACTCGATGAGCTCATATGCCTTGAGCAGGCAATCCAAGCCCATTTGATCGTACTCCTCGTCCTGCAGGACAAATAAATAGAATATGCATGTATTAAAGTTTGCAACAGTAAAATTTCGCATCAATAACTACCATCAACATTGTAAATGTGCCTAAGCAACTGATTGACAGCATCTTTTATAGACGCATCAAAGTGAAATTGTTTTATTCAAGGTATTTTAGATATGCGCATGCATAAACACTTCGCTTACCTCTTCACCCTCCTCGTCAGACTGATGTGCCGTTTCCAGGGGTGAATAGAAATCAGTAACACTTTGGGGTGGACGTTCACGTTCAGACAAAATCGTTGGCTGCGTCAATGTTGTGCGATCATTTGTGTTTGCCGCTGCTCACAAAAATGAAATATGTCAATAACCACATACAAATATTAAGTACAATGAAACTTACCTAGGAAATAACGACGTGCATGTCGTTCCTGGGGTATAACCCGGCAGTCTAAGAACCAAGCCTCGCCCCAGGCCAGAATAAATGACATTAGGATGATTATAACATCGAATACTTGCTGCTTGGAGTGAACCCACTAAAAATAAAAAATGAAAACAATATTATAAAGAGATATGTGTTCAATCTGCATTCACTTACGTCATAGAAAAACACTTTGGTGATCAGGAACAAACATGATGCACTTGTAGACAGCTGGAAGGAGTTAGTCACAGTAACAAGCTATTACAAAATCAATGTAAACAGTCGCTTACCGCTATAATGGACCAGTGATTTATATACATTATGGCATAAAAGAAGATTAAAATTACAAACCGGCAAATTGCCGTGCCAACAATATCAAAGAGCGATGTATAAATGGTATAATTAATGATTTGTTTCTGGAAAGCCTGGAATATATTGTCGCCACCGATCTGTAAAATAAAAGAAGAAAATTAGCATAAATCTTGGGCACGAAAGCTTCTAGCAGTATACATACAACTATGCAAATGAGCCAAAGCAGCGACACGAACACCAAATCGAATGTGACAAACAGACAGAAGAACCGTCGCACCACCGACATGCGCCCATCCTGCGAATAGCCACCGAGGAACTCCTCAGTTAGCCAATTTATGGAATGCGGTTGCGCTGCGTGTGTATTGAAAATAAACAAAATATTGTAAGCTGTAATAATGGATGGAAGTGCAGCTACTTACACATACTGTATGGCATGTGCATATATGGATTTGCACCATACCGGGCATTCGTGATCAGCATCTGAGCGGTGCTGCGTACGTCGTCAGAATCCGACTGGGACATGGCTGAGAGTCTTGGCTCAATGGCTTAGTTAATTTTACCAAGAAAAAAACATTACCTGCAAATCAAATACAACACATGGCAATTATTGGTTTTATCTCATTTATTATCGAACAAAGCAAGTGCAACGATAAGCATGCCCGAATCCAATAATATATAAATATGTATGATTCGGCATTTAGCATGACTAACACCATACCGAAGAACTTCCTCGACGTTTGCATGCTGATAAGAAACTAAATAAATATATGTACAGAATGCGTATATACGCACTATATAAACATTCAAAAATCACTTGAAACTGTTTAACCCACACTTTGCAGATTGGTTTAGATTAGAGCGCAGTAATTCAAGGATTTCTGTTAAGCTTCAATACTTTTTCTTTGTTTTTCAATAATAAAGAAATTTGTAGCAAATTCATCGCTTGAGTAAAAACATAAAGAAGTTGCTCTGTTGCACTTATTTACCTCGGCACACTCTATGCACATGCACTTTTTATGGTTTCTTCAGAATATTATTATCAATATAGCACCAAACAAATGATTAGTTAATTACTAATTTGTTAGGAATTAATTCGAGCAATGGGATTATCCGGGGAGACACTTAGGTGGAAAAAATTCATAAACAGCTGTTTAATGTGACCATGCTGCAAGTGAGGTGAAAATCCCATGGGTAGTCACTTAACTGGTATCATTATCTGCAGATAGATGGCGCAATAAATATTTATTTTTGCTACTTTTTGCTTAATTACTTAAATGTATGGAAATAATCTTAATGTCATCATATGGTTTGTCAGTTTTGGGATTTGCCTTAGCATTGCATATGTTGAGAACGACTTCCATGCCACGGTACACGCGACCAAATACCGTGTGCTTGTTGTCCAACCAAGGCTGTAAATTATAATTTATAAATTTAATAATTTATAAAAATTAGATAATAAGATCTTACTGTAGGCAGCACTGTGATGAAGAATTGACTACCATTTGTATTGGGACCGGCATTCGCCATGCTCACAGTATAAGGACGATCATGCTTCAAGCTTGCCACAAATTCGTCCTTAAAATCGTTACCCCAGATGGACTTTCCGCCAGTGCCCGTTCCAGTCGGGTCGCCAGTTTGCACCATAAATCCTTTGATCACACGGTGGAATATGTGTCCATTGTAATAGCTAAAATAAATTGTATTATATTTGATGTATGCATATATGTGTAATAGATCTATCGAGTAAAAGTTTTACCCATTTTTGGCATGAACACAAAAGTTTTCCACAGATTTGGGCACCTCCTTGAAGAACAGTTTCATATGAATGTCACCTTTAGTGGTGTGGAGCACCACATTTTCATAGATGCGTTGAATAACTAAAAAGGATTTACAAAAACTCATAGATATTATACTTATAAGTAGAGGATAAACAAATAAAGGAAACCTTCATCTGATCAAATGTAAGCGTGTAAAAGATAATACACATTTGTTAGCCAAGATTAAGACAACAATTATGTTTACGGCGTGCAAATACCTTGAGCCTCGGGCACTGCGATAATATCTTCCTTCGATGGCTTTTCATTGAATATGTCACGATCGACGTCCTGCAGATCCGATGGAAGACGCCTACTATATATGTAAAAACGATTCTTTCTATTGGAAAGAAAAGATAATGGGTTAAACATAATCATTAATTTAATTTAATATTCATTCCACTCACTTGTAAGCTGTGCAGAAGGCTGTCGGATCATTGAGTAGATTTTGCAATGCAGGATTCTCGCTGGCCTCCTGCTCCAGCGTAATGGCCGCCTTTTGTCGCTTGATTCTGCCCTGAAACAGGGCTATTTGCAATGGCCGAATATTATCGGTTTTACCCAGTATGGTGACACAACGATTTGTGGCCACATTAATCACTTTAATGCCCAACATTGTGGGATACAGCAGAAAATGGCCGGTACTATCGAACAGTATGTTGAGCGTCGTATTTTGCGCCGTCTTCTCCAAATCCCGCTCAGCAGCCATTCTACGGCCAAACTCCATATTGGGCAACGCATGCGGTGTCTGCTGCATTTGTGTGTAGGTGGTGAGCGCTTCATCGAATACCCGCAACAGTTTTCCCGTATTAAATTGAAAAACTCGCACTTTACGATCCATCGAAATGGCAGCAAAACGTTTGCCATCCGGCGTTGCTGCTAAGCCAGTTACCAGCGTCTTATTCTTGGCAAATTCAAAAAGACCTGTGAACAAACTTAATTTTAACATTTGTTTAACCTTAGTTTTTGTCAAGCAACTTACTCGTGTCCAATTTAGATTCAAAGTTGACTAAACGCTGTGGGAATTTGTAGTCATGTTTGGAATTCTGCCAATACTCCAGGATGCCATTGCGATCCACAGAAATTACTGTTTCCATAGCCACATTAAAGCACATTGAAACTACTGGAGACGAATGCAATTTGTCCAGAGTGTGTAAGACTTCACCACCACTCTGGCCATCATAAATATGGATGCAGTTGCTCTCCGAGTCAGTGCTGTGAATATATATTAACATAAATAAATGTGTATCAGAAATACTCCAAACAAACTTACATTGCCAGACCCTGTACTGCATCACCGGGTGAATTTACCCACTCGCTACACAGCGGCGTGTAGCCCAAACGTATAATATTAATCATATCAAAGTTGACCACATCGAAAACTTTTGCCGTTTCGTCGGTTGCTGCTGAGCATAATAGAGTGCCGCTGCTGTTGGTTGAGAGTGATTTTATAGGCACCAAATGGCTGCGAAAATGCTTGACAAAATCAATGCCCAGATCCATTTTTTTCCAAAATTTGATGTGGCCATCTATGCTGGCGGTGACAACAAATTCTGTTTTTGTGCTCACTAAATGCGTGATAACGTCGCGATGCATGTAACTGCGCTCATAGCTTTCCGCATTGGGCAGATTCTCCAAAAAGATGTGCTCATACGGTAAAACTATTTATGAACAACAACAATTCGAGATAAGTTGGGTATCATAATTTAAATTGGATTTGGCGTGTTTACCTTTCTTTTTTTTAACCGGCACTGCGTCGCTTTGCTCCGATGGCAGTGGTCCAATCCAGCCATCATCTTCACCCTCTGCCTCCGCTTCCTGTGCATCAACGTGTTCAGACTCAGCCGCATCTTCCGTCGCGTTGCGCTTTAAGTCTTCCGTTTTATTTTCCCCGCTCATTTTCTGCCAATATACGTAATAAACAAACCCAAACAAAAAAAAACGTGAGCCAAAAGTCCAGTCAAAAGTCTTTACAGCACAGCTGTGGGCACCCTAATAGTTTAACATTTCCTTAGATGTTATTAGCAGTGCGCGCCAATTTTTCCAGTAGCTTTCAGTTTTTAATCAATAATTTAGTTGACGCAGCTTTATGCCAAATATTCATAGTATCGATTAATATAAAAAAATTGATGTGCACACAGTTTAAATTTAGAGACACACTCGAATTTAAATTGAGCAAATTTTAGCTGACAGAGCCATTGCAGAACATCTGTTGATTAACCTACCTATCGATTGTTTCACGCGTTATCAAAATTCTCAAACAGCTGTCCGACATCGTTGTGAATTGTCAATTTGCGCTGTCGCAATTCACACAAATTGAAAACATAACAAGCCACAGATTTAAAACAAACTAAAATCTGTATATATACCGGAATTGTAAATAAAGTATGCAAAAGACCAGTGAAGAAGATAAGACGCATACTAGCCAGATTGCGTCCAAGCCAAGAAAGGATGTGGACGACGGTGGTGGCGGCGTCGGTGCCGTCAATCGCATCGTTGTTAAGGCAGTGCTTGGAGCAACCGAGACACGCATACGAATCAATAAATGGCGCGTACGCGAGGGCCAAAATGTTTCGGCGGCGCAAATTCTGTTCTTGTACCAGCAGCTCGGCGACGATGGCAAGCCCGTCAAGAAGGACGATGCCGCTGTCCTAAAATACAAATCAAATCTAGCTGGTGTGGTTAAAAAGCGACTGCGAAAGGAAGGCGAAACAGTGATAAAAGGGTGAGTTTTTTTTCTCTGCTTCTTCTTGTGTTTGTGTTTGTATGTGAATCGAATCGAAAAGCGGGTTGGCTCGGGTAGGCGGGCGGGCGAGCGGGTGGCAGTGGGTGGAATGCAATTATGCACACACCGCAGCAGCCCCACCAGATGAGCGTATACATAAAATGTGAGCTGAGCTTTTCATGTTGTTGATTTTCCTGTTCTCTCTGCCGCGCAGGGATGCGCTTTTAGAGTTATCCGAATGCATACACACAACGGTTATCAAGGACATGTGCGCAGATTGCGGCGCGGATTTACGGCAAAACGATAATGTAAGTGCAACATGTCGAAAATAAATATTTATTTTGAATTAATTAAAATTTTTTAAATTTATTTTTTATATGGAATATAGGGACAAACATCGGAGGCCTCTGTGCCGATGGTACACACAATGCCCGACTTGAAAGTTACGCAGAAGCTGGCCCAAAAACTGGGACACGATGACACGCGCCGCCTGCTGGCCGATCGCAAGCTCGTCCTATTGGTGGATCTCGATCAGACCGTCATACACACAACCAACGACACGGTACCGGACAACATCAAGGGCATCTATCACTTTCAGCTTTACGGCCCACAATCGCACTGGTATCATACTCGCCTGCGACCGGGCACCGCTGAGTTCCTCGAGCGCATATCTCGGCTGTATGAGCTGCATATTTGTACATTTGGCGCTCGCAACTATGCGCACATGATTGCACAACTGCTCGATCCGGATGGAAAGTTCTTCTCTCATCGAATCCTGTCGCGCGATGAGTGCTTCAATGCCACGAGCAAAACGGATAACCTCAAGTAAGTCCTTGGCATGCTTCAGATGCTTTTTAGACTGTTGTACATTAAGTAGCCATTTCCGATTCGATAAAGCAGATTTTTCTTATCTTGCGCAGAACCACAGGCTTAATCTTTATAGCCACGTTCCATTATCTATTTGCTTAAATCCAAAGTGGTATCTGTTTTGACAACAGGTGGCCGAATCTGATATATATGTATATATATATATATAATAATTCATAAATATATGTCTGCAAATAATACAATTAACATATATGCAAGAGTACTTAATCTTTGACAACTTTACTAATATGCTTGAATATTTATATTTTCACACAGAGCGCTTTTTCCCAATGGTGATTCCATGGTTTGCATTATCGATGATCGTGAAGATGTTTGGAGTATGGCCTCCAACTTGATACAAGTGAAGCCGTATCACTTCTTTCAGCACACCGGCGACATAAATGCGCCGCCAGGCCTGTCTAAACACGAGCTAGATGGAGAAGGTGTTGATTTCAAAGGTGAGCAGCTCTTCTCATTTGTCATCAACACAATTTACAACAATTATTTCCCACTTGTAGAAATTGATAAAATAACAGAAAAAAAATTGGAGGGCGATAAGCCAGCGCCGAGTACGGATAAGGAGTCGGAGAAAAATGAAGACTCTGATGCCGACAAGGGCGACAATACAGTTTCAAGCACAAGCAAAGATGAGGAGGAGTCTATGGATGTATCAGTGCTGGAAGGCGATGCAAAAGATGCGGAGGCAAGCACGATCACCGCCACCACAACCACAGAATCAAATGACGCCTGCGTAAACAATGTTGACAAGCTGAATGGCAAAGCGCCAGCTGAAGAGGTCGTGGTTGCGGACAAGATTTCATCGGGTTCGCCGGAACCAGAAGCATCGATCAGCGCCAAACAAGACAGCGATTGCGATGATATCGTTGTTATTGACGATATGCCCACCTCGGAAAGTTCAAACAATGCCGAGAAATTGCAGCCGGCTAAAAAAGAGGATGACGAAAGCATCGCGTCGTCAACGAGTGGCGAGGATAAGCCGGGACCAGACCAGTCCAACAATGAGATGGGTAAAAGATTAAGCGCTGATGATGACGTGGCCACCACATCGCAAAGCACATGTACAAATGTCAAAATCTCCAGCGATGGGCAGAAACAAATCGAAATCGAGGATCCCGATGACTACTTACTATATCTGGAGGTGATTTTGCGCAACATACACAAGCGCTTCTATGCGATCTACGATGAGACTACAGAAATACCCGATCTGAAGATTGTTGTGCCGAAAATCCGGAGCGAAGTTTTGCGTGGACAGAATCTAGTCTTTTCCGGCTTGGTGCCGACCCAAATGAAAATGGAGCAGTCGCGCGCCTATTTCATAGCCAAGAGCCTGGGCGCCGAGGTTAAATCGAACATTAACCAGGATATTACACATCTGGTGGCAGTCAATGCCGGCACTTACAAAGTCAACGCCGCCAAAAAGGAGGCCAACATTCGAGTTGTCAATGCCAATTGGTTGTGGGCATGCGCCGAACGCTGGGAGCATGTGGATGAGCGTCTATTTCCGCTGGATCGCAAGGTGCGCAACAAAGGTCGTCAGCCGCCGGCACATTGCCACAGTCCGGAGCATGTAGTCAACTACAATGAGAGATCAGAGATTTCGCCATCTAGCAGCATGCAACAGGAGCAGGGTGGGAATTTTCGTGAAACACTAAATCCGCTGCTAGTTTTCACCAATGCAGACATTGAGTCCATGAACAAAGACTACGACACCTTCTTCGAGTCGGAGTCATCGTCCAGCGACGAAGGTCCAGTTAATTTCGGTAACTAAACGACAACAAATTAAACATAAATTCGTATTTAATTTTTGGTTGCCTGCAGAAAATCCTCCCATGGACAAAAAGTTGCTGAAGCGCAAGCGTGAGGATGAAAGCTCAAATCGTGCCCACGATTTCTTCACACGCAACGAAGATATCATGTTAAGTGCGCCCGGCACCATTGCCGATTTCGACAAGAGCTCCAACGAGGGCGATGAGAATGATGACGAGGAGGAGAACGACGAAGATGATGACGAGATACCAAGTGCCAAATTCCGACGAGGTAAGCTTTCGCTGTATAATAATCATTTTAAATCCCATGTTAATTCATTACGTTTGCAGGCGAGGAATTGCCATCGGATTTGGAAATGGGATCCGATTCGAATAGCGAAAACAATCAGGAGGATGAGGATGATGGCGAATGGAATATGATGGGCGCTGCTTTGGAGCGTGAATTTCTTGGACTAGAGGAAGACTAATCATTCGAACTTGATCTGAATATGTAAATCAATGGCCGACCGGTGGCCTTTTGGCCTGGCCATAGAAGACTCGATGCTGGAGAGCAAAGTAAGACATTTCAAATGTACCTACTCTTCAAGGACACACACAAAAACAAAAAAGCCGCAACAAAAAATTCTATGTAATAACGCAAATTATGCAGCATGCGAAGTAATAATTCGTAATTTTACATATGTATGTAGAAAGTTGATCGTAACGCTTGTAAAAAACGAGTACTAGATTTTGAAATAAGAATCAGATACGCACTGTATGTATTAGTAGTTAATATGTATCTACTTTTAAAACACACACACACACACACCGACACTAAACTAAATTAAGTGATTTTGCGCATTCATTTGCATACACACACAAACATACCAACGCATACATACATCCTACACACACATACATACATTATCTGTGCGTCCTGTGGAAAATAAAGCTGATAGGCTTCAGCTGAAGCTGCACCATCTTTCACAGGCGCATCCTTTGAGTTGACAAACCATTTAAAGTGTAAAATCAAAAAATATCTCACATTGTAAGTAAATGTAAATGTTTTAAAAATAAATTCCGTTGAAGCGGACTTGTAACCAGTGTTTAATTTAATATTAACACAACTCGAGTTGTTTAATATTCACTCTATGTGTGTGTGTGTGTGTGTTTGTATATTTGAAAACAAGAAGTGGCAGCTAAAAGTAATTTGTTTGTACATATATTCATGATTTCATTTTTTCACACTAATAAATAAATGTACATATCTCATACATGAGTAGATTCCACTACTCGTTATGTCTTGCTCATGGAACGCTGTTCCTTGAAGCGGCTAATGCGCTTCTTTGGCGTATGCGTATCAATGTATTTGCCCGCGGGCAGCGGCTCTGGTGCCGTCGCCGGCTCCTTTTCGACCAGATCATGCATGACCTTCTGATAGGCGCTCATGTCGCGCAACTCATCATCGATGGTCCGTTCCTTTTTCTTTCGGTTTTTGTTCCTTTTATTGGAGGACCGCTTGTTGTTGTCCGGCAGATCTGGAGTTGGCTCGTCTGGCTCGATAATAGCATGAGTTTCAGCTTCCACAGCGGACTTGTTGCGCAATATGGATTTGGTTTCCGACTTGGAAAACTATGAACAAGAAATTGGCAATTAATTTGATGATGAAGAAGCTAATCCAGACCCTACAAGATAATATTCATACATATATATTTTTGATCATAGTACTGCTGCGTCCCTATAACGTACACATAATATATATATATTATTATTATCCCTTAATCCAATTCTCTCCCCAGTTAACTCTGTCTTTCTCTCTCAGATCTGGTTACAGACCTTTCATTCCATGCACTCACTCTCCTTATTATTACTCACCTCGGCTCGTGGATCAACGTAGGCCGTCTCTCGCTCCTCCTCCTTTAGTATGGGCACCTTTAGCCCCTCTTCACCCGCAAAACTGTTGACATAAATGGGAAACGAATTCCCTGTCTGCTCCTCAGCCAGTGCCAACTTGTATAGCTGATAAAAGTGTGATGGATTGCCGGGAATTGAGCTTTTATCGAAATCTTCAAGAGCTGCGTTCGCTTCGGAATGATTGAAATTAATTTGCAGTGTAGCGATACGACCTGTGGAGGCTTCCAGTATTTGATTGACCAGGTCAAAGTCCTGCACACTTTGATTTTCCTTGACAAATTCCAGATTTTTTTCCACTTTTTGCATAATTTGTGGACGCTGTTCGACTTTGGCTGGCTCCTCTTTGTTGACTGGGTGCTGCTTCACTGACTGCTCAGGTGCATCTAGAGAAATCACTTCACGTTTGTGTTGCGTGCCCTTGGGCAACATGTCGGCAACTGATTCGTTCTTTCTGAACACGAGCTGCTCATCGGTTTTGGCAAATGAGATGCGTCGCTTTTTGTTATCAATGGGTTCAGTTAGTGATTCGGTGTCTTCGGAGCTGGCATCCTCCGATTGCTCGAACAACAACTCCTGCTGATCATCCTCCAGAATGACGGTCACATTCATCAGATGTGTCAGCTCATCACTGATGAAGGATTTCTTTTGCATCTGACGCATTTTAGCCTTTATAATTTGCAATTGTGTATTCAAAAACTGCACGCGTTCCTCAATTGGTAAAAGAGCCATTTGCTCTCTAATTAATTTGACTTCCTCTGGCTGATGGGATTCCTCATCCTCATCTCCATTTTCCATTTCATCTTCATCACTGATTTCTTCCGCTTTTTGCTCGTTTTTTTCTTCAACCACTTCAGTAACTACTTCTTCATTTAAGTCACTTGGCTTCTCCACGCTACTTTTCTCCATGACAATGCGTTCCTTTGTGCTCTTGAGTGCTGTTTGAGTCTTCATTAGGTTGCGCACCATTTCTTGAGTATCTTGCAGATTTTGCTCCGCATCTGTGTCAATTTGGGTTAACTCATTCTGCTCCAGCAATTCTAGTTGGTCAAACACATCAAAGGGTTCACCCAGTTCTTCCATTAATTCGTGCTCCTCCCGCGTTTTGAATTCATCAACTCCGTCTGTGGCACGTGCCTCACGTTCCTTGCGTTCTTCTTGTTTCTCCTTTCGGATGCGCTCTTTGTGCGTCTTCAGCCAATTTTGGTGTTCCTCCTCTTTGTACTCTTCCACGATTTCAACTTCGCCAGCACTGGGCACAGCGCCTTCCAACACTGGCGTTGCCAATTTGTTTCTGTAATAAACAAATGTATATTCAGTAGCAAATACTTTGAATATGCTCAGTTTACTAACTGCCAGAGATCTGCTTCGGTTTGCAGTTTCTTGATGTGCTCATTGGCCTGTTGCAGCCGGTGCTGGCATATCTCTTTGGCCTTGTGAGCCGAGCAGGCGGAGAAGTAACTCTGATAGTGGCCCACCAGCAATTCGTTTGTGTGTATCAATTCACCCGGCATAAGCGCTTTCCTGCCAATTGGCACCATAACCTCGACGGTGAGCTTTTTGGAAAACATCTCGAGATTCCAGATTGCGGCCTCAATGTCCTCCTTATAGACTTGCCAACGATCTGTCTCATAAGCATTCTTGTCGAGTGCCTAAAAATTAACTCCATGTCTCATATATACTCAATAAACTATTTAAATCAGTTAGCCTACCTGCCTGAGCACATCCTCGCGCCGCTCCATCGTCGTATATTCTTCGAATGAGCCGATAACTTATTGCTTATCGATAAGCTTAGAGGCTGTGTGACCAAATACCACAAAATACTAAATACCAGTGTTGCCACTACTGCTGACTGTGAATTTGGTAATTCCAATAATTAACGGTTTGTAATTCGCTTATTGAGTTTATAATACGCAACTTATATGCACTCTACTCCAAATTGGTTGTTAATAACTGTCTGTATAAACAGTCAAATTTATCAGCCACAAAATGGTCCAAAGAGATAAGATATGACCAACAATTATGCTAATTAAGTTCTTATCAGACAACCTACTCACTTTTTGTTTACAATAGTTAAACGAACTTGTGATAAGCAATTGGAAATAATCAATACAAATAGTTTTAATTGCAATTAGATTGTTTTGCACTTTATTCAGAATTGTTTACTTTACACACAAGCTCACTCGGTAAGACTTAAAAAAAGAAAAAAGAAAACAAAAACGGCATGCAGGTGGCAGATGTTAATAACGAAACGTTTCAAACGTTTTAGATGCAACAGCGTAATTTTATAGGGCCTAATTATATATAGAATACATACATTTAAGCTACTTTCACATAAAAGAGTTCATTTTCTGTGTACATTGATTTTTGCATTTGTTTTTGTTCTTTTTGCTTTTGTTTACAGTGGGCTAGCGAGCTACAACCGATTAAATTAATTACATGCATACAAAAAGCATTGCTTAGCAATTAATCGTTGTTGTTCATGATTATTGTTGTTGTTGTTGTTCATGATTGTTATTGTTGTTGTTTATTTATGTTGCGCATTCTTGGCTGCTGCATTGGGCCCATTGTTTAGGCCTGCATTGCAAAGTGTGGGAAAGTTCTTTGTAAGCATATGCGATTCCTGATGGCTGCCAACATCGCTGGGCGCAACGACTTGCTTGCAACAGCTGCACACCTCTAACCGGGGCACCGATACGAGCAGTGCCGGCGTCAGTGAATTGACATATTGCTTATGCACCAGATACAGTTCCTAAAAATAGCAAAAATAACAATTGGTTACATATACAGAATGGTAAGCAGCTTAATTTGGTTTGCAGCTGTTGGCGATGAATGCACCTGTTGTTTGCCGATGTCCGGCAGCATTACTAAGAGTTCCGGAAACAAGATGTGAAAATTGCTCGACATCGCAGATTTGCAGTGATCGTAGTACGCTTGGCCGGAGCAAGTGCCTTCCCGAAATCTCGACGAGAGCAAACGAAATTCCGTAAAAGCCTCGGGTGTTTTAAGCATCTCGCGCAGCTGATCCACCAAGTTCTAAAAAAATGCAAATCTAACTAACAAAATTCGATTAACAAATATTTGTTGTGGCTCACTTGATTTCTATTTGTGGTGTCGGGCGGATCCGTGTAGCTACTGGCAGTGGGCACAATGCTGTAATTGTCGCCCATCGAGCTGGTGAAGGTCAGATTATTGGGTAGCTTTGCCACCGAGTTGACGGTGACGTTGGACATAAAGCCAGGCGGTGGCTTAACCGTTGGTGCAGCGGTATTGCTTATGCCTGGCGGTACACGCGGATTGCTCGATAAATTGCCATTGGAGTTGGACAACTGATGCTTGTCATCGCTGCTGTTGATGTTGTTGTTATTATTGCTCTTTGTATTATTGTTGTTCTTCTCCTTTTGTTTATTGGCCTTGGGCTGAGCTTCCTGATTGGGTTTCTTATCTTTTGATTTCTTATCCTTCTTACTTGACGACTCCTGATTGTTACCGTTGCTCTTATTGCTGCTGTTGCTATTCAGCGTTTTGGTGCTGCCCATGGGACTGGGCAATAATGGTGCTGGCGCCACTTTCGATTTGCGATTATCCAAATCCTTTTGCTTCTTCTCCGAGACGGGCTTGGACCAGTTTAGGTTGCCGCTATTGGGTTTAGCACCTAATGGAGCTGCTCCTGTTACTGCTTTGGTGCTGCTCGGACCCAGCGTGGGAAATTCGAGAGCTGTCAATTTGGGCGCACTCTTCTTGAGCGCCTCCATGCGCGCCTTAGCATCGGACTCTTCTTTTTGTACCATTTGCAGCTTTTGATGGGTGCTCGGATGCGCCACTGAAACGTAGTCATCCACCAGTGATCGATGCTTGGCTGACAAATTTGTCATGGGCAGCGCCGAGCCACTCGGCAGCATGTCCTCTTCCAGATTGCGTGCCAGTTTCTTGCCTTTGCCGCCGGGCAACGCTGGAAAGTCCATGTCCGGTGTGGATTTCTTGCTCCCGCTGGCAGCACCAGCTCCACCCGCAGGTCTATTCGAGACATGCAACAGCATTCCATTAGCTGGAGCATTGGCACGTGCCACAACGCCCCCGCCAGCAGCAGCATGCGCCGACTTCTTGAAGGATGCCGCAGCGGGCTGTGGAAACTGAGCGGCTCGGGCGTTGGCATGGGCGCCACTAATTGTGGATATGCTGCCACCAGCCGCCGCGCCCAGAGCCGGAAAATTCTCTTTGGTGCGTGCCAGACCCGAGGAGCCACTTATATTACGCATGGACGGCGGCGGTGCCCTGACCAGAGACACATTCGGACCCGGCGTAATGCCAGCAAGCATGGGAAACTCCTCCTCGTTGCCAGCATCAATCGTAACCGGATTACAGCGCTGCGCGCTGCTCGTGGGCAACTCATCAAAATCCTGCTGATTATCTTCATTGCTATGCGTGGGAAATTATTTGAAATTTAACAATGAATAAATTAATTTTTGTAGTGAGAGACTTACTTATAAATATTTCTTCTTTCCTTAAATTAAATTGTAATATTAAATTTTACTTTTAACTTAATTTATTAATCAAACTGGTTTTACGGGAATGCACAGATCAAGCAAACCCATCTTAAATATCTGCTGCTCTCATTCGCAATGATTACTCACCGTGATCTTGTGTTGGACATGTTTTGTTCGCGACGGCCGCGTGGTCCCAGCGTAATCTCTAGTTGCAATGTGCGCGTTTGTTTCACCTGCTGCTTGTTAAGCGTCTTCCCATGGACACTGGCCACATGCGCTTTGTACTCGATCTCGTTGCGAAAGGCGCCCGTAAACTCCTCTGTGGCGCATTTGCCCTCCTCGCACAGAAAGTGCTCCTTGCGAAAGTGATCCGCCAAGTCCGCATAGACGCTGCAAACACAAATTAATCAGCTGACTTGGCCCAAAAGTTTGTGCAATTAATGGTTTACTTGTAGAAATCATTGCCTCCATCCGCATCGCAAAAGTGACAGAAGTAATGATTGCGTCGTAAATGGCGAAAGAGTTCATCGCGATCCACGTAGCGCTCATTGCAATACTCGCACAATGGATGCCCGCGATGCGATGTGTTTTCCGGATCACCCTTGGCATTGTGTGTAATCAGTTCCGCTTGTGTGTAGCAGCGTCGCTCGAACGTGAAGATCTTCAGTGTCTCCACGCACAGATCGCAGAAGTACATGTGATGCTCTCGCAGAACATGGTTGCGCAGTGCATCAAAGGTGCGATATGGAGGAGCATTGCAGCTATAGATTAAGAATCAATTAAAAAGCAACTCCAACACAGTGCTAAAGAAAACCCACATGGAACATGGATGATTGAGTAGCTCATAAAATTTCTGTTGAATTTCAGCGCTGCAGAAGCCAATGCGATATTTTTTGCTATAGAAATCGCAGCGATTGTTCGCCTCCAGTTCCCGGTACGGAAGCTTCTCCAGCGTAAACAAAACCTGGAACATGATAGTTGATAGATAGTTGACATATGTTATATGCTCAATTAGACGACATATGTAAACAATCAGCACCTTATTGAGAACATGACGACAAATCGGGCACTCGTTTTGCTGGCAGAGCACCCTCATGCGTGTGGAGCACTCGTAGCAAACGGGATGATCGCAATCCCCGATCGAGTAAATATCAAAGTTTTTGAAGCAAACGACGCAAGCGTTATCATCGTTGCCCGATTGACTTGCAGCGTTGGCCTCGTGGTCGACTTTCGTGCTGGATTCACTCGATTTGGCATTGACTGTTGAAGCGGCCGCAGCTGGCCGACGATGTGGCCTATACGATGAGCCTCTAGATCTTGAATTCTGCATGACGAATACGGGGGGAAGGCAATTTCTACTTGTTGCCAAGGGCAGTTGCAGCAAATGTTGTTGTTGTTGATTTCGTTGCACGTTGCAGCACTGTATGCTGTGTATTTTGGATGATTGGCAGTATTTCGCAGCAAATTCAACTCTGCACTTGCGTTTTGAAATATGCCAAATTGCAATTTTTATCAGAAAAGACGACTTCTAATTTCACTGAATTTTGTCAGCGTGGAGAATGTTACAACTAGTAGTATTCGACTGTCGATTTTGATATATTGTTATCGCACTTAAATGCGGTCTCACTGTGGTGAAATACCATTTAATATGTACATATGCAAATTGTTAATAGATTTTTGCTTTAAAGTAATATTATATATGTGATGATATGTGTGATTCTTTTTTTAAAAAATAACTAGCTGACAAAAATAGCTTACAGCTTCAACCAATAAATTCGAACTGAGCGCATTTTGTTACAATTGCAGTATTTTCTTTTGTAGATTTTGTAGTTAGTAAGTCTGGCAACGCTGGCGCAGCAGAATGTTGGCTGAAATTACAAGGAGTGTAAATACTGCTGTCTCACGTGTATTGAGTAGACGATTGTCCCGGCCGATTAACGCAGCGTCAGCAAAAACAGTTGCAACCAGTTATAGACAGATTCAACAACAAAGCTTACGGATAACTAAATTAGACATGCCGCTGTACGATATCGTTGCGAAAGGCGCTGAAAACTCGCCCAGCTACAGCCTCTATTTCAGTAAGTATGCTAATTAATCTATCGTATGATTTATCAATGAATGTTATCCTTAAAAACGAGTGAGTTTTTTGCATATAAAATATTGATTTACACAACTATGCAACAAGTTGTGTGCTTAATTAAAAAACACAGCTTTATCAGCACATTTTACAGTCACGAGCAGGGCTAGTTTTCAATATATATGTATGTGTGCGCGTGTTTGTGTGTGTCTGACACTGGACAAGGTGAATCAATCGGAAGCCGATTGTGGACTTTAGTTGATGACTGTTTATTAATTGATATCTTTTTATATATGTCATATATACCAATTGCTCTTTAATCAGTTTGCTTTTGCTAGAAATAAAGTAAGACTTTCGTTTTTTGTTTTTTTTTCTTACAAATGCAATTATTCAAATTGGTTGCGTGTTAAGTTTTTGGTGTGGCACATTAATTAAAACGCTTCATAATTTAGAAAACAACTGCGGCAATGTCATTTCGCCAATGCACGACATTCCACTGTTTGCCAACAAGGAGAAGACCGTCTACAACATGGTTGTCGAGGTGCCACGTTGGACAAACGCCAAAATGGAGGTAAAATTGATATTGACGACGGACGTCAGTTTATCAGTAAATTTCTTTCATTTATCATTTTAATCGCGTGCGATTTAGATTAGCCTGAAGACACCGATGAATCCCATTAAGCAGGACATTAAAAAGGGCAAGCTGCGGTTTGTGGCCAATTGTTTCCCCCACAAGGGTTACATTTGGAATTATGGCGCATTGCCCCAGACCTGGGAGAATCCCAGTCACATTGAACCATCGACTGGCTGCAAGGGCGACAATGATCCCATCGATGTCATCGAGATTGGCTATCGTGTGGCCAAACGTGGCGATGTGATGCAGGTCAAGGTTCTGGGCACAATTGCGCTGATTGATGAGGGTGAAACCGATTGGAAGATCATTGCCATCGATGTGAACGATCCGCTGGCATCGAAGGTCAACGACGTCTCCGATGTGGATCAATATTTTCCGGGTCTGTTGCGTGCCACAGTCGAATGGTTCAAGGTAAGCAGCACAAACTGTCATATATATGTGCTACATATTTGATATATATATATTTTATACATATGCACAGATCTACAAGATACCCGATGGCAAGCCGGAGAATCAATTTGCGTTCAATGGCGATGCGAAGAGTGCGGAATTTGCCACCTCGATTATTGCGGAGACGCACAAGTTTTGGCAATCGCTGATCAATCAGACCAATGTGGCCACGCCGGCAATCGCTTGGTTTGTCCTCAAATTCCTTATATAAGAATATATAAGTATATTATCTAATATGTTTCTCCATTTGAATTGTAGTCAGAACCTTACCAATGCCAACTCGGAATACGTTGTGGGCAAGGATGTGGCTGCCAAATTTCTGAATGATGCCTCCGATGGTGGCGAGGTCGAGGAAGTGGACGACACAGGTAAGGTTTTCTATGTTTCCGCCAAGCTTTGAAATAAAAACACACGCCACAAACCAAAACAAGCTGCACACAAGTTGGATACAAAATTCTAAACCCGCATGCTTCTCTAACCAATAACCCAAATCCAAGAAATTATAAAACCCTATTGTAAATAATGCTTAGTCACTAAACTGAAACCAAAATCCACTTTTTAAGTTGCTTTATTTCCGATTTCTGTTTGGTTAATTGTTATTTACTGTTCAAATAAATATTTATGATGCCATTTAAAATCTGTTTAAATCTCTTTGTTTTCCAGTCGACACTTGGCACTTCATCCATCTGAAGTGATTGGAATGGGAATGATTGATCGATTGATGATTGTCAATATACATGTGAAATATAAATAATGATTATATATATATATAATATATGCACCATATATCAATAAAAGATAATAAAGATAATTTCAGCAGCTGGAAAAATGTGAAATGAAATCCGACTTGCCTCCACTTGAAATATACAGTTTTTATTTATATTTTACGACTAGATCCAAACAAGTTTAAATTAATAAGGGTACATATTATGTAATATCGAAATATGCTGTAGGCTGGTTATCTATGTATGTGTGTGTTTGTGTGTGTAGATTTTCTTTTTTTTTTTCTTTTCGTTTTTCGGTTAGAATTAGAACGTAAACATAACAAAGTAACTTAATTGCTTAAAGGATACACAAAAAATGTACAAAATATATTCATATGTGTTAGGTATATTTATATATATATATATATATATACCTCTTGTATGTATGCAAAGAAAAAAACTAAAAATTAGAATTATTTACATCAGACATTTTTGAATTTTTTCGTTTTTTGTATCTTTTACTTTTAGCTCGGTTTTTCCTTTTTTGTCCTTTGCTTGAACTAAAAATTAACATACATACATACATCATTATTCATATCGAGTTGAAAACTAAACTTAAATTGTGGGTGGGGTTTCGAGGGAGTTGTGGGAGGAGGGTTGTGGCCCTTAACGACGAAAAACAATTGTACAAAATGTCTATAAAAGAATAATACGAGAAGTGTGCGCGAAAAAATACATATTTGTAGCTGATTACGTTTTATTATATATATATGTATATGTATATGTTGTATGTAGTAGTAGTAGTAGTTTATATGGATATTCTTTTTTTTATCATTTCCTTTCTTTCACTTAATCATAAAAGTATTATGCGAATTTGTCGCTGTGATAATTTTCTTGTGTGTGCCTTTTGTATGTATGTGTGTGTGTGTATATAATATATATAATTGTATATATGTTTTGTATATATATATATATATATATATATATATATATGTATAAATTGTATATAAGTAGTACTCGTATTATGCATTTTTTGCTATAGCTCTTTGCTCCTCGTTCGTTTTGCCCGTCCGTTCGTTCGTCCGTCCGTGTTTACTTGCGTCCCAGGGTATCGCGATATTCATTGTACTTGTCCATCTCCTCATGCAGCTGCAGTGCCTCGACGCAGGCGTTGAAGAACACCGATCCGAAGCAGTCTTGCCTGTTTTGGGGGGAGGGGGAAACACATTAGAACTTCATCTCAAAAGTATCGAAAAGTATCGGTTTCAGGCATTGCTCTTTCACACTAAAAAAATGTGCGTGGAGCGTAAAAATGCAAAAAATTTGATTTGTGCCTATTAAAAAAATTTGGTTGTTTCGTCAGCCAAGTGCAAAAAAGTCAAAAATTGCACTTGACAATCAAAAAAGACAAAAAACAAAATCAATAAATATAAAGGAAAAATTTTTGAACTGAAAACGTACCACAAAATAAAAACGGTAAGCGCGCGTTTTTAGTCGCGTCGGAAACGCGCCAAACATCGTTGACAGCTTGCTGGCCGCACTTGTTGCTTTCACTCTCTCTCTCTGTGTTTTTCTATCTGTGTGCTTTGCGCTTGTTGTGTTGCTCTCTTTGTCACTCTCTCTCCCTGGTCAGTGTCGCATTCTAATTTCATTTATCACAATTTTGGATGCCCTCAAATAGCCAGCGATTGTTCATTTATTTTACATACAATATTCATAATTGTGTTCATTGTTCTTTTTTTTTTTTTTTTTTTTGCTACATTTTTAATGCATTTTTTTTTTATTAATTCAGGTTTTTTTTTTTGTTATTTTACCAAAGGGGTTTTTATTTTGTTTGTGTTTTGCACAAATTGCGTTCTAGACTAAAATATTTGTATGTACTCGTGGGTATATAATTTGTTTTCTCTTTTTGCCAACAAATTTTACGCTAATTACGGTTTAATTCTTTACAAAATAGCACAAAAATGTAATACATATGCAAAATACTTTCGGTCTTGTTTGTGGTTGCGATTGAGTGTGTGTTTAGGTGTAGGTGTGTATGTGTGTGTGTATGTTGTATGTGTGCATCTGTGAGAATGTATTTTTTGTGGTACTTTTTTTTTTACTTTTTTTCATGCCCTTTGATGTATGTAAAAATGTAAATGCTGCTTGGAATACGCGGTACTTTTTTTGTTTTTGTTTTCTTTCTTTTTGCTTCTTTGTTTTACGTACAATACAATACAAAAAAAAAAAAATTATACATTAAATAAGTATATTAAAAACAATGTATCTTTTATTTTACATAGATAACGCAATAATAAACAAGCTAAGAATACTTAGAAATAAATACTTCTTCGGCTTCGGGGTCTGTCTGTTTGTCTGTTCGTCGATACTAACTGGGAAGAAATCCCCCAACCGATGTATAGATATATACCCCTTATGTGTGTGTGTGTGTGTGTGTGTCCCACTGTTCCCAAGTGTGTGTGTGTGTGTGTGTTAACCCCCCTGTTTGCCGTTGCCCGTTGCCCTCGCTTAGAACAAACGCTTAATGTTTCAATAAATAAATTAAAATAATTCGTTTTTAAAAAAACACATAGTATAGTTAATAACTGTAAAGCATACAGTAATAAATAAGTACGAATTAAATTTGGGCGTTAAATTAATTATTTAATTTGTTCTCTTCTGCTCGTTGTAGTTGCTATTGTTGTTGTTGCTGTTGTTGTTGTTGTTGCTGTTCAGATTCTTCAGGTGTGTGTTTGTGTGTGTTTTATACACTTTCCTCTTGAATTTCTCTCAGTATGAGTGTGGGTGTTTTGGGTGTGTGTGTATTGGGTGTGTGTGTATGTGTTGATGTTCGTTGGTGTTTTGGTAACCCAAGCAAGCACTTTTAGAGTTATGTAACCGGCGCCATGTTGAATGATATGGGCGAGCCATTTACTACTTTTATGAAATGCTGTAAATTCGATATTTCTTCTGTGGGTGTTAATAGCACTTTAACGCATTCGCCAAACCATTTGGAATCAAAGCAGTCTTTCCTAAAAAAAACAAACAACACACAAAAAGGAAAACGAAAATCATACAAGAAATCAAGATTTCAATCAAAAATAATCAGAAAAACTAATATATATGTAAATCAAATGAAGATAGAGTATAGAGATTAATATATAGAGCAGAGCAGTGTGTGTTTAGTATTTGAAAACGACTTGTGGCTTGTGAAAGGGATAGGGTGAGCCATTGATAACTTTGAGATAATGCTGCAGTTGGACAATCTCCTCATCATCGATGAGCAACACTTTAAGGCATTCTCCGAACGTTTGATGGGCGAAACAATTAGCCCTGCAGCAAATAGATAAGAAGAAGATACGACTAGACATACATAGATAAGATAGATAACAGCTAGATAAAAGTCAACTCAACAAAATACTCAGAAGAAACAAAAAAGAGACAGACTGAAAATAGCTAGTTTCGAGAAATCGTTGTTAAATGTGTCAGATATGTGTTTAGTTTATAATAAGTATGCGGAAAGTTTCCTTAGTTTTATAACCATGTCAGGGTCAGATTTCAAACATGACCATGATAAAAATAATTCTCTTCTGGTTTTCATCTTTTTTTTCCTTTTTTTTTTTTGTGCGCCACAATTTGCGACTTTTTTGACGCATTGAACTGCTGTCAAATTGGGGGCTGTGGACCCTCTGATGAGGTTGAGGACGCAATTGGGAAATGGAGATAGAAGTGGAAAGGGGTGTGGGGTGTGTGGGAAAATGGGTTGTCTCAATTTGTTTGCTAGACAAATTTCGATTGATTAGTGTTGACGGTGTGTTGGATTTTGTGTCTGTTTTAGATATATAATCAAAGCAACTTACTTGCATAGTCGATGTATACTCGTCTCGCGGAACAATTGATAGCAATCCTCACAGATGCGGTCCAGGCGGAAGAACATGGTCTTGTTGAAAATGCCCTTGCACTCCAGATCGAAGAAATTGCTGCGTTTCGATAGATTGTGATTGTGTGGCAACGCTGTGAATATGGGTATCAAGACAAGAAACAGCACCACCGAGATCTTTATGTTGCGGGAACACATCTGGAAAAGAACGAAAAAATATACAAATATCGCATAAGTAAAGAGAGAGAGAGAGAGAAAGTGTTGCCATAACTAAATTCAATTTTATATATTAGATAATGGAAATTCTTAAATCCCACGTTCAGATTATAGGCAATAAAGTTCCAAAATAACCTTATAATAAATTCAAATAAATTACGTAGTATTTCCTATTAATAAGATAGGATATTTAGATTTATTATGGATATATTTTAAAATTAAATGAATATTCTGTTGTTTTCGCTCAGTGCATCGCCTTTGCTGTGATATGATAATGCTTAGGTACCGGAAATAGTTTAAAAATAGCACAATTTACTGTCTGGCTGGTCTATTTTTAGACCAGTCACCAGTCGCCAGGTACAATTAAGTTCTGCTTTAGTTGGCGCTGCGAAAACCGCTTACTGGGTAAGTGGATATGGGCCAAGCTGAACCTTGAAACCGCAACAACAACAACAACAAAATAAAAAGGCGCAGGCAACTGCAGATGCAGAAGCAGAGGCAGAGGCACAACGGGTGGTCGTCGGCACAAGCAACAATCGCAGACTCAATCAAAAAGCGAAGTGCAAAGAGAGCGAGAAAGAGAGAGGGTGAGAGAGGGAGATACTAACTCAAGGCAAAGTGCAAAGAGTACTTGTTAATCGCAAATCGTAAATCGTCTAGCATAGTCTAAAAATAGCGACTGTCTGCAACTGCAACTACAAAGTGTGTGCTATAAATAAATAAAATGCATTTCATGTGTGTGTGTGTGTGTGTTGATCTTGCAGAACTATGTGTGTGTGTGTATCTGCAGGCATCATCTGCATTCGGCATCTTCCTTCATAAAGGTGTACTTTGAGTGCCAACAGCGACAAGAGTTGTTTCGCATCTGCCTTCTATAAATAGATGCGGGCGCAATTTCAATGTTTATTGCATTATATGCAAAACTGTCTGCCCGTCTGCCAGTCTGTCTGTCGACTTGGCTAATTTACGAGTCCAAGTACAAAACTTACAACTGGGCTCAAAGAGCGAGCCGCCTCGGCAAAGCAGAAGAAAAACAGCAACAAATTTACACATATAAAAAAAAAAGCAAGAGCAGCAAACAAATAAATAAAAATACAATTACATATACATTTACAAATACACATACATATATATGTACATATATGTACTTGTGCTGCTTTTGTGTGCGTAGTCAGACAGGCCCCCAAAAAAATAATAACCGTAACAATAACAACAAAACAATTCATTTAAATACAACTTTGTATTTGCATATTTTTATCAATTTGCGTGGTTTCGTTTTCGGTTTCAATTACGTTCGGCGTCGACATACATTCCTCAACTATTGAATAATTTGATTAAAATTGCAAATTTTTCCATTGCTCTGCTTCTTCATGGTGCCAATTGATTGTACTATTACTTAAAAAAGCGGCGTGTGCGAAAATGTTCGCATCGGTGTGTGTTTGTGTGAAAAATGAATGAAAATTCAAAGCAGACACAGCGTCGCGTTTTCGAACAACAACAGCAATAAAAGCAACATGGCATGCAAACAATTTGTCGAATTATTTCTTCGAATTTTCGACTCTGCGTCTTTTCTATTGAGCATCTCGCTTAGCACCTACCCCGCACCGTCCGCACATATTCCATTCCTCGATCGTTTCGTGCCATATTTATACATCTGAGTATGTGTAGATTCTTAGTCAATGTGTTGGTGTTTATTTAAATTGATTTTTTATTGGCTTGTTGATGCTTTCAATTAAGCTGAGCGCATTTTTCTTGTCGTCGCTTTTTGATTTATGGCCAAATGGCATGTAGAAAATGTTGAAAAGTTCATCAATCAGTTTGCCAAATGTTGAACCAAAATTCAAATAAAGCTTTTGCTTTTCGCGTATGTAAGTGCATGTGTATATTTCTTTTGGTGTATAATTAGCAGCTGTTGCGAGGCACGTGAGTGCCATCTAACTAAAATACATGTAAACACAATAAACGTAACACAACATTCGAAAAGTATTAGTTTTGCTTAAGTAGATGGCGCCACTTAAATACATATATGCGCCTACGTATGTGTACATATGATATGAACAGCAGCAGTTAACAGCAGCAGCAGCTGCTGCTCCTGCCATCTCGCATTACTCACACGACGACCTCTGCGCAGCGGCGAGCGCTGCTTCACACTAATTGGATTCGAATTGCACGATTTATTACCATCGAGCGAGAGTTCGAGAACGAGTTCGAGTTCGACTTCGAATGTGTGTGTGTGTGCGCATATTTATATTTAACACTTTTGCCGGCCGCATAAAATTGCATAATCGATATGATGGGCGTAAAGTAACAGAGTAGGCTTTAACCCGTAGCTGTAAATGTATACTCTCTTCTACTTCTGCTCGGCTGCTGCTGATGGTGTCATCATTGACTTCCAAGGAGCCAACGAACGCATACAGATTGTGTATAAGATCGATCGATCAGTCGAGATCGTTACAATTCGCGATCGTCATCATCATCAGCGTCATCGTCATCGTCCTACAGAGCTTGTGCTGGCAATTTGTTTGCATTGTGCTTTGATTAGCTGCCAATTGATTTCATTTGTTTGTCGGCCTGCCGCTTTGTATCAATTTAAATAACTGTCTGCCTGTCTGTCATGCATACAAGCGGTCGCATTATAAGCATGCCACTCTATTCAAATGTGATCGACTTGCTGAATACCCTGTATTCGTATGCAAAAGTATTCTTATATTAGCTCTTATACGGTTATGGCTTTGTTATAAGATACCGAATTGTCAAAAAGTTTTAAGCTTCCGCACTCGTTATTATATCCCCTTCTCATCCACTTTTAATGGGCACATTCTATTTATTCCGTTTCTATATATAAATAACTGATTCATAGGCACGAGTCGCGCATGCCACAAATTGAAGGGCCATGTTTCATGTCCACGTCGATTTGCCTGATTTTAAACTACTCAACTTTGATTTTAATTGCTTTTTGCTTGTATGTGTGTGTGTGTGTGTGTCAGCGTTTGCGTGTGCGTGTGCCTGCTGTTAAGCGACATTGAATGAAGTCATGAGCCAAAAATAATGACAACAATTATAACGAATTTTCGAATTCTTTCGTGCGCAATAGTTTCTAAGAATTTCGCACCCCCAACAGAATGTACGTGGATATGAAAATACATATAGACACACATATGCATATATTTAACTCCAGCACTGTTATCGATGCTATCGCTGTGAATAAATCTGTTATTTTTTCGCATTTTACTGCGAAATCGCTAATGTTTGACAATGAAATTCCTGCAAACTGCGACCAAACAAACAAGCGTGTCCATTATACTAGTATATCTAAAACGGAGATATGTACTATATTGCAACAACAACAAAAATACAGAGAAACATCTATTTCTGCTACAAACAACTTTTAACGCTTGGCTACGCAAGCATGGCAAAGCTAGCTGCTAAAGCAACTCATATTTTGTGTCATTCACAGCGCACACTGCTGTTAACATTGCTGTTAAGCGCATTTGACATTTGCTGCTGGCAACTTGTACCAATTTTTATGTGAACCAAAACAAAATCATAACAATATCAATATACAGCTGTTGTTAAGCTTGCTCCTGGAATATGTCAGTCAAATAATATTTGAATAGCTATTGCAGAAACTGTTTAAACTGCCCACTTGAGTTAGTTGAAACGGCTAACGAGACTGCATGGTACCATGGCCACAAAGAAAAACAATGACAACAACAACAACAACACGACAACAGCGACATGGCGAGACTGCTTGGTACCAAATTAACTGGCACAGTGATTGTTGCCAGTTGTTGTTGTTGCTGTTGGCAGTTGCTGTTGTTGCTGGCCGTTGCGGCTGCGTTAAACGGTGCTATTAATTTACCAGACATGTGGCATTTTGCATTTTTGGTTGCAACTGGAACTGGACTCTCGCCACTTGTGCGGCACGCGCACTTTTAATCTGCAACTTAATATGCATTAAATTCTATGGCATCAAATTAATAGCGCTGCAAGCAGAGCGGCGCAGCAGGCAGAGCAGCGCAGTAGGCAGAGCAGCGCAGCAGGCAGAGTAGCGAGTCATTTGCAAAATGGCGGCAGGTGGTGTCGGCGTCTGTTTGTGAATGTTAACAGCACCGGGAATAGGATGAGCATACATATGTATCACATATATTTCATGTACATGTGTATGTATGTGTGTGCGTGTGTGTGTGTATGTATTAATTTCGCTCACTTTGGCCACCGCCTGCTGCTTTTGATGAGGCATTCTATGGCTTCCAGCAGCGCCGTCGCTGCGTCGTTCATAAAGTTGCATAGCGCGAGTCAATTGGCTGCTGCGGCTGCGGCTGTTGTTGTTGTTTTACTGATCTCTCTGCTGGATTGATCGTGTGTGCCTCGTGCGGCAATTAGTATTATTAAGATTAATGGTAGTTAGTTGCACGTTTCGTAATCGATTGTAAATATATCTGGCAATTCAAAACCAAATAGTTATGGCACAATTATATGCTTTTCACTCGTGTTTGTTTATTTTCTTTGCTTTGTTTGCAATGACAACAATAATAATAATAATAATAATAATAATTATAATGGGCGCTTCTAGTGAAACAAAAATCACCCGCGCAAGCAATCAACTTTGTTGGCAACACAAAATAAAACTGAAGATCGCAAAACTGCTGTTGACGTCTGCCAGCCTCGTCTCAGACAACAACAGACAACTGCTGCTGCTGCTGTTGTTGCTGCTGTTGCTGCTGCTGCTGCTGTTGTTGCTGTTGTTGCTGTTGTTGGTGCTGCTGTTGTCTTTTTCTTATCAGCTCACACACACACACTTACATAAGCCATGGCATTTGTGAGAGGCAGCGACGACAGCGAGTCTGGCGTTGTTGAGGAGGCAAACGCAGCCAACGTCAACCAACCGAACCCAATCGAACCGAACCGAACCGAACCCGTCAGCCAGCCAGCCAGCCAAGTTATGCATGCAAGTACGTGTGGGTGTCAGTGTGTGTGTGTGTGTGTGTGTGTGTGTGTATACTCTTGATCGACAAACACTAACATCTCGCATACATTATAGATGCAGAGTGGAACACCCAGGCGTATACGTGATATGCATATATGTTTAAAATAAGTGACGCGACTTGACGCGACTCGCCTCGACTTGGCTTGGCTTGACTTGAGTTGGCTTATCATTTGAGAGCCGCGTGGACTCCATTAATGACCAGGTTTCTTTCTTGAGTCCTGCTTGCTGGCCGTTAACATAAAATAAGAAAAAGAAAGAAACATTTACGTTTATCGCATATGAACATGCAATTATGTGGATCAATTACGGATCGAAGCCAGGCAGGCATCAACTAGTCAAGACTTGAGAGCAGCATCATTTTTTTTTATGCGGAAAGTTTAACAGAATTTACGGCATATCTCTTACCAATTTAGGCTAGCTTTATGGTTTTACTAGTTTCGAGTTAACACTGAGCTCAGAATGAGATTCTTGAACAATCTTTAGATTTGAATCTCATTTATTTAATGTAGTCTAATATTTTGATTTAATATTTGTATTTAATTTAAAATATGGAGAAGTCTGTCTATGGTTTTTAGCCCAGTTTATTTACGTTTGTGTTGCCAGTTTTATGTTTGAAATATTGTTTTACAAGTCTGCCCAATTCAAAGTTCCTTTAGAACTGCAATATACTATATACATATATATACATGAATAATATATATAATACTCATTAACTAATTACTGATTTGAAATGTGAACAGTTGGTATTTATTTATTTATATTTTTATTATTTATATATAAAACATTTATATATATTTAACCTTATTAGTTGCAATTCGAATCCCTTTTAATGAAAATAAAAACAACTGTATAAAAAAGTTAATTTTTCAATTTATTTTGCATCTATTACTCATACGCCGCATCGACTTTGAAATGGCATGATTTGATGGCTCAAATAGAGTGGTTTCTATTAGATCGGTTTGATAATAGACAAGTCTAGCATTTAAACGAGAAATTCACCTGGCCGATTTGCCAGCCAGTTGGGCGACCATTCAAAACACACACACAGTAACACACACGCACACTCACATACACTAATAAAATACAACAACAATTGGCATTTTATTAGTTTAATTGAAACCAAAAACTGGTTTCGACTCGTTTTTCAAATGCCCCGCAAAAATAATTCGACGAATGCGAATCGTAATGAATACTAATACAACAACAAGTTTTCAGTGGTTTTTGCACAGGTTTCACTGTACATATGTATATCTATATATATATTTATACATGTATATAAATTAAACAAGTCCATTGAGGAAATTATTCAAGTATTCAAAGCTTCGCGTGCTGACTGTGCCAATTTTGAATAAAACACATAATTAAGTTTTCGAAAGTGATTCAACATTAATAATTTTAGCAAACCGCAAACGTTAAGCGTTAAGCATTCTATATAGGCCCATTAGGCGCAGCTGTTGGCTCCCACCAACCCCCTACCCACCCAGCCAACCGAATACGGTTTATTTTTAGTCATACGGAATAATGCACGTAAGCCGATTATCGAAATGTGAAATCAATGCAAATTTAATTGCTATCAAGCCAGCCAGCAGCTGATTATTTAAAAATCTGCTAAATTCTGTACTTAAACATGTTTCATTAACAGTTGATTAACAGTATGTAAATGTAAGGTTAACCAGACAGACAGACAGACAGAGGTTCAGTTCTCATACTCTGCCTGCGAATGTGGAAGAGTATATAGGATTTGTGTGTCTGTCCGTCTCAGCTGCTTTTGCTTATATACTTCTTATATATGTATGTATAGTCATCTATGATATAGAAAAGTATTATCGATAACATCGCTAAAATACATAATAATCGAGTCAGCATGTTTCATTAAATGTAAGGTTAAACAGATAGACAGACAGACAGACGTTCTTATACTCTGCCAGCGAAGTTGATTTCTGTGTCTTTCCGCTTATATTTCTGTGTCTTTGCTTATATACTTCTTATATATGTATAGTCAATGATCACTTCAAAGAAAGTAGTATCGATAACATCGATCAAAATACATAATAATCGAGTCAGCAAATTTGCTGTTGACTGTCTTCAAAGATCGGCATAAATATAAACCAGCCAAGACCAGCTCTTATCAGCTAAGAGTTGGCTTCTCAATAAAAGTATTCATGCTTTGATCCAAAATAAAAACAAAATAAGCAACAATTGGCAACAACAAAAAATGAAAAACAAAAAAAAAAAAATTGCGACCTATATTCGCAAATTGCAAATAGAAATTGCCACAAATACTTGATGTCAATTAATACATTTACGCGCCACAAATGCACATTAAATATTTGTGTGTTGTCCAGAAACGGAAATGGAAATGAGTCACGGACAACAAAGTGCAAAACCGGGCAGCAATTATTACACACACACATGTACACACATACATGTATACATATATGTATAATAAACGGCCATTGAACGTGTGAACAAGTTGAATTAACAAGAAACAAACAAAATACAAACACGCCAAATGCACGAGATTTGTGTGTATTCTAAGAATGCGAGAAATTCCACACACTAACACACACACACACACACACACTCACACACTCACACACACTCACAGTTGAAATCCATTCACATTTCGATTGATGCAATAAACGATTCGTGTGAATTTTTTTTATTTTTTATTTTATTTATTATTTTTTTTTTTAATTCTTTTTTTTATGGTGGTCGCTGACGCCAAAGTCTTTGGCCCCATTAGGAGTTACGAGCTGTGAGTGTATAACCTCAAATTGCAACAGAACAGAAGAGATCATGAATATATATATATATATATATTTATATATCTGTTGGGAATTTTTCACAATCTAGGAAAGACAGCAGACATTATCAAAAAAGATAATACATTTCGAAGTAAACAACTTTTATTATCAAGTTTGCAAATTACTGTTAATTAAATTAAACTCAATGAAAAAATGTTTAGAAATGTAAAACTCAAGTTTTAAATGCGTTTTGAAATACACTTTTGGGATAAAAGTGTTAAGCATGCTTAGATCAACGCAGTCTCCATGTGGAAGGTCTTTGAAACATGTCCGATCCCAAAGGCTATAGACAATCTTGATAGGTATTAACGGCTTAGTTTATATGGCATCATCTTCCGTCAGTTTCAATGCGAACTAGTCTCTCAATTTTGATGCGACTCAGTTTTCAAGGGTAAGTTCGTTCACTCTTGTTTCTAAAGCTAATTTCCAAAAATTAATGTTTTGTCGCAGATTTTGTTGGTATATGTATATTAATCAATATATCTATCTGGTAATAAGGTTAGTTTAGTCCGACTTTCAATGTTACAATATAATATTTATAAGGTTTTTTTATATGATTCCGAACCCTGATCAAAACTTATATCTTTGACTACTCTAATCTCAAACTTATGCACTTACTAAAATAATTAATACTTTTAAATAGCATACTTTTGGGCACTTGACCTGTATTTAGTGTAATATTCGAAGAACCAGTCATAAAAAAAAAATTGTCGTAGAATGAAATTAGGTGAATACCTGTGGAGGAATATCTCTGACTAAATAACTCTGAAAGAATATCTCGAGGAGATTACCTGTTAAAGAATATCTCTGGAAGAATACTTCTGAAAGATCAACTCTAACAGAAAACTTCTGGAGGAATATCGCTGGAAGAATACTTCTGAAAGAATATCAATATCACGTTAGGAAGAATATCTCTGTAAGAATATCTTTTGAAAGAATACTCCTCCAAGAATATCGCTGGGTAATTTCGTCTGGTAGCATACCTCTCTCCATTTAGTTACAGGGTATTCAAGCAACTAACAATTGTTGACAACATTATTGTTTATGCCAAACGGCCAAGGACGGAAGAAATGTGTGACGCTGAAGCTAAGCCGTCAAGTGCGGCTAACACTTAATGGGGCAGTGGGGGCAGGTACAGGGTAGGTGGAGGAGAGACGGTGCTGGGCGCGCAATGCGAGCGAGTTGCGGCAAGCGCTTGACGTCAATTAAAGTTGAAAAATGACGGCAAAACTGCAAAGCTGCAAACTGGAAACTAGTTTGCCAGCGATTACGTGACATAAAATCAATCATTAACATTTGTAAATTGAGTGCGACTTATTTGGTAACTTGTTGTTGTTATTGTTGCTGTTGTTGTTTAGCTGCTTTTTGTTTATCAGCAAAAAGTAGCTGTTCATATTTTTTACGGCTTGTTTGTTTTTAGAGACGGGCCCCCGTTTTCTTCTTTCCGATTTGATGGGTTTTTTGTGGCTCCGTGTGGCAAGTTTTAATGGCAACATTTCTATTAATTGTTGGCTTTTATTGGCTTATTACAACATGTAATTTGTTCAGTAAAACAATTCACTTTTACGATCGGAACAGCAGCAGCAGAACCAATAACCATCATCATAATAATAATAAAAATATTGTAGTTATTTTATGGCCATTAAAGGCCAATTTAATGCGCAGACAGACAGACGCACACACACGCCATAAAAATCATGTGCTGCTGGCAATGGCATAAGCAGCAACAAAAAAAACAGCTATAAAAAATAGTAATAAATACTCGTGGAGCAAAGCAAGAAACTGTTGCATCAGCCAATTTCGAAAATTGATTTCGATCTGGCCATGATTACAATTAACTGATTATTAGGAATTCGCCAACCGCCCCCAATCGCCCCTTGTTGCAACACCATAATTGAGTCATGCAACGGATAAAGTCGTTAAGATCGAAAGGATATCTTTTGATTAGCAGCTAAATTTCGAATCATTTTTGATTTAAAAAAAACCCTAATTCAATTCTCTGATATTTTTAAATAAATAAATAATTGCTCTATTGGTAACTCTTTTTGGCTAGTTACACACTCAACTTTCAGTTAGCATTATTCTATTTTCGACTTATTTAGTAACAACTTATGGATACTCTGTCAAATATTAGCTATGCCACTTAATAATTATATTGTAGTTACAGTCCAATGTCGAATTAATGGAAAGCAGGCAAAACTTGGTGTCGGATTATTGGGGCATTGAACTGTAAAATCAGTCAGCTATGGGCTGTCTCAGAGGCTGCATCTGGCAGATGTTATATGTGGATACACACACACACACACACACAGAGTTATATATGTGGGATTGCAGTACTTATAATAATATGGAAAACATATGCAAATGTGTCTTTGATATATGGCATTGCTGGCCATTTCTCAATTGGCAACATCAAAGCGTGGCAAGGCACATTTGTGTCTGTATATGTATCTGTAGCTGTATCTTTTTTGCCACACATTAACCTCAAAGTGCGGTTCGCTGCTGCTGCTGCTAACAATCAGAGTCCACTTGATTGCCGCCGGCTTTTTTTTTGTTGTGAGGCCAGAGCGAGCGACCGCAACTTCATTATCATGTTGCCAACAACAACAACAGCAAGAAGAAGAAGCAGAAGAGGAAGATCGCTTAAGCGCCTCGAGTCATTTGAGTGCGGCCCAATTGCCTTTCAATTAGGCGAGGCAAACGCGTGCCCAAATAACAATGTCGGCATCGTGATATAGTCGAAGAAGAAGAAGAAGAAGCAGATGAAGAGGAAGAGGAAGCAGCAGCATTGCAAAGATTTATCGCCACATTCAAAGCTTTTCCAGAACAACAACATAAAAACATTGGCTACATAAAACTCAAAGAGCCAATGTGCAAGGTCAACTGCAGTTAAACTTATTACTTACAAATAGCTGATAATATTTATATGGCAATAGAAATACGATCTTTATTCCAGCCTTAGTAAGTACTTCCAGCCTGGAAAGTACTTGTGGAAACTATAAACTATACGATATACAGGTATCGTTAGCTAATGCAGTATTAGAACTGTAGCAGTATCGATAACAAGTAGCAATCGACTTGTAATGCTCGATTGGCAAAAGTAGCTGTAATTACTTTCGCAACTAAATGGTTATTTTCATAGTGCTGCATAATTGTGCCTTTTTTAGAGTCGCAAATTACAAAATAAAGAAAGTGACTGATTAATTTGTGTGCGCAAGTGTCTTAAATCAATTGATTCGTTTCATTGCTGTGCATTGCACTTTAATTTTCAGTCAGTACGATTTCCATTTCCATTTCAATTTCGATTTCAATCAGCAACAGCCATCAAGTGCAACTTCATCATTATCATGGCCTTTTCAAGTTCATTAACATGCCACACAGAATCGGAATCAGAGACGAAGAGCGACCGACATCCAGATTGAGATCGAGAACGAAATCGAGATCGAGTGTTACCCAATGCCGTTTCATATATATATATATATGTATATAGAAAGAGTCTCTTAATTCTGTTTCTGTCTCTGAACTTGAAAATTGCTTTTCTCATACATATATATATATATATATACCTTTGTATTTCTGTACATACTGCATATATATTTTAAGATGCTGGAGTTCTTGGAACGGCATCTTGTTCAAATTAACCTCCCCTTGGAATATTGGAATTGATACTCACATTTAGTGACAGCTTCTTCATAGCGATCGTTTTGTTTGCTGTTTTTTGTTTGTTTTTGTTTTCTTTTTGGTCACGTTTTACAGTAAAACGTTTCGCAAATTTGTTTGGTTGTAATTAGTTGTTTAAGTACTTGTGTTTGCTGTTTGTTTTAAGTACTCGTTTAACAAACAGTTTTTGTTTATTATTATTATTTGTTATGTTCCTTTTTGGTTTAATTTATTATTATTGGCTGTTTTATTAAGTTGATTTGCCGCAGCTTAGATTTACTTGAAGGCTTACAACCTTTGCTAAAAATAAATGCAAACTATTAATAACATGATTTCTCGTTGTTGTTGTTGTTATTGTTGTTGTTGCTGTTATTATTATTGTTGCTGTCAAATGCTGATTAATCGCTGATTAAGTGCTTAGATTTCTAGTTTTTACTATGCATAAAAGTGAAATGTTCAACTAATTCCACTGAGCAGCTTTCGCCTGCTCTCTTTGAATGGAATCCGTGTTGAGAGTGCGTGTGGAATGCGTTTGTTTGCCCTTCCATTGCGCATTCCAAACACTCCACACATTTCTTGCAGCTCATGCGATCGTTGTCAATTATTATTATTGTTGTGCGTGTGTGTTTGCTTGTGTGTGTGTGTGTGTGTGTGTGTGACGTCGACTTCAACGTCAACGCCATTGATTAAAATCATTTATAAGCAGCGCTTTAACGGCCAAACTGCAGCAGCAATTCACAAAGAGAGCGCCGAAGAGTAAATGCGAGAAGGAGAGAGAAGAGAGAGAGAGAGGGCTGGCTGGGCTGAATGCACATGGCTGATTTTTGCTCTTTGACTGCTGTTCCCTCCGCAGCTGCTGCTGCTGCTGCTGCTGTTGTTGTTGTTGTTGTTATTGTTGGTTATTGCTGCTGATGTTGATTTATTTAGCCGGTCTGATCGCTTCGCTCGTTGCATTTAAAATGTCGGAAGTGTTTGCGTGCAAAAAATAAATACAAATGCAAATGTGTGTGCTGTGTTTGCTTAAGCATAATATATATATATATATTTCCTGTTGCAAGCGCGCAATTGTGTGTGGCAACAACAACAACAACATTGGTCATGGAGAACATTTTTGTTTCGATTTCTAGGAATCGCCGCTCGCACAAAAAGAAAACAAAAGCCATCGAATGCCATAATTCCAAACATTCCAGCCATTCCAATCGCTTGTGTCTGTGTGTCGTTGTCCCTATGAGCGGTTTGCCTGCTTCTTCCCTGATATTGTTTGTTTATTCCAGTCGCTCTTCACTTCCACCACGCACCAATAAGAACTTATGACATCATCGCAAGCAACAAAAAAAACACAAATATCAACGAAAGTTTTCTTGTGCCTGTGTGTGTGTGTGTGTTGTTGGCGCACCCTCTGCTCATGGCAACAGAGCCAAAAGAAAAGAAACAATGTCAAAAATGTACAACAACAGCGCACTGGAAAACGTGGCTCAAAGTGCTGCTCATCTGTGTGGCCTGTGTTTGTGGCTGCATTTGGATGTGTGAGCTGCTGCTGCAAGGTGGCAGCATAATGCGAAAAGGCAACAACAAAGGGCACACTCACACACACACATAAATGCACACGCACATATGCAGACAAAGAGAGCATTTGTGCCGGTTGCCGCATTGATTTGGTTATGAAGATCGATATGACGATGACGACACACTGACAAGATGCTGAGTGTTGGCGAGCTGCTTTAGGCGCAGGCGCACAGCCAAACAAAAAACAAAACACACACAAGCATACACACACACACACAAACACACACACACCCACAGCAGGTAGTCCCCCTTTTATTTTAAGTGCACTGTGCGACCTGCACGCAGAGATTACAAACGATCGCGATAAGCAGCAATTGGTATTTGGTACAGTGGCCACTAACAAAATTGGAAAATGCTCAACAATCGAAATGGAAATGGATTTATTTTCAAATATTTCGAATAACAATAAATAATTAATGTTAATCAATATTAAACTTGCTTTGCAAAACCAGAAATTTACATGCGCATAAAATCCAATTGCTAATTAATCAATTGCAAAGTTCCAATTTGCGTGCGATCACTGTAACGTTTTTAGCAGTTGGTATTTGGAATATGCCACAATCAATCGATTGTTGCAGTTCCGGTCTCTCAAGTGCCTGTTGCACATTTTTGCATATTAACAATTGCAATTATAATAATTATAAAACAACAACAACAACATACAACTTTTAGCGCGGTATTTTTCCACAATTCACACAATTCGAAAAAGATTTTTTTTGTTTGGGTTTTTTACGACTTATTTAAATTTTGTTTGTTGTAATTTCAAAATTGAAAGCTGCGTTGAGTTTATTATTTCTTTTTTTTTTGTTAGTATTTAAGATATTTATTAAAGGTGAAAAATTTCCTACATATTTTAAATCACCTTTGAAAGATTGCACTGAATATATTTAATCAATATTGAATATTTGCATTTAATATACGTATGTATTTATTTAAATAATATAAATTGGCACTTTTGGGTTTTGCACTGGTTTTCGTTTATTTTTTTTATTTATTTATTTATGATTTTTTGTTTATTCTTTTTTCCTTAATTGTTGATTCAACTTGTTGCTGCGGGGGCTTATATGATCTTTGAAATGTGTAAAGAAAATATGTCGATATTTATGCTATAAGGCTGTCTCTCGGAAAACGACCTGCTCGCCACGCTGTTCAGATTGAAACTGTTGCACTCGGGAATCCGGTTTTGGTTTTTTATATTGAATTTTTGTAAGAAACTCTGAGAGCGACCCTCTTACCTCTGCAACATTGTATGGCTCTTGGGTGTCGACTGAATCGCAAACTGTTATGATTAATTTCATGCATGTTAACTTAACATACCCAAATCCATTTCATTATTGATTTCGTTTCGTCCATAATATATGCGTTGTTGTGCAACAAATGTTGTTCACATGCTGTCACATGTTCAGACACATGCTGCGCCGCTTTTGGTTTGTGCAAAATGTTGCCGAGCAAAGAGCGTTCTGTTAATCTACTGTTATGCTCTCTTCCATAAATGCGCTCTTGCTCTTGTTTTTCGTATGCGTGTGCGTTTTGCTCTCTTTCGGCCACTTGTTGCTAGCGGCATAAACTGTAACTGTAATTGCTGCCTCTCTGTCGCTCTCGCTCTCTTTGAGGATCTCTGTTAAGCTGAATGCTGCTGCTGCTTTTGTATTTCCCCCAAGTATTTTGTGAATTTTTCTGAAGCAAGTAATTATTAATCAATGCAGTAATTGCAACATATAATTGCCATAGAACAACAATCACTTTGTTTCCGGAAAATTGCATTGTTATAACCAGTTAAAGCATTTAAGTGCAATGCTTAACCTGTTAATTTAATAAATCCACAAAAATTTCCCCTTAATGTTCCTTTGCGTTAAATAGGCAATTTCTTACTCCGTACATTTCATTACCGTTATGAATGTTAGCCTTTTTCCCGGTCTTGGTATGTGAGCGACCTTTCGGAATTCTCAAGTAACTATGCATTTATTACATTTTATTGTTATACCTCATTATTAAGTCTTATCGCATCTTATCTTTCGTAATTTGCCTACATCTTTGCTTTATATAATTTCTTTTAAATTACTACTGCATACTATCAGGCTGAGACGGACGGCGTTCAGAGTGTTGCCAGTTCTGTTCCAGAATTTAATTACAGGGTATCCAGTTAGTCAATTCAACTGTCAGTTGCAGTATTGAATATTTTATTATTTTCACTCGCCTGCCAGCCACATTATAATTCAATACCAAGCAAGGGAAAAACTCGGTGTGAATACAATAGAAAAGATTCCACGCTGGAAAGTGCCAGTTGAATGTTCGCAATTCCAGTCGATGACGACTGTACTACTGGAACTATTTTTGTTTACGCATTCGCCAGCATATTGTAGTCACTGTGTTCATTTCTGGTTAACTAGACCAAAAAAGGGACTAAAATTATATATGAAACAATATAAATTATATTTAACCTCATGTCAGAGTGTTATCAAATCATCATTTCCCGGAATTGTTATTTTTATTATTGCGAATGAGTAAACCGAAATCAATTGGTGCTCGAAAACAATATGGTCAACAATTAATTTGTATATATTGTTAACTAACCCGATTGATTATATAATTCGGCTGCTGTTTTGATTCATGAGAAACGACATTATGACGATAGATATGCATATTGCAATACATCAAAACACACAGAAAACAAATCGCCATTAAATGAAAATCGCTCTAAAAACTAGAAAATTAGCTTATTTTTAGAAAGAAAATCTAAGCTTACGAAGAAAGGCTTCTTTTCTATTTGGGCTATAAATATGATGAATAATCTGATTAGTATTTTCAGATTTGTTTAATAATAAAGAAAAGTGTTAAATAAAAATAAAAAAAAAAAATTAATGTTATATTTCTGATTACGCATATCAAATCTGAGTACAAATGTAAATTTTAGAATTATGTACCGTAGAATTAAGAAAAGAAAATAAGGAAAAGATGAACATCCTTTTGAAAAGTCAATTCGATTTTTGCGAGTGTATGGATTTAGAAGCTTGTTAAGAGAGTAAAGTTCCCGTGAAACAGTAAAAAATAAAAATCTCGAAATCACAGCTGAATTGTTTTAATAAAAATGTTCCCATGCCCCCATAAATTGAATACAATCAAACATTTCACACACACACAGGCGCGCATACTTGCAAAACGGAACCGGAAATTGAAGCAAACAGCACTTCTCGTATGCGTGTGAGTGAGTGCGTGCTTGCATTTGTGTATGTGTGTGTGTGTGTAAGAGTGCTCGAGAAAAAAGTTAAGCTCAAATGAATTTAAAAATAATAAATATATATATATGTATATGTTTGTATGTATTACAACAGACCTACGGGCATATACCGTAAATATTTTATATATAAATATATATTCACGCTCAGCAAACAAATGACCTTGTAACAATTTCTTCACAACAAAAATAATAATAATAATAAATGTAAAGTGGTGAATTTTTGATGATTTGTGGAGACTGGAGACGGGAAGGAAGCTGCTACGAATTGAATTCAATGTTAATAACCTCAAACTGGGCCACAAAGCAAACAACAACAAACAAACAAACAAACAACAAAGTTGAACTTGCGCTGTGTGTTTGGCTGTGTGTTTGTGTGTGTGTGTGTGTGTATGTGTGAGATAAATGTAAACAAATACAGACGAGCAGACAATATGCAAATATGCATAAGCAATAAAAGAAGTACGAATCAAAGATCGGATTTGGAGGAACGCTTACCTTAGGCGCTTGTTTCGAGTTGAATGCGAGCTTTTCTCCGTTTTTTTTTGTTTCTGTTTGTATTTGTTTTTGTTGTTGTATCTTTTGGGGCCACACAAGTCGTTTTGGGCGCTTATCGCCTATCGGCCGACGCTCTTTGCTGCTGCTGTTGCTGCGGCTGCCTCTGCTGCTATTGGGCCTTTGGCAAAGTTTTGTTGCATACAAATTTGTTCGACTTTTTGTATATTTTTTTTTTTGTTGCTTGATATCTTGTTTTTTGTTGTTGTTGTTTTCTAAACTTGTCGCTTGGGCGTTTCTCTGGCGCTTGAGTTTATCGCCATTTTGTGTGGATTTTGGTTAGATCTTTGTGTGCGTTGCGCTGATGCGGCCTAGGCATCGGCATCGGTGGGCGTGGCCAGACCAAAATGTCAATTGACCAAAGAAATCAAACAAAACACTGCCCCTGCGCACTTCTCTCTCTTTCTCTCTCTTTCTCTATTTCGTATACTCTATTTCAATTGAGAGCACAAAAATTCTTATATCTGTGTGCTTTTTATTTATATTTTGGATTGTTTTTCTTTTTTTTTTGTTTTTTTTTTCTACACCGCGTTTCACTCCCACTGCACTTCTTGCTCCGTTGCTGGATGCTCTCTTTTCGCTCTCTGCTTGTTTGTTTGTTTGGACGTGCGGCCGATTTACGCTCTGCTCACGCATACAATCACGCACGATCGCTCTCTCGCACACACACACACAGACACTCGTAACAGGCGCGCTGACGAAGACGTAGGGGACGGAGGATGGTTGCGGGGTATTTCGCACGCAATGCGAGTGGTTGGCGCGTTTAGTGACATTCAGTGCCAGGGCATCGGAATTGCTTTACATATGCACGCACGCACACACACAGACACGCACATAGACACATACTTATTAACACATATGCACATACAAACAAGTGTATGTATCTTTGTAAATATATTTCCACATAATTGATCCGCTGCGTATATCGAAAGTGTCGCCCCTGACAAGGGCCGCACAATTCTCACGTTGTCACGGTAATTCACAATTGACTGTGCACCACATACAGCTGTAATTTAACATACATACATACACACGCATATATATATATATATTTATATATATACATATATAGTTAATATTTTGGGATAGCCCAAAAATTGAACTGCATCGCTCGAGAATTAATACTTTTTGCTGGCAAACATATAAAATCGGATTTACATATAGCTAGCTTTATGCCAAGGCGACGTGTATCGTCGAAAATTAATAAAAAAATAACACACTAAAAGAATATTCTTCGTATTTTTTTTTTATAGTTCTTGTTGAAAAATGTCAAGCCGCCTGAGCAACGAAAGCAGACTAAATGCAAAAAATGAATTGACAAAATGTTGCGACCGCCTGTTGGGGGAAATGATCACTGAGAACTGAGCACTGGAACACGGACGATCGTTGGCATACACCCACACAGACACACACACACACACACGCAGACACACACACAGTTACTTATATGTTGCTCGAGTTTGAGTGTCTGTCTGTCAACCAAGGCGGCCCCATTACTGCGTCGGCCCCCCTCCAGAATTTTTGTATAGATAATTGGATGTGTGTGTGTGCGTCTCATTTTTTGTCATTGCATTGCGTCTCTAATGTCAACTTGAGGCAGACAAAGACATCCCACTTCTGAAGGCAGCCCCCTGCCAGCGACGCCACTGCTCGAGTCACTCACTCACACACACACTTATGCGCAAGTTAAAATTGAAATTGTAGCATGTAACTGTAATTCGCTGGCACTCACCAAAATAAAGCGAGTCGCGAGCATAAATGAGCAAAGAACATTTTGGTTTTGGCTATGCACGACTATCAGCTACCCTGGGCGCAACAAGTTCATATTTATCAGCTTGTGCTCTGCTGATCAGTTTAGTATCTCAATTAAAATCTTGTATTTATTTTCTACTCTGAATAACTTCCGCATACTGAAGGAAATCGAATTATCGCCAATCGATAACTAATAGAGCCTAAAAGTATGCACTGCAAAGTATTTGTATTGTGAAGAATAAGTATAAATATAATTTCTTAGTATTTCATTTAAAATGTGTTATTTTTTTTATACATTTATTGCATATTGTTGAAAAATGAAATAAAACGAATAATTTTTTGTATCTTTGCTAAAGTAATTCGCTTTTTACCAGGGTATGCAAAACTAAAACAATGCCTTTGATTGCCTCTACAGTGTGATATACACATATATGTGTGTGTTTGGGTGTGTGTGTGTAAAGTGTCTTTCCCGGCAGTTCTTGGAGCACCTCCACCTCCACCTCCGAGTTGACGACATCGCGTACCATGTAAAAAGCGTGTAAAATGTAAAACGCTTTCAGCTGCGTCGCAAATTATTAGCCATTTCCGTTTTGGGGCGGCAACGCCACAGCCCCCGGACTTAAATATGATCGTATATAATTCCCAACCAAAGTCATATATATAGCTATATATATATATGTATATAAATTATACGCCCGGTTACAATTACAATGTACGGCTTTGCCCGTTTGGCCTGCGGCTCGTATATTCCGTTTGTAACGCATGTAAATAATAAATAATAATATATTTTTGTGTGCACCTCTCTCTAACCTCCATATCAACTATATGTATATCTGTATGTAGTATATAATCACATTACGTATACGTCAGAGTGTCAACAAACTTATAATGTGGCACAAGTATGATTCAATAAGCTCACAAACTGTCAGACGTGTTGTCTGGGCGTGTGTTGTTGTTTGACACACACAGACACACACCGCCACACACACACACACACACTCACACACATAATTGCCAGCAAGTCGCTGCAAATGTTGCAATAGAAATACAATATATAAATGCGCAGTGATCGCTACAAAATTAAACAGCTTAGATTTCATTTAAAAAATGTAAACAATTCTTCTTCTTATAGTGCGAGCCACATTTGCATAATACATAAATAAACATTTAATTTGATCCGATAACCTTTAAATAATTATTTTTTTATTAATTTTTTCACTTGTACATTGTAAATAATTACATATACGAATAATTCGAATATAATTTTCGTTACTTTCATTTTAAACTTTAATTTAATTTGAAACATTAAATAAATAAATTAATTTTCTCAGTTTCCCCACTTTGATAAAAATCGATTACCGATAACCATAAAAACCACCATTCTAATCTTGTATTAAAGCGCCTTTTTGATGGATTATAGGTAAAGAATTGGTCTCTTAATGGGTATTTTATAAATCAATTCGAAGGCTATACTTTTACAATTGTTTTATTTATTGCTGCCGGAAATCGATTTGTAGTTATCGATAAATCAAAAGTCACATAAGCAGCGTAGGGTATACAAGAACTTTCATTGCAATTAAGTCTATAGCTTTTATGTAGATTAACAAGCAGAATAAGCTTATTCGATTGGGCTCTTGATTCTGATCAGGAATATATAATACATACTTCATTCTGCCTATTAAATGCTATTAATTTTGCACAACTTCATAAATAATAAATAATATAAATATTTGCAACGAATGTTTTATGTTTGTTTGATTGCCTCTTTTTGTATGTTCTTTTTGCTGTCGCCAAGTCGACGTTCTCGTTAGCAAGTGACTACTGTACAAAGATATTGTTTATGCATTTGCCATTAGTTTAAGACATTTACAAATGATTCAATGCTCGAGTAACGGTAACAAAGCGATTGAATTCATTGCGCAATTAGCTAGCTAAGTAGCTAAAGAGGTGGTCGAGTGGTGGGGTGGGCAAGGGTAGCTGGCGTTGGCGTCTGTGTGACAGTTAATTGCTAGTACTTGCTGGAGATATATGAACGAGAGACATACGTATGTGCAAAAGTTGACTAAATTAGCGGCGCACACGCAAATTATAAATACTTAGCTGCCACATTGTAAGGAAATGCCAAACACATGCCACAAACATAAAAAACTCAAATTCGCTGGCACTTTCACAGCGAAAGACACACGCTGGAACGAGGGGGGTTTGGCAGTGATAGACCCCAGCAAAGGTCAGAGCTATATGATCTGCAGTATATATATATATATATATATATAATTCTAAATTCGTGACTCTGACTCGTGATGGGCACTTGAGGCAGATAACCAGATTAAGCTGCTGCCATTTAAGAAATTCACATTCTTAGTTAGTAATTAACTGCATTAATATATAAAGATACATTTCTAGTTTAAACAAATTTGCAAAACACATTATCAGCAATCCAATCCCTGGCCAAGTAACTGTTTGTATTAACTATTTTCATATTGATTGATTGATTGCACAAGTGGCAGTAAAACATGTATTTTGTGCTGCCTCTCAGCGAATTCTATTTGCAATTTTATTTCGATTGCAATTATAGATTGATATTGTTGGCATTCAGCTAATCGAACCCGTTTTGAGTGCTGTAATTGAAACTGCGTCTAAAAATAGCCAACGAGCCAAAAGATTGCCCAAGTGTCCAGCGTGGTCTACTTTAATATACCCTGTAGCCATTAGAACAGATGGCAACATTGACGACCTATATATATAAATATATATGTAAGATCAGCATTAATAGCTGAATTTATATAGCTATACTTCAACTGGACACACCAAATTTTGATTATATAAGTTCTCGCTGGAAAAATTTATTTTATTTTTCCAAAAACCTTTTCGGTTTTCCCAAGAACTAAAAAAATCCGTTTTCAGCACTGGTTTTTCAGATATCTTAAAGTTGATCAGAGCAAAAGACTGCAAATATATATATATATATATATTTTTTTTATATATCACACATCGATTAATTTTATTTCACTTTGCTAATTTTAAGAAATTGTTTTTCATATATTCAGAAATTATTATTTAGTTTTTAGATTGAAGTAAAGAGCTTTTGTGTATATTTTTGAGCTGGCTACTGGGTATCCTGTAGTCGAGAGCACTCTTACTTGTTAATTATTTATGTGGTTTTCAACAGATCGATTCGTACTCACCATTTTGTAGGCAATGATTTCAGCTGTCCGACTGAATGAAGAATAAATGACTGACTGACTGCGTGACTGAGTGACTGACTGACTGACTGGGTGAGTGACTGTGTGACTGTTGTTGGCTTAACTCGTTGACAAAACTCCGCTGGGCTCTGCAAACTGTGCCAAAATGTTTGCGAAACTTGGGGCCAAGTGGCTTATATAGCCCCTTTTTCACATTGACCAGGGGGGTGGTGCTAGGCGTGGCGTGTTGGCTTGTTGCGGTCTCCTTTTTGCATAATACTTCTGCTGCTGCTGATTACAAAGCGCCCCCGAGACAACTGTATAAATTAGATGTGTATGTGTGTGTGTGTGGTATGATTATGTTTATGATTATGATTATGCGGCACGTTGATTAGAATGCGCTCTTATCACTTGTTGCTGCTGTGAATTAATGTCTTCATCTTCGTCTTCAATGCAATTGCTTGCCACAACTACAACGGCAATGGGACCTGTCAATTTGCCCACAAAGGATATCATTAGGCAGCAAGGACGATTCATTATATATATATATATATATATATATATATATATAAATGGATATATAAATGCACATCGATATGCGCTTATGGAAATACGTTACATATATTGGCCATTGTCATCCTTTCGCTTTCCGAACAGCGGGTTAGCCGCCAGAGAGGCTGCCTTTAGCTTGAAACAAGCCAAAGTATAAATTGCTAATTGCTATTAAAACTGAGAACAGAAATAGATTCGATTCTACATTTTTATTTAATAACATAATGTAATATATATATATTTACAATATAATCCGATTTGTAATTATTTCATAATCCAAAACACTTTTCGTCAGCAAATTAATCTTTGCTGAAGTTAAAAAAAAAATTCAATAAATATTAAATTAATCAATGTATAATATTGCAACAATTAAACAGCAACAAGCACAATTTAAAAAAAAAGTATTTATGTATATATAATACACAAACATACACATACATACATATATATTTAATATATAGATGTATAAGAAAAAATTATATGAATTACTTTAACTTTTGAAGATTGTAGCAAAAGTTAATAATTAAAACCACATACAGACATAAAATAACTTATATAACGCATGTTAATAATATATATTCTATATATTAATAATATTAACAATAATAATATTAATATCGTTAACTTTTCTTACTTAGATTTGCCCATTTCTTCCTATTGGGTTTTTCTGGTTTTCCGCAATACTTTTTTATATAAATTTAATGAATGTAATGCAATGAATGTTTAATTATCTCTTAATTTATTTATTTTTCTTTTAACAAAATACTTTTCTTCATATTTATTTGAATCTAATTTGAACACATTCGATTTTGTACATATTCCATAAGTCATCAGTTGCAACTACGGCTGATGAAAACTACTTAAGTTTACCAACAAATTTATTTTAGCCGTGATGTGCGTGTCCGTGTCCATGTCCATGGCCATGACCATGACCACCAGCTCCTCCCCAACCTCCGCCTCCACCCCAACCTCCGACAACAATGGGCTTGACTACGACGGGTTTGACAAACACCAGCTTGGATTTCGTTAATTTTGCGGGCAGGGAGCTCAGAAGCTTGGCAGAATTTTTCAGCTGTGTGGCTTTCTCCGAGAATTTGGCAGGCAAAGCGCTTAAGAGCTGGGCGGGATTTGGCAGACTTAGGGGCTTCTCGATGTAGATCACACTTTCCTTGGATTTGCTGAGAGCAGTGGGCGTGGCCAGCACGCAGACGGCGCTGATGGCCAGCAGCAGAATGCAACACTTGAGCAGATACATGGCTTGTGTGGAGCAGCTCGAGCTGAGACCGAGCTATTTATGCTTAAGCTACAAAAATTAATTTGCATGCAACAATTGTCGCCGATTTTCGCGCATTCTTTTATTTATTTTATTCTTTTTGTATCGTTCGAAACTCCACAGACATGTTGTTTTTGCTGAGAATTCCCCCACCAGCTGTAAGTGGAATTAGTAATGATGGTGATTCTGGTGCAGCATTATTCAATGATCGTCGCTGTCCAGTTGACATTCAGTCGGCGATTCTCTAGATTCTCAAATCAGACATGAGGCGTCTGTTGTTCTCTGTTAATCCATCGAAATCCGAATGGAACACTTGACTCGCATTCCCAATGAGATCTTGATTTGATTTCTGTTTGTTTCACTTAACCCAATCATCATCATCATCAACATCAGACATGCCTCCTCATCCCAATTGCGGAAGTCGAATTGTATTTTCTACATATTTTCAAGGGAGAGTTCCAGATTAAAAGAGAATGTAAACAGACCTCTGTAAGCAAATCTCTGTACAGTAAGATAAGCTTACCACATTATTGATGATAAAAGCAATAAAAGAATGTATCATTTGATTTATTTAATTGTTTTATTCTGTTTTATTTGAATGTGTGGCCCAACGATACCAAACACGCACCCAAGCAAAACTGCAACCCACCTCCCAATGTGTTATTGTGTTATTTGTTACATTGTTATTTCTATATGTTTTATATGTTATTTCCGTATGTTCCGCTTCTTTGGATCGTATGTTTCCGAAGGCGGCTCATCATCCCAATTCTCCGAGCATTCAATCATATTGATTGTTGAGAGCTCGGGCTCCTTAGGCAACACACCATCCGTAATTCCATTTTGTTCAATAACTATGGTGCAACCGCACTCTTGAATATGCGACTAAAAACAAGTAGGATATTATTATATTCGATTTTAGATGCCGATTATGGAGCAAACTTACCTCCATATCTGTTGCCTTCACCACATGGGTGATGTTAAACGGGCATCTTTTCATATTGCTATCCGGATGATTTTTAGCGCATTTTATTAGATGTGTGATCAGTCGGTTGGGCAACACTTTGTGGTGTGGCTCGTAAGGACATGCGACCAACTCCATATTTGCCACAATGTTACTCTTCGGTTCGGTCTTCTATGGTAAATAGATATATATTCAATTATTTGTCAAAAATATGATCTCACTTGGATTTTAAAAATTCGATTTTTTTCTGTTTATTTCACCAGAATGAGAAAATAGATGATTTTTGAAAAGTCGAAAGCCGTTCTTACCAAATTGTAAAACAACAATGAAATGCTTCGATTTTTTGTGATTCGATAAAATGAGTCCAACTATCGATAATCAACAGATGACAAATCTATCAAAACAAAGCTAGAAAAAAAAAATATTAAGAAAAGACTAAATTTAAACATTTGATGTTTGTGATTGATTTCTGTGTTTAAAAAAGCCATCGATGTATATGAAATTGTTGATAGAACCAGAGATTTTAGTCCAAAAGCTGTATGCTCATTTTTCCGGCTTATACTTATATTAAAAAGTTACAGCTCTGCGCGTGAAAAGGTAGAAGCGGCAGCACTGGCCGTGTCAAAGTAACTAGTTCGTCGAATGTGCAGCCCTAGAACCATGAACACCAGCTAATGAACGAACAAAAAACTCATTTTCGGCTTTATTTATTGAAAAAGAAATGGACGAAAGCGTAATTGTAATTAACGATTCGATAATAACAGTTGAAAGCGATGCGGATGTGGAAGATGGCGAAGTCAAAGAAATCGACTCTGAACAAGTTAACATTGCCGCCAAATCCCGTCGTTCACCCCCGCCCCCCGCCTCCACAAGGGAGACAAACAACGAAGTACAGTAAAGAGAAAAGTAACTAAAATAACAAAATAATATTTATAAATTATCTTAGCTGGATGACAAGGTGATATTTGAAGTGCATTTTCGCGATCGGGACGTCTACGAGAGTCTGCACAAGCGTCTGCTCAAAGTGTTGAATACAACATTTGCCGTAGATGAAATTGTGTTTAAATTAAGCGATTCGACGCCAAGCATTATTGCCCATGAAAAGCCTGATGATCTCTTTTTGATTGATACGGCGCCAGCTGTGCAATTAAATGCCGCTCAAGTGCCTTCATACAAGCGGTGCCACGGCGACATCCTCGACGAGGAGACGTCGGCACGCAAGAGACAGAAAATCGAGGCGGTAAATAAATGCTTCCGGCCCAAGGTGCAAAGCTCGTGCTTCAACTGCGGCGACACGGATCATTCGCTGCGCGAGTGCACACGACCCCGCAATCAAGCCCGAATTCAGCGTGCCCGCAAGCGTTCCAATTTCCGAGCGGAACGCTATCATGTGGACACGGAACAACGATTCGCCCACATTCGACCCGGCAAGATTAGCAGTAAGACACGCCATGCGATAGGCTTCAGTCGCGGCGAGGTGCCATTCATGTTCTATCGCATGCGACTGCTGGGCTACCCACCTTCCTGGCTCGATGAGGCCAAAGTCCAAAGCTCGGGAATTGCTCTCTTCAATGCGGACGTGAGTATGCTTCAAACTATGCATATATATGGAATGTAGGCTAACTTCTTGGCAATCGCAGGGCACCGAAGTGCAGAGACCGGAGCAGGAAGAGGGCGAAGCCAACAGCTTTAAATATGATGTCAATAAAATTATTGATTTCCCCGGCTTCAATGTGGAGCCGGGCAACAAGTTCTATGATGTAAATATTGCATACAACCAAGCCAACTATAAATATACCCCTTGCAGAGGGCATTACAATTCTTGGGTGAACTTTGGCGAACCCATAGAATATTTATATACTCATTGCCGGCATCGAGTTTTTAAATGTTGCTGATTTCTGCAGGGGTATTAGAAATACTTGGGCAATCCGCAGATAATACTATCCAAACTCAAATCCATTTGCAGGACTATCAGCGTCACAATGTGCCTCGGTTTCAGGAGCATCAGCTCAAGGCAAACTTCATAAAGTCGCTGGGTGATAATGTGACAAAGGGTTACAAACGCAAGAAACTAATTGAGTTGCCTACGCCGCATGATGTGAGTCCCATGGCGATTGAACGCGGCTCCAACGTAGTCGAGCACGACATGGACGTCGTTGATGATGAGGATGAGGCAGCTATGCAGCCACCACTGCCCGCGGAGTGCATACAGGCATCACCGCCACCGCCGCCACCAACGGAAGGAGCAGCAAAACGAGAACCGTCTCCGACGCTGGAGGATCTGAAAGCGCAGCAGGCGCAATTGTTGCAGCAGCTCGAATCGAACACATCACTAAACGCAAGTGCAGTCGGCACAAACGAGTTGACTGCGAACGATGAATCCACAACAGAAACAGCTCCTGCTCCAGCTCCATCTACAGCTGCTGCTGCAGTAGAAGTCAGCAAAGCGACAATCTTTAATGGTCCATCGATTGAGGGCACGCCCCTATTGAAGTTCTCCATCTATGACAAGCTGCCAGTGGGCGATAATTTCAAGGTGGGCGTCAGCGATGTAATTAACTTTGAGAATCTGCCCGATTCCACCGGCAAATACGAACAAATGAAGATCGTGCTGAAAAATGTGCGCCAGCGAATGGAAAAGCTGCAAGATGATGACGACTAAGTTGAAATAGCAATCGATTTAGACATGCTTTTACTTTGTAAATACACAAAAATACATACCAGACGCGGTTTTAATCCAACACACAAGCGTAGAAGTTGTAGTTTCTCTATATTTTGGCCTTAGCCCGAGTTTATTTACCAATTTCTGTTGAGATTCCATACAGGATAAATTATATGCCAAATATATGTGTGTATATATTTAAATATATATATGGATATATATACATATATATATATGTATACATATATATGTATTGCAGAAATTCAGTAGTAAGTTTGTACAAAATTTGATATTTAGTAAATGAGAGTTGTGGCAATTGATCTAATTGTAACACACACACACACACACACACACACTAGATTAGTGCCGTTTTCATTTATGTATTTGCTGCCCATTTATTTGGCGAATATATAAATACTTTAGATATATACATTTGCATCTATATACATATATATATATGTATATATTTGTATGCATATATGTGTATGTAGTTATAAACGGAAAGAAAATGCAAGCTGTAGCACCAAAGTGAGCCCTCAATTGATGGCCGGCCGTGGCTGGTGCGGCGGTGGCGCACCATCTGGATTGTTATCCCGGCGACTGTTCTTGCTGTTGGTGGTAAACCGACTCCAGGTGCTCGGATTCACAATGTACATGAAAATGGCCAGCAGCAAGAAGGCGATGGCAATCCGAATGCTGTTGCCGCAAGAGTCGTCGGCGCCAGCCTGGCCCGTGACGCGTCCGCTCACTAAATGCAAGAGTTACTTAATACAGCGGTTTTGGTGCAGTACTCGCTCGCTAATAAGAATCTTATGTTTATGGTATTAATTTTTAAGTCTTGGCAAAATGTGTAAAATTATTGATTACTGTTGAAAATTAATCCTACATTTTAAAACGTACAATATTAATGAGCAATACTAAAATTTATATTTCAATTCGTTAAAATAAATATATATGTTTGCAGTTGGAAAATAATTACTATTGCATATAACATTTATAGACTCAATTGAAGATGCAAATTCTACTTAGCGAGCGATCACTGTACTGAAGAGCACTTACCATCAATACACGCAGTATCGGAGCAAGCGTTCTGATTCTGGCGTATCTGTTGACATAGTTTGATTATTAATATTTTTACTTTTAGTTGTGGCTAACAATTGAATTTGCAACTTACAAAATTAATAAGCCTCTGCATGGCCATTTCATGGGACCAAATGCATTCGCAGCCATCGAGTTCGTCACCCATCTTAGTTTGCAGTATTGTTTTCTATGTCCGAGTTTAGCGGCTGCCTCTGCGAATATATTCAGAAGAATGGTTTGTTTTGATATATATATATATATATATACGACACATATGGAGAGAATATTGAAAATTTCAACTGACGTGGCGCAAGTGAGAAGGAAAAAAAACAGTTCAGCACACTGGCGAGGGAACAAAACACAAATGGCGAACAACAAATAAAAAAAAAACAAGTGCTTTCAAACTGTAAATGTTCTCAACTGTAACGAACTGTGAAACGCAGTGATTATAACTGGGAACTTATTGCTCTTAACTCTCCCAAAAACTCAGATTGAAACCCTATACTAGAATTTCGTGCTCTTGTTTCCATTCTGATAAAGACTGTGCTGGGAGCGAGCACCATTTTAAAAAGCTAAGCAATTTAATCTAACAGTACAGATGTGGGTGCAATCTACACACACATATATATATATATAAGTTTATACATATATGTATGGGTGTATGTGTGTAGTACGCCGGATGATTCTCTTGAGGCCTTACTTCCAATACATTCAAGCGACCTTGGCAAATGCCTATAAGCGATTATAAACAAATGACACACAATTGTAACACAACAAACAAAACTTGGATGCCAACACACACACACACATATATATCTATATATATTTATATACATATTTTTCTAGTTTGTGTAACAAGTGTAGGCAATTGGACTTGTGTGCACACTTTCACATCAGAATGCAGCTGCTGGAACACACACACACATGCTTACATACGTAGCATGTAAGTCAAAGATTCTAACTTACGTATAAACAGACGTAAGAGCAATTAAATGTTACGCTTTGCTGTCATACTGTTATTAATTATTCAAGTCAAATGGCAGGGTGACATTTTTCGAAAACATGAAGTCACTTTCTCATTGGATTGTTTTGCTTTCTGTATTTGGGTTTCTTCCAATGGAAATTAGGCAGCGAACGTAAACAAGTGCATTTGGATTTGTTGATGTGCAGCTAAAACCAATTGTAACTAAAAGCATTTCATTTAATAGTATGTCTATTATTTACATAATTGCTTTTTATTAGTAACTTACGATTATGTGTGTTTTAAGCTACGCTTATTTATTTTATATTACACTTATTTATTTCCTTACCAACTGAAAATGGAATGGGAGACTGGAACTCACATATGGTAGTGTTGTGCAACGACGACAATTGAAATGTACCGAAAAATGCCACTGCCAGCACTGGAACATTTATGGATGAGTACTTTTTATAACGTACTTAATTATTCAAATGTCCTGTGATGATTTATTGCGATTTATGCGACTTAAGCCTAGGCGTCGAGTCTTATTTACGGGCGCATAGATGGGTGATAAAACATCTTCACTGCGCCGCTTGCCAACACGCGCTCTCGGCGCGCGTGGCGAATCCTGGGAACAGCTCCGATCCCTGACAATCCGCTGGGAATGTGAATCCCCTTTAATCTCTTCCTTTAGATTGGGAACGGGTGTGCTGGTCGATGCTGCCATTGGAACAAAGCGCAATCTGATCGGTGTCTGACTGGCATCCGTGCTGCAATTCTCCGAATCTCTTTTGAGTTTACGTCGCTTATTCAGCGACAACAGATTGCGACGCGTTATTATTGAACTCTTTGTGGCGCGGTCCAGCGGCGAACGCTCCGTGAGCTGCGTCAGCGAGCATTCCATGTCTGGCGTGCACTTGGGCGTCTCAAACGGCACCTCCAATGTGGTTGCCAGAGGCTGATCTGGCGTCGCTGTCATTTGGTAAACCTTTTGCCTAGTTACCAGTGCATTTGATGTCATCTGATTGTTGGCTTCACTGGGTGGCTCTGGCATTACTGCTTCCACATCAGACAATACAATTTTAACCGTCTCTTCTGCTACTTCTTTGGTGACTTCGACACATTCTGAGATGTTCTGCGTTGGGATTTGCTTTAATTGAATCTTATTCAATTGATTGCAGTTTGTTTCCAAATCAGCAGTCAGCATTGCTGCCTTCTTGCGCATCTCCTCTGTTATTTCCATGGTTTTATTTGATGCTGTGCGGAACTCAATGTTTCCAGATATGTCTGAATGAGGATCCTCTCTTAGTTTCTGGGAATAGATTGTTTCTACATCAGCCATTAGTTTAACTGCTGTCATTTGCTTTTCCTCTGAGATTTGAATTGTCTTATGTGAAACTGTGCGGAATTCCTTTAGCTGGATCTCATCCAACTGATTGCAGTTTGTTTCCAAATCAGCCATCAGCATTGCTGCCCTTTTGCGCATTTCCTCTGTTAATTTCAGTGCTTTATTTGATGCTGTGCGAAATTCAATGTTTCCAGATATGTCTGCACGAGGATCGCCGTCAGTTCTTTCCTCTCTTAGTTTCTGGGAATAGCTTACTTCTACATTAGCCATTAATTTTGCAGCTTCTGCCAGTCTTTCTTGAGAAATGGCGATTGCCTTATTTGAGGCAGTGCGAAATGCAACTTCATCTGAATCACTCATGGGCTGCCATTCACTGAAAGGAATCATATCCAATTGATTGGTTTCTGCATCTTCATGCTTTGAACTGTTTGGAATATCCATTGGCTGCCACTCGCTGAGGGGAATCCCCGCGAGCAATTCACAGTCAGAAGCATCCACTTCTCTTTTTAACTGATTGTTGATTTCCAAATCAGCTATTAGTTTTGCCGATGATCTTTGCATCTGCTCCGTCACTTCAATGATCTTGTTTGAAGCTGTGCGGAAACCAGAATTTATATTTAATTGATGCCAATCTTTGTCAGCTTCTTGCGGATTTGCAGTGATAGTTTCCAAATCAGCCATTAATATTGCTGCCTTTATACGCATTTCCTCCGTTAGTTTCACAGTTTTATTTGAAGCAGTGCGAAATTCGATGTTTTCTGAAACTTCAGAATATAGATGTCTGTCACTTTTAGCTGCTTGTTGTTTCTGCGAAAGGCTTTCTATCAGATTAGCCATTAATTTCGCAGCATCTTGCTGCTTAACTTCTGAAACTTCTGTAGTCTTGATAGAGGCAGTCCGGAATTCGATGGCATCCGGAATATCCATGGGTTGCCATTCACTGAATGCAACCGTTTCCAGCTTATTACAATCAGATTCCAGTTCAGTTTTTATGTTTGTTCTCTTGAGTGAATCTGCTATATCGATTGGTTGCCATTCACTTAAGGGGATTCCTTTCAGCAAATGAGTGGATGATTTTGTGGTTTCCTTTTTCTGCGATTTTTCCTTTGCATCCTTTTTAGTTAACTTTTGTGTATCAAATTCGCCATCGAACCAATCTCCACAAAGTTGTGCATCTAAATAAATAAATTGTTTAAATAGTGTTGAGACTTTTTGAACGGGGCATAGTTACCCTTATCCATGTTTGGGATCTCCGGCGCTAAGCTTCGAGTTCTCTCACTAAATAGAGAAATTTCAGCATTATCTGCAAATTGAGATAAACAAATTATAATAAAAATATATTTGAGCTCTTCTGAATACTTTACCTATAGTTGTATTATCACAGTTATCATCAAGATATTTGCATTGCTCCGTTTTGCCAACAAAGTAGCCAATGTCACCCAAAACATCTATTGCATCTTCCAACTCATCGTACTCCTTCAGTTCGATTAGGGTGCAATCCTTGAGTTCCATTTGCATGTCGGGCAAATCAATCGACAGATTTGCATTGTTTTTTTGTGTAAAAAACGCACTTAAATTGAGCAGATTCTCACAGATATTCTGCGAGCTGTTGGCATCGAAGGCGCAGTGCGTTGTCATTGGAACTTGTGTGGTGAAATCTTCTTGGACCGACAACTCCGAGGAACAACTCGATCGATCGAAGTCTTCATTAACTGGTGCGATTACTGCTGTCGAAACTGTTCTCGCTGAATTGCGTGCAAACGTCTTAATTTGTTTATTCCTGAAACGAAACCAGGGCGGTGCATCATCGCATGTGGGCGCCTCATCCACGTAACTGGGTGAACCACAGAAATCCCGAAGTATCTCTTGGACTACGCTTAATGGCGTGGTTGGCAACTGCGTTCCAATATCATAGTCGGCGTCCGGTTCGGTCTTTACCATTGGTATCTGGTCATTTTGCAGCAGGGATTGCAGTGTTTGGAAGTCCTGCGAGGCTGGCACGAGACGTTCTCGAGTCGGTTCTTGACGGGCTCGCCGGCAGTCCAAGCGGTCGGCTTCGAACAGCTGTGCTTCGCGCAACTCGGAGCAATTCTCAAATTCACCAAAATTTAAAATTTCACATTCCGCTTTCATTTCAGTTGCCGGCTTTGTCATTGTGTAAGTTATTCGTCTACGTGAACGTTGGGATCTGTTGGCATAACTACCACTTGGATCTGTGGGACTTGCATCTATGCCATAGTCATCATCATCATCTTCCATGATCAACAAGCAAATCCATACTTGCTTCCCAGATGACGAAGCGCTTCCCGCTTTGTTTGTATATCGACTGCACTTGTCGATAGGTTTCATTGCTGCTGTCTAACACTAGCCGATTAAATAATTGAAATGGCTTATCGATAGCTCGCCACTCACATCGAAACATAATAAGTACCACACGGCGCTGTTCAGCACTGTTGCGTTCTTATCGATAATATTATTCACATAAACTGATTTCATAGGTGCACTTTAGTAAGAATTAGTGGTTGCGATCCTAAATAATGGGGATATCGACGGCGGTGTTGCGGACCCAGCTAATGGGCTTGACCAACTTCATCGGCACACACAAGGACCAAGCAGACAAGTACCGTCAACTGTTGAAAAGTGTCCTCGCGAACACCGGCCCCGAATTGATCGATACCCTAAAGCTCTTTGTGGAAGCCATTGTCAACGAGCATGTTAGTCTGGTCATCGCGCGCCAGATACTGAACGATGTGGGCGTCGAACTGAGCAAGCTGCCCGACGACATGTCCAAGCAGCTGTCTCATTTCACTCTGGAGAAAGTCCATCCACGCGTCATCTCTTTCGAGGAGCAGGTGGCCGGCATACGATTCCATTTGGCCAACATTTATGAACGCAATCGACAATGGCGCGATGCGGCCAATGTTCTCGTCGGCATTCCCCTGGAGACCGGCCAGAAACAGTACTCCGTGGAGTGCAAACTGGGTACATACCTGAAAATCGCACGTCTCTACCTAGAGGACAATGATTCTGTGCAGGCCGAGCTGTTCATCAATCGTGCCTCGCTGCTGCAGGCCGAAACTAACTCTGAAGAATTACAGGTAAAAAACCAGCGCCTTCATTTTCATTTAAGGTATTTACACTTGCTTGCTGCAGGTTCTGTATAAAGTGTGCTATGCCCGCGTTCTCGATTACCGTCGAAAATTCATTGAAGCTGCCCAACGTTACAACGAACTGTCCTACCGCAAGATCGTGGACCAAGGTGAGCGCATGACCGCCCTGAAGAAGGCACTCATCTGTACGGTGCTGGCGTCGGCTGGACAGCAGCGCTCTCGCATGCTGGCAACTCTGTTTAAGGACGAGCGCTGTCAGCATTTACCAGCCTATGGTATACTGGAGAAGATGTACTTGGAGCGCATCATACGACGGTCCGAGCTGCAGGAGTTCGAGGCACTGTTGCAGGATCATCAGAAAGCTGCCACACCGGATGGCTCATCGATACTGGATCGCGCTGTCTTCGAGCACAACTTGTTGTCCGCCAGCAAATTATACAATAACATCACGTTCGAGGAGCTGGGCGCACTGTTGGACATACCCTCAGCGAAAGCCGAGAAGATTGCCTCACAAATGATCACCGAGGGTCGCATGAATGGGCACATTGATCAGATTTCGGGGATTGTGCACTTTGAGAATCGTGAACTGCTTCCCCAATGGGATCGTCAAATCCAATCGCTGTGCTACCAAGTGAATTCCATCATTGAGAAGATTGGCATTGCCGAGCCCGACTGGCTGGATAAACAGAACTGAGCATGCGAGCGGGATCAGATCATCACCGAAACTCTCATCATATATAGTGTGAATCAGTAGTGGATTGGTTGCAGCCGGGTCAAAGTTCGACATGTTTTATATTTTACTTACATGTAAATTTCATTTTGAATTTAAGAAATAAATATGAGATGCATATGAAATGATCCCATGGATCAATGCAAAACAGAAAACCAAATCGAACCGAATCGAATTCAATTCTTATGAAACATGTACATACATATATTCACAATAGTCTTTCTATTCGTATAATTCACAAAAAATCTCTGTGTATAAACATTTTTAAGTCTTAGACAACTAGCGGAAAGTTTTGCTTTTGTATACAATACAAATACAAAGATAGAGTGTGTATATATAAATATATAGATGTATATGTATGTTATTTCTTTTTTCAAATAGAAAATTTAATGAGTGTGTTCCTCGTACTACCCACGCCTACAATTCCAAAAATAAAGGCAGCTCAGCGCAACGTCTGCTTTCCATTTGAAGTAACTAAGTAGTAGTAACTAATATAATAACAGACTAATTACATTTAAGAAAATTCAACTAAACCAAATGCAAAACATTTGCTCCCTCGTAGTATTTTACAAAAGCAAGTCTTCACAACAGTTTGCTGAAAGCATCCATCCAAAAAAAAATAGAAGACACATCGCCGATTCACAGACAGATTCCCTAATAGTTGTGGATGACGAGCTGACTCATTTTAATAGTGGAGGTAAAGTCATCCCTGGGTATTCGCCGATGACTCCTCGTTCAGCTGCATTTGTGCAAGGGTGCGCACAACGACGCCCCGATTAACTGGCGTCAATCCCTGGCAGAGGCCAACAACAGCGTCCAGCGCCAATTCCGGACAGTCCTACAAGAGAATGGGAATAGTTTGCGCATTAGCCAAAGCAGCAATTGCAACATTTAACAAATTTGAGACTACCTCAAGCATTTTGGATATCGTTGAGATGATGGCATCCCGCCGCACAGAGCTCACATTCTTGGACACAATCGACTCGGTGTTTGTTTGCTCCTGGTACCAGTTCACCATTTCCTCATTCTTGTCCCACAAGTAGGCCTGGCAAATATACAAATTAAATCCAGTTCGCATGTGAATTGCTATCTCATCTGTACCTCAGTGGCGCCCTTATCCTCGACCAGCCAGCGGAGCAGCATCTGCTTGGCCTGACCGACGGACAGATTGTCCTGGGCACGCAGTATCTTCTTGATGTACGCATCCTCAAGCAGCAGTCGTCGCAGACGCCAGTACAGCCAGCGACGCGAATCGCGCCACGCTACAATCTCGCTGATGCACTCCTTCTCCAGCATCCGCTCGGGCGTATCGTGAAGATCGGCAAAGTGCACGGCAACCGTGTGGTAAACATGCATCAGCAGCGCAATACGCGCCTTGATCTTCTCTTCCACCTGGGCGGCCTTCACCTTGTCGCCGGCGGCAATGGCTTCGTCCTGCTCCTGCTTCAGCTGTAAACAAATAAAATAATATTATATGTATTGATATATATATATATATAGTCTTTATCTTTACCCCGATTGTGGTGGCATCCAGTCTGTGTATTGTTTTGATGAGGTCCTTCTCTTTGTACTTGATTTCGACAATGCCCTCGGGCTCGAGGACACCGCCGCGTGCCTCTGGATCGGCATAGGTTTCCATGTAGCGCGGATTGATGAGCGAGTCGAGCACCGCCCAGGCTCCGCCACGCAGCTCGGCATTGGGTGGCAGGTAGATGAGCACTGGCTTCTTGTACTCGCGCAATCCGTCCACAATGTAGGCGCCAAATTTGACAATCTGCTCGTACATATCCTTCATGCCGCCGGAGAAACCACGCCAGTTGGCGAACACAATCAGCGGCAGCTCCTCGCGACCGAAATCCTTAATCGCCTGCGCAGTCTTGTACGATGAATCTGGATACCAGACCTGACCCGCCTGCTGCAGTGTCTTCGCCTCGGAATCCAAATTGGCCGGATCGGCGGGCATTTCCACCTCCACGGTGCGTGTCTCGACGGCAATGACGCCAACGGGCACACCACCCAAGCGAGCACGTCCCGTGACCACGGTTTTGGCCCACGACGACATAATCTCGCTCCAGGAGTCGCGATCAAAGAACCCGTTCTCCCATTCATTGCCATTGGCGGGATTGACACGGCCGGCGAGCATCCAGCGTGGATCATATGGAGATTTGGTGGGCATAAAGTCAACAGGACGATCGATGCGATCGCTGGGCAAAATGATAGGCAGATCGCAGCCAATGTGGGCAGGAATGTAGGAGAGCCAGTCGAGTATGGTGTACACACCGTCCAAATCAATGGCCTCCGTTTTGTGGGTGACACCATTGTTGAACATAATCTGAACACCGCCCAGCTGATTATTCGAGGCATAAACTTTGCGACCGAGCAACTGAAATGGAGAAGCAGGCGTAGGATTAGGCTTAGGATTAGCACAAGCTGCTTGAATGAAGCCTCACCTTGTTCAGGGCCGCATAGCCAGTGAGTATGATGTGTGAGTTGTCGATTTGGATGACACGCTGACCCAGACGGACCACATAGGAGCCAATGCCGATGGTGCGGCAGGTGACCATGGCAATTGTCACAATCTCCTCGTAAGCCTGCGAAGTTTCGCCAGCGATGAGGCCGGCATAGCGTAGATTCTCAACGCCCAGACCATCATCCTTGCCGATGATGTCGGTGATCTTGTAGCGCTGCTCGCCCTCATCCTCAATCAGGATCGCACGCACCGAGTTGAGATTGGCCACCTTGGCGTAATCCTCCGTGGACAAGTAGAGATATTTGAAACCCTTGTCTGGCTCCTCGGGGTCTTCCCATGCGATCTTGAACATGGCCTTCACCTCCTCGGCGAGGCCAATGCGCGCACCGCTATTAACCGATATATAGATCTGAAGGTTTAGATTGATTAAAGATTAACGTTGTAGTTTGGAGTTGGAGTCAGTAAAGCTGCTTACCCTGGGCACTTTGAGCTGGCGCGCCAACTGCGATGCCTTGGCAAAGAGCACATCCTCCTGGATGCCAAAGGAGCCAATTAAATAGGTCAGATCATTGGCAATCACGATTATCTCGCGACCAGCCGGATACTCGGGCGTGGCCAGCACAATGCGCCAAGCAACCATTCCACACTGAAATGGATCCAGTAGATATATAAATAATATGGTCATCATCGCATTTCCAATCTCTGCCGCATACGTACATTATTCTCGCCGGGCAGACGTTGCATCTCGACAAGATTGTCGCCCTCGAGCACCAGCTCCTTGCACTCGATGAGAATCTTGTCAGGTATGCGTATATCGACAGTGGGTCGCGCCTTGGAGAACTCTCGCCAATGGCGTTCGGTCATCTGGCGGAACATGTCGGGCATATCGTACACATACGTGGTGCCATTCGATTGTGCCTGGAAACGTTTCTGCTGCAGGAAGTCCTTGGTCATGTACGCCGTCGATATGGGATGGCCATGCAGTGATCCCTGCTTCTCGCCATAGGCCTTGAACTTGATCTGCCATGGGAAAGAGCGAGAGAGAGTCAAGCGAGATTAGTTTAACAGCTGAGTTGGAGGCATCTCTAGACACTTACAATGCCCGTTTCGGGTTCGGTGTGTTCCGTGTACATGGAGATGTCGAGGAAGTAGCCGGAGTCGTTGGCAATGCAGAGACGCACTGCCTGCGTGGGCGATTGCGGCGACTGGCGGATGACCATCTTGAGTTCGGCTTGAAGGACGCGCAGTTTCCAGAGACGTGGACCATAGCGCATGATCATCTTGGTTACGGACTCCTCGATTTTCGCCGGATCCATGATGACAGTGGGCACAAAGTTGAGAAAGATATGATTGCAATCGGTGCGCTTGGCATGCGGATGCGAAAAGGCCACCTCCAGCTCATCCATGGCCTCCAGGAGAACGCGTTCGCCCTCATTCTGCAGATATTCGAACGATGCCTCCTTGGTGATCAGATCCGAGTGCCGGATGATTGAACGGATGAAGAAGCGATAGTCGGTGACCTCCTGACCCTTGGACACCTTCGCCCTGCCCAAATACAAATGCATCTTCTGATTGGCCGTTGGCAACGCCTCCAAATTATAGGTCCTCATGCGATTCAGCTCCAGATGGAACGCAGATGCAGGCTCCAGATGCCTATAGATGCGATCCTCCTCGAATTTATCGCGTGCCCGATAAGTGAAGAACTTGGGAAACTGGCGTTTCTTCAGAGCGGCAAACGTGATGCGTCGAATGCGTCGCTGGAAGAGCTCCTCGTTGTGCTCGTTGCAATAGTTGCCAAAGATCTGCGACATCTGCACATCGTCCATTTCGCCCGTCTCCCGCACCGCCACACTGATGATGTGGATGGGCTCCGTTGATTTGGCCTCCTCGGCGGCATTCGCCCGCGAAATGGGATCGGAGAGCGAAACATTGATGGAGGTGCTGTGGCGACTATCCGAAATGGAATCCACTGCCTCGACAGCTTCGAGTACTTTGGCATTGACCATTGCCGGCGACACAAAGTCCTCCAGCAGATCAAGGATCTCATCCGAGTACATCGAGAAGTGTTCGAATGAATCAAAGGCAGCAATGGCACCCGTACGGACAAAGGAGCTGTTCATTGCCTCGGCGGCGGCCTGATCCAGTCCGTCCGGTGAGCTCATGCGCGAGAACAGACGATTGGGATGCGCTGTGGGCAGCAGGAACTGAAAGTGGACGAGTGGCAGTCCGCCGGATAGCTCCAGATGCTGCAGACAGGTCAGCTCATAGGAGGTATAGGCACGTCGCACATATACCTCGAGGGCCGCATTGCAGACGGCGCGATTGGAGTGATAGAAGAAGTCGTGAAGGATATCGAAGATCGATGTCTCAGACTGGATGAGACGCTGCAAATTCTCAGGATGGAAATCATGACCATACATATCGACGGCCGACAGGAATATAGACTCCATTTGATTGTGGCGCAGCTCATACGCCGGCTGATGGGCGGCGATTAGCACCTGGCGGGATCGCAGTGCAACTCGCGAATGCTCCGCCCGATTCAGCGAGGTCAGCTCGCTCAACGTGTTGGCCAGCTCATCGGTCAGGCCGGGCTCATTGGCCCACAGGTGATCTATGAGCAGAGTGACCAGCAGATTCTTTTTGGCCACCTGGGAGTGCGAAAATATCGTGTTGACCACTGTCAGCATATCATCCTTGTTCTGCTCCCGCACATGGCCGACACACTTGTCATAGTGTCCATGCTGGAACTGGGACTCCACATCATAATATTCACGCAGCAGCTCATGGACAGCGGCCTTCATGCGTCCCCGTATGCCATTCCTATAGCGTTGCACCAGCTGCACGATGCTCTGCGTGGTCAGGAAGAAGACATCGCGATCCGCACGCTTCTGCAACGTTGCTGCATGGCTATCGATGACGCTGGCAATCTGTTGCGACGGGAACTGGGCCAGCACACTGGTGATGTTCCGCTCGTATAGCGTCATCAGTTTGCGGATCTTCTTCTCCACGGAGATGGGTATGCGGCCCGAAATGGAGGCAATCACCTCTTGCAGCTCGAGCAGTGGCAACGAAGGATCACGCAGACTCTGCATGAACTTTTCGATGATGTCGCGCAATCTCTGCGCATTAAACGGCTCCGGCAGACAGTATCCGGCCAGCGTGTTCTCCAATATGATTTTATACGTGTTGTGCACACGATTCAGTTTCTCGGGTATGGGCGGATTCTCCGGCTGGGGGAACTGACTTTTGTTGGGCTGTGCCTGCGTTACCAGCGAGGGATCATCGAGCTCGAGGTGGCCCAGCAGGGTGCCCGCATCCAAGACGGCGCCGGGACGACGCACAAAGGTGACGGTGCCCGCCTCCTGCGAGGTCAGGGTCATGACCATTTTCATCACCTCAATCTCGGCGTATGCCTGACCCTTGGCCACATGTGCCCCATCCTCCAGCTGCAAATTGATCAACTTGCCAGCGGAAGGACTGCGCAAAAGAGATGGATCATTCTCCTTCTCAAAGACACAGGTCTGATTGCCAATCACGATGCGATAGCGATCCACTTCCTCCTTCATATAGGTGGTGTAGGAGGCACCCTCCAGGGAGATAAGCAGACCACCATCTGAGAGGCGATGCACCTCAATCTCCTTGAAGGAGTTGTTCATCAGCAGGAAATAGGAGTTGAGTCCAGATTTGGCCGCCTGCACCTTGTAGCGCAATCCATCGTTGATTAGCTCCACATCGACCACGTTGCTCAGTGTGTTGGCCGCCTGGATTTGACCCTTCTCTAGCGAGGTCTGGAAACTGTTGAATGCATCCGTTATCTGACGATCCGCAATGTGCAATGCTCCGCACATGACGCCCAACAGGATGTCCGGTTTTTCGGACTGCACACGTTCCGCAATCAGTGCGTCCAGCCAGGCAGTATCTATGGTATTTTCCAGGAAGCGATTCGTCTCCAGCAACGTTATCAGGTATTCGACAGTAGTGCGGAAGTCACCACGAATGGAGAGCTCCTTGAGGGCAATGACGAGATTCTCGCGCGCCTGTTGACGATTCTCGCCCCAGGAAAAACAATGGCCAAACTGCGAGTCGGCGAACTCGTGCAATCCACCCGAGGCGGCCACACTAAAGTAACCCCAAACGTTCTTGCTAGAGCGGAAGTTCAACTCTTGGACGGTGCCAGAGCTGGGCTTGAATCCCTCGTCGGGATTCTCGCTGGTGATGCGTGCGGCAATCACATGCCCCGAGGGACGCGGCTTATTTGGCGGATTCTCAAAATCAATGACCGACGAGCCCCACGGAGATTCCCCATACAGCAGACGTATATCCTTGAGCCGGTAGAGTGGGATGCCCATGCCAATCTGCAGCTGGCAGGCGGGCAAATTGACATCGGCAACCATTTCTGTGCACGGATGCTCCACCTGCAGACGAGGATTGAGCTCGAGGAAGAAGTATCTGCCCTCGCTGTCGTACAGATACTCAACGGTGCCGGCACTCACATAGCCCACCATTTTGGCCAGACGCACAGCAGCCTTCTCCATGTCCTCGAAGACCTCCTCATGCGCCACAATGGCCGGCGCCTCCTCAATGATCTTCTGATGGCGTCGCTGTATCGAACAATCGCGTCCAAACAAACTGATCGCATTACCATACTGATCAGCCAGCAGCTGCACCTCCAAATGACGGGCGCCGCGTGCCATTTTCATCACAAATATGGGGGAGCCGGGCACCTCGGCCTGCACCTGACGGAAGAGACCAGGGAATTCCTCGGTAGTGTCGACACGACGTATACCCTTACCACCACCGCCCTCCGAGGCCTTGATCATCACCGGAAAACCTGCAGGAAAAATCAAATATATGAGTAAAATCAGATATTAACAAGTTAAATTTTGCTTACCAATCTTAGTGACGGCTGCGAGGCCCTGCTCCACATTGGTGATACATCCGCGGGAGAACAGTTCACTGGATATCTTAATTTTCTTGCCGCTGTACTGTGCCTTCAACTCCGAGCCAGACCAGGGCAGCGTTGGTATGTCTGCCGTTTGTGCCACGATTGAGGAGGCCACCTTATCGCCCAGCGCCCACATTGCACGCTCCGGCGGACCCAGAAATACCAGACCCTCCTTGTGCAACAGCTCCGGTAATTTGGGATTCTCCGATGCATGGCCCCAACCCGCCCAGACGGCCTGTAATTAAAGCGAGCGTTCCTCATTAATTATGATAAGTGTCTAATCAAATAGATAGGGAGTTCAATAATGAGGTTTTCTTTATCTAAATCAATTGTGACGTCAGCGTGAAAAACAATTAAAGAATATTTTTAACCACACTGAAAGGTAACACAAATTTAATCTATTTAATTATTACTTAGTACACGAACAAAATAATCACAAGCCAATTTTCAGATAAACAAAATATATTAAAACAATTTGCAAAAACAAGAAAATTGAATTTATGAAAATCCCCAAGAAATATGAAAAAGTCTGAAAGAGGTAAATATCCTCACTGAGCGAAAGGGTGAGTTAGGGGAGTAAGGAGAACGAAAGAGAGAGGGAGATATGAGTAAAGACGTCACCCAATATATTATTTAATGGAGAAGATATGATTTTGATGGAAATACGCATATCAAAAATCGTTTATCGCTATTTACTGCCCAATATCTTCAAATTTCTATATTTAAATGTCCATGAATTTAGAGCGTTCACTATATATATATATATATATATATATATATATATTATACAATGGAGCATCGTCTATCTTCAAATTTATAAATTTAAATGTTTATGAATTTAGAGCGTTCACTAATACAATTTCATCCAATTTAATCTACTACTTAATGGAGAAGACGATAGGATTTCTTCGCTGAAAATATGATGGAGTGATGATCAATACATATCTCATTCATATCTGGCAGAAATCAATTATTTTTATTATTCAGATTTATAGTATAATTCACTTTTATTACTTTAGAAATTAGCTAATTGAGGAAATAAACCTATCAAATTTTAGTATAGGTACTTGTGCTCTTAAGTGATTTTCAAATGGAAAAGCTTAGATTTAATGAACTCAAAGATTGTTGCCCAGCCTAATCAGTTAAGTGGGTGCTAAAAGGCAAACACACACTGCATATGCCCATGTGTAAGCACACTCACACACACACACACACACACACACACACACACACACACACACACACACACACACACATACGATCCACTTGGCTTGAGTGTAACGCTTACAAAAACACAAATCGTACGATGTTTTGTGTTTGTAACTGTGGAAAACGTACCTGGACTTGAGTGCGCAGAGCGATATCCACAATGAGCTCGACATTGGCATAGTTGTTGTTGTTGGAGCCACCGGGCACTGGCACATAGTGATCGGCCATTTTGATGTACTCGGCATTGGCCTTCAGATCCTCGGGCGTCACCATGACCACAAAGCGAACGGCTCGCTCGTTCTTGAACATCTCGTAGGACCAGCGGCGAATTGAGCGCATACACTTGACGGCCGCAATGCCATTGTTGGCGATGAGGACACGATTGATGACACGTGTGCCACCGAAACGCTTCACAAACTCCTCCGTGGTGGCAATGTGAAAGTCACGGTCCTGATTCCGATCCTGGCCCAGGCCAGTCCGTGACATACTCGGCCTGTGAATAGCAAAATTGTTGTTGAATTTTGCGAGTGAGTAAAATATGCTCTATTTGTTTATTGCGTTTCATTAATAACATAAGCAACACTGAAATCATCTCTGTAATCATTACAAAAAAACGAATGCAATTCTACTCGAATTTAAAACACCCTTTTAACAGTGGAATACATAATAATATAATAATACATCAACAAATACTTTGCACCCGCAAAAAAAACAACATAAACCCCAATTTTGTTGCACAGTGCTCACATTGGCTATGGCTGTGGGTCAATGTTAGACAAGAGCGAGCGAGAGAGAGATGGAGAGAGTGAAGTTCCAGTTGAGAAAAGAAGAAGAGGCAGCAGTAAATAATGGAATTTTAAAGGCATTTTGGCAAACCGGTTTAGTAAAATCAAAAAGTTTTCTTAAGTTGCTGTTGTTGTTTCAAAGCTTTAACATTGTTTACTTTGCTCACTCACTCTCTCTCCCTCTCTCTATTTTACTCGCGCTCTCTTTGTCAAATGGAGGACGCGTTTTGCATTTTTGCAATTCAATTATTGACTTGCCATATAAAAATAATTATGCGTGATATATGTATGAAAATAGATTTTAGCCAATTTACTTCAGGTTGCCGCCGCCGCCTGCCGGAACACTCAGCAGCGTTGGCAATGACGAGCTGTTGTTATTGTTGTTGTTCTCATTATTGCTGTCCTTGGCGCTGTTGTTGTAGCCAGTTTCATCAGCGATGCTGCTGCTGCTGCTATCATTGTTGTTGCATTGATCAATGGCAACAATATTGGGAATGCACATTGGCGCATTATTGTTATCCGCAGCCGACGAAGTTGATGAATGGAGCTCCTCACCGCTTTCGAGGAGCACAAAACGTTTGCTGGCGCGACGCTTTAACATTTTCACGCAAGCAATTAGGGCCAAGATCATTCAAGTCCAAAGTTGAAGTTGTCTTTGTGATCGTTGGAAAGTGCACCCTATCTGATTATCGTATTGGTATTATGCAATTGTATTGTCTAAAAAATATATGACTAATCTTCACAATGCAACGCGACTTTCACCTTACTGAGAAAATATACAACACAAAACTGCATAAAAAAAAGAATGGTCAACGGAAGAGCGAAATAAAAGCAAAGGGTTTTAGTACACAAATAATGGCGACCGACAGGCACGGCAAGTACTTCTAAACTGAGTAGCAAGCGGTGACATCGCCAGCTTGAAAGCTGGCCCCTCCACACCAAGAAACGATGACGTCGTTACTCATACGACCCATTGACCAGCCAGAGAGCGAGTAAGAGAGAGAGAGAGAGAGAGAGCGTAGACACAGAGAGAGAAATCGCATTAGATAAATAGAACTGCGGCTTCATTTGTTGTTATGGATGGCTGAAAAAAAAACAAACAAAAATTCCAAAACAGTTCTTCACACTGGTTGTCAGGTGTTGTCGCTGCTCTCAATCGGACTCTCTCACTCGCTCTTTCTTTCTCTCTATGTGGTAGCTTTGGCTCTCTTGAAAGCTCTTTAAGATAAAAACTTTTTGACTCATTATATGAGGCACATTGTTTATTTCGTTTCGTGTTGCCATCTCTTTCTGTGAAACTCGCGCGTTTTTGTTTGCCCCAGCAGCCGTGACGTAGTTCAATTTGGTTTGTCACGTTTTCATGCCTTCGCTATGATATATGATATATGCTCACCTGAGACGCTTGCGTCGTTCCGCAATGTCTCCATTCTGAGGGATATCACTCATTTTCTGGGGAAACTGATCGCCAGCCTCGCCCGCTTCGATGGCCTCCTTCTCATCAATTTCATCGCCCACCTGCAATTAAATTCAAAATTTATTAATTATATAATATATATGGTTAAATGAGTGTCCTTACCAGGAAACTGGGGCGTTCCCCATCTGTGGTCGTTTCGCCGCTTGTTGTTGCCGTTTCCTGTTCGCTCATTTTGCTGTTGTATTTGATTTCAATATTGTTGTTGTGGTTGATATTATTGTTGAGATTAAAGTTGCTCAAATCGCTCAAAACGTTATCCTTCAACTGCTCACAAAGGCCATCTACCACATCAGCTTTTAGGCTCTCGCTTGAGAATTTCACCTTTTTTATGCACGATCTGGGAAACCGATTCTGCTGCTGCTGTTGTTGTTCTTGTTGCTGTTTCTGCAGCTGCTGCTGATCACTGTTAATCTTTGATGCGCTTATCGCTGACGTAGTTGCTGCTACAGCCGCAATAACGCTGGAGTTGCCTGCAACAAAATAAAAAATTAACATTGTTAGTTCAAAAGGCTGTTGATCAATTCTGTTTGCAATTTGAAGGGCCCAAGTCCATTGTCAAGCAGTGTTGCCAATTCAGCTTTGTTTCCCGCCAAATCTAGCTTTTTTAATTGATGTTTTTTGGAATATTGCACAAATTTACAATTAAGCTCTGATAACAACCTTAAATCAAAAAAGCTGAGAAGAAAAGCTGTGCGCCTGTTGAATAATATATAAATATACATAGATAAGGCATGCATATGAAAATTATGAATTAGAAGAAAGTCGCAAAAGTTAGTGTTATGAAAAACTTATAAATATACAATATTGCTAAAACATAAAAAAATTGTATACATAATTTTAGCTTTCCAATAACCATAGCCATAACCTCAATATTTGTTCAAAATTGGCAACACTGGTGACAAGCTTTAATATATTTACAAAACGAACACATTTCTTACTATTGTTGCTGTTGTTAGTCTGGAATTGTGTTTTTTGCCTTAAGCAGCTGCTTTCGCGGCCAAAGAGCAAATTCAACAGGTATGCAATAAACGCCAGTGTGATTACTAATGCGATAAACATTAGCTACATCCAAATATTAGCTAAAATTGTTGATATGGCCGATATACATAAAATATCTCATAATAGGATTTATTTTTAAATATTTATTATATATTTTTATATTTTCAAATATATATTTTATAAATATATATATATATATATATAACATACCGCATATGAGTTCAAGAGGTTAAAGTCATCAATATTTATTGATTGCTTCACGAATTTGCGTACAAAAGCAAAAGTAAAGAAAAAAAAACATATCATATTAAATTGCACAACAATGTATAAGCTTGTTTCATAAAAAAAAAAACAAGACGAAATAAAATTCAATTAAAAAATTGCTTGTCGAATCTTCAATACCCTTGAAACTTAGACCTTATCAACGCTGAAATATAACCTTGTATAAAACGGTTACATAATAAAATCAAGCAATCTTTTCATGTTCCGACCTCAGCCTGAGCGCTTTACGTAACAGTTTCTATTCTTTGTTTAGAAGTGAACCTGATTTGACAAAACATGTGGATAACTACTTAAAATACGATAGGTTGTTTTCGGTTACAACTATAATAAGAATATATTTACGTCTTATACATATAAATGCATGTTCGAATTTAGCTAATACTTTATTTAATACCTAATGCGATTTTCAAATAAAACTGAGGAACTTTCTCGGCTAGTGGCCCAAATTAAATTTGTACGTCGTTTAGTTAATAAACTATTAATGTTTAGGAAGCTACTTAGACAGGGCCTTATTTCCCTGTCAAAGAGTATACAAAATTAAATGAGTTATTTTTTTTTTGGTGGGTACACTGGGGCACAACGCATTTACATTTAAAACAAAGTGGATGAGACAAATACCCCAGGTAGGTAGGTAGGTAGGTGGGCTTCGTAGCTATGCAAATTGTGTTTGTATATATAGAAGAGGTCAACGATTTAATCGTTACAATATGTAAGTGTGCCAGGGTGTATGTTTTCAAAGGTACAAAAGCTGGCGAAATACGTGCAAAATACATGAGCAATTATGCAATTCAATATATTAGACGACTTCAAGAGCAACACTCTTGTGAAACTGAATATATACATCTATATAAATATTATAACTTGAAGACACTTGGAACTCTCGGAATACGTTGGCAACATTTTAAACTTTTGTTATATTTTGTAGGAATTTTTTTCTTGATTATTTTGCAAAAACACATATTAGGTAAATTCGGTTGTTTGATATTTAATTTTACCACGTTTTGTTGGGTTGTAAAGGTGATTTTTAATGTGTGTTTAAAGAGCGCGCCACGCAACGCAGGAAGCAACAAGTTTTCGCACGATTCACTGAATTTGCTACCGCATTGACCGACGTTTGGAATACGACTGACTGATGGACACACATATGGAGGCGCTTTCGCGCACTGTGCTTGATTGTTGCTGCCATCGCTGCCCGTTGGGCAGCAGTCGGTGTTGACTTCGTCGTCGCTATCAGCAGCTAACTAAATACTTATGCTTGCCGAAATGTCTGCGTCGGCAGCAACAGCGGCACTAGCCGCAGCAGTAGCAGGTGTTTGTTAGTGTGTGATTAGCTTGGGTTGTTGTGCTCGTATGTTAATTGTTTAGAGTGCTTTACGGGTCGGGGCAGCTTCTGGGTCGCTGCTGACTGCACACAAAAAAATCTGCACGCTGCGACAGCGATTTATTTATTTATTTACATTTTGTCTTTTTGTTTTTTTTTTTTCGTCTTTATTGCTTGGCGCGTAAGCTTCGATAACACTTGATAAATCGATAACAAACAGTGTTTTGAGCTACATATTTTAGTGCTTGCTCGCTCTATCTATCTTATATATATCTCTCTCTCTCTCTCTCTCTGGCGACTCACATACTTTTCAATGTCAAGGTTGTTGTTGTTATTGTTGCATAATTTAAAGTTAATCTCCGCGATTCCTTGACATTGATGATGCTCTTTAAACGGACATAGTCGTTTAGGGTTGTGACACGAACGCAATCACTGCAACTGCAACAACAACAACAACAACAACAAATAAACTAACCCAAATTGCACTTTTGCTATGGACGTCAGCAAATAAAAAGCTGATTACAACTGACTTCAACTAGCAGTAAAAGCAACCAAAACGGGAAGCAAAAACAAAATTGATTATCTGCTGATTGGCCTGTGACAGTGTGTGCATGCAGTTAAAGAGAAGAGCACGCAAATCAATTCATTATTTGTGTGTATCAACAGCCAGAGGATTTTTAAAAGTCATTAAATAATTTGCAGGGCAGACTACTGCCTGATAAGAAATACAAATCTTACGATTTTTGGGTGTTATGCGTGCACACAATTAAAATTTCAAATTACGCCGGTAGGCATGGCAACATGCCGGCTCTGATTAAATAGCATGTTTATTTATTTTCTGTAAGCGATAAACAGTTATTAAGAGAAGAGATTAACAATGCTCAGCTCTTATCAGTGCAGACGGAAATTTTCTTAGGCACTTGAAATTATTCATTTTTGTCGCGTGGCCATCTTGTCGATTATCATCAATGGGGCGTGAGCTTGAGACGCGTGCCTCAGACGTCTGCTGCTGATGATATTGACATGCCATATACTCACATACATACACAAATATATATGTATTTATGTGTGTATGTATAACCGTTATCATTCGTCGCTAGCTTCATCTCCAATTACAATTATCCAAGCACACAGACACAAACTATTAAGTAATTGAAGCCGGCTTGCTTAGCGGGAAATCGTTCTGAAACCACCCACAACAATTCTACCGAAACACACCACAAATCACACAAGCACACACACAATTAATATATATATATATATATATATATATGCAGGCGCACACACACATACATACATAGACACGGACATCGCGCGATATGCGAGTCCAATAGAAATCAAGGTCAGCTCAAGCGATGAGCGCGCGCAGAGCAGCGACTAAGAAAAAGAGAGCATAGCATATTGTCTGAAATTATGCTGCCGAACAAACCACACATACATTGTGCAAATGAATTTAATTTAACATTAAATTAACACACACACACTCTTAACTATACAAGCACCGTTATTTGAATGTTGATTAATGCATTTGTATTGCTTGCTAGGAGGTGAATAACCCGTGCTTTTGCCCCTTTCAAAAACTAATGTCTTTACATATGCGCATATTTATGTATGAAAACTCTTTAATCGAATATTCATTGCGTACTTGGTGCTTAGATAAACGCACTAGTCAGCCATCGACTTACTTTTCTCCATCGTATTGCGCTTTCCACGTCTCTTTTTGTTAGCAATTTTTGTATTGTCTGGCCACAAAAAATATGTTTTCCAATTAGGTGGGTGGTTTTAAATTCAGTTTGTTTTGCTAACTGCAGCACTTGATGAGATCTATTGAAATGCACGCGATGCGCACTGCTCTCTTTAGCGATTAGCGTATGCAACAGTTATGCTGATGCTCATATTTTGTAATTGTTTACAGGTTTTATCAGTGGTTTATATACGCGTAAATATGAATACGATTCTGTTCAGTTTGCCAACGATATGCACTATCGATATTATCGATGCACTGCCGATTGCCGCAAGTGTTGCAAAACGTGAAACGCGAGGGCTGCCAACTCAGGTCAATCCACTTGTGGGCAGCGCCTGCTGTCGACAATAATATTTGCAGCGGAAAAGCCGCGTTTTTCGTTCTTTACAAATTAAATATAACTACTAAGAGAGCCTAACATGTTCGGTGTGGAACAAATTATTGCGGATCATAAAGATGTCATACACGATGTGGTCTTCGACTACTACGGCCGCCGCATGGCGACTTGCTCCAGTGACCAAACCGTAAAGGTAAGAAAAAAATCAGTCATTGAGAAAATCAAAATTAATGTTCGTTGGTATTGCTTAGATCTGGGACGCGGACGATCAGGGCAAATGGTCGGTGACGAGCAACTGGAAAGCGCACTCAGGTTCCATTTGGCGCGTATCGTGGGCAAATCCCGAGTTCGGTCAGGTAATTGCGACCTGCTCCTTCGATCGCACCGCTTCCGTCTGGGAGGAAGTGATGGGCGAAAAGGTTTCCACACGTCGCTGGGTGCGTCGCACCACATTGGTGGACTCACGCACCAGCGTCACGGACGTAGAATTCGCGCCAAAATATTTGGGTCTTCTGCTGGCCACCGCCTCTGCAGATGGCATCATAAGAATCTACGAAGCACCGGATATTATGAATCTATCACAGTGGCCCGTTCAGCATGAGATTGCCAATAAATTAACGCTTAGCTGCCTCTCGTGGAATACATCCACCTATATGGTCACACAGCTGCTGGCGGTAAGTAAACTTTCAAATCCCCAAGATATTTCAGATTTACTATTTTTGCTTGCCATTGCAGGCCGGCAGCGATGAATCTGCCACGCCCACGGGCAAAGTATTCCTCTTCGCCTACAGTGAAAATGCGCGCAAGTGTGTGAAAATCGAGACGGTTAATGATATAACCGATCCGGTGACAGATGTCGCCTTTGCACCCAACGCAGGACGCACTTTCCATATGCTAGCCGTGGCCAGCAAGGATCTCTACATAGTCAACATACGAGGCGTTACGTAGGTTTATTTAGAAATGGAGGGATTTAATTTTGTTACTGATTTTGTAGAATTGTAGGAGACTTAACGGGTTTAATTTCTCGAGTGGATTAGCTGTATCTATGTCTGTCTATACATTTTTGTTGAAATTAGAGCTCTAACGTAAACATTTTCTTTTTCTTCTTTTTAAATTATCTAATATTAAGTCAAATCTACTTTTTGTGGCTATTATCTAAATAATGTCTCCAAGGGCTTTCAAAATTTGGCATTACAAAGTTAATTGATTTAATAATTGCATTTCAATAATTAAAATAATCTTTTCCCCCTTTTTAGTGACTCGTCGGGCAATGCTAAGTTGGATATGCAAACGGTAAAGTTTAGCGAGCACAACTGTCCCGTTTGGCGTGTCTGCTGGAACATGCTGGCCACCATGCTTATCTCCACTGGGGACGATGGCTGCATTCGCATTTGGCGGATGAACTATACGCGACAATGGAAATGTGCGGCTGTGCTGACGGCCGAGGGCAGTGGGCCAACATATGAGCCAAATCCAACTGCACCGGCACTGGCAACGACCGCAGCGGCAACAGCCAAATTCTACAAGAAGGGCACCATTGGCAACCAAGTCCCATGGCACTAATCTACTACTGTGTGTGTGCGTGTTTTTTTTGTGGATTATGTTAACTTGAAAGTATAAATGTAAACATATATATACATAAATCTTTAAAATGAATTTCCGATTTGTGTGTGAGATTTGTTCCTTAATTCACTGCACTTACATCCTGTGCGTCGCCAGCAATGTGTCCACAACTTGCTGGCTCCTTGGCCCAGCACCAACGTCAGCGTCAACTGCCTGGTCCACATTTATTTCGACCGGGCAACGTTATTTCACATCTTGTGGAAATCTCCCTGGTCCCGTGCACATTACATCACACTCGGAAAATGCGGGAAACGTTAAAAAATGAGCGCCATGCTTTATTTACCAAACAGCAAAAAGGCGAAAGGACAAAAAAAATAACTTTTGATTTTGAACACAACTTGAGTAAAAATCAAACCAATTTTTCGTGTTCGTTTGCAGCGATAACAAAAATAATCGAAACTATAAATGCACGTGTGTGCGGACGTATGCGTGTGTGTAGCGCATGCACATGTATTGTATAATTGAGGCAACACCAGCTGATGAGCGAAAGAAGGCCAAAAAAACGACTTGTTGCTCGTTCCTTTTTTGGTAGTACGTTTTTGAGTGTAACTGATTTTTATTGAGATTATTAAGATAAATATTGCAACAATTTCGAAAGTTCTACATTATATATTCTAAAAAAAAGGAATTGAATGTAATAGTTTCTGGGGAGAATTTCTGACTATCGATAATATTATATTCAAAAGTATTTTGAAAATATTCGAAAGTTCCTTAAAACTATAAAACAAATAAAAATTAATAATTGATTGTCCTATGAGGCAATTTAAGTTCATTTTTCATAGGTTTCGATAGTTATTGAATTATAGTTTATTGAGTAAGTTCCGAGCGATCATTATCTATTATTTTATCGATAATTTTATAATCAATAGTATTTTGTAGCAGAGAATATTTGTAAACTTACAATGCTAAGAAAACTCTTCAATTTCTAGTTTTGTTTGTGTTAAAAAATGTACTCAATTAACTCTTTATTCTGAATGTTCTAATATCCAAGTGATCACATTGATATGCAGCAGTTCCAATAGTTAAAAATGGTTTCTGAACCCTTATGAACTGATAATGGATATACAATAAGATTTACAACGATTATGCACAAAAACTTAACGATGTGTGTTGGGTCATGCACCATTTAGAAGCACACGAATCAAGGACACAAAATGCGGTTCATAAATTTGGTGTTTTCTATCACATATGTAAATATTTCGCAGCTGGGCTATTAAATTGTGGCAAAACAAGTGTCGAACTCGATTAACTCGATGGGTTTATGCTTACATGGAAATTTCTGTCAGGTTTAACATGAAAATCCATTCAAAGAAATCACATAATATTCCACTTAATTGACTCGAACCGCAATAAAAATAAACCATTCAAACATATCGAACAACAAGCAGGTTAACAACCATATATGGGTATATTTGAAAGCCACCCCGCTACTGCGAGTCCTTTCATTGTTTATTGTTGTTGTTAGCTCGAACGTAATCCAAGAAATGAGACCAAATTCGGGTTGTGCTTGTGTTTTTGTACGCAAATCCAACGGAGAGAAACCACCCCGAATATTAGATATACATATGCTACTGATATCGTCCTATCCCGTAGCAGAATGATTGTCTCTAATTGGAAGTTTTGACGTGTATATTACGTGATGGTGTTGACGATGATCTCTCTGGGCCACCCCTGAACCGAGGAGTGCTGGTTGATTTCCACACAATGGGAAATCAGTCGCACAGGACTCGCCTTGCGTATCATAAATGGGGTGGTATTTGGCTGCGTGGGAAGTCAAAGCGCAGGGCTCTCTCACATGGGCATTACGCCGAGCAGCCCAGCCCTGGTAACGCGATAAATATTGAAAACATTTATGTTTAACCGGCAAAGTTAAATTAATGCGCAGAAGATTGTTTCATTTCAATGCCAAAAAAAGGACGATGCCACACAGGGCTTCCCCGTAGGGGTTGTTATAGTGCTTGTATGTTGTTGTAGTTGTTGTTGTTGTTGGTACGGAAACGCTTATTACATCTATTTGAGCACAATTTTGGTTGTCCGACCTTTTGTCAACGTGCATTTATTTGGTTATAAGCTGAACGACACCACTTGAAATCTTTTTGGCTGGTTTAATGAAATTATTCAACTTTATTTAAATGCAATTCTGTGTATGCAATTTTTTTTAATAGTATTTTCGCTTTAATAAGAAAACAAGCATAATGTATTTACTCTTCTTATTCTGCATACTTTAGATATCTCTTTTTATAGAGTTGTTGCAGTTATTCAAATGTTATTTTCTTATCTGCAACGCAAAAAGGAAGACGATCATATAAACTATATAAATATAGTCATATCGGTTTGTTCAAAAGTCTTAAGAAAATTATTGATGAAACTCGGAGTACATACGCCTTTTGGCTGACGGTAGCATATCGGTCGGAAATAACCGGTAAAATTAAGCATATCATATGGCTCCGGTCTACGCGGTTCTTTAATCTTCAGCTTGCCTAAGATAACCTTTCTCGTTTATTTTATTTGAATTTGGACTTGAATTTTAAGATATTATTAGGCATAGCCAGAAATTACTTGAAATCTAAAGTTTAGACCCTCATTAATATGATTACATAATATTTGATCAGCTAAAATATTTTTCAATCTTCGTAAGCATACGCTCAAAATTACATAATTTTTTTTACTTCTTCCGTATTTGTTCCCTGTTCCTTGGTTCTTTTCTGAGTTGTTTTTTTTTGGTTTTCCTCAGTTGGTGTAAGCAAGCCAGTTGGAAATATCTCATTTGCTGTTTTGTATTGCCTAGGGGTTATTGCTACCCTTTGCACCTTGTAGCCTGTTCCTAATTATGTCCAGAAAATGCAGCAATAAGCAACGGCTTAACTAATTCGTTGGGTTTTTGGTTTTTAGTTAGCGCTTTGTCGTTATGCAAATTTTCACACTCGTAAAGCATTGCAGACGAAAACAGATACCAATATGACAAATACACAGTTGACCCCCCAGCAACAGCGACAGCGGAAGGGTTCAAATGAGCGGGTTGACCAGCGGTCAGTCCAGGAGAAAGCGGCGGGTCGCGAACGGTGGCCACAGCTTATTAGTCGCGATTATGTGTTTCAGTTCAACGGGTTTGCGGTAATTCGACAAAACGGTTTGCATATGCATATTAACAATATATTGAGGAGCGCCAACAAATTAGGAATTGCGTTTACGTATTTTAGACTATAAGAGTGCCTTTCGTATATTGAATATTTGGATTTAAGAAAGAAAAAAAGATCGGCTAAATTTAAATAATCGACCCATTGCTGTATGATATTCTAGTCAAATTTGCATTACTTGACAAAGTTTTGAGACAACATGCGTAAATGAGGAGTTTCATTATCAAAACTTGGTAAGCCAAAAGGTTTTTTATACAAGAACTATTTTTCGATCTGGTATTTGAATTTGAGAATCGCAAAGAGAGGCGTTCATATAACATCAGAGTAGCATCGACATGAAAACTGATAGGAATTAAAAAGCCATCATAGTATATAATAATAATATGTAATATGTATATAAAAACTAAGAAACCAAAAACAATATCAAAGTTTTCAAAATAAGAAGTCTACCTCTGAATATGGCGTAGAAGATGGATATACAAGAAAGAAAGAGTAGGAGAAAAAGGGGAGACAGAGCCAAAACTTATCATGGTCTTTAGATGTTTCTAGGTTGATATCAACAAAATCACTTAGAAGGCCAATTCGCTTTAAAAAAGAGAGATTCTTTCGAAGGCCTAAGATCTTAACAAATCCAGTAAAAAACGTTTGGTCAGTTAAGAGTGAGAAAGTGGGGGAATCGTTTTTAAATGATTAAATGATTAAATTAATTATACTTTAATTAATTTGATTAAAATTTAGCAGCTTATTTATCTGTAGTTACCATTAAAGTTCTGCTCAGTTTTTCATTATCAAAACTATATCTTTATTTACAGTAACTGCTTGCTTATAAATTACAGACTATGCTTTATAGAAAAATGTAGAAAAAGTTAAACTAATCCAAAGCATTTAAGCTATATACAAATTGAAGGTTTTTGTTTTGGGATCTCATCGAGATGCACACCTTAAGACTATCACACATGTTTCGGCTTTGAACTGACTAGAATGGGTTGCATTTGCAGATTGACGAGGGAATATCCCTACTCCCCGACATTAATAGGCCATCTCGGCACCCCAGGGTCGATAGGGCTTGGCGCCATTCGGTGTGGCATATTGGAGAGCGCTGGCATTGTAGTCCTGACTGCCACTCACTGGATATTGTGGTGCCGCACTGTAGCTCAAACTCTCGACGGGAATGGAGGGAATGGCCTCATTGACACGATGACTATTCGTCAGATCAATGTAGGTGGGCACCTGTTGCGATTGCGGCTGCTCCGCGTGTCCAGGGTGCTCCTGGGTATAATGTTGATTTGCCTGCTGCTGTTGTTGTGCTGGTTGCTGTTGTTGCTGCTGGGGCTGCTGATGTTGCTGCTGCTGCTGTTGTTGCTGCTGCTGCTGCTGTTGTTGCTGCTGCTGTTGCTGTTGTTGTTGCTGCTGTTGCTGTTGTTGTTGCTGCTGTGTGGTTGGCTCCGCACGTGGCTCGAGTGGTCCAATGTTGGCATCACTGCCGGCAGCCCCACTCGCTGTCGAGACGCTGGAGCGGGTCACATGATGTGGCGCCGGCGTCATATATGTACCCGAGCTGGACACATAGGTGCTGGCGCTGCTGGGCGTGGCATAGCTCTGGTAGGGCGTTGCCGCACAACTGGTCTGATAGCCACCGCTGGCGGAGATCTCGCGCTGCTGTGCAAAATACTGCAGATGGGACATGAGACGCAATCGCAGCGGATCCTGTATATCCATGCCCTCGATCGTGACCAGATAGCGAGCCACCTCAGCGGCGCACTCACGGAATCCAATGATGTGATAGTCCATGGCCACACGTTGCGGATCGTAGCTGAGCGAGTCCATGGCTGCAAATAAACAATACACAATAAACAATAGGCAAAAAGTCAATAAGCTGTTGCAACAGTTAATACCATAAATAATACGTTTCCCACGCGAAGAAAAAACTACCCCCCTTGTCCCGTTTCGGCCTGTTGTTGAGTGGGGTGTAAAAAGCGGGTGGTGCATCGTGGTGGTGGTGGTGGTAATTTTACTATCAGACAGTGAGCAGCAGCGTGGGAAGTGCCGAGATTCGGTATTCTCTTGGGCGGTGTACTTTCCCTATAACAATGCCAATTTGTATTCTTTCCCAGGCCCATTGGGTCAACAGGTTATCATTGTTTATCCAGCTTTATCATAATATGACACATATTGTGTGTTGCTGGCAAGGGATAAACTATCCCATGCAATTAATAACTGGCTAAATAACAGTAGAAGATCTACAAATTTCGCTGGTTGTTTTGTATATGTTTTTAATTGTATTTTGTACTTTCAAAAAGCCTTTGAATTATTTCCCGATTTTAATTCTTAATTAATAAAAATAATCGCGTTATTAAGGAACATTTGTGCCTAAGAACTGAAACAAAGCCAGAAATTCTATATGTCTGTAAAAAAACACTTTACTCCCATCAAAATTCATTGAAAATTCTTCTTTTAAGACTTTTACTATACATAACATCTATTTTAATAATTGTCATTAATTTTTCTACTACCTTATGGAATCGGGGACAAAATTATAATTCTGTCTTCAAGAGTATATCAAAACCACAAAATCGGCAAAGCATCTTTTGAATTTATAAAAATCGCAAGCAGAGATGATGATTTAGTTTTAGAAGTAGGACAGAGAAAGATAATGAATGGAGGTTACCATTAACTCAAAACTTATAGCTTTAAGTTTTTTCCCTTTAATATTAAGCATAAATCTAAAATCGAAAGCAGTTTGCTTAAGTTAAGATCTGAAAAGCATTACTTACTTTTTGTTTGTAAGCTCTTCAAATGCTCGACGGTCAGTTGGAGAATCTCCGCCTTCTCCAGCTTGGCCGATCCCTGCTTTTCATAGGCCGAGGGCACCAGACGCTTCAGTTCTGTCAGCGAGGAATTGATTCGATCGCGACGCTTCTTTTCGATGACTCCGCGACGCTTCTTGCGGCTCATCAGCTGGCAGCTGCCCGTACCGCTGGGCGAGATTCTGTAAAAAATAATAAAATTGAGAGAGATTTTAATACTGTGATTTCTAATAAAAGGGATGATCTTGATCCTTGAGCAGTTAAGTACCTAAGTTGAAAAACTGATTGGTAATTTCAAAAGTTTAATATTTAGATAATACAGCTTTTTGGTTTAACATTTTATTTAAAGTCTTCTTCTTGTGAGTTATTATCTGTTCTTTCTCTTTCCCTAAAAAATATTGTTCATGGAAACAGAAATAATTAAGTTTTTTTACTTAGTTTTTAAAAAACTCAAATTATCCAATTAGGGATGTCAAAAGTACAGTAATTTTTTGTTAACACAATATGTCTATGTGTTAACACAAATAAAGTACGAACAGACTTATTTGAAGACTTGGCTTTTATCCTTGTAGATTATTTATCTATGTTGAACTTCTCTAGAGCTGTCTTAGAGTATTCACAGAACACTACAAATAATTGTGATAACCGAAGATGCTTAACTTAATTTCCACTACATTTGACTTTTAAGAGTACACAATACTTAAATTAAGTTTTAGGCACATTACGCATACGCACTGTTCTTTGGACGATTCCTCGGAGTAGAGCTCATCGCAATCGCTCTCGGAGAGCGTGCGTTTCAGACTATTGTGCGAATGATGGCTCTGATGGCTGTGATGACTGTGACTCTGTGGCGGCGGCACCCAATGACTCTGAGGCGTGGCAGGCATAACGGCGGCAGCGGCGCCATAGCCCCAATGATGCAACGGTGGCGTATTCACGTGCATATTGTGCTCCATGGTAAGTTATTCGAATTGAGCAGTTGGAATATATTTATATATATATATATGTGTGTGCTTTTGTCGTTTATCTTTTGATATTATCACTTTTGTAGCTTGCAGCTAAGAGCACATTGAACTTGGAATTGGAATAGATTGAACTTGCTGAGCGGAGCTAGTTTTGAGCACGTGACTTATCGTGTGCGCGAACGGCGTTCGACTGATTTCGCAGCACACGTCGAGCGGACGTTCCGGCCGCCGTTTGCCCGTCCAACTCCAACCCCTTAATGCCGCCGGCAACAGCAGCAGCGGCAGAGCGGCAACAGCAGCGGCCCAATAAGATGCAGCAGCAACCACCCCCTTTTTGGCCATACGCGTGCCGTCTGCTCTGACTGGGGGGTGACTGCGAGTCAGCTCAGCTTTGCCTAGTGATCATTGTCCAGGCAGAGCAGACCAACAAATGAACAAGCACCAGGGAGAGAGAGAGAGAGAGAGAGAGAAAGCCAGAGAGAGAGAGCTGTCAGTAAGTTAGTTTCTCTCTCTCTCTCTCACTTGCACTTGCAGCGGTTGTCTCAAGTGCACATGCAAATAAAAGGCCTCGATAATAATTATTAGTTGTCGTCGCATCCTTCTGGCATCGATGATGCCTTATCTGTATCTGAAGCAGCAGGAGCTGTTGCAGCATCGACGCCCTGGGCGGCAGAGCACAGCTTGTGCCGCATTGTCTGTGTGTCGTTGACTTGTTGCCGCTTTAGCTGTTCTTGGGCAAGGCAACTGGGAAACTGGAGCACGCGACCGAGCCGCCAGCCCGAACAGCCGCCGGGCTCGTGTGCGGCATGCGGCTCCAACAAGTGTAGCCGGTGTGACCTTACTCTTCCCGGGCATTGTGTGACCCGCATTTTGTAGGTCAGTGGTCGACTTTGGTTTTCAAGGTTATGATTATGGAGCAGGTGCCGCAGCAGTAACGTTGACCTCTGACCCACCCGCTGCCTGTCAATTGATTTCTCTCTCTCTCTCAAATCTAAAATTATGTTGATTACCATAAATTATTAGCACAAAAGGGCATAAATAAATATGGGATATTAATTATTATTAGTTGCAAACAAATTGAATTATATTTACGAAGCTGTGGCATTATGAAGTTTCGAACTATGCCCATTTGCCGATTTTCAGGCTAGAATTTTTACTTGTCTTCCGACCTAAAATCTCGTTTTCAACTTTAAATGTACGATTGATCTAGGGGCAAAACTATGTTTAAAAAGCCCTCGCTTTTTAAAATGAGTTGCGTTTTGACGAAGTTATGGCATTTTGAAGATTCGACCTATGCCCATATGCCCATTTGCCGATTTTCAGACTAGAATATTTACTTGTCTTCCGACCTAAAATCTCGTTTTCAACTTTAAATGTACGATTGATCTAGGGGCAAAACTATGTTTAAAAAGCCCTCGCTTTTTAAAATGAGCTGAGTTTTGACGAAGTTATGGCATTTTGAAGATTCGACCTATACCCGTATGCCCATATATCGATTTTCAGGCTAGAATTTTTACTTGTCTTCCGACCTAAAATCTCGTTTTCAACTTTAAATGTACGATTGATCTAGGGGCAAAACTATGTTTAAAAAGCCCTCGCTTTTTAAAATGAGTTGAGTTTTGACGAAGTTATGGCATTTTGAAGTTTCGACCTATGCCCGTATGCCCATTTGCCGATTTTCAGGCTATAATTTTTATTTGTCTTCCGACCTAAAATCTCGTTTTCAACTTTAAATGTACGATTGATCTAGGGGCAAAACAATGTTTAAAAAGCCCTCGCTTTTTAAAATGAGCTGAGTTTTGACGAAGTTATGGCATTTTGAAGTTTCGACCTATGCCCATATGCCCATTTGCCGATTTTCAGGCTATAATTTTTATTTGTCTTCCGACCTAAAATCTCGTTTTCAACTTTAAATGTACGATTGATCTAGGGGCAAAACAATGTTTAAAAAGCCCTCGCTTTTTAAAATGAGTTGAGTTTTGACGAAGTTATGGCATTTTGAAGTTTCGACCTATGCCCATATGCCCATTTGCCGATTTTCAGGCTATAATTTTTATTTGTCTTCCGACCTAAAATCTCGTTTTCAACTTTAAATGTACGATTGATCTAGGGGCAAAACTATGTTTAAAAAGCCCTCGCTTTTTAAAATGAGCTGAGTTTTGACGAAGTTATGGCATTTTGAAGTTTCGACCTATGCCCATATGCCCATTTGCCGATTTTCAGGCTATAATTTTTATTTGTCTTCCGACCTAAAATCTCGTTTTCAACTTTAAATGTACGATTGATCTAGGGGCAAAACTATGTTTTAAAAGCCCTCGCTTTTCAAAATGAGTTGCGTTTTGACGAAGTTATGGCATTTTGAAGTTTCGACCTATGCCCGTATGCCCATACGAGTATATCGATTTTCAGGCTTTAATTTTTACTTGTCTTCCGGCCCAAAATCTCGTTTTCAACTTTAAATGTACGATTGATCTAGGGGCAAAAATATGTTTAAAAAGCCCTCGCTTTTTAAAATGAGTTGCGTTTTGACGAAGTTATGGCATTTTGAAGTTTCGACCTATGCCCGTATGCCCATAGGAGTATATCGATTTTCAGGCTTTAATTTTTACTTGTCTTCCGGCCCAAAATCTCGTTTTCAACTTTAAATGTACGATTGATCTAGGGGCAAAACCATGTTTAAAAAGCCCTTGGTTTTTAAAATAAGTTGAGTTTTGACGAAGTTATGGCATTTTGAAGTTTCGACCAATGCCCATATGCCCATTTGCCGATTTTCAGACTAGAATATTTACTTGTCTTCCGGCCTAAAATCTCGTTTTCAACTTTAAATGTACGATTGATCTAGGGGCAAAACTATGTTTAAAAATCCCTCGCTTTTTAAAATGTGTTGAGTTTTGACGAAGTTATGGCATTTTGAAGTTTCGACCTATGCCCGTATGCCCATTTGCCGATTTTCAGGCTATAATTTTTATTTGTCTTCCGACCTAAAATCTCGTTTCCAACTTTAAATGTACGATTGATCTAGGGGCAAAACTATGTTTAAAAAGCCCTCGCTTTTTAAAATGAGTTGCGTTTTGACGAAGTTATGGCATTTTGAAGTTTCGACCTATGCCCATATGCCCGTTTGCCGATTTTCAGGCTATAATTTTTATTTGTCTTCCGACCTAAAATCTCGTTTTCAACTTTAAATGTACGATTGATCTAGGGGCAAAACTATGTTTAAAAAGCCCTCGCTTTTTAAAATGAGCTGAGTTTTGACGAAGTTATGGCATTTTGAAGTTTCGACCTATGCCCATATGCCCATTTGCCGATTTTCAGGCTATAATTTTTATTTGTCTTCCGACCTAAAATCTCGTTTCCAACTTTAAATGTACGATTGATCTAGGGGCAAAACTATGTTTAAAAAGCCCTCGCTTTTCAGAATGAGTTGCGTTTTGACGAAGTTATGGCATTTTGAAGTTTCGACCTATGCCCGTATGCCCATACGAGTATATCGATTTTCAGGCTTTAATTTTTACTTGTCTTCCGGCCCAAAATCTCGTTTTCAACTTTAAATGTACGATTGATCTAGGGGCAAAAATATGTTTAAAAAGCCCTCGCTTTTTAAAATGAGTTGCGTTTTGACGAAGTTATGGCATTTTGAAGTTTCGACCTATGCCCGTATGCCCATACGAGTATATCGATTTTCAGGCTTTAATTTTTACTTGTCTTCCGGCCCAAAATCTCGTTTTCAACTTTAAATGTACGATTGATCTAGGGGCAAAACCATGTTTAAAAAGCCCTCGGTTTTTATAATGAGTTGAGTTTTGACGAAGTTATGGCATTTTGAAGTTTCGACCAATGCCCATATGCCCATTTGCCGATTTGCCTGACTAGAATATTTACTTGTCTTCCGGCCTAAAATCTCGTTTTCAACTTTAAATGTACGATTGATCTAGGGGCAAAACTATGTTTAAAAATCCCTCGCTTTTTAAAATGTGTTGAGTTTTGACGAAGTTATGGCATTTTGAAGTTTCGACCTATGCCCGTATGCCCATATATCGATTTTCGGGCTATAATTTTTATTTGTCTTCCGACCTAAAATCACGTTTTCAACTTTAAATGTACGATTGATCTAGAGGCAAAACTATGATCAAATAGCCCTGAGAATGGATAAGAATATTCAGGAAGAGCTGATAAGTAGTTCCGATATAAAATATTATTTATAGATCGATAGAATTAGTATCCGTTATTGCATTTATTTAGATAGTTGAGAATATCTTGAAGCGACTGTATCAGAATGTCATATTACTGTTTACTTATGTATTACAAAAACGCACAGTTAAGTTGGTTCTCAAAACACTGCCCACTCACTTAAATACAACAATCCAAAGCCCAGCAAATTACTAGGCAATTTCTGGAAGAGGTACAACGCGGCGTATGCGTGATATGTACATTGTGTGTGGAATACACCAGCTCGTTGTGATATCGATTTCAAGTGTACTGCTATAAAAATTTAGAAAAGTGGTTTTCATTCGCTTTCGGCATGCTGTCGCTCAGGTTTCCAAAGGCGAATCATAAGGAACAGCAAGTCCATATACATATCTGAGTATAATCCCAACAAAATTTGAGTGGGCAAGCAATTGTTGTGTATGTTGCGCTTGTTGTTGTTGTTGTTGTAATTGTCGTGGCGCGTGGGACAACGCTAGCAGCAGCAACAATAGTTGCTGGCAATAACTCACCCTTAAGGTTGGCGAGCAAATGCACCACCACCAACACCACCACCACCACCATCACCAATACCACTTGGCACTGACTGTCGCTCACAACACCGAGCGCGCGACAGTGAGAAATGGCTCGTGGGAAAGCCAAAGGTTCGACGATTCTCACGCATGTTCAGCACGTGCGGGTCGTGCGCCCAGCCGCCTCCCCTCCCCTGTCCTTCCCTCTCCTTCACCACTACGTCGCAAGCCCGGACTGGGCATTAAACCAAAAAAGAAAGAAAAAAAAGCGCAGACCAAATCGTTTGAAGTGCATTAAATGCACGTCGCTCCGACAGAAAGGAGCGCCGTCGTTGTTGTTACGTTGCTTTCCATCTACTTTTTAATGGGTTTTTGAAATTGTAACCAATTTTCAAATAATAAAAATAATGGAAAATTGCTGCCGATTATAATCCGTGAAGGAAACAAAGACCCACATATAATGTAACCTCGATTCACATTTAAACCATATAATTCTAAAAAAAATGTATGTTCAAAAAGATTTGACTTGAAATTTAGAAAATTGCCATGTTTTCAGGCAGTTTCCGACGGATTTCTCTAACTAAAAATGCTTAATCTTTATAATATTTTTAATCATTTTTAATTTCTAAGAGTATAATTTTTGTTATCAAAAAAAATCATTTTTGCTTTTTCTTCTACACTTTTACAAAAAGAGTGGACATTTTAAATGATGGCAATCGCTTTTAGTTAGAAGAAATTTATTTTCTAAACGTATGACATTATTTGTAGTGCATTTTCCTAAATGTTAGAAAGCCATTTTCTAGGAATCTTTAATTTTTCAAATACAATTTTCAAACAGTTAAAAACTTTTTGTGAACAGTTCCATAATTTATTTTCCTCATTGTTGATTAAGGACCATCATTTTTTCTTAATATTAAAATCTATTTCTGGGTGTCACAGCTAGTTTAATTTAAGGTGATTTTCTAAGTTCTATGGTATATTTTTTTTTTGTAGTGTAGAACGAACACTGAAAAAATTGGCAAAACATTTCATAGATTACCCTTTTCCAAGGAACGAATCTAAACAGTAAATGAAACAAAGACTCGCAAATATCGTTAGACCGATTCAAAATATATGGTATACTTTTCAAAAAAATTGAAACTCTTGTACTACTAAACGAGCGTAGCGAAAAATCCAATCCAATTCACAGGGATAATCAGCTGCCCAGAGAAAATTCGCTTACCAGGACTAAATTACTAAAGCATAGCTCCAATTTTTTTTTTTTTTTTTTTACCAACTAGAAACTTTTAAGGCAATTATTAGAGTTGTTTTGTGTGTGGTTGGTTTGCAGCAAATTTTGCAGATCATCGCCCAGGCCCAACTCGGCATCATCAATCCAGGTCTCCAGGGTGCACGAGCTGGAATGATGACTGGATCTCTGCGAATTTCCGCTTCCCAGACGCTTGCCAGTTTGCCCAGATTGGACGGCCTGCAGCTGCCGCCAGCGGCTATCGAAAGCTGCCCAATGCTGTCGCATATCAAACTGCTCCTCGTCTATGGAATTGCCATTGATGTCCCACTTGACAATCGGATAGGCGTCGTTCGGCGGCTTCTCCACAATTATCACATTGTGATACTGGCCTTTGAACTGGGAGCCAACGCTGACGCTGAACCCGCACTGCGGAGACGCCACCTGTCTCAGATCAAGAGTTGAATTCGCGTTGGAATTGGAGGGAGTATGCCTCAAGTATCGCACATTCTCCTTGTAATGCATCAGATCAAATTGGATATCTAGCCGCTGATCCTCCTCCACCTCCTCCTTTAACTGGGAGAGCACTTCGTGACAATATTGGACGGATGGGTTGGGTTTGATGTTTTTGTTGTTGTTGTTGTTGGTATTCTTGGTGTTAGCATTGTTGTCGCCTACATATTGTTTTTCGTTAGCTGCAGCTGTATTGATGTGCTCCTCCTCCTCCTCCAGCTCCACCTCCTTATCATCTTCATCGTCCTCGTCCAGCCGCTGCACAAACAGTTGCTTTGATGTTGATATTTTGCGCAGCAGCTGCATTAAAAATAGTAAATCCATGTTAGTGCTAATGTGCATTATATATATATATATATATATATACATATATATATTCTAATTTGTTCATCAAATGAGATCATCAAATGAGATTTGTTATCATTATGTGTAAATGATTAACCTTTACTAGAGATATATCTTAAGTAAATTATTAAGGACTTAGAATAGTCCAGATCGGTTCACAATATCTATACCATTTAGGCTATATCTATAGCTCCCTTGTAGACAGGACTTTCACTTTTCACAGCCGTTAGTATACTAAAATTGAACAGGTTTTTAAAAGGAATATCTCTGTTGTGGCATCTACATTAATATTCCATTCAGTTTCTATATGAAGCATGAAACTGTTTTTCTTCTTCTTCTTTATGCTATTACTGCTTAAAACACAACTTTAACACATCCTGAACAATATTGTGGTTTCTAATTAAATAATAAATGTGAGCATGTAAGGAAAATGAAATTGCGGCATGCCGCAGCTGGCGGTTCTTCCTTGTTTTTTTTTGTTGCCCCACACGCAGCGACATCGATTTTTTATTGATTGTGCAGCAGGGGCAGCAAGGAATCACTCAACCACATAAGCACATAACGATCCAATAATCACTCACCTTGAGACAGGATTTCTTGGTGCGCCTCAGCAAATGCGACATATCGGCGCCTAAAGTGTGACTATTGTTGTTGTTGTTGGTTTTGTTGTTGCTGTTGTTATTGTTATTGTTGATGCAAATGTTAAATGTGAAACAGGCAGCGACATTTTGATTGCTTTTGACTGTTGCTGATGGCTGCTGCTGCTGGTGTCTGCTGCAGCTCGTTGGCCTAACAAAACAACACTGAAATTGGAGAGAAATTTAGAAATTTAGTAAAGGATTCTAACCCCCGGCACGCTTACAGTTATGCGAGTCGACGAAGCGGCGGCGCTTGCTGGTCGACGCCAGGACGCAAGGACATAAAATGCGAACTGGTCGTGTGCCGCATGACTCATAACGGACCAGCAGGAATTGCAAGTGCCAAACGAACAAACTCATACACTCCGAAAAAAAATCACCCAGAAGACCTTAAAGTTTTTCCTGTTTTTATAAATAATTTTTAAGTGTAAAATAAAAACATTTCTTTGAATTATTTTTTTTATCCATTTTTTATTATTTTGTTTTTATTTTTCAGAAATACTCTTTTTTGTAACACAAAATATTGCTAAAAAAAAAATTTGCAATCTTCTATTTTTAAAAGAAATCAATCAAAATGATAATGAAAATTCGAATTTTCTTCTCAGTGTACTCACTCACAGCTGAGAGTCGCAGGACTTCGTCGGCACCGGCGCAGTGAGCGTGTATGTATATATATGTGTGTGTGTGTATGTGTAATCTCTCTCAGATTTGAAATTTGTATAATGGGGCAACTCTCGAGTGGGTTTCCTCGAGTGCAAAATGCGGCAAAACGAGCGCCTACTCAATGCGGCTGCTGTTGCTTGTGCCCCACACACAAACACACAAATGCGGTAATGCGACACCCCATAAACAGATACTCCTACAGTCGCCTCTCTGGGGCTAGCCCCACGCTCGAGTGGGCAGCCTTGAGAGCGTATTTTTTATTGCGGCCAGGCGCCAATTTGGGGGCTGTAAATCACAATGTCCTGATTGCTTTGGCGGAGCACGCCTTCGCAGGATATGCGGGCCGCGTCATGAGGTCAAGGGAAATTGTCCGTAATTAATCCAGCAACCACATTTTAAAATTCACAAGCAATGTAGAAGAATAAAAAATGACTTATATATATATATATTTAATTACATTAGAATTTTATGAATGTGAAATATACGAAAACATTTTAGATAGTTTTCAATAGAACTTTAAGTCAGGGAACAGCTAAACTGTAACACATCAGCCCAGAGAGCAAAGTTAATTATATCTTTCTGAATTTTAAGAAGTGTTTTTCTACTTTTAGAAATTTATTTTTATAATTTATAAATGGAAAACATTTTTCGGCAAAACCTTTATAATTTTAAGTAAGTTTCTTTCGAATATATTTTTTTTAATTTACAGTATTTTTTCTGAGTGTATGAGAAATCATAAATAACTAATTTAACTCTTGGAAAATATATATTATAAAAAATCAATATATCATAATAAGTAAATAAATAAATATTACAAACTATTTTCTGACGCTCCCCTTTATTTTACTCGTCCAGTTTTTTCCAACAATTAGTACAATAATAAAAAATGTATTTACTCTGTATGTTTTTTAATCAGCATTTCCGCAAACATAAAAATTAATGTGTCTGTGAACTTCTCACCTTATGATAACGAAGTGACACATTCAAAACAAATGTTGACAATGCCCCATATATGTACATGTCCTAAAAGCGAAATTGATGAAGTGCAGGATGGAATTCAGTTGCAGAGTATCCGTATCCTGCCTCGATTTTTTATCCTTTCAGCTGGCCCTGGGAACTGAGCTGTCTGCTGTGGAGCCTTACAAATGCCACATTGTAATTAATGACATTTACATTTAAATTTCGTGTACTTGTTACAAAATGATTTCAATTCAATTTACTGTAAAATTGAAAACGTGTTTTTCAATTTAACAACGCTGTTTTTTATAGAAAGTGGTAAATGTGAGAGTGGAAGCTGAATTCGAAGCACTTTTGCGGCTTGTCTGCGGATTTGTCACATCACTCAAATGTGAAGTGCGCAAAGAGAGGACAGCATGGGCAAGGACATAAAGGATGTGAAGGACATGCACTTTTGGGCTATATGAATGAGTGATGACACTCGCAGCAAATTGTGCTGGCCAGCAAAAAAATCATATTTGATTGCAATTGACATTCGACAATCGACTATGTTTCCACATCTTAAGCGTGACTGTAGAAATTTCTGTGCGATCGGAGACAATCGCTCAATATTAAATTTTGACAGATGTCATCTCATTTTTTTTACCTGACTGTCAAGGATCAAAGGGTGGAGAGTCGTAGTACTCCCGATGAGTCGCCCAATTAACAATTGATCGAACGATTGACAATGTGAATTGCAATTTATACCATATCGATTTCGAGCGTTTGATTTTAATTTATAATTGCCCATCAATTGAGTAGGGGGAGGCTACGCACACACACACACACACGCACACACACACGCATAGGTCCTGCGGTCGATTGCCCTCCGGTCACAAGTGTCAGCCAGCCCCTGAACAACCCTACCAACTTCGATTTTATTGTTATTGTCTATCGTGGGCTTGAGGTCCTGGGGAGGATATTTGTCGTAGTTGCCTGCAGTTGCCTCAAGTGTCAATTATGCGCATTTTGAAGTTCCACTTTCCGCTTGCAAAATTTACATTTTATTAGTTTTACATGCTCGACACATTAAAATTATTTACGATCCCAAATATTGTTGGTTGTAAATAAATTCGTTGGCACGTGGAACACGCTCGAATGTGGCAAAATAATTCATTAAAACTCTGGGCTAGCCAAACGCAAATCTAATGTCCTTTGGCTTGACCTTTTGCCGTTAATTAGACGCACATTGTTTCCGATCAAAAGTACCCCGGCCTCCCCGCACCAACCATCATCAGCGTAACATAAATGTGCGTTCATCTGACCACGTTCGCATTGCGTTCGAAATGTTTCCCAAGTCTGTTGCGATTTCGAAAAAATTGGCAGGTTTTCAACCTATGTGGCTTGTGATGATAAGCATCTTAACCAGAATTTAACAATAATATTGATTAGGTTTATATTACACGATTGCAGGCAAACTGGACACTGTGATGTACTACCTGAATGATGGTGTCTATGGCTTTTTCAATTGCATACTCTATGATCATCAGCAGGTCACAGCACAGCATTATTTGGAAAGTGAGCTATATACATACATATACACTTATATTTATACACATATAGGCGGTGAAAAATTATGGAGGGTGTTTTTTGTTTTGTTTTGGTTTTTTGGTTGGTTTCTTCTTTTGCGATATTTCATCGTCCTTGTTCTTCAGATCCTCCAACAGTTTTGGGAACCTGGTGAGCAAATCATCGGCAAGAACGTTAATATTATTGTTGCGCAAATCTCCATTGATTAGATCGTTGCTACGCAGATTCAGGCGCTTCAGTTTCCCAAATGTTTAAGTCAGTTAGTCAACCAGAATACTCTCTCATAAGAGCTTGTTGTTCCACTTCTGGGCTGGTCAAATGTAACGACATTTGGCTTGACCTTTTGCCGCTAATTAGAGCCACATTGTTTCTGTTCAAAACCTCCCCTGCACCCATCATCATCATAATAGAAATGCGAATTCATCTAAATACGTGCGCATTGCGTTCGAAATGTTTCCCAAGTCTGTTGCGATTGTGGCTTGTGCTGATAAGCATTTTAAAGGGAACTAAATAAAAAAATGTATTAAGTTGAGACTACACGATTGCCTGTACCAAACAAAAAGCAAGATATTACAAAGGAATAGTGGTTTTAGTTATGGGTTCAAATTCCAGAAATCTTGTTTTAAATGCAAAGCCAAAAATAAAAACGTATTTGTGTCGGAAGAGTTTTAAGCAAAATGATTACAAGTAATTGACAATTGTTTGTGTTTTCTAAATTAAATATACGCCCAATTACTAAAAGTAATTTCAAATAATAAAACAATTCTTTCAATATAGTATTTTTGTTTATATTCACATTCCAACGATGGGCAGGGATTAGGGCCCAGACTTCCTCGCTCTTATATTCTCTCTTTAAGATGCCTTCTTGCAAATGTCTACAGGGTATAGAATTTGCCCATTTCGAGGTGTTTAATTATGAACATGTGACGATCTCAGCTGCTGATAGCTGGCTCATGCCGCGCCCTCAAAATTAGGCACTTGAGGCTGGCTTGGATGGGGTAAAGCTATTTTTAGAGAGGTTAGAGGAGATGCACTCGATGAAGTGAGACTGCGGTCGCCTTACAAGCGGCTGCACTCGATGGAGTGAGACAGCGGTCGCCTTACAAGTGGCTGCATAATATTTTCGGCTTAAGCATTTTTTATAAATAAAGGGCCTGCCCGTTAGAGCAGGCAGTTCGAAACTAAACGTCTACTCCTCGTGTCTAGTCATTCGTAAGACACCAGGCATTCTAATTACTCAGTTCCAATTTCAGTGTGATTTCGTTAGTCGATTCGTGTGTTTCGAAAGATAGACGGAGAGGACTATGATGACAACTAAAGGCATCAATTACTATGAGAAAGTCCTCGACATACGACGGGTTATAGGGGAGGCACGGTTGCAGGACTACGATGAGGCGCTCAATATATGCGATCTGTCCAGTGTGGAGCGCAAGTTTCAACTGTGGCAACAGCATATGCCACGTATAATTCCCCACTACGCCGTCAAATGCAATGATGATCCTCTCGTTGTTCAAACTCTTGTCAAACTGGGTGCTGGATTCGATTGTGCCTCTAAAAATGAACTCAAGCTGGTTTGTGTTTTTGAAGTATACAAAGTATATCAAAGTAAGTTTCTTTCCATCCTTTCCACTTAAAACAGGTTCTCGATTTTGATGTTGAGCCCGAACGGATTATCTTTGCTAATCCCTGTCGTCCTATTAGCCATTTGGAGCATGCCAAAAGGAGTCAGGTTATAAATGGCACTGTGGACAACGAATTTGAGATTTACAAGCTACACAAACATTTTCCCAACTCTAAGTGAGTATTGCCTTATCTAAAATTAGTTTTTTCTTAACAATTTATTATGTTTGTTTTTTTACAGCTTGATTGTGCGCTTTAAGTCGGAGGCCAAAGAAGCTCAGTGCCCCCTGGGTGACAAATTTGGTTGCGATGCGGAAATCGAAGCTCCTGCCCTGATGCTATTGGCGAAATCTCTGAATTTAACAGTGAGTCACAAGTTGAGCAACTTGACTGCTTATAAGCTGATAAGACAAACACGGAAGGGAAAAACTATGAATACAATACTCAGGAAAAAACCACTCTAGATATTAGAAATCAGCATACTTTTGTTGCTGTTATTATTCAATGTTTCCGTTTGCACATAGAATTCTTAGATATATTTTTGTGTTACTTTCAGGTATTATTAAGTATTAGTGTTTGACCCTTCGACCTAGACTTCTCACAGCCTAAACAGTGAAAAGAGTATAATGGTTTTGGCAAGTGTATGTAACAGGCAGAAGGAAGCATCTCCGACCCCATAAAGTATTTATATTTTTGATCAGCCAAGTCGATATAGCCATTTCCGTCTGTCTGTCTGGTCTCTCTGTATGAACACGAGGATCTCAGAGACTATAAGAGCTAGAGACTTCAAAATTTGAAATAGGTTCTCATATACTCAGCGCACAGCAAGTCTGCTTTATTTTATCGATAACTGCCGTTTAAGACTTATTAAGCCAATTTCAAAATGGTCTACAAATTCTCAGGTTAAGGGCACTAGTTTTCATGTGGGTTCCGGTTGCAAGGAAACGCAAGCATACGAGCGCGCCATCATAAAGGCCAAGAACTTATTCAAATTTGGAGAACTGTTGGGCTACGATCTGAATCTGCTCGATATTGGCGGTGGCTTTCCGGGCAGCAATGATGAGCAGTTTGCAAAGGTAAGGAATAAATAGTGCGATAAATGACTTAGCTACTATTTAATATAACCATAGATCGCTGAAAGTATAAACAAGGCTCTGCAAAGATATTTTCCTGATGAACGCACTAAGATTATCTCCGAACCGGGTCGCTTCTTTGTGGCTGCTGCCTACACGCTGGTGTGCAAGATTCATGCCAAACGAGAGGTGCGCGATAAGGCTGGCAAACTGGACACTGTGATGTACTACCTGAACGATGGTGTCTATGGCTTATTCAATTGCATACTCAATGAACATCGGCAGGTCACAGCACAGCATTATTCGGTAAGTGAGACTTAGCTGTGGTTATACTGTATGTTCTACAATATATCTTATATTTTTGGAGAATATTAATTAATTATTATAATAAGCATTGGAAAACAAAAATCTTGCTAAGCTTATTCATTTATATTTTGTTTAGAATGACGATGCTTCCTTGCCCACCTTTAAGACTTTAATATGGGGTCCCAGTTGTGATGCGCTGGACAAGGTTAGCTTTAACATTTTCCATATCCACTTCATACTTTACTTTATTTAAACTATATTTTCTCTCTTAGATAACTGAGAATGTCAGCTTGCCCAACTTGAATCGCGATGATTTCTTGGGTTTTCCGAATATGGGTGCTTATACGGTGCCTATTGCAAGTACCTTTAACGGGTTTCCGTTGGCCAGAACCTTGTACTTTAAGGCCATATGACTAAAAGGCAGTTATAAATCCTTTTTTTTTCTATTTGTTTTTTGTAATTTTTGTCAGTTTGCTAACTCTTGATATGTTACGATTTTACAATATTTATAGTATATATATAACGGTTATGTATACAATAATTGATGTGTATATGCGGATGCTGCAATCTATCCGCTTCTTACTTCAAGCTCCTTCTCATTCTTCTTCTTTTCTTCTGCTTCTCCTTGCATATAAAGAGTACAAACTACTTATTTCATAATCAGTTCTTGGTGATTGATGCAAATGTTTTTAGCTTCTCTCGTTTGAACGCGTACAAATTTTTTGTTTTATAAATATTTTCGTTTTTTTTTTAGGCTAAGCACCCAAAGTGGTTGCACATAGATACATATATAGCAATAGCATATTTGATAAAAAATAATTGTATTGCCAATTTCGACTAGGTTGCAGGCTTTTAGATATGCTGCTTGCTGGAAAAACACTTGAATAACAAAATATTAAAGAGCAATAAACAATGTTTTTATAAGGATTGTATCTCACAACAGCGACGACAAGACGACGACACATAGTACTACGCATAATAAATAGGTAGACAATACATATAAAACTGATTTCCTTCTTGGTTTTGTGTAGTTACGATAACATGTAAAGTTGCTTTCAAACTTATCATTTATGCCTTAAGACGACTACAATATCATATAATAATAAAAGTTTGTAATAATATCGCTTAAATTGTAACAATTCACGTTTCCAGATATGTTTTGGGTTTTCGTTTTTAAATTTAAATCTAAGCTACGATTAATATGGTGTCGATATCGATAACAATTACGATTACGTTTGCTGAAGCGTTAACAATTAACGATCTTAAAGCAGCAGTTGTCGGGCTACTGTACACTGTGCGTGTCGCATTTGATATGTGATATATTATTATGTTTATATATAGAATTATTATGTTTTCTTTGTGTGCTGCTTTATGATTTGCGTTGCGTATTTTGCGTATTTTTGGGTTATACAGTTTCGATGGGGCACTTGCGGGTAATATTGCAGTTGTTTCTTTGTGTTGTTGTTGCTCTTGGTTGGCGTGCATATTGAGAGTCTAATAATTGCCAGAGTTGCATAATTCACGGATTTTCTATAATCTATAATAAAAAATACAATACAACAATACAGAAATGGTTCGTGGAGGGGTTTTTTTTTTTTTGGTTGTGGTTTTTTTAAGGGGGCATAAGTATAACTTCTTGTCTCTATGTCTGATGATGATGATAGATCCATCATGACCACCTGCAGATATAGTATGTGGCTGCTTGTGTGTGTGTGTGTGTATATAGAGATATGTAACTAATCGAAAAAAACGGATGTGAATGCAATTGATACGATTGCGTATGCTGCCTGGTTGGGAGGAGTGGCATGTTAAAAGCTACTCGGAACTACTCAGAACCACGCTACACATGGCTATTTGGGCCAAAATGTTCACTTGCAGTATCCGAATGAGACCGCCGCTCGTGGGTGAGGGACTCACATTGAGGCCGGCGCAGTGCATCTTCTCGGTGGGCATCGCTTGCACGAAATACTCGCGGTTGTCCAGCGACATGTGGCACAGTGGCTTCTTCTTTTTCGACATTTCATCGTCCTTGTTCTTCAGATCCTCCAATTATAGTTTCGCAAATCCACATTGATTAGATCATTGCCATCCAGATTCAGGCGCTTCAGTTTCCCAAATGTTTAAATCAGTTAGTCGGTAAAAGTGCCAGTTGACCAGCAATCAAATACTAACTTCTCTCAGAAGTACTTGTTGTTCCACTTCTGGACTGGCTGGTCAAAGGCAAATGTAACGACATTTGGCTTAACTTTTTGTCGTTAATTAGAGCCACATTGTTTCTGTTCAAAACCTCCCCTGCACCCATCATCATCATAATAGAAATGAGAGTTCATCTGATCACGTGCGCATTGCGTTCGAAATGTTTCCCAAATCTGTTGCGATAACAAAAATATGGATTGGGGACAGTCTTTCAACCTTTGTGGCTTGGGCTGATAAGCATTTTAAAGGGAACTAAAAAATAAAATGTATTAAGTTGAGACTACACGATTGCCTGTACCAAAAAAACGCAAGATATTACATAGGAATAGTGGTTGGAGTTATGGGTTCAAATTCCAGAAATCTTGTTTTAAATGCAAAGCCAAAAATAAAAACGTACTTGTGTCGGAAGAGTTTTAAGCAAAATGATTACAAGTAATTGACAATTGTTTGTGTTTTCTAAATTAAATATACGCCCAATTACTAAAAGTAGTTGCAAATAATAAAATAGTTCTTTCAATGTAATATTTTTGTTTATATTCACATTCCAACGATGGGCAGGGATTAGGGGCCAGATTCCCTCGCTCTTATATTCTCTCTTTAAGATGCCTTCTTGCAAATGTCTACAGGGTATAGAATTTGCCCAATTCGAGGCATTCTGATTATTCAGTTCCAATTTCAGTGTGATTTCGTTAGTCGATTCGTGTGTTTCGAAAGATAGACGGAGAGGACTATAATGACAACTAAAGGCATCAATTACTATGAGAAAGTCCTCGACATACGACGGGTTATAGGGGAGGCACGGTTGCAGGACTACGATGAGGCGCTCAATATATGCGATCTGTCCAGTGTGGAGCGCAAGTTTCAACTGTGGCAACAGCATATGCCACGTATAATTCCCCACTACGCCGTCAAATGCAATGATGATCCTCTCGTTGTTCAAACTCTTGTCAAACTGGGTGCTGGATTCGATTGTGCCTCTAAAAATGAACTCAAGCTGGTTTGTGTTTTTGATGTATACATCAAAGTGAGTTTCTTTCCAACTTTTCCGTTTAAAACAGGTTCTCGATTTTGATGTTGAGCCCGAACGGATTATCTTTGCTAATCCCTGTCGTCCTACTAGCCATTTGGAGCATGCCAAAAGGAGTCAGGTTCTAAATGGCACTGTGGACAACGAATTTGAGATTTACAAGCTACACAAACATTTTCCCAACTCTAAGTGAGTATTGCCTTATCTAAAATTAGTTTTTTCTTAACAATTTATTATGTTTGTTTTTTTACAGCTTGATTGTGCGCTTTAAGTCGGAGGCCAAAGAAGCTCAGTGCCCCCTGGGTGACAAATTTGGTTGCGATGCGGAAATCGATGCTTCTGCCCTGATGCTATTGGCGAAATCTCTGAATTTAACAGTGAGTTACAAGTTGAGCAACTTGACTGCTTATAAGCTGATATGACAAATTATTATTAAGTACTTGACCCTTCGACCTAGACTTCTTCTCACAGCCTACACAGTAAAAAGAGTATAATGGTTTTGGCAAGTGTATGTAACATGCAGAGAGAAGCATTTCCGTCCCCATAAAGTATTTATATTTTTGATCAGCCAAGTCGATATAGCCATTTCCGTCTGTCTGTCTTGTTCTCTGTATGAACACGAGGATCTCAGAGACTATAAGAGCTAGAGACTTCAAAATTTGAAATAGGTTCTCATATACTCAGCGCACAGCAAGTCTGCTTTATTTTTATCGATAACTGCCGTTTAGAATACTTGAAGCCAATTTCAAAATGGTCTACAAATTCTCAGGTTAAGGGCACTAGTTTTCATGTGGGTTCCGGTTGCAAGGAATCGCAGGCATACGAACGCGCCATCATGAAGGCCAAGAACTTATTCAAATTTGGAGAACTGTTGGGCTACGATCTGAATCTGCTCGATATTGGCGGTGGCTTTCCGGGCAGCAATGATGAGCAGTTTGCAAAGGTAAGGAATAAATAGTGCGATAAATGACTTAGCTACTATTTAATATAACCATAGATCGCTGAAAGTATAAACAAGGCTCTGCAAAGATATTTTCCTGATGAAAGCACTAAGATTATCTCCGAACCGGGTCGCTTCTTTGTGGCTGCTGCCTACACGCTGGTGTGCAAGATTCATGCCAAACGAGAGGTGCGCGATAAGGCTGGCAAACTGGACACTGTGATGTACTACCTGAACGATGGTGTCTATGGCTTATTCAATTGCATACTCTATGATCATCAGCAGGTCACAGCACAGCATTATTTGGTAAGTGAGCTTTAGCTGTAGTCATCCTGTAAGTTCTACAATATTTCTTATATTTTTGGAGAATATTAATTAATTATTATAATAAGTATTGTAAAACAAAAATCTTGCTAAGCTTATTCATTTATATTTTGTTTAGAATGACGATGCTTCCTTGCCCACCTTTAAGACTTTAATATGGGGTCCCAGTTGTGATGCGCTGGACAAGGTTAGCTTTAACATTTTCCATATCCACTTCATACTTTACTTTATTTATACTATATTTCCTCTCTTAGATAATTGAGAATGTCAGCTTGCCCAACTTGAACCGCGGTGATTTCTTGGGTTTTCCGAATATGGGTGCTTATACGGTGCCCATTGCTAGTGCCTTTAACGGGTTTCCGTTGGCCAGAACCTTGTACTTTAAGGCCATATGACTAAAAGGCAGTTATAAATACATCAACATGTTTGTTAGTAACCAATATGATCTTTTATTCTTGATAACTCTCGAACTGCTCCATGGATTCACTCTTGATAATATTTTTAAAAGAACAGCTAACGCCAAAACTGACCCGAGTTGGGTTGCAGCGCATTCTTTTGAAAATATTAAATTGATTGTTGGTTTGATTTGGTTTTGGTTTGGTTTAACAGTATTGCTTTCAGGATCGCTCGCCAGCGGCTAACTGACCCAACCAACTGTCGAGCTTTCCAGCGAAAGGATCTTGAAAAGTGTTTTTTAATAGATGGTAAAAATGTTACTATAAATAGCCTATGCACAAATACTTATTATGAAAAATAGTTAGTATATGTATGTATAACTTAGTTCAAATACAATTCAATACAATAGGTACATTGAAACATACATATACGAGAATATCGATTAGGAAAAAGAACAATTTCAAAAATTGTAGTTTTAATGTGTTTTGTGTGTGGCGTAAATATCAAACTTGTTGTTTCACATGCTCAAAAGTAGTTCTAAAAAATTTGTTTTTTTTTCTTTTTGTTTTTTTGTAATTTTTGTGAGTTTGCTAACTCTTGATATGTTGCGATTTTACAATATTTATAGTGTATATATATAACGGTTATGTATACAATAATTGATATGTGTATATGCGGATGCTGCAATCTATCCGCTTCTTACTTCAAGCTCCTTCTCATTCTTCTTCTTTTCTTCTGCTTCTCCTTGCATATAAAGAGTACAAACTACTTATTTCATAATCAGTTCTTGGTGATTGATGCAAATGTTTTTAGCTTCTCTCGTTTGAACGCGTACAAATTTTTTGTTTTATAAATATTTTCGTTTTTTTTTTAGGCTAAGCACCCAAAGTGGTTGCACATAGATACATATATAAATAGCATATTTGATAAATAATAATTGTATTGCCAATTTCGACTAGGTTGCAGGCTTTTAGATATGCTGCTTGCTGGAAAAACACTTGAATAACAAAATATTAAAGAGCAATAAACAATGTTTTTATAATGATTGTATCTCACAACAGCGACGACAAGACGACGACACATAGTACTACGCATAATAAATAGGTACATAGATAGACAATACATATAAAACTTCTTTCTTTTTTTGGTTTTTTTTTTTTTTGCTGATTTTCTTCTTGGTTTTTGTAGTTACGATAACATGTAAAGTTGCTTTCAAACTTATCATTTATGCCTTAAGAAATATCATATAATAATAAAAGTTTGCAATAATATCGCTTAAATTGTAACAATTCACGTTTCCAGATATGTTTTGTGTTTTCGTTTTTAAATTTAAATCTAAGCTACGATTAATATGGTGTCGATATCGATAACAATTACGATTACTTTTGCTGAAGCGTTAACAATTAACGATCTTAAAGCAGCAGTTGTCGGGCTACTGTACACTGTGCGTGTCGCATTTGATATGTGATATATTATTATGTTTATATATAGAATTATTATGTTTTCTTTGTGTGCTGCTTTATGATTTGCGTTTTGTTTTTGTATTGGTGTGTGTGTTTAATTTTTTCTGTAAGCGCGCTTTGTTTTTGGCATCATATAATCAATTCAACAAGGTGGGTGTGTAATCATTTCATTTTGCGTATTTTTGGGTTATTCAGTTTCGATGGGGCACTTGCGGGTGATATTGCAGTTGTTGTTGTTGTTGTTGCTCTTGGTTGGCGTGCATATTGAGAGTCTAACAATTGCCAGAGTTGCATAATTCACGGATTCTCTATAATCTATAATAAAAAATACAATACAACAACACAGAAATGGTTTGTAGGCGTACAAAAATTTGTGGAGGGGTTTTTTTTTTTTGTTGTGATTTTTTCAAGGGGGCATAAGTATCACTTCTTGTCTCTATGTCTGATGATGATGATAGATCCATCATGACCACCTGCAGATATAGTATGTGGCTGCTTGTGTGTGTGTGTATATATATATATGTAGAGACATGTAACTAATCGGAAAAAACGGATGTGAATGCAATTGATACGATTGCGTATGCTGCCTGGTTGGGAGGAGTGGCATGTTAAAAGCTACTCAGAAACGCCACGCTACACATGGCTATTTGGGCCAAAATGTTCACTTGCAGTATCCGCATGAGACCGCCGCTCGTGGGTGAGGGACTCACATTGAGGCCGGCGCAGTGCATCTTCTCGGTGGGCATCGCTTGCACGAAATACTCGCGATTGTCCAGCGACATGTGGCACAGTGGCTTCTTCTTTTGCGACATTTCATCGTCCTTGTTCTTCAGATCCTCCAACAGTTTTGGAAACCAGGTCAATTCGCACGAACAGTTCAATGGATTATCTATCAAAATGCACATTCTCACATTAGCTTTAAATTTCGATTGGATATATATAACAACAACTTGCCAGTGATGTCAATTATGCGCAACGTATCGATGACCGGTTCCATGGTATCCTGCGGAATCCGTTGCAACTTGTTGTTCTGCAGATTCAGCGTCTCCAGCGAGTTCAGGTTCTCGAATAAAGTGCTTGGCAGCACTTTGATGCTGAAAGGTAAAACCATTCAGATTATGATTGTGAAGTATATCAAGTACAGTGGTCACTCGGAAATTATAAATTTTGTGTTACTATTCAAAACTCTAAATTCAAAACAATATTAAATGAAAAATAAGTTATCAAAAATAAGAATTTAAGTTTCTGAGCTGCCAATTATAGAATCTAGCTCCTTTTTCTAATTAGTTCTAATTATTGAGCGACCAGTGTATTTGTTTTGTGCACTTCTGCGAGCTTTACTCATTCTTCTGCAGATTGAGGAAGGTCAGCGAATCGCCGTATCCGGTAAAAGCATCATCGGCAAGAACGTTAATATTATTGTTTCGCAAATCCAAATGGCGGAGTCGATGCAACGGACGCAATGCCTCACTGGGTATGGCATGAATATTGTTATCGCCCAGACGCAAATACTGTAGATTCTCTGCGAATTGGATAATATCATAATTATAATCGTAAAAGCTCCGCACTCCACTCTGCTTACCCTCCAGACCCTTGAATGCATCCTTATCAATAATATTGATCTTATTGCCCTCCAATTCCAGCGAGTTGAGCATACCTAAGTGGGTGAATACATTTGCAGGCACGGTTGTGATCATATTATGAGCTAATATCAACGAATCCAAGTTCTGCAGACCTGTTTAGTGCGGTTGACAATTGACAATTAGATACCAATTAAAATAAAATGTTTACTGCAACATTACCCTCGAAATCGCCCTCACTAATGGTACGAATCTTGTTCTCCTGTATCTCGAGTTTCTTTAGCGTGTCCAATATGGAGAGGGCCTTTTGGGGCACATTGATTAGATCGTTGCCGCCCAGATTCAGGCGCTTCAATTTCCTAAATGTTTAAATCAATTAGTCGGTGTCAAAGGCCAGCTGATCAACAATCAAATACTTACTTCTCCAGCCCGCGGAACGCTTCGGGATCGACTTGTGTTATTTTATTCTCATAAAGTGTAAGTATCTCCAGTGTGTCCAGTCCCTCAAAGGCATTGTTGTGTATAACCGTTATTTTATTGTGATTCAAGTTCAAAATTAACAAGTGATATAAATGTTGCAGTGCCTATGAAAACAAGATAAACAAGTTAAAAACTGTTGCCAAATTATTGCAAAGCGAACTTAAATGAAACTCATTAATTGAATTAATTAATTTAAAATACTCTTAAAAATGGTCGCTAATAAATTCTTGTTTATTGCATTGACATTAAATATGGTAGCTTTTTGGAATACTGATATCGATAAGTGCGCTGATGTATTAATTGGAGCTTTATCGACATCGATAATAGCACTCATATCGGTATTTACAAACATTGGGCGCGACTATTTGAGTGAAAAATCTGCTTAATTACCTGAGATGGCACAGTTTTCATTTGATTAAGCGAAACATCCAGCTGTGTAAGTCCTTTGCCTGCAATTGAAGCAAACAATATTATTATTATTATTATTATTATTATTATTATTGTAGTCTATGAATTGTATATTGAGACGTTATCTCATGTTGAGCACATACCCAACGAGCTCAATGCATTCTCTTCAATGGCCGCCAAGCTGCTGTTGTGTATTGTCAAATGGCGAATATCGAGGGCAAGAAACACAAAGCCCTGCAGCTTGGGCAGATTATTGTGTCGCAGCTTCAGATAGAAGATAATTGGACTCTTGCCCTTCAGTGTGCCCATCGACTTGGTAATGTGCGCCAGATCCGTTGCCTCACACAAAATATCCAATCCATTCTTTTTCACCGTACAAATGCAGGGCGAGATGTCGCTCTGCTCCGGGCACACCTGTTGCGGTGTTCCTTGGCCCATCGTCTGGCCCAACAACAGCGGGCACAGGAGCAGCACACAAACAACGCCAGCTGCCGAATGCACGGATTGATTGGAATACAGCCATTGACTCCTTTGCCCTTTGTCCATGTTGCTCAAAGCTCACAGCTTGGATTCACTCGTATTAGCAAAAGCCTCTTCTCTGTCTGTCTGCTGTCTGTTGTCTGTGATGATGCTATTTACAATTGTGTTCCTGTGTTCCCAGCAGAGAGAGAGAGAGCGAGAAAAAAGATGAATAAAATTTAACTACAACGAAAAACGAATTACAAATTAAGCGCACAAAGCGCGATTTGATTACTGTGTGTGTGTGTCTTTGTATGTGTTTTTGTGTTTGGCAGATAAAAAATAAATTGAACTAATTGAGCAGAGGCTTGATGTACAGTCAAGTGACTGGCAGAATGGAGTCTGACCGACTGCCTGGCTGTGTTGCAAGTGCTCGCCGCACGCAATGAGAAATGCAAATGCAATTGAAATTCGCTGTTGGATTTACTCACCTAAAATGTTTGTCCGTCGCTATTTGATCAGTGCCAAATAAAACATGCTTCTTAATGCGTTGCAATTTCTTTGAGGTGCTCAAAACAAAGATGGCCAAGCAAATAAGTTCATCGTTCACTTTTCTCACACACACATTTGAGACAAAAACACACCCAACTGGGTGGTTAGTGCTGGTTTGGGTTGCTTGACTGGTATGGGTGGTTGGGCGGTTGAGTGGTGGGTGGGTCTGTTGCTCAGATGAAGAAAGGGGCGTGTGCTTGCGCGCGGCTTAATGTGTAAAGTAAACTCGGTCAGAGTGTGTGTATAACGATGTAACGGAAAATCGATATCATATTCCAAAGAGGTTGTTGAATGACCAAAGTTTCTTTTCTCTGCTTTTCTGTGTGAGACGCCAACGAGCAGCGAATTAAGTGCACATATTTGGATTTTGCTAAATTATTTAACCGAATGCGAGTCTATTTCAATTGTGGTTAGTCAGTGAAAATAAAACAACAACAACATCAGCATTATTCTTGTCGAGTTGATGCAAGTTTGAGATTTATTTCTCGTTTTTTTTTTTCTTATTTTCTTTTTTTACTGCCGCGCGCCGACACACGCATTCGTGGTGTATGTGTATGGGTGTGTGTATAATGAAAAAATAATGTGTGTACAGAGAGCGCGTGTAAGAAGCACGTTTACTTGGCAAAACCGACGACTGCGGACTGAAGTCCAAATTCTAAATTGAATGTTTGCGTTGGGGGTTGATTCGTTACTCAATAGTGTTGGACAGTGGTGAAATAATAGCGTTGCCACCTAAAGTGAATAGATGGTCACCCTTAAAAATAGGCACCACTATCGCATATCGAGATTGACTCAATGAAGCTATCGATATATCAACTAATTGGTCGGGTTTCTCCGTGTAAAATTCAAATTCAAATTCAAATAAGCCGCGAAATCCGAACAAGTAAAATAAAAATCAGCTTATCAGTTTTCATTTGTGAAATTATAAGTAATCTTAGCAGGCATTTCCATTCATTCTTTTTCAAATGTTCTACAATCATATGCATATGAGAAATTCATTATAATACATCTTATTCTGCAGAGCAAACCAAATTTGTCCGATTTTTCTTTTGAACATATAATTTTTCATTTGAAAAAGTTCGTAAAATGGGTAAATTTAATAAAGAATTATTGGTGAAGCTTCTGTGCGAGTTGTTAGCAAGTTTGTTCGTGGAATTCATCGGCTGTGCGATACCCGGTCTGGTTGGACTACCTTATGCATTGAGCTGGGGCGCCGGTGTACTTGCATCAACGCAAGCATTTCGAATTGTGTCTGGTGCTCATATAAATCCTTGCGTATCCATTGCCTCAATGATACTGCAGAATATTGAAATCTTGGATGGTTTTCTGTATATACTCATGCAACTAATTGGATCGGCCCTGGGCTATGGCGTATCCTACGGTTTGTATTATAACTCGGAACTGGCGAAGACATTTTGTGTGACAAGGGTGCTCATCGATCCCTGGTGGAAATCGATACTATTGGAGTTTTATATGACCGGCGCTTGGGTGTTCGCAATGTGCGCCTCGTGGAACACGAGCAACGAGAAACAGCTGGAGTCGATATCGTTGCGCATTGGATTGGTCGTTGTTGCCGCCACTCTTGTTGGAGTAAGTATTTTATTTATGCAATATTTATAACATTTTTCATCGTTTTATTAACGAATGTGTTTCTTCCAGTCGGAGGCCACTGGCGCCGCCATGAATCCATTCCGATCCCTCTGGCCAGCAATTGTTGCTCAGTATTGGGATTATATCTGGATCTATTTGGTTGTACCACCTGTTACGGCCGCTCTGTTGGGAGTTTGCTGGCGATTCCTCTATCTGCAAGGCAAGGCTGAATCTAAAGCTGCTGAAGAGTAGATGAAACCCGCGCTCTTTCGGGTATTTTCGTTATCATGGTGTTCTGCTGATTATCAAGTTGTAAAATTAAAGTGAAAAGTTTGGATCGTTCTAAATTGTAGACTCAATAACGTCAGATATATTCAATAAAAATTTGTTTTCAGTTGCAATCCTCATTTTTATTTTATTCACCGATAATCTGCAGACTGATTTCGATAGGCGCAGCGGGCATTTCGATAGAAGCTATCGACCGAGCAGACCAGGCGGAATATTTAAAAATTATATATTATATGTATAGTATATAGTATATAGTAGGCCTTCGTTCCTCGAAATTTGTCATTTCCCGTATTAAACTGGAAATGTGTTCAGTCAAAATTTAGTGCTGGTTGGAAACGTTGCTTATTTTTTCCTAACACAATCGTAGTTTTTCAAGTATCTCAATTTTTGTCAACACCCAAAAAAAAAATATATATATTAAATAATGGGAAATTTCAAATTCGACAAGGACCTGTTAAAAAAACTTTTTGCCGAATTTACAGGAACGGCAATGATACTAACACTTGGCTGCTGCCTGAGCACACATTCTGCATCTGGGGCCAATTATGCAATCGGTTGGGGTCTCATTTATCTGGGGGCCATTCACACATTTGCCTTTCTGAGTGGCGCTCATCTGAATCCGGCTGTTAGTGCAACTGCCACCATTGTCGGCGTGATGGAGTGGCAACTGATGCTGTGCTATTGGCTGGTGCAGTTAGTGGGCGCACTTTTTGGCTTTGGAATGGCCTACGCAGCCATGCCTAACAACTCGGGAACAATTTGCTTAACTACGCTCACTCGTTACGGTGAAATCAAAGTGATGGGAATCGAACTGCTCATGATGATGATGCTCCTCTTCGCCTACTGCGGCATCTGGGATAAGCGCAGCGAGAGCGCCTACGATTCAGTTTCCGCACGCGTCGGATTCACATTTGCTGCGTTGTGCTGTGCATCGGTTAGTATATTGGACATATCTCGACCATATATGACTAATTGAAATCTGCTTTTGCATAGGCCTATTACACCGGTGGCAGCCTCAACTTCTATCGTAGCCTGGCACCAGCCGTTGTCCAAGTCACATTTGGAGGATTGTGGTGCATATTTGTTGCTCATCTGCTGGCCACCGTTGTGGTCGGCTGTCTCTGGCGCTTCGTTATTGCTGCCGAGGAGCCCGACCCCATGGAATAAACTGGATTTGCTGGTATCATAAAAGCGAATCCCAGAACAAAAATTTATGTGTATAACTGTTGTAAATGCACTTCAAAAATTAATTCCCGATGCACTTAAATCTACAAACGTGATACAGCCGAAGGTTTGACAGTGCATATATTATTTCCGTTTTGTTAAGTGTAATCAATAAAATGTAAGAAAGTTAAATTGACAATCTTATTCTAAATCAATGATCAGATGCACTTTAATCTTGAAGCATGATTTAATTGAAGGTATATGACTGTACAATTTGAAAGCTAGGATCATCGAACTTGGATTGATTGACGACGTCTTATATATATATCATCACTATTGGATATAAACACCAAGTTATAGTCAGGGTATATCGGAGCATTCTTAATTGTTTGTTTGAACCTCATGATGCATATCTATGCTGGGGATGAGCAGTTGCTACACTTAAACAAGTTCAAGAATGTCAATAGTAGACATTGTAGAGTGTATACTAAGAAGAAAATAGTCCCGAATTTTTGAAATTCGCCATACTTTTGCCTAATTATTCAGAAAGTGCATTTTTAAAATTGAAAATTGTGACTTACTAGAAAAAATGGTTTGTATTTCTTGAATTTGCAGGGTGGATTTTTCTAAAAGGAACATAAAAATATTACAGGGTTTTGCTTTCTATGACTTTACATAGAAGAATTCGAATATTAGCTTTTTTAACACACATTTATTATTATTTAAGATTTCACATATAAACAAAAATACATTTCATATAACTTTATCAGATAAATATTACGATTTTAAGGGGATGATTCGAATCCAAGCTCTTTGGGGTTCTCGAGTAGAATGACTTCCCTAATCTTCTAATTTTTAGAAACATTTTTCCTTATATTTAGAAATTATTTCTAAAATGTAGAAAAACTTTGCAAATTCTTGGGGATGCTTTTAAACTTAGATAAATTTTTTAAATTTGAATAAAATTATTTTATGTGAGTGTACATTGAAAAATGTACAATTCAAGCAGAATTGCAATGCAGCTGGAAATATTCACTATTTACAGCGCAGACAGTAGCAAAAGGTGTATCGATTTGGCCCCAAAGCCCGACAAATTCAGTTTTAGTGGCAGCCAGTGAGCTTGGGCATTGAAACGCCTTTGATGATGATCAGGTTACAGCCGCACGTGGGCGTAATTTTGTCGCAATTAGGATGCGATTACGATAATGTGACCGTTCGTCCTCATCGAAAGGGTAATTGAAGAATGGATAGGTGATGGTGTTGCTGGCTGGTGTTGGTTTCTTTGTGTCCAGACCCTTGCCGCCTTGCCGTGTGGCCACGTGCCAACAGAGACGCCTTCGCGCTCACTGACTCGGCTCGGCCCGGCAATTGTCAGAGACGCAGATGACTGTTGCGAATAGGGTGGGCGGCTGGGAGTCGTTGGACAGGGGGAAGGGGGGGTTGACAGTTTCAATTTGCAAGCTTGTTGCCTTTTGCGGAACGTCTTGGGGTTGTTTCAGCTGACGGATTAAGGTTTCAGACAGTCAGCCAGCTGCTCGATGCTGTGCGGTTTCTGACATTCTGATTATTGTGGATCTTGACTGGGTGGGATTTATATACACACACATATATATATATATATATATATATATGTATTTGGAATTTGTACTGAATTTGAATTTTGACAAAGTGCAAAATCCTTTGCACTTTGAAGACTGATTGACTTCTTATCCTTGAATGGATTTGAATAGAAATAATAATACGCTGCTGAGGGGGAGGCTCACCCTTCAGCTTGTGTGTGTGTGTGTGTGTGTGTGTGTGCGAGTGTTGATGTAGTATAAACAAACGGAAGATAATCAAGATGTAAAGCACAATCCGACATGCGAGTGGCGCCTGCGAGTCCTCCTCTCCTCTCCTCTCCTCCCTCCCTGTGTGTGTTCGCAGCTCGGCTGAAATTTAAAACCAAACAAACCCGTTGCTGGAATCAAAAGCCAAGCGATGGCAAATTACAGCGCCTGCCGCTTTGCGCAGTTACAGTTACAGTGTAACCGCTCCCAAAACGGGCCAAAAGGGTAAGGAGGGGTGGCAGTGTGCGGGGGGGTGGAGGGAACGCAAAGATTCGGTGCGAGAAAAGCGCCAGTGGAAAACTGTGAAACGGATTTTCGCAATTTCACTTTGTACTTTTAACTGGAGAAAACTGTTATTAACTTAATGAAGGAGTGTTGTGCACACACACACACATTTTACCTGACACGTGATTCAGATGTCGGAAGCAGAGATAACCAAGTGTGGGGTAGAGGGGGAGGTGGATGGGTTAAGGGGTTTGTTGCACGCAAAGTAAAGGTATTGCGGCTATGGGAAATGGATGGGAGTGGCAGTCAAATTACGTGCATAAGCCAAATGTCAAGGTGTTGGTAACCTGAATTCAGTATACATACATGTATAAAAATAATAAATTTAAATATTATATACATAAGATATTTGAGATTGCTTAGATAAATATGTTCTTATTTTATTAAAGTGTTATTTATATATAATTATATTGAATTGAGGTTACGATTGTTATGTCACTTACACCTGGATTTCCAGCTTAAGCTACATTTTTTTCATTATCTTACTATGATATAATTATCAAATCGAAATACACATTTTATTATTATGTAAATTGATTTTATATAGAGTTGTAAGCATTGAATTGCTAACGTTATTTATTTAATTAGTATTTTATTTATGTATAATTTTTGTTTGGCTATGGCAAGGGGTTGGCTGGCAGGCTGGCGAGCTGCCTCCTCCTTAGGTGTTTGGCTACTACCCCTGTCCATTTCCCATAAGCTTATTCACATACTTCAATATGTCATACTTTTTATTCACCCTTCCCCATTCCAACAGTGTTACAGTGTATAAGAGATAGACTGGAATGTATTTCTAAGATATTTTAATATTTGTTAAACATTATAATTTTCTACGATACCACATACATATATATAAATATGTATGCCTCATCAGCATAACTATTCAATATTTTAGTCTCACAGCGGATAAATCCGTTAGCTTAAGAGCTATCTTGATGAAACTTGGTATCTATTCTTATCCTTCCGGAGTCAGAACATAGGTCGGAGATGAGTGCATCCAGCCACCATATGGTACAGCTGCTATATTACAAATCGGTTGGAAGATAAGTGCTAAGTAGTATGTATATAACATATGTTTTAAGTTACGAGATTTCATATAATATTTAAGTACTTGCAAGTCTGGCCTTGTTATATATGTATATATATATATATATATGTATATGTATATAGATATTTAATTTTCCACCTCCCAGTAATGCGGTTATCTTCGTATCCAAGCAGAGTTGGCACACTATCCAAGGAAAATGCCATATATAGAATTACTTGTATTTAGCTAATTGATGTTATCAATTTGTATGTGTTGAGGCACCTGATATGCTGGCCCTCATTAGCTTGGCCCCAACTTGACGCAAGTAACCGTTGTCGTTGCTGTTACATATTTAACAAGTGTTAACACAAATCCCTCGCTAGCTGTAATTAAGCCAGGAGATACATTGGCTGCACACACCACACCACCCACACACACTCACACACACACACACACGCGCTCGCTTGGTAACAACATATTGTATATGGTAAATATATCTGTGTCTGCAACATGTATCTATATGCCTTATGTGGCATATGAGTGTGTGTGAATGAAGCTCATCCTGTAAAGTGGCAGGTTAAGTAAACAGTTTCATTGTGCGAATTCAATTAAAATTTATTCAAAACGTCAACGGCAGCTTCTCAAAAACTGCTGCTGCAACGGCCAGCAGCAGCAACAGCAACAGCAACAATGCAACACAAAGTGCCGCACACAAGCTGGAGTATCTCAAAGTGTAACTGTAACATAAGATGCATGCACATATACACACACAGATACAGATATACAGATACAGCTACAGAATCGTATGTATATAGAAAGATACACATATTTTTGGGACTGCCATTGGCAAAGGGGGTGTGTCCTAGTCAGCGACACGCCCCCATAGCCTGATTGCGATTGTCGCACTTGCGATGAAGCGAGACAACCCTACAATATACAAGAGCGCTATAACTGTAGCGTTAGCTGTTGTTGTATCTGTATCTGTATATGTATCTGTGTAAACTGTGTAAATGTATCTGTGGCTGTAACTGGCAGTTGTTGCTGCGCTTGGCACTTGTCGGCGCCGTCGTCGCCGCAGTTGTTGTTGTTGCTGCTGCTGCTGCTGCTGCTGCTGCTGCTGTTGTAAGTGGTGTAAATGGCAATTTGTTGTCTGCTGCCTGCCGTCGCCCCCGCACGGTAGCGATAATCAACATACCCCATCAACAACAACAACAGCAGAAGAAGAAGAAGCAGCAGCGTTGACAGCATATGTATCTCTGTCTATGTATCTTTATCTGTAGCTGTATCTGTATATCTATTCATTCGCAATCGCGCATTTTGTGCCATATCATCGTAGTCGTCGTCGCCGTCGTCGTCGCTGCTCCGTCATCATCATTATGATCGTCCATTTTCCAAGTGTCTTATTTTTTGGGTTGTGTATTATTTCTTTGTACGAAAAATGTACGTACGTATATATGTATGTATGTATGTATGTATATTTTGTATATGCCTGCCCCATTGGGTTATTTTCAACTTCCGCTGAAGCAGAGCACGTCGACAACGTCGCTCGTCATCCCATCCATCTCATCCCATCAGGCAGGTATCCGCAGGCGCTGCCCCAGTACCTACCACGTCCCCTCACCCTCACCCTCACCCTGCCACTGTCCCTCCACTTCTTTTGGATTTTTTTCTTTTCGTTATTATGTTCAGTTGTAACTAATAAAATTACTCAACAACAAATCGTATTTGAAGCTGGCTAAGTAATTGAAAGCAGCCAAAATGTATAGGTTCTTTCATTGGTGGCTATCTTCCTCTTTCTATGCAACATTACAGTTATATTGAAAGAGAAATTAGGCTATTGTTAAGATACATTTAAAAATATTTAAAAAAGCATAGCTTCTTATGATATGAATAAGAAATACTTGAATATGATATAACTAAATATATATAACTAACATCTTAAAGCTACTATGATTTTTTTTTTAAATAATTTTTAGTTTTTTGCTAAAAGCTTGTGTTAAACATATACAAATATAACTAAACATATTTGTGTTTCTTTTGGTTACTTGCATTTAATCCAAAAATAAAAATTATCCTTTAAGAATAAGTTCAATTTGCCAACAAAAAATATATAAATATAAATATTTTTTGATTTATTCGTATATGTAATATATATATATATTATATATATAAATGGATTAATCTTTGTCAAATTTATATTTATTATAATAACAAAAAAATATACATTTCAAACGTCGTGATTTGAAGCAGTTTTAATGAATCTTTATCAACTGCAGAAATATATAAGAACAGTTCAGATAACTTTAACATATGTATAAGTATTTAGTATGTTTACTGTTTCGATTTGATTATAAATTAAAATCCACATAAATTTCAACCACAAAAAAGGTTAATTTTTATCCACATCTCACAAATATGATTATAAGGAATGGTCAGTTTCTGTTGAATTGATCAAATCTAAGATAATATTTGAAGCTACCCTTTAAAGTATCCTGTGCAATGGCAACCATTCCACATGTTTGCTCACAGCAACAGCAACAACAAGAACAACAGCAATGGCTGGCAACAACAACAACTACAAAAACAGATATTGATGATAATCATAATTATGTGAATGATGATAATGATGCTGATGTTGATGTTGATGTTGACGAGTTGCAGTAACGAGAGGAACGACATTTCGCGCTAACGAATTCAATTGAGTTGAATTTTTCATTTAACGTTTGTTTAACTTTTCCTCGTCTTTTTTTGTTGTTTTTCAACGGCAGCAAACCAGCCACAGGGATTCGCACGAAACACTGAGATGAGCCGATGGTTAAGAAAGGCCATCATCGTCATCATTCACAGTTACTCCACATGTATAACAAGTACACATACGTATACGTGTGCGTATGGGTGCATATATGTCTGTGTGTGTACATGCTCATTTTTGATTGTGCCAATGGCTGTTGGCTGTTGTCTGCTTTTGTATATGTATGTGAAATCGTAGTCGCCCATAAATTTATGCCTAATGGCGATATTGTTGGATTCAGAGACGCAACCCCTGAGCCTGGCTACCCCTCGCCTGGTGGCTGTTGCACATTGTGTCGCTGTCGTCATTGTACTTGATTATTAAATGACACATTATGTGATTTTCAACATGTTTCCGAAACTCTGCTCGGACAGACAAAAGAGTGCGGCGGACAGGGACGAGGGGTGCAGCCATTGCGGAGGGGGGTGAGCTGCTATAGGCGGACGCACAGCATCACAATCATCACTAGCTTCACAAGCAGCAGCAGCAGCAGTTCATAGTACCCACTTCAAATGGAATTCAAAGCAAACCAAATGGTCGACTGTATGTTTAAGCCTCCCCACCGGCTCCCCCCTCTTCTTCTTCGACTTCCCCTTGTTACACGCCCCCTTGCCGTATCTGTCAGCCAGTTACATGAGCATATGACAGCCTTAGAAGGCATTTTATAATATGTTCATTGAGTACGTGAGCTTCCTGTTATACCATGTCTGTGGAGGGGGTCTGAGCATCCGAGCACATGGGCGTAGTCAAGTATTCGTTTGTCTACCGAATCGGATATCCAATTTATATTGCTTAACTTCCGATTAGATAACATCACTTTCTATGTGAGATTGATTTCTCCCATAATTTGTATATTGAGCTTGAGTTGTTATTGGAGTTAATATCTGGTCCAATGTTATCTACTTTAAATGTTGTCCTTTGAGAATCATCTATACCCAAAATATTATTTTCAGCATCATCTAATGCTTCGAAGATTCACAATGCTATAACTTCGACAAAGCTGAACCGATTTCAAAAAAAATTATACCATTTTGAGCTTGGCTTGACATCTTGTTTAATTTTGCATTTACATTTTTTTTTGGAGTCGAAATTCATGTTTCCAAAAAAATTAATCATACTTTAAGCCACATGACTCTTCCATGATCTAAACAATAAACGTTTGAAATTTTACCAATAACAGTTAAGTAAAAGTCAATAATAGTACATTTTCTATACGACTTTAATCAATTTAGCCATTTTTTGCGTCCCCAGTTTGGACTGCCCCCTTTTCAGTTGTCAAACGGTTTCCTAACTACGTCACTGGCTGAAAGTTTATTTGTAAATGGCGCCGCATGGTCGCGCCTTTTGGGTTGGGCGTAAAACCACTCCCCCTTTCGCGCAGAGTCATAGAGTCGATAGACTCCTCAGCAGTGGCGCAAAACGAAAGAAAGTATTCCAGAACTACCCCCGGAGTAAATAACTGAATGCCACAAGAATCCGTTATGTGGCTCAGCAGTGGTTCAGCTGTGGCGGCTGTTCTAACACTCCAATCCAAATCCCGAATTTACTGAAACTTCATAATACAAATAAATGGGAACTGCGTACACTGCCACACTATATAGGTGTATGTTGCCAGCACCCAGAGACGGGTCACAGTCGCAAATGCAGTCACGACTGCGGGGCACGCCTTTTGTGCTGCATAATGAAATTAAAAAATAAGTTACTGTTGCCCAACACAACGAACGCAAATTCATGGAGCGCAAAGTCCATTATGTCATTAAGGAGGGCACAATGTATTCCCATTCAATTTCAGTTGGCAAAAAATAAAAAAAGGTGGCAGGAAGCACTGCCAATCAACTTGCTGAGTGTTGTGTTCCATGGTTGAGATTCAAATTACACAGCATTGCCAAATGCTAGCATTATATCTGCAAAATCCACCAGATATATGAGCATTTCTATATAGGGGTGATTTCGACTCTTTCTCTCTCTCTCTATAATACTAAGTAGCCTAAAGGGCCGTAATTTATTTGTGTCAGTGACTTTTCTCAAGTACTTTTCATTAGAAAAGTCACCAAAGTTAATTTACGAAAATCATTAAAATTATTGAAAGTATTTCCATTTCGCATATTGCATACGCTTACAAATACCATTTAAATATTTTAAATTTAAAAAATATTATTTATAGAAATATTAATAGGTAATAGGTAAGCTTTAAGTTAAGTTTAAGAAACATGTTTTTAAGGAACGTTTCAGCAATTTTCCCCATTTTTATATTAATGTATAAGCTCAGAGAAATGGCGGAATAACTATGGGTAGAATAATAATTTGAACAATAATTTATAATCAATAATCAATATAAGTAGATATTTTCTTTCTAGAAATATGACAGTCTTTTTAAACATCACTCTCTCATTCCCGTGCAACTGGCTTAATGACTTAGTATTTAAATGTAATCCATGTTCCATTTAGGTCTTACAGCTGTTATTGTTAAGGGAATTATGTATTTTATCTGGTACCTCAAATCTCGTGTCTAGACTTGCCCAAAATGAAATTTGTCATGGTGTCAAATGCATTGCTCACAATTCCTGCACTCAAATTGCGTTCACAAAATTCTAGAGATATTGATTCCTTGGCTTTGGATTACCATTTGGCTGTGGCCAGGTTTCATTGGGCTCGGGCAATTCATTTCCTTTACACGTTATTAGTTTTGTGGATTTTTTTTCTGAAATTTCTTTTACACTATCTGTCGCTTTCTCTATGCATCGATGTTATCGATTGACGACTGCGGCGGCTCATTTCCGTTTATGATTTTGCCATGGCTCAAATAGGGAAAACCAACTTGGCCAGCACAGGACAAAATATGATGATTGCACATTAGAGCAGAGGGCTGATGAGAGCCAGATGAGAGGCCCCAGGTGAAAGTCAAGCAATTGCAATGAAATGCGTTTAATATCACGTGCGAGTCGAGTCTTAATGTTAATTACACTATTATGACAGCTTTGTGGGTCGCGATGAATAATTATCACCTCATAAATTGTGACAAACCGCAAGGCGGTTTTTATATACATACATATACATATGTATGTAGTATATACTACATGTCAGATGCCTGCTGTCGAGTTGCAGTTTACTTTGGTAGTAGTAGTAGTTGTTGCTGAGTCGGTTGGTTTGTTGGCCCGAGCCGGAGCCGGGCAATGATTAATCGCTCAGGTTATTTGAGTCGTTGCCAGCCGCCAAATGCAATCAACGTCCGACTCACCGCTGCTGCTGACAAACGTAAATGTTGTGAAAAGCAAATCTAATTACACAAATGCTCGCCGACTATTTGAAAATGGGCAATTTCTCAAGATAGTTATCTAATTAATAGGCCCAGCGCAGTCAACAGTCTACAGTCCCATTCACAGTTCACATTCACAAAAAAAAACAAAACTAAAACATTCCCAACGTCGACACCCATGCCAGCCATATCCAGACTTAATGAGTTATGTTAAGAACAATGGCCAACGCTTGTATATATATAATACCCTCACCTCAGTCTCCCCCCCTAACCAACTACTGTTACCTGGCCCAGCAACTTGCCAAAACATTGCTCCGAATAGGCGTTACAACTATTTATATAAACGTCAAAAAAGCGGTCGCATAGATGTATAATACTTGTAAAGCTAGTTGCTTGACTGGCAGTTACCCTGTAATCAAAATAGTTTTACAAATGCATATACCATCAGAGCTTATAATTATTGGAAATTATTAAAATATATTGGACTGGAAATTACTGATGCTATAACATAAGACTATCTGTATGCCTGTTACATAGTATCGCTCAACGCACGCAGACCCTCTTCCAGGGTACAGGGTATATGAAAAGGCCGCACTAAACAAAAAGAGAGACATAAAGTGGCTGCGATGCGTTCAATTACCCAACAATTGCTGCTGCTGTTGCCTCTATACTCCTCCCCTCCATTAAAACAAAAGGCTGATTGAGTGACAATTGAGTGCGAGTGCGAGCGAGATGGCTAACACGTGCACATGTGTGTGCTTAACTGTGTGTGTGTGTGTGTGTGTATGTATTGTATCTGTGCGCAGGCGCACAACGAATTAAGCTCATTGCGCATTTGACGCGCCGTTTGACGTTTCTCTTTTGATCGGACAGACGTGGTGGTGTTTGGGAGAGGGGGGGAACTGGGTGGGGGGGAGGGGAGTAGAGGCTCATTAATTGACACTCCCTATCGGAGGCAAAGCAGCCACACATAATTGTTGCTCTCTTTTGTGAAGAGACGTTGGCGAAAGCGCCGCTTGCTTGTAATTACATGAAATACGCGCTGAACAATCAGGCGTTTTTAGCACCGTTTAACGACAGTTAGCCCGATCCGAGTTACAATAAAAGTCCGATTATGATTATTAGATGTGTAAAGCAATCGTCATGTCATTAACCGCTTAGCGCTTGTTATGTAAAACCGATTTGCTTTTTTTTTTGTTTTACAAAGTTCTGTGATTAGTTTTGGACCGTGGGATACAACTGGGCTGGGAAAGCTGAGCGGTTAGAGTACCCTAGGGTAAGCATAATTGATATTTTATTGGCAGCAGTATCGTTGCTCGACCGCAAACATATAATTTTGCCCAAAAATGGCAAATTCGATATTGTTGCAGTTGGCCAGTTTGTGGCAGTGTCCCCATGTGATTGGTGTTAATGACTTAATTAAAGCTGCAACAGCAGCAGCAGTAGCAGCAGCATCAGTCTTCTGGTCTGTCTACCTGCTCCATCTTCATGCTTTAGCTGCATGCTTCATGTTTTATGCCTTATGCTCCTTGCCTCCTTTCAGTAGTCGACAATTTCACACTTTTTGCGTGGCAGCCACAGACGACAACAAAAACTAAATAGGAGTCCTCTTTTCGAGCGTGACTGACTAGCAGATATCCTGTTGGTTAAAAGTCAGTAAATTTGTAAAACATAAAGATGTCATTTAAATTAGACAAGCCTAAGTTGGCGAATAGATCTTACAACCTTTATCAAATGGTAAAAATATATATCCAAACAGAAATATAAATATACATATATATACATAGGTGATCAATATAGTTCATACTAAATGTTTGTAATTATATTAATATATTATGGCATTCGTAGTATTTCGTATATACAGGGTATGCATTTAAAAAGAAGAAGTCGAAGCCTGGCAAGTGGTCAACGACTGGCTCAGACACATCACACACACACACACGCACACACACGTACACACGCAGCCTAATCTTGCCGAGCTGCGTTGAAGATTTCACGCATGTTTCGTGCCGCGTATCACTTGCCAGGTTGGTTGGGATCGTTAGTGCTGCTCCTGAGTGGTGTTTGCGGTGGGCACGGGCTGATTAATATGCGCAACCACACAGTGCTTATGTGTGTGTGTGCGTGTGTGTGCTACACTACACACGGTGCACACACAGTAGCCGAAAAATGGCCTGGTGACGGACCGGGGCGCGCAGCTGACACTGAGCCTCTGACATTTCCATTTGGCGAAACAGCCGAAAAATCAGCAATCGTGAAAGCAAATGCGACTCTGTTCTTTTGCCGTCGCCAGCGCACTCGTCAACAGCAACATCATCATCAAGCCGAACTTGCAACGTTCTGTGTCCTCATCTGAGCGGCATAATTATTAAATGCAGCTCAATACATTTGCCGTGCATTGCTCACATTGTTGGGCAACCTAATGCCCAAAGGCATTCCACTGGAGGGAGCCTTATGACTATGGAATGCATCCCAATCGCACCAGCAGCGAGCAGCAGCAAAACAACACAAATATGTGACTGGGCCTCCAACTGCTCCTCGCCTGCGCTGGCTCTGGCTCCGACTCTGACTCCAACTCCTACTTCGATTCCTGCCGCTGCTCTAAACGCCGGCGCAGTCTGGCGGCCAAACAGAACGATGTAAATTAAACGAATGCCTGAAGACAGCGCCGATCTTTCATCATTGTCTTTATCGATGCAATCGGTCCCCTTCCCGATGCGATTCGCTACCCTTTTACCCTTATAAAGATGTCTATTGTGATTTGTATACCCTGTAAAAAAAGTATTCAACACAAATGATAGAAACTGAGATTGTTGCCTTTGCTGATAGATTTTAGGATTTGTAAAATTATAGAAAATTAGAAAAAATGTATGCCGTATGCAGTTTAATCGTTCAGTTTTGACTACTGGTACTAATATATATTTTTATAAATTCTCTCAATGTTGTCAAAATTTCTTAGCAATGTGATCATAAATAAAAAAGTTGTTTTACAAGATAAGAAATATGCTTTAAGGTCGTTAAACTCTACTACCATTGGATTATGACTTATAAATCCAATCTTGCCCGGAACTCCATAACGCCCTCCAGGCTACAGGGTATATTCTAGTCGTGTCCAAGCTCGTCTTAGGCACTCTGACTTGTCTCTTTATTAATACTCGTATTTTTCAATCAGTGCGCCTCGGTGCGTCCGGTTTTTTTTTTGTTGATATTTTGCGATTTATTAAATTGCGTATAAATTAAAATATTAAATATTTGCAGTGACAAAACTTTTAATTACCAGCCATTGCTTGCTTGGCATTTTTCGCAGATATTTTCGTTAAATCTTTAAAGGGCTAACGAACCAAGTTCGACTCCAAAAATACCCCATAAAACCGGACGAGCCACACAAAGGACTCTTAGAGGAAAACCAAAAACCGATTTGTGTAACTTTTAAATTGAATTTGAATCCCTTTTGTCAAACTCAAATATACAAAATATAATAAGTTTAAATTGATTTATTTTTTATTTTTTTATTGTTGTTGTTGTTTATTTTCTTCTTTTTCTGGTGGTCTTACAAATTGGCCCAGCTAGGAACATGCAACCTCTGAGCAACTGACATAAAGGTGTTGACATTCGCAATTTATTCTTGCATTTCCGGCTAGGCGCAGACAGGCAGGCAGACAGACAGACGGACGGTCGGTCCCCTCATAACATATATTCATATACAGGTATATGAAATCAGATTAAATTATCTCTAACAAATTGTGTCTCAAAACGCAAAGCACAAAAGGCAACAACAACTTTGACTGAGGGCGTCAACTGTGGGAGAGATTTGGGGAGAACAGAAAATAAAATATTTCCTCGTGTGCTCACCTCAGCAGTATACAGCATATGTAGAGTCCTTTCTAGATTGGCGAGGATAGCTTGGCCAGAAATTTACTTTCTAGCCGCAGGCATTGAATGCGGCACAAAGCACTCTTTTCAGTCTATTAAAACGGTTCGCTGGCTCGCATGTCGCTCTTGGCCCTTAACATTTTTGTCAGTTTTGCGGTTAGCTGGCAACCACCAACACCCTTCCCCTCACCGCCCCTTTAGAACTGAACGAGGCGCGCTTGAAAACACTTTTAATTGCCTTTTAATTGTTTTTGCAAAATGAAATTTTCCAGCATAACGGTATTTCAGCATTGAAATCGCACTCACATTTGGCCTAATTACATTTCAGCCTTTTGTGTGCCCTGCCCTGTCTGTGCCCATCCCCGCCACACAGAGTGGGCGTGCCTTCCACCCGGCCAACTAAACTGGCGAGCGAACATTTTGTCATTTAATGGACCACTGGGCGCATGATTTCATTGAGCCAGTGACACAGTTTGTGGAGGAGTCTTCAGTTTGTGCAGTTGGACATTTTGATTAGCGCCTGGAGCGATGAGTCGCGACAACAATATCACAACATCATCATCGCACAAAAATAACCAGCAGAAGAAGAAGAAGAACCAATAATTACTGCTTCGTTAGGCAATTAGAATGGAATCGAGATTGCTTTTTGAATCAGCGACAAGTTCAAGGGCGACGCTCTTACTCTACTCTGACTACTCAGACTACTCAGATAATGCCGAGAATGTGAATGAATATGTGGGTGCGTAATTTCTTAGGTAGCTATATCAATTTAGTACTTGGCTTTTGCTGGATTGGAGTTGTAAGAGTGGAAATTAATTGAAATATGCAAAAACAATTTTCAGCCTACGATATCATTAAAATTATGTATTTGGTTATATTTCAGTTATATTTCAGAAACTATTTGAGATATGTTGAACAAATATTTTTTACATAAATAAGTGTAACTAAATTTGATATCGATATAAATCGATATACGTATATGAGCGGACTAGAACTTTATAGAGCACATTTAAAATTTAAATAAATTTCTAGTTTTCCAGCGAAAATCGACTTTTAGAAAAAACTAACCTGAAGAATCCTTAAATGCTATTATTATATTATATTATATATATATTATATATATTATTGTCAATTATAGCTGGGAGTTTTAAATGCAGTGTAAGATTTGGAAGCTCCGAGATTTCGGCATAGATTTATTAGCTAAAATTTCGAATGCAAATAATGTTTCTAAGCTTGAGAAGGGTTTTCAAAATATGGTTAAAATTAAATCATGGCTCAACTTTTCTGAAGCTATGTAAGTGAAAAATTTGAATAGTCAAGTGAATTTTTTGGCATATTATTTATGGACAAATTTTAAACAGAAACACGATTAAAATGTTAATGCAATAAAAATCATGAGGTGAACACAGAGTCAAAAAGCGTTGATTTTGAAAATGGGTGTTAGTTTTGACAAACTTATGACGTTAGAGAACTTAGAATTGGTATTGATTCAAAATGAGTCAAAGTTATAAGTGAATTTTCCCATTTAAGCTTCAAGAAATGGTTTTAGTTGTACGGATCTAGGTTTTTGCTTATGTATCTATTGCTATCAGCGATTCTCCAACGAAACCCTAAGAGACAGACTACAGCATTTATCCATAGCATAACAATGCGGCGACGCATAAAACATATAAGATGAAAGATACTATAATGGGCACAGCCACAGACACAGCCAGAGCCCAGCAAAAGTTATCACACACACACACAAACATCTATTGTAAGTCGTTATGGGAGCTGGCGCAATGCGTACGCTATCGGAGTTATGAATCTATGTATCTATTATGAATGTATCTACAGCCAAGGTAACCCCTAAAGCGGCAATTGTTGTTGTTGCTGGTTGTTGCTGGTTGGTGTTGGTGTTCGGCACAATCGCAATCAGTAGCCGTAGTTGCCACCGAAGCCGCGCCTCGCCTCGCCACCTCGCCAGCTCGCCTCCTCGCCTCCCCCCTCCACCTCGCTTGTAATGCAATTATCCTAAATGCTCAGCCAACTACTCAAAAAGTCATCGTTCAGATTTAACAAGAGCCAAGCAGCAGCAACTGCCAGCTGCACCGACACCGGTTTCAGATACAAAAAAGCCTCGTGCAAGCGAGATACGGACACGGATACGGCAATGGTTCTGGCTCTCTGCGTCTATATGCTGCTTACTTTGGTTATATGTCTATGGCGTCGTGTCAATGGCGAATACATGTATACATACATACACACATACATACACACGTATATGTACAGCAGTGGGGTGGGGTGGGGTGTGGGTTGGACACAGTTACGGTTACGGGCACGCCTCTGTATGGCGGCAATTTCGAAAACTCATTTACTTGTGGCATGTAAACAACTAATCTGTTAACACTACGACAAAGCGCGAAACTTACAACACACTCTGCGCAACACACACTGCTCTTCACTCGCCTGTCCCACAGTGTGGGACCAACCACCCCGCTTTTGACTATGTTGTAACAGGCAGCAAACCGCGCTTGTAAATACATTTCCCTTATTTGACGGCATAATCAAAAGTTTTCCTCTTTTTTTTTACACAATTTATTTTGCCTTTGCCAAAATGAAACCTGAATTTCGTATTCTGTATGGGTTTTAGGGGTTAGCTGTCCTGGCTTGGACTGGAAGCTAGGATTTCCTTAGCGGTCCCGTTGGCAGCGAGGTTGACGCCGACCGAGCCAGCCACATAGTATCAAACATTTTGCTACACTTATACAATATGTTGCACTTACAGTGGGTCAACGAATTTCGAATATTATGAATGCAACTTAACAATTTGCTAATAGTATTGAACAGTTCATTCAAATAATGAGAATTCAGTTATAAATATATTAAAACTGGTTTTGAAGCGGTTTTATTCTTCTTAAAACTATGATTATGTTGGAAATATTATTTGTAAGCTGTTTTAAGTAGTTATAGAATGTTTTTGGCTTTATCTTATGATTTGCAAATGCAATATATATTTTAACATATAGCTTTTAAATTTGGTGTCTCTTTGAGATCACTGTAAGGATCACCATATGGACTGCATAATTGATTGATCATTATAGAATATTCTTATTGTTAAATCTACTTTTTCAAGCGTAAATTCTTTTGGTTTTTTTTGTTGAAATGGTCATTTAAGTTACCTAAATTGGAACACACAATTGTAGAAAATATAGCGCCACTATAACATTTTTCGTATTGATCAAAAAATAGATTAATCTTTCAATTTATTCAAATCAAAATTTGATATATATTGATTAGTATTCCACCTATTTGTACAAGGTATATATATATATAGATATATTATTATATATAGATATTATCAAATGTTAAGTGAAAGGTTCTAGAAAGTAACAAACTTATATATTATACAATTGGATTATCAAGAATGTCGTCACACTCCTGTTCAAATATTACAAGACACCATGTCTACATATATAATTGTTTTAAAGTATTGCCTTTCCTTTAAGTATACACCTCTAACTAGCTGCCAAATAGATTGACTCGTTATGCAAATAAATGTGCTTCCATCTCAAATAGGAAACCCTATTTGTTTTTTTTATTAGCAATCGAACCACTGTGCAGCAGTGCGCTGCTATTGCCTGTAGCCTGTAGCTGCCGCTTTAGTTGATTTCTTTATCAAAATATCAACGAACTGCTGCCCTCCTCTCACTCATCACACAGCAACTGCCCCTACTCCAGCCATCACAACAGCCCATTGCAATTGTAACTGTATGTATGCATGTATGTATGTGTGTATGTGTATATATGTATAGCAGGGCTTATATACATTTCATTTAAACGCAACCGGGGCTGACTACCACCGCAGCCGCAATGCCGCCGTGAGAGCGAGACAAGCACTGGCAGTGGCTGGCATGCGTGAGAGCGAGACGACTAGTGTGTCATCATCGTTCAGGCCACTCAGCGACTTTTAGTGCGCCCAGGAACGCCTACCCAACAGCCTCTGCTCTCTGCTCCCGGGTATGGTGGTGTTTCTCAGTATCCGTATCTGTTACTCAGTCTCTGCGTGCATGTGTTTGTGTGTCTTTATTTGTGTATGTGTGTGTGCCGCAACTCGTTTCTGTAGCTGTATCTGTGTGTTTGTGTATGTGTGTATCTGTAGCTGGCAGCTGGCAGCAGTAGCTAGTAGCTGCTGCTGGCTCTGTTGCTGCCAGAGTATCTGTATCTGTGGCGCGTCATTGTTGTGCGTTGCCCCGTTGCCATCGTAACCAACGTTGTCGCCGTCGCCGTCGTCGTCGTCGCCGTCGCCGTCGTCATCATCATCGTCGTCGTCGTCGTCCATCGCATAGTAGGCAGCTCAGTTACAAGACCATTATTTGACGTATTTTTTGTGCGCTCGGTTGTACAGCTTTTGGTTTGGTCGCGTCGGATCGGGCTTGGTTATATCCATAGCACAACGCCCCAGCTTGGTCACACTGCGAACGCAATCCGGATTTGGATCAGCAGCAGCAGCCAGCCAGGCAGCCAGCCAGCCAGTTGCACTTTCGTTGTTGTCGTTGTCGTCGTCGGGTATCGGAATCATTCATTGGCATTCATTTGCTGTAATCGTCGAAAAAGGATCCACAATAAGCGTCGCGAGTGATCGATCCACCAAAATGCCAAGTTAATCAGCTGAGTTACTTGTGCTTAACAGAGATATATACACAGAGAGTATATATATATATATAAGCGAAAGATCTAGTGACTGTGTGTTTTGGAATATTAAAACGAAAAAATATATACTGTGTGTGGTTTTTGCTTGGGAAAATAGTACTCGTCGATAGTAAAATTCTTTCGTTTTGGTGCGGAATAGTATGCGAATTTGTTCACAGTGGATTCAACGCATAAAATGGCCGTTGGACCGACGGAGGGCAAACAGCCGCCCACAGAGACATTCTCGCCGACCCATCATCAGATTATAGCACCCAGTCCGATATTGGCTGTGCCGACGCTGGCCTTCTCCGCCGCCCAAGTGGAAATCGTATGCAAGACCTTGGAGGATTCCGGCGACATTGAGCGTCTGGCGCGATTCCTATGGAGCTTACCGGTCGCGTTGCCCAACATGCACGAGATACTCAACTGCGAGGCGGTGCTCCGGGCCCGGGCTGTTGTCGCCTATCATGTCGGTAACTTCAGGTAGGCTCTCCTCCAAAATTGCCCATTTAGCCAAACGAAAAAATATAAAACCGGCAAAAAACAAAACAAACAAAAAAACACTCAGCTCAAATATCAGCTCTGATTAACCTCGATCTGCTGTTGACAAGGAGCAAATGGAGGGGGGTTAATAGGGAGCAGGGGGAGGAAGAGTAGGGCACAATTTGGTTATTCGATAGTTTTTCGTTGAGCTTTCTGTCTGTGTTGAAGTTGCTGGACACGGACACAATGAGCTACGTAAATTAATAAACAATGGCATTAATTTACTAATTAAAGAACTCGACTGGGGCCCCCAAACAATTGCAGCAGCAGCAGCAGACTTTGATTAATAAAACACCGACCTCCGAACAAAAGGCACGGCCAGGATTCTGATCTATAGGAGTGTGCTCTCTGACATTTCAGCTTCCGTCTCGTCTCTTTTGGAATGCTTTTGCACAAAAACTATATTCTCAAGTTACACACACTAAGCACGTACAAAAAATTAAAATAAAAAAGCAATTTGAAATTACCGGAAACAGTTCATTGAAGCCACTACTGAGGAGATTTGCATGCTTAGCTTTCAGTTAAACAAATCACAAATAAATGACAAGATTAGCTGATCTGGGTACATTTGAGCTTAGTTGAACTTCAAATTTCCCACACGATAGAGTTTATGGAAATGGTTGACTATGTAAATGTATGTCTACAATTAACTGAATGATTGACAAACTACTTTAACTAGTCATAGATACACGTCTATAATATAATACTACACGGCACTAGTGTTGCCTCAAGATCAGGTTATTAAAAGTGGACAAACATGTCTCCACGCGACTCACCATTTTTGAGATATCATTAAACAAATACTGAAAACGCTTAAACATTTTATTACAGCCCCGCTTATGGCTGAATCAAGTTTGATATATTGCTTATGACAGCTGACAAACTGGCAACAACAAAAATAACCATTGAGCAATGGGCTTTAATAGATATTTTGCAAGTCAACTAAATGCTAACTAGTCGAAAAGCGAATTGAAAAATATTCAAATGATTGGGAAATAAGTTTTAAGTGTTTGATGCTTAAAACAAGTAATTAAAGCTGTCTGATTCTTCGAAAAAACTTCAGTTTTAGCAGTACATAAATAATTAATAGTTTAAAAAGTTTTAAAGCATAAAATTATCAAAAATAGAATTCATAGTTTTCATATTTTGCATCTCAATCAATCAGTCTATATTCATCTTTATATTATTCGATCAATCACTGTCTTTAGAAAAAGGCAAACAAATATATATGTATATATATATATAATCCATATATAATCCGAAAAGAGCTTCTGTTATAGCAAGTGATTTGATTGCTTTGAGCTTCATAAATAAATGACTTTCAATTAAAGCAATTTGTTGAGCTGAACTGGGCTGTCAACGCCAGTGACGACAATCAATGCTTATGAAATTGTTTCAAAATACATAAATACGCCGGAATTAGAAGCGAACTGAAGAACGACACGAGTCCATTAGTCAAAGCACAGCAGGACATTCAGGTTATGCTCAATAGCTTTTACTTTTAGGGTTGTTTAGCTTGAGTGTGAAATAAGTATATACTATATATATATATATATATATATATGTTGACTCAATTTGAATCCTTCAGCTAAGACATATATATGTATACGAAAAATCGGAAAGCTAATCATTTTCGCACTGCTTTCTTTATTTTTTAGGGAACTGTATGCAATAATAGAGAATCATAAATTTACAAAAGCATCCTATGGCAAACTGCAGGCAATGTGGCTGGAGGCGCACTACATTGAGGCAGAGAAACTGCGAGGTCGTTCGCTGGGTGAGTACCAACTCATGGATATGCCTAACTATATGCCCTATATACGATACTATATACCAGATATTTATATATACAGGTCCCGTAGACAAATATCGTGTACGCAAAAAGTTTCCGTTGCCGCCAACGATTTGGGATGGCGAACAGAAGACGCACTGTTTCAAGGAGCGCACGAGGAGTTTGCTGCGCGAATGGTACCTACAGGATCCCTATCCGAATCCAACCAAGAAACGTGAGCTGGCCAAGGCCACCGGCCTGAATCCCACGCAAGTGGGCAATTGGTTTAAAAATCGACGTCAACGCGATCGTGCCGCTGCTGCCAAGAATCGGTAAGTTGATCCAAGATGCTTCATTAGTTGGCCATTAGAAAAATGTGCAAAAGCCAACAGCCAGCAGAAGCAGCAGCAGCAACAGCTGAGTAATCTGAGCTGTTGCTGCTCGCTGCTTGCTGCTGCTGGCCATATTAAAGCGCCGTAAAGCAAAGCAGGCGTAAACTGATATCAATCAGCATCCATGTGGAAGTGGAAAAAATGTGGATCGCGGGGATCGCACACAGGAGCAGGCAGTAGGCCGAGCAGAGTAGTGTGTGCCGCTGCTGCTGCTGGCGTTTCCATTTCATTGATCCGTGCCGGCGGCGGTGGCGGCGGCATATCCATCGAAGCGTTCTCAATTTCTGCCGTTTGTTGCGGTCGTCGCTTTGGCCACATTAAAATGACCGCCGACGATGACAACAGCAACAGCAGCAACAACAGCAACAACAACAACAACAACAACAGCTGTATTGAACAGTTACAGCAACAATATTGTAAGCGCAGCTCATGCTTCAGTTGAAAGGTGCAACCGCTTGAAAAATAAAATAATATATAAAAAAATTGTAAAAAAAAGAAGAAGAAAAACAGGGCAAAAACACAAAACTCGACCAATTCGCGCGAAGTTGAAATGAAGAAGATCCAGCGGCCAAAGTGAAAGATGGCAAGTTAAGTGGAATGACACGGCAAGAAAAAGCAAAGTAAGCCCCACTGATCTCAAGTACGCTGCTCCTGCAGATGCGCAAATATTTCTCAAGTTGATTCTACCTGCTGTGCAGCAAAAGCTACCAACCTCCCTGCCTCCCTGCCTACCTCCCAACCCACCTCCTCCCGCACTCCCCCGTCGACCAGGTTGCCAGCCACATTTTGGCATTCTTTAGAAAAAGAGTTGCAGGCGCAGCTGAGAACAAGCGTGTTTATTAAGTTAGGAGCTCGCCTCGAACTGAATGAATTTGCACAAAGCGCCAACAGCAGCAACAACAACAACAACACAACCACCACCAACAGCAACAACAGCAAAAAGCAAAGCTGGCAAGCGCCTTTTGGGAACGGGTCATTAGTTAAAATGATGGCCATTATTTCGACTTGTAAGCCAAGCAGCCGGCAAGCGGATACATGCCAACGACCATTACAACTCCATCTTCATCTTCATATATCCAACTCCAATTCCGACTCCGACTACAACAACAACAACGTTGTCTCTCTCTGTGTGCGCAGTGCTCCGAAGCGACAACAAAACCAAGTGGCAACAAGTCGCAGCAGTCCTAGTTTTGAGCTGCAGCTCGAGTAGGATTTCGAGTTTTGGGCTCTCGTGTAGTCATCGTGCTATTAAGCAGCCAACAAGACAAGAAAGCCGGCAAACTCAGACAAAAAAACAAAACAAGAAAGAGCAGCTTACTTTAACAAACCGAAGCTCAAATACCCTTCCAAACTACTTACAGGGAAATTAGAGTGATAGTTCACAAATATTATTGAAGCATAACAAAACTCTTAACTAGGGAGATTAAAAACTCTAGAGAAGCAAAGAAATCTCGTTTACCTTTCAACGAATCCTCTTTAACGAAACATTATGATAAAGTTGATTAAACTTTGTCGAAATATTAGGATCCCAGTAAAATACTTAACTGTTGTATTTGACTAAGGTATCTTCTAAAAGAAATCAGTTTTTCAATTGAGAAACCATATCTCTATCAGTAGTTACTATTGAAACTTGCACAATTCAGCCAACTACTATATATATGTATATATATATATGTATGTACAGACTGAAGCTTCAAGTATTCGAGAATATAAAACTAGAAGACTGATAAAGAATATATAAAAATTGCATGAAGAGATAATTCTTCAATTCACGTTACACATCGGATGACAAACCAAAACTCCCGCTGCAAGACCACATAAAATTCAACAGCCCCAGAGATGAAAAATAAGAAATATGAAATTAAAAGCCGTTCACATACGATATATATATATATATATATATATATATATGCCTGCCTGCCTGCCTGCCTGACTGCCTGCCATTCAATGGGGCATCAAGATCGACAGCGCCAGCAATAATGATGATCATCAACTGAGACATTCTAACCAGATACCCCCTCGACAGAGAGAGAGAGAGAGAGAAGGATAGAGTGAGAGAGAGAGAGAGAGAGGGAGATGGGGATAGTTAGAGTAAGGAGAACAGAGCAAATAAGAGGCGCTGACTTTTCAAGCATTGAGTGCTGAAAAATTGTTAACATTTTTGCTACTGCACTTGAGCACAGCAGGCTCTTGGCCGTCTTGTCGGGTTTTTGGAGTATCTGCTCCGCGATACGAACGATATACACTTTGATGCTTGTTTTATATATAAATATGCTTTTTGTTGTTTTTGTAGTCAGTTGCTAAATCAATCATAAACAGCAGCTAGACAGAGCCGACAGAGCAGACAGAGCAGCATTAGAAAGGCCAAACAGCAACGGGTAAAGCAGCTCCCGAAATTGAGTTATTAAGATATTAACTATCAAATTTAAACAGCTGGCAGTCAAACAGTGGCGCAACACAATTTTCGTCATGCCCTGTTAACTAAGATGCAAAATGTAATGCATTATAAATGCGCTGCATAAACTAGTCTTTGGCATGCATATCGTTTTGGCCATTTTTGCCAAGTAATGGATAACACTTTAAACGATGTGGTAATCTCTTCATCCAATGCTTTGCACTTAGTTTTTATATTTATATTTGTGAGTTAACAGATAAGCATAATTATAGTATATTCATTTGACAATGTTAATTGTATTGCTTATTAATAATATCAGCAAATTTAAGTACAACTCAAAAAACTGTGAAATACATCTTTACAAGTATTTTTGAAGCAAAATTGAAATTTATTTTAGGCAAAAGTAATTATGATAAATGATTTTTTTATTTGCCAATATTTTTGAATATATCTTCTTAAATAAATAACTGATATATAGGGAAAGTTCTGTATACTAGCGAGACTTCTATCTTCAGCTTGAATATTTTCAATATATTCAAACATGTATAATAAAAGATATATAAAAAGATATACTAAGCAGATCAGAGCAGTAACAACCTGATTATCAGTAAAACACTGTTCCACATAAGTTAGCTTCTTTTCCCACTGACAACAGAGTATCTAGCAGTCGAGAGCAGCATTCTGAGTCCCTTAAATTCCTACGTGAAACAGCACTTTTTTGCAATGTGAATTACGAAGTTTTAGCGGCTTTTTAAAACTCGATAAGCAATACAACCAAAATGTGTGGTTACGTTTTAAAGAAATATCTAAAAATTCCAGCAGAAATCTGAAGCAAAACTTAATGAAATCATTTGTGAATGGAAAGAGTTTGAAATTGGAAATAGGAACAACTGTTCAATTTTGTGCTGAATGTCTTGTGGCTAATTCAATTAGCAAGTCATAGGCTTGAGTTCGTTCAATTATAAAGCACCACTTGATGGACGATCCAAAAAGAGAGGGAGTTAAAGATAGACAGTGGCAGAGGGGCAGCGGAGGCATTTTTGTAATTCATCAAATCCACACAGATTATTTTATTGCGTGAATTACACAAAATGAAATGCGAGCTCGTGATAGCCACTAAAAATCTACCCACACACACACACTCGGGGCAACACACACACGCAGAACCAAGCGCCTCAAAAACAGAAGCCAAATTAGGAGACACAGTGGGCGGGTGTCAGTGAACACGGCATGGGGGGAGTGGGAAGGGGCGCAACAACTGTGGCAACAACAGCAATTTGTCAAGCGCAGAGCACACGAAATGAGGCAGCAGAAATGAAATCAACGGCAATTGAAATGGGAATAAGATTTGTAGTGCGTGTTTTTGTATACACAGAAGTGTAATAAAAATGAATGGGAATAACAATAACAACAACAACAACAACTACAAATAAACACACGCACAACAAATATGTTGTAAATGTCAATGATCAATCAAAATATTACACACACATATTATGTGGCTAAAGAAATTACCTCGGGAAAATAAAGAAATTGAAGGACGACTTTGATGATGATAATGATGAAGACGATGATAATGATGATGATGATGATGCTGATGAGTAGAAGCAGAACCCTGTGAACTGGGCTCAAGTGCTCAAGAGGCTGTTCATCGATTTCCCAACAGCTCGAATTCTAATGAAGAAAGGTTGCCGATGCGACAGCTATGTGAAACGTAGCCCCCAAAATGGATGATGGAGTTTCCAGTCGAGTCCAGTTCAGTCCCGTCCCGTCCAGTCAGGAGCTGCAGCCATTGTCAATATCCAAATCCGAGTGCCCACTTGGCTGCGCGTTCGGACAGGCACACTTGAGCCCCATAAGTACCCATACCCATACCCAATACCAGAAAGAAAGAAAAAACCAGGCAGTGTCCAACCGAACCGAACCGAACCGAGAGAAACACTCAAAGATGTTTGCACAAGGCAACTACCGTTTCGGTGGCTTGTGAGAAAAATATACAAGATACAAGATACAATGCAGCACTATAATAGCAGGAGGAGCAGGAAGAAGCAGAAGAGGAAGGGGCAGGGGGAGGGCGGGGAGGGTGTTCATAGCCCACTTAAGCAGCGTGTAGAAAGTGTATTAAAGAAATCAATGTTATAAAGAATGAACACAAAGTTTAAGAGTCATTCGAGTCAGCCTCATCGAACACCGGATGTGGATGTGAATGAGTGAATGTGCAACGGGATTGAAGATGGGAATGGGGATGGGGATGGGGATGGGAATGGTGGGTATATACATATATTCATATATTGACAAGTGAAATGTATAACGAGTACCGCTGTAGCAAAGTAAATTGTGCAAATAAGGGAACCCAACTGAAACTGGAACTGAGCAAAAGATAACAAAATATTCAAATTGAACAAATTTTAAATCCCGTCTGTCAACAGATCTCAGACGAGAGAGCAATATAAAAAATATACAAAAATGGGCATTTGAGCGGCAACAACGACAAAATAAACGTTGATTGCGTTTAGCGCCGGGGCACAACCCAAAACTCAAACTCAAACCCAAAACTCAACCCCCGGAACAAAATGTTATTCGGTCCACTTAAGCGCTCGAACCCCTGGGATTTGGGCACTTCTCTACTACTTCTGCTGCTGCTGCTGCTGCTGTCTAAATATTTACACAATTTATAACTTTCAATTTGAATGACACAATTATCAAAATGCGTTGAGTTTGAATTCATTTCGCCTCAATTTGCATTATGCCTAACAAATAATGTCAATTTTAATCGATTGCTGGTATCAACAATGGATGATACATTAAGAAATATAACAGGCTTTTCAACTGTCAAATTGCTGGTATTAATATTTAAGAAACTTCCCAAAAAAAAATAGAATTTAAAATCTATAAGAAGTAAACTTTACAGAACTGAAAACATTGATAAAAGTTGCTGCTTCTCTTAACTTTTCTCAACACATTTTCAAATTTTTTTTTTAATTTCTCAACGTAGCCAGGGGTGTCCACAAATATATATTTCCCTGAATAATTTCTGCTTTAAAACAAAAACCTTTAGTCTTAAATTTAACTAACTATTTTTCATTAGCTTTTTATTTTTTGTGTCTTTCATTATTCAGTTGAAAATCAGCTTAAGAACTTTTCTAAAATACAAAATATTTATTTTGCAATTATTTTAATTTTTGTCTAAGCAAATTCAAACCAATTTCTAATTCGCTTTACAAATTTTAAAGTTTAGCATTATTCGTAGTTAATAATTGATTAAAATCGATAGTTGCAAATGGCTTAACAAATTCAAATTTCAAAGCCATCTTTTCGTAAACTGAAAGAGTTGTGCACCTTTTTTATATTTTTGCTTTTGGCCTATGATCAGATCATATTACCAGGCAGCATTCTTGCAGCTGAATAAGTTTTCACAATACCAACAGCAAGAGAGAGAGGGGGAAAGGAAGATGTAGAAAGAGTGAGAGAGAGAGAGGGAAGCAGAGACCAAATACGTATACAAGAATCTTCTGACATGAGCCGATTAAGGCATTTCAATGTCTCGGCCCGCTGCTCAGGTTACCAGTTAACCGTGGAGGGTATCTGCAGGGTTAACTCTACCTCCCTTTCTACCCCTCTCTATCTCTCTGTCCCTCTCTCGCTATATCTCTCTCTCCTTTTCTCTGGCTGTGTCCATGCGGATGTCACTCACTTTCTGTTGTGTCCACGCGGGTAATTACATACGTGTCATTTCGGTTTCGGTTAGGTGCCACAGTATCAGATTCCCAACACACACATACACACACACAAACACATTTATATACATACATATATGTATATATTTAAACCCTTTTTGGGTCTCTGATCTGTTTAGTCAATTGTTTGGAAAATATATATCATATTCGTATCGAACTTCAATGAAGCGATAAACACGACCTTGGATCAGCGCCCGTGCCAGATTTTGACGCAGATATAGTATCTGTTTATTGAAGGGTTATTAAAGGGAAATTGCTGCTTGTAGCTTCAATGAAGCGTAATCGCTACCGCTAAAAGCTACAATTTCACTAAAAGTTGTCAGCCATTTTTTTTGTGGAGTTTGACCCACCGCAAACTCGAACTTCCCATCGGTAAACGCATAACTTTCCCAAAAAAAACAAAAGGGAATAGGCCGTTGATAATCATATGTGAGATTCATCTAGTGGCAGCAGTGGCAGCAGTGGCAGCAGCGGGTAGCAGTAGTCCGAATCGTTTGATCTGTGCCAGTTATTCATCAGCAGTCATGGATAGACTGCTGGAGAGTGATGCGAGTGTCAAGTGGTAAATGGTAATCCATCAAGTTGGCGCATTAGGCAACTAAACGATTCCATTTTCAAGCCCAAACACCCGTCACAAAAACACCGCAGAACACAAAAATATAAAAAAAAGATACAAAAAATGAGACAAAAGGTAGCCGCAGATATATTTCGCAGCTCCAACTGAGTTGTGACTGCGACGGATTGTTCGCGGGGCATTTGCTGCTCCCAGTGCCAGGGCCGGGGCATCATTAATCACACAACACGAGCCGCAAAAGGACAAGGGAATGGGGAATGGGGAAGGGCAGAAGGCAGAAAGGCTGTGCAACATTATTAATGCTGATGGGTCAACAAATTGCGGCAAAAGTTCGGAGCGAATCCTAACCGATAATTATGACAGTGCAGGAGTCATGGTGTGATGCAGATGATGATGTATATGAGTACTGAACACCTCTCTCAGCATCCCCTCTCTCTCACACAGTCTGTCGCTGATGACTCTATAAATATGCCGACGATGCGGCCACTGTTGCACAGTTGCTTCTCCTAATCAAGTCATCTCCGTGTGTTCAGGGGCCAGCACACCTTTGTTTTGGCCACAGATAATTTGTCTTAACCATGTGTGAAAGTTGCGTCAGATTTATCGGTCGCCTGCCCGCCGACAAATGGGCGTATTTAGAGGCGACCGAAACATGCAACAAACTTGCAGCATGCAACACATACATATGCTCTCCCTATTCACTAATTAACACCGTAAAACCGTTCAAAACCAAATTAAAGTTGCATTTTCAGTTAACAAGTGAGAATATACCAAATGAACACCTCTCACAATGTGAACTTCAGATCACCACCACTTGCATTTGTCATGGATCATAAATTGTTGTTGTTGTTGTTGTTGTTCTTGTTGTTTTATATAAAACCACTAAACGTTTACACGGTATAATTAAACCTTTTTCTAAATTTAGAATGCTGCTGCTCATGTTGAGTCTGTAAATCGCACAGATCAGTCATTAATATCAACTAATTAACCTTTTAGTTATAGCGATTGGAAAGAGGCGTTGAAAGTTGACTCATAGATCAAAATAGAAGGGAAAATAAAGAAATGTTTTGATTAAATAGATAGATATTCTCGTGCCACATGCCACGAAAGATGCTGTATTTATAAAGTATAATAAATTATAATACGAACTTTATTTTCTTTACTTAATTAAATACTTTAAGAGGTTGTTTTATAACTTTTACTAAATTGAACATACTTTTTGTATATAATAGTGAAAAATTGGATATTCTGATTTATATATTATAATTTAAACTCATAACTAAAACAATCTTTTAAGCAGATAAATGAGTTTTATTGATGTGAACATTTATGATTGAGTGCGAGAATTACATTGGAAGGTGCAATTAGGTGAATGAATTATACAAATCTGATCAGAGAATATTTTATATAATATATTTGAAGTAATTTAAACACACTACTCACATTACACTTTACAAAAATTAATTGACATTTTTTAATGAAAACTGTTTACAAATGTGACTCAGCAATAAATGTTGTTTAATTTGTTCTTTACTTAGATTGCTAAGATTTATAAATGAAAGATTTAAGCTTAAGGGAGATTAACTGTAAAGCTATATTCAAGAGGTGCTATAGCTTCTGAAAAAGGATAATAAAATTAAAAATAAAAATAACTAATTACTATTTACATTATTATTCAACACTAATCTCAAACGTAAGGATTTAAAATTAAAAAAAAAAGTCGTTACATCTTTTATTATCAATCATTACTAACTTTTTTCTCTCTCTCTCTCTCTGTCTCTCTCTCTCTCCCTCTCTCTCTCTGCAGCATTCAGCACAATCAGAACAATTCGGGAATGGGTTGCCGCAGCCGTCGGGCTGAAGGAGCCGCATCGCCAACACCATCGGATAGCTCCGATTCGGATATATCCCTGGGCACTCATTCGCCGGTGCCGAGTAGTTTGCAGCTCCAGCACAGTCCCGGCAGCATGTCCAACGGGGCCAACGAGGAGAGCCTCAGCGTCGACGATGATAAGCCGCGTGACTTGAGCAGTGCGCTGCCGTCGCCCACCCCACCGCAGCTGCCGTCGGCATATGGTGGGGGCGGCGGAGCGGGTGCTCCAGCTGGACTCACCAACTGTTTGCCGCCGTTCAAGCTGGATGCGGCGAGCAGCCTGTTCAATGCCGGCTGCTACCTGCAAAGCTTTAGCAACCTGAAGGAGATGTCCCAGCAGTTTCCCATCCAGCCGATTGTCATCCGGCCGCATCCGCAGCTGCCCCAACCGTTGGCACTAAATGGCAGCGCTGGTGGTGGCGCCGGAGGAGCACCGCATCTGCATCATCCGGCGTATGCGGCTGCGTATAGTGTGGAATGTGGTGTGGTGGTGCCACCACTGCCGCCCAAGCTGCGCATCAATTCGCCCGAGAAACTCAACTCGACAGCGGTGGCAGCTGCGGCGGCAGCGGTGGCCGCCTGTGCAACGACGACGACAACAGCGACGGCAACGACGGGCTATCATCACAGTGGCCAGCTGCTGCATCGTCCGTTCTCCACATCGCCGGAATTGAAGCATAGTGCGCCGGAGATCACATGATATCATCAGCGCGTGTGAGGCGGCGTCGGCCTTGCCCCAAGGGTTTCTCTGCACAGTCCCTCCACCAGCTGCTCCTCCCGCTCCTCCTGCCCCCTCCTGCACTAAGGCCCAGCTAATTCAAATTGTTTCAATTTTTATTAAGTTTAAGTCATTGCGTTAGTTAAGCATCCAACTTCGGGTACACTTCGAGCGCCCGAAAGCAATACAAACTTCATTTCGAACTGGCATCTGTTTCCTAAAATAACAAAAAAAAAAAAAACGAAGAAAATCATACATATATAGTACATAAAGTACAGCTGAGGAGATATATCGAAAAACAAAAAAAATATATAGTATATATATATATATATATATATATACTTGTATTTATAAAACTTGGTCGCACACTTTTCAAAGATAGTTATTTAAGATTTACGCATATGAAAATCGAATTGGGGAACTGACAAACAAAAAAAAAAAACAAACAAAAAACACACAAAAAGAAACCACATGAAAATGCAACCAGTTTTTCATTCGAATTTTCTGTGTGTGTACGTATTTGTAAATAGAGTTTAAGTATGCAAATCATAGTGCTTACGTATACATTTAGAATGCAATAAAAACAAAACAAAAACTAAAACAAAAACAAACGAAATGAAACAGTTAAGAATTTAAATCATTACCGAAAACAATTGCAAATCGTTTTTTTATTTGATGGTTGGGCAATTTCAGCAAAGAAAGAAGAAAGAAGAAGAAGAAGAAGTTCGCCAGCGGAGAGTTAAGACTCAACTCGAAACTTCTTTTAAGGCAAGAAGAAGAACTGCCATGGAATGGAAATTTTATGGAAATGGCTCAAATGAATTTTGGACATTTTCTGAGTATTTTAAGGTGTGGAATTTAGGAATTTAAGGAGCTAAACATTATGGACACTTAAGAGAAATGGAAACTGCGACAATTATATTGGAAATTTATCATCAAAAATACGAATGAATTCACATTTTTTATAGAGGATAAAAGAAGAAGAAAAACTTATGCTTATGCTACTTCCAAAACTCACACAGCTGAGCTCAGTTTCAGCACATTCCGCTTTTTCGCAGTGTACATGCTGTCTTTGCTTAAGCCCTGTTAGGGGATCTGCTATTCTAGCAGTTGATATTTATTTTGAAATAAAATATCAATTTCTGTGTAAACAACAACAAACGCTGACTGGAAACGAAGAAAAAAAAGGCGAGTGTATTGAAATGCTGCCACCGAGCTGCAAATGCAGCCAGAAGTCATCTGCAACAACAGTGCGTCGAGGGAAATAACAACATCAAAAGCCAAAACTGTGGCGTCGACTTCGGCGTCGGCGTCATCGTCGTCGTCGGTGTCGACGCTTTGGTTGAACACTGGCGCCAACGATGACATGTCCTACTTGAGTGGTTTACTTAGCTGCCTTATGAAAATATCCGTGCTGTGGGCAAACACACACACGCACAAACGATCGCATCGGCAGCGACCCGCTCACCCAGCCAGATCAGTATAAGAGCTAAAACAGCTAAAACAGCCCATCAGGCTCTGTAGATCCATAAATGACTCTACGGCCAGACGATGGCAGAGGCCACCAAAACTGACGCGTCACTGTCACTCACACACAAATGCAACGCATCATCATCGTCATTATGAGCCCTGGAAGAGTGCCCTGGGAAACACACATATCTGCCACATACATGTACGTATTTACATACCTACATATATACATACATATATTTTGAAAGAGCACAGCAGCCAGCATTTCATATGCATACATATACAAACATATTTATGTACAGAACTTACCTCTGTCTGCACTCAGCGAAAACTGTTGTCCTCAATGCAAGGACAAATTTAATTGAATAAATAAATATCATATGATAAATATAATATATATAATATAAATCCTACTACTTTATAAATATATAAAAACAATCTTTCTTAAATTAAATTAACTTAAATCAGACATTTTCAGGCTAACCAAATTTTCATTCTCTGACCCAAAACAAAGTTGCAACAAAAATCAGATATTCACACAATTTTTTTGGCGAGTGTAGGCATATATGCGATATAATCTGTGGCGCGATTAGATGCAACAACAGCAGGCTACAGATTGTTTTCGTTATGTTTCTTTTGGACCGCCTAGATGACTGACTAGTTGTATAAGTGCTTCCTTCTTACAGCCAAATTTCGGGCTCAAATTACAAGGTGAGCGAGAGAGCCATGTGGAAGTTGTCAGTCAGTCAGTCTGTCAGCCAGGCGAGCGGACGGGCAGGCGAGCGGGCAGGGGTAGACAGTCACTTGAAAGCCCCTGCAATTATCAGTAGCTGGCGCTCGTCTCCCATCAAACAGATGCACACACGTATGTACACATTGAGTATACGCCACATTGTCAGTTAATTTTCGCCTTTCAGTTGTCGCTTGTAGAGTTTTAGTTTTCGGCGCCGACGTTCGTCGCAACGTCATCGTCATCATTAAGCATGATGTGACACTTTTGACCTCAATTTCAAACCAACCCCCTCCACGACTGCACCCCCGCACCCATTGCCATACATACCTATTTGCCACATTTTGTGGCAGCCATCGATAGCCGATGAATGTGAACGCATTCGTTTCGATGATTGTCATACATTTTAATTAGCTTTTCGTAGTGTTTTTTGTCTGTTGGCTGAGACAAAAAATGGCATCTGGCTGTGCGTAATTAATTTTACACTCTGTTTGTTTGCAATGCGCATTCCAAGGCTATTTACCAATTACAGCAACAGCGGCTAAAACAGCAGCAGCAACAACAAACAGCAGCAGCAACAACAAACAGCAGCTAAAACAACAAACATTCAAGTGTCTCTCTTTTTTTTATCAAATTAATGCGTTTCCCCGTCTCTCTCTATCTCTATCTCTCTGTCTCTCTCTCTCTCTCTCTCTCTCTCTGCCTGCTCTTCACACCTCAAAATGTCCTTTTTTTGGGTGGTTATTTCGATTTACATATTTACAAGGCGACTCAATTAGTTAAACCACAAAATGTAAAAAGCCGACATCGGCCTTAGCACAACTTTTACATTTTGTGTACATTTCAAATTGAATTTATGCACCCTCCACTTGCGAACTTGCCACCTTGCCACGTTGCCAGCTTGCCAGCCTGCCTCTCTCAATTTATTTAGCGTTTCTCCAACTGCTAACTCCAAATCGTTGCCCCCCACAGCTTACAACGGTTTTTGCACAGTGTGACAATGTGATTAAATGTAAAATATCTCAAAATTATTTAAATAAAAAAAGATTTGTTATAAATGAAAGTAACTTAAGACAATGTGAGTATAATAATAATATAATTTAAATACATAAATATTTAAGTTTGAAAGTTGTTTCCTTCAATTTGTGTATATAAAAAGTGATATCAAATCATATGGGTTAAGCAGGAAGCCTAATGATTAGACAAGCTACAGATTCCAGATAGCAAATGAGGAATCTTATCGAGGTCATGGAATGGGAATAAGGAAAGAGGTTATACAAGCTGCAGATTCCTCATTTGCTTCTTTCCTTATTCCTGTTCCTCATGGACTAAATAAGTTAGATATTCCAGATATTAAATAAGCAATTAAAGATTATATAAGCTACAGATTCCAGGAAGCAAATGAGGAATTTGCAGCTTGTATAATCTCTTATTCCTTATTTACTATCTGGAATACATGGCTTATTTAGTCCATGTTATCCATGATAATCCAAGATAGCCAGCAAAGATTCTCGCATTCGTGTGGAAGCTGGAATTGATGGAGGATCTATAGGCTCAAAAGGCGGCACAATAGATCTAGTTAGTCGCACAGCAAGTATCCCAATAATAAAAATAGAGTTATGATTTAAATGTACTTTTACACATGCCCAGCACAAACTTATCTCTCGGAATGTGGTTAAAAAACATTTGAAAACATCTTAACACTTCCAATTGGAATTCTCAAAGTTAAAAAAGTAAGTAGTAGTCGTAAGCCACACCTCTGAATGAGAATATAGAGTTGCAGATGAAGAAGTATTGATTAAATCACTTTTTATACTCATTAAAAATGAAATGAAGCATCTCATCATATATATAAATGATCACGCTCAACAAGTAAGTCAATCTAGCCGATCTATCGGTACATTGTCTATAACAACTGGGTTCAGGGAACCCGCCACTTGTGAATCTAGCACTTTCTAATCAATACTTACGCCCTGATTAGCTATTTGATTGCTTTGCGTCACTGTGCCTAATGCTTATTGGCCTCCCGCATATGGACTGAAGACAGACAGACAGACAATATACCCACTGCTCTGCCCCGATATACCCTAACCATTTAGCAAACAATATGCAGCAACTGAGTAAAACATTTGATGCTCACATCTTTAGAATTCATTCCGCGAGGGAGTTGATGATGATGATGATAATGATGAACCAAATGAACCCCATCATTAAGTGCGCAAATGTACTGTAAATAGACAAACGCGCTTTGAATAAAATTCAACAAAAAGCCAAAGAGTTGCACTCGTTTGTGGGGGTGAATCTGTGCCGCAGGGGATGGGAGGGGCAGGAGGTGTGTGGGGGTTAGCAATGCAAATTCCCTGGGCAAACAGTAGAAGAGGAAAAAAACAGAAAAAAAGGCAGACTGCGGCCGCATCTGTGCTGACAATTGTGAAACTGGCGGTCAACAGGGCGTTGAATCAATATGGCAGGGCAACAATGGAATATACAGTTTATACAGACTATACAGGGGGGAGGGGGGTTTGGTTGGGGTTACTATTATGATAATTTGGCGTGACAAATTGAAGAAACTTTTAGCATTGTCAAAATATTTGCAGCGCCAAATGCGCAACGCAAACACTTCACACATGCCACACTGCTCCTAAACCCTTTCTGGCAAACAACAAAAAAAGGACGAGCAAGACTTGAGATAACTGCCCACAATGGGCGTGGCAGTTGCTGCTGCTCATTAAGCAGTTGGGGGAGGCGTGAGCACTGCTTATGGTTACAAATAATTTGACACTTGTGTTAATTGTCATTGAGCAGCAGCAGCAGCAGTCACAGCAGCAGCGAAATCCAACTGAAATACGAGCAACAAACCAAAATTGAAACTGAATTTACTGCTCTGTCCATTGTTGCCACGTTGGCGCGTCTAATGAGATTTGTGCCTCAAGGAGTCAGATTCGAGCGAAAAGGTGCAGGACGTTCATGAGGCGTCGATGCGTAATTCATAAAACCATTGAAAAGGCACAAAAAAAAGGAAAAGGAAAAGGAGAAGAAAAAGGGACTGAAGCCTAGAGCACACACTCAATCTGTCTATCGGTTCATCTACACTGAGAAAAATATGTCAAAAATTGGTCTTAGTTGCTGGTCTAACTTGCTAAGACACCAATTTTTCATGTTCTAAAAACCGAGCTGATTTTATAAATAAACTCTTGAAATATGTTTTTAATATTAGAATGTGTTTTCAAATCAAATTTTCAAATTTTTCAACTTTACAAATTATAAAATAATGTAAAAGAAAATATATATTTATATATATAGATAGATATATAACATTCCCAGTCAGATTTTGTTCAAAGTGTAGCTGCTGTCTTTGTGCTGGCTGTCAGTGCGAACAAAGGCGTTGGACGTGGCGTGAGGCGTGGCTGTTGTGGCTGTTAGGGATCTCTCTCTGAGTACATGAGGATTCCGTGCTAAAGAGCCCAGTCCTAAATGGGCGAAGCATTTGCGGTTTTTCTCGTATCTCGTACCTCGATTCCCAATCCTCGATGCCCAATCCTCGATTCTCAGTCCGCATTAACACAAAAGCACTCAACAAACTGATTGAAACATTTCCGCTGTTTGTTATTGTTGCCAGCGTTCGGATTTAGAGATTAGAAACAACAACAACAATGACAACAACAACGACAACAACAACGACAACGACAACAACAATGACAACAACTACAACTGTAAAGAAAGAAACGGTGCATTTTAAATACGTTGTCTGCGAAGATCTTTGCCAGGCGATTAGCATTGGCAGACAAATTGCAAATTGTTTTACAGTTATTTGTCAATTGTTTGCGCATCTGCAGCCATTTTTTATATCTTTAGTTAGTTGTTGCAGTTAAGTGAGATTTGTAAACTGGCATCAATTTAACTCATTTAACTAAATTGGCTATGCAATTTAACAATTGCTAGACCCACAAACTGAACCTCAACTGAAGCTTTTCATCTATTGTGCGCTGTCAAATTGGAAAAATCATATTAAATTACAGCACAAAAGCGAAAGACAACAGTTGAAGATGAAGTCAAATCAGCAAAAGAGGAAAATTGAAAATGGAAAATTGAAAATGGAAAATGGAAAATGGGAGAGATACGTGTATGGAACAGAAATCATGCATTGTGCATGCGGCCCCGATTGAATTATGAATTAATAAAGATGTTTTGCCCGCAGGCAAGATTTGGGTTACACAACAAGTCAGCCCAGCTAGCAGCGGCTTGCAGGGGTGTGTGGTGAGGAGGGGAGGGGGGATCGCCGGTCTAAATCGGACCTTGTAGTAGTAGTAGAGCAACCCTCTGATGTTGTTGCCGTTTTGGCTTTTCAGATTTGCCAAACACAACAAATCCGTTACAACAACAACAACAACATTTTGGCTTTTGTCTCTGGCTCGTTGTTGGATTTGGTGTAACTTGAGGATGCACTTTTTGTGCTGCCCCCTTTTTATTATTGAAAGATAATTGGGTTCACAGCGCTCAGACAGGCATGAAGCGTAGCCCAACAGCAGATTTCCACCCAAACTCGCACTCACAATTCAATTGAGATTCAAATTCACTTAGTTTTGAAGTCGGGGTCCCAACACACAGTCCAACTCTCGTCAGGCGTAGAACTTATTGTATTACATACATGGGGTACACATATAGCAGATAGCACCACCATATCACCACCAACATCATCCAGTTCAGCATCATTATCATCATCATCATCGACAACATGTTAACGCTTTGACGTGTAAATGTTATCTCTTTTACAAATTAAGCCTCGCTGCATTTTTGGTATTGAGTTCGGCTCGCTTTGTGGCAGATTTTCACACAAATCTATTAGGCATGCTGCCCCATGCTACTCTCCCTCCCCCAACCCCCAGTCGCACCCTCATCCTATTAGCCACAATCATAGCAAAATGTTTAACAATCAAATGTAATTTGAACCTGCTGAACTGTTGTCGATGTGGCCGCATCTAAAGCGAATCTAGATCCAAGTTGAGGGATCGGCAGAGGTCGTAAATCACACATATGCATATATGCGAATTATGTGGGTTCCATGAAGACCCATTTAAATATGCATACACATTATTTGAGTGCACAAATGGTTTTGTAAACTTTCGAGTTAATATTTTCAAATGCTTCAATTTTGGGGTTGCTCTGATTTGAACTACATTTACTCAGTTTTTCTTTATTATTATGTTAATCTATTAAGAGTTATAGCTAATACTATCGTCACTATCAATATTATTGTTATTATTATTATTATTATTAATATTATTATTATTATTATAAAGCTAATCGTTGATAGTAACTTATGATTAGTTCTCTTTGGAAAAGGTAAAGTTTTTAATATTATTATTAATTTAATTTCAAAATGTATATTAATTTATAATGATAAATTAAAATGTTCTATATAGTTTTTTACAAATCTTTGATATATTTTTAGTATCATGTTTTTTAATCAAAGGTCCATTAACACCTCTGAAAAATGTCATCTTTCAGAAAGAACATTTAAATGCATTTAATTGAAATTTTAACCGATCAAAAATTCTGGAATCTTTTCAATATTCGCTCGATTGCATTTGCTTGTTGCCCCTACGTATTGCCTGCTCCTATGCCGTGATCTAATCGGTTTAGTTTTCGACCCCACACATACATGTATATTTAAGTAAATCGCTGCACATGCCAAGCCAAAAAATATGATCCCAATGCCGGCAGCGATTGGTAAAGGTTTATGTCACCTGAATGCCAAGCGCGGGACAACCAAATGGAGGCACAGATATGTATATGCATGTATGTATGTGTATATGTATGTGCATGCATGTGACACAAACATATGTGTGAATGATATCTGAAGCAAATCGGCTTAGGGCCAAATAATCGCCGTTTGAAAATAAAAACACGCGCATCACGACACCACAGTTCGACAGGCCCAAGAGCTGCTGCCAATGATTATAAACCAATAACAACAACAACAGCAGCAGCAACAATAATAACTATGACTGTGTTGTGTGTGGATGCCACAGATTTTGATCGAAAACCTTCGGCTGTCGCATCTATTTTCCATTTGCCGCCTCTAATGACATATTTAAGGTGTTAATCGTCTCATTGGAACGTTGCTTCAGTTCGCATCGGGATTTGCGTGCATTGTTTAAAGCCAACATGCACACACACTCACACACAGAACATACACATATATAAATGCATACACTGAGCAAAAAAAATAGAGCAGTTTGCACATTTTTCCAGAACTTTGATTCCTAATTTTTGTATATAACTAAGAGCATTTAGTAGTTAGGAGATTGTATATAAATTGAGGATAGGTATTTTGTTTCAGTGCATGCCTAAGCATATCCATATGTATGTGGGGTAAATATTGATGTTGCGATTATGCCTATTGATGCATTGACAATGGACTTTGCGTGCATTATCCTTGCCCAGCTATCTGACTCATTTTCTCTCTGTCTGTCTGTCTCTTTCTGGCCCTACCCCTGCCACACAGCTCCTGGTGTCGATTAGTTGCAGCCGTTGTGTGCCGTCGGATTCAGTCAATCGTGTGTTTGGCTTTATGGCGCATTATCCCCTAAATCACAAACAAAACTGCAAACAAATTGCCGCTGCAAGCCCAAAACTAGCACCTCAGGCTTAAGGCCAACAACAACAACAACAACTGGATTTGGGCCAAGGCATTAGCTCAAAATTGGCAAATGGCCTCAGCTCTAACTGCATTCATGGAAATGAACCGCATTGCTTCCGACATCGATATATGCACACACATATATATATATATATATACATATATACATGTATATACTAAGCTGTCTAAGGCAAATCCAGACACACTCACACAGATTTGTGCGTACATATCCCATAATCCACAGCGACTGTTTCAACTATTATTGTTTATTTGTCGCTTGTCATCTGTTAATTGAAATTACAGTGCATTATTTGTGGTAGCATATCAAGTTATGGCTTATTAATATGCCAAACTCTCAGCATTGACTAAGTGCTTAACAGATGCTTTTTTACATGCAGTAACTATATATGTACAATCACATATATACTCTACTATATATATATATATATATACACTGTGTTTACTTTTAGCGCCTGCGCATTTTGCTGCTTGTTTGACGGCTGTAAAACCACTGTGCTGCTTGCTGTTAGCTGATTGGCTCTGGCGCAGCTAGCCAATGAGCGTTCAGTAAGTTTGTGCTGCTTGCAAGCAGTTTGGTGCGTGCTTCAGCAAGCAGCATAATTTCCTCAAAGGGAAATAATTTGTAGAACATTTCTGAATAATTTCCCTGTTTGCTGTTAAATACCTAAATTGAAGTCGAAAACAGCTGCAAATGTTCGGTTTTAAATTAAAATTATACACATTTCGCATTGTTTTAAACCATTTTTATTTTTAATAAAAAAATTAACATGCCTTTTATTGTTTTGTAGCAATAATTTTAATTACTAATTAAGTAAATGTTTTGTTACCTTTCTTAGCCATTTTAATTGTATTTTTCTGTTTTTTTTTTGTTGTTTTGTTTTGTTTTTGATTTTACATAATTAGATCTATTAAAAATTCAACATGAAAGTTCAGCTAAAAATTGCTAAATTGTTGCATTCAACGTTAAACGTTTTGATTTCAAAATTGCATTATTTTTATTATTATTTTTATATTTGTTATTTTTGTCCCCACCCACTTTCATACTATTTATAACAATTTGATCGTATTCTAATTAACAATGTTCCGCAAAAAGTGTTTAATAATAAAACAAATTAAAGTTATCAACTAATTACGAATATACGTATATTAATGTTTAATGTTGTTTGTTTGTTTGTTTGTTTTCCTTACTAAAATTATGTGAACACAACAAATGAAATTCAATGCAACAAAAAATTAAACCATATGGAAAAATAGAATTTGGCTAGAGTAGAGCAATGCAGTTAACTACAGGTATGTGTGTAAGTATGTGTACATATGTATGTGTGTGTATATATAATTATGTATATGTATTTCTTTATTTTGTTTTTGATTTTTCATACATAAAATGCAAGTGCTGCAGGCCCTGCCAAGTTAGTTGACTGTGCTAACAAAATTAACAACAAATTGTTTATATTTATATATATATATATATATATGTATATATATATATTATTATTTTTGTATTAATTGTCTAGTCAAAAAAAAACCAAAGGCAAAAACATAAAAAAATATTGTACAAATTATAGTTCAAATTAATGGTATATATTATTATGTATTGTATAACAAATGTAATTATTATTATTATAATATAATTAATTATTTTAATAATTTTTCGCTACTATTTCTCAACTCTAGACATTTTTTGTGTGAACCTCATGGACGGATGTTTAATCTGAAGTAAAAATTGGCGCACAGCAGCTCAGCCGAGGCTGCATACAACCCCCGAGTGACGTCAGCAAAGTAGAGTAGGATGGTCGGAGGAAGGGGTAGGGAGGGGGTTGAGGGGGAGGTTAGGAGGAGGTAACTTTGAGTTGGTTTACCACAATTTTGATTTACACTAAAGTTAACTATACGCTAATCAACAGTTATCATTTTTTTTCCATTTCATTTTCATTTGTTTTTTTGTTTTTGTTTTCTTTTCCCATTTCAGTTTTTGTACAGTGTATACGCAAACGTGCTCGTATCGTATATAGGCATCTAAGGCATAGTTGTTTTCATTTTTCTATATATTTTACTTTTTTTTCTTTTTCTCTTTTTTTTTTTTTGATTTTGTTAACCAATTATTTACAACAATTTCGTATCACATTTGCATTTGTTTTTGTTTATACATGATTTTGTTTTTGCTTTCGCTTTTGACACAGTGTCGTTTGTTGTATGCAATCTTTTGAGCAGCACTGTGCGATTTTTCTAATAGATTAGAAAACTGACGACTTTTCAAAAGCGTCGAATTTTCATCGTGATTCTTTCTGTTTTTTTTTTTGTTTTTTTTTCACTTCTTAGTTTGTTATTGTAAGTTTTATAAGTTAGTTTAACTAGGAGCTAAGTAAAAGGTACGAGTATAATAATATATAATTCTTAAATTATTTTATCTCTCGCGAAGCGCAGTGTGTGAAAGACATTAATTGTGTGTGTGTGTGTGTGTGTTGGTGTGTGTGTCTGTGTGTGTGTATGTTTGATTGCTAAAACAGTGTATCCTTTCAATAGATAATCATACTGTATATTGATTATATATATATATCTTGTGTATATATATAAAGGTAGTTATATATATGTTTGTATATGTATATGTATCTGTGGTTATATTTAAACTTGTTTTAATTTTTCTTGCTTTTTTTACTGCTGTCCTATTTTTATAAACTCTGGAAAACATAACAAATTGAAAGACATTGGTTATGATCATATATATTGGAGAGTATATAAACAAAGTGTGCACACTATATACTATATATGTCGTACATATACATATACTCATTTATCATTAAAATGGTCGCTTAACATTTTTTAAGCATTATATTTTTGAAAACTCTCTAAAATTGGTCTATAAAAAATCATAACATTTAAAACATATATTTTTCATTTTTGATATAGAAAAGTTGTTCACAAATTATAGAAGCGACCACGCCTTATACACATATAAACGACTATATATAGCATATATATGTATGTTTGTCTAGCTGTCTGTATGTATATATAGTGTATATATATATATATATTTGAAATGCCTAGTTTAAAACCATGGGACGCCTTTGAGGTGCCTTGTTGCCTGGTCGCCTAGATGCACTAAAACTGACGTTTTGGCTTACGCAAGACGTAAGAACGTTACGTTTTACGTAGAACGTAAGCTAACCTGCCAGTTAAACTGGCTGGAAAATTGTTAATTATTGCCTTTCTTCCTTTATCATATTATTTTTTTGTTGTTTTTGTTTTGTTGTTGTATACTTATCAAATACAGAAGACTACAGACTAAAAAAATTGCATAATTAACACTACATAACAGGATTTATATGTTTTTTTTTTGGGGGAAGAGGTTACTTTTGATTTGATTCTAAGATCTCTTTTTAACATATCCTCAACAATAATCATTGTTGTTGTTGTTGTTGTGTGGGATTAGGTAACTACGTAGCTCTCATTGATGTTTTTTGTTATTATTGTATATAAACATTAATAAACTTTTCCTTTTTAAACTAGTTGCGTGTGTGTGTGTGTGTGTCTAATTCATTGATCAGCTCAGATTGAGCTTCACTCGATATACAGTGGGTCACAGTTCAAAGCAAGCAGTGTGAAAGAAAAAACGTAACTGCCTGCCATAAGCTAATCATTCATTATTTTTCAAAAATTCCAAAGACCGATGGTAGGTATATATATTAACCACCAAAATTAATATATGACCCCAATAAATTGGGGTATCCATACCTGCTAGGTAGGATTATGTAAAAAAGTTGCCTATTTTTTTTCACACTGCTTGCTTTGAACTGTGACCCACTGTATATATATATATATATATTATATTATATGTATATATATATATATATATATACATATGTATGTGTTTATGTGGCCGGCAAGTGTCAGTTGCCGGCAAACTGTGGCTGCTATTGATGGCTTTTGCTGAGTAGATGCGCATTGAACTCGTAGACATTGTTCAGCTGCTCGCCACAGATGTTGCACTTCCAGGGATTGCTCTCGCAGTGGCAGCCCTTGTGCAGGAAGTAGAGCGTCTCGTCGGGGAACTCAATGCCACAGAAATGGCAGGTGAGTATCTGTTTGCGATTCAGCAGGAGGTCACTCTCCTGCCCCGTCGACGTGATCGTTCCGTTGCAAATGGGCGTTGAGCTGCTGCCATTTGTTGGCGTTGCTGTCGGTGTGCCACTGGTGCCACCAGTGCCACCTGCCGCAGCACTCGCACTCACCGCACTCCCATTCATCATGCTCTGCGGCAGACTCTGCAGCTCATGCTCCAGCGGCGTGGCATTCCTTGTTATCCGATTGTTCGCCTTCGCGCAAATGCGTCGCTTTAAATCCTCGCGCAACAGCGATTTCAGTGGCGAGACCTGTGCAAGGATTAAAAAGTTACGATTAAGTTGGATCTTATATACATATAGATAACACGACTGTTGCCCAATCCAGTAGCACACAGAAAAAATATCGCACTAAATAGTAGAAAATCTTTTTAATTTTTTGCTTCGACAATCCCAATATATGATTTTTTAATTTTTCTAAAATTCTAAAATTATATATATATAAATCCTAAATTTTAGAAAAAATCCTATAATACTATAAAACTACTATTTCTAAAATGCAGTGCGATATTTTTCTGAGTATGCGAACGCTCGAAACGAATCGAGAGCAAAACGAACATGTTTAACCTTAATCAGTGAGGTGATTCTGTTGTTGTTGTTGTTGTTATTGTTGTTGTTGGAAGCTGATTCGTTGTCACTGTTGGGATCACAGCTGGCGCTGCCATTCAGCGACGACTCCTTCTTGTCCACATCCTCCAGCAGCGGCTCCTGCACAAGTTAGAAAAGTTTAAAGCCAAAGCGAAATCAGCAATTTTCAGCTGCTGCTCACCTGCTTGATGGGTATGAGGCTAATCGAAGGCGTTATGTGATTCTCATGATGATGATGATGATGTGGATGGTGATGTGTGTGATGATGATGATGTTGTGAATGGCTCTTGCCGCTCAAGCTCGTCGCTGTGGTGCTAGACGTAATGGTTGTGGCTTTGCAATCCATGGGCAAATCCTGTGGAGCGCCCAGCAGCAAGGTATGCTCCTTGAGCTTCTCCGTATCCAGATCATTGTTGTTGTTGTTATTGTTGTTTGTGCTGTGATTGTTGTTGTTATTGTGATTGTTGCCCTGTAAAGCAGATTCACGCAAAACGCAAATCAGCTGAGCGCTCATAAGCAAAAGGATAGAAAATTGAGGCATGTTGTGTGTGCAACACTTACATTGAACAGCTCCGTATTGACGCTCTCACCAAGCGTTGAGATCTCCACGTGCGGCGTGAGGAAGTGCATCGGTGGCGTTGCATTCTCAAGCGAACGCATCGATTCACCGCTATCACTCTGATGACTCGCCGGAGCAGAAGATTGCTGCTGCTGCTGCTGTTGCTGTGGCAATTGGGTCATTACTGGCGACACATAGCTGGCGGCGGCGGCTGCTGCAGCAGCGGATGCCTGTGATTCGAGGGCGAGCAGCAGCGAGGATGTGCCACCCGGACCGGGATTGTCCAGATCGATGCCGTGACGATTGAAGAAATGGATGCGCAGCGATTTCATGGAGCCGGCACGATAGCTGCACAGCGGACACGTCTTGACCAGATCATGCTGGCCGACATGCTCGTTCTGGAAGTGGGCACGCATCGCAATCTGACGCTGGAAGCCGCGATTGCAGATGGGGCAGTGATAGGGTAGCGTTTTCGTGTGCGTCGTAAAATGCTCGGCCAAATGATCCTTGCGAAAGAAACGCTTCTGGCAGACGCGGCACTCGTACGGCTTGACGCCCGTGTGCCGCATCTTGTGACGCCGCATATTGGCGCCATTCGAAAACTTCATATTGCACACATCGCACTCGAACACTTTGCGTGAGGCATTGTTGTTGTTGCCGTTGCTGTTGTTGTTGTTGTTGCCACTGGTGCTGTTGCCACCGCCGCCGCTGTTGTTGCCAGCCGGCGAGGAGCTGGCCGAGGAGCTGGAACCATTGCCAGCTGCATCTTGCGTCTGCTGTTCCTGTTTGCAACTTGCACCGCCGCTGCTGTCCATGTGGCTGACACTCATATTCTCGGGCTCCTCGCTCTTCAGCCGCACCGCGACTGCAACCTGCCCCGCCAGACACTGCACCACATGCAGCAGCAACGTGGCCCGCGAACTCGTCTCAAAGTTGTCGCAACGCTCACAGCGGAATGTCATCGGCGGCGAATGCGGCCCAGTTGTGCTCAGATTCGTTGGCGTCGTCGGCGTCCCAGCCAGCGAACGCGACTCCGGCTGTTCGGATTCCGATGCGGATGCCGAGGCGGATGCTGAGGCGGATACGGCGGCAGCAGCCACGGCGGCCTCCTTCAAACTGCGCAGTGCGAGCGCATTGTGATGCAACAGCGCCGCCGTCGTCGGCGTCATATCCACAAGTAGTCCGCCACCGACACCGCCACCGACACCACCACCAACCCCGTCCTTCAGCGCCAGCTCCATGCTGCCAGATGCTGCTGTGCTAATCGCTTCGGCCATCTGCAAGCGTTTCAAATAATTGAAATTAATTTTCATAAATTAAAATAAATTAATTAAAAAATTATCATTTAATATTTAATAAATGATGAAAAGTGAGCAACTGTTGCTGGTTTCTGCTTGCAATTCACAACCAGTTTAAGCTGCGCACTTATCGAAGTATTTTTCAAATTCGCTGGAGTTTGAAACCTAAGGTTCTCTAAATCATATCATATATCATAGACAAGGCACAGCCAGAATTCAGATGATCTTTTAGCCGATACTCCAAGCTAGGATTGCACACTAAGACAGCAATATTTGAAGCAATCTTCCAGATGATTCAACTTTTGACCAGTCTTATCCAGCTTTTACAGAATAAAGTTCACCGAGAAGACTCAAATAATGACACCATGCAACGAGCAGCTGAAGATCCCTCGGGAACATGAGCAGATTACCAGAGTCAGCGGCCGTTAAAGAACTCCATGACCAGGCAACTTGGCCCAGGAAGTTCTGGACTATAGCGCTACCATAAGTAGGCATCGCTGGCCCGATAAACCTTCCACAGGTAGAGATTTAACATTAGATAATCTGCATTTCTCAGTCATGGCAATTACTCAAAGTATTATCTCAAATTTACCTTGAAACAAAGAATTTAATACATTTTTCGTATATTATATGGAACATATAACATAAATATACATATATATATACATCTATAGATGCACATTCTCAAATCGGGCAACTTAATGCTGCAATTCGTGAAATCGAAAAAAGTGGAGCACATCTGTAAAGTTTATTATCGTTATTGATTTCTCAAAATCATTTGAGTATCTTCAATGAATTGAAAAATATTTTGAGTTGAAGAAATATGAACAAGTTGCAAGATATAATAAATGTATGTAAAAGATCACCGCATAACTGATAAGTTTAGTTTGGATATCTTGTTCAAAGTAGAAAAGTTTTTAAACAAGAAATCATCTTTTGTCCGATTATTCCTATTAAAGCTATAAGATAAACCGTTTTATCTCGCTGATTTCCTGATAATAAAATTGAGTAAGTTTGATCGGGTTATCTTGTTAGACAAGAAAATGTTATCTTTCAACCGATTGTTCCTATGGTAGCTATATAATATAGTCATTCGATTTAGACAGATTCGACATAGGCTGCGACACTAGTTTCCAAAGAAAAAGACAGACAGGCAGATAGACTGACAGACATTACTATATAGACTTGAGTTTTCATACTGATCAAGAATATATATATACCTTACGGATCTTATTTGGACTGTTTCAATTTCGTGTCAAATAAATAAATGTATAAAAATTAGTCAACAAATTAAAAAAAAGTATTTCCACAATAATGGAAAATTTGTTCTCAAACTTGAATTTTGACAAGAACTTTAAAAGTAGATGCCAAATCTGACAGCTGTTTAAGGCATTGTTTGTGTGGTGCAATTTCCAAAATGGCATCAAAGTTGCAAGTAATAAACCGAAATCGGGGTCAGCGTCTGGAGAGTAAGCAAACAGCGGCCATTTGCAATATTTGGTGACTCGAACTAAACGGCAAATTGGCCAAGAACGACAAGAGCCAAAAAAAACACACATATATATACATTTATATAAATATATATACACATACATATGTATATATATAATCGAACATACAGTTGGGCCGTAACCATTTTTGGGCGGCTGTCGTTGCCGCTTTGCAGCCGTCTGTTGGCGGCTGTCTCTATCAAAATACCAAAGTTATTGAGGCCAATTACTTGTCTTGCAGGTGGGCAAAACTACAACAACCAATGCAAACAGCTACACACATAGATACGCACACACACACACACAGAGAGATACGAACACATAGAAGTCAGTCAAAAATATTAAACACAAAGCAGAAAACTGATACTCAATGTTAAGATGAGTTTTCAATAGGTCAAAGTTAGGATAGTTAATGGCTCAAACTAAAGCCAAAACTAAATGAATCAAAGTGCTGTGCTGTGAAACGAACTCACTCACAACAGCCGACACACGTTTTGGGCCAAGTTAGTTTGCTGGCTTGTTGGCTGGCTGCAGCTAATTTGTGATGCGACCTTGAAATAGTTGTGGCTGAATTGTGCATTAGCATTAGTCAGAGATCACAAAAGCCAACAGCCATGGACGATCATCATCAACTAGTGATGATGCCCCTTCCCCCATTTAGACACAAGCACACTCACACACACACACTCATACAGATGTATCCACATTCATCACTTGTAACACACACACACACACATTTGTATCCACATTCAACTCTGGGGCAGGTCATGCAAATTGAGGGCGAGTGGCATTTCATCATTCTGGTTTGTTTATGTTTTTTTGTGCTTCTTCTTCTTTTCTGTAGGCCTATTTCCAAGTACAAACAGACATACTTATGTAAATATCGTTTTAAATACACACTTTGGCGCCCTCAAAAAAACTAAATAAAAAAATCATAAGATAAAAAGCTAAAAAGATATATAACAGGTTTCATTGATGCCCTTGCAAAGGGCTGTATTTGCATTTTATACACTAATCAACTTTGAGAAACTGATTAAAAAGGCGTTTTAGTCGACTTCCATTGTTATGCAGATGATATTGAATCGGAAGACTAAACTATATCAGTGTATCATTGAGCAGAGAGAGAGAGAGAAAAACCACAGAAAAAAGGATTTTTTGTTATAATATAATAAATAAAATAATATATATATATATATATATATATATATATATATATATTTGAAATTGATGTTGTTTTCTTGCAGTGTGAATTTTCCTTGAGCAAAACAAATATCCTATTATTTAATTTTATTATTGTTATTATTATCAGTTACAAAAATACAGATCTGGCAAATCAAACTTTTTACAAATATTTTCAGATACAAATAATTTTTGCTGACTGCAGAAATTATTATTATATTATTTAAATAGTGTATTAAACAAAACTGCGTTTTCTGGTTTTACTCTGCTTCGATAAAAAACGACCAACATCTGCAAGAAATTCACCAAAAGAAACTTTGAAATCTTTTACTTTTTTAACTTTGTTTAACAATATTTTGTCCTCCTCATTCTTCCCAATCCAACAAGTGTTGAATTAGGTTTGGAATTGATTTTATATATATAAATTATTAAATACTTTATTTATTTATTTTTATTTTTCATTTTAAGTTCATAATTTCAACAAATAAAATATTTATTTTTCTGTGTTTCCGTAATCTTTGCCGTTGGATCAGTTTACATTTTATTTTTATTTTTTCATTTTAAATTTTTATATTTATTACTGCCTTTTAGTTTTACATAATTTAATATTTAACTTCAATGTTAATTTAATTAAAAATGCATATTTATTCAAATTAAAAAAATTTTAACTGTTTTTAGTCCGCATAAATATGAAAAATAATCAATAAATGCTGGAGTAAAACCTATTTTCTTGCCAAAAACCAATTTTTGTTAATCTTAAAATATTTAAAAAATTAAATAAATTAATAGCTAATCGAAAAAAAACATTCCAATAAGAACTAGGGTATTTAAAGTTCGTCAATGCAGCTAACAAGAGTTTTCCTTCTTGTTTTCTTGGCTTTGAGCGGAGTCAAAGCAGGCACTTACACACATTAACACACACACGACACACACGACACACACGACACACACACGACACACGACACACGACACACACACACTTAGATATATATATATATATTATGCTGATGTTGGCTTTTGAGTATGGGTAATTATTATGAGGTGCTTTGGGGTTTTTGGTGCTTTTGAGGTATTTGTTTTGTTGGTTTTTGTTTTTGGCATTATAAATGCGAGCGTAGTTTAGTAGTTTGGTAGTTTGATAGTTTTGCTAGTTAGCTGCCCATTGGAGTCATTGGGTCAAGTTTTAAATCAGCAACTGGGTCACTCACACACACCACATCTATGGTGTCGCCGGCAGCGTCGCTGGCAGCGCTGCTTGCTGACTGACTGACTGACTGACTGCCAGTCGCTTTCGGGTGTCCCGCATTTTCACTCACTGCTCCCAATTTTTCAGAAAATAAGAAGAAGAAATAGCCATACAAAATATTGAAACGCAAACCTAGGTGAAATAACCAGACTGTCCTAGCAGCATGCGCTCGACTAAAGGATATCCTGTGTGCAGTTTCCAATTTCTGCCAAATTTATACAATTATTTTTAAACATGTTAAATAAGTACAGGGTATAAACTACAAGCATAAGCTTGTCTTCTGCTGAAGACTTTTGTCAAATTGTTTCTGAATAACTTTTGGTTTTACATTTTTGGGAAATAAGCATGGCCAATCAGGTATAGCATTCGTTACGTTTATTTACTTATTTCTGGGAGGGATATATAAAAAAAATAATAGCAAATAATACATACCAAATTTCCTAATTCTGGCTCTTATAATCTTCGAGTTAGTCGCAAAGGAAGTTAGCAAACAAAAAAAGTAATCAAAAAAATGCATAAAATCTGCGATCGATAAACACATAATAAATAAATACATCTTCCTTATTAAGAGAATATGTACTTAATTTAAGTAATCTAAGATCTAAGAATCATCCGCAAACTAAGCTCATCTTTATTATTCCCTCTCAACCCATTTTTAATGGGTACAGGGTATAAAATGTATAAATCTCCTTTGCTTTAGTTTAGTTGCCTGCTGCCAAAATGAGAGCACACACACACACACACACACACACACAAACACACACACACATACAGACGCACGCAAGGCAGTGGCAGACATAATTGGAACAATTTAAGGGCCCTTAATGACGTCGACAGCGACGCTGGCTTGTAGGCCAAATGTATCTTTTTGCATAGCATTTTAAAGCTCAAACTCAAATTCAAAAACAATTTCAAATTCGAATTGGATGTCGAATTGGAAGTCGAATTCGAATGCCTACGGATAAATCATTGCATTGTGGCATCTTTTGTGTGTTCATCAGCATAAATGCTGCTGCTTAATCATATGCAAAACTGAGGCAAAAGCAGCTGGCGCACCAAACACATAACAGATTTGACCTTAACAGCATTTTGTCTACCGGTTTTCTAGTGGCACCAAGATGAGATTAAGTCTCTCCCCCTGCCCCTCGCCCTCTCCCTCTGTCTGTCTCATTCTCTCCCTTTTTCCACGCTTATGGCCCCATTCATGGGCTAAGAAATGAGTCAGTCGGTCGATCGGCTATTGCCTTGCTTTTATTTAATTTTATTTGTTGTTGTTGTTGCCTCTACTTCTGCTTTTGCTTTTTGGCTTTTTGCTTTTGGCTTTCATCGCGAAGCGAACCATTCCCAAAGTGTTCCCCCATATAAGCCGCGACTTGGTTTCTTATTGGACTGCGAGTGACATGTGCTTTGGCGACGCCAACAAGAATCAGAACAAGAACAAGAACAAATACACACACACACACACACACACACTCACAATCGAGACGGCAGAGAAACAAACCACTTTCCACGCCTGACACACTTAAATGCTACGTGCTCTTTTGCTACTTTTGCTGCTGTCGCTGCTTTTATTACAGCGACGCTGGCAGCGACGCTACTCCCATAATAGAAAGTGGAACAGGAATTTCCCTCCCATCAATGCCAATGCGGCGGCAGCAGCAACAACAACAACAACAACTGCCGCTGACGATGATTTCATTTTGGCTTGCAGCAGCAGCAGCGAGCAGCGCCCGTCGCGCTCATTGCGAAACACTTGCCACGGCCAACAAGCAAATGGCAACAACAACAACAGCAACGTCAAACGAGAAAAGCAGGCAAAAGCAGAAGAAAAAAGGCGTAAAAAAGAAATAGTTCAGTTGGGGGCAGCGCCAAACATTGCTCAGCTGAGCGCCAAGAGCAAAAGAGAGTGCAAGCTAGAGAGAAAGAGAGAGCGAGAGCTGGCACGTGGTGAGAGTAAAACAGGTGAGAGAGAGCGAGAGAGTGAGAGCAAGCAATCTGATTCGAATTGGGAAGCAAGTGGAACATGCGGCATGCATTTATTGTTTATGCTCGGCGCGCATTGTTTTTATTTAGTTGCTGCTGCCGCTACTGCTGCTAAAATGTAAATGCAACGAACAAATGCCATATGGCAGTTGACACACAAAAAAACAGAACAGAACAGTACGCAACTTTCTTATTGGTTTTTCTAATTGTTGCACAAATTGCATTCGATATGTGACCATTAAAAAATAAAACGGTGTGAATTAGTTTCTAATTATTTATGGCCTGTCTCCCGACCCGTTCCGTTCCGTTTCGTTTCGATTCGTTTCATATCGCACTCTCTTCGCTCTCTTTGGTAAGTGGCACTGGCTGGCGTATAATTTTTGTTGTTTTTTTCTGCTGACCTAATTATACGCTCATTTTGATTCACTTGATTTTCTCTGCACACAAACACACACAAGCACACACATGCACAGACATCCACACACATGCAAGTTTCGTCACTGCGACGACAAGTGGAGCAGCAGCAGCAGCGGCATTTTGCGGCGGCGGCCCATTGGGGCAGGCGGCGACCGCAATATGTATTTTTTTTCGTGGTTGCTGGGACGTATGTACATTATTGGGCTTCCCAATAAGATTGTGGTATTTATTTGTTGTACTCACACGCTAATTCGCACTCTATTTATGTTTTGTATCACTTTTTGCTCTTGCGCTTATGTTGCCAACAGCAAATTGCATTTGTTTATGCGTTTAGTTGAGTTTCGTTGAGTTTTTCTTTTGTGGGTGCTGATCGAAACACCTGCGCCACGAACGCTGCCCACGGATTTCACTACGCGCGAATTCTTCTTTGGATCAGTCGTCGACGACGCGTCGCTTGGATTCCGAATTTCGATCCCGTTGCCGAGATGCCGATGCCGATGCCTAAGCCAATTCCGATTCCGCTTATTGGCGCTGTCGTCGACGACGCGCACGAACGAACTGAAACCCAAGCAAACTGCAATATCTGGTGGAAGTACAAAATGTGTGTGTTCGCTTTTACATGTATATGTGTGTGTGTGTGTACGGGTTTGTGTGTATGACAGCCAGTCAGCCAGCGAGCGAGCGTCTCTGGCTGACTGTCTGTCTGACTGGCAGTCTCAGTTTCTGTTTTGTTTTGGGACGGAAATGACAGTGGCGTAGTTGCCGCTACATTTTTGGCCGCCAGAGGGCGACAATTAGAAGTAAGTAAATTAAACCTAAAGCAAACTGCAAAACTCATTTATTATGTAAGAGTGTTGTTCAACTCTGTTAATGTATTTCTAAATTATTTTTAAACCACGCAGCTTTGTTTTAAATTTTTATTATGCAAGTTTAATATAACCCAAAAATATATGTTTAACCACTAATTAATATCAAAAACAAATCTCTGAAATATCATGCTTTATATATAATTATTTATATTTTTATTATTTATATTTATTTCTTTGTTTTTTAAAGGATATAAAAGAATTTTAAAAGATGACACAATTTTTACACGCCTCCCCCTCTAGGAAGCGACGCCACTGTGCAAAGATTTGCCAATCGTTGGCGCGCTCGAGCTCTCAGCCGCAGCAGCAGCAGCAGTAGCAAAAACAACAGCAACAACAACAAAACGCAGTCGACTGGCGCAAGCAGCAGAATTTGAAATTAGGTCAACAGGTTTAGTTGGTAGTGGGCCTGAAGAGCGCTCTGCGACTGCGGCCTATTCGCATGATAGTAACTAGAGTGTGTTGTTTTTGTTGTTGTTGCTTTATTTCTGTAATTTGGCTGCTGAGTTTACCTACGGTGCGACCTCGGACTGTCGCTACCATCATCCGGGCATCACACGCAGAGCAGCGCGGCGCATCCAACGCCAACGTCAACAGCGACGTCAACGTCAACGCCAACGCAATATGCGTTCGTTTATTGCACCACTACAGAGCAGTTGCAGTTGCAGTTCGCTGCTGTTGCGGGTGTCATAGATGCACAATTTGAGCTTTTTGCACACACACGCACACGGGCTGAATGTGTGTGAATTGAGCACACGGCATGGTTAGAAGTGAACAGAAGGAGGAACTAAAGTGAGGGAAGAGGAAGGGGGCGGCGGAGGAAGCGAGGGAAGCGTGCACTAAGTTGCGCCCGTTTTTATACACAATACCCTACACATTGCAGTGCAATAAGTATGCGCAACTTTAGAAATGTTTGTAACAGAGTCAGAGGGTATTTTAGATCGGTGATAATAACTGTGTTTTAATGAATCAATGTCAATTGTAATATTTATTTTCCCTCTTACCAAAATCAACAAATTTAGACTTTTAATCTCACTTTTTGTTAACTTCTATCGAAAATTATCAGTGCAAGTAACATCAAATTTGGCGTGTAAGCCTTGGCTTTATTTGCCTTTAATTTTCAAATGCTTAACGACACCTTCCCATTGTTAGTAAATTAAAAAACAAACGAATATTTAACTTTTAAACGTTTTTATATTATATAGAGCGAGAGAGACAGAGTCATAAACAAGTGAAAATATGCCTTGAAGCAATTTCAAGTCAATTACAGGGTATTTGCTCGTATTGCACACTCATCTAGAGCACTGTTGGTTGTTATTACATGCGATAGATCTTTTGCAAGCTCTCGCACACGTTGAATATGTATGTGTGAGTGTGTGTGTGTGTGTGTGTGCATTTGGGGGAAATTGTGTGCGTCAGTTTGTGCAAAATGTTGGGAGCAAATTCATGTGCATGTGCATGGATATGTGTGTGTGTGTGTGTCACAAATGTTCTGAAATGTAAACCCAAATGCAGTCAATAAGACAACCAAACACACACACACACACGCGAGTAAATGTGTCCAACTTGAATTTGTTTTCATTTCGTTGCGTTTATTTTTTGTTTTTTCCGTTTTGTTGTCCATGAGACTCGCAGCATGAATTGCTACATACTTCTTAGTTGGTTTCTATGTCACAATCAAATACACAGCACACACACACACACACACACACACATACATACACACAGATGCGAATAGGTAAAAGAGAGAGACAGACAGACAGAAACGAATAGACGTAGTCGTAATGAGTGAGCCGCAGCGGGCAAGCATAGCAAGCAGCACCTGCAAGCAGCGCAGCAGCCGCACTGTGAGCAGATAGATAATCCCAGTAGAAATTGAAACTGGCTGCGGCAAGTTTAGAAACTGGTATAGAAACACACACACAATCGCACATATACACACACTTGCATGCAAAGCATACATACATGTGTATAAAGAGGCAATCGACCTTGTAGGAGTATTTTGTCTTGGAGCGGCGCACGCCCGTTAACTGGGCCAACGCGATTGCACTGAAATCAGGTGGGCGTGACGTAGGTAAATGTTGGCCAATGCATAAATATGTATGTATGAGTTTGTGTGTGTGGGAACATTTTGGAAAGCAAGAAGCAGAAGCAGAGGCAAGGCAAAGGCAGAGACAGAGGCAGAAGCTGTCGGTACCCTTGGCTGCCCCATAATCCACATTTAAAGTGATCCAATCAGACACAGACACACACACAAATATTGCCTTTCGAAATATATATTCATCCATCATACATATATATTTAAGCATCTAAAATAGCCACATTGAATTTTTCGTAAGAACAACAACAACATCAACAATGGGCCTTGTGTTTGTTTGTTGCTGTATTTACCTTCAGCGCAGCTGGAATATTTCGCAACAATCTCCGAAAGGCGTTTGTATTTGGCAATTTTCAGATTTTGAAATACCACAAGGTGCATTCTAACAAGAAAATACTCACACACGCACACACTGCCACAGACACTGCAGCGCTCTCAGCACTCACACACACATATATATACACACACACGTACACATTGCAATTCTTGGCTTGCTTGTTTCTCAATGGAAGTGTTTGGTGGTGTTTTAGTTTTTAGGGGAACCGGGCAACAGGACGCAAGGTGTAGCACCAATAACAACAAACTAACCTCCTCCAGTGTGCTTAGCCGAAATAAATGAGATTCGCGCGCGCGTTTGTTTTTTTGGTAAGTAGTGTTGTGTAGCACTTGATTGTAGGTTTTTTTCTGATGCACAAGAACAGAACACAAAATGCAATTGAACGAAAAGGGCAAACGCAGCGAGCAATTGTTAAAACAGCTTAAATAATAAACAACAAGAATGTACAAAAAAGTAACGGACGCACACGCGCTGCCCACATCTGCATGGGCCAAAAGACGAAACAACACTGCCGCCGCCGCGATGGTTGCTCTATTGTTCGAGTCAGCTTCTTGCTGCTTGCCTCTCAGTGTTGCAGTTTCGAGCCAGTCCCGCTTCAACTGCGCGCACTCGCTCAGTAAACAAGTCGAAGCGATTTCGACGATTCCTCAAGGCCTACAGATTTAGGCCAAAACACAACAAAAAAGAAATAATATACTACAACACCAATAGTGTGTGGCTGTTTGGAGTCGTGTCGGTCGGCAACGGCCAACGAGTTTGTCAGTAACAATTGGGCCCCCGTCTGCTCTTTTATTTTCTTGCACAAAATGCAATCGTTCTAATTGCGCAACTTTAGTTGGCAATTGCGATGCAATCATGCGAAAATATTCGGTTTAAACTTACCGCCTCGCTGCCAAAGTAAATGCCCGCACTTATCGTTATCGAACTAACAGCCGTTTCGGCACACTTATAAATGAAACCAAGATAAATCTAATCTGAACATATTCCTCATTCTATTAGCGTTAATGCTTAAATCATATATGTTTATAGATAAATTCTTACTATATCGAGATTGTATATTTTCATTCCTCATATTTAATTGTTAAAAACTTCATAAAATTATATTTAAAACATACATAAATAATGTCCTGTATTTAACTCTCTCTACATTAGTTGTAAATTAAACTTTCCCACTCCGCCTGCGTCATAAACAAATGCTCCTTGCCTGCCGCTTTGTTATCGAATTGCATTCGATTTATTAAAACAACTTGCATTTGAGGCACAGTAAAGCATCAGCGTGTTGAAGAGTAAATAATAAAGGCTACTTTACAGCTCTTATTTAATTAATTCAATTTAAAATATTAATTATGATCTTATGTTTGAAAATACACTTTTTTATCGATTCCGTCCTTTATTCAAACGACTGTATTCGATGTTTATTTTACCTGTCCGCTTAACAACACTGTTATAATATAAGTGCGTTCTCGCATTTGCAGGTACTGAGGTTGGCTCCGCATTGAAAATTTGTTTATACGTGAAAAAACCGCGACAAATTTACTAACTTAGTGTCAAAGTATAGTCAAAGCGTGCTTGCACGTCTGTGCCGTGTTTTCCCATTAATAATTGACTGATTTATAGCAAAAATCTCAAATTGAAAATTTACAATTAGCCCGCTGTCTGGAGCCGCAGTCAATATAATTGTACTCCATTGGTTTACATAAGAGTGAGAGGGTCAGCTAGTGTGATATTTGCAGAAATGGCGTCGATGTGGTGCACATGGCCAAGCATCAAGACAATGACTCCATTTACACATTCAAATATCTATCAATTACGCTGACATTCCAATAGCTTGTTATCTACTTGCGAGGGGCGAATAATTTGTGAATAATGTGTTTGAGTTTTTGAAATCAGTGGCTGTTGATTTTCCTTCATTGTACACCATTTTGTCCGGTTTTTTATTCCGCTTTGTGCACATCATTCGGTTTCAATGCCCTCGCTGCAGTGTTACTAAATGTCAGAATGATGCTAGTGTTGTACAATTTCGCACTCAACATGATAGTTTATTTTTATTGCGCTTATATGGTATATCACTAAAATCACTAAAGTTAAAGTGCGTGTGATTTAAAATGTTACCTATATCAATTGCAAATGACTAGCATTCCATCGACTCACCACAGCACGGCAACGCTCGCAGCTAGCAACGCTGAAAGTGTTTGAAAAGCAGTGGCGGCAGAGCGAATGAGACGCCGATATTGTAGTTTTTTGACGAAAACCGAACTCAAAGCACAGAGCAGAAAACCGAAGCGAACAGTCAAAGAAATTATAAATCAATTTTTTGTGTATGCAAAAGCTGTGCACATTTCATACATACCGCAGCTAAGGTATTTTTCTTGTTAAGTGGGAGTGTATCAAGTATAAACACACAAAGTGCATTTTAAATAAACTATAAGTGTTTCGAAGTTGTTTAGTTGCTATAAAAAAAAGTGTTTCCATAAAATGCCGTTGCGGCGGCGGCAGCTGCTGGCAATAATGAGTGTATGACAAAGCTTTGTGTGTGTTTGCGTGTGTGTGTGTGTAATGAGCAATGTGACGAATATGTTGTTATTCATCGCGCAATGTTGTGGCTGATAGAGGCGAACTGCTGGTGAACACACCACATAAAGGGGGATGATCGACAGACAAACTTTGTCCCTGTTACCCCCCGCTGGGCCTTAGTCAGATTGTCAGACGTCGATCACGTTCCGTTACCCTCCCTTCCCCACCCCTATTACCTGTTTGCGAATACACACCCGCCTCGATGGCGTTGCTATTATTGCCTTAGCTTTTGTTGTTAGCTTCTTAGTTGTATCCTTCCGTTCGTCTGCATTTCGGTTTTGTTATTCTCTCTCTATCTTTCTCTCGCTCGCACTCTGCGTTCCACTTTGTACGTGGTGCGTGTGCCATCTTTGTGCGTGAGTGTATGTGTGCGTGTGTCGTGTTTGTTCACGTTCTTTCATTATTCCATTCTCTTTGATTAAATGTACGTTGAACTCAGCTGTGATGGCCAGTTTGCCTTTGTTGTTGTTGTGTTATTGCCATTTTGACCTGATGCTTCGTCTGCTTAGCGGCCCCATCTCTTATTTTGCTTCTCATCTCTTTATTCTTTACTTTGCTCCTTTCTCTTATGCGGATATGACACTTGTTATTTTTTTTATCAGCAAAACAGTGGAACTATTGAAAATTTATTATATATGGTGGCTCGCAAAACCAAAGTTTTGTTTTCGAATAACATTTTTTTTAAAGGCAGCAGGCATTGCCTTTTTTATAACTTGCATAGTTGTTAAGTGCTTAAGGGTCTTTTTTTTGTGTTAATTGTATAAAATACTTATCCAAATCAAGGCATATTTTAAAATTCCTGGCTCTTTTTCGATCTTTTTGCTCGCAGCTAATTTGTATATACAGTGTACATAGAGATGAGCACACAACAAACTCGTTCGGGGGGCGGAGGTGGCGGCGGCGGCGGCAGTCGCACTCAGAAAAAGTCAAATTCCGCCCATATTGGCGGCGGCGGTGGTGGTGGCGGTGGCAACAGCAACAGCGATGCCAGTGCCAACACACATGCCGCAACGGTGCACAAGAAAACCGATGCGAACAAGACAGAGAAACCAGAGAAGGCTCAACCGAAGGCCACCACGGAACAGTTGCGCATCGCCCAGATAACCAATAGCAGCACCACAGAGGATCCGCAGATCAAAGAAAAGGTCAACCTATTGCTATCAATGACTCATCGTTCTGAGGAAGAAGTCTGCTGTGCGTTGAACGAGTGCGACTATGATCTGGACGCAGCTGCCAATTTCTTGATCGAGATACTGCCACAGGTGCGTTCGTCGTAAATTTATTTATACAAATTTTGAAACAAATCCCAATATTTAATCCTGATAGGGCGCCTTTGCCAAGTACGAGAAAAAACGGAAGAACAAGGCTGCAAATACCGTTGCCGATGGCGTCGGCGGCGATGGCGACTGGGCAGATGGCAACGCAAATGCGGACAGGCGGGAAAAGTCGCGCAATCGCAGCGCCAATCGCGGTGGACGCGGCGGCACCGACAGTCGCGGCTGTAAGTCATCCCAGTTTTTTTTTTAATACAATGCTCTTCCGAAAATTTATAACTATCATCAATTTGATATTGTCTAAATAATCTTAAACGCACATCTTAACCTTTGGGTGTAGAAGAAGTGGTGTAAGCAAAGCTTTGATTAGGTTAGACGTTTGTTGACCCATAAAACCCACTCATTTAGGCCTAGATGTTAAAAACCATTCGCATTTAATTTTACATGCATATCTTATGTTCTAACACTTTTAGATACAGAAAGGTTTGTCCAAGCAAAGGTTAGACAGTTATTCCATTTCCCGATCAAAGTGTGTCTCATCAAATTGTCTAAGCGTATGTCAATTTAAAATATTGTAAAATTATTTTGATATTATTATATAAAATTTAATTATTTTGTTTGAGTTATCTCTGAATCCAACATTATATTTGAAGAGCTAGAAAAAAACTTTTTTCATGATTTGTTTTTTGAATACAACTAAAAGTTAGTAACACTTAATCCACACCCTAACCTGCTGTTGGCTTAGTCGGCATTCATTTCAATAGATTCCAAGCGCCCTATAACGATTTCTGCAGAAGCTGTAAAATAATAGAGATCTTCTTTGCGTCCTGCAAACCCTCTTTCTAACCAATCGCAGTTAGCAGAATCGGGACCAACTTCATAAAACCAACAAGCATTAGTAATATTTCTTATATACATTTTTAAACATTTCTTTCTTGCAGGGCGCGGCAGAGAGGCCCGTGAGAATGATCGCAATATGCGCGAATCTCGAGGAGGCGATCGTGGTGAGGATCGCGCCAATGACAACTATCGCGGACAGCGCAACGGCGGCCGAGGCGGATTTGGCGGCGATCGTGGCGGAATTGGTCGGGACGGCGGCGGACGAGACGGTGGTGGCGGCGGCGGGCGAGGCGGTGGTTTCATGTCACGTCCAGGACGAGGCGGTGGCCGCATGGGCGGTCGCGGTGGTGGAGCACGCGGCGAGCGGGGCTTTGGTGGGATGCGCAACAATGCCAACAGCGACGATCATCACGAGGTGGAACTGTGGGACAATACCATAGCGCAGAACGCGGAGAAACAGCAACAGCAGCAGGCCCACGACGATACCTGGGGCGATTGGAACAACGAGGAGTACGAGGGCTCGCTGAAGGACAGCAAAGTTTTCACCACGAGCAATCTCAGCACGCAGACGGCGGCGAGTGTTGTCAGCGGCGGTGCATCGTCGGTTACGGTTGGCGGTGAGCTATCGGCGCCACCGGGTCTAGAGCAGCATCATCAAGTTGGGACACAGGGAGGATCTCATCTGGGTGCGTCGCTCGAGGACGGCAGCAGTGGCAGTGCGGCGCCAACGACAGCTGCAGCAGCGAGTATCGGTACAGTATCGGGCACAGCGCCGATGATGCAGTACAGTGCTGCGGTGAGTAATCCGCCGCCACAGCTGCAATCGGTGGTGAGCACGCCGAGCAGCGTTGCGCTCAACTCCTCACCCTATGTATCCGCCAATGTATCCGTTGTTGCTGGCGCCACCGATACATTCTCGGTGGCAGCCAACCTTGTGCAGCAGGTCAAGCATCTTCAGCAGCAGCAACAACAGCAGCAACAGCAGCAGCAGCAGACGCCACTGAAGCCATCGGCAACATTATCAGTTGAACAATCTCAGTATTTCAACTCGCTGACGTCACAGGGCGCCAGTCCAACTGCCGCAGCGGCAGCAGCAGGAGCTGTCCAACCATCTTCGATGGTTGGCGTCTATGGCAACCAGAGTCAGAGCGTAGCATCGGCGCCATACACGCCGCGTGGCACATATGCGAATGTGTTTGCCTCGGCGCCTGGTTCGAGTGTTGTTGTGGACACACCAAACAGCAGCAGCGGCGCCGGTGGCGAACAGTCGCAGCAGACGCATGTGAGGAGGGCAAGGGTCAAGCTGCCACCGCCATCGAAGATACCGGCGAGCGCTGTGGAAATGCCTGGCGATAATGCGCTGAATAACATTGGCTACTTGGATGTGCAATTTGGTGCCATGGACTATGGCAACGACGATAGCTTCGATGCGCTGCCCGAGAAATTCAATGCGGCCAGTATCGATGGTCAACAGCAGCAGCAGGATGACTACCAGACCAAGGCGCAGCAGCAGGCGGCGCTCTCAGCGGGTCTACAGAATGCGCAAATCGTGAGTAGTGAATCCCTTTCGAGCTTGGCCAGCAAATCTAATCTAAATTCATACACAGTTGCAGGGTGATGCGTTAAGTGCTGCTGGCTATGCAGCGCAACGCTCGACGGCGCAACAGCAGCAACAACAGCAGCACCAGCAACAACAACAGAGCGCCAATGCGCTGGACCAATTGACCAAGAATGATCCGTATGGACAGCAGGCGGGCAGCGGCAATAATGGTGCCGCGTCCTATCAGAATGCGTATCAGAGCAGCGCCGCCAGCAAGGCGAACAGTGCCTATCAAACGTCAGCGTCTGTGCCGGGTGGCTACAACAGCTCCAGCTATGCCAATGTTCAGTCCTCGGTGGTGGGCAACAGCTATCAGCCGTCGAGCTATGCCAGCTATCAGCCCAACGCTGTTGTCAACTCCTATCAGCAGCAGCAGGCGGCTGGCAATGCACAGAATGCGACGGGGGGCAGCGTTGCAGGCAGCGGTGCGGCAACACAAAACATTCCGATCAGCGGCAGTGGCGGCCAAAATAGCTCCAGGTATGCAAACACGCCCATACTCACACACACATACATACAAAGTGTAATCCTCGGCTTGCGTTTGTTTTGGTTTTTTTTCTATAAACCCATATTAACATTACTCTAGTTGCTACAGTGATCCCTCGCAATGTAAAACACTTGAATTATACAGCTAAAGACAGCTGGAGAACAATTGAGATTTTATTTCAAATGAAATCAACTGAAAATTAAAAACATATTGTTTACAGACAACACTTAAAGCTTATCAAATATTCAGTGCTTGAATTTGATTTGAAAACATAAAAAGAAAGCAAAGTTTTTTAAAAAATACTGTGTATATTGAAAACACACATTTAATATAATTTTAGTAAGAAGACTTTTCTATAGAATGATAATTGTTGAAAGTGTTTTTGGAGCGACTACTGTACAACAAGATTATGCAACACTAATATTTGATTTTGTTTATTTATTCATTTTGTTTCGTTCTCTCTTAACTCCACTGAATCCCTTTGCTCGCTCTTTTATACAAATATTCCACAACTAAAACGCACACACAAATGCAATAACAGCGCGAATGCGAGCTCCGCCTATCTCACATCGGGTTATTCGACACCACAAAGTGCTTACCAGTCCAGCCAGAGTGTCTATGGCAACACTGGTCTCTCCAACAGCAGCGGGTACGTAAACACAAATCCGCCTTATCTCTCTCTGTCTCTATCTCTCTCTGTCTATACAACTCTCCATCTCTCGATCTCCTCTCATCCCCCATTCGCCATCCAATCAACCAAAGTAATATTTACCTGCCTGAAGAGTTCTACTAACAACAAATTAGCATTGCATGTTGAGTTGATTGCGTTCAAGCAGAGAAAGTTCTGTTGTTGTTTAACTGAAGAGTATGTTATAGGATAAATACATATATACGAAAAGGAACTTTACCTTGTATGAATAAATATTCAGGTCATATTTACATAAAGTTTAATCTTATTCAGCAAATGTGACCTAAAATTTGGAATCTGAGTTCTCGTATACCTCACTCAGATCGATACAAATCGATTTCCGATAGCAATACAAAATTCAATTTAAATGAGATTTGATTTTAATCGATAATATATGTATATAAAGATTCAAATATTATGGTTCATCTGTAGATATTTTCTAATGATCGTTTTGGGTTTTGAATATTTAAGCCCTTAGCTCTTAAATAAAATATTGGATTCAAGTTAACTTTTAACTTTTATATGAATGAAAATGTTACTTTAATGGATCATCTATATTATGTACTTAGGCAAATGGCAAAAAGTAGCCACGAAGGTTAACTAAGATATCAATCTCATACAACTTATCTATATTTAAACATATCACAAAAAAAAATTGTGTTGGATTATCTACAATTTTAATCTGATTAGGCAGTTGAGTCTCTACTCTGCAGTTAGAATGGCTTCAGATATAAAAACAACTTTATGTTTATATTATATATCTGATTAGTCAGCAGTTGAAACTCTGCTTGTTAGTTACAAGTTCTTCAGATATAAACACAACATAATTGCTTGCATTCCATATATACTAACAAATATATATATATATATATATTTATATACGTTTCCTTCCCGTTTCGTTTCGTTTTGTTCGATTTTTCCCTTTTGCTGGCTTCTCAGGTTTGCTGGCAGCGCAAACAACTCGTCCTCGCAGTATAACTTTAGTGCTAGCGCCAAGCTTAAGGATGCTGCTGCAGCCGGCGCTGCAGCCCACTACGACAGGTGAATTGTTTGTTTCCCCCCCCCCCCTCCCATAACTAACCCCACCTAGCTTGAAATATGCCAACAACTAATCTGAAACATATTTTTTAAACATAACTTTGTATTCGAAACTAAATGAATTTGTCTATTGCTCTATGCTTATTTTACTTCACATGATCAACATGATGGTGCCACGAGCAGTGGCGTGAACAGCAGCAGTGCCAGCACTGGGAACGGTGCGACGGGCGCGGGAAGCGGTGCAACAACAGGTGCTAATAATCAAGCGGTCGTTTCTAATTGTGAGTGCCACAATTGAGCAGCCCCGCGTAAAATTAAGTTTCAATCAGTTTTGTTAACTGTTCTCTTTGCTTGCTTATAGCCAACAATAATGTGAGCGGCAGCAGTTCGGCCAGCAGCGTAACGGCTGGTGGAAATAGCAGCAGCAATGTGGCAGCAGTTAGCAGCCAGGCGGGTGTAAGTAGCGGCGTCGTCACTGCGTCCAGCGTCGTTGGCGGCGGTGGCAACAATAATGCCGGCTCTGTGGCGGCCGTTGCACAAACGGCAGCCGGCACCGCAGCGGTGCTGGCCTCGCTGACCAACAAGAACAGCAGCAGCAGCAACAGCAGCGGCAGTGGTGGCAACGGCGGCGGTGGCAGCGTCAGCAGCAGCGGCGCTACAGCGGGCAGCGCCGGCGGCGCAGGCGTCGGCAGCAGCTCAACTGGTGCTGGTGGTGCTGGTAGTGGTGGTGGCAGCGGCGGCGGTGGCAGCAGCGGCTTGGTGCCCACCAACATCCAAATGGTTAGTCAATATATTCAGGCTGGGGTGCCATACTATCAGCAACCAGTTTATTATAACGAGGAATTACAAATGATGCAACAGAGATTGCCACATGTGGTGAGTTCATGGAGAAAATGCAAAATGCAAAATAAATACAACAAAAAATAAATACCAAACAACAACAACATCCTATAACAATTTAATGCAACCATTTAAATCAAACTCAATTTTTGTACAATTCGAAAACAACAAAACACATATCCAAAATTCCATCTAATTTCACATTAATCAATGCAAATCGATTGCAATACATGCATATGTACATATATCATTTTATTAATATGTATATACATAATATAGTATAATGCTTAACGCATTCAGCTGTTACAGCTGTTTTCTCCTAACTGTTTTCTCACTGTGCATTGCACGTTTTTCCCTTCGACCCCTTTGTCTGTTTGTCGGTGTCTGTGTCTGTGTCATCTTTCCATGTATGCGTGTGTGTTTGTGTGTGCGCATGTGTTTGTAAATATTATTATCGATCGAGAAAATTCCTTATCCACATTGCACTTTATTGTTCTTGTTAAACACAAATCAAATCATAATGAACAAAATATTCCGGCTACCAAAATCAATTCCGCTTCCAATCCAATCCTTGCATCTAATTTTTCCTATTTGACATTGGTTGACAAAAACAAAACCAAAAAAAAAAAACGAAATAAAAACAAGTAAAGAAAAGAGAAAAATTATAAACAATATCCAAAATTGGCATTTAAAAATTCTTACGCTCATTAACATACATACAAAGAAATATTTCAATTTCGATTCGCTTCTACGAAGGGAACCTGAGATTTAACTATTTCTAACGCATCCTCTCCACTCCACGCTCATTATAAATCATCATCATCATCATTACCATTATTACAATCATTATCATAATATGCTAACTAATTTGTTTGTTTTTCTTTCTTTCATTTGTTCTATGGCACCGTTAACATTATATAACTGTTTGTTATAATATATTTTTGTTTTTGTTTTTATAATTTCTGTTTCGCACGCAGCATTGCCAGTCGCGCCGCCGGCAAGTTTGTGTCGAGAACTTTTTTGAGATGCGCTGGCAACGCTGTAACGCACTCCATAACCATTTCATTATCGCAGCTTATCTCGCATAACAATTACGCATTGACCAATGTCTTTTAGGTTTCTTCTTTGGCTAATGTGTGTTCTTTTGACTTGCAGCAAGGCTATTATGATCTGAACTACACGTCACCCAGCTTGAATGCTGGCCGCGACAATCTGGGCTCCGTGGCATACTCAACCATGACTGATGGACGCTTTGCGCGCACCGACAATAATTCCAGTCCTGTTAGTAATGTAAGTGTAGAAGTGTATATATAAGAAGTTTGGGAAGAATACTGTTCGATAGTATGTTTTGTACATGCGCTTATATGTAACGAAAATACTTCCAGTCATGTTAACTTAATGCGTAAATGGTTAAGTAGAAATACCTCGAAGAAATGGAGGGTGTTTGTTGGTGTCATATAGATGCTGTTCTCAGCTCCAATTTTAATCTGTTTATCATTTTATTTGAGTCATGAAAAATAAGTTAAGAAGTTTAATGTAGAAAAAATTGAAAGGAAAATGTTCAATAGAGTTTTTAAAATGTGCTTTCGTAAACTATATATGTACAGATTTTTCAGAAGACGACTAGGCTATATAATTTTTATTCTTGCTGAGCAATTTGTAGAAATGAATCAACAATTATTTGTTTAACTTGTTTAACAAATTTGTTACAGGTGTCTACCACAATGTCGCAACAAGCTGGCTCCAGTGCGCCCATGCTGAATGTTCCTTATGCTTATTTCTATGGTGGCAACGTAATGCCCGGCGGTTTCCAATATGGCACACCAGCCATCTATCCAGTAAGCAGCAGCAATTCAGACAGAACTCAACAAATATGAAACTCATAACAATAATAATATTTATGTGTTGCAGCCACAAATACCGGCGGCAAATACCGCATCCGGTGGCCAGTTTCCAAAGCCATCGTATGGCACTGGCTATGGTTCGAGCACGTATGAAGCGCTATCGCAAACAAATCAGGATTATAGCAAGGGCGGCTACTCGTCCAGCGTGAATCAGCAGAGCAAAACGCAAACGGTTTCCAATCAGCCGCAGGCGGGCACCGGCTCCGATCTGACCTCATCCATGTATGGCAAGAATCATGTGGCGCTAAACAAGGTTAATGTGCGTAGCAATCGCGACTGCTATAAATAATGTATACACAATATATTATAATAATAATAATTCTTTTCGATTGTGCAGTCGTACGAGAAGCAGAGTTTCCACTCCGGCACACCACCACCGTTCAACATGGCGAATACACAGACAGCTGGCGGCACCTCGGCCCAACCGTATGGCATGTATCTGCCGATGCCAACTGCCGGACATCACAACATGATACATCAGCCCATCCATCAGGTAGTGTACAATTCGAATGTGCAGCAGTTACTGCGAAATCAAGATCATCTCCCCAACAACAACAGCAGCAGCATTCAAGCGGCTCCATATCAAAATGAGCAAGGTTGGCATCATGTCCAGCATCATGATCAACATAATGAATCTGCAGAGTGGGGTCACAATATAAACCAATATATTCAAGATGCTCATGGTGGCCTCTCCTTTATTGCCGAATGAACAAAGAAACTAAAAGTTGATCGAATTATGTCAGCATTTATGATTTAGCAACATTTTACCAAAATTAACACCAAATCCTTCACACGCATCACACACGCACACATTAACGAACGCATCAACAAATATTTCGAAATATTTGTTGTATATTTATTGTTAATTAACTCGCTCAACTCCTCATCCTAACGCATGTCTCTCCTCGTCCCTTTAAAATTTGCGAGTTTTCACGCTAACCTAACTAATTTATCTTTCTTGTTCTTTGCCATATTAGTTTTGATTTTACTTTTTTGTTGTTGATGTTATTGTTGCTGTTATTGTTTAATCATTCCTCAATAAAAATAACATCCTTGTAACGACATTGATTCATTCCTTACTTTATTCACTTGGCACATTCATAAAAAATTGGCTCAACATTTTGCTATGCTAAAAAAAAAAACCAACTGAAAATCAAAATCACAGAACCATCGCAAACATATCGCGAAACGATTAAAAATCCCAATTCGGCTTATATGTATGTTTTTATGTTTAAGATATTCAATTATTACAGAAATTAGAAAACACCATCAGATTTAAGAATAGCACCTCTCTGGCTTTGGTTTCGTTGCCTTGGTTAACATTTTTAATTCTATAGTCACAGTGTTGGCTACGATTGGAAAAGCTGCCAATTAACTTGCAGCTTTTCCAATCGTAGCTAACAAATTTCATTGCTAGAAACAATTCATTTGCTCTAGTTTGAATTTAAACGGGTTTTCTCTTCCTGGCGAAAAAAGAAAAAAAAAAAATGAAGAAAGAAAGAAAATTGAAAATTGTGATATGCATGAAATTGTTCGATTGTTTGACTTTTTTCTTTATAATTTCCTTTGATTTTTTTATGGGACAACATTAGATGGACGGCAGGATTCATAGCTCATCCCGCCGGGTAAGTTTCCTTTTGTTGTTGTATCAAGTGAATAAAACAAAAACCAAAAAAAATAAACAATTATAAAAACTAATCGTTTTCTTTTCTGTTTTGGTAAATGTCAATCTTCTTCTGTATATGTTTTGTATATAAACAAAAAAAAAAGAAACCAAATACTAACACATTTCACGCACGCACTCGCACACACACCCACCCACACACACACCCACACACACACCCACACACACACACACACACACCCACCCACTAAAAGCAATAATAACTCATATTAAGTCAACTATATATATGTTTATATATATATATATATATATATATATATAGTATTCCTGTATCCTCATAAATCATCATTTTGACAAATTGTTGCTAATATGAGAAAAGATAAAACGCAAAAAAAAAAGAAGACTAGTGAAGGGTTAAACGAAACATTCATGCATATCACGCAGCAGTGTCCATTCAAATACATTCACATCAATAACTATACATATATGTATGTATATATGTATATTATACATTGTAAAAACTGCTAACCCCCATATATAAATATATATATATGTATGTTTACGAAGCCAATGTATATATTTGAATTGTTGACCAGAGTTTTTTTTATTTTTAACATATTTGCTGTGATTCCCATTTTGCAGGACTCGAACAGTGCTGGACAGCGCCAACAGTCGAGCAGCCAGTCAAAGTCGGCCGGCAAACCGAGCTACCCAACTTCGTACTGGACCGGACAGAACTAGCTTCCGGAGAAGACCAATTGGCGGCCATTGCAGATAACGCTGCAGCAAAACGCCGGCCGATCAACCGAATTATATACCCTATGCACCAATACAACAACAACAACAGCGGCAACAACAACAGCAGCAGCAACAACAACAACAACACCCATTCACATTTATAATAGTAATATCAGTCAGAGAACTTCGTTGCCTATAGCAGATACTACGACCACAATAATATCAACAGCAACAACAACTAAAGCGACCACAGGAACAACAAGTGCAACAAATCAGTTACTAATGCTTGCAAAGGAGCAACCACAAAAACTAGAACAACAACAACAACATCAGGCGCATACAAAATCCGAAGAAAATCCAAAAAGTGAGAAGAATCATTCATTGGATGTTGCTGACGATGATTATCTATTATATGAGGATGACAGATCATATATTACTTGATAAGAAAAACGTTTTTACCACAAACGCACCGTAAAGGCGCCGCCGCCTTGTCCTCTCCTCCCCCTCCTCCATCTCTATCTACAACAACAACAACAAGAGAGAAAACAATATACATAGAACGTATTGCAAATGCAGATCTTTGCAACATTATAAAGTATACATAGCCCTCACACACACACACACACACACACACACACACACAGAACATCCCACATTCACACAGAGACACATCCACACACTCGCATATACACTGAAACCAAAACAAAAAAGAAACATAAACAAACATACAGCCAACATTTGCATATAAACTATACCAAGTACCATTTTTCACATTGCATACAAATAATTTACAAAGATAAAAGATAACAATTATTAAATATTAAAGGCGTAAAACGATTTAACAGATTTATAAGCGTAAGATGAAAAGAAAAAAAAACAAAAAACATAACGTGAATGAGAAAACACACAACAAACAAACAACAAATTAATTATTGTAATCGGTTTAAACTTATGTGTATTGTATAATTATAACCTTAATATTTAAATTAAATACAAGAAAAGAAGATAAAAAAGATACGATTAAATCCAAACAAATGCAAAAACTATAAAGCGACTTAAATTGTTTTCATTGATTTGATCTTTATTTTTATTGCGACATTTACAGACTATTCGATTATAAATATATATTTGTATTTGTATAAGAACAACTACTACTGGCTATGGAGCAGCTTATTGAAATCGGCATAGGCCGACTCCAGATCGAAGAGGAACTGACGAACTTGTGCCTCGGTCAGTTCATCTGATGCCTGCATTTCGTTTAGTGTACCCAGCCACTTCTCCACCTTTTGCTTGGCATCGAAATCTTCTGGTATCAGCGACAAGCGATTCATATTATCATCCAAATCCTTAACATCTGGCTGCAGTGCATCCATTGTGTTAATCTGCAGACGCAATTTATCCATAATGGTAATGAACAAAGAGACAATCTCAGCAATGCATTTCGAGGTGTTTCCCTTGTCATCGCGTATCGTAATCGGACGATCTTCGCGGATGCGTTCCAATGCCGCTGGACAGTCGAGACGGAACTTCTTGACGAATGTGTCAACCGAGGGAAAGTCATCGCATTGCACCTGCTTGAAGGCAATCTTGTATTGAACCAGATGCTTAGAGCAGGCAGCTGTGTATTCCTGTGGTGTGATGCAGTCCCGAATGTACGCCTTCTCCAGCTGCTGTATTGTGTTTATGATCGCATACAAATCGGCCATGTTGTCGTATTTCTCACGTTCGCGGGCATTTCGAAATAGTTTCACCTCCTCGTACAGCTCGGGGCTTTGGTCCTGCATTTTGAAATCTGTTTGCTTTTCTTTGTTTTTTTATATTTCAGAAAAATAAATATAAACGCGAAAATTAGCTCAGATGTATGACGAAGCGCGATAGAAATTTGATGAATCCAATGCCTGTTATCGATTAGTTCGCAGTGATTCATTTAATCTCAGTTATCGCCAGCACAATATCGATTGTGGCGCGCAAGCTATCGAACATTTAAATGCAAGCCAAAAGAAGTATTATTAACAGACAATTGTGAGATTATTTTACAGTTGGCAAATCAAAAATAATAACAATCAACCATACGTATGCATGAAGTTGACCCTTCAGCATAATCAAATACGTAAAACCATTCAAATCTTATCAGAAAAAGTTCAATTTAAACAATAAAGATAAACCAAGGTATTTGTACCCCTGTTTGTAAGCGCTATGTTGGCTTGCTCAGACCAATTATTTGAATTACCAATGCAAGTTCAATCACACACACAAACAAGTATTTATTATCAGCATATCAGGTCGTAACAATACGCCGTAAAGCGTGCAACCAGTAGATTAATAAGAGTCCAATCTGATACATGTTTTAGTTTGTTTCCAGAACGGTATCGCACTAATCGTGCTAAATTGTCGGTCTTGCGAGAGTTTCTGTATTATTGCCATTGCATTCGACTACATTCCGATGGTTGCCGAAAATCAGCAGAAATTTGTAAGTAGTATTTAAGAAAAGACAATTGCGTACAAGCATAATTTTTGCAATATATTACATACTATATATGCTACAAAATGTGTGATAACTAAGCAAAGAGGCATTTTTTTTGTTTTGATATTTTACCTTCTATCAAAATATATATACCTGTAGTGAAACATACTTAAAAATCGATTGCAAAATGCGCAATATAAGTACATACAAATACATACATAAATACATACTAGGTTGGTATAATTACTTAAAAGGGCACAGCCTGTTCTAATAGTTTGTAGCCTTGACCGGAATAACTACGTGGCGGATACAAAACAAACAGGCCCAATTGCATCAGGGACAGTAGGCAGCCAAGGAAATTGGGTATCTAAATGGGCAATTTATGAATAGTTAATGCGGATAATTAATAGTGGCTCTGGGAATAGCGTCACCTGTATAAATGAATCTGATATTAAAATGCCATAGATAAGCCACTGCAGGCTGACGAAAAACGACGTGGCAATCAGGGGCAGCGGTAAGCTCTCCGAGTTCTTCATACGAATCACATGCACCAAGGACGTGAGCGGTGCGGCAAAGAAGCACACGGTAACAATGCAGCAAACAATGCCTGGAATAAAACCCATATATTAACTTATACACAAAAAATGACTATTTTTGCAAACTCACCTGTAATATGTATCATTTTGGCAGCATCATCTTGCAATCGGTTTGTGTAGACAATAACAGCAATCAGGATAAATAGTACAGCGGCAAATTGCTTAACATAGGTGCGTTTATTAATGGTGAATACGTAGAAGATCAGCGTGTAGACCAGAAATAATGTGGATCCAATCATGTTGACCATCACAATGCTCTGCTCGTTGGTGAGCACGCCATATCGCAGCCAAAAACTGCAGCTGTAAACAAAAAAGGGAGAACAAATCGGTGTCTTATTTTATCTATAATCAGACGCAAATAGAAGAGTACATTTCTTGACTACGTCGACAAATGATCGTAGTTTTGTGGTTTGGTGTGGAGTACTCACGATAAGAAGCCGCATATAAATGGCACGCCAGACGAGTCACCTGTGCTTTTCTTTTGTATATATTTGCGGCATATCACGCTACATAATTGTGGGTTTTATCATTAATAACAATTGCCACATATTATGTTGTGTTGTCACTTACGTGCCCGACAAAAACTGAAATACTGTGCTGATTACCGCCGTTGTGGATAACAAAGAATCATAAGCCAGCGTCATTGTTATCTGAAAAAACGTATTATTAGTTAATTATTAATAAATGTTATTCATGTTATTAATTAATATGTAATTTACTGGACAACGGTCACCGCTACAACGTCAACAAAAAGAACCAAAACAGCTGACTACAACTAGAGTTGACAGATTGTAGCAAAAAGTAAAATTAGTAGTTATCGATGTAATCGGTTTTTTCGATTTTCAACGCAGACGCAAGCTTATGAAGCTTTGCTGAGTGTTGCTAAAGATGTTAAGAGCTTTTGTTGCCGGTTCTGCCGGCGTTGCCATTGTTCTTGGTAAATAAAAGCTCTTAGCTGCCGCTTGCTACCAAAACTTTACACATTAGTCGCAGACAGGTGGCGAACGGCGCCACTGGCTTTAGTTGCGTTTCGTGGGTTGTTTTGTTTCCATATTGTCAATAAATTTGTTAAACAAATTACGTATTGCGATTATATGTATATTTAATGTTCGATTGGTGCGTAACTGTTTATGTTTGTATGTTCTTATACAACACTAACAAGAAAATGCAGACGCCGGCTGCTTAGAAAGTGTCGTGAAATCATATTTACAGTTAATTGTAAAAAAAAAACCACACGTGTTCAAAGCGCTCTCATATGAGGAGCAATTTTATTTGATAAAAGCAATTAAAACGTGTGCCTATAAACATGACCGTCACTAATGACACCGAGTCGGAACATTTGAATCCTCAATTTAAGGTTGAAATAGCGCCACAACAAACAGAAATAAATCAGGTGAGTGGTACCAAAAGGTGTTGCACATTTCACCTTTCAGCACTCTGTTTTCTGCTCTTTCTATTTTCTCTTTTCCTCTGCACACTGAACACTGTGTTTACAACTGAGGATCGTTCACCTACTCACTGCTCGTATTCAACTATTTTAAGACTGCACTTTTTTCATCAACATTTTCTACTTGGATTTTGTTATTATGATCGTTGGATACGAAATCTATATGAATATATGTGGATTATTTTATTGTTGGTCCTACTAAGAATTCTTTGTATCTACGAATGTAAATATTATATATAGCAATGCGCTTAAACGCTCGCATAATTATCTTTAGTCATGCATTGAGATAAATATTCATTCCCATTAATTTGCATACTGACGTACATTGCTACGCATTACATTAAAGCTATAACAAAGCAAAAAGCATGATCTAGTTATTATATATACAATTACAAATGCATACTTAGTATATACAGTATGTGCTGAAAGTATTTGTATATTTAAATCAAATAACGTTAACGCTTTTCCAATTTTATAAAATTAAGTTATTTAATAACTCTTAAAATATAAATCAACAAAATTATAGAATCAAACTATAATCGTGCAATTTGTCGAAAGTGAAAGACTTTCTCTACGCACTGTATATATGTATATTTACTCATTCAGAATTTTAAGCACTTTTGCGCTTATCGTCTCTCCCAAACAGAGAAAATGTATGTAAATTCATGCATATATTTAGTTTGAGAGTAAAATTATTTACATTTGTATAAGTAAATTGGCTCTTTGTGCGCATGGGGAATTTGTCATTGTGCACATTGAATTATCAGTTAGATATGTTTCGGCTTTTCTTATCAGTTGTCCCATTTTTTGTTGACTTTTAAATCCAAGCGCAAATCTACATTTGGGCAGTAATCTAATTAAATTGAATAACACAGCAGTTGTCATTCTCAAACGCTTCTCTGCTAAAAATATATGCGACTGATAATAGAGCATCGCCAAAAATAAATCATTGAGCTCACCGTTTTATCAACACTGTCAAAGGTCACTTAATTAGTGACAATAAATCTAAATAACTCAAAAAAATATATAAAAACCCATCCATAAATAATAAAATTCTATAACAATATTTCTATTACTCTTGCACGCTTTACTTCCTACATTTCTCCAGCACTTTATATATAAAATATATGCTTATTAAATACAGATAAATCTTATCAACTGTTTTAGAAACCGCCATGGAGCAAACTGTTGCTGATGGTGGCCTTTGCCACAACACTGGGCTCTGCAGTTCCCGCAGGATATTGCATAGGTGTCATCAATGCGCCCTCGGAGGTGAGTTTAACCCTGAGAATGGTTTCTTAAGATTTCTAATACAGTTATTTGTGTTTACCGTTATAGGTGATGAAGGTGTGGTGCAATGAAACGGTGCATGACAAATATGGCAGCACACTGAGCCAGAGCGGTTTAGATATACTCTGGTCGTCGGTAGTTTCGATTTTTCTCGTTGGCGGCGCTATTGGATCGCTAGGTGGCGCTGGTTTGGCAAATAAATTTGGCAGGTTCGTTTTGCTAGCTAATCTTCAAGTGCAAATTCATTAATGGCATTTTATTTATAAGTGCCTTAATCGCAGCTTATCTGCTTCCAAAAGAGATTAATTGTTAGCTAGTTGCTGATAGCTGCTTTTTGATGAATTACGGGGTTCATGCCATTTAAATAATCCATATTTTTAATAAGCGTAGATTGTTTGCGCGTTTTAGGGAAACTATTATCGCAACAGCGATAAGAAAACACTGTATAAGATATAGGGGTTTCAGTAAAAATGACTCAGATTACGAAAAAAACGTTGTATCCGGCTCTAAATTCTTGATATAAGTTAAAAATGTTATCAATGCACTTTAATGTAAATTAATTGATTATAAAAAAGTGCATAGGGTTTTCAGATTTTCATATGAAAAAAATCGGAGACATTATTCTCTTAAATTAGATTGCTTAGTTTCAAGTAAGGTTTCTAAATTAGATTTTCCGATATATCTGTGGAAATATAAATAAATACTGGTGCTCTTGATTTAGTTAATAGCATTGACTACTATCCTTCTCCATCTCAATAGGAAGACCTGCCTGTTTATCTGCGCCGTCCTATTCGCAATTGGCACTGCGCTCTTCGTCTTCTGCCGGGCAGCCGAGTCTGTGGAGATGCTTTTGCTGGGTCGCCTAATAGTGGGCCTAGCCTCGGGTCTGGTCACAGCGACACTGCCCATGTATCTGGCGGAGCTGGCGCCGCCTGCACAGCGTGGCACCTTGGGCGTCTTCTGTGGTGTGGGCGTCACTGCTGGCGTTGTTGTTGGCCAGGTGTTCAGTCTCGCTGACATCTTTGGCACTGCTGAACTGTGGCATTATGCTCTCAGCGCTTACATATTGTTCATTGTTGTGTGCTATTTGCCCTCGTATCTGTTCCCAGAGAGTCCCAAGTTTCTCTATGTGATGAAGAGCGATCCGACGGCGGCTCGAACGGTGCTGTTGCGATTGCGTGGCTCGGATGCCAGCAAGCTGATCGATCATGAAATTGCTGAAATGGAGACGGAAGTGAATGATGATAAGCAAAGCAGCAGTTTTTCAGATGTCCTTCGCGATCCACGCTTCCTGATGCCGCTCATCATTGTCTGCGGCTTTCAGGGCGGCCAACAATTGTCGGGCATCAATGCAGTAAGTATTGATATATATATATATATATATATATATATATATATATATGATAAAATCAATCACTTGCTAATCATGATTCGCTTGCAGATCTTTTACTACTCGGTGTCTATATTCACAAAGGCCGGCTTCTCTGAAGCGAACGCACAGTGGGCAAATTTGGGCGCTGGCTGCCTAAATTTGAGCGTCTCTCTCCTGGGCCCATTGCTGATGGCCACCTGCAAGCGTCGCACTCTCATGATGCTATCCAGCGCAATCTGTTCCATCTTTCTATTCGCTATTGCTTTTGTTTTGAACTATATTGTAAGATCATTCGCTTACTCTGATCCAGAAGTTAGAGCGATTTATTAGTTCCTCAATCAAAAAGTTTCCTCTCTAGCGCTGGTATCAGAATAATACGCAATCGAATCCGACTTTTTTGTTCTCAGCTGATTTTAAATTGTTATTGTTTTTTTTTCAGGAATCTGTTAGCTGGTTTCCTTGGGCCTGCATTGTCTGTATCATGGGCTATTTATTCTTCTATCAGTTTGGCCTCGGTCCCATTCCCTACTTTATTGGCTCAGGTAATGTTGCTGCTGCAGCACTCTGTAGGATTGGTTAAATACATATATGTATTCAAATAATTATTGTAAACTAAACTGTTCCCGCCTCTTGACTTGCAGAACTGTTTGAGGTGGCGCCACGCCCGGTGGCCATGTCGATGGGCAGTCTATCGTCTTGGGGATGCAATTTCATAATTGGCATGGCCTTTCCCAGTTTGCAGAACGTTTGGGGCGCCTTCGTCTTCATACCCTTCTCGATTACCTGTGTGCTACTCTTCCTGCTAACGAAATTCTATCTGCCGGAAACGTTTGGACGCGATCCCTCCGAAGTTGCGCCACTGGTCTCGAAGGGATTCCGCTCCAAGGTCAAATAGGAAACGGAAAATATAGTTTTAATTAGTTAATTATTAGGTTAGCATTAAGCTCAATGTTATTATTAAAAAATGATGTATTAACTCCATATATAGTTGGGAATTATGCAGAACAAAGTGCCTGTCATGACAATAAGCTCAATCTGGCAAATTTTAATGAACAACTAATTGTAGTTTAAGATCTAGTTTTCAAATAAGTCACCCTGTATAAGCTGGTATCACTTTTGTGAAAGATTATTGGGAACTCTTATCGCAGCACAAGTTCAAGTTAATTGCCTTGAGAAAATAGACTAGTTACTTTGCTAATTACATTTATTGCGTTAGCGAGATACCAGCTGGTTCAACTAATAGATGCTTACCTAATGGTTTAAATATACTCGCAACTCTGATTCATAATTCCTAATCAAAACGAAGGCTCTTCCAAATGCAATCTGTTATCGTAAAAAAATATACTAATAATTGCAAATAAAACAACAAATCGCAAAAACTTTTCCCACTCTGGCTCTCCACAGAGAGAGAAAGAGGCTGAGACAGAGAAAGTTGGAGGTTTTGTGTTGTTAACTTCTCAATTCAAAAATCATAAGACGACGCCATAAAATACTGTCGCGGTAGCTTGTCACAGTGTTTAATGGCAAATGATAATAAATCAACAAGCATGCTCTGGACGAGAGAAACAGTACTCGACTAGCAGATTCCCTGTATTCAGGTTTGAATTTAGGCATGCAGGAGAATTTTGGATAGATGGATATAAGAGATATATTTCGTTATTACTACTAATCAACCAGAATCTGAAAGCATTACTTGGATTCTATAAAGAGAGACAACAGACTGCCAATGAGTGAGTAAAATAGAGAGAGAAAGGGTTAGAGAGAGAGTAATGAAATAAGGGAGAGGCAGAATAATTATGAGTGCGAGAGAGAGAGACGAATAGACATATAGTAATGAAAGGAGCAAGGGATTATATCAGAGAGTCGAAAGCAGAAAGAAAGAGAATGAAAATGGAAGAGTGGACAATAGAATGAGAGATGAAAAGTAAATAGAAAAGAGACATCGAGTAAGTAGGAGAGAGTGACAAAGAGCAGCTTTGTGATAATAAGGAAGGAAGCTATTAAGTAAGACAGAGATACTAAGGGAGTGAGAAATAAAAAGAGACCAAGAGGAAGAAATTGAGAGAAAGAACTGGATCACCTGTTCATAACTAATCGAGTTTGTGGCCAAAGAGTAAAATAATGAAAAATTGTAACAAATGTGTTTCATTTTGCGCATTTCACAAGTTGGACATGCCCGCCATTCACCTACTCACAATGGGTGCAGAGTATTAAGCAGCATTGTCGCGACTTTGACGCGTTGTCGCTTCTAAGAAAACTTTTCAATTTGTTATTTGTAGTAAAGGTGCGTAGACTGACAAGCATCGACCGATACAACCGGAAGAAACAATTACGGAATATGGCTGACATAATGGTATTTACGATTTAAGAGGCGTTATCCGTTCTCAGTTTGTGTCTTAAATCATTTGTTTTGCATATGTAAAATGGCTGTTGCCCATTTGCCCATTTGCAGCACGTGAATGATGGGAGCGAGGGCTGGACCTGGCTGCTGCTGCTCATAAGTGTGACAACCACGGTGGGCACCACGGTGCCAGTGGGTTATTTTATTGGTGTGCTTAATGCGCCTGCCGAGATCATACGCAGCTGGTGCGAGAAAGTGCTCTCGGGTGAATATGATACCAATATCAGCGAGAATCAGTTGAATCTGTTGTGGACGTGCATTGTGTCCATCTTTCTAATTGGCGGCATTTGCGGATCCTGCATCAGCGCCTTCTGCACGAACAAATACGGCCGGTGAGCAAATACAATTTTTGTGGCAAATAAAATAATAAAATAATACTGTTTTTTCTATTGCCTCTTGTAGCAAGGGCTCCCTGATTATTAGCAGTGTAATTCTATTGATTTGTGGCATTCTACTCACCTGGTGTCGCGCAGCCAAATCTCTGGAGATGCTCATGTGCGGCCGTTTCTTTGGTGGCATTGCCGCCGCTTTGATCTTTACCGCCCATCCGATGTATTTGCTGGAGCTAGCACCGGTTCGCTTGAGTGGCAGCGTTGGCTGCTTCACCTGCATTGGCGTCACTGCTGGCATCCTGGTCGCCCAGATTGTCAGCTTACCCCAGCTGCTGGGCACCGATGAGAATTGGCCATATGCCCTGAGCTTCTATGCGCTGCTGGTGCTCCTCTGCCTGCTGCCCCTCATATGCTATCCAGAGAGTCCGCGCTGGCTCTTCCTGGTCAAAGGGGATGCGGCGGGCAGTGCTCGGGCGTTGCGTCAACTGCGCGGCCAGTAGGCCAATGTGAAGCAGGAACTCAGTGACCTGGAGCAGGCGCTCAGCATGGAGAGCAAACCCAACACTATTTGTCAAGTGCTACGGAACAAGGAGCTTTTCCTGCCGTTGCTGCTGGTTTGCACTTTTCAAGCCACTCAGCCGCTAAGCGGCATCAATGCTGTAAGTATTGCAAAATTACATCTATTTTAAATGAGGTTCGTCTGATTGTCCATCTGTATTAGAAATATCCATTGCTATACGAGAAAGCGATTCACTATTTTTAGTTTGATTATTTTGGTAATGGAGACTTAGGATGACAACCCGAATCGAATTTAGATTTAGAATCCGGTACGAAAAGCATAAAAATTCCATGCATTTTTCAGCTATTTTTTTAAACATTTTTACGGTATTCGGTAACGTATTGATTTTTACGACACGCTGAGTGTAAAGTGATTTAAAAAATAAGTTCCGATTCCAGTTTGGCACCCGGCCGGGCATACATAGTAGAATCCGAATGGTTTTAGTTTTTAAAGCTCCGCAGTAACTCCTAAATCAAAATTGTTTTTTTGGTACAGATTATTTTTGATTACAATTTTATTGAGCTTTGCGCGAGCCGATAGATAATAGGTAAATGATTTCATAAAGTCCTCTTCCAACTATTTTTATGTTATCTATACATAAACATGGAACGCTCTTGGCCTTTGTATGTTATCAGTGGATTTGACAGTTTTAATCGACAGTTTAAAAATTCTGCAGTTGAGAGTTGGGCACAGGGTATCTATTATTCAAGCACTCTCGACTAATGCACTTTTATTGCATGCTATTCACAGATCTTCTTCTATTCGCTGGCCATACTCACCAGTGCTGGCTTCACGTCCAACTCGGCCACTTGGCTTAGTCTGGGCCTAGGTGGCTTCAATGTCGCATGCTCGCTATTTGGACCGCTGCTGCTGCGCAAATTTAACCGTCGACCGCTTATGTTCTGCTCCTGTATCCTGTGCAGCCTCTCATTGGCCGGCATGTCCTTATCGCTGCACTTTCTGCTAAAATCGGAGGCCAGTGCTCTGACCTATGTGAGCATCGCATTCATCTTAAGTTTCATACTAGGCTTTCAGCTGGGACTGGGACCCATTTCGTTCTTCATAGGCTCGGAGTTGGTGGAGGATGCGCCGCGTCCAGTGGCCATGTCCATGGGCAGCCTCTTCTCCTGGACGGGCAACTTTCTCGTTGGCATGTGCTTCCCTCTGTTGCAGACCGTCTGGGGCTCATTTGCCTTCATGCCTTGCATGTGTGTCTGCATCTTCTGTCTCGTGCTCACCTGGCGCTATCTGCCCGAGACACGTGGACGAGAGCCCAAAGATGTTAGCCCGCTGATGAGCCAAGGACTACGCTCGAAGAACAATTAGATGCATATTTTACGTATTTTATATGTATCTATATATAAAAACATATATATATTAATGTTTGTATGTATATATTTATTAGTAAGTCATAGAAGAACTATTAAATATGAATGTGGGCAAATTGATTCATTATTTTTAAAAAACTAGTAGCTAATCTAATTTACAGATTTATATTTAAATTCGGCGTCACTGTAACTGATTAAGTTCACATTTCACCGATTAACGGTTATCTTCATTTTAAATCTGGAGAAAGCGTACAAGTTTTGTGTTGTTAACTTCTCAATGCGACAATGATAAGACGACGCCATAAAATACTGTCGCGGTAGCTTGTCACAGTGTTTAATGGCAAATGATAATAAATCAACAAGCATGCTCTGGACGAGAGAAACAGTACTCGACTAGCAGATTCCCTGTATTCAGGTTTGAATTTAGGCATGCAGGAGAATTTTGGATAGATGGATATAAGAGATATATTTCGTTATTACTACTAATCAACCAGAATCTGAAAGCATTACTTGGATTCTATACAGACAACAGACTGCCAATGAGTGAGTAAAATAGAGAGAGAAAGGGTTAGAGAGAGAGTAATGAAATAGGGGAGAGGCAGAATAATTATGAGTGCGAGAGAGAGAGAGAGACGAATAGACATATGGTAATGAAAGGAGCAAGGGATTATATCAGAGAGTCGAAAGCAGAAAGAAAGAGAATGAAAATGGAAGAGTGAACAATAGAATGAGAGATGAAAAGTAAATAGAAAAGAGACATCGAGTAAGTAGGAGAGAGTGACAAAGAGCAGCTTTGTGATAATAAGGAAGGAAGCTATTAAGTAAGACAGAGATACTAAGGGAGTGAGAAATAAAAAGAGACCAAGAGGAAGAAATGGAGAGAAAGAACTGGATCACCTGTTCATAACTAATCGAGTTTGTGGCCAAAGAGTAAAATAATGAAAAATTGTAACAAATGTGTTTCATTTTGCGCATTTCACAAGTTGGACATGCCCGCCATTCACCTACTCACAATGGGTGCAGAGTATTAAGCAGGATTGTCGCGACTTTGACGCGTTGTCGCTTCTAAGAAAACTTTTCAATTTGTTATTTGTAGTAAAGGTGCGTAGACTGACAAGCATCGACCGATACAACCGGAAGAAACAATTACGGAATATGGCTGACATAATGGTATTTACGATTTAAGAGGCGTTATCCGTTCTCAGTTTGTGTCTTAAATCATTTGTTTTGCATATGTAAAATGGCTGTTGCCCATTTGCCCATTTGCAGCACGTGAATGATGGGAGCGAGGGCTGGACCTGGCTGCTGCTGCTCATAAGTGTGACAACCACGGTGGGCACCACGGTGCCAGTGGGTTATTTTATTGGTGTGCTTAATGCGCCTGCCGAGATCATACGCAGCTGGTGCGAGAAAGTGCTCTCGGGTGAATATGATACCAATATCAGCGAGAATCAGTTGAATCTGTTGTGGACGTGCATTGTGTCCATCTTTCTAATTGGCGGCATTTGCGGATCCTGCATCAGCGCCTTCTGCACGAACAAATACGGCCGGTGAGCAAATACAATTTTTGTGGCAAATAAAATAATAAAATAATACTGTTTTTTCTATTGCCTCTTGTAGCAAGGGCTCCCTGATTATTAGCAGTGTAATTCTATTGATTTGTGGCATTCTACTCACCTGGTGTCGCGCAGCCAAATCTCTGGAGATGCTCATGTGCGGCCGTTTCTTTGGTGGCATTGCCGCCGCTTTGATATTTACCGCCCATCCGATGTATTTGCTGGAGCTAGCACCGGTTCGCTTGAGTGGCAGCGTTGGCGGCTTCACCTGCATTGGCGTCACTGCTGGCATCTTGGTCGCCCAGATTGTCAGCTTGCCCCAGCTGCTGGGCACCGATGAGAATTGGCCATATGCCCTGAGCTTCTATGCGCTGCTGGTGCTCCTCTGCTTGCTGCCCCTCATATGCTATCCAGAGAGTCTGCGCTGGCTCTTCCTGGTCAAAGGCGATGCGGCGGGCAGTGCTCGGGCGTTGCGTCAACTGCGCGGCCAGCAGGCCAATGTGAAGCAGGAACTCAGTGACCTTGAGCAGGCGCTCAGCATGGAGAGCAAACCCAACACCATTTGTCAAGTGCTACGGAACAAGGAGCTTTTCCTGCCGTTGCTGCTGGTTTGCACTTTTCAAGCCACTCAGCCGCTAAGCGGCATCAATGCTGTAAGTATTGCAAAATTACATCTATTTTAAATGAGGTTCGTCTGATTGTCCATCTGTATTAGAAATATCCATTGCTATACGAGTAAGCGATTCACTGTTTTTAGTTTGATTATTTTGGTAATGGGGACTTAGGATGACAACCCGAATCGAATTTAGATTAAGAATCCGGTACGAAAAGCATAAAAATTCCATGCATTTTTCAGCTATTTTTTTTAACATTTTTACGGTATTCGGTAACGTATTGATTTTTACGACACGCTGAGTGTAAAGTGATTTAAAAAATAAGTTCCGATTCCAGTTTGGCACCCGGCCGGGCATACATAGTAGAATCCGAATGGTTTTAGTTTTTAAAGCTCCGCAGTAACTCCTAAATCAAAATTGTTTTTTTGGTACAGATTATTTTTGATTACAATTTTATTGAGCTTTGCGCGAGCCGATAGATAATAGGTAAATGATTTCATAAAGTCCTCTCCCAACTATTTTTATGTTATCTATACATAAACATGGAACGCTCTTGGCCTTTGTATGTTATCAGTGGATTTGACTGTTTTAATCGACAGTTTAAAAATTCTGCAGTTGAGAGTTGCATGCTATTCACAGATCTTCTTCTATTCGCTGTCCATACTCACCAGTGCTGGCTTCACGTCCAACTCGGCCACTTGGCTTAGTCTGGGCCTAGGTGGCTTCAATGTCGCATGCTCGCTGTTTGGACCGCTGCTGCTGCGCAAATTTAACCGTCGACCGCTTATGTTCTGCTCCTGTATCCTGTGCAGCCTCTCATTGGCCGGCATCTCCTTATCGCTGCACTTTCTGCTCAAATCGGAGGCCAGTGCTCTGACCAATGTGAGCATCGCATTCATCTTAAGTTTCATACTAGGCTTTCAGCTGGGACTGGGACCCATTGCGTACTTCATAGGCTCGGAGTTGGTGGAGGATTCGCCGCGTCCAGTGGCCATGTCCATGGGCAGCCTCTTCTCCTGGACGGGCAACTTTCTCGTTGGCATGTGCTTCCCTCTGTTGCAGACCGTCTGGGGCTCATTTGCCTTCATGCCTTGCATGTGTGTCTGCATCTTCTGTCTCGTGCTCACCTGGCGCTATCTGCCCGAGACACGTGGACGAGAGCCCAAAGATGTTAGCCCGCTGATGAGCCAAGGACTACGCTCGAAGAACAATTAGATGCATATTTTACGTATTTTATATGTATCTATATATAAAAACATATATATATTAATGTTTGTATGTATATATTTATTAGTAAGTCATAGAACTATTAAATATGAATGTGGGCAAATTGATTCATTATTTTTAAAAACTAGTAGCTAATCTAATTTACAGATTTATATTTAAATTCGGCGTCACTGTAACTGATTAAGTTCACATTTCATCGTTTAACGGTTATCTTCATATCAAATCTGTTTAGTGGAATCGAGTAGATCGTCTAACTTACGGTAAGAAATGTGTATAAGCGAGAAAACGAGAGATATTCAACGAGCGCTGCGCTCACATTTGCGCTCATTCGCTCCTCTTTCTCTGTCACCCCTTTCTCTGATGAGCTGATCGCTGAGCCAATTGCGACGTCACAGATGAAGCGTCAAGATTAGCATTTGTATTCGCCGTCTATAAATATATGGCCGCCAGTGAGTAACAGAACGTTGTGGTGAACGTTTCGCTTGGAACGCGGCGCGTATTTCTATATTTTCTCCTACAAATGTGGCAGAGTCGGCATAAGAAATCGGCATCGCCTAGTGAAGTGAATTAAGTAATGTACGTTTAAAAATAAAATTCCGTGTTGCAGGTGCCAATAATTAAATAGAGCAGCTTGAATATTTGTACACTGAGTGACTGATAAAATAACATGCATATATATGTATGAATGTACATGTTTGTATTTTAAAATAGATGTGCATGGAAATCAGCTGCTAACAAATAAAATCGAAGCGCAACGAAACAAGTTGAACTGAATCGCAACAAATGCAGTGACGACAACGTGTTAGTGACGTCACAGCCGGTGCGGCGTGTATCTGGCATCTGGCAAAAGAAATAACACAAAACAGCAATAACAACATTGTACACATAAACATAGCCGACAGCAGCAACAACAAATACTAGCATCCATAAACATACAAATAACAAATAGTTATCGATTGTCAATGATAAATGAGTCTGCAATCTGTGTAAATACCAATAAGAACAACATAACATACATTCTCACATAGTGTAAATATGTATATATATACATGTGTATGTATGTATTTTGGCAACTCGATATGCCGGTCAATGCACGAGATCTTTTTTTTGTCGTGGTTTGCCTCACATCAATGTCGGTTCGTCTGTCTGTCAAAAAGAATGAACAACATTTGCCAGCCAAGTACATATACTGCTGTAAATAATTATTATCCATCTCATTTGCTTTGCACCCAAACACGCACACATTTATACACGTACAGATACAGAAAGAGAGAGATAGAAAGAGAGAGAGGATTTACCGCACACTTTCTTCGCTTAAGCATTACGTTTTGCGTGTGTTTTCATTTGCATTCAAACATTTCTGTCTTTCTGTTGTTGTATGAATTTAAAAATATTTTTTTCGTGTAGCTTTTGGCACTTAACATTCTATAATATTTTTACTATACATTTTTGACGTGGGCAATTATGTACCATATAGTATGATGGAAAAATTAATTATGCAAGTCCCGTTGATTTGTTTGTATAATGAATTGAATTTTTATTTGTGGCCAGCATAAACATAAATACCTTCATACACATATACTCCCTCCTGCTATTAATTTTTGTTTTTGGTGGGGGAGGGGGCCTTGCATAGCCATAAACAATCGCAGGATAATCTATGAGTCAATTTACTCTTTATAGTTAGAACAGCATCCACTTTCCAGAAAGAATTTACACACAAATTAATACAAACACATTTTCAGCAATCATAGAGAAAATTCTTTCACTTTTTATTTGCTTTTGATCTTTTTTCTTAATGGTATTTGCCTTAATCTGTAGAATAAAACAGGCAACACATATATAATAATTTTTCCCTTTCATTTCATATGGTCGGTCAATTAGCATTTTGTTTGCTTTTTCAATGTTATTATTAGTTGGAATTGTACAAAAAACATTAGCGTACAAATTCCATTGTAATTAAAAAAAACTAATGGTATATTAATAGCAATTTAGTTTGACATTACATAAAATTCCTGTTTTGATTGTCCCAGTCAAGTTTAGTTGAAAAATAGAACACTCAATGGATAATTTGGAATTTTAACGAACAGCTAATTGCATTAAAAACATAAACATAAAGTTGACATAGACATTTTTTTTTATTTATTATTCTTCCCATTTGATTTTGCCGCACACATTTCAGTTTTTTCTTCTTCTCTCTTATTACTCGTAATTTTCATTTTGTATTTTTTTTCCTTTGAAAACATGTGTTTGGTTTTGAATTTGGCCAAACTTTGTTTGATTTTTGATTATCTACGCATATGTTTAGACTGCTTGCGCTTGTAAATAAAGTAGACAAGAACTGCAGATTGTATTTAATTTATGATCCACCGTCCATTTACTCTCCCCTCCGCCACCCCGATTTTGCATTATTAGTCAATATAAAGTACTTATCTATGTTAAGACGCTTGCTGTCTGTCCGCCTCGTGGCTTTATCCAAGTCCATAAATTTAATATTCTTACTGTGGGGATAGAATAGACAGACCTCTGCCTCTCTCTCTCTCTCTCTCTCTCATTTAGCCACGAGTTTCTTTAGATTTTGGAATGGCAACAAAAAAAAATAGTAATAATAATACTCAAAAATTAGACAAATGACTGTTGCGTGTTGTGGAAGTTTATAAAAATAAGCATTAACATATCTGACACTCACTAAATGAAAAAAGTAAATGAATCGAAGGCGACAGCGATTGACTATGAGATACCCTACACTCAATCCTCTTATGGACTGTTCTTTATTTGATCGAAGATGTCTGTGCACCCATCATACCCATTGTTGTGCCCATTTTTAAAGGGCATTCAAAAAGAAATATAAAACATTTGGCAACTGTTGCGCCACAGTGCCACAGACAACATAGCAACTTTATGGTTGAGATGTCTCCAATTTGACGCTGTGGCTATGGCTGGCATTAGTAGGCGAAAGTAGGCGACAAGTGTCATCATCAACAAAATCAACGCCATCATCATCTTCATCATCCACAAACCAGAGCAATCCCGAAATGCCTCCCACAGACGCAGCAACCACAACTCATGGTCATTTGGTCGAGACGCTTCTCAGACCAGTTGCCAAACGTGTAGGCCCAAAAAATGAAATGAAATAATTCAAAATCATGTATGTAGTTCGTTTATAAAATAACTCAAATCCATAGATGCGGCTGCTTCTGTTGGATAAATTTTTCAAAATTAATTTCTTTGAAAATATCATTAAAATGTCATGGCAAATGAACTACTGCCAGAATTATCACTATTGAACATGAGTTATGCTCCAAGTGACACAGTTCGGCCAAAACTGAATAATCAAAGCAATAGATAATGGAAGCCACATATCTACTTTTAAAGTATTTCAGCTTATAAGGTATTTACAAGTCGAACTCGCTATATAAACAAGTTACTAAAAAAAAAACAGTATTTGTTGAGCAATAGTTTGCCATAAACATGCCCAGCCCTCAGCGAAGGAGAATCGCTGCTATAAAAAGCAAAGATGTATATTTAAAAATAATACTTAGTCGTAAATAGTTTATCCGGTTCAAAGATTTACTGCCAACTGGATGTTTTGATAATAGAGTGAGCCTTTTGTTTATCTGACTCTTTTTATTTGCTCGCTGACACATAAAAATATACAAGATAAATGTATATATATATATGTTTGCACTTACAGTCCTAACATTTATTTGCTTGAACAGTTTGCAGAAACGAGGCCAATCCAAATCAATGGGCAGGCAAATCAGATCGAAGCATGTCCAAACCACGTTCGAAGCCGTTCTCATTACGCCAACAACAGGAGAGGCCGCAACGAGAGTCTGCTAATTGGGGCACGTTGTATGTGGATGTGGATGCGATCGAGATTGAGAACGGGATCGAGCCATGTCTTCGCGTCGCAGCTCCTTTCGGCGCAAAGAGAGGCCGGCATTTCAGCGTTTCAAGGATCATTGCCGTCACTTTACGGCGTTCATGTTTAGCAATGTTGGCATCATACTCCTAGTCACATTTTATACGATCGGCGGCGCCTTCATCTTCCAGGCCATCGAAATATTCGAATACGAGAAACTGAAGACAGACAAACCGCATCGTTTCATTGAGCACAATATGAGTGGGGATTGCTTGAATCGCATCTGGGAGCTGACATCTGAGAATATAAGTTTCTTCGATCGGCACGCATACAGAAAACAGTAAGTAATATTATATACACAATAAGCATATCAATTGATGGCACCTCATTGCAGTGTTAACGCTGTGCTGCTGGATTATCAGCGGGCTGTGGTCAAGAAACAGCTCCGCGGCCCCGATGTGGATCATCAGTGGAGCTTCTCGGGCGCTTTTCTCTACTCGCTGACAGTTATCACGACCATTGGCTATGGCAACATAACGCCTGACTCCGATTGGGGCAAACTGGTGACCATACTCTATGCCATTATTGGCATGCCACTGTTTCTTCTCTATCTATCCAACATAGGTATGCCATAGCTATATTTGCTTAGAGTTGGAAGTCTGATATGAAACTGTGATTTAATTAAATCCGTCATATTTACAGGCGATGTGCTGGCCAAGTCATTCAAGTGGATCTACTCCAAAGTCTGTCTGTGTCGCATTTGTCCGGGCGTGGCCAAGAGGCGTATAATACGCGAGCGTCGCAAACTGCGTCAGTTGGCCAGAGCAGTGAGTATATTGTGATCTACACATATGACTCGTTAATAGCTTATGCCACATCTTTAACCCAGCTGGAGCTGCACAAAATGGAAAGCGCGCGGGGCAGCAGCAGCACTAGTTCCTCGACCAGCTCAAACAACAACAGCAGCAGCTTCAGCAGCAGCAGCAGCACTGATTACAGCAAGAGTTCGGCGGCGGCGGCGTCTAGTGTGCTGGATGTGCCTTTTAGTGATTCGGATTCGGATATTGAGCGTGAGATACGCGGCAGCACAGACGAGATAACAGTGCCGCTAACAGTGTGTGTCTTTGTGATGGTCAGGTGAGATTGACACGAGCTCCTCCACAACTCCGTTGTACTCATGTCAGCTTATCAGTTATATACTATCGGGTGCCATACTTTTTGGACGCTGGGAGGATTGGAACTATCTGGATGGCAGCTATTTCTGTTTCATCTCGTTGAGCAGCATCGGATTTGGTGATTTGGTGCCGGGTGATCGTGTGGTAAGTGTTTCACTCAGGTGGACTCCAATTTCAGTTTGATTTCAATCTTTATCTTTTGACAGATAACTGCCGATAAAGACAAGGTCGAGTTGAGCTTCATTTTGTGTGCCGTTTACCTGCTGCTGGGCATGGCCTTAATTGCCATGTGTTTCAATTTAATGCAGGTGAGTCACAACGGTTATATAGAAGCTATTTTCGCTATATCCGATTCTATTTATTTCAGGAACAAGTCATTCACAACATGCGCGCTATAAAGCGTGCTTTCAAGGCCTGCTTCCGTTGCCGCAGCTCTTAGCCAAAGATTTGTTGACGTACAAAGCAAAAATCATCAAGCACAATATATGTATATGTATATGTATGCAAGAATGTGTTCCTTTTTTAATTAATTTTTTTTTTTGTAAATCAGTTTTTGGTTCTATAAACCATAATTACAACTAGATAAATTAGATAGAATTACATAAAAATTAGAATTCTAAATACTGCTGCCCGTTGGCCATTCCTCTTGAATTTGTACGCTATATATGAACACTAATTGTAAATTAGAAATTAATATTGCATAGATCTTACAATAATAATTGTAACACGTCTATTGTTTCCCAGTGGGCAACCTCGGCTAACTCAGATTTCTCAGGGTGGGGTAACTCCAACCCTGCCCATAGACGGTACAGATCCGAAACTGACTCTACCTTCACAACACTACATATCACCCTACATGCACACACAAAATAAACGGAACAGTTGGCAGGCCTGGTGTATATGGCCACGACGTACCCGCCCTTCCTGCAATGAACCAAAGGGATTTTGTGGTCCATCGCCCACAGGTAGGCAACACAAAAATATAATGGGATGTTTGTCGCTTGTTTATTATTATTGTATTCGCTTGGCACTATCGATCCTCCACGACGAATGCAACATAATAATAATAATTTCCCCAGGCAATTGGCGTTTAAATTCTTGCTCTTTTTAGCAATCGTTCCTTCTCCGATTTTGTCAATTTCCTTTTTAATCGCTTCTTTTTCGCAATTAAGCTTTTCACCTGGCTATCTTCTTCTAATGGCGCCATTAAAGATAGCTCAGCATAGCTGGGCAGCGTCCCACAATACGTCTCCACGCAGGTTTCCTTAAAGTGCAGACATAGCTCACGTGAAAGGTGGCTAATGCCCGGGGTAGTGAGCAGATCGAAGGCGGTCAGCTTGAGTGCCTCAAGTTGAAGACGCGTCTTGGCCGACACCTGCTTGCTTTGTATTTTTGTTTTTATGTTTGGAATTGATAACTTTGGAGCATCGTGTTGGTCGAGCGTCTTTTTCTGATCTATGATAAGTTTACGGCGGCGCACCTCTGTTTTCTGGCTGGTACACGGCGTCGTAGTAGCCACTTTCGACAATCTCTTCATCCTCGGCCGGGAAATGGGTGCAGTTGACTGCGTGGTTGTGTCGCTCGTGCTTCGTGAATAGGTACGCAAGGGTGGGGCCATGTGCATAAAGTTGTACAGCTCCGGTTCTTGTGTGGTTGAAGAATCTAGTGAACTAGCCGGAGATGCAAGCCGACGACTTAGCGACGAAGCTGGTCTGTTCGCAACAGGGCGAAGCGGAGTGGCGCCAGGCAACTCAGAGATTGGCAGATTGCACGTTGCAGGGGATGACTCCAGAAACGGTTGAGTATCAATAATTGGAACGGGTGTTGGTGAAGTTACCATCTGATTTGGCCTGCGACGTGTTTGCTCCGGCGTCAGCAGCAATGATACATTCTCCTTATCGGCTCCCACTGACGATTCCCTTGATGGTGTACTTCTGGCCAATGGTGCAGATTTGTTGCTATCATCTGCCCCAGAGCTATATCCCAATGGAGGCACAATTCTTACATTGCGAAATTTCGTGGCAGGCAGGATAAGTTGCCCTTCTTCCCTCTGGCCCCCGGCCACCTTGCAGCAACGGTGGCTGGGTTTGATGTTTTGAAATGAAATAATTCCCTTGATTATCTGCGGCACAAATAGTTGGCTCTCGTATCCGACACAGTCGACCAGCACAACATTGTTGCCGGACAAAAGTTTAATTTTAAATTGCAATACGCCGCTCGATGTTTTACTCGCCATCATTTGTGGATCCATTGCATCTATATCTTTAAAAATGATTTATGCGGCTGTATAAATGTAAAAAAAAATCGAATCGTTCCTATTAATTAAAAGCACAAGTAATTTGACTCACGTACTTCGTATCGGGCTAAATATTTGATTAATGAAACGATTTTAGTCGATAGTCCTAACACGTCTATAATCAAAACTATCGAAAATCGAGTGAATTAATTGCTTCGTGAGAGCGACACTGAGGCCATTCCATCCATGAAAAATACACATATTTCAAATTTTAAGATTTCAGTTAAATAGAATTTCAATTATTGTTGATAAATTTCGGAACTTTTACGTTGTTTTAAACATAATTAATACAAATAACTACATTGCTTACTATATTTTGCAGCAAACAACCTTTACATGTTTTGAATTATTGCACAGCTCAACACAGAGTTGATTTCCAGAAAACAATTGGTTGCCGCTGTTAGCAATAACGTGTTAACCAAATGTTAGTTTACAGATGGACAAGCAAAACAGTGGAACGCACTAGCAAACAAAAAAATAAACATTAAATGCAATAATTTAGTTGCAATCGAAAAATCAAATAAAATCAAGTTGATACGGTACGCAAAAGCGCAGTGCATATGTTGCGAATATTATTTTGAGGGTTCATACCCAAAACATATAAAAAAAAGAAGAAAATTCTCAACAGGCGAACATACAAACATTTTATTATTGCATTTGTGTGTGTGCTTGCAGATGTGTAGTTATGTTTTATCTTAACATATAATTATAGTAAATGTGTTTTCTGCTTTGTGGAAAAAATTCGTTTTGAAACGTGGATGATTCATAGCATTTAAAGGAAAGACACGAATTGGTTGGAAAGTTGGCAAGTGACGCGATACTTTTGCCACCCAACCCCCCTTGCTTGTCCCCTATTATACATGGCAATCAACAATAAGCAGCAACAACAACAAAACACGTTTGTTTCAACACACACACACATTTAAAACAATAATGATTATATTATATATAATATATAACAAGTCCATTTTGTACATTAGCTAATGCATGTCAAATATAATTTAATCAGAAATTGATTGCAAGTGCGTTTTAGCAAAAGGAAAGTAACTGTTGTGCACACACTTTCACATATGTGTATACATGTATGTGCGTATTTATTTTTCATAGCATTTTGCCATACCTTATGAATAGATGGAATCATCATGCAAACACTTAGCATCAAAATACATAACTAATCGATAATAAAACATAGGATACAGGCTATCTGTTATTTGGCTTCTCTTTTGCGTGTGGTTTTTTTTTTTATAGAGAAAAATTAAGGTATTTACTGCTAACTGCCGACGACCACTTAGCTAAAAGAAAAACAAACCAGCTGATTGAACATGTTGTCTGTGCGCAGTTTCCAACGTAACCAAGATTACGTTGTCTTTTGTGTGTGTGTGCGTGTGTAAAAGCATTTGAATGTGACATTTGCAGCCCAGTTTTTCTTCTATTTGCGTGGACTTTGTTTGCGACCTAATAAGATAAATCTCAGTCTAGTAGGCGGCCTTGCTGTACTCATCGGGCATCATTGTGTGTCCCGCATTGAAATTAAATTGATGCACACTTCTGAGGGTTTCGTTCGTCTCTAACAAATTAAATTGATCTAAGCTTCTGAGGTTTTGCCATTCCCTAAAAAAGTAACGTATATTGCCGAGCATGATGTACCCTTCCAAGAAAACATTACGCTTTTTCTCAGCTTATGCTTTTTTTTCCTTAAAAGTACTTTTAAGTTGAATTATTTATTTTACAAGTGCCGATTTTTTTTTAAAATTGTTAGTTAAATTCACTAGTATTTTTTCAAAATTGTTTATATGTATTTTGTATATTATAGTTATTCGTACTTGCAATCAATTTAGTTAGCTTTTAAGTACAAGTCGCGTGACAAAAACAAAGAACTCTGTCACACCGAGGGTATTAACACAGTAAAAACTAAAGCAGCCAGTTCTGCCACTAATTTACTTGTAGCCAGCTGCTTTCTTATCAGTTTTATATGTACAGATGGGCAACGTATCACACGGTTTGGCGTAAAAAGAAAAAGAAAAAAAAAATTAATTGATTTTTATGGTGCGTCAGTTGGCATTAATTTTGCACCTTCGATTATTTGCAGTGGTTCACTTGCTCGCAAATTCCAGCTGTGATCAGTTGAAAATGGATTTCATGTTTAATAGTGATAAAAATGATTTCAACTGTACGGTGGTTGGCAATCGGACTATATTGTTGATCAGTGCATACAATGGGATACCTGAAACCCTATTATTAAACGCCATCCTTTGGGTGCTACTCGTCCTTTTGTTTACGGTGCTGCGTCATCAGGATAGCGATAACCGTTTGGCGCTGGTCAATCCCAATGGCGCCAAGAAACGTTGGACGGAAATCTTCTACTCGCGTGCCGCCAACGTTGTTGAACCGCAAGCGGGCACATCCACGCAACCACGACCCAGTGTTGGCTCAAATCAGTCACAACAGGCGGACTCGACGCCACTGTCGCCCATTCAAACCGAACCGGGCATATTCAATTGGATACGTGTGACGCTTAAGCTGCGCAAGGAGACCATTTTGCTGCACTCTGGCCCGGATGCGGTGCACTATTTGTCGTTTCAACAGCATTTGATGGCTGTCATGTCACTGGTCACCATCATCTCGTTGGCCATTATATTGCCCATTAACTTTTTACGCGGAACCATTTACGAAGGGCAATCATTTGGACGCACCACAATGGCCAATCTAAGTGGGGATTCGGCATGGTTGTGGGTGCACACCATCATTACCATATTGTATATACCGTTAGTGGTGCTCATCATGCGACGCTCCTCCGGACGCAATGCCTTTAAGAAGGCAGCAACGCGCACCATCATGATATCCAATATATCCAATAGGTTGTTAAAAATGACATTTGATAATTGACCAATATTGATTATTTAAGTTGCTTGTTTTTTTCGTTTCCTTATAGTGACCGCAACAAGACCGTTATACGCAACTATATGCAGGAACTGTTTCCGGATGTGACCATTGAGACGGTCAGCATTGCGTACAACATTTCCCGTCTGTATGTCCGCAATGGGGAGTTTGAGCGGGCGCACGAGGCACGTGTGTACTGTGAGCATCATCGCGATCGGGACACACTGATGGCCAAGCCGGATGTGTGCTCTTGCAAGAAGGAGAACGCCTACGAGTATTATCAGCGCGAGGAGCGTAAATTATCCGGCGATGTGGCACGCTTGCGTGCGTCGACAATGAACGAACCGTTGGACATTGCATTCCTCACAGTCTCCACGGTGCAGGAGGCACAGAATATAGTCACCCACTTTACACCCGGCACATACAGGCAGTGGCAAATTATGTTCGCACCATCGCCGGATGACATCTTCTGGGAAAATCTGAATGTGACAAAGAGACATTGGTATTTGAAATTCATTTGCGTAAACGTTGTGCTCTTCATTGTGCTCTTCTTCCTGACCACACCGGCCATGGTCGTCAATCTGCTGAATAGCCGGCCGTGGCTTATGGAGACGGAGCACAAAATTTCACCACTCTTATCCGAGTTCTTGCCCACGCTGATGCTGTGGACACTGGCCGCCCTGATGCCAGTAATTGTTTCGATTTCGGACAAATGGATGGGTCACTATACGCGCTCCAAGCAGAACTATTCGATCATGACCAAGTGCTTTGGCTATCTGCTGCTGATGATCTTGATATTGCCCTCGTTGGGTCTGACATCGGCCCAGGCACTCATCGAATGGGGCCTAAAGAATGAAACGTATCGCTGGCAGTGCATTTTCTTGCCGGATCGTGGCTCGTTCTATGTGAATTACATTATAACAGCTGCGTTTATTGGTACCTCCTTGGAGCTGTTGCGTTTCCCCGAACTGATTGTCTACATTTGGGCACTGCTTAAGGCCAGCTCGAAGGCGGAGACACCTTACATCCGCAAATCGATATTGATCGAGTTCCCATTTGGCATACACTACGCCTGGACAACGCTCGTCTTTACCATATCGATTGTGTACAGCGTATTCTGCCCACTGATAATGCCCTTTGCTATGATATACATTTGCCTCAAGCATATGGTGGATCGTTATAATCTGTATTTTGCCTATGGACCCTCGAACATGATATCACGTAAGGGTGGCAAAATACACTCCACAGCTGTCACAATGACTAAGGTCTCCGTACTCATATTGGTCCTGGTGATGGCCATGATATGCTATTTTCGTGGCGAAGCAGGCATGGCAAAATTCTTGATTTTAATCATCACGTTGGCCATTACGGTCGTTTTGTTCATCTTTATGTCACCCATCAAGCGCTGCGCGGCTGCTCGACGCCCCAGTATTGTAGAAATAGCTGGCCCCGCTCCCGCCTATATACCCGATGTGCTGAGAGTACGCACGCAGATGACCGCCCGGCCCTTGGTGACCGGTTTTGGTGGTTATGGATCGGACAATGTGTCCGATTACGACAGCTCCCAATATAGCGTTAATAGTGTGGAGGCGTAAGACGTCTGAATCTGGTTTTTTTGTTTTTGTTTTTGTTTTCGTTTTGGCTAAAATTAGAGTCGCAATTATAAGCAATCACCGATTTTGGCAATTACATATTTTTGTATAAGATTTTTAATAAGCCGCTGATAACTTTCCAAGTACTGTTAATTGTGCAATAAGATATTGTGTGCAAATTGATGGAAAATGTGATACCAATCAGCCTCGATATTTGCGTCTGAGTTAAAGTACGTTTTTAAAAAACGCTTCCGGCTGCGCCTAAACCATTAGTGTAATTTGTATCTTTTATATATGCATATCTTTTCTAACCATAATCCTAATTTTCCTATTCTTTATAATTATTTGTAATTTCAATTGTAAATACAAAAGTATTTTTATCGCATGATGATTGTAAACAGGATATATTAAAAAAAAAAGTCTAATATATATATATATATATGTGTATTTCTGTACTTTAAGCTAAATAGTTTAAAGTCAGCAAAAGACACAGTGCAATATGAGAAATTACACGTAATTTAATGTTGTCCAAAATGGAGTATTAGATTTCAATCAAATACGCCGTAATTACCTGAAAAACCCGAACAGGACACTAATTTTCTTTATTTACCCAAACAATATTAAATAATAACTATTTAAAATAGTAAATGCGTATATGATTTGTATACCGATGCAGAATTATAATTATTATTTATTTAGTTGAATACCATTTAAATCTCCTGGGATACAACTAGAACGAAAATAAATCATATTTTGGTGGCTTCTCCCTTCAAGTCAAAAGATAGCAGGCTGCATATTGAGATTTTACTAAAAAATAAAGTATGGACAACAATTTTACAAGTAATTTTGTTTTATTTATTGAAAAATTTCATAAATAAAAACGATTTAGTGTATACGTAACCGTTTTACATACGAGTACTAGTTTATTTTATTTATTTAAGTATTTCTATTAATATTAGCCTGCAAATGTTTCATCTATTGTTATTCGAAGGACAAGTACTCATCAATAATAATAAAATAAAAACAGACCAATTAACAAATTACGAAATCTGCAGTTTGTGAAGTTTTAATTTTAATGTTCCTGTTGACTTTCCAGATAGTATATATCGTGAACAACAAAACTCACTTGTTTTGACCTTTAAAGCCGAATAGCATTTGGTTAAAATAAACGCCTAATTTTTGTTTGTTTTAGATAATACAATATAACATACAAAGAAAACGGATTGCAGCAACTACACTAGCCACCACTTAAAACTCTGTGGGATCGTGTTCGAACTATAACTACAATATGAAATTGATGTTTTCTCAATGTTTACAGATACACAAAAAAAAATTTCGTTGGACTTTTTTCAGATGAACGGTATGATTTCAAGATAAAAATTAACTTCAATGATTTTGTGTTCTGAGTTTGTTGGCCAATAAATTTAAGTTCCGCATATTTATGCCACATAGTTGTATTGATTTTGATTATCCTTGTCCCGCTCCATATAATCCCTATCAATAAGTGATTCGATGCGCTTTTTCAGATCAGCAGGCTAAACAATATTACAGATTAGTATATATATAGAATTAAGTTGTCAGGTAATGCGCACCTTAACGGGAAACGTTAGCTGGTTGAACAACTCGGTGATGAGCAAATTGTGGCTTAGCGTTTTACGCATTTTCATAATGCGCACAATGGCCGCATCAATTTGATACTGACGATCCTGAAAAACGCGCTCCTCCGTCGCCTTCTGTTCCTCATTCTATACAAAAGGAAAGGTATTTTATGAGCTATTCAAGTGATTTGTATTTTGCTTGCTTACCGTTTCCTTCATTTGTATTTGATTGATTTTGATGCGAAACAATTTATTGATAAAATCATTATTGAAATCGAATTGATCCTTATCCTCGATTTCGCGTCCCTTCGGCGTCTTGGTGATGACACGCGCACGACCGCAGGCCAGCGACTGCAGAGTGCGTCGCAGCTCACCATCCTCAATGCTGGTGGCAGCCAATATCTCCTCGTAGCTCAACGTTGGTTTGTCGTTGAACAACAGCAGCACGAGCCCTTGAAAGAGTGACACCAACAGCTCTTTGGGACCCTAACGAATGCAAAATGCAAACAAAAAGATAATTGATCAATTATTTCGCATGATCTGTTTGTTCGAGAGTCAACTAACCGCATCGAAACTTGCACGCAATACGCAATTGCCCAGTGTTGGCTGCCATTGTAGCTTTCGCCCGCTGTGCTTCTCCAGATAGAACTTGTTGAATATTTGCTGGGGATTGATAAATTGGGGCGGCATTGTGACCTCGGTGGGCGTATATGTTGGCCAATAGCCCATGGTCAGTATGCTGACGGTTAAATCCAGATTGGTCACATCACGATCGTTGCTAAGCGCATGACCTCGAAATGCCAAATTAACATCGCGACTCAATTCCATATCCTTGAACATGCCCTCCAGTTTGGATGTGAAACCGCCACCGCATTCCTGTTTCAATTTCGACAACATACTCTTCTCCGAGTCCACCGAGGCAGATTTGCCCACAAGCAAACGCTTGGCCAGATCCTGTCAAAGTAATATTCAATTATAAATCGAGTTGTATAATTAAAAGTAGAATAGTTTTAACCTTTTTGTAGAATGCTTCAAAGACGTCCTTGCCATGTATAAAACGAAACAGAACCATTATCTTATCCAACGTCTTTTCCAGCTCCTCGTCTGTGGTGCCCTTGTTCCCTGACCGCAATTTCATATCTACATATTTAGCTGTTGACAATATATATGTAGATATCTATCAGTCACCTAGTTATTCGCAAATAGCATGGCAACATACCAATTAGTTCCGCCGGTTTGTTGGCGCGCTGATTAACGAAGAATTCGAAGGCCTCCCGCAGCGAATTTGTGAATTTCTCATTGTGCTCAAAGCAATTGCGTACAATGACATCCATTTTGTCCTTAAAGTCCAGCAGATCTTGCACCATACTCTTATCCTTCTCGGGATCGATGACGATGGTGCGTCCCTTTTTCTAAAACGTTAAAGAGAAGATTAAAAACTTTCGATTAACTAGAAAGGTTTGTTTGGTCTTGCCTTGATGTAACCATTGAAATTGCCACAAAGCTCGGAAGTGCCGTTTTTGACGCGACTAAGCAGGCCATACAAAAGGGTTAGATCGTTCAGTCTGTTGTCCTCTAGCAGCGAGTCAAGGCCCTTTTGCAGAATTGTCGTTAAATGTTCGGCAAGCAGTTCCTTTTCCACATTATATATTAAAGGATGTCTGCACAACAGAGAGCATAAGTTAGATTAGCAAATAATTATAACATGGCTTTTGTTTTTTGATATATCGTACTTTGTGCTGGAGTCTAGATAATGCAAGAGACGCTCATTCTCCTCGGCGAGGCGTTTGCTGACATGCTGTAAGTACTCGGGCACCTCCAACTCCTGCATTTTGCGTTGACTCTCAGCCTTGTACAGTTGATTGGTTGCATCAAGGAACTTTTCCTCAAATGCGCTGCTATATATCTGCAGGTCACACAGCATACGCACCAGGCTCTTAAGCAATCCGCGATCCACGGTTGCGCCCTGGCGTTCCTTTTCGATGAGCGTTAGCAGGCCGTCCACGGTGCGCTTCTGTACAACGCTGTTCTGGGCAAAGTGTATGCGAAAGAGGTCCAGCCCCATGTCCCATATTGAGTGTATAAGCGAATTTTGCAGCACGTAGGTGCGATCCATGTATAAAAATATACTACGTATCATGATCATTTGCTGACAGAACGATAACCACCAATTGTTGATTTTTTCCAGCAGTACCTGAAAAGAATTTTCCATTACACATATTTAAATTATGTGATCTTTATCTAGTGTATATATCTCATGGGTCAAGTGTTCGCACAAATCGTATTGCTTATGTACGTATGTATTATGTACAATTGGATTCAGAAGTTGATCTACTTACTAGTTTGTCCATGCTGCCACCAGTGAGCTCCTTCAATTTGATATTACGTTTAACGTGCTGTTCCGTCAGCTCCTTGAGTTTGGCATATAATTGTGCATCCATTTTATGACTGCACATATTCACAACGGCCTGGTAGAGCTCCTCCAGGGAATATTTAATGGGCTTGGACAATTGGATGGCGATAACGGCCTCTTCCAGCTTCACGTAAGTGTCCTCAGAATAGTTATCGGGCAGTGTGGGTTTAGCTATGGCGTATTTAAATTCAATTTGTCAACACTTATATTGTACATTGTTATCATTATTTTAATCGCAGCTGCACTGCCATCTGCGCCACTTACCCTTGAAGTTCTTAATAACAATCTTTTTAACATCACCCGGCTTGGTGTTGTGTATGGCGCCCATGCGATTAAGAAGATTTGAGGTAGTTGATGCCGCACGAATATCATTGCCATGATGCGGTCCCAGCATCGAAAAGTTTGGCAATCGTTCGCCATTTGTAGACGCTGCGGAATTCATATTTTGGGCGGCGAAGGCGCTTCGGTTTGTTGTTGTTGCTGTTGTCGTCGTCGTCGTCGTTATTGAATTGCTGCCCTTTTTTAAACAGGCGGCAATATTCTCAGTGTCGTTTAGTTCAGTCGTATCCATAGGCCTATATTTCTTAGCAGCACTCATTGCTTGGAATGAGAATGAGTGTGTAGTGTCCAATACGCTGGAGCCTTTTAATGCTCACCGCGCTGGTGCTGGACCTCGATTGCTGCTAGCCTGCTGACGTTCGCTCCAAATAGCTACCGGTCGGAATGCTATCATGCACAGAATGTTTGGAATTGTATGCCAATCAAAAATTTTCTCTTGTTTTGACATAAATTTACTCCGTGCTGGTGCTAAGTTCGACGATATCGATATATGAAATGTCTTTCGCTAGTTTCGCACAAATCTCGCTGTCGCCATCAGCAATAAACTGTATATCTTGGGCAAAAGGCACTTTCTTTGTTCATGTCCACCTTCCTTACTGGGTGCGTGCACTACAATCTCAGCTGGCGAAGGTAATGACACAATATACGCGTTAAATATTTATTTGCACTATACAACTTAACTTATGTCTTGCAGATTAATGCAGGTAATCGATTATCTATAATCGAGTCACCACCACAATCAAGTCAATGGTTGCAATAGTTATTTAATCGATGCTTCTGCAAGTCACATACGCTTGCTTGCACAGCCGTACAACCAACCAACCACGATCTGTATGATGAGTTCGATTCGAACTTCGTACGAACCCGGTGTTTTCCGTTATTATTAAAAGTTCAGTTATTATTATTTATTAAATTTATTTATTATTATTAAAACCTGTCCAAAGAAGATGTCGACAGTGCGGAAAGGGACGCGCGTTTTTGTTGTCTGCTGCCTGCGAACGTGTTGCACGCACAAGCTGTTGCAACGACACGTTCCATGTTCGAAACACGATTCGGCGATAAAAATCAGCCTCAGTACAAAATGTCCGTCTCTGTCTTGGAACCTTTGCAAACGCCGCCCATGCTTTGCAACCTACGCTCGAGCACGTTGCGGCTCGATGTTTTGTTTGAGCGCGACAAGCGGAAAAAACCAAATTTTAGTCGGCATTGGCATCTTGGACTGTGCGGATGTTTCGTGTTGCTCATCATAATCAAAAAAACAGTGCGCTTTCGGTGTTTTCAATAACGCGATCGCACATCAACAATTAATTAATTAAACGCAACTGTGTGATTGAATCAGAATTACGTACAAGTCAAAACAAAGTGTTCAGTTTTGTTTTTGGTAAAAACACAACCTTATATGTATGTATATTTAATAAGCGTTGAGTTCTTCTTTTATTTGTCTTAAATATAATATCAAATATGTTTTATAGTGTAATATTAAGGTTTTTGCTAAATAAATACTGAAACGTGTATACAAAATGTAAAGGGTGATGTTTACATTAAAAAAAATGGTATCTACAGTTTACATATACATAATGATGTGTGTGGTATAAACAAAGTCAAAAAAGTCCGGAACTCTTAATGTTGCTCTCTAAAAAGCGCTTTGGAATAAGATATACATATATGCATATATATTTAATGTGTGCTTAATTGGTAACAATTTCTAGGTACGGGGGGTTGAAAAGTTTACTTATATTTTTATTTTTAGAGTTTTATATGTATTTTTTAATATTTATTTTTGTATATATATATATATATTTTTTATTAATATGTAATAGCATTTGGGCTTTAGTTTTACGTTCGCAATTGAGTTAAGCTTTAATCTGAGTAAACTTTTGAATTAACGTTGTTTTATAAACTTTCATTTAAATCCATCAACAGTATTACATAATTTGTGTACGAGTTTATGTAAAGTAAGAAGCCAGACCAGGTCGGCTTTTTTTGTTTTGTTAGTACATATGTTTTGTAAATGTATTTATATATGGCAGCGTATTGTTAAGAATACATCAATACATAATTTCACAATTTTCCGATCCCGTTCAAACGAATGATATATTTGATTTTTACAGCAATACAGAGGGAACTAGCTTTTGAGGACAGCGTGACAGCTAGCAAATAAAGTCAGTTATTTGTATGAGTGGTTTAATTATAGATAGAAACTATAGGCTATAACACATTTGCAGGACATATTCCGTTGTAAAAGCAATTCAAAGCGGGCCTACTTATAGTATATGCTTTAAAGAGGATACAATATCGATTATAATATCGATCGAAATATACACAATAAGTGTTTTTTACATAAGTATAATAGTATACTGTCAATAGGTTTGCTTTTAAAAGAAATAAATATCAATTATACGATTTACTTTCATCAGCTTGTGACATTTTTATAGCTTTGTGTGTGTGCTTACACAAAACAAAAAAAAAAGATACATTCAGTAGTAATTTCTGTGAATAAAAATATGTAATAAATAATAAACAGTTTTTCAAAAAACACACGCATACACACATACTTTCAGCCAAAAACACACAGACACAAACAGATTCAGCCACTTAATCTGGCAGCATATGCACAAAACTAACGGGAAACATGCCCTGTCTCCCCGGATGCCCCTCAATGATTCCCTCCATCCAGTTCTCGTCGTCGGTGCGCTCATTCAGCACAATTAGTATTTCACCCTCCTTAAATTCCAGCTCATCATCGTTGTCCGCCACACAATCGTACAGTGCTCGACAGCGCCGTTGTCCATTCTAAATGATCAGATCACAATTAATTGAAAATATTGCAAATATTTTCATATATCATTTCACTCACATAGTGCAATTTGGCACCGGTGCCAACGACGCCGGGATTCTTCAATTGATTGTCGGGCGATGAGTTTAGCCTATCATTATCGCTAGACGAGACATTCGACTCGGCGGAATGATCCAGACCGCCGCCAGAGGAGTCCATATCCGTGTGCCAGGACTCGTAGTCGGTGAAATTGGTGGATTGATTGATGAGCTATGAAAAGTCAGACATTAATTATTAGTTAGAATCCAAAAACAATTCCATAGGTTTTATTGTTTAGAGTTAGTGCAACAAATATTAGGAAACACAGAACAGACGAAATTGTTTGAGTTGTTTTTTGTTTTGTTTTGTTTTGTTTGAGTAATGCGCGCATGGAGTTAGGAGAGCTTTGCGAAAATGCACACGGCACATGTATTATAAAAAAAAGAAAAAAACAAATACATAAACAAAACAGAAGAACGAAACAACAAAAAGAACGGTAAAATTTTGTTTGTTTTATTTGATTGTTTAGTTTGTTTGGCTCTGCAATTTACCGTTTCCTCGCTGGAATGCTCTAATCTCAACATGTTTTGTTGCTTGCGCTGAAAATTTGTGAATTACAGGAGATACACAGGATACATTGAAAACATTGCAAAGTTCTCATCGACTACGACGCGAGCATCATTTCTTGCTTTTGCCCAGCAGCGAACTAGTGAATGACTCCCCATTACAGAATGCTTCTTGTATGCAGGTTGTATGCCGGTGATTGCATGTCGAGCAAATCTGTCCACCAATCTAAATGTCTTGTTACATATTTCAAATTTGTTTTGTTTGATTGTTAGATATCCTAGAATTAATCATCAACTTTCTATATTTGGAATACATTAATAAGTCTTCATTGTTGCACATTTTGAACAGATTTGAAATATTGGTATATGGAGTGGTATATAGAATTCCGTTTACAACACGAGTGGGTTATCTACTACTAACGTGGCCATGTTTATAGAAAAGTACACTGGGCTGTGGAGTACATATAGATTGGAAACTACTCCGCCAACAAAGTGCAGATTACGAATTGCATTCGTAATGGGATCGGTCTTTTCGCTGCTGGGTTGGTTGTAGCGCCCAAAAAAAGATGCGAGCGAACAACTTACCTTGCGTGGCGGCGCAATCGGACCCTCATCCATGGAGCTGATGCTTTCGTTTGACTGACCATTTGGTATCTCGCGCTCTGTGCAGAATGCAAAAATAATTAGTTATAGTTAAATTAGATTTTAAATCAGTTGCATACCTGCCGGCGGACCGGGCGGTGGTATTTTGGGTCTCACTAGCGCCGATTTGTCCACATGCTTGAGCATGGGCAGCTCTCCAGTGGGCGGCAGCACCAGCTTGGCACCAGCCAAGTGAATATTGCGATTCAGTGACTCGCCGCTGGGTGAGCGCTTATGGCCGAATGTGGTCATTGGCATAAGGCTGCTATTGCTGCCATTTCCAGCAACAGCACCACTGCCACCACCACCACCTCCGCCACCACCAGGTCCACTAGCTCGCGGTGAGCTCTCCACGCTGCGCATGTGCGGCAACGTGCCATATGCCACGTCCATTGATTGGTTCTTGTGATTGATGGTGCGTATGTCGTTCGCATCCAAGTTCTGCGAATGCCTGGGCGGATGCGGCAATGTGCCGTAGAATATACTTGCAGGTGCGCCACTCAAAGTGCCGGGAGGCGGTGCGGGAGCAGCGCGCTTCTTCAACGAGTTCATGTTGGCCGTTGATGTGGATTTTCGGGCGCCTGTCACATGCGCCAGCTCACTCTGCATATTCAAACTGTTGCGAGTTGCACGCACATTTTGGCTGCAAGCGGAACTGGGACTAGAGCCACCACCACCACCACCGACACCACCAGCGCCAACATTGTTACCGCTGTTGCTGGCGCTGACAATGCCCAAGTTGTTGCCACTGCCCAAATACTGGCCAACATTCGTGTGTTGTTTGGGAGAGGTGCCAGCGGATTGGGTATAGCTGGGCAGCGTAAACTGGCGATTTGGACAATTGGCAATTGGACTAGAACTGGACTGTATGGAATCGCAAGTGGAGGAGCGTGAGCGCAACACTGGCGAATCGCCACCAGCAAAGCTGGGTGGACGTGAGCGAGACTTCTATTTGGATTGGAGTATATAATAGGTGATGTAAATGTTTCATAAAATATAGTAACTATAAGTTGTACTCACGCGCTCATCGATGACAGTCTCATCGTCACTGAAATCTGTGGAGCCATCCTCGTTGGGCAGATTCCAATCGGTGTTGATGTGATCGAAGGCGCTCTTCTCCCGCTTTATGGCACATTCAATCTGCACAGCAAACAAACGCACAAATAAATGAAATCCTTCAAATATATTGATTAAAAATTGAGCTTACCAGATCCTTGCAGCTATTGTGACCCATCTCTTTGGCAATGTCCAGCGCTGTTTTGTTCTGTGAATTTCGTAGCTCGTAGTCGGCGCCGGAGCGCAGGAGCAGTTTCATGCACTCGCGACGATCGTGCAGTGCACAGAGATGCAGCGATGTATTCTTGCCGGTCACATCCAGCAGGCCGGGCGGATTGGTGGCTCGATTCAAGCCATTGGGCGGCATATTCTGTATGAGAAAATCAACAATGTGCAGCGTGGAGCCGCCCTCACGCAGCACGGCCAAATGGAGGGCAGTTTCGCCCGCATCGGAGCTGGGCAAGCAGCAGGTGAGATCGGCACCCTCGGCCCACACCTGCAGCAGTTGGCTCATGTCCGCATGGACAATCGCCTGCTCCAGATCGCAGCGCAGATCATTATCGTCGGCACAGGTGCGCATCACATAGCGCTTGGCCACATATTTGGCGCGTATGAAATCGTACCGCTCATCCCTGTAAATTGCAAAAGAATTGAATACGGATGCATAGAAGAGAGTCCAACAGTTGAGCTTACATGCTACTCTCATGACTAAGCTTTCCCCTGCCGAGCTTGGCCTCCATAATGTCATTCAGTGTGCTGTTGCCCATGGCACGTGCAATTAACAGATTTGCTGTTGTTAGATTGTCCAGCGTGAGGCTCTGGATGCGCGAGTGATGCACGCCGAGATCACGATGCACACCCGAGCATTGGATGCAGACGAGGATGCCAAAGTTGAGGCTGATCCAGGTGACATCGTTACGTGAGCCACAATCGCAGCACCTATCGTTGCCCGGCAGCAGTTGCACATAGCGAATCACCGTCTTCTGCAGCTCTACAAGGCTGGGATTCATGTGGGGAGGATTGGCATGCTGGAAGGCCTTGGTCAGAGCCTTCTCCTTGCAGTTGACCAAAACAGCCATCCAAGCCTTCTGATCCGCCTCGTCCTCTGCTTGAAAATGATACGGTCGATTGTCTAATCGAGGATAAGGATTAAAACGTTAATCATTTGGGAGTTGGAATGATGTGTGAGTGTTTGAACCACTTACAGCTGATTAGATCGAAGCCACGCTTGTCATCTGGCACCGGTTTAATTTGGCAGGTGAGCAGATTAACTCGCGTCGGTGGCTTTGATTCGTCCGCATGACAAATGTCCAGAAATCCGTCGCTGGTGACGCGGCAACGTCGCTTCTGCCACACACGTCGCACCTTCCCCTCGCTCTTCTTGAGCAGATGACCCTGACGCGTCACCCCGTGATGCTTATCGCCCTGCATCTGATGCAACGAGTAGCCGGCACCCGAACCACCAAAACCGCCGCCACCACCACCGCTGCGATTCTCCGACACGGACGCATTGTCCACCCGCTCAAAGTCCGGTGTGCTGCGCAACAATGTTCGCAGATCCAGCAAACTGCGCCTGTCCTCGTCCTGCTTCTGCTTGATCACGTGCAGCTTGTCGCTGAGATCGCCAATGTACGTGCCAAAGTGTTCGATCGTTTGCAGTCCATCTTTGAAGTAACTGCAATACCAATGGACTTCAGTTATATAAATGCGTACGCAATAAACAGTAAACAGCAAATAGGGCAAATGTGCACAAGAAACAAATACAGCGACTAGTAGATACCCTGCATCCAGCTTTAAATGATATAATCTGATTTTATCAAAACTATTGGAGTTGGAATTTGAACCTTTAAAATGCAATTTATCGAAATGTGTAAGAAGTTTTGCAGAATGCTGAATAAATTATTAGATTATTTTTGCCGAACATATAGCAGATGGAATTTTTCACTTTTTCACTGATTTTCTAGAAATATATCAGAAAAGTCTAAAGTCTAGAATTAATACAGATAAAAAAACACGCAAAGGTTCTCAACTTAGACAAATCCTAAGTGAACTATAAATTACAAAGAGTTTGTAATTTTTGCTACTGAATTATGAAATAATTAAAGCATTCCTTAAGCCAAATATCCAAGACCTTTTAAACAAGGTTTTAGCTGTAGCTCTTAACGAAAGTAACTATATACTTAACACTTACATTATACAAACATTTCTATAGCTTTAATATGCTCAATTTGAACAAATTTGAGAGTGGCACAGTGTATGCTAATTAGCATTCAGATCAGCTTTGGCTGCGGCTTAAACTTACTTATTCAGCGCGTGATAATACTCGATGAAATGCTGCAGCAGCTCAATGCCAGTTTTTGTTTTGATCTCTTTGTATTTGAGCAGATACTCGCAGGTATGCAGCTGATATAGGCGACGCTCCTTTTCCATTTCATCGGCAACGACAGCGGCATCGATTTCTGTACGCACCATGCCCGCCTCCTTGGCCTGCGCCTTTTTCTCTTTCTCAATTTTGATAAACTTGGCCTCGTACTCTTTGGCCGCCTTATCGAATGGACGCTTCATATCGCCTTTGACGCCACGCAGTTCGCTCTTTAACATCGAGTCCACCGGAAACATGACAATATTGTTGATATTTTGCATCTGCCATTGAAAGTGGGACAACAGAAGATATGTTCAGGGTTAGTTTCATTGTTTGTGTTTTATTTTCAATTGTAATTTTATCGTGCACTTTATGCAGATTAGCGGAAACAGCTTGTCTTACAGATGGGTTATCATTGTTTATCAGCTGCGATAAATAACATGAACTTGGCAATTAACTTTAAATAAATATTTCATATGTTTTTCTTATTATTCAATTACTGACCAGTGTTTTCATCAGCGCACTGAGTTCCTTGGTGACCACAGAGAACTTGAGAAACGCTGCTCCGATGTCCGGCTCATCCTGATCAATGACCTTGGTCCCCAGACGCTCCAGTCCGCGCACCATTATCATTTCATTTTCCACATGATCTGTATATGGTAAAGTGGTTTATAAATAAGCAAATCCATATAGTTTACTATATACTTACTAATGCCAGAGTTATGTATGGCTTTGACGGCCTTCTTGAGTTTGGTAAGACCATCACGATCGAATTCCAGTCGCTGCAAATAATAAAGATAATAAATTTGATAAGAATAAAGACTGATTTGAGTTCACTTCACAAGCAAGATTTTCATTTTTTGTTCTTCAATTTTGAAGTAGCACATTAATTCTATGCATTTCTGAGAGATTTCCCCCTTGAAACTTTTCTCATGCACTTGCATAACTCGTTTAACCTCTTGACATTTCAATTAAAATTAATTAATTTTATTGAATTATACACACTGTTGAATGCCGGCAATCAGTGCTGCTGGCTTGTTCTACAAATTAAAAATAAGTTTGAAAATTGTAAAACCTAACAACGTGTTTTAGCTATGTCAAGAATTGATATGTTTTGGGGGGTTTTGTATTCAACATGCACAAACATCTGTTAAAAACCTATATCTACGATTAGATAGTACAAGCATAGCAACGGCTAAACAATTTAAAATGCAATCTTTTATTTTGCGATGGTATAACACCTAAAATAGTGATTGAGCAGCACGATAAGAAGAACTTTAGAACCTTGCTAATACAGATTAGTCATGGTATATACAAATAGGTATGTGTGTGTATGTGCTTCATAAACATTTGTGGCATGAGTTGTTGGCGCAAATATTTGGAACGCAAATTGCTTAGAACAATAACAAATTTAGTTGGTCAACCCAACACTCAACTCAACTGGTTTCCGTTTCTCTTTCTAGCGACCAAGCGAGTTTTTGTTTTTTTCTCCACCTATCCCCCTTTTTTTAATCTTTGTTCCGTTGTGTCGTGATAACAAAAGATGAAATTATTAATAAAAAAAAAAAATGCGAGAAGCCGCCGTCTGGTCAAGTAACTTTTAGCCGAAAACAGCAATATGTTTATATTATATAGCAATGTTGGCTTTGCGCAAAACCTGCGCTGTAAATAATACACTTATTGTGTGTGAGGATTTAATTCTTGTTTCTCATTTATATATATGTATATATATATATACATATATATATATATATATATATATATATAGGTTCATACATACATATGTGAATGTCTTTTTATATTTTGAGCTATTTATACGAGTGTGCCAAAAAGACAAAGACACAAATGAAAGGTGTGTCATTTTGGGTTCAGTTCATTCATTTATTGATTTGGACTTTTGAGGCGCATCAGCGAAATAAAATATGAAACATTTAATTTGCTGTCAAACACTTATCAAGAACAAACAAAATCGTAGCGAGCTGAGTGACGTATATTAATTTGCTGCACACTGGTATCAAAATAATGAAAATTAAACTAAATGCACTTAATACTAAAAAACAATGGCGAAAGTTGAAATTGTGTTTCAGACCCGCAAGCCGCAAAAAAATAACTATGAGCTCCGTAGATTATTACTCATATTTTAAATAGAAGCTTATGTTTATGTAATCCAAGCGCTATTTTGAATTCAGACTAAAATTATATTTGTGCCTGGAGGCCGCTGTGACTCGGTTGACAGCTGACGGCTAATTTTAGCTAAAGAATTGGAGCGCAGACAGTTCGAAGAAAAATGTTCTTAGGGAACACAGCATATAGAGGAATATGGGTAGGCCTATATCTATATCTATATATATATATATATATATACACACATATATGTAAATAAAGCATTGTGGTTACTCGATTGATAAACTGTGATCGTGAGCAGGCTACATATTTGGTGCATATGGCAATGTCTGCTTAATCATACACTTTTTCCTCCCGCACTTGCCCTTATCAGCAGCAGCAGCAGCAATATGCACAGCAATGTGTGTATTTAAGTTTTTTATGGGGTGTAACAACAGCAGCTGCAATGACTAAAAATAAAACATTGCTTTGCTCGCTTGCATTTTGAAAGGGCGGCCAAGTGAGTTGCAGGGTGAATTGGGGAGGGGTTTGGCCAGCTACATTGATTTCAGAATGTGCACTTTCATTATTTATGACTTTTAATGGAGGAGGAAGAAACCACCTGCAATTCCCGCCGCCGACGACGTCATCGTAGAACAATTGCAAAGTAAGAGAGGGGAGTGAGAGAGGGAGAAAAAGAGGTGGGAGAGACGGGAGAGGAACGAATGTGGGGTTCACTTGGCTCTGTGCCAATGCAATGCATTTGCTTTCCATAGCACTACTATGGAAAAAACAAATTTGTTATTTTGTGGGAGAGTAAATAAAGAAAAGTAAATGTAGATGAGTGAGTGTGTGTGTGTGCATGCAATTTAAAGCGCTGGATCATTGATTAGCTACCTTGAACTTTGCCGTACGTGAGAGTGAAAGAGAGAGCGATATATGGAGAGAGGGAGAGAGGGAGAGTGGTTTTTCTTACCTCTTCCAATATGCTAATCGTTTGACGGCAATCCGGCATGCGGGACGCAAATGTGGATGTGGTGGGCGAATTGTAATCATCGCGCGTCTCCTCCACAAACTCGGAGATGCCAATTAATGCTGGCGGCATTTTGATATTGTTGTATTGATGCTTTACTTTCCACTGGGCACACTTTTTTCTTCTTTTGTTGTTGTTTTTTTCGTATGTTTTGTTGTTTTTGCACACACTTTAGAGCACGACGAGCTTCAAGGACAGCGGATAATAAATAACGACGAGAGTGCAAAGGGAAAACAGAAACACGACCCGGACAGCTGCTACTTTAAGGCCAGCAACAAAGGATCACACGACGAGGCAACAGGAATAAGCAAGCAGGATAACAAGCGACAACGTTTACGGTACCTTAATTCGTGTTTCTGTTGAGTGTGTGCGTATGTGTGTGTGCGTGAGTGAGCTGGGATTGGTGATGGTGTTGGTGCTGTTGTTGGCATGTACGTCTGTATTGGTGTACTCTTTACTACTCTCTTCCCTTCGCAGCGATTTTCACGTTATTCGTTTTTGATATAGTACACTTCACTTTTACACACGCTGCCGTTGCACATTTGATTTACGCACACAACTTTTTTTTCGTGTTTGTCGTACACTTTTTAGGCGCGCCACCTGACCGCCTCATCTTTGCAGCAAAATTTGAGTCGCAGTCGAAGCGCAATTAATGTTACAGTAGTAGAGAAATGCGCCGCGCATATTTACAGCCCGCCACTGTTTTATCACATTGCTAACAATTGTTTATGCTATCTGGACACTGATGCATAATTGCTGTCGATTTTTCACTTTTCACTTTTGACGAGCCTCCGAGCCGGATTTAAATTAAATATTATTAATATAGCAATTTTTTGGTGCTCTGCTTGCGTCGTCGTCGCGTACACTGTTGTCCAGTGTTGCCCATAGTTCACTTTTAGGAAAGCGCTAAAAATGCCCAAAAAAAAACTACAAATTGTACAGCCCACGTCAAGGGTTATGCTTCAGGGCTGAAAATTATATTGTTAATTATACAAAAGCAACTCACTCAATCGACAACCATGTTGAGCTTGAAATATAGTATTACCACGTTTGTGATGTATGTTCGCTGAAACAATGATTTAAGTTATTATGGCGACTTTCCTCACATCCCAAAATACCAGCCACAATTCAAATCCGTGAACAAGCTCATTTTCATCGTTCCTCGAACTTGTTCATGTCACTGCTTACTGAATAAACCAACCACACTTTGCTCCTCGAAAAGATAAATATAAGAAAAATATTTATATTTGAATAATTTAAGTAATATACAGATTGAAAAGCAATGGCTGGCAAGCGACAAGCGACAACGCATCTGGACCACGAGAACTGGGAGCAAGAGGACGAGCCTGAGGAGCGAGGCACATTCAAAACGGCGCCGCCAGAAGAATTAAGAGCACGCGTTATCAAAAAGGCCACAAGGCGCCAGCCGGCAGCCAAAGACGGCGATGCCGTCGACAGTCCGCGTAAAAGTGTATTTAGTGGATTTTCAGGTGAGTGTGCAATTTTTCGCCGGAATTTTATTATATTATTTGTATTATGTTGACATACAGGTTTTGGCAAGCCGGCAACTGCCAGTGCAACTGCCGGCAATGCAACCGGTTCGCCCTTTGCATTTCTGTCCAAAATACCAGCAGTGGCTGCCCCGGCAACGGATGCTGACTGCTTTGCGAAGCCGAGTAGCAGCACGGATGTGAAACGTACGCCGCCAGCGAAAATGTTCTCGTTGGATGCAAATTTCCGAAATGATTTCAAGACAAGCAATGCCAATGCTGGAATAGCATCATCAACAGCAACCACAACGACTAGCACATCAATATTTTGCAATACTTCAGCAGCAGCTGGCGGCAAAAGTGCCCCAAAGTCACCCAAGGCGAACGTTCCTATGTTTAAGTCCTCAGTGGCATCAGTGGATCAGTCGACAAACAGTAATCCATCACGCTATTCGGATGAGTATCCCGATGAGGTGGGCGCATTGAATGTGGCCGTTGTCAAATTCCTGCAAGAATGCATGGACAAGACTCAATATTGCATACTAACGCCCGTATTCGACAGCTACGATAAGTTCTTGAAGAAGCTGCAAGAGAAGTATGATTGCAAGCCCAGCACCACTACAATGTTTGCGTCCACCGTCACAGTTCCAACATCTTCATCTGCTGCTGCTGCTCCACCTGCTGCCAGCTTCAAATTTGGAGCACCCAGCACTACGCCCGAAAAAGCTGAATCTTCTGCGCCTGCTGCGGGTTTCTCATATGGGTTTGGCATGCCGAGCACATCCACTTCCGAGAAAACTGCATCGACTTCTTTGCCTGCTGCCGGCTTCTCATTTGGCAAACCCAGCATCACGGCAATAAGTGCCACAGAAAAAGCTGCACCCGCTGTGGGCTTCTCCTTTGGCATTTCAAGCACCACCACCACCACCGAAAAAGCTTCATCACCTATGAGTGCTCCACCCGGCGGTTTCTCGTTCCTTAAGCCAAGCACTCCCATTTCCACGACCAGCGCCAGCGACACCGCTTCACCGTCTCTGATCTTTGATAAGAAACCGAATTCCACCGCCACCACTGGCGGCAGCACATCGACCATTACAGCGCCACTCTTTTCCCTTGACCCTATACAAACGGCAAATGTTTCACCTACCAAAACGGAGGCAACATCGAGCACAGCTTCTGGAGCCAGCATTTTCAGTCTGGGTGCTAAATCGGACAGCAATAAGGAGCAGCTGCCAAAGCAGAGCTTCTTCTTCGGTGTCAATAATAGTGGTGCAGCTGCTGCCACCTCGTCACCAAAGACAAATGGTTTCATCTTTGGCCAAAAGAGAACCGATGATAAGCCGAGCACATCGGGTTTTACGGGTTTCGGCAAGCCGAACACCGCCGTCGGCGAGACCAAGACACCCGCCTCCAGCGGTTTCTCCTTTGCAAGTGCTGCATCAACATTCTCGTTTGGTAACGTAAAACCGCCGACGGCAGCCGAAATCCAAGCCGCCGAAAAGGAAGAGGATGAGGATAGTCCACCGGTGGTGCAGTTCAAGCAGGTAAAAGAGAAACGCTTTCTTGGCGTGAGGGCACATAATTTAAAATAATTGAATTCCAAATACTCGCAGGTGGTTGAGGACGATGCCATATTCTCGAAACGCTGCAAGGTGTTTTTGAAAAAGGGTGCTGACTACACTGATCGCGGTGTTGGCACGCTGTATTTGAAGCCCGTCAAGGATACGAAGAAGACACAGCTGCTGGTGCGTGCTGATACCAATTTGGGCAACATCTTGGTTAATCTTATACTCAGCGAGGGATTGCCCTGCCAGCGCATGGGCAAGAATAATGTTATGATGGTCTGCTTGCCAACGCCCGAGGAGGCGAAGCCATTGTCCATGTTGCTGCGCGTAAAGACAGCCGAGGAGGCCGATGATCTATTGGAGCAAATCAAGAAGCATACAGTCTGAACAACATTCGCTCGACGAGTGCCTTGCAGCTCGTCCATGGATGTTATTTGATCGTTTACATAAACAATTTATGAAAAATAAATAAACACATGAAAATGTAGACGCCTCCATTATTAATCCACCTCGGACACGATTACCTTGGCATCGATCAGTTCTTTCTGACTGACATTTAAGATTGGCATCGAGTCGTAAGAACTATCGCAATTGTTGGTATATTGTAGAAGTACGCGATTAATACCTTTGGCACAGGCTGAAATATACATGACAATAATTCAAAAGATATATTTAATATTATATCATAGTGATGATAATTACCGATTAGATGAATTGTTATTTGCTTTGTGCGACGATTGATATAGGAGCAGGTGCCAGCCATGTAACCGGTGATTGAAGCATTTGAGCGCTTTGTCTGAAGTTGACTCCTCGATTTTGCCAGCTTGAAGATCAGGGTCTCACCCACATTCGGCAGATTATCTAAAGGCGCCGCATTCTGCAACATATCTGCAATTGTGGCCAATGACTCATCTTTCAGCACTGACACTGGCTGGACATCTGCATCATTAGAATCATCCAAATTCGTATCATCCAGCACCATAACATCATCTTCTGAGTCGGACGACAACAGACTCTGCTCAGCAACAGGCGTTGGTTCTTCGGCAATCGACTGCTCCTCCAGCACACTGGAATCCTGTTCTTCTTGACGGTGTGAGGCAACTGGCGTTGACCCTTCAGCTTCAGCTGCAGCTGCAACTGCAGTCGGTGTTTCTGCTTGCTTCACTGGCGTATCTCTGGTTGCTTCTGCAGAGATTTGCTTTACAGGCGCTGGTATAACAAAATCTTCAAGAATTTTAATGGGTTCCGGTTTGCGTGGCAGTTGAAATATGCGCACCAAATTACTGTCCACATCCATTAGCGGACAAAGAAACTCAACTTGTGGATCCACTTTTGTAGCTGGACAGCTCGTCTCCATAGCTGTGGCATTTGCTGTCTCCGATTCCACTTCATCATTTTGATAGATTATGTGTTTGTTGAAGCTGCTCGTTGCCTTAACACCACTCTGATTTCCAGCATCTGCTTTGGTTGTTTGCAAGCGCTTTGAATGATTTGACGTAACAATCTCTTCATAGAGCTGTGTGCTGCTCATATTTGGCCCTGTCGATTCCTCCTTAAGCTCACCATTTTGACTCTTGGATTTATTTCCTTTGGGAGCTTTTCCACAAACACTTTTCGACTTGTCCGGCTTGGGTGGAGGCTCCATAAATGTTACTTCATCTTGCGAAACTGATTTGCACTTTGATCGCTTGGGAAAATTGGGTGTGGAGCTGATATGCTCTATTTCGGTCTCCTCTGATCGATTTTTGCGTTTTCTGCTTATTTCGGCCACATTTTGGAGGCTGCGGTCCTCCGACTCTTTTTTAAAATTTAGTTGAAATGCCTTGACCGCCTCGACGGCTACAAGTACCTTAATGGATTCCTTTGGTGGCAGATAATATCCATCCTTGGTCAATAAACTTATCTTATTCTATGAAATTCAAATAATACTCTTTAAAAGACAATTCAATTCCAAAGTTTAAAAACAAATTTACCAGTTGAAACAACTTTTCAATGTGATCCTGTAGATCCTTGATATTCATCCAGGTGGCATCAACCAATACTAAAGAACACTGGCGAGCGTCAGCGAAAAAGTTGGATAGATCCACTCCTATGGGGAAATTGTCCATTCTTATTTTGTTTAATTCGTGTTTAAAACATACTACGAAGATGTGTGGGTATGCAATGTGGTATCGGCGACTTATCGATATAAGAACCTATCGAGTAAATGTCATACTTTACTATTAATCATTAAAAGCATCGAAAAGGGTATAATGTGTAGCTGTCTGTTTACAAAATATAAACTTTGAAAACACCTACATATCTTTCATACATAAAAAAAGTTGAATCTTAGAGAGAGAATGGGGATATTCAATATTTGGAATATAAATATAATGCTTGCAAGCACTTCATGTAGATATATTTGATTTTAACCGGATTATAGGGTATCTTCGTACACACACGCAACTAGTGTATATTTAATCGCCCAAAGTATCGATACATTGAACATTCCTCACACAGAAAGCCCTTCCACTTCTTGTATACTACTCCAAACGAAAACGAAAACAAATACTTTCTTATCACATTAAATTTAAGTTTAGTCATCGGATTACCTACATAGACTAAGTATGTGATAATTATTGGGCACAGTTAATCCCAAATAACTCGCTCGCGAAATTATTCAACATGAGTAACGGCGAGAATAACAAAAACTCACGCACCCAAAACCAAGGCCAAGGTGCTGTTGATGACAATACGAGTGGGAGTGCAGCAGGGGAAATTGCCAGTCGAGCCAGGAACCAAAACCCATCCAGCCAGGGATTACTATCACTCGCCAACGTGGAGCAGAGTATGTACCGCATTTTTGTTAGTTTTTCAGCAAAAGATAAAAGAAGGAATTTTGGTGTGGAATCCAATCCAAATTAAGTTTATACTACACTTCATCTATCTTAATTGAATTTACTGATGGGTTATTTTCAAATCCGCACAGCAACAGGTGGAACAGCTACAAAAGAAAAGCGCAGCTGGTTTCATTCATTGACCAGACGCAAGAAGTCTGATTCACCCAGTTCGAGTTCAACAGTTGCCTCTGGCCCGCATGCAGTGCAGCTGAATACAAACAATAACAATGAGCCCATGGAGGCAAGTTGCAGCACAGTTGCATCCGTTGGCAACAACTGCAGCAGCAGCAGTAATAGCACCATTGGCGGCGCTATGCGCAAGCGCAAGGAAAAGAAGAACGTCTTCACCCGCCTGGGTAAGAAGATGGGCCTGGGACTGAGTGCCCTGCGCAACTGGCACTCCATGGGGGATAACTGTGACTGCGATGGCGGTACGACAGATGCAATGTACGAGTTTCTATCGCCGCCCATTCGGATCGAGCCAACATTACCATTTACGCATGACTACATGCGATTCATAATTTTAAAGTGGCTGGAGCGACAGGAGTCACCCAATGAGGTCATGTACAAGGCCTGTTCGGAAATGCTCAAGTATGTGTGTGTGTGTTTTAAAATGTTCCAATTGATGAATCACGTGTGTGACGAATGTTTTCCTCTGTGTTATTTTTTGCAGTCAAGTTTGGTACTGGGGAGAGATTTCGCGTCGCGATTCCCAGCGTCAGCTGAGTGACAAGCCAACGGGATCGTTTTTGGTACGGGACTCGGAAACGAGCGGTTCCCAATTTACGCTCAGCTTTCGCATTATGAACGTAACGCTGCATTATCGTTTGCAATATCGGGATCAATTTTGGCACTTTGAGGAATTGAAATATGGTTCGATTGTTGAGATGATTGACGACATACTGCATCGGTGTACGAACGACAATTTTGTGTGCTTTGTGAAAGTGCCCAACGAGATGCAGCCACCGTTTCCAGTCATTCTCAAGTATCCGCTCAGCCGTTATTTGAACATGCCCAAGTTGCAGGATCTGTGCCGACGGGTACTGCAGCGTGAAATGCCTGTGGCTGAGCTGGCCAAACTACCGGTGCCGGCCCAAATGCTGGAGTATCTAAGCGTTGAGCGTGAATTGGTATTTCAAAGCTAGGCATTACCTTCAGCTGGTATTAGCTTTAATCAAACTGAACAACCAAAGAGGTTAAAAGGTAGCTGGAGAACCACCAGTTATACATAAATATTTCTAATTGAATTGCCTGAATCTTGAAAGAGATTTGCGCGTGTCTTGCGCACTTTTTCAACACGCACGACTTCTTTACATTTTAATTAACTTATTGAAATCTGTACGTTGTTAATTTAATATACTTTTTCCTTAATTAATATTTGTATGTAGAAAATGTAACTAACCGAGGATTAGTATCAGTATCTGTTGAGCTTCTAGAATTATTTTGTCTTTCCTTAACTTTTATACCAAGTCGTAATGTGCTCTGATTTATTAATGCGGACACGGCGTGTTGATTCCAGTTATTAAAGCAATCACGATACGCGTCTAATTCTAGAAGGCCATAAAGTGTTTCAAAGCATTTTCATACATATATAAACTAGCACACAGACAAGCGATTTATGCACGCATAAGTGAAAATTGACACTTTACAGTATATATATAATATATATATATATAGCACACTACTATACATATAGGAATATGTATGTTTTTACTCTGTATTATCCAAGTATATTTGTGTTCATATATAGAATACACATATGTTAATATTGGCCAAAATTAATCTTATTAAATAGTTTGCCGTTGGGTCCTGGTCAAGTCTGTACGCATAATTGATGTTGAAACAAATTTAAATATATATGAATATGAATATGTGTGTGTGAACTAAAAGGTATTTATAAGAAATCAATGGTAACGCATACATATAATAATATTAAGACCGCAGCTCAATGGACCTCACGATATTTGTGTTAAACTTGCATTTGATTCCTAACTAACTCCTGCTAATAGACTATACTATATGTGTGGATATAGGACTTGAGTTGAAATTGAGCAGCATATGTTTAACTATATATTGTTACATTGTGTATTCGCAACTTTTTTTTTAACGAACAGTATGAATAATTTATGTTTGCATATATTTTATCAAAACGAAATTAAATTAAAATACGTATAATCAATCGCTATCTTTATTGCTGCTGTCGCTGTCCAATATCTCCTGCAGCTGTTCTGCCATCCCATCATCGTACCGCTCTGAATGATCGTGTATGCGATAAGCCCTGAACTGCCCCACCTTTTTGCCATCCACATAGTTGTAGCTGTAGTGGCAGCTGCGGCACAGATATGCCGGATCGTCCAACTGCCTGCGGGACTGTTCCACAATGAATTGAAAGCAGCGCAGACCGCAAATGAAGCACGCTCGTCCATTCAAAGGGTTGACGGCGCGCAGAAAGGGATACAAGTTTTTGCACAGGATATGAGGCCAGACGACCTCCACCTGAGAGAATACAAATAGATGCTCGCAATTGCCATGATGCAGGTATTGCAATGCTCCGCCCAGTCGAACGGTGAGATCCAGAATCCGTGTACTCTCCATCGCAGCAACCTTGAGTACTTCGCTCTGGAAACCATGTGCTGTACGCGCCCATTCGACCACCGTTTTTGAATAGTCACAATTATTTGGATTGCGTGTATCATTGTAGAATGTGTCGTTGATGAAGAAATAGCCGGGATTTGTATCAAGCACAGGCAGCGGCGCCTCCGGCTCCTCGCTAATATCCACAAACCGTTTGCCGTTGCAAATGCAAGAGATTTTGTCACGCAGCTCTGTCAAATAGTTGCTGCCCAGGCAAACGAATTCCTCGGCAAACATTGGTCGTTCCAGTTTGTAGCTCCGATGCGCAGCACGTGGCGGTCGATAGAAGCGCACTGTAATAGCTAGATCGAATTGCTCGGGGGACATCGGCTTTAGAAGATCGTTGGCCAGCGAATCGGAAAACAAACGGTAACTGTATTGTGTGCGCTCAAACGGATTGCCACGTTTTTTATCCTTATAGTCCCTTATTGCCGTGTATGTCTTAGGCACATTACCATCCACTTGTGGCATTTCCTTTTTGTGCCGTTGCACCGCATTCCCCGGGTCAAATACGTTGATCACATTATCGTCCGGATTAGCCAGCAGTCCCAAAGAGCAGCTGGCTTCGACATCCGACGAGACGGGTGAATTGTCGGCAAAATAAAAGGGAACATGGGCTGAGCCCTCATTTGAACTGTTTAGCTGGTCTGTATATTCGTCTAGAAATTGCCTTAGGTTAATAGGTTGTTGCGGGGACTCGAGCACGTTCTCCATTATGCTACAAAGGCATACATAAGAAAATCTGGACGATATTTAATATGGTAGTAGAACTGGGCGCGCGACACGCAGAAAGGATATGCCAAAAGAATGTTAGGTTAGGTTATACAGAGCTTTAATTGTTTTGTAATTGAAAGTCCGACAAATTAATGCACAGGTAAATGCAAAATGAAAAAAGCATGTTCAAAGAGAAATGAAACAACGTAGTTGCGTGTCACGTGCCCATCTCTAGTTTCACACATACAGTTTACTGCTCTTTTCCAAATTTGTTAATTGCGTCCCTGTAGCTGATATTGAGCTTAAGTGATTGTGATTTAGCTTCCTCTGGATGCTGTTCCTCTTCTACTTTAATGTCTTGTGGCAGGTTCTCAATGTAGACACGCTCGAAACTAATCACTTTATGAGATTTATTCACGTATTTATATTGTTGTCGACAAACTGGCTCATAAAGTGGATCCCCGAATACGCTGTTGGTGTCTTTCTCAAAGAATACATTGGTGCCCAATGCCATATCATAAGATCCTGCAACAGTGGAAAAAATTGTTAATCGTAATTGCAGGCTGCTCTAATTTATATTCATGCCGCACCTTTAAAAATGTTTCCATTTATTTCGGCCATGGGCGTTTCGCTCTCAATGGCAATTATGCGGATGGCAGCATCTTCGTGCTTCAGTTGATGGGGCGCAAGATGATTTTTAAAGTCGGCGTATACCAAATATTCGGTTTCCTCGTATTCCGAGTCTGAGTCGCTCATGGTAAATGGATACTATTTTGCAGCTATCACAATTGTTTGATATCGATAGCTATCGCAGTAAACGATAGTTTTAAAGTGCCTTCGCTAAAAACAAGGCGAATCTATATTCGCTGCGGGTTTTTTTGCGTTGACAAAATTGTTTGTAGGAAAAAGTGTCAGACTGTTGTAATTACAGAAATAATATTAAATTTAACTGCTGCCATTTGTGTTCGAAAGTAGGAGCGAGTTAAGCTGTAACAGCTTAAGCGAAAAAATTGTTGAAATCATTTTTAATATATAGTTGCTGCCGTCGGGAGTAGCGTGTGTGGATTAACATTACTCAGCGGCCATTTTGAGCGAACGCAGAAACGTCAGCAGCAGCAGCGCCTTGCCTTGTATTTTGACGTAAGTGGTGGTTTTAGTGTAATTCTATAGATGCAAATGTGTACATATAAATTATGATGTACATAAAAGTTGGTTAATTTTCAGCTGGCGGAAAATAGCGCCAAAAAAAAGAATTTGACACGTATGTTTAATCATTGCCTTCTTTATTAATCCAAATTTGCACTTCCACCACATCCGCCTATTTGCAGTGAATTGCGATAACGATAAATACCACAGTACGATAACTACCGCTGTAAGCTTTTACGCGACATAGTTTAGCTTCGTAAACATAAACAAAACACCAAAGTTCAACAACAACACACAAGAAAAACCAGTAAAATGGCAGATGAAGATATTACGTTAAACGAAGATCAGCTCTTGGAGTCGCTGGATGAGACAAACGGTGAACAGGAGGCTGAAATTGTGACTGAAACAGAGGTAATTGTTGATCGAGATTAAACCAGTTTTCATTTCGCCTTGCATGCCAAAAGCACCGAAATTCGCAGTAAAAGCTTTATGGCAAAGCTCGCGAAACAAAGCGTCCGCCATTTTCGAAGCGTCTTTATTCACTTCGTTTAGTCATTGTCCAGCTTAAACCACATACCGCATTTTTTGATATTCCGAATTGAATTCAAATTTTAATTATCTGAAATCAATAATTTTGCTAATTTTAATAAACACTTAAGGAGGAGGGCAACATGCAGATCGATCCAGAACTAGAAGCCATCAAGGCACGCGTCAAAGAAATGGAAGAAGAGGCTGAGAAGATCAAACAAATGCAGTCCGAGGTCGACAAACAAATGGCTGGCGGTTCGACAACCGGTTTGGCAACCGTGCCGCTTTCACTTGAAGAGAAACAGGAGATAGACACGAGGTCCGTCTACGTGGGCAACGTGGACTATGGTGCATCCGCCGAGGAGCTGGAGGCACATTTCCATGGATGCGGCACAATCAATCGTGTTACCATTTTATGCAACAAGGCTGATGGGCATCCCAAGGGTTTTGCCTATATTGAGTTTGGTTCGAAGGAATATGTTGAGACTGCACTGGCCATGAACGAAACCCTCTTCCGAGGACGGCAAATTAAGGTGCGTCCATTTTGTTATGATTTTTGACGAAACTAATAACACTTGGTCTTTTCTTGCAGGTCATGTCGAAGCGTACAAACCGGCCAGGACTCTCTACTACAAATCGATTCGCACGCGGCAGCTTCCGGGGTCGAGGGGCACGCGTCTCCCGCTCCTGCTGTCACTCCACTTTCCGTGGCGCTCGGCGCGCAATGTAAGGCACATGGCATTTAATCCAGCCAACTAATATGATATGTGCTAATTTCGGTCTGTGTTTCGTTTCAGAAGAGGTTACCGCGGCCGCGCCAATTATTATGCGCCGTATTGATAATTGTTTTTTGCTTAAATTATAGTAAGGTAAGTTGACTGATTAATAACTCTCAATTGTCTCAGTGATTATGCATTTGTGATAGGAAAAGTGCTCAATTCGTTGACGATTTGATTACTATTCCAAATATTTTATATGTTGTCCGCTTCGCAAAGAAAAAAAAATAACTTAGCGTTTGCAAGTTTGAAGTAAATGCACCAAGATCTTTGCATTCGAAAGTGCACTAATATGTACCATGTACTTAACCCATACATACACACTTTTGTATTTGTCCCTAATGGTAATCCGTTCTTGTAATTTCTGTGCACTTTGCGCCATTTCCGTCTGATAATCTTCTGGTAATGTGTATCCTTAACATATTCGTGAATTGGGGGCACTTGAGTAACAACATCTATTTAGTTTGATTTTTAACACAATTCTTTAATCCAATCAATATTTGATTTCAGATTTTTTTAATATATAATTTCAAAAAACATTTTATTGCCAAAACTTCTTTGTAATAAATACAAAAAAAAAAGAATATACAAGAGAACGCCACCAAAAAAAAAAATAAATAAAACATATTACACATGCAAATAATAATAATAAAAAAAATGAACAGCAGCAACGAAAAAAAATTTCTTAAACAGGCGCAAAAAAGATGAAAACCAATATAATAAATATCAACATGGAAAAAAGAAAAAAAAACGTAACTTGGCTATAATGTTTTTTGAAGCACCCAACACCACAAACACCCCTTTATCACACTTTTTAATTTTTCTCAAATAAATAATATATATATATATACATTTATATATAATCTGCCTAACTAAAAAAGAAGAGGAAAAGAGTTAATAAAAAAAAGCAAAACAAAACAAAAAATGAAGACAAACAAGAGCAGCATAAAATAAAAAATAAAAAAACAAAGAAAAGTTTTAGAGATGGCAAAACAAAAAAGATGATGACAAAAAAAGAAAATAAAAAAAATTATGATAAAAGAGCTGATATGGAAAAGATGAAAATTCCCACAAAATAATAAAAAACATCAAAAAAGAACCAAGGGTTACATCTTGGTGATGTATGCGAAAAAAAATATACATAATAAAATACACAAGAAAATTGATTATACCGAAAAGATGATGAAATATATACGAATTACAACAACTTTTCTATGCCTTTCCTTTGGGTGGGAGAAGGTAGGGAACGCTATCAAGAAAAGAGAGAGAGAGAGAGAGGGAGAAAGAAAGCGGCGACAAAGGAAGCCTTCTCAGCTTGGACAGTTTGCAGAGTATACATGATAAGCATTATTATATAGTACAATCATAAATAAAGCATGTGTGTGTTTCAAAAAAATAATAATTAAATAAACAATTCAACTTGTCTTTTAAGCTCGCTATTATACGATTTTTATTTGAACTTCAAACAAAGTGCAGAATCCAAAGAAATTGATGGTCCAAACATTTAATGTTGAATCAGAGAAATGTGCGATGCTTGATGATTAGCTCGATTGCGCTACTAATCTAATTTTTAGGTGGCGCTTTGCGGCGCTTAGTTCTTCTTCAGGATGGCAGCCTGGACGAGGGGCAGATTCTTGCTGAGGAAGCACTTGAAGCCTCGATAGGCCCAAGCGCTAGGAGTTGACTTCTGTTCGTTCTTATCGGCACACTTCTCAACGTCGGCCTTCAGCGTGGTCTTGTCCTCGCGTCCCTGGCCCAGCTGTGCGACCAGATTGTCAACTTTGAAGCCCTTGGTGTCCTCGAACAGATCGAACTTGTTGAAAATGCACTTGATGTAGTTGCGGGTGATCTCGTCATCGGGATACTCAAAGGCCTTGTATTTGGCCACCAGGGCCTCGGTCACCTTGTTGGCCTCGGCGCACTCCTTGCGCACCTTCTGCAGATCCTCGGCGGTGCGCAACTTGTACTCAGCAGCGGAAGCCTTTGCGGAGTGTGGATTAATGTTTAGTCCTTCAACTAAAGGTTTGGCTCACTGTCAAACTTACCAGGCCAATCAAGGCGCAGAGGAGAATGGCAAAGGAGTTCTTCATATTTGCCGGGTTTGTTTCTTTTTTTTCTTTTATTTGGATGAAATGAAATCGGACTATTTGCTTGATTGCTTTCCCAGAGATAACTAATGATTCACTGCCAGTGTGCGCTGGCTTTTATACCTTCCATATGGGGCCCCGACCGCAGAACCGAAGCTTGGAAGAGGGGGCAGCAACGATGTCGGCTTCATTTTGAGTGGTGCTCAATTGAAGCTCGCTGTCGTGCAATTTAAATTTGATATGGAAAATTTAAGCCGGTTTTAAAGTCGCTAATTTTTGTTATGTTGATTATCACAAAATTCTAAACAAAATCACAGATTAATGTATAAGTATATATTTTGCACAACACATTTTGCGCTCAAATAATTCATTTGTTATTCAACTTGTGCAGATTGTCAAAATTATGCCAAATCAGCTGGCTTAAGAACAATCATTTCAAATACTTATATGTGAAATTTGTATAAATATGTAGTAATTTGTATCATTTATATACATACAGACGTATTTGAACGATATATATGTATGTGGTACTAATCATAATCAGCTAAATCTTTATTTGTTCGAGCACAAAGCACTGCTCAAGAGATGGAAAATTTTCTATGCTTAATTTCATTTGTGGCTCTCTGTTTATGTTGTGTGTGTGTGTGCGAGTGTGTGTGTGTGTGCGTGGGTGAGTTTGTTCCTGTGAGTGTGTTTGTGGAAGTGAGTGAGTTTGTTCAAATTACGGCAACACACCTATTTGTGCCTGAGTATTGCACAAGACTATCGATAAAGTTGAGCTTCAAGTATTGAATATCATATTAATGTGCACATTTTTAATAAATGAATGCATCTAAAATATAATATTAAATTATTGCAGCTAAGCAATAAATTTATAATATTTTTTATATGTTACATATTAAACTTAGTTTTTGAATGATTCGTTTTTCTTGAGTAGGTTCATTTTTATTGGCTACCCCATCTTATCTTCGTAACCTAAACAGCCAGCATCAAAGTTTAAGGATTCGACAATACGGTAATATAAAATATGAAAACGTATAAGTGCTCAACAGATGTTTATTAAAACAACAATGTTCAGTGCCAAAAAGTAACTAACATATGTAAATATTCTCAAGTCATTTTAAACAGCAACTGAAACTTTGTGTGTTAAAGTAAATATTGAAAATATGAAAACGTATATGGTTGAGAAAAGTGTAGTTCATTAAAAAAATAAATTAAATTTGTCGATTTAAACAGCATATGAATCGTACATAGTATGATTGATAAATGTGTAGTTAAATAAAAAAGGTGATATTTCAAATTCAGTTCAGTTCAATTCAAAAAAATCGTAAATACTCTTGAGGCGGTTTAAGCAGGAAATTCAAGAAATGTGAATTAAAAATTACGATTTTCAATTTAAAAAAAACACTAATATACATTTTCCGTATACTGTTTAAGCAGTTCCGTTTAGCTTATCCGTTCGTCTCAATTTGTTACTCAAAAGAAATCATTTCTTGTTTTTGAATTGCTCCTGTTGACAAGTAAATTGAATGATATTTAATTTTCATTGGCATACAAAACTTAATGTGGCACCCTGTGGCACCCTCTCCCCAGTCTCTCTGGCCCGCTTTTGTATGCTCCTATGCTAATGATGATCGCCATGATAATGGGAATGATGATGATGATGATGATGCTGCAGTTGTTGCTGGCTGGCCTGGGCTGCTATGATTTAAATGAGCATTAATTGAATTGGCAAAATTACGTCGACAAATACAAATACAAATACAATACGTGCATCCATGCCCCATATGTGTTGTGTCTGCTGTTCAGTTCACTAGCCCCATTCGCCTGGCCCCTCAGCTCCCCTCCCATTCCACCAGAGTGCGATATCGTTTATTGTTGTCCATAATCACACACACTTTTTTCTACTCGAATGTTCTCACATTTATGTATGCATGCTAGACGACAACGAGCACAACGCACACAACGAACACAACGAACAAAACCAACAATTGCTTCTGTGTTTGTGTCTATCACCAGATATATAAAAAAAAATTTCCACTGCAATTTGAGTGTCGATTTGGCCGTAGCCGGATTTCTCCGAACTTCTCTGTTTATCCATTGTCCACTGCTGCCATATAATATATCGTAATAAAAACAAAGTGTTCAATTTCGTTTAGATTTATAGAAATGTTTTATAGCAATTGATTTATATTTGAAACATCGTATATGTGTATATGTATTTGGGCTAGGCAAAGTCAATTATCGTACGTTTATCCAATGAATTAGGCCCAGCATTGACTAAATTATAAGCATTTGTTTGTATGTATGTATGTATGTATGTAGTTATATCATTTAACTGATCATCACAAAATCATAGTAATATAATAATTATAATCATAAATTAAAAATCACAAGATGCATTTTCATAATAATAAGAATAATAATAATAATAGTATGTCTGTAGTCGTTGCTCAGGAATTTTCAGTTTCAAGCAGTTCACATTTTTATTATCAGAGATAAAAAATAAATTATTATAAATCCTTTGCGTTGATAAATTCTCATATTCAAATCAAATATATATATATATATATAACCAAAATCGAATTAACGAAATATATAATGCAAAAATAGGCTAAATCACTTTCTCTGGTTTGTTTGACAGAACTTAAAATGTAACTTAATCATCGTATACATAGGCATGATGTATTGTTGTTTATGAATTTCAAATAGATCACTTTGACAAAGTTGAACTATTTTTTTTTTTGTTTTTTAACATAAAGTGTGCGAAATTAAAAGATTATTTTGCGAAATATATAACACGATAGAAAGCTTCACTCTAATAGCTGATTATTTGTTAGTTTATTATGTATTTATGTATGTTTATTTTTGTTGTTGTTGGTTGCGATTACTGATTATTCATTTCTCTGGAATGGGTCGAAGTGTGGCCGATTCGATTTTATTGGGTGGCACCAGAGCCGTCTCCAGTTCGGGCAAATCGAGTATGGGATCGCGCCAGTAGTTGAAATTGGAGAACTCGACGTCCACTTCGTCATGCTTGACGGGCGGAAACAGCTGATCCACAATGTAGGTCATGCCGCAGTACCTGCAAATGTATGTGGGTAAATCGTTAATAAACAAAATATATTTATATATATGCAGAACGACGATAGATATGCAACAATATTAAACTGTTTGCATTGGCCCTAAGCGCCCAAGCGTATGCAACACATTCTTAAAATGTGACCTAACCTCAAACTATCAACACATAACCTTACAAAAAGCGAATGCAACATAACCTCAACAAGAAATGCCATATGCCACGCCAGAGTTAAAACATTGTATAACAGCAAGAGTCTGCACACATTTTATTTGTGTAGAAATATAGATGTATATAGATGAATTAGCATACTTCCTTATAGATAAAAAAAACGTTTACTTTATATTTATATATATACAATACGGATTTTTCATTGTCAGCTCTTAGAACTACGTATATATTGTTGGAGCTATGTATGCTTTCAAAGCCGGCTCGCTTAGGACTATATCATGTCAAATATATTTTTTAGTGGAAGTTCAGGCTATCGAAGCGCGCTCCCAAAACTAGAAACTATAGTATTTTTTAGCTTAACACTACAACAATTATTATATCACAATTGAAATTTTACTCTCATTTAGTTTTTGTTGTTTTTTCTTTGCTTAGTTGTTGGCATTTAGCCATTTGGGTGGTGAGGATAATAATATGTCATTTTTGGCACCATGGTGAGTCATTATGAGGCTCATATCACGATCAACATCAGCATCATTGGCATTGTCAGAGTCATCATCGACAAAGGCAGACTCAGAGTCATCCTCATCATTGTCATTATGGTGCTCAACATCAACATCCAAATCGTAATCATCGCTAAACTGCAGCTCATCCTCCAATTCATCGTGATCGAATACATCGGTGCGATACTCGTATTCATCGTTATGGAGCAACAGCGGAAAGTATTCATCGACCTCAAGCGACTGATTGATGTAGCCACTGTATCAATATATAAATGTGACAACCAAAATGCTTCAGTTGAATTTGTGCACTCTCATTGCGATTGATTGATTGATGGATTGATTGATTGATTGTGTGAAAAATAATGAAATTAGGTCCTACAGATACACACACATTAATAGACATATATGTGTAGAATGTGACCTAGACTTGCAGCTAGTCTTTACATAATGAGGTTAATAACGACTTGGGCAATTAGCGATTATATTTTGCGATTTCTTATGTGGCATGAGTTGCAGCATAAGACAAGCTTGAAGCACATGAAAGCTTTAAGTTTAAACTTTATGCCTTAAGCTAATTGCGGAGACACCAAACACCAAATATATATAGAGAGAGAGAAGAGATTCATTTGAATTTTGGGCTACTTACGATGACTGGAATGTTTGGGTCAGCTCGTGCTTCAGCTCGCCCTTGGTGTTGATGGTGAAGATGCGCATGATGGGTATGCCGACGGCGCGATATGCCCACACATCCTGCAAAGCAATAGCGGCAGTAACAATAAATATTTATAATATAAGATGTATCTAATGTTCCGCTTACATTTATGCGATTGCCGTAGCCGGCATAGAAGGGCTCCCTTTCGGGGAATAAATCACGTATGTCCGACAGGCAGGCGATCTTGAATTGTTCCGGCTTTTTTTCAATCACCTCGCGATGGAATGCCGAGATCAGCGATGTCGGATTCAGCAGCAATGGGCCATCTGGTAGCCGCACATTGCCCTGCCGGATTGAGCGTAAATATTCGCGTGTCACGCGTGACTGGCCAATGGCACGTGCCGATAGATAGAGCAGCTTGTAGCCATTCTGTTCAATTTTGGAGAAGAGCTGTGCGACGCCCAATTGTGCCCAATCCTTGCCGACCATCGGCAAAATGTGACCCAAGACATCCGACCTGGTGATGGTGCCATCAATATCCGAAATAACAACCTTGTCGTTATGCTTCCAGCGGAACAAGAAGCACTTGCAGCGGGTTGTGCCCTGATAAGCGGTCGTCACACTGAACTCAATCTCATTTATGCCCTCCTTCAGATTGAGTTTTTTCTACGGGAGATTGCAGCTGGTCAGTAGGGATAAGGGTATTCCTATTTTGAAGGTATTACTTACAATGGCCGACGAGCTAAGGCGCAGCGATTTCTTGTAGCGCTCCTTGGGCTCATCGCTCGCATTGGAGTTCATGGTCAACTCCTCAAGATTGTCTACGAGAGCGGAGGTATTCTCGGCATTCACCATCGAATCACTCTTGCTGAGCGTGGGATCGCTTGCGTCTGGCGTATTGGGACGCGATGTTTGTGTGCTAACAGCAGCCTGGTCACCATCTAAAAATTAACAAATCTTAGCAAAGGGAAATCTTGGGAATTGTTGTCAGCGCCAACCCTTCTCATCTTTCAGCGTTGGTATCTTGCGGATGTAAATGCCTTTGTTGTTGTTGTCCTGATTGGGCACTGCATCCTGAGATCGTCGCCAGCTCCACCAGGAGCGCTTGGTCTGACCAGCATTGTCCTGCATTGTTTGAAGAACAGCCTCCGGCTTGTCAAAGCCAGACACTGGGGGCATTGGCGATATTAGCTGCTCTATGGCATCCTGTCGAAATATCAACACAAAGTTCACTCAAGAATTTCAGTCAGCTGCGTTGCGACTAACGGTTAGTTAAATAGTGGCATTAGTCAACACTTACATCGGTTAGTTGTTTCTGGAATATAATCATTGTCATGACAATGGGACATGCAGCGTTCCAGGTGAAGTATTTGCCATTCAGGCGTACAACTAGATTTGGCGATGAGAACATATGCGGGTCTTTGCACACCTGTGACGGGCAACAGCGGGAGCAACGGCGGCAGGCAATGCATGAATAATGTTGTTGTTAATAGAAAGTGCAGTGCTGTGTATCGCAGTGTTGTTGTGGGGTGCAATGGTATCGAATGGACACACATACACACAAAACTATCGATAGTTATCCAAGCAACGCATACCCCTAACGCGAGCTTTGGCCTGCGAATTATCGATAGTTTTGCTGGCAACATGGATTATGATTCTACTTACATCGGGATAGGTGATCAGTTGGCGATCGAACATCTCATCTGTGGGTGGCGCCCCATTCTCCTGCATGCCGCACGTGGACAATGCAACAAAATCCAAATATCTAGTTAAATACAAATCGTGAACTCATGAAATCTCTGCTTTGGCTGGTTAGCAGCTTGTACGCACTTCTTGTTATCTGGCATCGGCGGCATCTGTTTGCCACCCTCATCGAAATCGGAGTCCTGGCTCTTTGGGTTCTCCTCCAGGGAGCTGGGTGAATGGGGCAGACTGGTGCCGTTGCCACTCTCGCGATCCTCATCGCCGCTCTGCGTTTGCTTCGACTCCTTGGGCTTGGGACTGGGGAAGTAGAGAGCAACCATTTCTGGATCTATGCTGCCGGTATCCAGATCGGATAGATAAATGTCGCCCGCATCACGCTCCTTGCGCAAACGATTCGCCCGCTTCATAAAGCTAAACATGCTACTCAGCATCGATGTGCGACGCTCCTCGGCGACAAACTTCTCCTGCTCCGCCGTCGGCAGTTCACCCCACTTCCACAGGGCGCTGTTCTCCTCATCGCCATTGCCATGACACTGGCCACGCATTGTCGTCTCCAGCTCGCTGTCGCTCTGGATGGGTGTCGATGGTCGATGGCCACCAGCCCCTCCGCGGCCACCGCCCGCAGCACCCTTGATTGTCGGTGTGGTGATCTCAGTGTCACTAAAGAAGTGTATGTCCAGATCGTGACGTGGCACATTTGTGGGCGTTGTTGCCACATGCGTCAGCTCACTGGCAGCCGTGACGAGTGGTGCCGACGATGCTGCCTGCTCCTCGTTCGACGACGAATTTGTGTTGATGGAAACGCTGCCAACCATATCGGTCTCATCAATGTTGCTCACCTTCACCGAGCTGAGCGAGACGGTATCCGCATTGCCGGCATCGAAGCCGGCGGCACTGCCCGCGGAGCTGCTCGAGGATGTTTTACGCTGTGAGTTCTTCTTCTTCATTTGCGACTTCTTGCGTCGTTTCTTGGTCTTGTTTTTGGCATCGTCCTTGTTGGTCTCGGTGATTGAAGTCGTTGCAGCCGTTGGACCCGTCGGTGTCGTCAACAACATCTCGGGCTTCATTGACATTTCAATGGATTCTGTTTGGGGCTGTTTAGCCAGTTCTGCTTCTGGTTCTGTTACTGCTGCTGCCACTTCGGCTGGTTTTGACTCTGGCATTTTGTCCAACGTCTCCGACTGCTTTTTGTCCAGAAATAGCTCCTCGTGCTCGGCCCATTCCTGGCGCATCTTTTGTGTGGTAAACTCTTTGCGTTTCTCAACCATGTTGCGTCGCTCAAGCATGTTATCCGTGTGTCTGGGTTAGAAAAGATGACATTCTTTCAGCAAAGATTCCAATTTTTAATCAATCAAATTAATGATTATTATATACAAGATTTTATGATTTTTAAAGACCAAAATATGTATTGATTTCTAGGCGAAGCATTTTGCTACCTGCGGTGTGTGTAGTCCGAGGCCTGATTCTCGTACTTGCTGCCCTCGTTGGCAATCTCCTTGGGCTCCTCCTTGGACAGATCAATGGAGTTGCGGCGCGGCATTGGCAACGGGATTTGCAATTCATCGCTAGCGCTTCTAAAAATATGTAAATATGATATTTGATGCCATGTGATATATGATTTGTGTATAGCTAGCATGGAGCATCTACAACAAATGCACGTTTGTGGTTAGGAATAACCTACTTGTCGGCTATGACGCCGCTAATGTCCTCCATGGTGTCGTTTGCCTTGTTGTTCAGCGACTGGAGGAAACTCTTTGGTATGGGTGATGTGGCCAAATTGGCGGGCAGCTCTACGCCATCTTCTTCGGGGCATTCCTCCACAAAGAATGCCTCGCCAGAGTCGCCCAGTTTCATTTGTATATCAACGGGAGCTCCATTTATTTCAATGTCAACCTGCCCAGCAAAAAAAAAAATAAAACAATTTCAATTAAAGAAAAGGCAAATCTTTTGCTATTCGTCTATCCTTTGTGTAAACTTACCACTTTCTCGCGACTGCGCAGCACGCCCAGCTTGCCGAAGCGCACATGGAAGGGCGAACATTGGAATTCGCCATCTCTTTGCTCCACGACGATCACATCGATGGCGCCGGTCAGTGTGGCCGCATTGATGTCATTGTAGAAGTCGGAGAGGTTGCTAAACACGCGTGCCAAACTGTTCATCTTGAGCGCAACTCGTTAATCGATATACAGACGCTAGATATACTTTCTCGATAACGGTTTGAATTCAATTTTCACACACACACACAATGCTTATATATGTGTGTGTAAGTTTATCTTCGATTTGTTGCTGTGCCTGGGAGTGCAATTAGTTACCAGTCATTTTTATTACACTTGTTAAGTCGTCGTTCTTTGAATGAATTTTACCCTTTGGCAAGCTGTAAAAGGCAAAAACACAGAGGCTGTCATAAATTGATTTGCTTAGTGCCATTGTAAAATAAAATATATTATAGTTTTCGGTGTTTAAAAATATCCATTTGCGACATCAAATAAGAGACCGTCAATGTTTGTTTTTTCCCTTTTTTTGTTTTTGCATTTAAGAAGAGCGGCACGTGCATTAAGAACATCCGCATAAAGAAAACAAAATCACAACAAATAACAAAACAAAAAACCTGAATTTTCTTGTTGCCAAGCGCTTTCGTTTGAGAAGCTTCTGCGCAGAAAGTCAAGGTGATTGCATTCGCGAATGCAAGCCAAACAATTACAAAGAATGATTTTTTTTTTTTTGGTTTTTCTGTTGTCTGTTGTGCACACAAATAATGCATTACGGGGGGGTTTTTTTTTTGCTTAAGTCATATTCGAAGAGTTGTTTGAAAATATGTAATTGCATGTTATGCAATATTTGGTGTGCTAACGGAACTTGTTGTACTTGAAATAATATATAAGCGGACACGGCAATTAGCTGAGAATTGCTTAACATTTGCTTTAAGAATAAATGAAGGCGGCATTGCATAAATTTAGCATTAAAACAAAATGATATTCAAGGCTCAGTTTACATTAAGTTCAAGGCACACCACACACACCCAAAGGTAAACAAACTCTACGCAAGGTGTAACTGTAACTGTTGAGCTTTTTTTCAGTGTTGGGCAAACATATGCAACTGTTATCGATAATGAAAAGATAGTGTAGTAGTTCATGTTCCGCACAGCCATCAAAAGTTAGTGGCGTGTTCATAATGCTTGTGTGTGTTTGTGTAACAAACGAAATGATAAATTAAATCGAACACACAAACATACGCAGAAGTTGAAACATGAACTTATTACTCATTTCACATTGCCACTGGAAAAGATCACGCGATTTAATCGACGCACATACTTAAAACATTCAACTGATTATGAATTAAATTGTATTTTTTTTAACAGGCCTGTTCGCAGCACCTGCTCTCTAACTCATATGAAATAATCTGCCAGCCTAGCATAAAGGTCAACGTACACACATATATTTATTTGTTAAATTTTATCAAAGTATTTAATGCCTTTCCATGTTTGCTTATCGCCAGAAGTAAACGGTCAAAATATTTCCTACTTAGTTCAAGTCTTGTTCTTTGTGTAGTCGAGATAAGACAAGGTTCTCCATATTCAATTATTTGTTGTTTTGTTTTATCAATTTCTGTCTGCAATTCCAGTTATGGCTATTAATATAACTCAAAGTCCAATCCAAAGCAACGCTTGTTGCAAGTAGACAGACAGACAGACAGGCAACACGCCATTTATCACGCGTTACTTTCACCTGCAAACAAACGCAACGCGCGTAAAGCCTAAAGCAAAACAAACGCACAAAAAAGCTCTCCACGTTTGTTATTTCTTTCTTTTTATGCAATTCCAGTGAGATAGAGAGCGAGAGAGATGGAAACTTGTGGGGGAGGAAGGAAGCATGTCTGCATTTCGCACAATGCCAGACAATACCAGACACTCAACGCAAGGCAGCAGTGGAAAAAATGTGCACAACAAAAACGGGGAATGGAGCAAATTAAATAAAATGCTCGAAACAACACCAAACACTACAACAACCACAATTGACGTGTATGCACAAAATTTAAATGTTTGTATTTATTGGTCGTTTGAGCCAGCAGCCTTAGTAAATTGTGTTGAGTCACGATCAAAGTCCAAAAAGCGGACACTCATTAAATCTTGCAATAACACTACACAAAACAAACAAACAAACAAACACAGGAACAAAGTCTTAAAATATTGCTTGCCAAGAAAAATCACATTGAATTGCAGACGTTTCTAGTATAGTGGAAATTTTATGCGATCGCCGCTTTTCTACCTTTTTGCTTGATTTATCCGTCTTGGGTTTTCTTTCACGAAAAACTAGCAAGACAAATCTGCCTCGCTCTATTTCTGCTTCAGTGTGACCCTTGGGTTTGCTTTCTTTGTGTTGTTGGTAATTTATCTTTTCAGTAAAACTCAATAAAATCTCTTTTTGTTTTTTACTAGGGTTATTTTTTCTTTCGGTTTAACTTTTCAGCTTTACCGCTTGCTGCTTGCTGTCCCGACGACAGCGTTGACACAACTGAGCGCTCGAGCGACTGCCTCGTCTCTTTTCAGTAATTCAAACGCTCCAAAGCTAATTTAATTAAGCACCTGCCTCTGTGTGTGTGAATTTATGAGAGCGTAAGAAATCCAAAAGAGAGCAAACGAGCAGCGAGCACTTTGCGCATTGCGCGTCAGACTTAAGAGTAAAAGCTGTGGCGTCTCTGCATGTTTGACTGCTTCGAGAAACCTGTAAAACCAGAAAAATGTTCATGTAAAACTTGATATTTTTTTAAAGTGGTTGCTGCGCTGTGACTGTAGCGAGCAGCTGTTCGAGCATTATACCTCTCTCTCCTTCACTCCTACTGTTTGTTTTGTGTTTCACACACAAGCATTATAAGTTAATAACTGTGGTTATCAGCTGTACTCTACTCGACGCTGCGTCGGCGGCAGTAGCAGCTGTTGTTTATGCGAGACTGCGGTTGCATTTTATATATGTGTTTGTATATAAATATATATATGTGTGCAATTGCGTCTACGCCATAATAATGATTTCATTGTCAGCTGCAGACGGTCGCATGATTTTTGTGGTTGTAGCACTCATTCGTAAGAGAGCTAAACTCTTGAAAGCTTTCTCGCCGAGAGACAGGAAACATCTTTCTATATGTGTATTTATTTATGTATGGCTAGAATTCATCAACATTATTTAAGCGCAAGAGAGTCGAAAACGCACGTGCTCATGGCCATCTACATATACGCAAAAAAAAAAACAAAAATAAACAAAAGCAAAATACAAGTTGAAATATATGCCAAATGAATTTGTCACAGTTTTTGCCAGTAAAATCTTTTGGTTTGTACAAATTGTTGTCGTTTGCCAAAAATCATCAAAATGATAAATACTAGATGTATACACTGAACAAAATCAAGCTAATAGTAAGTCTAAAATAAACAGTCACTTACCAAAAATAAACAAATTCAAAATAAACGAACTCAACCCACAAAGTACAATATCAATAATTTAGATTTATTCATAAATGTATATAGTAAATAATAACTAAAGAAAGAAATGCATAAATATGTACATTGAACAAAAAATTGTACCAAAATAATATTGCATATAAACTTTTTTTTGATTGTTGTTGTTGTTGTGGTTGTTTTCTATTTGCTACGGTTGTTGTCAATTTGAATGCATATATATATATATATATAAAATAGATATAATTATAACAAATACAAATTAATTGGCAATGCAGGCATACAAATAAATATATGTAAATGTATGTATGTATGTGTATAAATATGTTATAACTAAGTTCTAGCAGTTAAACAAAATAATAATAAAATAAATGATGAATTATGATTCTTTTTTGTATAGTTTTTTTTTTGTTTGTTTGCATTAGTTAAGCGTTTTATTACTTGTCAAAGAACGCGAACGAACTCGAAAATGCAACAATTTTGGATTAGGATTTGAATAGTTTCTAATTGCTTTTGCGCCGCGCATCGGTTATAGCACCCCAGAGTTCGATGATGAAATCATCGGTGAAACCGAATGATTCCAGATCCGAATTATCGATGGCCTCGGCAAAGTCCATGGAATTGGACTTGTTGTCGCCCAGATCCCAGATCTGGGACGCCAACTCCGTATCGTTGATGCCCATAAAGGATTCCAGCAGATTGTTAATTGCCTCCACGCCCGCCGTCGTCGCCTCATCGAATTTGGCTTCAATCTGGGCATTGCCATTGGCCTTGAAGCGTAGCGTCTCCTTGCCGCTGCCATAATTGCGTCCACCATTGGCGCCACCGATGCCGCCGCCGCCGGAGCTTGAGGCACGTGACTGGCTGCGCGGTCCGATGCCCTGGAAACCGCTGCGCACCGGTTCTACCAAGCGCAACGTGAACGTATCGCCCGTGGCAATGTCCTTGAGCATGCGTGCCACCTCGTAATGCCGCTTGCCCACCATATTGACACCATTCAGCTTCTCGATGTGATCCCCCACCGAAATGTGCTCGATGCGATCAATGATGGAGTCATCCTTGATGCGTTTGATGAACGCATACCCAGCTCCATTGTCGGTGATGGTCAACCCGAGGGCATCCTGTGTCTTAACAATCTCAATCTCCTTGGCGCGTCCCTTGCGATGCGCAAAGATGAAATCATCTAAACCAATTTGGCCGCCCAGCAGACGTGTCATGTCCACCTTGTGCGAGTTGAGGGTGCAGAAAAGTATATCCTCCTCGGATATATCAAAGCATTCGGCAATTTTCGTATACAGCTCTCGAACACTGGCGAATCCGGTAATTAGACCCGTCGGACTGCCATGTGCCAGCTGACAGTGGAAGATTAACGGCGGCTTCTTGTCCAACTCATTGTTGTTATTCTGATGATGACCATTATTGTTGTTGTTGTTGTGCATCATTGTCGATGTCAGCGAGGAGCGTCCCTTGCTGTCCTGACTGATGTCGCTGTGTTCCGAGGAGTTCTTTGTGGATTTACGGGCAAAGAGTGGCATCTCTCCGTTCTTTCTTTTCCGCAGTTCAGTTCTCTTTTTTTTTATATATATAGATATACAAATCTTTTAGGCTTTTATCTGTGTGCGTAGAAGAAGATTGTGGTACTCGTGTTTTGAATAGTTCGAAATTTTTGAACATTATGATGAATTGTTAGCTGTTTATTAGTTCCGTTCCCATAAGATAGTTTATTTATGATTGTATTTAGGTGTGTCCGTATGTACAAATGTAACACCAAGAAACCATAAATATACCCTGTAAAATGTTATTATGACATGGAATGGGGCTTTAAACTGAATAGAAAAATAACTAAGAAAACTCAAGTCCATAGGGTAGGTGCTAGTCGAACACTCTTGATTAGATTACATTTTTGCTACAATTTTATCTAATCTTTCTTCTTTCTTCTTTTGTTTAAACTCAATTCATGACCAGAATTATGTGTCGGAAATGAGTCAACGAACAAAATGCTCGCATTCAAAACTGAGATTTCGACTGACAAATCAATCTAACAACGGAACATATCTAAAAATATAATAATTGATTAACTTTTGCAAGTATATTATTAGTGGTGCAACATTGTTATTGATTGTTTTGTTGTAAATAAAGACATTCATTGTGCCGCTAGGTTCAAAAGTGAGGTTAAACCCGGTTGCAGGGTTTTATTTTAGTTCAAATTAACGGTTATCGCAGCTTACCCAAGGATTAAATTAATTATACATAATTTTAGATTTAAAATCCACGTTAAATAACAGTTTAAATTTCAAATTAATGATAAATCGAATGTCGCCACGCAAAAATACACAATGAAATTGAAGAAATTAAGAAATAACTGGCCACAAAAAAAAAAGGAAAAACTGCTGTTTCCACTTGATAAGATTTCAGTGAGTGACAAGCGCATGATATGAGCAGAGAGTGTGAGTGAGACACAGAAGAGAGAGCGAGAGTGAGAGAGAGAGAGTGCAAAAATAACGTTTGGTATGTACCGCAAGTTATCAGCGTACCGAAACCCTAAGCCGAAGCTCATTTATCAGCTGCTTCGCTTGCACACAGTTCTCGTTACATTTATCAGTTGCTTCGCTTGCACACAGTTCTCGTCATCCGATCATTCTTTTTTCTGTTTTTTCTGTTAAAAAGTACTGAACGATAATTGCAAGATGTGGCCAGATTTCACAACTAAAGCGAACAACCGTCAAATGGGGGAACTTTTAAGCTATTCTGCTTAAGAGTGGAACTTCTTGGTTATCTTTTTCTGTTTTATTACGTACTATTTTTTGCGGCCTGCACTCTCTGTTCTTTGTTCCAGTTTTTTGAAACGCTGGTAACACTTGAAAACTGTTTGGTAATCACATGCATCAAATTTGGAAAAACTAAAGCCAAACACATGAAATATAAAACAATGACTGACTGAATATTTTCAACTAAAATGTGTTAATAGCTGTGAAAATTTTGACAATTTATAGGAATTCAGTATTATTAGCAAGAGTTGCACAAAGACTACACCCCTTCAACATTATCGCAAGTCTTGCCCTACTTGTAATATTATTTATTTAATTGTGTACTTTTATCGGTGTATCTATATTGTTCTTGGTTGCTTCGCTTAGGTTTGTGGTTTCGCTTTCAACTTTGTTTTCACCTTGATCGTTTTTGATTCGGTTGTTTTATGTATTGGCTCTGCAGCATTATTTGCATTTAATTTCGGTGTATTTTAAATATCCGCCTTGTATAAAATACAGCAGACAAACTCAGAAAGTTTATCATATTTAATTTAATCAAACTCTCAACTGAGAAATATGGCCAGTTAATAGTTTTGTTATTCAGCGTCAGAGGAAAAGCAAGAGAGGGAACTTGAGACGAGCCTCTTTTAATTAACGACAAACGAGCGAACATATTTTTGTAACGGTCATTGTGTGTGTGCTGGGTCCCGCAAACTTTGATACATACATACATATATATGCACATACCAATATATGTACCGTTTTGATACATATGTATAGAATTTGCCGCACAACCGGCTATTTCTAGCTGAGCATAATAGATAGCCCGGCGAATAAAGAAAAACACAAAAAAAAACGCGCATCAAGGTCGAATTAGTTAAGCATTAAGCGCGACGCGTGTGGCACCAGTATCCGCACCTTTGGACTAACACTAATGCAACAATAACCACAAAAACTATTTTGCAAAAATACTACGCAGTTGGGGGTTTTTATGATCAAAATGTATCGGGGCCCCACCAATTAATAATTAATTTTGGGTTGAAGGAACCTCAAAGTTAATATCGAACTATTTCAAATGCTCTGAGATGAGCATAGAAATATTACAATTATTAAAATAATTAATTAATTAATTGATTTATTTTAATAAATAGGTATACAGATTTATTTTTCCTTTCTAAACAAATAGAAAAAAGTTAAACAAAAAATAGGGATATGACACTTGTCAGGCATAAAGCATAACCTACAATTACATTATGCAATTTGAAATAGTAAATTAATCACGAAATTATCATTTGTTTTTATAATTATCGCTACAGCAATGACGTATGTGAATAACAAAATGATTATGCAGATTGTGGACACGCGTATATCTGTTTATCTAGGCTGTGTGCATGTATATGAGAATGTATATGTGTATGTGTACGTGTCTGTGTATGTGTCTAATATCATTTGTAATTTGCACTGCACTGCACTCGACTAAACAACAAAACAAAACAAAATAGACTATTAATAACAATAACAAGAAGAAGAGTAAAACAATTTCCGCATAGCAAAGCAGCCGGTTCTAAACACACACATACAAATGTAAATTTACATGTATTGATGTTGTTTTTGTTTTTGTTGTATTATGTTTACTCGTTCCCGATTGGTTGTAATTTGAGGGCCCGACTCAACTCGACTCGCATAAATTGTAGGCAAAGAACATATAAATATACACACATACACAAATGCATGCATACACGAGCTTACTAACTGTATCCAATGTGCTTGTATTCTATATCTGCGTTTGGTGTAAACAACAAGAAACGTAAACAACAACTTTAACGACGCGTGGGGTATTTTTTTATTTTGCTTCGAATGCACCAAACGACAATAACAAATATATTTTTCAGTTATGTGTTTATCTAATAAATTATAATGCAGAATGTGCATTTGCCTCGCAATGACTCATTTTGACTGACTGGCAATAAGGAAGTGTGTGAAACTCTACAGATAAATAAAGGGTGTTATCTATATGAACTATAAGTACGTATTTTCGATTCTGTAATTGCAGTTATATATTCAAGTTGGTTTTTAGGGTTTGTATACGGGATCTGGAGAGATTAAATAAAAATAAATATGCGTATATATTAAAGCATGAAAAAAGCGTTATATTCAATCAAAATAAAAAGCGTATCCAGTATCATTAAACACAATTTTCTGCAATGAACATCAAATTTCGTCAACAGAACTTTAGACATCCGATATTTCAATATTTGCTTCTCAGAGAGCATACAAATTAGGTTGTAAAGTTGAGTATTTGCTCAGCTAGCTATATTTTCAAGCTAGAAGCTGTATACAAATCTAATAATCAAGTCTGAGAGTTACTTTTATAGGGTATAGAGAAAACTAAGCAATTCTCGAAAGGAAACAAAAATAGACGAACGCATTTTCATTCATCTTTCGAATTGTTTCTTTTATTTTCTTTAATGGTTTTGCACTCGTGCAAATGCGTTTGTTGTTGTCTTTCCGATTGTATAATAAAAACAAAAACTAAACCTATACATATATACACAGACCCCCCATACATATAAATAAAAGAATCGCATGCGTATTGTGTTATTGCAAATACATACGCATGATGTATGAATATATGTATATGTATATGTAGGTATGTATTTAGTTTGTAGAATAGTGTGGTGTGCTTTTGTTCCTATCTTGTTTGTTGCCTCGTACGACAATAATATTAAAAAAAATCAGTTGAGGGAAGGTATTAGAATACAAATCAAGGTTATTTTATGTCGTGTACAGAGCCAGCATTATTATTATTATTATTATCAGTAAAGCTTTATCAGGGATGCGACAGATGCTTGCAAAATAATATGTACTCATTTATTGTATAATCCAAGCCATATATGTACTACTATACTATATAAAATGTTTTTATTGTCAATTGCAAAAAACAACTTTAGATCGTCATTAAAGTGACTTTGTTTGATTGCTTACACAGTGGCAGCAAATGGAATTAATTGAAAATTTTGCTTACGCTTAATTTGCAGTAACAGCTGTGGAAATTAATTGCAATTTGTTTGCTATAATGGACGAGTTAAGCTGAAATTGTTAATGCACTTTGAATAGGCGATCTGAAATGTAATATATATATATATACACATCATATTATTTATTGTACAAAGGTTTGCTAGTTCACGTTACTGTTCTACAATTGAAAACCTTCAAGCCTTAAGGTTAAGTATTTCTTTTCAATAGTTTTTAGCGTCAACAAAATTAACCCAATGCCGAAAACAAAATCTGCAAAGAGAGTTGTAAATAATTTGCAAGGTTCTCTTAGATTGTGTGTTCTCTTTAAAAGCTTTATGCGAAAGCTTTATACACACAAAAGCTTTGTACGAACTTTGTGGCACTCTTTGCTCGCCGCTGATCGACTGAACTTTATAAAAGTTCGATATCATCGTCATCGTGATTCACAATCCGTTGACTAGGTCAATATTTGGACGAACCGTATGGAACTGATAACGGTGAAAATTAATTTCAAGTGATTTCTCGCTTAAATCGCTTAGAGGCAAGCTGAAAAATGGGACGCTGACCGACTGCATAGCAATTTTATAAATGAAAATACTTGCAAAGCGAACTAAAACATATGTGGAAATAAATTGAGGTGTTGATGACGTTCGCAATATTGTGTGCTATTTTTATACTTTGTAAATATTTCAATTGTGAGAAGAGGCATGATTAACACCGAGAGAGACATATGTAGAACAAATATGTTTTCAATTAAGGATTTGTTTTTTATTAATCGATATTGGATCAATAGTACATCTCTGAGATTATTAGAACTATAAAAGTGATACATCGATTTATCTACTTTGGAATGGTTATTTCTTGATTGGGGGTATTTTCTAGTCGAGTATTCTCTCTTTACCGATTCATACGTGTTATTTGTTAGGTCTGGATGTATACTATAGAAAAGTTTAGGTCATTCACACAAATATACATGTATTTTGTTATTCTTGCCTAAATTTCAATGTATTCAGTTTGTGCTTGTGTTTGGGAATAGTTCGCCAAAAGTAAAAAAAAATTAATTACGCCATAAACATACGTTCGTCTATATGTATCTTTTGGATAGTATAATGCGTTCATCGGCTGATACATTTTTATCTAGATTTATTTGTTTTCAGCTCTTGTCACATCACGTTTTTGTACGCTTAGCGGCATTTTGTCATAATTTGCTGACATGTGAGGATAGCCAGCAAGAAATGTGAAACAAAAATAAAAACGTGACTCTGATCAATGTGCATACTTAATTTGTCATTTATATTTGTATGCATCTCAAGTGCATTGAACGGTAAGTCGATGCAGACGAAGCACCCTGTTTCAGCAGATGAAGGCTTAAAATGTGGAGCACGCACACAAACATATATGTGTGTGCGTATTTACAAAAGACTTCAGGCAGTTTTGAAAACATTTAACCGTTTCACCTCGCTGAACTTGGCGCGCACGGGGCAGGTAATTTAAGCAAACAACAAATTCAACGAATTCACAAAATAAAACTACAAGCTATAGAGAGCACGAAAAATAAAACAATGCTAAACCAATTTGAATCTATGGTTAATGAGCGCAAGATGAAAGAATATGAAATTTTTGTTAAGGTCATTAAAAGTCAAAGCAACAAACAAAAAAAAACATACAGTTCCGTCAGATGGCGCACACAAAAATGTGAGAAATGAAATTTACATAAATAGATTTTACGTTCAAAGTGCATTCAACATATGCCTGCCACCAAATACGCTTTTTAGGCAAATAAAGCAAAGATAACAAATACAATATTGTATAATTTTTAAATATTATTATTTATTTATTATTTCAAAATAATCATTTTACATTTACGCCTGTTCAGCTGTTTAACATTGCTGTAAATTGCATCAACAGCAGCCATAACATTTTCAGCAGAGTTAGCAACTCCCAGTTCTTGAAATAACACATACTATTAACATAACAGCTATAACATTCGGTTAACGATTACAGCGCGCCATATGCTATATGCAAATTTTAAGTTTAACTGTTGTTTTTTTATGGCAAATTGCCTTATTACTGCCATCATAGAAGCTTACAGAGCGCAGCCGCCATGGCAACGATTGAAAGAGCGAGAGAGAAAGCGGGTGAGGGGAGAATCTGTTATTCACAATGGTGTTGCATTTAATTCTAGAGGGGCGTGCGTGTACCGGTTCATAATATGGTATCTGTGTAGTAATGTCACGCAAACAATTTACATAAATGACGTCGCTTCCGCTTTGGGGCAGGCGCAGCAAGGCGCAGTCAACAAGAACAGATACAATTGCAAGTAAAGTGTACATAAATACAACAAAAACAACCATGGCCAACAAATGGAGGATGGCTGGCAAAAATACAATCATAGAAAAAAAGAAGCTCAAGCAGTGGAGAATGAGAGAAAAAGTGTAGCAAAAACACAATTGTGTCTGTCTGATTGGATTGTTTTGTGCGGAAGTGAGAAAGCAATCGATAAAAAAAAAAAAAAACAATTTCCAAAGCGCCTACCAAGACTAACGGCGAATGTTTGTGTTCAACAGATAACAGCCGAGATAAAATGAGGAAAATAAATATTAAAATCATATAAACATTTCTTTTTGGCTGAAGCAACAAACCCACTAACCAACTTCACGGTTTGTTAGCAATTTAATTTGCTTACAAATGGTTGTTTTTATTATTCTTTTTTTTGGAGATTTCTTTTGAGCAGCCTTCCCAAGTAATCATTGCCTGCGCTTTAGGGCACGCCCTCCCAATTTGTTGGTGAAAAGAAAATTAAAATTGTATGCGGCGTCGCACGTGTGTCAACACATTAACAACAAAACATTAACACACTTAACGCTTTGTGGCCAGGTATTTTAAGGGAAATTATAAATTAGCAAATAATCAACACTTAGTATTTGGTGGAATGTTAAATATGCTAAAAATGATTCATTTTCATTGCGAAATCTAATCGCACGTTGAATCAATAATGGCAACAAGAACCCCTAGAAAAACCACCCGGCAAAACCCAGTCCAACATAACCTCAAAGCTAGAAATTGCATGTCAGAAACCGCTTGAGGTAGGAAATTTCAATAAAAAAAAGCAAGTACACATTTAGCTATGTATGTTGGCTATGGAGCATTTTTGGGGGTTGCTATGAAAAATCGTTACCATGCTTTGCTTGTTGGTAAAATACATATATTTATTTCTATGTATGTATAAGCATCCGGTCGTGACATAAGCATTGTGGGTGGTTGACAACACTTTTACACAGTTGTTACTAATTAATTATAAGTTTGCTGCATTAGGTAGACACTGTTCCACACGCACAGCACAGCTGTAAATTGAGGAGAAAAGTGCATTAAATCTTTTTATCGATTGTCTCTGTTGCCCTTGTCAGTGCGTGCATCTCTTTCGCACACACTTTTCTCTCTCTCTCTCTCAATCTATGATTCTGTTTTTGTAGCAGTAGTTATTTCTGCATTAATACACAAATGAATTTAGTTGTAACAAAATGTTAGTAGATTACAATTAGATGTGTGTGCTGGTTTTTGTTATGAATCAGACAAAAGGCTGACGAAGATGTGCCACCACCTTTCACTTTATTTCTATTCGTTCGAAATTTGTTGTATGCATAAATAGATCTATTGTTAAATGGGATGCGGCGCCAGATTTGAACAATCAATACAAGCAGACAAAGTTAAAGCAACGAAAGTAGAAAATTGTCTACGCACCTGTCGTCAACCGCACCAACCGTTGGCGATTCTAGGCTGCACTTGCCTGCACTTTGGGCACAGAAAAGCACCGTAATGAGCAAGGAAAGCGGACATACGAGACCAGGTTTTTGTTGTTGTTTCTGCGGCTACTGCTATCGCTGCTGTTATAGTTGTTGTTGTTGCACAAACACACATACACACATTCAATTCAACACTTAAGCGAAATTTCTTTCTTTCACCCGACACAGACTTAACTGGTTTTCATTTGTTTTCTTTTTTTTATTGTTAACTGCACCACCCGTCGATTGTATGTGAGAAACACACAGCAAGAACTTGTATCTTAATTAGCACTATTTGTGAGTAGATATAAATCAGCAATTTTCGGCAACTGGCGCAATAACTATTAATTCTACTGTTCTCAGCAGCTCATTTTTCACTACTGTTTGACCAGCACGCACACACATGCAAAGTGTCACCGTCAGACCAGTCTGTTTTATTTGTTTTAGAGATGTAACTGCTATAACAGAAAAACATCGATGCAACGATTCCTTGCCACAGCGATAGTTACCGATTACATTTAATGGGTTTTCATATATATCAATATATCGATGTTAGGCGTTGAAATGTAAACTCTGTACCGTGCGCGTCTACCATGCCTTGAGGAATTTTATCAGCTTTAGTTCTGGCAACACTTTTTACTTCGATTTATTTGCTTCATAATAAAATAGCTATCGTCAGCTCGATCAGCAGCAATATCGATAATAAAACTTTTTATTTGAAAATGGGCGCGAAGTTTTAGATATTTAAAACCCCACATTACAAAATATAAATATCTCACCGTAAATGTTCAATTTAATGTAATTTTATTTAAAAATATACATATTATTAGTTGTAGTTATTTTAAACGCTGGGAAGTTGTTTTCTCGCGTTGCAATGAGCAGCGAAGCGCCCAAACAAATCAATTAACAATATAGAACAAAGATAGATAGATATAGAAAAAACATAAAAATTGGATAAAATAAAAAAATGTATGTGACAAATCAGTGTTGTTATCAGTATTGGTGTTGCTCGTGTGTACAAGTGTAAATATATGGGAAGAAATTAAGCGATAGCTCAGCACACAGAACTTAATGTCACCGGAATAATGCTCATGTCATTTTTGCAACTCTCGACACCACAGCCGTATCGCTGTCATGATTCAATCTGCCAATTGTGATGCCCTGATCGTCGCCCAACTCATCTTCATCCTGCTCGGCATTCTCCAGCTGCTTCTGGCGTTTCAGACGCAGCTCAAACACCTCGCTGATGGCATCCCGAAAGCAAATAAAATTATAATCAATGACACCCTGCCGATTGAAATTCTCTTCGCGCAGTATGCAGACCAGTGCCAAAAACTTGTTCACCTCGCGCATATAGAGTATCGTATTGTTGTTCAGTTTGATCAGACTAGAACTGCCACTGTCAAAAGCAGTTTCCTCGGAGCTGTGGGCAATAAACAAATAGTATTAACTTTTACACATCTTATTAGTATCCTATTGCTTACCTATAAATGCTGGAGAGATCGATGACCATATCGATCATATCACAGCATAGTTCATACGCTTGCATATCAACTGGTGATGAATCTGTTGCTATATAGATTTTCGATACGACATCAAAGAGAAATGCTTTCTCAATGCCAGAATTCTGTTATGTTAACAAGATTTAATAAATGATTAAGAGATTTCAAGAGATTTTCAACTCACTGGTATGAAAATGTTTAACAGATTCTCAAGCGTTGGCAGCTGTGGTATCAGTTTCTGCACAACTTTTGAAAATGCCTCGAATATTGAGTGATCATATATCGAAGTCAGGTGAAAACTTAGATGTATCTGATCGAGACCCGCCTCGCTGAGGTCATCTGATGAGCGCTGGTGTATATCACGTTGCGATTCCATTTTCGAATCATCGCTAATGCCATCAACCTATGGGAAAAATAACAGCTGCATAAATGCAATAATAGCGATAAGAGTTTCATATCTAAACACTCACCTTATGTATGAAGACCTCGAACTTAATGCGTGGATTAACTTTATATGCCTTGATGACCGTATTCTTGAACTTGGTCAGCGCTTCATTGTAGTCGTCCTTGGCATCAATGACGAAGACGAGCGCGCCACAGCCCCCGAATATCATATCCGAATCGAATGTGGGCTCAATGAAATCAATTTGGCCGGGAAAATCCCAAATTTGAAACTGTACAAAACTGGAATTGTTGATGTCGTCCTTAACAATTTTGCTCGTCGATTCGAGGAACAGTGTCTCATTCGGCGACATCTTGTGGAAGACGACTTTCTGTATGGAGCTCTTGCCCGACCGGCGCAGACCCATTAATAAAATGCGCGGTTTGGTTTCGCTATTGCTCGATGCATTTGGCTCCAGTTCCAAGCCATCCTGATCGTAGGCGCCATAGCCAAAATCTTTTGGGAATGAGTCCACGGGGTAGTCTTCGTCTTCATAGCTCTACGGAAAGCATGGAAAACGTTTTAGAAATATGTTTTTTATGATACACGAGATAAACATTGAGTGAAGATAAACGCGTTGAGTTTAGTTTACAGTTTACAGTTGAAAGTGCCATTATCATTGGACCATGGCTATTTTTTATGGCTTCCTTGTTTGCTTACCATTGTGATGTAAGCGTGCGTTACTTGTGCACGGCTATTGTTTGTTTACATGCAGTTAGATGGGCGCGTTGTTGAAATTATAAAAGCCAATGAAAGAATTTAATTTAATTTGAAAAGAATAGCACACAATACAAAAACTGTTTCTTATCGGTGACAAGGTGTGTACACAACAGCTGCACAACAGCTGATTAGCAGTTATTGACAAGTGTGTGCACACTTGCTGCGCAATTCATGGAAAATACCAAATTAGTATATGTAGTTGCTTTTATTGTGGTTTTCACCGCCTCTGCTTGCTAATTGATTGGCAACAAGTAAGTAGAAAATGGAAAACAATTTACGAAACATATTAGACTTATATTTAAGTTGCAAAATTATACAAAATGTGCCCGTGGTATTTTTAGTGAGATCTTTTTGGCGCATACGGTCACACTAAAACTGCAATTTAACAACTCTTGCAAGATTTGTGAATTTATCTTGTTTTCGACTAGTTGTAAATAAAATGGCAGCGCGAGGTCTGTTGCTGATGGGCCAATGCATGCCCTGCATAAAACAGAATGCCTCCAAAATACGCATACGCCGCATGGAGCTGGACAAGAACCTGAACATGGTTTGCATTTGCATTGTTTTTGTTTTTTAATAAGCATGGAATTTAAATGCATTTATTTGTTGCAGTACTTTAAAAAGGATACGTTCTTCTTTGCCCATGATCCACAAAAGCTGTGCAAAACGGGCGATGTGGTGCTGATACGTGAGCTGCCCGAGCGCATGACACGCCTCATCACACACAATGTGGAAAAAGTCGTCTATCCTCTTGGTGACATAACAGATCCGATTACGGGCAAGAAAGTTGTGGTTGGCAAGTACCGCGAGGACATCGAGATGGCCAATCAGCTGTTTGGCAAGTCGGCGAAGGGCTTTGACTATGATAAGGCGCCGCCACGTGGTCGCCTCGAGGGCAGCAAGGACTTTACTCACGGCGAGACATACATTAAATATCACGAAGATGGCAAGGATCAGCCCTTTGCCGTGTAACCTTAAAATTAGCTAATAAACGTTGATTTAAGTAAAAAAAACACAAAAGTTAATTTTACTAAATATTTTTATTTAAAATTTTCGATAAATGTTGATGCATTTTGTTTTGTTTTTATTTTGTTTTTGTTGCTTTATCTGTTGTTGCAATAAGATGCGTTTCGATCCGTGCCATAAATTAAATTGTTAACTAATCACAATCTCTTACGATGCTAAAGTTGTACTGGAGTATAGGGTTCGCCACATGGGCGTTGTCATCGCATAGTTTTTGCTGCAAGCACAGAGATATATATTAATAAAAAAAATGGCATATTTAATGGTTATGCTCGTACTTGTTCCAGATCGGGACTGGCGCGCAGCACAAAGTCGCGCAGAAAGTTGCCGCGATTGGGTATGTCCAGGGCGAGGATTAGCTTGTTGTTGCCCAGCTGCTTGAGCACCTTGACCCAGCTGCTTGGTGGCGCCTCATCCGAGTCCTCGTTCAACTGCGCCTTCGACTTATCCTCATCGCTGCAAATGGACCACTGCAGCGGCTTATTGGAGCTGAAGCAAACATAAAAGAAAATCAACCATTTGTTTTGAGGCGTCTGCTAGATTGGTGGCACCTACCTGAAGTGCAGCTCCAAGCTGACTGATAGCAGATAACGAGACACGGGCACCGTATAGCTCACATTCAGGGAACTGCCCGAGCTCGGGCAGAATTGCTCCACATCAATGGTGTAATTGTTTTGGCCGGCCAGCACACAGCTGGAGATGCTCCAGCAATCTGTCTGTGGCGGTAACGGTGTCACTGGAGCAGCAATTGGCTGTTCAACATGCCCCGTTGCGAGTGGTGCAGTGGCTGCAGGTGGCAGGCTGAGCACCGTGTAGAGCGCATCATCCTGATCGCTGCTCGCCGCGGACGAGGACGAGCCATCCGCTTCGGTGGAGAATTGCTTGGTGCGCGCCACAGTGTTGTGGGAGCTCTTGCCATGGTAGACACGGGATGCTGTAGCCACATTGCTGCTGCTGTTGCTATCATTGTTGGCAGTAGCAACGGGCTGTATTATCAATATATCGGCATCCTGCTCCTGCTCAGCAGACGGCAGCTCATCCTCCACATGTTGATGCTTCACATTGGCATCCACATTATCCACAGCAACTGCCGCCGGTTGCAGCTCCACAAAGCAGGTGGACTACAAAAGGATGCAAAGGAAATTAGCTTGATAATAAACAGGAAAGGGGTTGGTGGAGACTGCCCGACTGGTGCATACTCTGTAATCTAAGAACCCACCTGACAATTGTCGCTGACGGCTTCATCGCCATTGCACTCGGGCGGCTGGCCAAAGAGCGGCGTCCTCAAACTCTTATGCCTAATCCAATCGAGACTGCGTTGATTCGCCGATCTTCTGCCCACACTGGAGTCCCGCAGACCCGGATACTCAAAGCCGAAGAGTGCCGTTATGGGATTATCCACCGACTCCGATTCATTGGTATTGCTCAGATTCTGTAGATCCAGGGCATCGACGCTATCCTTGCTACCGCTGCTATTGCGCAACACAGCCGGCGGCGGCACGTCCAGCGCCAGGGAGAGTGTGCTCTGCGGATGACTCTGCTCGGTGCTGACCTTATTGGTGGTCAATGCCAGATTGGCTGTGGGTGGCGAAACGGTTTTGTACACATTATAAGTGGCTGCTTCGCCCGCATTGAGCTTGCGTATGGCCTGACCAGCAGATGCAACCGGTGCGTTGTCCACAATAGTGCTGGGAATTGTGCCCAGCACCACAATCTGCTCATCCAGCTTGGATGAAGGCTTCAATGGTTGTTGTTGTTGTTGCTGTTGCTGTCGGAGTTGCTGCTGCTGCTGCTGTGCATCCACATCAATGGAGTTGTTCTCAAAGTCCTGGGAGAGTGGTGCAATTCCCGCTGGCTTCTCCGAGGAGGAGCTGTCTGTATCGTTGCTGGATGTAGCCAGAATTCGGCTCACTGTGCGCACACTTTGCAGCAGCTTTTGTGCCGCCGCCGCTGGACGCAGTGCCTCCTGGCTAACTGGCCACTTGGACTTGTTCTTGCTGACAATTGTCTTGTTGTTGTTGCTGTTGTTTCGTGGAGCAGTCGTTGTGATCCGTGTGTGTGGCTGCTTGGGCAGCGCCAGATTCACCTGCGGATTGTTCATCACAGCCGTCAGTTCCTCCTCCTCCTGCTGCAGCTCATCGGCCCCATCGCTTTGCCGCACCGTCGGTCGCGTGCTGCTCGTCGCAAAGATTAAGCTCGGCCACGATCCGTGCGTTTTGTTCTTGAAGAGCGTCTGCAAGCTGTGCTGAAAATTTAAGCGATCCTCGTCGCTGAAGCGTGTCGCCGACGCATCCGGTCGAAAGAGACGACTGTCTCCAAACATCTGATATCCATCCAGATGCTGTTGCTGCTTGTTGTGCTCCACAAAATACAGCGTGGAAACGGCGGCCAAGCTATAATGGTTTCATAACAGATTTGAATAAATTTGAAAAATTTTGAATTCAATCACGAACTTTCGGCATAATAATTAACCGGGGAAAGATACTTATATATTCTCTTCATAGATATTTGATTAATTTCCGTAATGGAAACCAGTGCTTACCAGGCTGCCATAACAATGATCAGCATGAAGATAATGATTTGCATTAGGCGACTGGAGCAGATCTCGTAGCCATCGTTGCTCCGATTGGGCTTCTGTTGGGGCCGCGGCGGCAAAAGGCAGCGTGGCTCGAGCAGATCTTTGGCACGCAGTTGGTGGTTATTGTTATTGTTGTTGGCCCGTTCCAGACTCTCAATGCGCGACTCCAGTGACCCGGTGACCTTGCACAGCTCCTTAACGGCCCCAATGTTCTCCATAAGTATGCGATCCTAAGTTAAAAACGGTGTAATTAAATTATGTTTAGAAATGGTGTTGCACTGTTTTCCTGTGTATAATAACTTTTTGTTGTTTATGCTAAGGAATTGTAAAAGTGTTTGTGTGTTTTATGAGTTGATTGCTGGTGCGTAGGCACCCCAGACAGAATACAAACTAAAGATTATATTATAAAAGAAAACCTCTCAACGCTTAGTGCATTTTTTAAGTACGCCAAAAATGTGTGATCATTAATACTGTGACCGTATTCAACACTCAAAAAAAGTCCTTCGACCACGGCTGTAAGCAAGTGTGACACTAAGCAATCACACAGGTACTTTAAATTGGAGGCGGGCTTTTTAAGAAAGTACCCATGGGAATTAATCTTGGGGGAAATATTGTGGATAATAAAAATGTGCCCAAATAGTGTAGTTAAATGTAATAAAAAGTGTAGTTTAAACAAAAAAATGATTAAGTATTCTGATTTTGTTTTTACCTTGTTGACCAGCAAAAAGTTCTCAATAACATTTCCATTGGGCAGTACAACGCTGCCAGCCTCTTGGACCGCATCCGGTATAACCTCGCGCACCTCCTGCGCTATGACGCCGGTATCAACTATCTCCCTGGTATCGCTCTCTCGCCTCAGACCGGAATGCACGGCATATTCCGGCTCATAGCGATAGCGGACGATGCGTATCTTTTGCATATTGCGCAACTGGACCGATGTATCCAATTCGGCGATTTCCTGTTTGGCGCGACTATCGCTGGGCTGGACAATGTGGCCGGACACCTTGAGATTGCCATGTACGACAAGACTCTCGTCTGGGCGATCTGTGTTGATGCCCACGCGACCCGCATGGAAGATCGACTCCTGCGTAATGCCACGCTGCCAGACCAGATCCACATCGGACTCAAATTGGCCCGGATTCGAAGCGCGCACAATTATCCGCTCGCTGCCATGACTAACGACGGGAAAGTGGCCAGATGTTGTGTGCACGTGGAGACCGACGACAAGCTGAAAGAAACGCTGCTCCGGATTTGGGCGTCCCTTCTTGCGCATATTATTGTTCGTTGTCTCCGAGAAGTGCAGACGACCCACGGTTATTTTGCTGACAATATGGCTCTGGAGATCGATACTGAAAGTGATAATAGAAATATAATTATAAATCCAAGATTTATATGAATGTTTGTGCTTACGGTACGGGATAGAATGGCTTCTTGGAGCGATCGGATTGACTCTGCTCCACGCGTATCGTTTGATTGGGCGCCTCGAATTTGACACCGTAGAAATGCAAGTGGAAGGATTTGATTTTCTCCAGGCCGGACGGTGTCTTCACAAATTTGGCATCGCCCTGCAGACGGGCATGGCAAGTGACCTGAAAATGGTTCTTCTTCTGGCACACATACGCATCATCCGAGACGCTGAAATTGAAGCCCTTGTCCGCATCGACGCGATAGTAGATGACGGATAGCTCGTGCAGGTTTTGATCACACAGCTTGTGCCAGTTCTCCAGCTGGAAAGGACTGAAGCGGATGCACTGCGTCAATGCCGAATCACCAGCCTCGCTGCCCGAGCCAGAGCCAGAGCCACAGCCGGCAGCCGCATTGCTTGTCGGCCCATCAAGGCTATTCTCCGCCTGCGAATTGATTGTGGACAGCGCCGGCGAAACGGAGGCGGAACAGTGTGAGTGGGCGGGTGTCTTGCTCAGATCATGTTCACTGGGACTGCTGCTGCTCGGTGCGATGGCAATGGAATGATGTGAACTGCGCAACGGACTCATCTGCAAGCCCGGATCATGCTTGGTCATCGGACCAAATTCCGGACAATCCAGCTGCGTCGACATCTTCCGCTTGCGCGACAACGAATGCACCGGAGTCGTTGGCGTTGAGCTGCTCAGCGATAGTTGACTGGTGCCAATTACCTGAACCCGATCACCCAATCCCAGTGGCGACGTCAGCATACAGGTGGACATGGTGGATAGATTTTGATAGCTGCCACTGCCATACAAAACGTGTCCATTGTCATAGTGCGAAAAGGGCAGCGGATCCTGCGGCAAGTTCTGAAGTTGTTGATGCTGCAACGGCAGCAACTCGCAGTTGAGTTGCTGCTGCTGCTGTTGCTGGCAGAGCAAACTGTTGCCCAGACCCGTTTCGTGCTTCACCCTCACATCCTGGGCGGGGGCAACAAAATGATGCTGCTGCTGTTGCTGCTGCATCGGCGGCGGGGGCGGGGAAGTAAACTGCAAATCCGCTTGCAACATTTGCTGTTGCTGCTGCTGTTGTTGCATGTTGCCCAAGCCGGTATAGATTAGCTCCCGTCCGTTCAGTGCATGTGTTTCCCCCAACGGACTGTAGGCGGGCTCCGATCCCGAATCGGGCGGACTCTCGGGCAAGTGTGCTAGTGGCATGGCCATCGCACTCCCACGACCCGTTGCCAGCTGTGCATCCAGGAGATTCATGGGCGGCGTGTGCGGATTTTCCAGCTTCGAGATGCCAACAACATTGGCCAGCTCTTCATTGTGATTGTGGCTGTGGCTGTGTGTTGGTGGCGCCTCATCCAGATTCCCAACGCCTGCTGCTTGCATAAACAAATCCAATGCTTCATTGTCAATGCCATCCATAAAATCGGGGCGAGCTGCAGAAAAATGAAACAATTTTAAATTAAATTCAATTAATATGTTTAAAGTAAACACAATCTTAACAAATAAATCGAAACTTGCAGATTGCAATCCAATGTTATCTATATACCAATAATCTTCACAGATCATAATAATCAAATATTACCAGCATCTGTCTGGCTCATATTCATTTAACATGCGCACAACTTGGATAAAAACCTACACTCAGAAAAAAATCAACCTAAATCTTTGAATATTGCCTCTTAATTATTTCGAAAACGGAAGTTTGTATCTTGCTGAAAAACAGGTTTATTATTTTCCAAATTCCACTTAAATATTTTTAATATTTAGAAAAAGTATGTCTAATTTAAAGGTTGTTTTTTTTAGAATTCTCACATTTAGAAATATTTAATATTAATAAAAGTATATTCTGAAGAACAATGAATTTAAGAAAATGATTTTCGCATATTTCGAATAGTAAATAAATAAAATACAAATAAAATGTAAGTTCCCGTTAAAAAATCCAACATTAATTTTTAAAAATTTCTTTCATATAATTTGCTTATATTTTTGGTAATATCGACATTAAATAATTATGTTAAAATATTTAAGTTGCCGTTTATAACAAGATTGACTGTTTAGTGGCAGTTTAAATATTTATTTTATTTTATTTAATACTATTAAGTTGACAAATGAAATGTTAAATGTTATTCAGAGCGACAGAGCTGACAACAAATTATTCCCAGTAGATTACTCAAAATATTCAACAGATAAATTAATAAATTAGCATAAAATTAAGAACACTGATTGGATTATGTCATGCTTATTTTTCTCTACATATTATTCAAATAGTTTCATGACTGTAAATTCCAAATAAATATTAAAAAAAAAACAAGAAACAGACGCACAGATTGTAGTTCATATTTTTTAAGGGGCGTCAAAAAAGTGTGAACATTGATGATGTATATATATATTATATATATATATGTATATATATATATATATATATGTATGTATGTCTATGATGAATTTCCATTTCTAATGAAATGAGAGACTGACAAAACTAAAAACATCCGACTGATAAGCAGCAAATATATCAAGTGTTTGATCGATAAAAGCGACTCGGTTGATTCAGATTTATGTCAGTTTATGCTAAACAAAAAGCACACACACACACACACACACACACACACACACACACACCGGCACACACAAATTACCATTTAATGTTTTGGGATAATCCATAATACGTTGATTTAATCACTTTTGTACGCTGATAACTTGAAAATTGTTAGCCTTTAACTAGATGATTTGAACGCGCCTTTCGGCCAAGCGCACACGGTCTGCACTAAGAGCCAAGTTAGTAGCTGCTAGCTTAGCTGCAACAGCAGCATCGTAAATTGTTAACACCAAACATTGGCAAATGAGATTCGATAAAGAAACAACAACAATAATAACAACAACAACAATTATCTAACGCACATGTGAGCGCACATGCGGTTGATGCACTTTTCACAACTGGCTGAGCAGTGAAAATGCGCTTTTCCAATTGTTATATTTATAAATAAAACAAAAACCGTACAAAAATATATAAATATTAACTACTACTTAAAGTCAGAGGCTCGACAAGTAACTGAAAGCGAAAACGAAACCCAATTAATAATAAAAATGAGAGAAAAAAATCGAAGAACAACTAAAAAACTAATGAAAATGAAAACTAACTTTTGTTTTTGCAAATGTTTTGTTTAAATGTTTTCACAAATGCATTGACATTATTCACCAGCTGTTTTCGAGCTTGTCAATTGCCAATTCTATGTTTTTATTCGTTTATTTTTTTTAATTAGTTTCTTTTTTTTTAATTAGTTTATTTTTTTTAATTAGTTTATGTTTTTTTTTAATTCGCGCTCAAACGTCAAAGTCGTTGTGAAATTTTTGTGCACTGCCAGCAGCGAAATTCAATCAGTGTGCAAATATTTGAGTTTTTGCCTTTGTTCTGTGTCCTGAGCCATTTTTATTGATCAAACAATGTTTTAGCCACTCGCCTCAGCAACCAGGCGACATTATTTAGAAATGTGTATACATATATGCAATATACTATATATATACATTTATATATATATATTTATATATATATATTTATATACAACTATGGGTAGTTGTGTGCTGCAATTGTGTTTGTCTATTTTGGAGGGTATAAGACAAATTTTGTTAAGCATAACAAACGCCGACTGCTACATCAATTTATTTTATTTGCTTATCTATTTTGGTACACATTTGGATTTCTATACCCTCAACCCATTGACAATGGCCAAAAAGGTTATAACGAAGTTGTGCAACCCATAAAATGTATATACATATATGGGACTCAATAGCAGAGTCGAGCTAACCATGTCCAAAGCACCAATCTCAAACACTATAAGAGCTATAAACTTCTCGTATATCGATAACTCCACCCGTTACTTGGATATCGATACACATCAATTTCCGATAGCTATAAAAGTCAACATATATAAATTGCTTATTGCGTTCATTCCCTTCAAAATATCAGTTTGTTCGTTTCAATATATATACAGGGTATCTTTTAGCCGAACTCTCGAGATTATTGCATTGTAACATGTTGTTGTTAGCTGTGTTTTTGTCAGATTGGTGGAGTGGCGCATGTTTTAGAGACCAGCCGAAGGGCAATTTATTCGCTCTTTTTTGATAACCTTGCCAGGGACTATTCCGATTTTATGGTAATGTATCTGCCAGAGCCACAAGACTACTCTATTTGAAAGATGGTTTGATGAGCGATTCGCCTTTAAGATAACTTCCCTATTTGATATATTAATTTTCTCATTTAAGGTTTCTCTATTTAATCTTAAGTAATAAGCATTTTTTTTTAGCTTAAATGAATTCGCTTCGACTCAAATTTATTTATTTTGTAAGCAATTCTGAACATTAGGAATATATATGTTTTATTATATATAAAGGCATACTTACAAAAGTCCGGAAAATCAAAATCCATATTCATGTCCAAAAATAGTTATCCAATAAATGTTTAAACTGCAGGGGCATTATTTCAATGTGTCTTCCGACTACCGTATGATTTCCATTGTGATTCTATATATGATAAAAAACAAACACACACACATTATAGAATGCCAATCATGGATTTAGTTACAACAATTAGCTTGTTGTTTATTGTTTATTGTTTATCTCAATCGCAACAAACGTTTTAGTGGAAATATTGCAATTTGATTAGCAAAAAAGAAAATAATAATGCAAAATGCGCTGAGAGTTGATTTTTCTTATAAAGTTTATTATTATTTATTATTACTATTGTGTCGAGTTCAAATAAGAGTCAATAGCCAATTCTGGTTTTCCAGAATTCCCGGAATCTTACGGCACTAAACAACAATTCGCTTTATTATATTGTATTTTAATTATATATGTTTGGTTGACAAATTTGAAATAATTTTTGTACTCTCCGACTGATAGGGCAATGACGTCGCAACTTTCGAGAAACATATGCACTTGACGGGATATCGCATTTGGACTCTGGACGACGATCAAAAGCGCAAAAATCCAAAAGCCAAGATAAACGCATTCACATTGACAGCTTGTATCAGCAGCAGCAGTTTTCATGCTCATAATCAATTCATTTTTTACACACACAAATGCCATGAAATGTGAGCGAATGTTTTCCGAGCAGAGCTTCAAGGCTTATGCTTCTCACAAAGAGAATCACAAATTATTAATAATTAATAGTAGTATTATTAATACGAACTTAGCTGCAGTAATATATATATTAATTCAGTTGTCAATTAAATGCCACAGCAGCGCAGCTAAGTATGCAACAGAATCAAAATTGTTACATTGATAATTGACAATTGATACATACACATATACATATATGTATATATATATATATATATAATTGCGTTTTAAATGATGCGTTTGTTGTTGTTCTTGTTGTTGTCTGTCTGCGTATGTCTTCTTATCTGTGTTGTTGTTGCCTTTATTTCAGACTAATTTTGTGGCGCAATAAGATATAATACATGATAAAGGGCGGAAATTACATCCGTTTGGCTAACGGATATGAATACGAATACATATGTATATATGATTTTTTTGACTGGCCTCTTGAATGTGAGGATATTACGATGAATAATCTTGAATGGGAGCATAAGCCTTTAGCAAATATTCGGAGCTTTTCAAAAAGTTTGAATGGAGTGAATGAGGACATATGGATCTATACATATATATATATATATATATGTATATGAAATGGGGGCTGTCAATTGCTCTACCAACTTTATGTAAATGATGACAGTCAAGACGATCCTCCACACAAGTGGGAAATATAAATAAAACTTGCTGCCTGTAAAAAGTTTCATCAGAAATAAATAAATTACGTATACTTCAAATCTTTTTTCGAACGAAGTATTTGGTTCCAATTAGCTACTTAAATTAGATTCATATATCGAAATGTTTTTCTGCTGGCTGCAGATCAGGGAGTAATTAAATTAAAAATTGCAAATGGAAAAGAAAAATAAGTTAATAAATTAATACTTAGCACAAAAATAATTCATAATTTAAATAGAAAACATTTCTTGCAAGGATTTTAAGAACTCTGATAAACCCAATCTCTCAAGTAACTGTTTATAAGTCTATTTGATATGTGCCGTATTCCACGAAAGAATAAAATTTCATTCAAGCAACAACTTTTACGTTGAAATACGTAAGCATGTAAACATCTTGTAAAGGGCCTCAATATAGAACGAACAAAATAAAAAAAAAAACCCCCAATTCAATGTAGACTGGAGACATTCTTCTGGTTTTTGCCACAGACTGTAGTCTTCACTATAGTTGCTCTTGCTGTTGTTGTTGTCACATTCATTGACGTTGCTGTTTTGTCGTGTTGTCGCAATGATTTTGATTAAATTAACGCTTCGACTCAAACGTCGCGACGTGCTGAGATATGAATATATACATTGTATGAATATGTTTGTGGATATGGATATGGATATGGATAGATTTGCGCAAAAGTTCCCAAGCAGCAGCAGCAGCAGCAATAAATGCCTTATGCATGAACAACATGAACAACTCAAGTGATTTGATTTAGTTTGACGCAATAGCCAAACAAAAACAACAACAAACAACACTCAAATTTCTAAAAATTTTTAACAAAAAATAAAGCAGAACAATGACAAGAGTTTTTCTAAAAAAAATGCTGCGCAGCATTTAAAAAAAAATAAAAAATGCAGAAATAAAATAAAAAAATGTAAACAGACAGACAAAAAACCTGTAGTTGGTCAGAAAACACAGTTGTTGTAGTTGTTGCTTTGGCTTTAATTGAGACGGAAGTCAAAGTCAGCGGTAGTTTGACTCTGCTTTGTTATTGTTGTTGCCCCATTGGTTGCTGGGCGCTCATCCTTGAACCACAATAACGATAAGAAGAACAACAACGCGAACTACAGCAAACGTTTTTGGCCATCTTCATTTTGTGGGGCGACCAATCTTTGATGCCGCTGTTTTTTTATGCATCACTCCTCTAAAATGTTTAGCATTTTATTAGCATTGCCATAAAATCAATGAGACCAACAACAACAACAACAACCTGTTGCACTGAATTAAGTTGCCGGTCAAAGCTGCACGAAAAAACCACAAATCGCTTAAGCCATAAATCTTTAAAACTGAATATTCAACACATATTTGCAATTGCTGTTGTGCTAATTGCCGTTGGCATGTGATTTTGGACAACATTTCAATTACATGCGGATTAGCTGAGCGGAGAAGAGTGCTCTGCTCAACAGCCCAGAACGCCGATGAGTTGAGTTTGTTTGTTGGCCAAAATGCATGATTTCATTTTTATACATGAATGTGAATAGTTGTAGAAATAACTCGATATAAACGTGTGTCGAAAAAGGCGACAACAACAAGACTTATAAAATCGATTAGCACGTGTACTCTAAAGATTTAATCCAAAACTCGACTTCTTTGCGACAGCCCAAACAGTTTGAACAGAGGAAGATACAATTCAGCCATGAGATTCAATTTTAGATTCAGGGCCTATCCACACATGCGTCATGATGTCTAAGAAGGAGCTAAATATCTATAATTATAGATATGTATATTATTTATGACTCATTGTCCCTTATATAAGTATTTGATTAGGCCAGTGACTTGCAATTAACATAGTTACGTTAAGTAGATGAAGGCATATATACCATAAACCAAAAAAAAGAATTGTGTTTTTATTTATTTTGGAAAGTCAAATGTCTGCAAATTAATTTATCTGCTTGGAAATCAAGCACAACTCAAAGAAAATAATTTTCTTACTTAGACTACATAACAAGAAGAATTAGCAGCTCGTACTGAAAGTGTTCAAAGCCGTCGGCTTAGCTATAATAAAATTTGTAATTCAATCAAATGAACAACTGAAATGGAGTGCTTAATAAACCGTTGCTAGTCAGCTTTTAAGCTTCGCCATACTAGCAGCATTTCTTGAAGCTGCCTTAAAGCTTGCAATAGTTAGTATGTACAACTTGATTAAATGATTCTATTAATAAAATTAAAATGATAAAGTTATAAATACTTGCGCATAAAGCATACATATCCACTTGTGCTTTGCAGAAATCCGGTATTATCCCACTTAGCAATGAATTAATTGTTTTTATTTTTTTATCAAACGACAATTTAAAAAAAAAAAATTCTAATCTTAGCGGATCTGTAGAAAAGAAACTGTGCAAAAAAAAAAAAGCATGGAAGATTTGCGGCACACTCTCGCGTTGTTTTTTTTAACCCTATTATTAATAAACGAATATCTTTCTTTTTTGCTGTAGTTTTTTTTTATATTTTTTTTTACGAATTACTTTGCTGCGCTGCTGTTGCTGAGGTTGCGGCAGCGGCTTTGAAACTCAACCAACCGGTTGAATTTTTATGTATTTTGCTGATATTCAATGTATTTGTTTTTGTTGTCGTTTTTGTCTCTTTTTTATGTTGTTTTTTCTTGAGCTATTGGCATATGGAGATATGTTTTGGTTTTGTTTTGCGCAAGGCACAGGTTGAGACGGGCGATGAAGTGCGCTAAACGCAAATAAGAAGAAACCGACAGCAACAACAAAAAAAAAACAACAGCAAAAAAAAACAGTAGAAGAGGCGCCCGCCAAACAGGCTGTGCTTTTGAGATTGGTATTTTTTTTTGCTTATTTTTCTGTTAGATTTCAGCATAATTTGGGCACGACGTGCAGGTGGCAGGTGGGCGGGCAGCTTACACGACGATCTCTCGAGATCTTAAAGATGTGCCAGACTCCAACAACAATAACAATAGCAACAAACAACTTTGCTTTGCATTCTTTAACAGTTGTTGAAGTTTAAAATAATATTAAATGAGAGGTAAGCAATGTACGTGGCTCTATATCGGTATTGGTACTGGTGTATTGGTATGCAGACAGTCTATCTTGCTTGCACGCCTACTATCTCGCTCTGGCGCTGAGATTTGTTGTTTTGTGCTGATGCTGCGCGAGTTTTGCGTATTTTTTTTGGTGGGAGTTTCATTGTTGTTGTTTTTGGTTTTTTTTTTGCTGATAATTTGCACATTTTTAGATATTAATTCAGAGTCACAACTGTGAAAATATAATTGCTGCATGTTTGTCTGTTCAAACATGTTTATATACTATACACACGAACATACGCACTGCAGCTGTTGCTTTTTGCCCACTTCGCACACATATTATGGCTTTTCTTAAGATTACAACAATTTTCAGGTTTTCCACCAAGAGTCTACATTACTTTTGCTTTTATTTTCTCCATTGCTTATACACTGTGTATTATTTATGTATTCTTTGGTTGCTTTCTCTCCCTCTCTCTCTTGTGTTTTGCACTTGAATATAATTTATTTGTTATTATTATTATTAAATTATCATTTCAATTCGCACACTCACACACTTACACAAAAATTTCCGTTAGTTTGACGCTAATACTTAACTGCAATTGTTTACGTTTATTTAATCGCTTTTTGTGTGTTCACGCTTCGTATACTCGATATACGAATACTAGCTTATTTGCGTGTGCCTTTTTCGCTTTTGTTGTCTGCTTGCTTGATTTGATTTATTTTATTTCTCATTCGCACAGAGCGCGATATCCAAATCTGTTAGAGTGTGGACAGCAACTGGGCGATCATGCGCTCCGTTCGCTGACTCTCCATCTCTGCTTAATGAAGCTTAGCTTCGGCTTCGGAGTTGCCACAGCGCTCGCCAATTTTTGCGCTCATCTGGCAACCTCAAATTCACTCGCATATGCAGCGTACGAGCGATAAGAAAAAATAATGTAAATTAAATTATAAACTAGTAGTAGTTGTATAGGGAACAATGGGGCACAACAACAAGCCACATGTATTTGTTACTTAGTACAAGCCGTCGGCTGTCGGCTCTCACGCAATTAGTGGGCAGCCGAGCGCTGACACAAATCCGGCTTCGGCTACGCTTGAGAATTCTCGAGAGCGACTGGCTCACTTCGGATTAGCAATGCTCAATGCTCCCAATGTATTTTCACGCCTTAGCTGTAATGCAATACACATATGCATGTATGAATGTATGTGTGTGCTGCAGTTAACCCATCAACGCATAGTTTCAACTTTAAATCACTTAATGGAGCTGTTTGTTTACAAGAAACAGACTGACAGACAGACTGACGTCTATTTTGGGTAGATGCTTTCTCTGATTGAATTAATACGTTGATTTATGTAAATTACACTAATTCATATTACTCAATTTGCTATTTAATATTCATTGCCTGACTACTGAGGCGACGTTCTCCAGTTCTCTCAGCCAAAACGGTTTTCGTTTACTTCTGGTAAAAATTTGATATTCATCGGTCGTTGTTATTGTTGTTATTGGAAATGGTTCAGATTTATGGGTTTTAGCATTAAAGTGATTCAAGCTTTTTGTTTGAAGTACTTGGTGCCTTTCAAAGTTTCAACTAAATATAGAATATAACCAGGTCAACTTTCAATTTGTACGCTCTTCATATATATATTTGTAATTAACATTCAGAAAGAAAACCATATTTAATGTTTGAGCTTAACAATTTGAAGCGAACCAAAAACGTTTATTGCTTGTAACAATTTAAGCTTTAGTCAATAAGGATTAGGCAAGCTAGAGGTCGAATCCTCATTTTAGACTTAATTAAAGGCCTTGGTAAGTTTATCCAATAATGCTGGATTGTTTTTCGGGAACTTCTTAATTTCATCCATGACAAAAGCAACCACTAAAAGAACAGAATGATAAATGTAAGGAATATTTGATTGGAAATAGTTCAGCACTTACTTTTCTTTTCCTCCTGTGACATGAGCATAGCGAGAATAGTGAACTCATCATTTTTGCTAATCTCCAGCAGCACAGCTGCTGTTGTTGGCTCTTTGTTGGGCACATAGAAGTCTTGCAATGTTCGCAACAGATCCGCAAATGTGTCCGAATCAAAGCCAGCTCCAAGTATTTTGCACAATTTGGCAATTTCAATAGATTTCAAATAGTGAAATTTCTGATTTGGCGACAGTTCCTTCCAGGTGGTATAGAACTGGGCGGTGCCGGTCGGCGCAGCAGGGACGTGCTGCAAAAAGTTTGGATAAATGCGATTTCGTTTTAGAAAGAAATTATATATATATATATACCTCCATTGAGCTGATTTCAGATTGCTTGACTGGTGGTTCGGTTACTGTTTTAGTATTTGTAGTGTTCAATGTAGCAGTTAGATCTGATTTCTCTACAGCTTTGACAGTATTCTCGGCGTCTTCAAGTTTTACTGTTTGTTGAGGTTCAGTTGCAATAATTTCTTCCATTTTTATATTTTGATTGGATTTTTCAGGTTTTATCGTTTGCAGAGAGGCAGTTTCGACAGGTTTGTCTGAGGTTTTGCTGGCTTCTATTAACTGAGTAGCAAGTTGCTTAGTTTCCTGAATTTGAACATCTAATTTTTGTTTGGTTTCCAAGGGTTTTGGCTTGGCAACATTTTTCTGTGCATTTGCCACTTTCACCTCCTCAAAGGGCCCACAATTGCTATTGAAAATCTTGTCAATATCCTCATCCGTTATGCGAAACTGCTTGGATTCACTTTGATTGGGTCGGGGCGAAACAATATCTACAACGGGCAATCGACGCATCGGTTTCTTGGAGCGCTTATAAGCCGGCTTATCAAATGGTAAAATATCAATAAAATCATCACGTGGTTCATTAAAGTTAGGACCATGTTTGGTAGCTGTAAAGTAAGTGGCAATTTAAGTGCGATTTTATTGGTATTATATTCAAATAAATACCAAATCTGCGTAAGCGTTCATTGATGCGTTCCAAACTGCGTTTGGCCTCATAGTTCTTGGGATCGATGGCCAGGACAGTGGTGCAATCCTTCAGAGCTTCCATATTGTTGCCCAGCGATTCATTCGATTGCATGCGCCGATAATAGGCCTTAACGCACAGCTTGTCCAGCCCGATGGCCACATCACAATCTTCAATACAGCTGTCATGGCTGCCAAAACATTAAAATAATAAAAATGATAAATTAAGTTTGTCCAAATTGAAGATTTCGTACTGCTCACATTTCCTGTTTGAGATAACACAATGCTCTGTTTATAAAATATATGGGATCGTGTGGATAGACCTCTATGGCTTCAGTGTATGCTTCGATGGCTCTCTCATAGTCCGATTGCTTTACATAACTATTACCGCGATCCTTGATATCATTCGCTTTCTTGTGCTGCTGAGCCACTGCATCCTTGGGGAGATCCTGCTTCTCAGTTGGCGTGCTTGCAGCTGAGCCACTGGCACTAACAACATCCTGGCCTGCTTTCTTGAGCGTCTCCTCTGCCTTTGTTATATGGCTTCGCACTGGTGGAGACTACACAAAAGAATATGCATAAGTTTCGAGCTCGATACAAAAGAAAACGTTTTACTTACGCTTGGTTGGACGATCGGAGCGGGAGCATTTTGCATTGCTCGCTCCTTGCTTTTGATCTCTTTTTCCCATGAGTAAAGATCCGCAACTGAGCTCTGAAACTCTCGTGCGTTCTGGCGCACTTGCAATTGCAATTCCATTGCTTGTTTTTCTCCGCTCATTGTTAGTTGTTTTTATCAATTTGTTATTACTGAAAGAGCGCAAATTTTTTTATCGTTGTCATGACAGCGCTAAATACTTAACATTTGCCGCTATGTTATTAGCAGCGCGCCCTTTATGTTTTATTGAAAAAACTTTTTTATATTGTCAATAAATTGATTTGATGAATTCAGTTTGTTGCGTAATGATCTACTAAGTAGCGGATTATTTTATAAAGTTGTTTTGGACAGCAAATAATTGGAAAAATAAAAAACAGGTGAAACACGCTTGAAACAGAGCTTCACACTTGGAAACTAAATGACAACGAACAGCTGTTTCTCAACATATCGCTCAGAGGGTTGGTGTAACGCCATCGATAGGTTTGCACAATATCGATAGCTACCAACTAGAACACTTTTCAACACTTACTTTTTACGTTTGCGTTCGGAAACTAGATGGAGTAAAAATTATTTGTTTGTTTACACACTGCTGCAGTGATAAAAACGGTGGGACACAATTAATATGTTGAGGCTACCAAACTTGATTGTGGTCGCTGAAGCGGCCACCTGTAGTCGTAAGTAGGTAACAAGTGCGGTAATTATATTTGTTGTTTGTTATATAAAGTAACGTTTAATTTGTTAATGCGCAGTTTCGCCAGCAATGCAAAATTTAATACCAAAAAGGAGTCTCACTATGATGTTCTGAGTGTGAGCAATGATTGCACCAAGCAGGACATACGTAACGCCTATCTCAAACTCTCCAAACAGGTGCAACATGTGAAAACAGCCGACATTGCTTATTGCTAATCTATTATTATCATAATTTTTATAGTATCATCCAGATGTAAAGACCAATGACGCAAATGCTGAGAAAACGGCACGTTTCGTGCAAATAACAGAGGCATATCAGACGCTGATGAAGACATCGACACGCAAGGATTACGATGATAGTTTAATATGGAATGCAGGAGGCACTCGGGAAACAATTCAGCCCTGGGAAGTTAGGCCCAATTATAACCCAGATCCGGGCCCCTATTATGGCATAAAAGGCATAAATCGCGTCTCCAACCGGCAGGTGGCCTTATTTCTAATATCACTGGGGGTTCTAGGCGCATTCTTTGGCTTCAGCTCTGCAAAGTGAGTGACAAATTAAATACTGCTCATTCGAATTAAATACTTTAACTATCGCTTGCAGGCATTCGTTTGAGCTTAACCGTCACGTACAGGATGAAATGTCAGCGGAGGCGAATACTCATCATGCGGCTGTTGTCGCCGACGCACAGAAATATGGTAATCAGGAGCAGATTCGACGCATGGTGGATCGCCTGGCCAGGGATCCCTTGGGCCAAATTGTAGCCAAATAAAGATAAGCTTGTTATGAGGAAATTAATAAATTGTATTTCATAAAGTTGTTATTTTTAGAACTCCTTAGTATGAAAAGTATTATAAATGGACAATAGCTTGAAATTTGGTTTGTTTACCTCTCAAATCGCAAATCTACCAAATCTATCTAGCTGTAGCTGTAAGTCATCAGATCTCTTTCTTCAATACTTCTGCTCCAAAAATGATAATGATAGTTAGCTGTAACTTGTCTTTCTCGAGTACTACAGTAAAAAATATGAGTTCGTATGATATATCTTAGGTAGTGTCATTGAGAAGAAGAGGATTACGAGACGCTAACGATTTAGTTTATAAGATGACAGTCGATAATATCTTACCATACAAGTTTAACTAAGGGTATAAAAAAAGAATCGGCTACTTATTTATGAACATACATTCATAGATCTCGAATCCATACAGAGTACACGTTTATATATATTTCTGATCGCTTCGCTTGTTATGCTCGCTTCTCAAACAAACACTCATACAGAATACATATGTATACAAAGAAAATGCTTGCATTTTGAGTGGGCAGTCAGGCAGACGGACATGGTCAAGAATAGACTGTTAATGCTGATCAAGAATATATAAATATACAAATTTACTTACTTTTGCAGAACATCAGATTCCTTTTTCAGAGTATAAACATACATTAAAAAACTTTCTATTTTTATTTGTATTTTTTTAAACTATTTATTTTTTTCTTTGAGCAAATTGAAACACTTAAATTAATGTCGCGTCATTCGAACCTTATTACATAAATATTTATATAAATTGTACTTGTTATCTTTTTCTAATATTTTGCTACTAGATTAATTGAAAGCACATCAAGAATGAAATGAACGCACGATACGCAAACGTATAAGTATATATATATATATATATATATATATAACCCGCCACCGATTCTACAAACATAAAAATCACATATTTTCAATAAAATGCATAATTGCTCGGAGAGTTAAAAGCATTTACAATAAAGACTTTGGCTTTTTGTTGGCCACCATTTCCTTTGCCAGCATGGAAACGAGCAAATGTGGCTCGGCAGGCTTGAAAACAACAACACCATCTTGCTTATAGTCCAAATACTTGAGCTGGTAGACCTCGTGGAAGCCCAGCTTCTCCATGACTCGCGCCGAGAAGTGACTGGTGCAGAGGACATGGTAAACGTTGATCTGATTCTCACGCATATATTCGTAGGCGCGTTCCGTTAAACGGCCTGCTATGCCCAGACCACGATAATTGGTATTCACGGAGAGGATTTTGCCATCGAGTATGACGTTCTCATTGGGATACAAATCAAATATGTCGAACTCCTCCTCTATGTGATCCATAAGACCGAGTATCTTTTTGAATTTGGTATGTTCGCAGCCATCGGCCGCCTTCGTAGCGGGCTCATCAGTTGGCGTCTGTAAACAATAAATAAAAATAATAATTAAAGCACGTAAGAACTATAAAGTTATAGCATAGATATAATATATATATAAATATATATAATATATATATATATTATTATATACATATAATTAAACAAATTATCTAAATAAACCACAAACAATTTGTTTTAACACTCTGAAAACTAGTCAAATATTTATTTAAGTTTCAGAAAACTATACTCCGGAATTAAGATAGGAAAATCATTTTTCCCCGTCTAAGAAACATACTTTCTAAATAATAAGTTGGATACGAGGAGACATCCTAACAGAATGCGTCGCCTTAACCAGGAAAAGATGCAGCATATCATGAGGCCCAAGGATATAGAAATCCTCAACCCAACAAAGATTCTAGCATTCGTGCAGGAGTTGGGATTGATGGAAGAGCTGTAGGCTCAGTAAGGGGGCACAATAGACCTTATAGGTCGCAGTGCTAACTTTCTCCCCAATCATAATATATAAATAAGTTGCGTTACTTTTGGCGCCAAAAGTATGGCCATTTTTTTCATAGTGTAGTACATAGATAAATAATATTGATGAAACATGGCTTCTACGATATGAGACAAATATTTAGGCAGACTCAAATTAATGATAAGTCAGTATAGATATATGATTTTATAGTCAAATGAATTCTTCACTTACTGGTCGTCGCATAAGTCCATTGATGAAGACGCCAATGATTTCGCCATTGCGATTGACCGCTTTGTATGAGCAATTGTCCTTGAGTGGTTTCACTGAGAACTGCTCCAGTTCCCGGCACTCGCCGAGTTCAAGAAATTTATTCAGCGGTTCATCCTGAAATTGAGATATTTATGCTAATCAGTTCGCAATCAAAAAAACCAAAAACCGCTTCGCAAAAAAAGTGAATCAACTCGCTGATCTTGTTTGTTGTTTGTATTGTTGATTGTTGTTTGTTTGTTGTTTGTTGCTTATTGTTTTTGTTACATTGACATTTGGCAACCAGAAATTGTTTTGCAGATGTCAGAAATTGGTTGCGCATGCAGATCAGGTTCTCATCATGTTTTCACTCATATTATAATAGATATATAATTAAAATAATCAAGTATAAGACGACAAGTATTTAATTGACAATTTAGATTGATTGCATTTGAGAATAGAAAAACAATTTGTTGTTTAGGCAATTACGCGACACGATTTGAATTATTATAAAATGATTTATGCGCCACATTTGCAATTTTCATATCTTTTCGATCAGCGTCATTATTGCAAAACGAAAACGGAACCGAAGTCGCAGTCAGTCAGTCAGTCAGTTAGTCAGTTAGTCAGTCAGTTAGTCTGTTAGTCAGTCAGTAAGCCAGGTGTGGGCTGCAAAGTTTACGTTGTTGCTTGCAAATTTGAGATGTTTGCACATTGTTTCGTGGCATTTTAATTGGAGGGGAACTTTGTCACGCCTCTTATGCAAGTTGAATTCAAAGATATCGAGATACTTTATTCGCTTGCAGCAGATCGAAAACGGTTCAAAGTCATCATTAACATGACTTCTTTAAACTGGTTTCGATCAAAGTTGAGCGTAGTTTAACAGAAAAAAAGAGAAGGTGCAAAGACTCAAGGGACTTCCCGATGAATCACTAGCCGGACTAGCAAGGATAAGGTTCACCAACATGACGCACTCAGAAAACATAAAACAGATGTAAAATATAATAAAAACAAACAAGTTCAAATAACCAATGCATTCATTTAAATTTTTAATTCATTTAACTGGAATTTTTTTAATTTATTTTTGCGAGCCTAATGAAGCTCAGCTGATGCTAGTGCCACTAATCAATATTTATAAGTTAGTTATTCAGAATGTTTGCTTTGTTTTGACTAGCAGTAAAATGCGATTGTATTAATCACAATTTGCATAACAATCGAGTGCTGGGGCATAGGAACGAATTGGAAACCTACCTTAAAGAAGAAAGTCTTTAGCATGGTTAGAACTGCCTCAGTGTCCTCGGGCTGCACCAGTTCAATGGTATAGGGGCATTCCGTATCCGCTGTTGTTGTTGTAGATGTTGTTGCTGTTGTTGTTGTAGACGACATATTGAGCACGTCCAATTTTTGAGTCAAACGGGCGATCGGATATAAATCGTTCAGCTGTAGACGAAACAAATCGTTCAAATTCAATAGCAATTCATATCTAAGCGTATTTATCGTATATATATGTATATATACATATGTATGTATGTGTATATTCTGTGTGCCTAGATTTACTATGGTTATTTATGGCTCTTAGATGAAAGCCAGACATTTTAATTTGCAGCACATGTGTTTCTCTACGACAGCACTTTTCACTTGCATTTCCATTTCCATGACCATTACCAATTTCATGGCCGGCGGGAAAAGCAAGCGAGCAAATTATATTTTTATTTGTTTTTCATGTACATTTTTGACAGATCGCATAAATTATGGGCCAACACATAATATTTATACTTGGGCCAAATGGCGGAACAACACTGCTTAGGCATGTTAGTAATATTTAGTCTTAGGTATATTATTATAACTTCTTAGTGCCGCTTGAAAGCAAATGAATTGCTTGAAATTGATAAATAGATCCCAGAGATTCTTTATACTATATTATTTCTCTAAACGTTGAAATTTTTAATTTTAACTGAACTTTGATCTTAACTTTTAACAAATAAAGCAAACGTAATAGAATATTAAAATAAAATAAAATAATATATCAATATGCATAAAATCCAAAGAATAAAATATGGTTTTCCTAAATAAACTCTTAAGATATTTGAAACTATTGGAAAATATTCCAAATTTGATAAATCTATTAAGTTTTATGCATATTTAAAAATCTTGTTATATTATTTAAAAAAAAAGATTATTAAATGAACATACAACTGTAAACTTCATCAAACAAATCTATGTTATGATGACTGTTATGACTTATTTGAAGTATGAATCTAGGCTCAATATTTATCTTTACAGTTAGCATCATACTGTTAAATGTCAAATTTACTTATAAGCCAACCATTAACTTGCTAAGAACACTACAATAATATATATACATATATATTATTATGATATGAAATGGTTTTCATTATTCAATTCATTGAAAAACCAAGAGTATCGGCTTCTAAGCCGCAATGTTATTGGAAATATTTGGCAAACAATTTCATTCAATTGCATCTGAAGTGCGTATTTAATTGGAAGTGGCATTTCCAAGCACCAGCCCCTTAATTTAGAACTTATTTTATAAAATGTTTACGTTATTATAATTCTTCTCAGCTATTATTGGCACACACACACCCTCTATGTTTATTTGCACGGCTTTGGCACTGAAAGTGGAACCCACGCGAACGAGGCATGTTTACAGTAACGATTACTATATTTACGTATTGGGCTTGGAGGTCGATCAACCACTACAACTATCGGGTATCTATGTGATTTGCCACACTTACCGCACATCTGGAGTCAAGGATTCGATGATTGCTTTGCAGCAGCGGCTGTTCTCGCATATTTTGTACCTCCATATTGTATTTTGTTTTTATTTATTTACTTTATTTTGAACTTTCAGTTCTTTGTGTGATGCGTGAGAAAATTTTGAAAGCAAAAGAAAAATAACTTTGCAAATTTTTTTTTTTTTGTAAACAAATTAATTAATTATTGCTTTTTGGCGCGCGCGTTTCTATAGTATTCTTCTTGCTTTTGTTTCTGGGGCGTTTGTTTATTTGTCAGCAAATTTGTTATTTATTGTTTGTTGTTTGATTTATTTATCTGTGCCTCTTTTATCTTCAAGCACAATTGTATAGCTAAAACGCTTAACAACTTTGACAGTTACAAATACTGCTAATTTTTAACAAAATTCAGCAGAACACAGAAACACATTTGATTGAGGTCCTTGCGGACGTGTATTGTTGTTATTGTTGGTGGTGGTGTTGATTGTGAGTTGTGCCTTGCGGCCTTTAGCGAGCTTTAGCTTCCCTTGTGCAAACAATGAATGCCAAGCATCGCAGCTGTTTGCACTTTATATACTGGGTGTTGGGCAGAGTAACGCATACGCAGTGTGGTCTGAACCTGAACCCGAACCCGAAACGACTACAAGGCAGTCAGAACGTGAGAGTGCGATCGCAACCGAGCCAGCAAGACTAACAGCAACAATAACAATGGCAACGTAGGACGGAGAAGGCGGCGAAATTTATTAAATCTCTCTCTCTCTCTCTCTCTGTCAGTCTCTTTGGCAGGCGGTGACGACTGGATATAGTTCCGTTTGTTGCCTGCTGCCTGCCGATCGCAACTGAGCACGAAGCATGAGCATACGAATGGCCGGACACAACAAGAGCTAAAGCTAAAAACTTTTTGAATATCGCGGCAGGCAGCGAAGCAAGCAGCGACGTAGGCGCTTCGAGTGATTCTCTCTTTGCAAAAAACACACATGTGTTTGCCTGTGTGTATGTGTGTGTGTGTGCAGAAGGTATAGGCACAGATAATAAGAGTAAAATTTACATTTGCTGTGGGTTACACACGAGCGAAATAGGCAAATTAAGCAAATCGAGATCGTGCTTGTCACTGTTGAAAGAAAGCTCTCTCTCTCTCTTTTTGCTCTTTCTCTGTCTACCTCTCAGCTGTTGATTGGTGAGGCTCATAGAATGAAAACAGCGACGGGAGTTTGGCGTCGTGACAGGTTTGTGAATGGCTATTGTTTGTCACTCCAAAAAAAAAAAAAAAAAAAAAATTCGCTGCTTTCCGGCTGCCTGATTGGAGTTGGCCGGAAGGCTGGAGGTCAGCTTTTAGTGCTGCGTTCCGGATTGAGGGGAACCGTTTTAAGTAAATTGTAATTTGTACACATGTCAGATTAATTAATTGCAATTTGTATATGAGTGTTAATTGTATTTAAGTTGAATGCGCCCGAATTGTGCAATGTAAGAAAGTAACTGAGATTAAGTGCATATATCATATGTGATCAAAAAAATAAAACAATCAAAAGACGCATTATTATGCAAACAGAGCCACCCTAAATTCCACTCAAAATGTTCACCCATACAAAGCAGTTGCTGCTCTCGCAAATATTTACGGCCGGTCAACGGGAGAAGGGAAGATGTGTATGCAGATCGGCTGCTATCTGCTATCTGTTTATCATATAAATACGCTCTGCTGAGGCAAACAGAGCGCATTTCACAGCGACGAAAATTCTCGAGATGAAGGTGGAGACGGAGGTCAGTTGCGTTGGGTGTGTTTGCATTAGCGACAACGATGACGACGATGACAACGACGACGTCGCCAGCACTACTTCGAGTGGCGCTTTTTTTTTTTTGTTTTTTTTTTTTTGTTTTGGATTTAATTCTTTTGTTTTCTTTTTGCTAGCTTTGTTTACGATCACAGATTTTTGTTTACATTGACGGTCGTGCGCTCTCGTCAATTACCAGACAGCTAAAATAAAAAAGCTGCCCGCCAATTGTTGTCTGCGCATAAATTGGTTTAAAATATTTATAAATATCGTATATTAAGTTATAATTTGTATTTTTATTTTTTGGTTGCGACACGCTGGCTTATTGACTTTGTGTGCCAGAGATTTTTGATGATTATTTTAATTTCAATTTTTTTCTTTTTTTTACTTATTTTGCTTGCGCTTTTTTTTATTTCTGCTATAAATTGTCGCCAATGAGCACGTGAATGTTATTTATGGCTTTTCCATATCTGTCATACTGTTATACATACACACATATGTATATGTGGTTCTAAGTTAGTCATATTGGAAAACTCAGTACAGATCTTGAAATTTGCGGTTAACCTGTGCGCCAAGCTGAACCAGTTTTGTAATCATTTTTATTTTAGCTTGTTGTTAGCTGTGGAGTTTTTAATTTAGCCAGCAGGCATTCTTAAACTGATTGTGCTTATATAGTATATATAAAATCAAATGGCCAAGCCTTCTCCCTGCCCCAAATCGGCTCATTGTCTGTCATTGTGGTGAAACGCATACAGCTGCCACATTGATGTGGTCAACTGTTAAAGCTTATTCATGGCTGGGCTTCAGTTGCCTTAATTAAGTTAATGTGGTAACAGCATTTTTTGTGGCTGTCATGCATGTGGACATCAAATAAACAATTACTATTACTATTATAATTAATTATTTTATTTTTTAACACATGGCGGATGTTTATTATGTATACGTTACATTGCAAAAGTCTGGATATGGATATGTAAGAGAAAGCAGGGAAGAGCGAAGGAAAGTGATGAGCCTTATAGAGAGACAAATAGGAAAAGGCACAATGAGATTAACAGAGAGATGGAGAGATAGAAAGAGAGTCTTATAGAGATGGAGAGCAACAAATATAATGAGAATGATGGAGAAGAGGAAGAAAGATTGAGAGATTTAGACCTATTTTCAGATAGAGGAAGAGTGCGAATGAGACTCAAAGAAATATAGAGTTAGAGGGAGAAAGTGAGATACTGAGACTTAGTTTGACTTTTATAGATACGAAAGAGAGGTTCTAAAAGATTCTAAAAGCTTAAAAGCAAAAGAGATAAGCAGAGAGCATACGACAAAGAGTTCCAATTTAATATATTGCTAATATGAAACATACGAGTGACAGTTCCGTCTCAATAAAATATTACTAATAATAAATCATTAAAAAAAAACCCATAATAATTTTACACTCTGTTGCTTTATGATGACAGAAATTATTATCCACTAAAACGTGTGATCTATGTGGGGTGGAAAGAAGGCTTCTAAATATACTTTTACAATGGAAAAAAAACAACTCAGAATTACTTAATAAAATTATAAAGTTAATGCCTGTGTAGAAACCCGGTGTTAAAACCAGCTAGCATGAGATTTACAGCAATTATTGTTGATTGACATCACAAAAAAAAAAATGTTAACTTAGAATTCGACTTTAACACGTTTGAACGGGGAATTCAGCGCATATCAAAAAGATGTTCGAGATATGATAAGCAAATAAGTTAGGGAGTCAGTTGATATGGGAATTGGGCAAATTCCAGCTGTCTTCTGACTGCTCCCAAATTAGGTTGCTTATGTGCGTTCGACAAATCTGAACATTTCTAGGTTTTTCACTGATTGCGTAATCATTTCATTTGCTCAGTTGTGAACGCAACTCTAATTTGGATTTCAAATGCGCCCATAAATTGCATCGTCTGAACAATTCGCATGCAAATTTTCATTCTCATTTTCGTTTCGAATTTCCGCTTGATTTATTGCCCCTGTGTTTGTTTGTTTGTGTGTGTTATGTTTCTCGCATTGTCATGTGACTAATGAATTGCCAGCTACCCAATTAACAACTTTAAAACCAACTTCAACGCGGCGGCTATTAAACTATTTGGTTTTGTAATCACATCATGCCAAAATTTATGGCTCGTGCTGACAAGTTATTAAACGCTAACTGCCATTAATAAACACATACTAACTATGACAAGTTGCACATGTTCTGCTCGCTGCAACTCGCAGTTCATGATCTTAAGTTTATCTTAATTACTCAGAGCCGTTACGCGTAAGTATTTCAATTATTCATTTTATTAATTTCATTTTTTGCCTGCTTGCCATGCAGTGTTGATTCGATTATATTGCGACTGGCACACGCTTAGCGACTTTTAATTATCGACCGACTTAGCGTGTAGTTTAAATGCTGTTGCCATACTCAAATTCATTAAGACATTAATGTTGTTCAAGTGAGTAGTTTGCACAATTTGGTTAAGCATTGCATGCAAACACTTGCCGACATTTGTTCGGCCATTAATTTTTTAAAATTATTTTTAATCGTTTGACCAAACTTCTATTGAGTGTCCAATATGTGAATTTTGAATATATGATTGGTGAGTGTTGAGAAAGGTAGATCATGGGAAAATAAAATCAAATTGTTTAAAACTGTAGAGAAAATATAGAGAAAGAATGTGTCTTGTCGATAGAGAGAGATGGGGTGAAAGAAAGGGAATAATAATAAAAGAGTGAGGAAGAGAGAGAGAGAGATTGAGACGTATGTTGATAATATTCAATGAATCAATGATTATTCAATAGAAACTTTTTTTTTTTTGTAGAATAATAATCCGATCAGACGTAGAGCATTTCGAAAATATGTTTGTGTGGCAATAATTTAATAATAAATAATTTAATGCAAGCTGAGCTAGAACAAAGGGTACTTAATCAAATAACCCGGGCAAGGCTTGATAGTTGTTCTTAATGAAATGTTTGAGCGATTGAAGGTCACGCTTGAAGCTTGAAATAAATTAAACTAAATGGCTTCGATTTTGTAACAGTTTTCCATTAATAATTCAATATATAATTAAAATAAGTATCACTTGGTGGGTTGCTGTTATCGCGAATAGTGTAATATGTTAAAGCCACTTTGATTACCACCTGGTTTTGTATGCATGATGTGCACAGAGACACAACAACACGCATTCTGAATGCGCTTCTCTCAACCCTTGCATTCTTCGTTAAGTTAACAGATCACTGTAAAGACACGCATAACAATGATTAACATTATTAGTCGTTCAATTACATTAAGCAAAGACAGTCGCATCGCGCTAAAACCAAAAATCTTAATAAACGCATATATGAATATAACAACTATCTAAAACTCCTCGTTTTCTTAATGGTCATGGGCCCAGTGTTTCAACCACTAAGCCTGCACCCATAACCCCAAATCTCTAACATGGTGCAGTATATCCGCTTACATAAAAAGACAGGTTATAATTTTTAATGTATACGAGTGCGTAATAATAGTAATTTGTTTGCGGTGACAGCTAAATACATGTTATTAAAATGTAATTTTTATGATGTATTGAATAATGAATACACTAAAGAAAAAACTAAACAACCAAATGTTAACTAAATGTTATGTTAATTGCAACAGAAATATGGATCCCTATTAAGAGCAATTTGATCAGTATAAATGTTGACACTGTTAACAGCGCAGCATTTAAGAAATTCGCCGATTTATGGAACCTTTTAAATCTAATTACTTTAATAGCACCCAACGAAGCTTACTGTCGCAAATATTCATATTAGGGGGCGTGTAAAGTCTAAACGTTATTAATTAAATAAGAATATGTTGAGTCTAGACTTGATGTCTTATTACAACTTACAATGTAAGTTCAGCAGCAAATTGTATAAAGTCTGCGACTTTTCCGACAAGTGTGGAACTGTATTTGTGTATGTATGTGTGTGTGTATCTGTGTGCGTATCTGTGTGCTTGTGCTTGACAAAGCGGAATTGATTTGACCCCACACCAGAGAGGGGGGGGGGGGAAGTGGTGTAGCAGTGGTCAAATGGCCCACGGTCGGTTGGAGTTGGAGTAACCGCCGTCTCTGCCGATGTTGTTGGTTTGTTGGCTGTTGGCTGTTTGTCGTGTGCGGCTTAAAGTCAACATTAAATGTTGAACGTGACTTGAAATTGAAAGCATTGTCACCGTCCGCGCATATGCCACAGATCGCTGCTGCATGCGGCTCTGATGCATTCATTGGCAACAGGCCAGCTTGAACAGCTTTTTAGTTTTCAAATAAAAAAACAAAAAGGGAAGAACGTTTATCTTAGGCAAGCCGAACATTAAATACCCTTTTAGATCGGAGTTCTTTGTTGATTTATGTATCCCTTAGCACTCCTCATTCGATTGATTATTCATTCGACTTCATTCATTATCTTCTATTAATTGCCTTCAACAAAGATTAATATATGCCAAGTCAAAATTGTCTTTAAGATAGGGATTTCATCGCATATATTTCATCGGCAAGCGATGCTGTTCAAGGATGAATCTACTATATGGAAACTTCTCCTTTAAGGCGTTGCATATCTGAAAACAAGGCTGAAAAAAATCGTGGTAAGCACCGCCGCCTTATCAGAACTGCTGTGGTGCACCGTTTCCTTGGTTTCCTTGGCCATAATTAACTCCGCCCCAAGACAGCAGCATTGATTTAATTCTATTCTTATTATTTATTTTTATTTTTTTTTCATTTGCTGTTCAACCGAAATTAACATTCTAAAGACATTAAAATGCTTTTATCTGACGTCGTTGTCATAAAATAATGAACGCTTTCAGCAGTAACTTTAGCTAAACGGAGACCATTCAACTATTATTAACAATAAATGGACTATTAGACTTCAGTGCTCTTGAGCTCGTGATAAACAAAAGTAACAGTCAAATCCAGCATTAGACTAGCCCATGCAAAATCTACCAGCGACTTGTTGTTTTTTCTAGCACATGGAAAGCAATAAAAATTCATTAGCGGCTAGTTTATTAAATTGCACCCATAATATTCAGCAGTTATACGACATACTCTGTATATATACATATACATGTATATGTATGTAACATGCGGGGGAACTGGGTATCCATAAACAAAACAATTTGGTGAGGGAACCTACAAAATGTGTGTCATCTCTCAATAGGCTTACATTATATCATTGTTATTGCGTAGATAAACTGAATAATAATAACTATTTGTACCTTGCTCCTGGTGCAATTTTGGACTTTATTTGATTAACTTTATTAGTAAATAAATTTATATTAATATAAAGATAGAGCTAGGCAGACTAGCAAAATATATATCTATAATCAAAAGCGATGCAATCAAGTAATAGCCTTGTGGCAGATTTGAATTTAAATTCATAACCGGTCTCTTGACTGGACATTATAGACTCATAACTCTGGCGATTTTGGATAACAAGAAGGAATCATCACCACAGCCAATTGTGTCGCCTTAGACAGAAAAGGATTTTGTATTGCAGGGAAAAATGTTTTAAGCTCGAAGGGAATAGAAACCCTCAACCAAAACAAATATTCCCGCATTCTTGGAGCAATTTGGGTATATTAATTCCCTGCCCACAATAAAAAAAAGTATAACCCTGACCTTTTGCATTCGCATATCCAAGGCTCATTAAATTTGCATCACATTCACACATTAATGGATCAACCAACTGAAACTAAACGCCCGCATGCAAAGCGATAACTATATAAATATAAATATCATCATCAAGATCGTTTAATAAAATGTAATTTGGCTGTCAGTCGTAATGCACAAATTGGCGAAACATTTGATGCGAAACAAATCTCCATAGAATAATTTATTCATTGTCGCATTTAGTGCAGACAGGCCGCCACACAGCGTTGCATAGGATTACGAGAGCTGTCAGCATCAAATGCAAATGAAAAGATCCAACAACAAAAATCAAGCGGGAATGCTGTAGTTCAGTGAGCTCAACTACGAGATACCCTGTGATACAGCTGTGAACTATATTACTATAGTTTTTTTTAAATTATTAATAATAATGTAAGAAGTTGGTATTGAGAAGTCCGCAATCTATCAATAGCATGCTAGGCTATGTTAAATATCAAATGTTAGGCTCTGCCTTTAAAATTGTCGATTTTAATCGATATTAATCGATATTTGTGAAATGGCTGCAAATATGCGCTTGGTATTCAAGAACTTTAATTGCAAATTTAATATCTCACGCCCTTAACAACTCTGAGGTACGCGATTGATTCGTGTCTTGAATCTGAACAAGAATATATATATATATAGTATATATGAGCTCAGAGAAGCTTGCTTCCTCTTATAATATACCCTTTTTGCACATGAATGGCTGCGGGACATGCAAACAAAAATCACATCATGCAAAACTGCATGCAGTGCGAAGTGGTAAATGGAAATGGATGTGCCGCGTAAGAGAGCTTAAAGCTCAATTAAAATGGAATGGAATGGAATGCAGAAATGAAGGATAATTCCCTATATATGCCACAGTTGCAGCACCAGTTGAAAATCTGCCATTGTTGTTGAGGCTGTTGTCGCTTTTGCACAGATGCCAACTCAGCGCCAGCTAATCCGGCAGCATATTGCCAGCAAGACCCGCATGCAATCCCCTCCTTCCCCGCAGGACAGCACACAACCGAACAATACGCATACGCCACCCTGCCACCCTGCACGCCCCCAGGCACACAAAAGCAAACAGACAGCAGCTAAATTGTTGGCAGGAAGCCAGCGAGGCAGCCAGGCAACTGGCGCACACCACTGAGCAGCATCGTCATCATTGTCGGAAACATTATCATGATGATAATTCTCTTTTTGCCGCTTGGCTGAAGTGCAGTAGCAACAAGCTGCCTCGGGACTTGCTTTTTAATACCCTGTAAAATGTTTATTATCAGAATGATTCATCCCAGTTCCTTAAATAAGTCCATGTGAACAGTTGGCACTTTTAGTGCAGATTTAATATTTTATCTACAGCTCATCGATAAATATCGATTTGTAAGCTAAGGAATTTTTCAATTTGTATTATATATATATACTTGCATATATATATAATATAGCATAATTTTTATAAAATGTATACAGGGTATCTTCACTCATCACTGCCACTCTCAGCATGAGCTGGCTTACTTGTTGTTATTTGTTCGCTGTATTCTGGCCATGTTGTTGGCGCCATTTTGCTGTTTGCCTTTCCTCTTGTAATAAAATGAAATCCGGCATGCCGTTTCCTTTGGCGCAGCTGTTGTTGAGTATTTGTTGTTGTTATTGTTCTTACTTTTGTTGTTGTTGTTGTTGCTGACGGTGTACTAATGATAATGGCACTGAACAGACTGAATAGACTCCTGGCTGCTGGCTGGCAAGTCCTCGACTTGCTACAAAGTATATATTTTGCATTTAAATGCTTGAAAATTCAACAACTCAACTGGAGGGGAGTAAACTTGATGTTCGCTGGGGAGCTGACTCTTCAGGCCCATCCCCGACCCAACGACCCTCTGACGGGTGTCCTGTTGACTGGCAGCAGGAGCTGCTGCTGGTGCTGCTGTTTGTCTTTTGTTGACAGATTGATTTTGATGTGTTTTTATTGTCATTGTTATGTTTCTATAACGATGGCATCAGGAGCAAGGAGCATCAGGTCCTGCTGAATACTGATGCTTGGTTGCCACATGTTGCCACATGAAGTACCACTGAATTGGCAAACATTTTAGCTTAATTGGTTTTTGTGCCAAAAGGCGATTAAGCAATTGGATTAGAGCGTTCTATAATTGGACTTGTATTAATTGTGCCAATGCATATGCGCAAAGCAGACCCATAATAAATCCGGGAAACTGAGTCCATTTGTTCCGCCTGCAAAACATATTCAGTCTTTTATATGCAGACTCATTTATTTAATTGCATGATAAATGATTTTCAGCATGCTGCTGCCAATTTCCCAACTGTGTGCATATTTCACAGGCCACACAGCAAACCGGCCTTTTATTCCAAAAGCCTTTTGAGTTGCTTTCAAACCGAGTTTCGCCATTTCATTTTCAGGTTTATTTGCAGCGCTCGAAACGCACATGGAAACTGGAAATGTGCTTTAAATTTTCATCACTACCTTTATTTGCAATTTTCATTAATTATAATCTTTGTACTTCTTTATACTTCATCAAATTGAATGAAGACAAGTTAGGCTTACAGATTTTCATGTGTTGTTCTTTAATTTTATATAATAAGTTAACATTTAAAAGTTTCAAGCACATATTTGAATATTTCTGGATTTAATCTGCACTTTTACAAGATTTACCAATTTTCATATATTTTTCTTTAGTAATAATTTGCTTAAGAATTTCCTTATTGCTATTATCAGAAATTTAGAAAGGTCCAAGAGATGTTTATAGTTCTTTTAATATCTAATACTTCATAAAGTTTTCGCCTTAATAAACTCAAGTGAAGCTTAAAGACTTAGATCTTAAAGTTTACACTTTAACAAACTCAAATGAGGATTATAGGGTTTCATCTGGGATTGACTACCTTTCTCTGAAATTGTTTAAGTAGTTCTGATTTTATTTTTAGAATATAATACATTATAAAGTCTGCACTTGACAGACGATGAGATTTAAGTCATTTGTTTATCCATTGTAAGAATTATTTATAATAATATAGTATTTAAATATGTTTTGGTTCAATCAAATCTCTTTAACTTCAGCTTAATAAATAAAACCGGAACTTCCCTAATTCAAAGTGTCTGTAACTTGAGGTTTAAATTCTTAATGATATTGTATTAATAAATCGAACTAATATAGATATCTAACACACTTACACTCCCAAGACCTTTAAAACCCTTTTAAATCACTTTTTATATTCCTTAATATGAAAACTTGAGTTGGAGTCTCTTAAGTTCATATATGGAAAAGCAGTATTCTCAAGTTCATCTAATTACAGCTTGGTCCTTTGGTCCCGGAAGCCAATTACAGTTCGGAATTGTCATGACTGCATTTTATTTGACACACACGCAACCTTCAAACACACACACACACACACACAGAGACTGCACCCCTCCTCATCTGACACTTATTTGAATTCAATTACTTGGGAGAATCGTAGAGGGAGAAAGGCAATAAGCAAACTGGGATTCGGATTAAGCTCCAGCATTTCAACTTTGTTATTGTGCCGACCAACTTTATTGAAGCGTGTAAAACACAACAAACTCGTAACATGAAATCCAATCAAATCGATACAAAAAAAAGAAGAGCACGACAGAGACGAAGGGAGAGAGAGAGCGGGAGAGAGCTCAAAGAACTGGTACGGATTGGGGGCGTATACGCAACTTGAATACCAGTCAATGTTAAGGCTGGCCAACTGGACCTGGACTCCAATATATCTCTTGAGCAACTGGAATTTCTTGTTCGGCCCCCTTTTTTTTTTGCTGCCTCAAATCAATTGAAATAAATTCCAAGCGTGTGTGTGTGCGTGCCTTGTATGCTTTTGCTCTGATTTCCAGTTACATATATATACATATAAATATTTTTATATTGTTGCCCTTTGTGTTTTATCTGAAGGACTTTGATTTTCATGGCTTTTACAGCGTACGTGCGGATTTTATTCCCACATCTGTGTGGTTTGCACATTTGTCGCTTTTTGTTGGTGTTTATTCTGTGTGTGCGTGTGTGGATTGTCCTGGGACTCTAATCGAATGTTTGCGTGCTCAATTTGTTTAATTTGGTCAATTGTCACGACCTGCTCACCGCAGCTTCCCCCCACGTTTCGTTTCCCTCTATTTGCAATTCAATTTCCATTTCATTTCAAAAATTAATTATATAAATTTTGAACTCTCTTTGCGCTTATAGCTGATAGAACTCGCAACATTTAACAAACTTTTTCTTATCAATGGTATTGTATAGATTGCATAGAATAGCCGTCAAAATGATATTGGTTGCTATATAAACAACCCAGTGTACCAAGTCTGATAACCATAACAATGAGCTTTAGATTATTTCGTGAAAGTATTTTAAATTATAAACAATTTCGCTTGCAGTGCTGATAACACTATCAACATTTGTTTGCACCTCATAAATGGATTCGATTAGTTCTTTGTCGAATAACAATTTTAAATTTAGTGAACTTATTTTTGTCAACGATTTGAATCAAGATTTATATATATTTATATTTGCAATATATGTATATTTCCATGCCAAAAATAAATCTTTGCCTCATTGCTTTAGACAATGTTATGTTTTTTTTTGTTTTTAGCATACTATAAAACTATAATAATATTTAAAACACTTAAAACATATTTATTGAATGTTTAAAAAATTCGTAAGTGAATTTTGTTTTTTTTTTTTGCTGCAGACGTCCGGCGGGTCAGACAATTTTATTCTTTTTATAATTTGATTTGGTCGCTTGCCAAAAAATCTCGTAATTTTTCGGGGGGCTGCCATTGTGTTTGTGTTTATACTTTTGCCGCATTTAATCAAGTTCTCGACCACATATTAAGTTAGTAAAATATTTTTGTTTGCTTTTTATATGTGTCTCATTTTGAACAGAACTTGGCGGCAATTCTAACAAACTGTCAAAGCGAAACTGCCACAAGCGAAAAACACATGTACATATGCATGGCAATAAATTTGAAAAAAAAAAAAAATCAGAGCATTTCCCTTATGAGCCAGATGCATAAATTAAACAAAAATCAAATGGGGGGGTCGAAAAACTTACGCGCTGAAATTGGCTAATAAATGGTCGCCTCCTTCCGCAACAAATTCCCGTTGTTTTAGTTGTTGTAGTTCTCGTATTTTGTATTTATTTTTTTGTTGACTCGTGTCGTGTTTTTGGCAATTGGTTTAAATTTGGGCGCCCTGATTTTGTTTTCTTTTCTTTTTGTGTTATATTAGTGCTTATTTTAGCGGTTGACCGTTAGCACGTATTAACCACGAGGGCATCGCATTTGATACTGAAACCGAATTGTTGTAAACAAACTAATTCAACCCCTAGCATTGGTGAAGTGCTGTGCGCCCCACTCAATTGGCCGTTATTTGGGCATTTGAAACACACTCAAACTGGCGACACGGACAACCCCAAAATGTTCTATGGAAACATCGCAAGGCGCTCGGGCTCAGAAAATGTTGCGTTGCGTTGCGTTGCGTTCCGATGCGATGCGACGCGGAGAGCAAAAGAGTGCTAAAAGCTGAGCGAGCTTTTAACTTTTCACTCGAAAGCGGAGCGCGACCGATAATAGCTGAGGGCCGTTGATAAGAAATAGTTTGAGTGCATTTCCACAGAAATTGAACCAGTTGTATTTGCTTTAACGTAAGCAAATATACAATTAATTCCGATGAGAGGAATTTTTGCCGCTGGTTAAATGATAAGAATTAGGTAATAACGCACTGCCAAGCATACTAGTGACTTGATGTTTTTTTTAACAAAATTTGTCAGAAAAATGACTAAATAACTTTTACTGTAAAGTCAGCACAAACATAGGGGTGACACTTGTGTCTGTTATAAAAATGCTGCATTTACAATTAATTCTTTTACTTTACTTAATGGATGCGCAGCAAACTTTCAAAATATTGCAAAAAAAATGAACTGAACTGCTAAACTTCCGGTTCATCTTGAATGTTAACCAGAACAGCAAAAGATATCACAGATAACAAATACTTCAAGTAAACTTTTTTTATGTAGTATGCTTTTCAACAGTTTTTTCGTATTTGTTTTAGTCGTCTCAGATGTGAATTGAATTTATACCGTTTTTGGCGCCGTTGAATCACAGTGTTGGCAAATACGCTGTGCAAGTGCCGTGCATACTTTGCAGTATTGATTAGCACTGGTTCGAATTTTAGATGCACGGCAAACGTGAAGACGTTAAAAATAAAATCGCGTATAACTGAATGAAAATAATATTTGAAAAGTAGCTGTGCAGTTAGGCAGAATGCACGGAACATACGCAGGCGAACAGCCTACCGACTTTCAGGCAGCAACCGCTGCAGCAGCGGCGGCAGCAGTAGCAGCCGCAGCAGCGGCAGCTTCAGCCTCAGCGATGCGAACAACAGCTGAGCAGAGGGAAATGGAGAGGGAAAGGGAATCGAATAGCAACGAACCAGATGAGTGGAGTTTGAGCGAATGTGGATATGCGGATAATGATGTGCAGCGTGCGATACGCGGCGGCAGCGCTGCAGAGGATATTACACAATATCCAATACATGGCTGGGTGGATGTCACACAGGAGTTTCACGATGCCTGCGCCGAACTGCTGCCTGGCGAACTTGCCCAGGATATGCTCTTTGGTCTGTTCGAGGCCATGTCGGCGATTGAGATAATGGATCCCAAAATGGATGTGGGCATGGGCTTTGATAAGTTCGATTTGCCGCCGCCCTCCTTCGAGGCGGCCGTTGAGGTAGGTAATCGACTCTTTGAGAGAGAATCTCAAACTACACGAACTGTGCTTCCTTTGCAGATGGGCGCCATTAAGCTGGAGGGACTGGAGCCGGCAGAACTGATTGGTATCTTTGATGCACTGTTTGCATGCCTGGTGTCGTGGTTGGAGGGCAACTCAATGGATCAAGTGCTATTCACCTGCCTCTATTTGCATGCTCCCTCCCAGATTCAGGACAAGCCGCTACGCTGCTTTTGCGTCGCTGTGCGCAATCTTATTGTGGTCATCAAGAACATCATCATTTTGGCAGCAGTTAACGAGGAGGAGGATTTTCAATTGTATGGCAATTCGGCGTTATTGGGTGCGGAGAAGTCGCAGCCCTCAAGCATCGCTGGCCTCTTGAAGGATGTGGAGGATGAGCTGGTGCGCAAGTGCAAGCAGTTGCCAGCAGCAGCGGAGAATCAATGTCTGATGGCTGTCGTCCACAGATTGCGCTTCATGCGCCACCTCTTTCAGGCCATTTACCAAGTGGAGCTCATGGTGGGCGCCTCGAGCGCCGAGGAGGCGGTCAATGAGATATACAAGAATCTCAATGTGGCTTCTGAGCTGTTGCCTCTAATCAAACGTACCATTGATCGTGGCACACAGCCTGTCGAAGGTTGTAAGTAGCCAGTAGGATTTGATTGTGATATCAATAAATTGGTAACAAGACTTTTGTGCTCAATTGCAGCTGAGGCACCCAATCCCATGGGCTTTTCGCCGCGTATTCATGACCGGAGTCAGCCGCCCACATTTCCGCGCAGCATCAAGATACGCGAGCGACCCGCCAGCTATCAATTTCTAGAGGAGATGGTGGCGCGTTTCAAGTACGCTTGCAAGGTGATACGCCACAAGGATTACTACTCGGCGCTGGTGAGTAACACGAAGAGGAAGGAGGAGCGAGCCATACTAATTGTATTTCCGTTTGTAGAACTTCTTCATCGAGTATAGTCGCAAGTCGGGACACTGCATCCTCTCACGCAGCGTGCTGCAAAGTCTCTTCAGCTCGAGCATTCGCCTCGCGCATGGCAAACAATCGATGAAACAGTTTTTGCGTCATTCGGTGATGGTTTTCAATTCGCCACCGGTGCTAAATCCCAAACATCCGGTGTCCAGTGATCCGAAGGTGGTGCAGCATCTGGAAACGTTCTTTCGCTATTGCATTAACATGAATACGTTTAATCAGTTTATACGCTTGTGCGGATTCAATCGTGCCCGGCAGCGCGATAAGCTGGCGCATCTTATTGAGAACTTTGATCCGCTCCAGGTGGATGCGGCCCGTCTCGACTCTCTTATGAATCAGCTGGCCAATGAGCGTGCCATGGAGGGCAATGAGTCGCATGCAACGGCGCTGAAGCACAGCACCTACTTCTCCACCTGGGTGCTCTACAATTGCTTCCGCGCCATGCTCATCTATCTGATGTCCGGTTTCGAGCTGGAGCTGTATGCTGTGCACGAGTTCCTCTACATTTATTGGTATCCCTATGAGTTCCTAGTCGGATTTCTGGTGTCGGCGCTAACCCGCACAGAGAATCTATTGTTGGCCCAGGAGGAGTATGCCGAGCATCAAAGCAGGATTCAGTCAAATAGCGGCGGCGGCGGCTCTGGCAGCAAGAATCGCAAGGCCGCCAAGCCGAAGAAGAATAAGAAACAACAGCGTCCGTATCGCCAGGAGATCGTCTACTATCGCGCCCTGCTCAGCCTGTGCGGTGGCATGTATAAGGCGATGGGCGCTTTAACCAAAGATGGACGCGTGCGTCTGCCCATGTCCAAGTTTGATAACGAGGAAATTCGCTACAATCGACGATTCTCGCCATTTGTGCCGCTGACCAGCCCTCCGCCGGTGTCCTATGCCGAATTCCGGAACATACGCGATCACATGATGCAGAACAGTGCCGAGGATCTGTACAGTTATGCGGCCAAGTATTTCGATCAGGCACGCAATGTTCTCGAGAGCATACAGAATCCCGAACAGGAGGTCAGTCGGGATTGAATAAGTATTTCAACTCTGTGGCTAATCAAAATAGTTTTCTTGTTTTCTTTTCAGATTCTGGATCTGCTGCAGATTGCGCGCACCAATTTCGTGGTGATGAATGTGCTTGGACGTGGACATCAGAAGGAGGTGAAACGTCAGCCAGAATTTGATTTCTCCAAGCATAGCTATTTTCCCATTATCAAAATTAAATGACCCCAGTCTGGCTCAGATCGACCCCAATCGTTGTCTTAGCTTGTCTATATATATCTATATGTATATATAATCATAATCTAATCTGATTCGGCAGTTGCAAATAAATTTGGTGAATTTATTATGTGTGAAAATTTGTAGTTCCCAAAAATATCTTTTGCTGATTAATAATTATATTGAGTTAAGTAAAAAACGTTTGGTCAAAGATTGGCACATTTCTTAAGGTGCTGTATAATTTATAATATATTATTTTTTAAGTGGTCACGCAACAATGTCCTGTTTGATGATATGCTCCTCCACATAGCCATCAATTGGGCAACTGCGCGCACATGTGTACACCGCCAGGACGCCCCAATCCAAACGCTCGTCGTTGAGCAGCGTCAACAATTGTGGCATTATTTGGAACTCAAATTGACGGACGCCGCCACAATGACTGCAATTGGGCACTGCGTCCAGTTGGCTGGCAATCGTGTTCTCCACATTAGCTATCCATAGCGGTGCTCCTGATCCGCTCTTGTAGCGTACCACCTGCTCCGGATGAGCGGCAGTCAGCTGCTTGAAGCGCTCAAAGGGTTTATCCTCCACGGCAGCCGAGCTGCCAAAGTATTTGTCTAGCTCCCTTTCGGAAACATCGCGCAGTTCGCCTGTTTTCCCGCTGGCCGAGAGTTGCTGAAATTCCGCCAAACAAGTCGCCTCATCTTTATCCGCTAATCCACTTGGTTCACCCGTCGGATCACTCTCCACGATTTCATATTCGGGAAATTGCAGCTCGGGCAGCCCTTTATAAGCAGTGACTAGCTTGTTAACACCACAATTGGGTTTGTGCTGCGGCCAGTGGGCTCGCTGGTGTGCGGAGGAGCAGTAATTGATGGCCTTGCAGCGACTGCAGGTGTGCGGACCCAAACAGCCACAGGCGGCACACAATTTCTTCAGGCTGTCGATGGCGGGCTGCAAAATTAATGAGTTAAGCCTTGCTTGTAATGAGGGCTAGCAATGTTCATACCAAGGGCTCGCCTTCTTCAGATGGGCTCTGATCCGAGTAGAATCTGTTCTTTAACGGCAGCTGTGAGCGCAGCACTTTAAAGTTGCTGTAAGAATAAAGAAATTGTCAATTGACTTCATAAATTTATCTAAAATCTATAAAGAAACTGATGTGTATGAGTGGATGAGTGACTAATCTAAAGTTAATAAACTATGCCTCACGTACTGCGCCTTGTTGGGCTGCTGGCAGTCGGGATTGCGGCACAGGAACACATAAATGCTGCGATGGAAATTGAATTCGTCCTCCTTTGGTGCATACAGCTGGCAGAGGAATGCCTGTGGCGCTTGGCATTGCTGGCACTGCAGCAGAGCTGTCGCTGGCAGTGCATCCAACTCGAGCCAGGCGGGCCGGCCACCTAATTTGCTGGGAAAGTAGCGATTACTTAGCCAGTCCGTATTTTCTACTTGTTCAGCAAAACCCAAAGCGGCAGCCATTTCGTGTTTATCTTTTTTGTGTTGTCTTAGCGCGTGTTGTGCATTCAGCCCTGGCGAGTATCGATAGGCTATCGTTGACGGGGTTCAATCGATAGTGGCAGTGCTGTGAGCGTACGCGCAGAGAGTGCTGCTAAGCGACGAAGTTTAGTTTGCTGTGAAAATGACACGACCACAACGCAGCGCATAATAATAATAATAAATATTTGTTGTGTATAATAAAGTGCAAAGTGAACTTAATACAAAATACGTTGCTGAACGCATTCTCATTTGTTGTGGTAGCCAGTCAAATCCCTGCTGCTGCTTGTAGCTGCTGGAATCCGATCGCTGTCGATGAGTGTGCAGCTGCTCACTCTTTAAAACAATAACAAGAAGCGGAAGCATTTCAGTTAGCTCGATTCGCACGTCGATTGGTTTGTTGGTTGTTGGTGCGCTCTCCGTGTGCTAAAAATAGCCATTGAACCACCCACGCCAAAAAAAAAATAAAAAATAAACGCATTAAATTCGGCAAGCAAACTTGAGGTAGTGTGTTGACTTTAACAGCGATGCAGATGCACAGAATTCATAAACAAGTCAGCAGCAGCAACAACAACAGCAAAAGCAACGGCAATGAGGAATTTCTGTAAGTTTATTTCCGGTTTTGATTTTTTTTTCCGCTTTTGTGAATAAGCTTTTCAGTGAAGCTGCGTGCTTCGAATATATCTATGTGTGTGTGTCTTGCTAAATTTAGTATTGCATATGATAGGCTGAAAATAAGAATTGGAACACCCTGCCGTAAACTTTGCCGGCTGCAAAACTAACGGGACACTCATAGGCACACACACACACTTTTGTCACCTTGCCAAGAAAAGTGCTTTAAACTGTTGCGTCAAGTTCTCACTGCACGATTGAAACGTTAAATATATAACAAAAAAAAACGAAAAAAAAAAATAAAGGCTGAGTGTAACACACACACTCCCATTGACAGTGTTCATGTTGTCAAAATCAATAAAGGCCCAATATAATCTGAATGCTGTAAAATTTGATGTTGTGTTCTCAATGTCGTCAATGTCAATGAAGGCTGTTAATTAACATTCATTAGGGCAAGCATGTGAAACGCTTTAGCAGCAGCAAAAATAACAACAACAGCAGCAGCAGTTAACGGCACAACTAAAGCTTGTGTTACTTTGCTTTGCCTCTCACTCCCACACTAATAAGTATACGACATGTAGTTTCTTTATTTACACACATGAATAAAGCTCGTCTTATGGCTTCGGAGTGAGAAAGAATCAGAAAGAATGCAACGCGGGATTTTCTAGCGGTTTTACTGATCAGGCCTGTTTTCTTTTGTATTTACTTAATTTTTTTTTTTTTATTGTGCTCGTCCTGCACTTGATTTAGTTGCTATTGATTTTTATTTTGCTGTGCTGTTCAGCACTGGTGCAGTAGGTAGACTTGCTCTCTTTGTTACTGTTGTTCTGAGCGGTATTCACTTGGGCCTTGTAAACTGCAAAACTTCAAAGGCTTTTGTTTTCTACTTTAGTGCAGCTGTCTTTGTTTTGTGTTTTGCGCTTTTTACACCTTTGATTTCTCTCCTTGTCCCACTCGCTGTTGCCCGGGCAGCTTTTAAACCGGTCACTTTCTACAGCTTTTGGTGTTGTTTGTTGATTTTGTTTCTTTTTGTTACCCATCTCACGTTTCATGTTGCAAGCGATGCAGACCTCCCCTCTCCACTTTCGCTTCGAATGAACTTTGCCTGCCTGGTCTCATAAAAAATGCAAATTAAAAATTGCAATTGTGTTTCCAACTACTTATGAAATGTAGAGCCAACTTTGTGAAATACATTTCAGCTGTCATTCACATATTTGCTTTGCGGTTTTACTTCATTAGTGCACATTCTAGTTACTGTGGTTGGCTTTTGTCATGAAAATCACGAAAGCCTCTTGGAGCAATGCGGGCTGCCAAGGTTAATATGATTTCCGCAAGGTTTATAAACTTACGGCACTCTGTCACACTCACCACCCACCAACCACCACCCACTATTCGCTCACCTTATCACCTTCAGTGTTGCATTCGCTTCGGAATTGAATTTGTCACCGTTTGCTTCCAGTTTTATGAGCCAACCAGGCAGACAAAGGGCCGAGACGATTTGCAAGTAAAATATTCTCAGATCGCTTGTGCTAGAAATGTTTCATCAAGTGACTAATAAAGTTTTAAAAACAGTTGACAACCTTTCGAGCAGCTGTGCAAAGCTCAACAAACTTTATCACTTTAAATACACTGGCAAAAGTAGATTAGATGAATAATAACTTAAGTCGATAAGCCGATGGGCAATTCTATGTGCACATATGTAGTGTTAGAAAACACCCAATTATAGGGAAAGTACAAACAACAATTTGAAGAAATTCAATGAATTTGTTGTAAAACTATTGTTCGCCTCTTTTAATAATACATAAATATTTTTGATTGGATTTTTATGTCAGTTTTAGTTATAAAAATAAATGAACAAATTGGTAATCAAAAATCAGCTTTAATTTTCAGCATATACTATAAGCGGACTTTTTTCCCCGCCTACGCCACATTTGTATATCATAATATGTGTAAATATATTTTGCTAAGCTGTTTTACTCGTTTTCTCTTGGCACACAATCAATTATTTATTGATACACTCATCTTACCCCATTTCGCAGTGCAGCTTCATAGCTTCATGTAAAAATTAAGTATATATGTATAACAATTAAGCGTACGCTTTATTGATTTACCGAGTTGTGTTTGTTGTTGTTGGTGTCGTGGTTGTTTCTTTCGGAAAGCGAATCTAATCGTAGATTGCACATGCCGGTCCTCAGCTGATGTCCAGGCATGTGCGGGTGGGTGTGCGTATGTTTTGGTGAGTTGGAGGGGTCTGCTCTGGTAAGTATTAACTAACAGTCATTATCGATGTGGCTGCCATAGCTAAAGGCAATGGCAAAGCAACAAATAGCAAACATGTTGCCATTGTTTACTCTATCAGCAACGTAGACATAGTTCTACATGCGTCCATTTAAATAAAAACATACTTATATAGAGCACAGTAGGAACTCAATAACGTGCACAATGCACAAACTTATGCTTCTTCATATGTAAATTGAAAAATTCCACAGAACAATACATATATTTTTGAAAATAAGATATTCCATGGAATTCTGATTATCGAGAGAATACTGTACACTTTGTACACTTTCATTGTTTGTGCATTGAGGCCCGATATCTCGAGCGTGCGTCATGCCGGATGGCGTTTGCTCTGCGTTTCAGTGTGATTCATATGCCAAAGTCGCCAAAGACAGCCATTTGGGCAGACTCTGCATTTAGAACTTGCCCACTTGAATGCGGGGCCTGAATTGCTATTGCTCTGCCTTCAAAATGTTGTATATATGCTGCCTGTATGCATCTGTGTATGTAATCGTTAAGAGCATTGCGCTTAAAAATCAATAATAGCCTGTTTTTCAAAGATGCACACAGCCTTGATTGTTGTATATTTGATTGTTGTTCTTGTTGTTGTTCTTGTTGTTCTTGTTGTTGCTGCTCATGTACTCATTTGTCTATCGTTGTGTGTTGCCTTGCAGGAGCGACTGTTGCATTGAATGAGTGTCCTTGGCGTTGCTGCATGTCACGCCACGCCACCATGTCCGATTTTGTACCCTGCGATATACTACCAGATCTCTGGGAGGAGATACTGCGACGCCACTGGACGTTTCTTGAGACCGAGGAGAGCATCGAAAAGATCGAGGAGCGCAAAAAACTTGAGGGTAAATGCATTCAACTTTGATCATATGAATAAACCCATCTAAAACTTATCGTTTTTTTCTTTCGATCAGGCTGCTTGAAGGAGTTCCTGTGCGTGGTGCCGCATGATCGCAAGTTCTTTCTGCCGGAAACGGGGCATGTGCTGCGCAGGACCGTCTGTGAGCTAAACGAGTTTACGGCACAGAATGCAATCGTTGGCTTCGAGGCCATCAGCCAGTATGCCAACAATCTCTTCACCAAGCCCTGGCGCAAGGAATTCCGTGTGCTCAAAGTAAATGTCTTCGATGTAATATATAAAAGGGATTAGCCCATTAGAAATTCATAGAGACTTTTGTCAAACAGTGTGTAACAATCCAGATGATATAGCCAAATATCTACACATCTGTCTGGCTGTCTGTGATTTCTCTCAACTTGTTTTCTGTCTTATCCAAATGCGGATGCAGTTAATCTGTTTGACTTTGCTGTATAAAATAGTTGCTATAGAAACATGTGGCTTGAAATTATGATTTGACCCAAATTACTTTATAGCCCTTCAAGATAACATTGCCAAAATTATAAATTATAAGCTGAATATCGCTCGTTAAAGTTATAAGCTTTGGAATGTTAGAAAGATTTGGGTTTTATCATAAAAAGCATACTGCTTTAAGGCATTCAATTCTCGGTACACCGAATATTCGTCTTATCTCTTGTTTAATATAATGCTCCCGATCTTTGTGCAGACTTACTCCGGCTCATATCAGCATGAGGTTGAATCGAATTTGATTGATGCCGACCGACTGTTCCTGGCCATGGGCTATCGTCGCATTGCCGAGGATACGTTTGTGCTGGAGGGACCCATCTGTCCCGATCAGGTGACGAATGTGTCCCGCGATGCAATGGCCGCCTATGTGGAATGCCAAATAATGAAGCACATCTATGCGGGCCTGAGTGCGGCGGGCTTCAACTGCAGCTGGCAGGATATATTCCATTTTCGGGAACGACACGTGGGCGGCACAACACAGTCCATCAAGGAGCTGGCCTGTCGACTGCACGAGAAGCGGCTGCGTAAGGAGCAACAACAGCAACTGCAGCAACAGCAGCAGCAACTCAACGCAGAGAACACCTACAGCAATGTGGCATCCAATCGGTGCGATGGTTGCACTATGGAAAAGCCTACTCTGCCGCCGCTGTCCGCTGCCTGTGCTCTCCATGGACATGGGAATGGCAATGCGAATAGCTGTGCAATGCACCCCGCCGCCGTCAATCATCACGCCCCGCCCACGAATCTCAACTGCATGTATCAACAGCAGCAGCAGCAACACCAATCGGCGTTGATGACGCACTCGCGGAGCCTGGAGCATTATCAGGAGCCAGCACATGCGGCTTTGCCGCAACGCCATTCGTTTGATCAGCATCCCAAGGATTGTGCGGTACTGCATCAGCCATTTGGCCATTTGTATGAGACGCCCTACGATTGCTTGGATGGCCTGAGTCTGGGCAGCAGTGCGTCGTATGCGGCTGTTGCTGGCGCTTATAATGCGCCCGGGAATCGATATCCGCTGCCCTACAACATCTCCAGTCAGCTGAATGCTACGCCCTATGCCACACCCCTCGACCTTACTAACAATGTGAACATGTATGCGAGCATTGGCAAACAGCAGCAGCAGCAGCAGTCGTCTGCAACGGTGCCACATAGCTGTGGCTATCATGGCGGCCAGTTGAGCGCAGTTGCTCGTCACCAGGCAAGCATGCAGCACAGGCAGAGCACCTATCCGCCACCGGATCATCATCTAATTGACTTTGATGAGCGCGCCCAGCTCATGCAGCATGACTACAATGATCCGCGTCTATACGAGCAACGTGGCCGACAGCCGCAGCAGCAGCAGCAGGGAATGCGCAGCCAGACAGCCAAGCATGGAAATCTGTACGCACAGCCACGGGATGTGATGGGTGGCATGGGCATGCACTATCCGGTTGCCAACTACGATCTGCCGACGACACTGCCGCAGCCGCAGCCACAGGATATGTATGTCTATGCGCGTCCAGTGCCCAAAAGTAGTCGCATACGCGCCCAGCTCGAGGCGGGCGACACTCAACGAGATCCCATTATGGTGAGTGCGTGAATTGGTCATCCACATTTAGTTACTAACAGTATTTTGCTGCACAGCAGGAACCCCTGGACAATAATCGCAAGGCGACGCACAAGGAATTGAGAGAGCGCATAAGTCTTACGGCAGGCGCTGCCGATGGTCGCCAGCAGCATTTGCGGGGGACCAGTGATATGAACATCTCGGATGGCACTAGTTATGAATCGGCGAGTCTGGATGATTTTGTTGCCTTAAGCAGTGCATCGCCGCCGCTGATGCCCAAGGTGCAGGAGGGCGTTGGCAGTTTCGAGTCCTGGAACTATGTGTTCAAGAATCTGGAACGCTCAGGCTACTCCAAGGATCTAGGCGATCGTGAGGATTTGCTAGTGCAGAGCTTGGATCTGGATTCACTGACACTTGGCAATGGCGGCGGTGCCGGCGGCGGCCCCAGCGCTCCAGTCGATAAGCGACGGCTCGAGACACAGCCAGTCATTGTGGAAAAGTCGCGCACGCTAGAGAAGAAACGTGAGCCGCGTGTGTTGCCAGCGGCGGTGCCGGCGCCAGCGCCAAACACCAACAGCAGTCCGAGTGTGCGAAAGGTGAAGTCTGCCCTAAAAACGGCCACCGTTGACAATAGGCCATCGGGCAGCGTTGCTCGGAACAGTCGGAGCAGCACAACGGGCGCTGTGGCAAAACAACCGCCGCCAGTGTCGACGCAGCTCATTGTGACCAGCCCGAATGAGTGGAGCTGTCGTTTCTGCACTTTCCTTAATCCGGACACGAAGCGCATCTGCGAAATGTGCTGTCGCAGCAAGGACTTTAATCTGGAGGCGGCTGCGAATGTATCGCATGCATCCTCCACATGTGTCTAGAACGCAACACCAAAATGTGCACATATACCCCATATAAGCAAGTACAGTAGTCGCTCGCAAATTGAAACTTGCTAACATTAAAAACACAACTATATATATATTCTTGAGTCTACAGTTTTGAATTTGGAATCATGTTGAAAGCAATAGTAAATTAAATCTATATAAATCATGAAACTCGCTCGAGCGATTACTGTATGAATATATATATATATATATATATATGTATATATGTAACTGTTCTCTACACCACGCAAGTGATATAAACACAGTATAGAGTTTGGATTTATACATCTGTCTATATATAGAACATATATATTTTTTATACGAAAAATTGTCATTACAACTGTGTGCATGTTTATAGAAAGTTCTCTAGTCTTATAGCATCTACGATTTCAATCACAAAACCTCCCCCGCCCCCAAAGCAAAGCAAAAACAGAAACAAAAATGTATAATGAAATTTGTATATAGAGTTACACCCAATACACATACATCATATATAAGTAACATTATAATATTATGAATTATGATTTAAGTTTCGATTAGACTTGTGTACACATGCTTTAATTAGATTGTAGATTTGTTTCCATTTGTTGTGGGCGTAGCGTTTTGTTGCAAATGATGTGCCTACAACTCGGTTTGAGCCGTATGTGTGTATGTTTGTGTGACTGCGTGTGTGTGTGTGTGTATGTGTGTATGCATACTAAGTAGTAACTGTATAATTGTGTGTGCGTGTGAATGAGTGCATGTAAATACTTTAGACAACTTTGTACATTTTGTGGTTATATGCCAAGTTACATTTATAATATACAGATATACATATATATTGGGAAAGCAAAGTATATTTATTATGCATATATATATATATATATATATGTATATATATATTTATTGTATACTAGACGTAACTTTTCATAAATACCTTTACTACATACAATATGTGAATATATGAACATATATTCAATTCAACTTGAACGCAAAGATCGAGCTAAACCAATGGAAACCATGCAAGAAAAACCAGAAAAAGGTAAAGGACGAAATACAAAAGTAGAACTGAAACACTTTTCACTTATATTTTATTAGCAGCTCCCGAATACAATATTAATATTATGCAATAAGAGTGAGAGACAGCAACTAATCAAGCGTACATATATATATAAATATATATGTGTATATATATGTATGTATATATTATATATATTATATATAAATATATATGTCTATATATATGTATGTATATATATATATATATATTTATGTATGTACATAGCTTTTGCCACACAATCTTTTGTTTTGATGCCCACCATGCCACCACACCCAACGCTATAAAATAATATAAAACAAATGCAAAAAAAACACACTTAATTTGTTTGTTAATTGTTGCTAAACAAATAAAAAAACGTTGAACAAAGCCCTAAGCAAAATGAATAAATCATATTTTTTTATATAAACACTTACGCAAAAAGCAAAGCAAACACAAAGCAAAACTTGAAATGAAAATGAAAATGCAAATGAAAATGTACCTTTTGTTTAGTCGGTGTCCTAAGTAGCTAAAGTCGGCGATTTGATTAACTTGTTGTACATTTATTGCGCCCCTTGAGTATAAACCTTGTGTAGTTCAAATTGTGTCAGTTGAAATTAGCAAATTTTAAAAGCCATGCAAGTAAAAAATTAAAATTAAAAAAACGAGACACAAAAAAAAAAACAAAAAACGAAAACAATCAACAGTTAAAAATTCGATTTTCAACTTTGCTAAAATACTAACTAAAATGTTAAAAACAAATTACATACAAATTATATTACATACTAACAAAAAACTAAACAAAACAAATATAAATGAATTTATAGGCAAAATCTCTTCCTTAAAATCCCAGCAATAAAACAAAAAAAAAAACCCAAAAAAAATTAAACAATTTGAATTTTTGAAAAATAAAATTGAGAAAAATATACAAAAACAAGTCTGTGAATTGTGTTTCAAAAGTTTAAACATATTGTAGATAATATTTGTGCATTTTTTTAACGAAATTTTTAGAGTTTTAATGAAGCTGTTAAGCTTGTTGCTGTTGCAGCTGCAGCAACTGTTGCTTGCCAGCGCCTACAATTATTGCCACAATGCGACCCATATGTGTAATACGAGACACACGAGACACTTTATATGCAACATGGATACCGAGCTGGTGAGTTCCTGCAACTGCCGAGAGTTCCATGAAACCCACAACTCCAGCTTCTTCAGCGTCCATTGCTCAGCAAGGCCAGATATGTGGCCACCATTCCAGACACGTTGACATTGCGTAACCTCATCCTAGACTATCATAATGATTTTCGGAATAGGCTGGCTGGCGGTGGTTTGACCACCAATAGCAACGAGACCTTTCCAGCCGCCTGTCGGATGCGGGAACTCATCTGGGATGAGGAACTGGCGCACATGGCGCGCATACACGCCTCCACCGTATCCTTCAAGCATACAATGTGCCGCTCCGTCTTGCGTTTTCCAAATGCCGGCGAGGCTTTGGGTCTGGTCTTTGCCAGTTCAACGAGACGCACCCTTAAAGAGCTGCTGGACTTGACGCTGGTGCCCATGTTCGAGGAATATCATGTCGCCGAGGACCCCGACAACCTAATCAACGAGTTTGACGCCTTCAAGTAGGTTTTTATGAATATTATCATCTCACCAGATCTAAGCAGATTAAATGCTTTAAGTTGATTCGTGTTTAATGGCTGTGTTTTTTCCAAGGCACCATGCGGTTGCCCATTTCACGCTCCTTGTCAACGATCGAGTCTCACGGGTGGGATGCGGCTTTGTTATAGCTTCTGGATGCGAGCGAGAAACCCGTGAAGGGTATGTTTCAAGTTTATACCTTTTTTTTTCAATAAACCCGATATCCATTCCACATCTTTTTGTGCAGCTATTGCTTCTTTTTGACCTGCCATTACGACTTCATGAATATGGACAAATCGTTTGTATATAAGCCGGGTAATCCGCTAAGTCAGTGCGGCACTTGGAGAGCCCCCGCCAACAGCAAAAACTTTAAGCATCTCTGTGGCAACTCCGGATACATATTTCCCATGGTAAGCGTGTTATTACCTCTTTTACGGCTAAAATCATTTCGTCTTGTTAACAGGATCATTGCAAATTGCACCAAAATCAGAGCAATTTTAACTTAGATAAATGTCCCTAACTATTCGAAATGTAAAATCCAGATTACTTTCCTGCAAAAATGTAGTTGGTTTTGATATAATAAATAAATATCTATATATATATATATACATATATTTGCCCTGCCATACATCAAAATGATCGTCGTAGATTGGGAACTATCGAGTATCTTGCGTTTTTGGGTTATCGGGTCACCTCGAATGGCCATCGATACAATTGTCCTTCAAAACTCTCCAATAAGTCATTGTTCTCGTATTTTGATCCATCGGAAATTTAGGTTTTATAATTTTAGATTTTGTTCATCCGGGAAAATAATTCATGTATAATTTTTAATAATATATTTTTGAATAATTAATTTCGTCTAGTTCGATTGATACATAAGCAAAATATTTTTAATTAATATCAACTAACGGCTAACAGACTTAGTCGGTTTTTACATTTACGAGTGTAAACAAATACTTTTTGAGTTATTTCGATTTCCAATCATATATATATATATATATATGTATATATATAAGATTGGGCGAGTAATGCAAGTACAATTTTGTTGTCTTAGTTCTGAGTTTAATTCTGAGTTTGTATTTGCCTCGATTGCGAATGAAACCCGCTTGCTTAGTAGATAGTATTGGAACATAAGTGGTTAATGTGGCAATGTCGTTTTGAATGTTGTGCTTAGGATTAGGATTCTAAATGCTGATTTTAACAAAATCATATAGATATATATATATATGTATGTATCTATGTATGTGTGTATATAGCGTAATATAAAAAAAAATCCATTGAAAAATACCGAGACCATACAAAATATCAGACTAAATATTTACGCTTCGTTTCAAAATTGTCAGCATATGTGTAATTAAAGTTAACTTTGTTTTTGCCCTAGATCGGTCTAGAATTCCAATTTCATCTTATCTCATTTCTCATTTCCCTTTTCGTTTAATTCGTTTTTTACACATTTTTTTTAGTTTCGCAGCACAAAAATGCCAGCTGTACTCATTGTCTGATTGCTTAAAGTATGGTTAAGTGGTTTTTTAATTTTTGTTTTCTGGTAATGATAATTGTTTTAGGGGTACGTAATATGCGTAAGATTCGTACTACGTATTCCTAGGGCACAGGAATGCATCTTGCAGTTGCCTATTTTGCATATCTATGTCGATTTGCCAGCTACATCATAATTCTCCATCAATTTAGAAAAATACATACAAACACTTCTCTTCTCTTTTCTTCTTTTTTCTTCTCTTTTCTTCTCTTCTCTTCTCTTCTCTCTTTTCCATACAATTCAAGCGGTTCTAAAAAAAGCCGCCATTTTAGATTAATTTGACAATTTTTTTGTTGATGAAAATTTTGAAAAGCTCGGATTTTTAAGTGGATTTCATTAGGGTTTACAACTAGTACGGTTCTAGCTATAGTTATATATATAAAGTTGTTTAGCTTACTGCTTAAAATGCCTCAAAATCAAACCAAATATCTGAATTACAAATAATATTTGCGTATTGAATATATTTCAGCTCTGAAAAAGGAACACATTCTAGGATATTCAAATTTGCAAGGTGGGTTTTTTTTTTAGTTTTTCATTCCGCAACACAAAATGCACCTAGTTAAGAGATCCGATACATAAAACTTCTCGAAAGGTTCACCAATTCTTCTACACCAAAAATATAGGTGAACGATTTCTGTTCTTCGTTTTTTTTATGTTTCATAATTTTTAAAGCCTTTAGGCTGATTCCTCGAGTAATTGAATACTTCCACCTAATACGCAGTGCAACATTATATGAATTTTCTACTTCAATTTGTGCAAATAACGTCAAATTGCGTTGGGTTTAATGCCAAACATACTCGCAGTATATATATATATCTTTTGCTTATAGACTAGGTTAGCTTTCTCATTTGGCTTGTCTAGAAAAACATTTTGCATTTACATAATAACAATTTTTCAGCAATCATTTCGTATGCAATAAAAAAAAAACAACTGCTTTCAATTCCAATTCCTTTACAATATCTGACAGCCAGATCCGTGCATCACCTCGCTGATAAACATGGGCGTACCAGCTCCCAAGCCTCCATCCGTTTTCTGATGTTCGTTCTGTAAGATTATAATAATATTTGTTTAGATAATGTATATATATATAATATATTTCTCTACAGACTGGTTTCATTTTTGGTTTGTGTAAAGCAAGTGAAGAACCCGGATTGGATTGTAAATAACACCATATATTTCAATTTATTGATTCTATTGATTTTGGACGTAACGTCGGTTTCAGAATATACAATTTATAGCTTTACTCGAGTCCTTTCCATAATTTTCTATATTATAAGCAAGTTTTCCATATCTTTAAAATTTAACAATCTTAAAAAGCAACAATACTGAACATATTTTAAGTATTTTCTTATTATATTCATATATAACTTTAAGTTTCAAACTTTTCCCTATAGAAAATATAACTTGTTTAAATAAAATTGTAAAATAACAAAATAATCACAATATACCCTGTAAATTCTATAACATAAAGTTTATACTCTAAATTAAAAACAGAATTTGAAGAATTCTGATTCCGTTTTCATCCCCTTGAATATCCACTTACATCATCGAAATCGCAATCGAAATAATGACTCTGGCAATCCATGCAGCGGCAGCTTTCGGACATTTTGCACGTGATGCCCCACTGCTTGGCCAGATCCTTGTAGATCTCCTTGGATGTCTTGTTGCTCATCATCTCGGGCGTCAGCAGACAATTCTGCTCCAGTTGTTGTTGCTGTCGTCGACCTCGACGAGATCTGGAGGCCACTGAACCGGATAAAGAGCCAGATGCACAGCATGCCTCATTGCAGGCTTGGGCATTACTGTTGCCCGCAGCCGAGCCATTGGAGCAGCCAGCTGTGGGAATGGGGAATATGTAAAGACGTTTGGGGGTAAAACGGATTTGCAGTTACCCTCGTTGCCGTAGCGATTCAGTAGGGGATCATAGAAATTGTGGCGGGCTGCTGCATTGCTTGTGCTCGGCTCCTCGTTGTCCTCCTCGGATTCGAGCCCCATGTGGTGGTTGTCCTGCTCGCTGCACTGGGTGCACTGCTCATCTGTGCATGGCTGCTGTCCATCGCTGGCATCGCTGCAGGCGGCAAACAGATTATTCTGTTTGGCACGCACCGCAGCCATTTCGGTTTCCAGCAGAAACTCGTTGACGCTCAGCGTGCTCTCCTCGTTGTCGCTGTGCACCAGCTCCAGGACGGTGACGCCCCCAATTTGAGGATGCTGTGGGTTCTCCAGCTCCTCGCCCTCGTTGTTGTTGTTGTGACTGTTGTTGTTGTTGTTGCGAGTGCCACAGCTGCTGTTGTTATAGTTCTGCTGACAGTCGGGATCGTTGCAAATGCTATTGTTGCTGTCGTTGTCGCTATTGTTGCTATTGTTGCTGTTGTTGCTGTTGCAGCTGTCATTTAGGGTCAGCTGGTCCAAAGCGGCGCTCAACTGAGCAGCGCTCTGTCGCGAGCTATTCGCCGAGCTGCGTCGACTGTTTTGATTGGGCGTGGCACTGTTCTCCGATGACAGTTGCCGCTGCTGCTGATGCGACAGTCGAGTGTTCTGTGTGTGTTTATGAATGTGGTGGGTAGTTGGGGAAATTTAATCAGTATGTGAATACACTCAAAAAAAAAACATTTACTCATAATTATGAAAATCGCTCTATATTTCAGTTCAATTCGATTTTTCTAATATTTTTAAAGTGTGCCTACTTTTTTTTATATGTTGTCTAAAATTTTCCAAATTGGTCTTAGGAAAAGTGAAAAACGTTTATTTAAATCGTTTTAGAAAGAAAATTTCTGGAAATTGCAAATTCCTTGGCAATTCTTGCGCTGGCGCTGCACTTACCTCTTCTAGCACATACTCATAAGTGGGTGGCGGAGTGGTGGGCAAGTTGCTGCTGCTGCTGTTGAAATCCGCTGCTGCTTCACTGATGCAAGGAGCGCGACTCTGGTTGACATAGCCTGCAAGATTATCAGATGTGTGTGTTTACAAATTCTGTGATTTTTCTTCTTCTTTTTTTTGTTAGAAGCTGTCATGCATTTAGTATATACTGCATTTTGTGACCTGCAAAAACGTAGCATTAACTTAAGCAAACGGTGCAGCGTAAAAGCTCAAGTTATGGCATATTAAGTAAAAGAAAGTTCATAAATCTAATCTAGGATCTCATTTGATAACAAAGCAATATAAGATTACAGAATGTTAAACATTAACAATACAAACATTGCTACTGCTATGAACTTTCGCAAAGAAATAGCAGGGGAAATAGCAATGCTCCTTAGCTCTACATTAGTGTCGCAGATCTGCTACCAGTTCCCGCGACAGCTGTGGGAAGCAAAAGAGCAAAACAAATATGCGATTCATATAGCTGTAGCACAAGCTGTACAGTTCGACTGATATGCTCTCGCACTGCTCCCGTTCCTTTCTGCAATTGCTACAGCTAAGAGAGCACAATGGAAATTAGCTGCTTTTGCTACTCTAAATAACAGAGCAGAGTATAGCAAAAGAGCATTCATTTCAGTTTTCAACTATTCGCTCAGCTGTTGCTCTGCTAACGTTTGTAGCAATAGCAATAAAAGAAAAGAAAAAACATTTCGATATGTGGTATGGTTACATACATATATAACTGATAAGTATTCAGTATAATTTTTAATTAGCAAAATGAAATTATTTTTCTCATATATGTTCTGAGCCAATGTTTATGCTATCAAAATATTACGAATGTGCGCCGAGTAAATAAACTATTTAATGAATATACTATAATTAAAAATAATAATAATAGTGAGTAGTTAAGGAGTAATTTTCATGCAAATTAAAGTCGCTTGAATTCCAAATTTGGCATTTTTAATAAGGTTCAACACAAACATGCAACACATATGAAACAAATAAAGCGTCTGCAATGTGAAAATTGAAATAGTTTTGAGGCTATTTTTGTTATTGTTTCTGTGTTTTTTTTTGTTTATCCATTCTTACCCATACGCAAACTGTTGGTGTTGGTGGCAGCTTTGCTCGGATTTGGTGGCAAGAGCAGCTTCCGTTCGCTCATTGAGCCGAGACTGTTGCAATCAACTGAATCAATGGTCGAGCTGCTTGCACCAACTGCCTGATGTTGTTGTTGCTGCTGCTGCTGCTGCGTTTGCTGTTGTTGTTGTTGTTGTTGTTCCAGTTCCTGTTGCTGTGTGCCCAATAGTGCCTCATTCACAGTGGGATCCGGATCATGTTCTTGCGATGTACTCGTGCTCCGTGAGCTGCCCATGCGAAACTTGAGTTTAAATGGCGCCATTTTTATTGGAATCCTATCAGGACTCGAAGGATTCTTCCTAGTTGTTCTCTCTTTATATTTCTTAATTTTTAACGGGTTTTCTTTTTAAGTGCGCATTGGTTGGCGATGGGTTTATTTTGATTTTTACTTGAACAACACTGATGCAAAGTATGTGATGGAAGAGACAGAAAAGGACAGAGAGAAAGAGAAAATAGATACAGTTTACAAAAGAGATAGAGAGCGAGAGAGAGAGAGAGAGAGAGAGAGACATAGAGTCAGATTAAAAGTACAATCTGTAGTTTACCACAATAATTACTGCTTAGGAGGTACAAATTCAACTGATAAAATTTCACAGCTTTACAACCATTAATATTTGGAATATTTCATATTTTCCACATTTAAGTTACAAAATTTTACGTTTTGCTTTTATTTTTCGATTTTGTGGCTCATGCAAATCGTTATTCAAACTTCAAATATTTTTTAAAAATCTTGCAAGAAAATCTTACCTGTTACTTTAAACGGCAATAAAGAAGAAAAAAGAATCACGTAGAGCTGCAATTAAAGGAGGGGAAAAATAATTATAATTGCCGTTATGCATTTAATTAATCACTGCGATAAGATTTCTTGTGCTGCAAAATACGATTATCATTGGGTATTTTGCTGCTGCTGTTGTTGTTGTTGTTGTTGCAGGAATGATTAATGTGGATCGACAGGCGAAATAACAAAAACACACACAGTAACACACATGTCAGGCCACGTGTCAGCTGCCCTACGTTGCTCGTCGGATGTGGCACGTGCCACATTGCTCATACGCCCCGTACTCCAAGTACAGTGCACATGTGTTGTACGTTTATTAATTGCTTGCGTTTAGGCCACCAAATCAGTGCACACACACCATACATGTCCCTGCCTCAGAAATACGCACACACACACCTACACACACACAGCTACGCACACACTCCAGCAAGCCTCACACCTGCATGCCTCACTTTATGCTTTAGTTTGTAAAGTTTTTTTTTAGTCCGCGACAAGTTGTAGCCAAACTTTAAGGGCGCGCCAGTTTTGCTTTTGAAATGCAGCTTGAGCTTAGGAAAATACCAACCACCACCCACCAACACTACGGCCAACGCCCAGCATATGCCTCATTGTCATGCAGATTACACAAAAGCCACTTAACGCTTAGAGCGCTCATCTCTGAACTGCTGGCCTACTATATAGTAGACCTGGTTATTATTATGCTTGTTGCCACCACCTGCCACCTGCCACCCAGCAAAACGACAAAAACAAAACGGAGTAGAATCTCATTTCCGCGGCGGTGTGTTGCAAATTGGTCGCTTGCCTCAGGTTGCCACAGTTGCCACATTCATAGGCACCACACTTTAGGTATAAAATTCAAATACACTCTGCAAAAAATGTAAACCGGAATATTGCTGAGAAAAGAACAATTCTTCCGGGTATGTACATATATATACAGTGTCTCGAAGCTTATTCGGATCAGTGTCAAAGAAAAAAAGTAATTGCCTGCCATAAACTAACCATTCATTATTTTTCAAAAATTCCAAAGACCGGTGGTAGGTACATGCATTAACCACCAAAATTGATATATGACCCCAATACACTGGGGTTTTCCCACCTGCTAGGTGGGATTATGTAAAAAAGTAACCTACGAGTATTTTTAGGTGACAACTTATTTGGACCAGGTACATTGTGGACACCTGGGTGCCATAAAACCCGGATTTTTTTACCTAAAGTTGAGTATTTTCGGTATAAATAGACAAATCCTTCGAAGTCAGTTTAGTTATACCCTGCATCTCGAGTGCAATAAGCCAACAAGGACTACAAGGGCAAACGGACTACCATTGAACTACGGAAACTAGTCCTGGAACACCACAAAATTGGATATTCACATCGCCAAATAGCTGAAATGGTCAGTCTGAGCAACTCAACTGTGCATAACATCATTCGACGCTTCGTCGACGCAAATCGGATTGGGGGCAAGGGCTGAATGGCACTAAACAAGATATTCACCGAACAGGAGAAGCGAAGGATCATCAGGAAAATAAGGGGCAATCCCAAGCTATCGGCTCCAAAAGTGGCTCAACAGGTGGAGGATGAAATGGGGAAAAAGTGCTGTGTGGATACTGTGCGCAATGTTCTGCGCAAACATGGCTTCAATGCCCGAGTACCACGGAAGAAGCCCTTCATAAGCGCAAAAAATAGCGACTAGGATTACGTTCGCCAAAACCCACTTGGACATGGATCTGGAGTTCTGGAACACTGTTATATTTGCAGATGAGTCCAAATTCAACATTTTTGGCTCGGACGGACGGAATTATGTGTGGCGACAGCCCAATACTGAGCTGAATCCAAACACTTAAGGGCAACAGTCAAGCACGGCGGAGGAAGTGTCATGGTCTGGGCATGTATCTCGGCAGCCGGCGTCGGGAATTTGGTGTTCATTGAGACAACAATGGACAAGAATGTATACCTCGATTTACTAAAGGAAAATTTAGTCCAGAGTGCCGAGAAGCTTGGAATCCGAGATACTTTCCGGTTCTACCAGGACAACGATCCCAAGCATAAGGCCAAGATAGTACAGTCCTGGCTCATGAGGAACTGCCCCCACATGATAATTCCGCCGGCCCAGTCTCCAGATTTAAATGTCATTGAGAATTTGTGGGCTGTGCTGGAAAATAACATCCGGAAGCACAGCATATCCAGCAATGAAGACCTCAAAAATGCTCTGCTGGAAGAGTGGAACAAAATCAGCTCAGAAGCTACCAGGAAGTTGGTATCTTCCATGAATAATAGGTTAAGGGAAGCAGTTAAGGCTAAAGGATATAATAGTATTAACATCCTTATTTAAGTTAATATACGCCAAATTTATTATTTTGTTTATACTTATACGAATGAAAACTATACCTGGAAGTATGCTACATTTTTATAATTCTACCTAGCAGGTGGGAAAACCCCAGTTTATTGGGGTCATATATCAATTTTGGTGGTTAATATATGTACCTACCATCGGTCTTTGGAATTTCTGAAAAATAATGAATGATTAGTTTATGGCAGGCAATTACTTTTTTTCTTTGACACTGATCCGAATAAGCTTCGAGACACTGTACATGCTACTTATATATAAATTTTCTCTGAGTGTAGAGCCTAAAGTAAGGGCAAATGCCAGAGCTAAGACCATTAGCCACAAATGTGTTTTCTCTGAGTGTAGACCCTAAATTGCCTTTTAAATTCTAAAGGCTTAAGTGAGCGCCTAGCATAAAATACTTTAAGCTGTCTGTCAAACAGTGAACTGAGTTGTAGGCGTGACCGATTATGTATATTTGAAACTGTTCATATTTGCAGGCAATATAATTCTAATTCTAATTGGTATTGACATAACAGGCACACAATACTTACCGTGCAGCCGTTGCTGAGAACACGTATTTATTTACCCCAACACTTTGCTGATTGCATGCACACAAAAAATGATTGTGAATTTCAATTTGTTTTTGCTTGTGTGTGTGTGTGTGTGTGTGTGTGTGCATAAGCCACACACACGCACACAGACACAAGCAATCAATTCTTGAGCCTGACAAGCAATGCAACATAAATGGAAACCTCTGGATGCGCATTAATTAAGCCACACTTTATGTGAAAGCGTGTGATATTCAGCCATAAATAATGTGTGTGTCCAGCTGGCTGACAATTAGTCCTTTGACTATTTCGGTAGTTGAGCACATAAACATTTAGCCCTGAATTTGTATACTCTATAAATCATCACGTGTGTCATGCGACAACTTTCACTTGCAACATTGCCTTGAGGCATGACTCAACTTCACTCGTATTCTCTCGCTTTCGGGCTTAATCTATTAATACCTTTAACTGGGTCACAGTTTCAATTTGGTGCATTTGACAGCCTAATAAAACATACATACATATATCCGCTCGTCTTTCAACTTTTGTACTCTGTATATAGCGTATAGAATATTCTATGACTTGCCAAGGAACTTGGATTTTTTATTTATGTGCATTTCCCTTTGTTGAGCAACATTTTAATTGTAAAGATTTTAAACTTAAGATAATGCTTTAAAAGTCATATCAAGATATGGCTGTCAAGTTCAGGGTATATATTCTTGGCCAGTTCGTTAATTATATTTCCAGAATGAAAAACCTTAAATATAAACATTCTTGATTAAAGATTGAGTTTTTAACTATTGCAATAGTTATTTATAGATTTTAGATATTTACATATATTTTTATTTAAGCTAAGTGTACCTAGTTAATTTAAATATTGTTTAGAGTTATCTTAAAACTTTGCACTTAATCTATATTTAATTATTTTATTTTTCTACTTTATGACTGCTTAAATGTATTTTTAATAAGCTTCCCCAAAGTTATTGATAAAAACTTACTCTCTGACAGTAAATAAATTGCAACATGCATCAATATAAGCAAAAGAAGCAGCACTCAAATTTTGGAAATAAGTACAGGTCATAAAATCAAAATGATGCTTTTAGCCATCGAAAATATTAAAAAAAAAAAAAAGCAAAACAGCGGCAACTGTTGCATGCAATAAAATTGAGGGTTTTGCATATTTTAACCGTCCAAAGCGAAATTAAATGGCTGCGTTATATGTATATACATATATAAATATATATATATATATATATTTATTCCATTCACATCATTTCGCTTGTGTGTGTGTTGTGCTTGAACGCAAATAAAGGCGCATTGGCAGAATAATTAGAGATAAGTGGACTTTCATTTGTGAGCCGCTGCTGCTATCACGCGGCTTCCCCATTATGCAAACAGACAAACAAGTGTCCCGTCGCAGGCATGTGTCAGAAGGCTCATGCCGAATGACGATGAAACGCATCAATATTGGCCAATTGATGGCCTGGCCATGGCGTCATCCAGCAACGACGGCGAGCATACGGCAACAGGACCGGACAGTAAGGAAAACGAACACACGCAAGCACACACACTCGCACACACCCACACACTGTGAAGTGAAATTAACACAACGCAGTAAACAGAGTAAGGCGAAACCGCAGACGGCGCAAGCAAGCAAATAATTTAATATGTGGGTGGAGGGGACACTTATGGGTCCTGCTCCCTAGGAAAAATGATATCGAAGTGTGTAAACATCAAGTGAATGTCCATGAATGCGAGTCCTGGGCGCGCTGCCATCAATTTAGTTATTAATATGAAAATATACATATATATTTGTTTTGTGTTTCCATTGTCTTGGAGCAATAGCAAAAATCGAAAAGCACACATATGACACAACCTTGAAGGAAAGTGCAATTGTCCTGCAATTTTGTGTACTTACCAATCGTGTTTCAGTTGCTATAACTGTAACTGTATTTGTATATGTGCATGGGTGTGTTCGTTGTCTGTCTGACTGACCACTTATTATATTTATAGTTATTATGATTTTGTCTCTGTATAAACACAATTGACTATCAGTTATTCACACTTGTTTTTTCAGCTGTTTTAATTGAGGGTTTTTTCTTGTTTTTTTGCTTTTCAAAGTGCTTTCAACTCGCTAAATTCTGGCACAGACTGTCGAAAGTTGCCTTGGGACACAAGCTTTTTATTATCCAGTCGAAAGCTTTTACTGAGCTCGTTCAAAGCAAAGCGCATGCGCCTTGTGTGCTTCCGGCTTTTCTGTCCCCAATGTTTTGCTTCGTTTCATGCTTTGCCCGTCAAATCCTTGCACTCTTTGCTTTGTTTCACAATTTCGCGTGAATGACAATGTAAAAATACATGCAGATTTATTGAAATATTTTATACAAATTGAGAACTTATAAAATTAAAATTGGCAAATAAAAAAAAAAGTCATATATGTATATATTATATATATATATATATATATATATATATATGCAGTATTCATTAAATTAACCTTTATGCCATAACGTGTCAATGTAAATGTTATCAGAGCTGTATTGTATTTGAGGCTTATTTAGTTCATTTTTAATTAAACAGTGTGTACACACTGCAACAGCTCTTATTTTTAGCGGGAAGCAGAAAACAAAATTAAATGAATCTGAATATCGGCAGCAGTTTCAGCTTCACTTGTAGGGTAAATATCTGATGTAAGAATTTATATTTTATATTATTAAGTATGAGTTCTTTTCAAGTTACTACAAAAGCAATGCGACAATCAACAAATTGACAAACAGGCTGCCTGGGATCTTGTCGATTTACTTAAATGTTTAAATGCCAAGGAGAAGGTAAACAAATATGCAATTTATTTTAGAAGAGCTTATAATTAATTATCTTTAAAACATTGATTAGCTCTTGCTGGCCAAATACTTTTGTCGATTGCCGTTGAATGTTGGCAGCTTTCGTGTTCTGCGGCAGTTGCAAGATCTAAGAATTCTGACAGCCACAGAATATATTTGCAGGTATCAGAATGTACACAATATATTTAATATAATCTAACCAACAACAAAACCCAATAACTGACAGCATCGAAAATGAGGAACAATTGCAATTGATTTTAATTGAGTTCCTGGAAAATCAAAATGAGCTTCTCTCTAATCTATTCATTTCAGCTCTTTATGGTGAGTATTTGACACTCTAAAAATAACAATAATTGTTAATTAATTAATTAATTGTTCTTTCCAGATTCATTAAATACTGTGCGACTGAATAGCATTCTCGAAAATGCCTTGCGGCATCTCTTCACCGCTCTAGCTGATAATCCAAAGATCAGCAATCTAAACTATGTGGATTCATTGTGTAAATCTTTACCTGGTACTTGCTGTGCTCTAACTGAAGTATTCTACTATTGACACATTCTTTAATTATGTTGTGCAGATGATGTATTAATCAATGTATGTATGCAAATGCATTTGAATATATTATTGGAGTTGAATGGGGCTACCGAAGTTAGTCTGGCCTTTCAGCAATTTAGCGTTTGGATTAACGAGGGCGTCGATGAACTGATATTTATCAAGCACATAACGGGAAAAGTACGTATATGATATATATAGACAACAGATAACCTTTAATTATACATTTCTGCAGCTCCTTGGCGGTCATCATCAGGAAGCCCTATCACATCTATTCAAATTATCTACGGCTATGCATTTTAAGCAATGGAAGTTCTATTTGATTTTGGTGCAGTCCATTGCCAGTAGTTGCAGTGCTGAGACGGGCACATTTATTAAAAGTAAGCATAGAGGGAGTTGTTCATAATATCTAAGAATCCTGATGTATTTACTTTCCTTTAATAGAATACCTTAAGAATCGTCTACAGCACGTCGCCAGTTTGGGCTGTCAACTTTCACTATTGCATCTTCTGCTCACCGCTCGCGCTGCTGCGGCGACTACTATGAATATTCAACAGAATTTGGAAAACTATGCCCAGTGGTACAAGCAAAACATTGGTGAAATGTCCTATGTTCTGAGTCCGGAGCATTTCCAATCAGTATTAAATATTCTCGAAGATTCCATACATTACGAATTGGAAATTGATTATCTTGAGGTAAGCAAACAATTTTCTTGTTTGTCACATACACATTTTGATGAATTATTGTTCAGATTCATGCCGCGATTGCCATCACTCCTGGCGGCAAACTCGTCCAGTCTTATAAAACCAAATGCAAGGCGCATTTATCGCGCTTAAAAGCTGCCTCTAAGCAAAAAGATGGTAAATAATTATGGACATCCCTTACATCTATATTTACAAACTCTTCACCAAAAATAGAAGAAAATCATATACAAAATTATAGCTTTTGAGAACGTCCCTTGCCAGCCAGCGGCTTGTTGCGCTCATCCCAAAGCGTAACTCCATCGCAGGCACAAATCCGCTTAAAGTTCTGCAATATGCCAGCCGAACGGGCAATAATGCCGCAGGCAATTCTAGCCAATAAAAGGAAGGAAGTTTATTAGTATTAAAATAAACTTCGTAGATAGGATCAAAACTATACTTACCTCTCCCCTGAATTGCCATCAATTAGACTTTGCTTGTTGTCACCGCAACCCAGGTCGTCTTCATTGGCTGTTATAACAACAGCACGTCCAATGATGTCCCAAATCTGCAAGCCGCTGTCCACAAAACGGAATGTCGCACGGCCTGTTTCATCCGCACGTATGTTGCCAAAATCACCGGCATGTCGCTTATTTTCCCCTGCATCTGGGCTACCGTGTGGCGATTTACGTGGATTGTAGTGCTCGCCAACCGATGCACAGCCCTCGGATACATCTCCACTCTCATGAATGTGAAAGCCATGTAGCCCAGGCGTCAATCCATCTACGACGCCATCCACAACAACGCCAGCCTGCTTTGTAGTAATTGTGGTGAATCGCACTGCACCCTGCACAGGTGTCCGGTCAACGACACAGCCCGTTGTATTGACAAGTGCCACAGCGGATTCACCACCAAAGCCAGAGAGCACAGCTCGCCGACCGGTGGATTCGATTTTGTCCTGCACCTGCGACCAAGGCAATGTGGTCTGCACAATCACGCGTCCCTCGATCGCATCGATTTCGACAGGACCAAAGCCATCAAGAGCTTGTCGGAGCTTGTCTACGTCCGATGTATCATTTTTGCGTATTTGAACTGCAAATTCAATCTATGGGCATGTGTAAGTGTGTGTGTAATTGAAGCCTTTTGCTTTTTATTACCTTGGTAGAGTCCATTTGCGTTGTTTAGAAACTAGGGTCCAAAAAACATAAACTACAAAAATGATAAGCTATCGATATGTCTGTAATATCGTTGGATGACATCGATAGTTAACATTTTAACTGCATGCGATATGCACTACATATCGATATTTAATTGAATGCACGATTGAAAATAATTTGCGAATAAAAAATTGAGTTAATTAATTTATTTAATTTTGCTGGAGTCTGACCGCTAACGTCTTTTTTTGTTCGCAGCTTAATCCAGACTTCCGACTTTCGTTTCACCTTCAACTGGCGCGCTCATTCTGTTTCCCTCTCTCGGATAACACTCCGTTATCTTTGAGCTTTTGAGCCCGCGCCTTCTCTCGATCTCTTTTGCACACTGGGGCTACCACCCGTTCGACGCTGTGGGCAGCCCCAACTATCGATACCTAATTGGCCCCGCCGCAACAATTTTAACTTCAGTCTTATGCGAATAAGACCTGAAATCAATTTCAAAGATCAAAAGTATATTTTAAACATAAATTAAACAAGTTTATTGAAGTTGTTGATACATAAGACTAAGAGTAATATAGTTTTTGAGTTTTTTTTTATTATATTTTGCAAGATATTGAGTTTAATTTACTTAAATTATTTTTATTGCACCCTTAATTTATAAATATTTACAAATATGTACAATTATCAAATCTATGTTCTCGTCCTTAAGTATAGTACTTAATAAAATCACACATTTTCATTTCTCAATGGGAAACACACACAAACCGAGATCTGTGTGGCCCAGAGTGGCACTGTGGCACTGAAGCTACCAACTGGCTTCAGCCGAATTTTACACCATCGATGTGCTATGTGCGTGCGATGTGGACGGTGATTGCGATGTGGACGGTGATTGCTCTAATGAGCTGACTGCACTGCCGCTTGCCACATTATATAGCTGCGGATCTCGCTCTGAATATGGCGGCGCCGGTAAAGCAGCAAGGCAAATCGCTGTCGTCTCCATAGTTGGCGTTGGCGTTGCTGGAGCTGCTGCGGCTGTTGGCGTGGTTAGATTGCACATGCGTATCACATCGTCGTAGCTGGGCAACTCCTTGTCATCTTTTTCGAGCTGCTCGCGTATGCGAGCCGCCTCCGGGCTATTTGGCTCGATAAAGAATATATCGTTGAAGCTTCGGGGACCGCGACCTTGCTCCACATTGTTCTGCAGATCTGCAACACATGCAACATAACTCCAACATTAGTAATATATGATAAATATATATGTATATATATTTATTAGAATTAATTTAATTTGTGTACCGAGCCGTTGACGCTGAAGTTCTCTTTGGCGATTCAATATCACGGATCGGCGCTTTCTCATGGCCAGCTAACGAAAAAAATTGGAAAACAATTGACTGATGTACATACAAATAAATAATAACGCGTATTAATTACAAATATTAGCTGGCTGATGACGAGCATGGCAAACAGGAAGACCAACGCCACCACTAAATTGGTTGTCACAGACATTTTGCGTTTGAATGAAACTGAATTCGATATTCGAATTCATATAGCTATAAGCCAAAACAAAAAACGCCTATTAATAACAATAAAAAGCAACTTGAGTACCGAGTCGCTCAAATGGCCAAAAAGCGATTAGATAAACCAATGTCTCTATATTTGGCACACGTTACCATTTTGATTTGAAATGCGATCGAATTGCCGTTGCCTTTGCCGGCTGCGTTGGCACCTGTGAGGGCAAATCTTTGCCAGCCTTTTATTCTCGACGTGCACACAGAAGCAGATCAGTGGCAGAATGACGAAGACCACTAGGACCACAATCAAATAAACGCCCAAATGTAGGCCAAAATCGCTGACAAAGCTCATTACACACTTGGATTTGTACAGGAAAGTGAATGAACTAGATTCCGGCGCATACTCTTAAGCACGCTCACAGCAGGCAACCGTACGTTGGACACTAATCAAAGTTTCGTGTATTTATATAGGAGGACGAATGAAATGAAAAAACCACATACATACATATGTATACGATTCGTATTTTCGCACTTGTCGCGGCTTGTCCAATTTCAGCGATAAGATTGTTTCAATACAGCGGCGCACTGTGACTAAACTAAAACGCATAAGCCACATGTACATATGTTGTACCATTAACATACATACATATATGCATACAAAAAAATAGAGAATTTGAATCATTATTCAAATCTGATCTAGGTCAAAAACCATTATCTTTTGGTAAAAAAAAATCATACATTAAAAAAAACCAGAATATATAAAAAAATATACAAAATGCTTGTAATGAATATGAAGTAATTTTCAATTATATTAAAACTCTTATGAGTGAATTGTACTTGAGATATTTAGAATAGATTAGTGGGAATCTACTTCCAGTTGTGCTTAAAGAAAAAAGAGAGTTTTTTTCTCAGTGTACCTATAAGTCACATGTGGAACATGATTCACAAGAATCAGTTAATTAACCAGACGATCTGTCTTGCACTAATACACACATAAGCTACTCACTTTGGGATCTGTTATCAGTGTTGCAAAATGAACAACAGCAGCGGATAATCCAGATAAGCGCACACTAACAAAATATAAAACCGGAATTTGAAAACCGATTGAGACCAGCATGAAGGTAAATTATACCTGCAGAACGATATAGGAAAATATGCCAACAAGCAGGAGCACTATGAAGTAGTCGAATCCCGCTTCCATTTTGCACCAAGTTCAGTTAAAGACTAAATCTAGCTTATCAACAACGCTATCGTCAAGGTAATCTAGTCTTTATCAAAAACACTTCAAGGCACTCATTCGCCAGCATATTTGTTATTAAGTACATACCAGGGGATCGTTGCGCCCGAGCTCGCCGACTTATATCCCGATTATTGGTTGGAGTACTGGGTGAAGTGCCAGTGTTCTTGAATATTAAATGATATACCACACTCTTGAAAATGGGCAAAAACTGTATTAAGACTAATTATAACTTTTAACTACAGACTTTACCTGTACGCAAACGTATAAAATGGGCAGTACGAAAACCAAAATAAAAAATAAAAAGAAAATATCAGCCATTTTGTACAACCCTAAGAAATTAAGAAGCGTATGAAATCCGTTGGGTTTGAAAAGTCACAATGAACTGAAAATGTTCTACACCCAAATGCAGAGACAATCTTATCAGTCAATAACTCACTATATATTTTTGTTCATTGTCGGTATATAATGCCAAGTAATTCAATTTGGATTCTGGCAAAAAGCAAGGCCGCGATTAGATTACCTAAAATATATATATATATATATATATGAAATAAATATCAACCAAAATGATATCCTTTGGCAGTAATAAGGGCGAAAACAAAATACCTTCTCGTATTGGATTCCACAAAACGGAGCAGGCCCAGACGCCAAGGCGCAAACAACAGCAAATAATCGCACAGGATAGAACCAATAAAAAGACGCCACTGAGTATCGAAATAACATCACTCATTGTCACTTGGAAATCGAAGTTTATATTGCAAAATATTGATGGACTGTTATCGCTTCAATTTAAGAGACGCACAATGGCATTACTCCAAACAAAAGCCGGTAGTCAACTGATTGGATTCTTTGGCTTCCCGCTTTTTGATGCATCTTATCAGTTTAGTCATACCTGTATGCGAATTATTGTATGGGCTCTCTCATGGCTTTGTGATAAGACACTCGATTTACATTCGATTAGATAAGATTTGCATCATCGTGAGTAAACTGCGTTGCCCAAGAGCGTTCAAGAATATATACTACACATTTAGTATATATCCAGTAAACAATTCACAGCTCAGCAATGTAAAGAAATGGCAAAAAAAAAACATAAATAAATCCAAACTGGTGCGGAAGTGTAAATGCATTTAATATTATGTAAAACACGAGCTCATTATTCGCTGGGCAGCAATAAATCTATTACGGACTTGGCCTAAACAAGCCATTAAAGTGGCCAAGTGAACCGATTACGCCACAAAACCCGGGAAAACATTTTTCACATGTTCCACTAAATTAAAATGCGGTTTTTGGGATTGTGACATTTCAATGTCAGAAAATTATAGACAGACAGTTGCTTAAGTAAAGTAATTTAATTATTTCGTTATCTTTGGCCAAAGTGTTTTAATCTGCCCTCAGACAGGAGTTGAGTTCATTGCTTTTTTTTGGGTTTTGGTATTAAAACGTTTTTTAAGAAACGTAATTTATTTATTTTAAAATTTATTTGCCCAAAGGGCAAAATCCAATGTATTTTCATTCCATTCTTGTTGAAGAAAAGACAAACCGCAACAGCTATATATCAAATTCACTTGAACCAGGTCATTTAGTGGCTATTGAGCGGATATTCTAGGGGTTCTTGCTTTTTTATTGTACTACTGCAATCAGATAATGGTGGAAACAAAACTCTTGATGATTTTATCGCTCACTGTTTGACGTCATTACCATTTATGACTGAGATTGCCAAAACTGAAACAACATTTATACCAAATCTGACGCGAATTAAACAAAAAACAAACATAAATATTATGCCTGCGCAAATTAGAAATAAACTAAAAAATAAAAAACAAAAATAAAACAACAACATAATAAAAAAAACATTTCAGTTCAGTTTCAGATTAATTGTTTTCATATCAAAATAATTTAAATTCGAATGCGCAGAAAAAAAACCTAACAATGCCGATAAGGGCATGATTTGGTGTTTTGGCCAACTCTTCTGGTGCTCACCTGCGACCGTTTCGACGGCCGGACCGGATGGATCAACGCGTATTGTGCGCAGAATACGGCGTGTTAAAGTGCCACGCCTGCTTCGCAATCCGGACGTGCGCTGGGGCTGATCTGAGACAGCAGATTTGTGCATCGCACACGCACAAATCAACTGCAAGAATCAAAAGGGTGATGGTAGGACACAAAACTCGGCAAAATGTTAACCAACTTACACGAATTATAATGCAAAAAATGACAAATAATAGCGCATATATTATATATATACCGAATTCGACGGACATTTTAGCAAATTTTCTTTTTTGTTCGACACGGTCAAGTAACTTTTTTATAATAACTGCCGAACTCAAAGCGGGCACATATTGATAAACTAGACATTTCGTCTTATCAACAAATTGTATGTAGGAGTTTATTTATATACATACATATATATATACATATACACAAATATATATATATATATATATATATATATATGGACATGTATACATATATATATAAATACAAAGCAGTCATGCGCCTCATAAATATATGATTCAATACGTTACCATATATATATATATATATATATATATATATTGATAATTATATCAGTTACATCGTTGCTGCATCTGATCGGAAGGTTTTTCGAAAAGAATTTAAACGTTCGTTGAGTACGCACCCGAGTCTTCCAATGTGTTATTGTGTTCTGCCAATTTTTTTTGGCGATAAACAGTAAAGCACAACTAATGTAAATTTCAAATGTATTCAGTTTGAATGTTGAAATGTTAACAGCAACTTACAGCACCCAACAACAGAACTAATGTAGACAAAAAGAAAATATCGTTCAGATTCATTCTTTCGGGAATTTCGCACACACCGATTGGAGTACGAGGCGATTAATGATTGAACTCGACAAAATGGAATGCCACTTGCGAACCAACAATTTCGAATGCCGACCAATTAATTACGATTTGTTATCTTATCAACTGCATTCGCTGTGGGTGGTCTTTGCCGAAGTCTATAATCCCTTTCCCTTAAACTTACCCTCGAGTGCCAGTTGCAACATCATTTCACGGTGCATCATAACGCGTATATTCCGTTGCCTCAACTTGATCCTGACAAACAGATAGCACTCCTTTATGTGGTGATATGAGTTGAAAATCGAGTGCAATTGAACTGAGGCTTACCCGCAACGTAAGTGCCACAGCGATTCCAATTAGAATGCCGAACAGCCAAAACTGCGTATGCATTTGTATTTTTATATATTTGTTAAACGATTTTGATAGTTTTTGCCAATCGTAGTAGATTAGCAAATTTGTATCTTTGACGTGACAGAATCAACTACAAAACAAAACTGAACAGATCGTCGACCAAAATAATATTCAAACACTATATTAAACCAATTGAAATCAACTACTCATGTTTTAGTTGGCTTTTAGAATGCACTGATTTTATCTATTATATATCTTTTATCTTTTATCTCTCTTATAAGCACTCACCAGACACGATAACTCGTTCTCTGCGACAGATTGTCCAATTCCCAAATGATCCCAGATAGGTCTGAGCAACAAATAAAACTTGAGCTGCTTAGAGGTTAACCAATTGTATGTGAATCGGCTTACCCGCAAAAGTATGAATGCTATTAATAGAAATGATAAGCAATAATACCATTCCATAGGATCCATTCGGAAGCGAGAGTATAGGAAAAAGACGCGAGAGTATAGGAAAAAGACGCACTCGCAGTTAAGCGAACAAGAGGTGAATGAAAATAAGGATGGATATTAAATGAAATCCAGCTGTCTACGATATAAAAATAGATAACAACGTGTACACTGATTACTGCTGGAAAGTCACTATTTTGAGATATTGTCACTGTCCGTTTATCTAAGTGCACTTACCATTTAGATCTGCAAAGCCTCTCAACTCTGGGTCGTTAGTAGTTGTTCTCATTTTATCAATACAAGGTTTAACAAGCACCTTTAAAGATTTAACGGGTTTTTGCTACAGTCAAATTGTTCGTCATTCAACGAGACTATATCTTACCAACAGAAAAAGAAATGTTAGTATTAGTAACGAAGGTAACAGCTCCCACAACCATTGGCTTTCATCCATTTTCTAAAAAAAATAATATATTGCTCCTTTGCGTAAGTAAACGTTAAACAAACAACATGCGAAACCTAACGACGACTAACAAAACTTAATCATTTCTATGAATACAATAATTCCCGTGTTATCTGAAAATTATCTAGCTTCTTCAATGATAATTGAAAAAAGCTTCGTTATCTAATCTAAGCCAGATTTCAATTGATTAACTAAGGAACACAAACGGTTAAGAGATAACCAGCTAAAAAGCCCGTGTAAAATACAAATTTAGCAAACTCAGATAAATACAAATAGTAATGCTCAACTAAGAGAAACCCCATATACAGCTCATTCATAGACTATTCTACGTTTATTACCTAATTTCCATTTAACATTTATAGATCAATGTAAGATATCAATATAAGAACTTGTTTTGGGCCATAACTTGAGCCTTACTTTTTAAATTTGGGCAGTTTATCAATAAAATGACTAAATATATTATATAGTAATTAGAAGACCGTACCATAAAATTTGTAATACTATCGGAAATCGATATATTATATTATGATATGCACGTTCTCGTATACCAGAACTTATATTCCAAAATTTATGTCTAGCTCTCTCGGCGAAAGGATATGAACTAAACTCGGCTTTCGATCATAGCTTTAAATTTGTGACTGTTATTGGATATTCAGGGAACATGGGAGTTTTGGATAAAATCAAATAAACTTGATACTTTTTCTTAGGACAAAGTGACATGGGTAGATCCTCATGGCTTCTGACAACGATCACGAATGCTTCCTTCTGCCCGTTACATACTTTGCCACATAACCACAATACCCCTTTTACCCATTTGCCAATGGGTGCATAATATATACAATGGAGATAAGAAACAGTGATATTCTTAGAATTTTCCTAGATGACAGCTTGTTTTCATTTCGTCATGTGATTGTTAGCTTACCGTAAGCATGAACACGTCGTACTCGTCTTCCGCATCTACTGCGTATGGCATCGATGATAAGTTCGTAAAATTTGTCCTTTGCACAACAATTGTACAAAATCTTTGCATGTGTAAGGGATTAAAATAAGATATTAACTGATTTTATTTTTGCCTCGCATTATCAGTGCTCACCCAGATAAAAACCAATGCGAATACCATTACAGGCCCCGCCAGAAGAAGAATACCAAGAAGAAGCGCCATCGCCATAAACACATCAAAGCAAAAAAACAACGACAACTTGCTACTACCAACAAAATGCGACTGAATTATCTGCAGCTACGCGGGTTCATCTGCTGATCAGTTTATCTAGAAAGCTTACCGTTGTTTGGAGCAGATCGGGTGGATTCGCTTGGGCTGGTGGCCTTCTTACAAGCTTTTGCCAAAAACTTGAAAAGTACAAAGATTCTTATCAAATACTAACTATATATATATACACGTGTAATAGCGGTTACCAGTATCACAAATATTATCATTGGCATAAGTCCTATGACAATATCCCAATGCTCTGCCATTCTGAGTATCTAATAAATAATAAAAGCACGACAAGCTTCATTGGCAGCCGCTTAATCACTGAACGATTAGGATTGCCGATGAATGGTCTATCGGTTATTATTATCTGGACGGTGTCAAGTGTTATTGTTTTTACTCAGGTACAGATAACCCTAGCTTATCTAATCGACATGAACGCCAAAATATTGATGGATACCCACAGATGTCAAAAAAACTTACCAAACGTTATTAGAGACGAACACTTTTTGACGATCAATATTACCTTTGGAAAAGCAAAGAAATATGTTAGATGATAGTCCCGGTAGTAACTTTAATACCAAAGTGGAAAGCAGGGTGAGGCAGATGGGGGGGGACACAACTCAACTTTGCATGGACACAAAGTGCTTCAGATTTAAGTTTATGGGAAAGTTATTATTCGGCCTCCCCCGTCACAAAATTCGGGCATCCCTTTCACATCAAATCTGGGTACGCCCTTGTTTAATTCCTTACTTACACCAGAAATAAAGACCACAGCGAAGGTTATAAAAAATATTATGGCTAACGGGGAAAACATCGCTTTAACACACAATAGAAAATTGCAATTAATATATATTAATATTGGCATGTTAAAAGAAATACTCTTATTCCCTTATCACAATGCTTATCGCTTGAATGCAGTTAGATAGTCGAGTATGTTTCAAATGCAGTTTGACAGTTATACACACACACACACACAAGCACACGCACACTTACTACTCTTGTAAAAGCTTTTAAAAGCTAAAATCACCGTTTTTAATAGTAATGAAACTTACACCAGCTATAAAATCGAATAATTAATACTAGTTAAGCCAATGAATTGGCATCATTTTTACCTTAATCAAAATACAAAAAGGCAGTATAAAAAATAGTGCGCATATAAATAGTCCAGTTTGCATTTTGAGAATTGGCCAATCCTTTACAGCTGCATTTAGGAATCGAACTGAAGAATTCCAATGAAGAACAGAAATAAGAAAGAAGAATTGGTTGCGGAAATAAAACGTTATTTCGATTAGCAAAGACTCTTTTTTTATGCGTGTTATTTTAATCGAACAACTGCGTCTTATCGGGTAAATGACTTATAACGCAATACCACATCTTTGACAGCCCCAAAATATATGTGTGTGTGTGTGTGTGTGTGTGTGTGTGTGTGTATGTGTGTGGAATGAAGCCTTTAATTAAACGCAACTTTTTGCCGTAATTGAAATACTCGTTATAAAGATCACAAATTTGTTACAAAAACCCAAACAAAACCCAAAACAATATACAAACTTCAAAACTTCAAGTTCAGAGCAACAGCTACAACAATTGACCCATTTAATAAAACAAAAGCAATTACAGTGAGCTGCACAAATAATTAGGGGGCAGCTGGAAAAAAAAAGAAAAAAATACTTGCTGAAATGATAATGTGATGAATAATAAGCAAGCGCTTGGGAGAGTCTCGGAATTAGGGGGGATGCCGCTTCGAATCCCCAGCAAAACAATGGAATTTGTAACAAAATGCGAATGTCTTGCAGCCGTTGTTTACAAATCGTCAATGGAACGCACGGATCTGTTGGCCGGACCGTGGGGGGTACACGGTGATCGACGCCTTGAACTGATATTAATTAGACCGCATAGCAGTGCATAGCTCGGCATTTCTTTTGTTGGCCGCACCAATTGGTAACGCCTCGCAGTCGGCCATTAACAAGCCAACCAGCCAGTCAGCCAGTCAGCCATGCCCAATCTGGAGGTGATATATACGCATTCATTCACCGACGACAAGACGCACGCTTCATGGCTCTCAACGCTCCAGATTGCTAACAATGAATTAATCCCTGGGCGTTGCAATTGATTTTTCTTTTTTTGATTTGTACATTAACACAATTATATTGAAGTGAATACACAAAGCTTGTGCAAACTTTATATGTGTAGCTACAATCTCTATGTATCCAATTTAACTGATACTGTTGACCTGTGTACATAATTTATATATTTATCAGTTTTAAATGTTACTCTGGGAATTTGGAATTCTGCAAAATGTATATAACAGGCAGAAGGAAGCATCTCTGACCCCATAAAATATATACACATATGTATTTTTGATCAGGTTCAACAGTCGAATCGATTAAGCCATGTTCGTCTGTCTATATATAAGACTATAGACTATAAGAGCTAGAGAAGTTTCGAATATGGGTAATCGTATACCCGGCGCACATAAAATTTGCTCCATTTGATCGATAACTCTGCTTCCTGAATATCGATATATTCCGATTTCCGATAGGTTTTTAATTAAAACATAATTTGCATGTGCATATTATTGATCAACTGGACAAATTTCAAGTCTGAGAAAGAGCTGGAATATATTTAAAGGGAAATTTAACTGTAGAAATTTGAGCAACTTGATCGCAGCTTACAAGGACTGTTGACCATTGCGGGCTCCTATCGTAACTAGAGGTAAATTAAAGACCAAGATCACAGCTGGAAATACTAATTAGTACTGCATTCAGTTACTCAAATAATATCATTAATATCGCTCACAACTCACTCGCTGATAGGCTAAATATCATTGCTGAATCAGCTAACAAGATCACAGCTAGATTTGAAGCAAGTTAACAAAGTTTAAGCTCACGGCTCCATTTGAAATTAATATTCACTTCCTTCCGCTCCAACTGATAATTATGTGTGTGAGCAACTCATGGAAAAACATTTGCATTTCTTTGCACGCCCTCCACCGCAGCGCCGCCCTTCTCCCCACTCCGCCTCAAAGTCAAGTTCAAGCCATTTCCGCAAGACCAAATATTGCACTGATTTTCGTAAAACAAAACGAAATCTTGACAGCACTTAACTGATTTCAAAGTGAAAAAAAAAATCTTACAAATCATGCGACGCACAAGTTCCGGCTGTTGTAGTTGTTTTTTTTACGGTCTTTTAAGCTGATCCATTGTTCAGCGATGTGAAATGAAAATTCCCCAATGCCCGCTTGCCTGGTGGGTGTGCTGTCAGTTAAGTATGTTTAAGCAGCATATGGTGGTGGTATGAATGTCTTTAATCATGAGAATCGAATCGACCACAAAAAACAACAAAAACAAATACACACCCAGCATAATGCCAACGAAATTGCGCACAAATTAGACAAAAATTACTTAATCTAATGCTAACTGCGTATGAACATATTTAATGAGCTGCCAGCGCCCAGAATATCCAGTCTTCAACATTGTAATTAATTTCAATTCGCCACTCATCGGCGAGGCGAAAGAGAACCTTGAACTTCAGTTCCAAGCCTCGGTTGTATTTATTAGAACGTTCACAAAGATCACTCGACTCTGGCGAGCTTTGTGAGTTACTTTCGCTTTTTGTGGCCCACAAATAATACACAATAATAATAATAATAATAATAATAATAATAATAATAATAATAAAAAGAAACGAGCAATTAAATCATAATCGTAATTCTTGTGAAACACTCAAGACCCATCAAAATGAAAGGTATTTTCCAGCCAGTTTGTGATATAATTTTTACGTATTGTCTTTTGTTCAGCAAAGTCGAGCATTGAGGCTAATTGGCTTAAAAGCAACACATTGTTAACAACATTTCTTTTTGACCCCACTCTTAACACTTCCCACTCGCTTCGACTGCAGCTGTGTAAACATTTCTTAGTCATAAGATCTGCAATTGAGAAATCTACATTCATATTTATTCTGGCGCTACAAATTTAAGACTTGCAAAAATCTTATCTTAATTGTCACTATTAAGATAATAAAATACAAATAGAAGTGGAATTATAAAGATAATTACCACACAAGCAGAAACATTTTTTACAAAAATTCACTCAAAATATATTACTGAAATTCAGAAAATAATAATGAAAATTGTTTTTTCGACTGCTGAGAGTTGAGGGTTCAAATCGCCGTAAAATCGTAACATTTTCAAATATGCAATTTGGTAAACCTTTAAATACTAATGGGTAACACTAATGTAAGCAGCAAAAAATATTAAAAAATATACTTAGTTGTCATTTGAAATATATTTTAAGTTATTTGATGTATTTATTTATATAAAATCATTAATAAATCTACTTAGTTGAACTTAAAAATAAATTAAAATGTATTTGACATATTTATTTGATTTATAAAACTCACGAAAAGTTTGGAATTGCTTCCTTAAAATATCACACTTCAAAAAACTGTACAAAAACAAATGACAAACAAATAAACTTGAAACCATTAAACTATATTGCTTAAGATAAGAATCTGCAGCATTTCAAGCACGATAAATTTTATGGGTCTGAGAACGTAGTGAGCTAATTTAAATAATGAAAAGTAAATAATATAAAAGACTGCAGTTTTTTAGTCTTAGATAGATACTTGGCGGATATGACCTAAATTATTACGCCCTATAATAAATCAAAAATGAATCATTCCTCTGCCTGTTTTTTGGTATTATTTGCTTACATAATTTTAACATAGTATTAACAGCGCCATTAATATTATTTTAACATAGCATTAACAGTGCTATTAACATTGCTTGTGACAAAACCAAAATTACCCAAAAGAAAAAACCCAAAAGTTAGTCGACACGATTTCCAGTTATTGAAGAGTACGAAAGCAGCGACCCGCTGAACATTGAATATTTGTGTAATTATGCTTATTGTTGTTATTATGGCACAACAATTTCGAATTGAACCTGACCGTCTGAGCCGGCTGAACACATAGTTATGAGCCAACCGCAGTCATTGTGTGACAATCAACAACAACTTCCTCAAAACAAGCCACCGTTTAGGCCTGTCTCTTGACTGCACCAACTGCCACATTCACAATTGTGGCCAACATAATGAATTTTCTTTTTCGCTTTTTTTTTTTGCAATGCTTTTGTGCCCTGGCAGAAACAAAATAAAAGTTGCATATGAATATGATGAACATGATTTTGAATTTGAATTTGACTTTTGACTGTTGACAGTGCATTGAAATGCAAATGATATATTTGCTGACTAATCAGCGCATGGCAGGCACATATGTTTTTTTATTATGCATTCGTTATTGAGGCAAAAACAATAAAGCATCAACTTTTTAGCTGGGAACTATTTTGATTGGGTGCAATTATAATTTGCTGATTCAAGTCGTGAATTTCGATGCGGTTGCCGCCCTGTTGGCCACTCAACAAACAACTTTTATTTATGCTGTTAGTTTATTATTTTGCAAATAATATTAAAAAGAAAAGCTAGCGAAATTATGTGAACTTGTTATATCACCTGGCCAGCAAAGCAGCAAGTAAGAGACAAACAACAACAGCAACAAAAAGCGAAAAGCTAACGGCTCTTAAAAAACTGCAACAGCAGCAAATGCACTTTCTTTGCGTTACGCTTCTTTGCATAGGCTCGTGCATTGCCAAATCGCAACTGTAATAAATTTATATACATATACATATTTTATGAATCTCCATTTATTTATACATATACTATATATATTTATTTTGTATATAAGACAGTTGCTGCGGTCAGTGTCCATGTCTAGACATTGAATGCGAGCCGAACAAAAATGAAATGAAATTAAATGCTTGAATGCTGCTTAAGAGATTTTGGTTCAGCAGCTTAATATTGTGGCAAGTGCAACGACAAAAGTTCAACAGACGAGGCAGCAACAGCAGAGTACACCTCCAACATTCACCATCAGCGGCACCCCCGCTGTCTGCTGCTGTATTTTAGGCGTTGCAGCATTGTAAATTAATTTACATTATCAAGACAAATGCGATGCTCCACAGAATATACATATATATATATATATATATATATATAAGAATATATCTATATATGTATATATAGTTATACATATATGTTAGAGTTACTACCTACACCTATGTCTAGCTATCAGCACAAGTGTTTTATATGTTTATATGTGTTTTAGCTTTTAGCATTTCATTGGCGATGAGTTGTTGTGCAGGTTTCGCGGTCTGTGGGAGCATCGCAGCAAACCGGCGCAAATTATATTCAAGCAAAAGAAAAAAAAATAGATAAAAAACTAAAAAAAAATGAAAAACTCACAATAACAACAACAACAGTATGTAAATGCAGGTAAATAAAAAGTCGCGTCTCGTCAGCACTGCACGAAGGCTGAGAAAATGAACACGGCACAAATGTTAATTACGAGAATATCTTTCAACTAGCCAAGCAGATTGCACTTAACTTACATAAAGTATCTGATGGATGCAAATGCTCAATGCTCAAAATATTGTCTGTTGTGTGTGTGTCAGTGTGTGTGTCTGTTACTTCACAACAAATAACATTTGACGACTGTTGCACTTGGCGTATGCGTTATACATGCGTTTAACCAAATCCAGTTTTGATATGATCCGAATGACAGATATGCAACTTATTAGCGGAATATTGGAATCAGCAACAATGTTGCCAATTCTGTGATTTCCTAATTTCAAAGTTCAATACATGAAATTAGCAAATTGTTTATTAAAGTTCTAAATTAAATAAATTGAATAAATAATTTACCACTAAGTGAAGTTTAATTTGTATCAAATGCGAATAGAACGGCAACAATCTTAAGTCAATAATATATTCTTAAAATGAGTCCATTTGTTCGTAAACAAACAAAACTGAAATCAATATTATTGTCGTCTTTCTTCTCACTCATTCTTGCTTACAGATTAAGGATCTTAAAAAAATAGAACGAAATGAAATAATAGGGAAGGTTGCTAGTAATTAGAACTATTTTTATTTTGATTGAACAGAAAAAAACATGCTTAAAACAATTTTATTGTCTTGCTACTTATTAAAGAAAAAATTCTTGATTTAAGATTGTAGCAGTTTAATTCATTTTTCTGTATTTCTTCTAATTTTTAAGCTTTGAAATTGTGGATATTATTATGGACAATATATATATATATATATATATATATATATATATATATATGATTAGGAATTAAATTAAATTAATTAGTTGTAAATAAAAAAAAGTTTTATTAGTAATAAAACAATTTCTGTAACATTTTTAACGACTAAGGTTAGCAATAACTGAAATCGCATTCATTAAATTTAAGTAAAACTGATTTTCATAGAAATAATTTTCTGACATTCAGATTTGCAACAATAAGATGATATCACTGATGAATGCCCATCAATTAGCAACCCAACTGAGCCAACTAGATATCTCTCACAGATATGGCCACTCAGATATTGAACATGGATAGGAAAAGCACTCAAACATTGAGCTTGAGTTAAGCTGAACAAAGAAGAAAGAAAAAACGCTGGCCGGGTAGCTAAGTGTGGCTAAGAGCGTTGGCTAAGAGAAACAACGTACGAAGCAATCTTGCCACTTGCCACTCGACGAACTCTTTGGAGCCAAGTTGCGCTCGCCGCTGACTTAGGTATAAAACATAAACACGCTGAAGAAAGCCATTCATTTAGTTGTTTGAGCTGGCGTGAACCGTTAGTCCAGCAAGTAGCAAGAGGCAGCAGCAAACAGACCGCTGTGGCATTTAGAGTGCAACATATAGAGTGTATATACATTAAAAACAAAAAAAAAACAAACATATATTTCCACAACTGTGAATAAGCCAAGCCAAGACTTGTGTGTGTGTGTGTGCACTGTGACCAAAAATTTGAGTAACTTCTTTGTGCTTGTGTGGGTGTGTGTTAACTGTTCTAAAACAAAGAACTCAATTGGATAACAGGAAGAAGAAGAAAATTGATACTTCAAGGAGTTGCTGCAGCCGATAAAAAAGAAACACAGAATGCAGTAAGTCAATGTCTCGTAACTATGAATCATACAGTTCGGGCCAAAAGAATTCGTGTGGCAGCCGCCGTGTGTAATTAACGTTTTGTATTGTTTTGGACTGGGAATAAGGGGTGAAGGGGGGGGGGGGGGGGTTAACTTGCCGCTGGGTTTAAGATTTGTGTCGCTTGGCAACCACAAAATATTCTTTTTAAAGAAATATTTCAAAACCCAGAGCATACGTAACTTTAACTGTGCGACTCTTGTTGTTGCTGCTGCTGTTGTTGCTGCTGTTGTTGTTGTTGTTGCTGCTGTGGTTGCTGGCGTGTCTGAGACCTTTTTCTGGCTTTTTTCTTGTTGGCGTGGGAGTTTTTGCTTTGTTTGCTGAGCTGTTGTTGTTGCCTGGGGCGCTGACAATTCAGTTGGACAGCCTCAGAGTCGCTTTTGGACGTCTTTTGGCTGTTGCCTTGGCTTATTACCTAACCGCATTGTCTGCCCTGCCCGCCTTCTGAGTGCGCCAAAAAAGAAAAAAAAAAAGAAAAAAAAACCGATAATTTAATAGCTGCGGAAAATTAGTATTGAAATGTTTACACACTTCGCATTAATCGATACACTTTGACTGACTCATTGTCAGCTCAGGGCCAGAGACTGCATTTTGACGTGGTCAATAAGCACAACAAAAACAAAAAGATCACACAATCCGATAGGTAAAATTGCACAATTTGTCAGCTTATGACAATCCTTTCTAAAAAGGCGTATAAATTACTTAGCGTTCATAATTATATAACGCACCTCCAATTGCACTGAAATTGTATCGCCGCCCGAACACACACACACACACACACACACACACACACACACATACACACATACACACAATAGTTGCGCGCGTTTGAAATTACAGTTAGCCAGACGTACGCACAGCAATGTGCACAGCTCGACGGCGAAGACAAGCTCTGGGCGAGGCCTTAGGCCATTTACTTACCAACCAGGTCCAAAGCGACATGCCAAATTGTAGACTTTTATTTGCGACGATTAAATCTTAACTGTTTTTTTTTTTTGCTTTTGCCTTTTTTGCGACTTGTGGGGTGTGTGTTTAATACAATTAATAAATTGCCAGCTAGTACCGCCCCAAAAACAACAATTTTGCCTTAGTTTGGAGATTCACACAGCTTAGCTTCACCCCGCTGGCGAAGGTCACCACTCGAAATGACCAACAAAGTGTAACAAATTGTTTTCTACTCTTAATGTGAAACGAAACGAAGCTTGAACGAAAATGTTGCACATAAAATTCATTGTCACGCAATTAAAATCCACAAAAATTAAAAAAAAAAAAACAGAAAAAAAAAGATTAACAAAAAAATAATTCACAAGCTGGAAAAAATCAACGGATCGTGGCGATGGAAAGATGGGGAGAAACATTAAAAATGCACACGCACATTAATGTTGTTAAATTTGTTGTAATTGTAACACTGCAACGTAATTTATTTTCAGGTTTAACACTTTTTTTTTCCTTTTTCAAACGGCTAACGAGCATTGTGCACAATTAAACAATAAAAAATAACGCTGTTTGTGGCACTGTGGCACTCAAGGCTTAAGTGAAAACTAAAAGACTTAGGCAACAAACTCTGGTGTTAAATGGCTAATGTAACTGTCAAGCGGCAAGAGGCAATTACAAAAAGTTGCTTTGCTTTGGCTAGTGGGAGCTATAAATATACTAACTTTAAGTGTAAATATAAGTTTTGTTTAATAATTTATTTATAATACGTAACAACAAACTTGAATATTAATTGACAGCTGATTGAATTTATTAGTTTAATTATATTATATGTCTTATTTATATATATTTATGAGTAGGTTGAAATTTTGGGAAAGCTAATAAAAAAAAAAGTAGACAAAAGCAGCTAAAATAGTTGTTAGGCTGAGTTATCAGTTTAGTTTTGGTTAGATAAAGAAGGCAAATTATTTTCATCAATAATTTTAAGTGTAATAAAAAAAAGTAGCCAACAATATGGGGGTCGAATGTAGCTAAATAAATATTTGTCTGCAGCAAACTAAAGTGTTCAATATCAGTCAATGATTGCCACCTATAAAATTGAAATTTCAGTTAACAATTCGTTGAGTTTCCCAAGCTTAGCACACGCCTAAATATGGAATCAACTTCTATTTCATAATCTAAAAAGATAAACCCACATATCTTATGTCACATAACAAACACACGCCCAACTTTTAAGGAAATCAAAGCCTAAACAGCTTTTTGACCGAAATTATAGCCAAGAAGGTGAAAAACAAAACCATGACAAAAACGCTGCTAAGAAATTGAACTGGTAGCCGGGGAAACGTGTGCATAACGAAACCACTTTTCCTTCAGCTGTGGTTAGGAGACAACAGACAAGAGACAAGCAAAAGCCATCCACATCCACAGCAACAACAACAGCAACATCAGCAACATGAACGCATCGTTTCTTGGCGTCGCGTCCATGTGATGTAATGTGGTGCTATAAAGCCAGACATCTGGTTTGGCATCTGGACTAAGCAAACAGCAGAGGCAGCAAGATACCGAGGTGCATGCAACGCGTAATGCTGCTCCATTTATGGCAGACAGTGTGTGGCCAGACCAGTGTCTATCTCTGTGGCAAGCAACAACGCATGATTATGTGGAACACTAGGAAACGTTTTAAGCGTTCCAATTTTTTTTTTCTTTTTACTTGGCAACCCAATTTTCGAATGAATTGATGGCTTCAGTTAATGACTTAACCGAGGCGTCACCTCTTGATCGCTTGATCGTTTGATCGCTTGATCGCTTGATCGCTTGATGTGTTAAGTCATTCCGTTAAATTGTTTTGCTCCAGGATTAGCGTGTAATCAAACAGTAGCGGCAGCATTGACAATGCAACGGCAGCAACAGCAGTTGCAGCAGCTGCCACAAGTACTTAACTCACTTTAAAGTTCAAAGGTTCAAATTGTGCAAAGGCCAGCGACAGGCAGACAAGCTGACAAATTGCCAGCTAGAATTGCTGAAACAAATTTGTCGTGTGTGTAGTACTACGATTATTTTTGATACATGAATAAAAAAAAACACACACACGCACACACATACATTACATAAGCATTCGGTTTATTAACAAGCCGTAATTAGCGCCGCCTTGTAGCTAACGAGTCGCCATTAACATCAATCCCCGCAATCCACTTCAGCTGAAACATCGAAAGTAAAAGTTTGACGCGGATTTGTTTTGCTCCAGCTGCTTTTATTGTTATGGCTGCCGCTATTGGTAACAGTTTTGCTTTCGACGCAAATAACTCAATTAAATGCAATGCATGCTGGGCACGTAACATTGGCCAAGCCAACACCGTCGGTCACCACTCGGCCCCCAGTTGGTCTGGTATCTGGGATATCCACCACCACTTTGGATGCGTATGCTCCGCCGTTGACATTCAACCAAACAAACTGGCCAAATTGCAATGTTCACTAAATGGCGCTCAAATTGAACCCAACTTAAAAGTGAGCAACTAAAAAAAAATATAAACAAAAAACCAGCAGCAGCCGGAGCAGCAGCCGCAGCACTTCTTCATTTTATGCCCTTTCCTATGGTTGCCCAAATATGAGAAGCTCTTTAAATGGATTGTGTGTGTGTGTGTCTGTGTGTGTGTGTGTGGAGTTGTGTGTGTGTGTGTAGTAAATTATTGTAGTATTCTCTACGGATTTTTGGTTGATTTAGTAATATTTTATGGTTTCTTGATTGCAAAACAATTAAATTCATTTTGTCAACTATTCCATTTTTTATTTTTAAAATTACAAAAAATAAAAATAGTTGAAAATTAAAACTTAAAAGTTGGAAGTTAATTATAAACACAACTTTAGTTTTGAATTGATACAATTCTCGAAATATATTTTTGAAGCACCTGTTGCTTGGTTTCTGTTCATTCATATTAACTGATTTTTTTGCTTAAAATTATTCTTACAAGATTCTGAAACTTATTCCAAATGTTAATGTAAAATTTTGATAAATTTGATCTATTTCAATTAACAGTTATATTCCAAATGATTTGAGATTTACTCTACATCCACTAATTTAACCGGATTTGAAATTTTGTCACCCAAAACTGTGTTAATTTGGTAACTTCAGAAAATTAAGTAAATTTCTGTCTTGTCAGATGAAAGATCGAAATATTCCAAGAAGCGCAACAATAAGTCGACTTTCTGCGCTTGACTAAGTGTACTTCTTAGATGAAGCTTACGACTCCCAGCTCCCAGATCGGAGCTCGCAGCGCCCAGCTGCGCCTCCGGCGTCTCTTGCCTTTACCTTATAACTTGTTTCTAGCTGGTAATGTCTTTGGTGGTGGTGTCTTGCATAACGCGTCGCTGGGCTGCCTTCTTTGACTGCAATTTGGCGGCATCTTCACTGCATCTTCTTCTCTTTTTTCTGTTATTGTTGTTGCTGTTGTTGTCGGTTTGCTTGGCGAAAAGGTTCGCGTAAAATCAAAATATTTTTCCCGCGTTTTGTGCGCATTGAGGTTGCCACAAAAGTTTCCCATATCATAAAGTCTTACTTATTGATGCCATGTCTTGGTTAATCTGATAGCTATTTGCTGTTGCTCACTTTTTTTGGTTGCTTGCAGACGCAATCGATGCTTTGTCCTGCTACTGGCCATGGGCCTGTGTGCCTGCGCAGCGGGAGCTGCCACAGGTGCACCCACTGCGACGGCGACCACGGAGAAGCCAAAAGGATTCTCGGCGCGCTCATTGGATGTGAGTGCCAGCGGCGATGATGATGATGAGTTCGAGACCCAGGCTCAAACTCACTTGGCTTACAGGCAACAGCAGTCACTGCAGCAGCAGCAGCAGCGACCACTGTACGAGTACAGCGAAGAGGATCAGGAGGAAGCGCCTCGTCAGGTGTACATCACTCGCAACAGCGGAAAGCAGCAACAGCAGCAGCAGCATCAGCAGCAGCATCAGCAGCAGCATCAGCAGCAGCATCAGAACAATTATCTGAAGAAGAAGCCGTTGAGCGCGGAAAGCGAGGAGGAGGAGGAAGAGGAGGAAATCGAGGAGCCTGATCGTCTAAGCACACTGCTCACCAAATCCACTTTCAAGTGCACGGATCGTAATTCAGGGTAAGCAACTATTAAACTCTTTCTTTGTAAATTGTATAAAAAAATGCTTTTTGCTCCTTAGCTACTATGCGGATGAGTCGCTCAGCTGTGAGGTCTTCCACTACTGCCAGGAGAACCAGAAGCACTCGTGGATCTGTCCCGACGGCTTCACATTCCACCAAATCCATTTAATATGCATGCCCCCATCGCACGACAACATCTGCAAACAATCCTCCAAGTATCACATTGTCAACGACTATCTCTACAAGCCCATTAATCTGCAGGAGCACCAGAGCAAACCGAATGTTACACTGCGCTACTCCGAGCGCTATTTCCCCGAGAACTACTATGAGCACGAGCGCTACGATGACGACGAGGAGGAGGAGGTACCAGCGCCCAGACCACGCGTCCAGCACCAGCCACAGCAGCAGCAACGTCAGCTCTATCATCAGCAGCAGCAGCAACAGCAGCCGCAGCAGCAGCGCGTCCAGTATCAACAGCCGCAGCCGCAGCAGCAACAGGTCGTCACCCAGATCCGTCACCAGCCACCAACAACAATTGCGTATCGCAAGCCATTGCCCACGACTACCATACAGCCACAGATTCAGCCACAGCTGCAATTGCATCAGCTGCAGCAGCAGCATCTTCAGCAACAACAGCAGCAGCAGCATCGCACGTTGCAGCAACGGCCGCAGCCTTTGGCGACCACTGTGACACCGTCGCCATATCGCTTCTTTACGGCAGCGCCGCCACAACTGCAGCATTTGCATCAGCAGGTCTATCGTACGCCCGAGGAGATTAACATATCGCTGCAGCAGCGTCGGCCACAGGTCTTCATTGCCACATCGACGCCGCGCTACTACGAGGATGAGTATCTGTATGAGCGCCGGAAGTGAGCATGACGCAATGTGTTGAGAATTTGAGCCGTGGCCAAACAACAAAACTGGTCCCAAAAAATAAACAGTCTTTTTTGTTTTGGAGTTATCTTAGCTTTAAGTCTGTGTCCACTCTGTCACTACTACAACAACAAAAACAAAACAGAAAACAAACTTACGTACGTATATAGTCCGGAAATTTAGCGCAAGTTTTGTATGTACCTTATTTGTAATAATTTAATGTCCTGCTAGAAGAATCATCTGCCTTCTAACTCATTTCGTTTAATAAACAAGCATTAAGTTTAAGCAACGCATTATTTATTGTATGTCAATTTCCATGTACTGATCAGCATTTGATAGATGCATCGATTGGCCCTTGGTGCCCTCCTCCACAACATAGTTGGGTCCAATGAGACAGTTGCTCAACACTGACCCGCTCTGGACATGCGCCCGATGTCCAATGATGCAGTTGTTGATGCTGCAACCCTCCTCCACAATTGCATTCGACATGATGATCGAGTTGCTCACAATATTCTTCGGATTCACAACACAATTCGAGCCAAAAACGCTGGAGCTGAGCGAGGTCTTCTCCGACAACTTGGCATTGTCGGCCACAATGATTTCCTTGGCCTGCGTTGATTTCACCACAGCACCGGGTGCAATTAGTGGATACGTCTCGCCGCACAACTCATTCCAAATGCCAGCCAGTTTCCTATTAATGGCCAGAAAACTGAGCGTGGTATTAACGCGTACGCCAATCGACTCCTTTGGGGCTTGTATAGCAAAACAGCGCACAATATCGCCATGGTAGGGATTATGCGATAGCGACTGATTGAACAGCGATGTCTGCGTCAGCTTCTCATCCAGAGCAGTGTGTGTCGCATACTAAAATAAAAGTAAATCCAAGTAGAAGATTATGAGTAGATATACAGAAGAATGTTGTTACAATTATAAACCTACATGCAAAATGTTATCCTCGGACTTTGTAGCTACGTTTAGATCAGAAGTGGTGTCCTGGCCCACTTTTTTTGAGCGTCTGGCATGTTGTCTCTTAATGAGATGTGGCAAAAACTCGCCCTTAAATGTCGAGATGTTTTCCTTCTGCATGAAATCAACTTGAGTTAGTGATACCCCACAGAAATGATTTCATTTTTGTACAAACCCTGTGCAGATAGTTGATCACCCATTTCTTCAGCACATAGATATGTGCATCCATAAGTCGCCCATAGACATCCAGTTGACCCTTGTTCTTGAGCAGATGCCGCTGTATGTTCAATGTATCCTCACAGTCGCTGGCGGCGAATACAAATGCCAAACGCTGCGTGGCGGGATGAATGCCAATAATGTCACGTTCTGGCTTGGGTTTGGTCTTTGGACCTGGCATCACCACATCCGATTCGAAGCCACTCTTGAACAGCAGCAGCGCCAGCGAAGCATCATCAGCGCGGAACTTATTAATCAGCGGATACAAAGTAACATTACTCACTATGTCACAGCTCACGACGAGAAAGTCGGACTTGATCCTGAAAGTGTAAAAGGAGTTAAATACTTTTTATATCCCGTCAAAGAAAGAGTGAATTAAAAAGGTATGGGCAGAAATGTACATTTATAATTTTTAAAGTAGCATTTATATTCGGTGAATATTAGTTTCGCATTCTTTACCAATGCTTTGTTGATCTACTGTGTTCACTTACTTGTCGTATATATGGCGCAGACTGTCGGCGGTGCCAAAATCGCTATCGCTCGGCACTGTGGCATAGTCAATTTTGAGCTTAAGCGGTGTACGCTCCAGTGCCAGCTGAATCTCCAGCTTATCCTGCTCCAGCACAACAACAATAACCTCTACAATACAAGCAAGCAGACTTAATAATATGACGAAATCACTTTCATACGTATGCACTAAATAATGTTACCCGTAAAGTTGTGTTTGCTCAGCAGGTTGAGGGGATACCAGATTAGCGGATATGGCCCCACGGGCAGCAGACACTTGGGCGCATCGCCCAGCACTTCGGGCAGGCGTGTGCCACGACCCGCAGCCAGAACAATAGCTTGAAATTCGCAGCTAGACATTTTGACTTATTTGCACAAATCAATTTGAAGCCAAAACCAACACGCGTCCACACACAGCTGACTGACAGTGTGTTGTCCAACACTGGCGACAAGTGGGCCATATGTTTTGCTGTCACATGACTGCATTTGCATTGTTTTTGCAATTGTATAAAGCAAGTCAGATGACCTTTTTTCCACTGTTTATATTCCTTTATTTTTATGCACTTTTTCAGCGGAATAACAACAATTTTAGGATTATTAACAACAAAAACTTTAATGCATGTTTTGAGCGCTACATAACTACAAAATGGAATACAATCATTTCTCATTGGAATTAAACTACATACTTTAAGCTTACAAATTTGTCAGCAGCTAAAATTGTACATACAATAAAAGTAATTGAGTGTTTTTAGTTTTTTCTCGGATTTAAAATGGAAACAGAACGGTATAACAATAACATATTGTCTGGAATACAGATACTATTGGCTTGGTTAATACTTAGAAGAGCACATCATCATCGCCCTCATCGAGTATATTCGCCTGCTGGCGCACATCGATGCCCTGCTTGAGGAGCTCCGCCTTTTTGGCATCTGCCTTGATGCGTGCCTCCCGCTTCTTATCCTGTATCTTCTTCAAGCGATAGAATTCCTCACGCTCTAGCTCATCCAGCTCCGAGATGATGTAGGACAGTGTACGATCGATACGAGGTATGATGACATGCTCGATGGCATTCACACGACGATTCGTGATCTTGATAACATCGTCCAGCGTTACGAACGACGTCTGCAGCGAGGCAAGCTCGACGAGCAGCTTCACGGCGCTCTGGTAGTTCTTCTTCAATTTGGCCAACTGCTGGCCACCGCGGGCCAGGCCAGCCAATTCATAAGTATCGGCGCCATCTTGATACGACTCGAACACGGGCAGCGTTACGCCAGCAACGTTGTCCTTTTTGGTGCGTATCTTGATTTGGGCTTTGGTCACGTTCTGCAGCACCACCTGATTGATGTCGCCGGACGTGAACTTGGCCTCGGCCAGCGAGAATGCCGCCTCTTTCATAACTTCGCCCATCAGCGTTTTTGTCTCAATGATTTTGCCCAGAATCATGCGGAATCGCATCTGCAATGCATCAGCTTTTTTCTTAAGCAGACCATGACCTTTTTGAGCGCCAGCGAGACGGGCCTTCATTAACATTTGTGCGCCACGCGACGGGAAAATCGGTAATCTATCTTTGCCAGACATTTTCCAAGTGTTTCAATCGTTATGTGGAAGGGATTTATTCGATTTTCTACTGCGCACCTGCGATTTTTCACACCCGTCGAAGAACACTGAAAAACTCCAACTGGACTGGATAAAAGCAGTGTTGGTTAAGCTTTCGCTTAAGGGTTGTACAGCGAGTCATGCAGTGTTGCACATAACAGCAGGTGCTGAACAATGCATTTAGAGCCACAGTGCTGAAAAACATAACATAGCAACAGCTGTTTTCCACAAACTGTAAACAATTCGCAACGACGTTTTTAAGTAATGCACATTTTGCAACGATTGTTTTGCTTGCCAGCAACAACACCAATACACAGCTATTTGCGTTACTACGCCAAAAGACCAAAGTGGGCCATGACAAGCAGCAGTCGCATGGTGCACCAGGAGCTGTTGCGCTACGTAAATCCTTACGCACGCATAAATATTAAATCTGAAATATTAGTGTATGTGGAACCGGCCGATGTCCATGTGCACACCAATGCGGATGTCCTCATAGCACAGCTAGTTGGCGGTGCTGTTGCCAACAGCAACGTTAAACTGGATGTAGATATCGTGGATGATGACAAAGTCGTCAATATCCTGGTCAAGAAGCTAACAGAGCAAAGCTCGCAGTTTAAGTGCCTTTTAAAGATTCCTATTCGCGCTGAGTTACACATCGAGGGGGATGCCAAAGTCTCCGTGAGGGGCATCGATGGTGATGCACTAAAAATCAATGCAGTCGGTGATATAGTCACCAAAAATGTGCGAGCCACGCAGATTTCACTCTTCAGCGAAAAGGGAAACATCAGCTGTGAGGGCACACTTCTGGGCAAATGCACCGAAATTGAGGCTCGGAATGGTGTAAGAAGAGGAATCTTATGTCTGTTGCACATTTAAACACAATTCTGCTCCACAGAACATCAGTCTGGATAAGCTGCAGGGCGATAGCTTGACATGCTCCACACAGGCGGGCGACATCAACACCGACTGTTGTTATGTGGAGAAATCGAAATTTGAGACAATCACCGGACGCATGGAGCTTAAGAATGTGCACAAAACGAGCGAGGTGTATGTGCACCAGTCGGGTGCTTTGAAGATGAGTTAGTTAATAGCGTTAATACATATATGTGTATGTCGTGTATCATTAAATATAGATATATTTAAATTTTAGCTGGCGTTAATGGCAATCTGAATGTGATTGCCAAAGGCGGCAGCCTGAATCTACAGCTGTCCGAGCTGAATGGCAAAAGTCAGATTGTGGCCCATAATCTAGAGGACGAGGCCATCATCAACATATCGGAAGCCATCGAAAATATCAACATTAACGTTCACGCCTGCCAAGTCATTCTCAACAATGAGTTGGAGCATGTGTCGCATGCGCTCAGCGAGGACAAGAGCAAATTTCAGCTGAACAACGCAAATGAGCATCATTTGGTCATCAGCAGCACCGGAGAGAATGGTGTGCGCTTAGGCAAACAATCCTGGATGGACACAATGCGGCAAAAAATTAATTTTGGCGACGATGCTTAAAAAACGAGTATTTCTATAAAACTGAATATAAAAACTAAAATTCGATGCATAAAAGATCTTTTTAAATTCAAGGAAAGTGAGAACTTCGGAGTGACTAAGAAGCGCTTCAAAGTTATTTAAAGTTTTTTTTCTTCTATATATATATCTATTTATTTATAATAAGAGTAAGTTTGTATTAATGTATGTTTGTATTGTGTGCACATATGCAACAATGTTCAGTCAAGTTGTGAGTATTATTTGGCTTGGCCAGCAACTTCGTTTAGAACGGCGCTCAGACGCTGGTGTGCGCTCTGCAGGATGACATCTTCATCCTGTTCGACCTGCAAAGCAGCTCTCAACATGTCCACTCTGCTAACATCCATTTCCTGCATATTCTTCACTAGAATGGATACATCCACACGGACAAGCATTTGTGCCAGCAGGCGTAACAGCTTAAAAGCATGCTCCTCGTATTGCCAACGGGGTTCGTCCTCGCAAGCCTCGAAATCGTTTTCATCATAGTCGGCATAGTTTACGATGTGCTTGCTGAGAATTGTCCAGATGCCGAGCAAATGCACAAACGCATCCTTATCATAGAAATATTTGAGGCACTGCAAGAGATTTTGAAACGGTATATAAAATGGATTGCAATTCAATTAGAGATTAGCGTAATTCTTACGCTGCAAATGTGGGACAAATCCTCGAGATACTCCTCCTGTCGCTCGCCCAGTGGCAGCAGCTGCATGGGTTGCTGCAGGAATTGGAGGATGCGCGTTAGGCAATACATAATGCTGGCTGAATACAAATCCATGGATGACTGCGCCTCGGGCAGCTGCACCAGAATGGTGCATATATTGAGGTAGGTTTGAATTACTTCAACATCGCAGTTGATTTTTGGTATGCTTTGGGAATCGTTGTCGCCATCATCATCGTCATCATCATGTGGATTTGAGACCGGCAACTGATCACCAGCAAGACCATCAACTTCATCTGCCTGCTTTTCCAGATCGTCGCGCATGAGGCGAATTAATGCATTGTTGACGCCATCGCAGAGCTCCTGCACCAGGAACACTTCAGCAAAAGGTTTCAATTTGTTGTTCGACTGGGCATTCTCCTCCTCCACAAGGGCACAGCTGGCCAGCACAGCATTGGTGGCCTTAAGCGCTGCGATCAGCAGTTCATCGCTCACCGACTGCTGCAGTATGAAGCCGAGATTCTTGGCGGAGCTGTCACAGGCGGCAAAGCAGGTGTACCAATCGATGGCCAGCTGCTCCTTGCCGCTGACCACATGAGCCATCACATACTGATAGATGCGCATCAGCTGGAGCAGCATGCAGGTGTCCATGCATGTGCACAGCTTTAGCAGCAACTCAATCCAGTCCGCATTCGCCGTCAGCTGCTCGACGCACTCCACCTGGGCGCACATGTTGCCCAGCAGACCGATGAGTATCTCATACAGACGCACATCCTCACTGCCCGCGATGGCAAACATAATCAGCTCGATGGCTTCGTTTTCCAGCAGGAGTGTAACCACCTCCGGCGACACAGACATATCCCACACCTTGCACAAATCATCCTCCAGCTCCACCTCTAGTGCTGATTCTGCCTTCTGCTGGCTGAGTCGCATCAGTGTCTGCAGTATAAACTTCTTGCTGTACATTGTGTTGCCGACGGCATCAGCACGCATACGTTCCAGTAGCTCCTGCTCATCGGCAGTGTCCGTGGTATCCTCATTGTTTGGATTTTCCTGTGGTTTGGGCGAATTCGACTCGGACTTGTCCTCAGTGTGCTCAGCGCCGTTCAATTCCGGTGCGTCCGAGTGATTTGATTTATTTTCCGACTGCAGCAGCAGCTCGTTTTCATTGCCAGCCATGGAAGCAACGTTTTCCCTTTCCGCACTGTCGACATCTTCTTTGGTCATCTTGTCTGGTACGCGGAACTATCGAACGACTGACTAAACTTTTCAAATGAACTGGGTCAATGCTTGTCGCGCAACTAGTTCGATATGCGCACAGTTTGCTGTTAATCGGAACTGTTGACACACACTTAATAGTTGGCTATACTGCTGTTAACAGACGGCGGCATATTGCTGATTTGCGATTTTTAAATGCATTTTGAAAATCACCTAGAATGCATTCTTAAATTAACTGCTTTTTGTGGCGATGTTTGTATTGTTTATTGGATTACAAATGTGCAATAAGAAGCCATGGATCGATTGGTCAAATATAACAAATTTATTCTAAGCGCTGTCTTTTAATAAACACATCCAGCAAATGAGAAATAGGTAATTCAGTTGATTGCTGCGCTGGAGGAGGAGGAGCAACATTGTTGCGGTGTTGCGGAAACGTGGGCATCATGCGCGGATCACAGGCTGCACAAATAAAACAACTTAATAATAATATATACAAACATATGATCAGCACTTACGTTGCGGCGGCTCTGTGAAATATTTGTTGTTCAAGCATTCGGCAGCCGTGCCACGTGTGCTGGGATTGTAGAGGAACAGGAGATTGAGCAGGCTTCTGCCGGCTTTGCCGAGCATTTGGAATTTAGTCTTGAGATTATTGTAGGGCTGCTGGCTGAGCGTAAAGTTCTGCAGGGCGGGTAATTCGAGGAAGCCGGGCCAAATGGATTCAGTGGGGACGCCAAACAGATCGATAATCAAGTCGATCTGCGCAATCTCCGAATTTCCAGGCAGCAGCGGTTTGCCCGTCAACAACTCGCCTAGAATGCAGCCAAAGGCCCACATATCCACTGCTGTCGTGTGCGTCCTGGCACCGAGCAACAGTTCCGGTGCACGATACCACAGCGTCACCATTTGAGGTGTCATCGGCTTGGCCGGCTTCCCGTACAAACGCGCCAGCCCAAAATCAGCTGGGCAACGAGAGAAATTCTTGAATTACGTATATCAAATGAATGGAATCTTGTTCTGGACACTTGCCCACTTTGATGCAGCCCTTGTCTGTCATAAGCAGATTGGAGACCTTAAGATCTCGGTGTATTATATAGCGGGCATGCATATACTTTAGGGCACGCAGCACCTGCAACGTGATGCACTTCACCTCGGATTCGGTAAAGGGCTTCGACATGTTGTCCAGCACCGAGGCCAGATCCTGCTCACAAAAGTCCATCACAAGGAAGATGCTGTGCGATATTTGCATGACATTTAAATGACAATCGAATAATTGGCAGGTCCAATTACCTGTCCAGGCTCTTGCCCACAACAACTTCTCGCAGCCGGACAATGTTCTCGTGCTGGCAGCGCTTTAGTATCATTATTTCACGCAGCCCGCTAACCGGTAGACCATCCTTTTCCTTATCCATGCGAACCCTTTTCAGAGCAACGATTTCCCCATTGCGAGTGTCGCGTGCGCGATCTAAATATATATTTTAGTTTGGAAACAAGAGTTTAAGGAATTGTGCACTCACAGACAATGCCATAGCTGCCCTCTCCCACGCGGTTTAGTTTCTCAAACTCGGACACGGGACGACAGCGTCCATACTACAAAAAATACATACATACAAAAAGATAAATACATTTAAGGCCTCATTTGGCATACCACATTTTGCTCCGGTATGGGCATTGGTGTGCCGCTGTTCTTCAGCGATATGAGGAATCCTTTTCGCGTTATGGGGGCTTGAGGATCCTGCGCCGGATTTGATTCCACATCATTTGATTTTGTGCCGCTGGACATGTTTATTTACCTTTCGGCGAATAATTCTCGGACGACATGCAAAACAAAATAAAACAGTATCGATACTCAGCGATGCTGCCGAGAATGCCCAGGGCTGCATTAAAGATGTCATCAAAGGGCGCGCTTACAGTAAAGAATTTAAAAATATCAAAGTTATCATTTTGCCAAAGTTCCCCGTGTTAATTATGTATAAATCTGCATATACATTTCATAATAGCAGCTAAAGTGACAAAAGTGACTAGAAAATGCACGATTTATGAAAGTGAAATTGCGCCAGTTTAAAGAAATTTCGTTAGCATTTCATTTCAAATGCATGCCTCAGACATTAAAATTCGGATTGACTGTCTAGCAGCAAATGCTTTTGTGAGCTGCCCATGTCTACGCATGTGTTAAAATCGAATAGCGAACTCCTCTACTATTAATTATCACCCTGATCTTGGTACGGACAACAACAGAAGAGTAAAAAAAAGGCATCTTTGGCGCTGATATAAATGCCGGCACCGGCGTCAAATGCATCATCAGTTCTGCAGCAACTGTGCAAGTGACACGAGATACAAAATAGGGATTTAACACAATAAAACAAACATAGCTTCGAAGGATTATACACTCCTGAATAAAAAAAATATGAATAAAACAGCAATTTGGTTTGCGGCTGTGCTGCTTCTCGTTTACTTCACCCTGGTGTTCTGTGAGGAAACTGCTGAAAATGATGAAACCCAATTGATGGATCCAAGTCGATATGCGGAAATGGATACGGAAAGTTTACTGAACGCTGGCCGGGAACTGTTGGAATTTGAGGGACGCACTCGTCGCCATCGCCATCGCTTCTGGTGTAAGCAAACAGAGCCAAATATTTGATTTAATGTTTATTACTTAATAATAGCTCAGACGCAACAATTAGCACAATCCTATTGGTAATTTCACCCAGCCCATTCTAAAGTATTTTGCTGATAACAATTAGCAGAAATACAAATTGATATCCACCTGCTAATCAGCACTTTAAGACTTTCTTTCGAAAGTTTACAAACATCTGACAGATGCTGCTGTTTCCCTTCCAATTGAAGCATCACGATCTGTCACCGACTGTGTTCCAATAACAACTCATTAACACTTTTCACTTTCAATCTGGTCAATTGTAAATTGTCGTAGATCGCGTCCACATAATAATTCCCACCAGAAGTCCGTGTCGTGTCCAGTGAAAGTGTTGCATCACTTATCTAATCAGAGTATTATTATTATTTTTGTTTTGTTTACAGTGCGTCATTTGTGGCCATTGGCAATTGCCTATTGGATTAAGGTAAAAGTGGTTGTTGTATCGTTCTTTGTGGGCAGCGCCATTTATTTGGGTCTGCGCTACCTCCGGCCAAATGCCCGGTGTCAAGAGGTCATCCTGGATCATCCGTAAGCGTGATGAAGGTTCAACATCTTCTGCTGCAATACTTACTTTATTTTATTTACAGCCCACCATCGTTTAACCAGGATCACATTCCCTACTCGCTGGATCATCATTCGGCTCATGAGCATGAATCCTATGATTCGCCTTCATATGATTCCAGCTCCTCGTTTGAACCCTATTCCGGCTATTCGGGATACTCGGGCTACTCAGGCTACTCATCCAGCTCGGATATTGCCTCTGATATTCACAGCGATTCACCATCGGGACCAAGCGGACCCACAATAGCCTCTGGACCCAGCGGAACCTCGCAAAGGCGGCGTCGTGGTAAGCGTAGCATTATAGATGAAGAGAAGGAGCAGTTGGAGCAGGAGCAGGAGCAGGAGGAGTTGGAGCACGATGAGCAGGTGGAGATTGTCGACGAGGACATTTCTGAGAGCGTTGCACGCCAGCAGCCCGCCGAGGAGCAGTAAGCAACTGTTTCATATCAATTCATTTCATTTAATTTTATTTATGGATTTGTGCAGAATTGCTGAATTTATGTTTGCGTTTTTGGGTCTGGATTCGAAGGCGTGTCGTCGCCGCTTCGTCTGCGAGATGGAGTTCCGCTCAAAGATCAATCCACTGACGAACATGGCATTCCGCATTGTGGGTCGCGGCTTCTTCGAGAAGTACACCAACTCACGCAATCCAATCGCCAGAGCGGCCAGTTTCCAGGAATGCGCTGCCGCAAATCCTGAATGCATTTTTGTCGAGAACACAGAGCCGGTGCCAGAGCAAGAGCAGGAGCACACTGAGCACGAGCAGGAGCAGACGGAGCAGATTGAGCAGACTGAGTTGCCGAGCACCGAGGAGTCGCAGAATGAAATCAACTTGGAGGCGGAACGGCGTAATGCGCAGCGAAGACGCGGGGATCGCATGCTCAGCCAGATTGCCGAGCACATATTGACGCAGTAGCAGACGAGTGTTTAATATTTTATTTATTTATTTTAGCTATAAGCGTGATGAAAATGAATCTACAACAAACACACACAAAATAAACTTGCCTCAGCTCTTAAACAAAATAAAATGTGTATTTTTTCTTCTTCTTGATTTTCCATTTGGCGGGAAATGCTATACAAATCTCTCGTTATTAAAAAAGTTAAACAAAACCGAATACCGATTGATGATGACTAAAATTGTGGCAGCTACAAGGATGACTAAATCTTTTTCACCTTCCTCTTTTTGATGGCATTAATCTGATCGGCCATTTGCTCGATTTCCCGCTGATTGATCGGTTCGCTCTTCCGGACACTCGCCTTGCCCTTCTGGCGCTGGGCAATGTCCGCGGCGACGTCGTTCACTTTGCTCCACACAAAGCTGAGGAAATTGACGGCCAGATCCTGCTTGAAGAACGCAATGGCCACCAGTGCGATAAGCACCAGGGCAGATATCGAATTCTGATTGAGATCCGCTTCGGTTGCACGCACCTCCGGATTAAACTCCAGCTTCACATAGACGGAGGTGCGGTTTGCCACAAAGCTGAACGACGGCAGCTTGTAGACATAGGTCTTGTCCGACAGCGTCGATTGCAGCTCCACCACATAGCTCTTGCCGTCGCGTGGTATGCGCGGGAAGTACACCATAATGCCGGGATTGAAGCTCGACTTGGGATTTAGGGGCGTTGAAACGCGCTGCGAGAAGACGGGTGAATCGGAGGCACCATGACGATACATCACAATCCTCAGCGTTTTATAGTAATCATTTTGCGAGGCCATTATCCGTGCCGTAATGTCCACAATCTTGATGGGATTGATCGCAAGCAGATTGATGTTGCGCACATCCTCGTTGGCCACGCTGACCATATGCATCTCGGGTATGGAGCGTTGCACCCTCTCCTCATCCGTCACCACACGCACCGTATAGGTGCAGCCCGGCTGCAGACCACGTATGCGATACTGGCCATACGGCTCACTGGTCGCCTCCTCCATCTGATGCTGGCAGCTCTCATTGGCGACCGCTTGCACATTAACCTCCGGGAAGGGATCACCATTTAGCGATAAAATCGTGCCAAAAATAGAGTACGCAAAACGCTTGCCACTGCAAAAATAGAATTCAAACATATATTCTCAACTTACAAATGGATGCCCAGATTGACTTACGTTAAGATGACCTGTATGGTTTCGCCATCCTTGATTTCAATCATCTTGGAAGTTGGCTCAAATTTGTATTCCTTCATCATCGGACGCAAGAAGTACTGCGATGGCGACAGCGAATGGAAATTGATGGCACCATTGTCGCCAGTGACCAAGTTCTTGCGATAGCTTTCACCGCCACTAAGCGAGAGCAGCACACCATTAAGTGGCTGGCCGGCCTCATCCTGTACAGTCACCTCAATCTCGCACAGCTTGTGGGCACTGAACGAGTTCGACTGGCGATTATAAGCGCTGAACACATACGATTCCTTCTCGGCGCTTAGTTCGAACTTGAGCGTCTCATCGATGGGACCAAACTTGAATTCGCCCGTGACCGAAGTAAATGCGTCGATTGATTCACGATCTGGCTGCTCGGGGAAACTGAGCGTGATCTTGGCATCCTTAATCGGTGGCACCACCTTGCCGCGCAGAATGAGACCACGTGTGCCCACAAAATTGTAAGCAATGTCCACACAATCGCTGCTGCCCACCACCTTTTGATATTCGGGCGCAAAGAGCAGCACATCGCTCGTTGGCCTGACGGAGAGGATCTCGTCGGGTTTGAGATAGGTTTCGTAGCGATATGCGTATTTGCCATCCACCATGTGTGACTCGGCTGTGGGCGTTATTATCTGCTTGCCCAGCGCCTCCGATTCGACGGCCAGCCTAATGGAGTCCGCATTTGGTTCCGTGGACAGCACACGCACCCCCGTCTTATGTGCAATCGCGTTCACAATCAACGTCTGCAGCTGATCCGGTTCGGGTGTAATAAATTTACTGGGCAGCGAGTCGTCGTAAAGGTGACAGCCCTCCAGCTTAAAGTCATAGCTGCCGTATTTGGACACACAGAACGTGTTGACGCCCGACAGAATCTTCAGCGTCTCAATTGGCGCCTTGGGCTCCGAGGTGCCAGTATAGTGCACGTAACGCATCTGTAAAAAGCAGAGTTCATTTAGAATGCATAAAGTATTTGCAAATCAAGAAACATACTAGAGCACGATGGCTGGAAATGATGGACACTTCATAGCCCTTGTGGACGAAGGGTGGCGCGTTCTCCTCGGCGGCGGCCACGTTGAGAAAGACGCGTGTGGACTCGAAGCACAGATTGGCCTGTGGTATTGTAATCTCATATGGACCGGGCAGTACATCCTTGAACACATACTTGCCACCTGTAAGGAAGGGTTATTTATGTACGGAAAATCTAGTTTAAATATGAAATAATAATTACGATGAGCCTTGGCCTTCCATCTATTGTCCGTCGGCTGGCCGATGGCATCGAGGCCCTGCAGCGTAATCTCCGCTGATGTGCAAGTGTCTGTGGCATCTGGCAGGCATTGCAGCTCGCCACGAATCGTGGCACGCAGCTGTGAGAATATAATGCCACCGATGGGACCATCTCTCACCTCGGACTGCTGCTGCACCGGGAAGAATTGAATGCCGCTCTGCTTGTCCAACTCAGTGGTGAGCACTTCAAAGCTGTATTTGCCACCGGGCAAATAGGCGCACCAGCTTCCGCTCTCGGGCTGCGTTCTGGTCGTTGTGTGGAATGTGGAGCCCGACTTCGTGATGCCCACCACATATGACTTGGTGGAGACTACTTTGCCGCACACCTGATAAGCCGCCGGCACAATTGTGGGCAGCGTGGGCGTCGATATTTGTATCTTCACATGCAGCGATCCAAATTCCAATTGTGGAAATTCGACATCAATGTTGTAGCTGCCCGCTTTGATGTTCTCCAGCGTATAGCTGCCCAAGGCATCCGTGACGGCCACTTGCTCATTGTTGAGCTTCACACTGGCGGACTTGAGTGGTGCACCGCCAGCGGTGGTCAGCACCTGACCAGTGACAGTAAAGCCGCTGATCCTGAACTCCTCCTTCAACTGCAGCGTATCCTTGCCAACTTCCACTTCCAGGAATGTGGGCGTCATATGCAGTTTCAAGCTCTGATTCTCATTTATGGCGAGCAGAAAATATTTGCCAGTGGGCACATCCTTGAAACTATATTCGCCCTTCTCTACCAGCGCATAACAAGCAGCAGAGCTCTCATATTCAGTGTTCAGCTTGTTTGCGGGCGCATTTGCCGATTTCTCGCACTTGGGCAGCAGCGTTTGCTATGCGAAGAGAGAGAATTATATAAAAATTATGTTGTTATGATGTAATCCAGAAATCTGCCAAGTCAACAAACATCTCATTTTTGTATGACTAATAAAGTTGGCCAATAAATTTTGACTTAATACTTACGCCTTTCTTCTTGTAGAGCACAACGGCAATACTTGCCGGCAGCTGAGTGCTTGCATCGAAGCGTCCATTGATATCGAAGCCGGAGACAACCAGTGAGTTGGCCGGCAATTCCGTGTTGCCGCTAACAACGACCACATTGTGCTCCGCCTTGGCAAAGTGCCACTTGCAGTGGGTGGCACGCACCACATATTTGCCGGGTATGATTGGTGTGAAGAAGAAGACGCCATTGATGTCCGTTTTGGTACGACGAGTATCGCCTTGATCGGATCTCAACTCTACATCGACGTCACGTGCACCGCTGCCAGTGGTCAGGGTCACTTTGCCAGTGATTCCAAAGCCCTTGAAGACGAAATTAACATCTTTTCCCTGACTGCACACGTCACTTTTGCCATCGAAGTTGAGCTCGACGTGTTCGGGCTCAAAACTCCAGCCGGGCGGTGGGGAGATGCTCAGCAGATATTCGCCCTTATCATAGATAGGCAGAAAGTAGTATCCATTCGACGGTGAGCAGTCGGTTTTATCTTTAAGTGAGCGCTGCTTGGTTAGACTGAAATCAATTCAAATCTTATCAGAAATTTATGATATTCGTGAAATTTTCATTGACTTACAGTTTGATTTCCACTTTGGAGAAGTCAATTTCGGCATGGCTTTTGATAAAACCGCCACAGCCGATTACTTCGTTTGACTGTGCCTTAATTTGATTAATTATATTAATTAAAATTAATATAAAGCCGGAAAACTGCCTCATCGACCTCATTTTTTTCGACTTTAAGCTACCAGCTGAAAGTGCAGAGCTGTCACCGGCTGCACAGGTTTGAATAGGAGAAATATCGATATATCGCAAATTCAACGTGTGATACTAAGCACGATAGCACTGACAATAGTTGGGTTTGTCACTCGATAATTATATCGACGACAAATTCCGCGTGTTTGGAAATGCTATCAAAAATCAGGTGGTTTTTATACACCACCTACCGATACAATGCCAATCGAATAAATGTTTACTATCAGTTTGAAATTTTATATCGACCGTTAAGCAAGAACGACAACAATTTCCCAACAAATTAATTTCCATGTGTAATTTTAAAAAATTTGTATGTGTGTTTGACTGGTATTTGGATGCCACCACATAATCTATTGACATTGAAAGCATTTTTGATTGCTGCAGAAAATAAGCTTGTCAGATATTAATTATCGCAACGAATTTTAATTACGCCAAGCTACGCGATACAACAAGTGCGACTGCTTGTTTTGTCTTGTCCGCATGAGCATGAGTGTGTGTAAAGCGATCTGGCAGCCAGCAGCAGACAGCACAAAGATATAGATAAAGCTTGCGACAAGCGTCAAGTTGTTCGCCAGAAATTCGTTTCAGGCATCGTTGAGCCGCGGATTGCCTCCCCTTATAAAATTTGACCGATGTTCGCGCGATAAATGGTCGCAAGTAAAAACGCAAGCAAACAATATTGAATGAAATATATATGTACATATTTATATATACATATGTATGTACTTGAGACGACACAGACCGAATAACTGTAAGCTATAAAACCAAGCAATTGTGTAAAACGGCTGAAGTATGCAACATTCAATTGCCTGACATTGACTTTGAATTGCTCTCGCAGCGTAAATGCCCTCGCTGCGATCTATTTGAATATATATATGTATTTGAATATATATATGTATATATATATATATATATATATATATATATGATTACATACATTTATACAGATGTTTTTTAGTTAAGTGCAGCGATAAGCGAATCGAAATCAATTTCCGGAAGTGACCAAGCTGCTTGCTACATGCCTGGCGCCAATGTTAATGGTCCGATTTTCCATTACAAATTTTTCGCGTGCCACTTTTGACCAGGCTACCTGTCGCCGCCATCAATCCAAAACTAATTAGCTGCACACAGACGCACAATGCCAGCCAATGCATCGTTTGCATTAAATCCGCCCGAAAACCAAAAAGTGTCTGGCAGTCGGGCAGGCAGACAGTTTGTCGAGACTACGTCGGTAGCCGCATAGCAAACATTAGTTTTATGGCCGAGCATTATTCAAATCTGAACTCTGTGAAAAATATTTCAGACTGTCGTCGTCTTGGCTGTCCGTGGCCAGATAAGACCAGCGTCTAATACATCCGCATTGACTAAGTCATAATAAATATCGTTTTAAAAAATGAAAGAAACCCAGAGTTAATTTCGCCGATTATCGCCAATGGTCATAGTATAAATATATATATAAATTTATTTCGAAAATACTAAGAAACTTTATTAATTTGTTTTTGAACCCCTAGAATGTGCAGTGGGTTATCGCAAAAAGTCATATGAAATCATTAACAAATATTTTTCTATTATATATATATAAACATATATATTTTTTGGGGTGTGTTCTTGTGATCGTTAAACCGCTCAGACTGCTGCACATTTCAAAAAGCAATCAATAAAAGTACTTTCATAGCAACCCCCTTAAAACAACACACAAAAGGTAAAAGGGAGAGCCAAAAAAAAAAAGAAATTGAAAAACTAAAACTATTAAAACAAGCAAAATTGTAAACAAACTGCACTGCTATTATTTCAACATATGGAGCTGTTCCCAATAAAGCAGCAGATCATGTCCAGGCAGCAGCAGCAGAGTAGCAGAGGAGATAACGACACCCCACAGCGCTTGCCAAAATAATTGGCAGTACGCTCTGTTCTCGTTCTCGTTTCTGCATGCGGAGAGCGCGTGCCAATCCGTCACGCTCTCTGTCTCTCTATCTAACACTATATCTCTCTCTCAGTGCTGCGGCGCCGCTCAAGGCACATTGGCAGACTCCGTGTGAGTGCTCAGTTGAATGCGAGTCGCAGACGCAAACAGACGTTGGTTTCATGAGCGCGTGCGTGCAATCGCAAGACACAAAAAAAGTAGAGTCTAACACGCGCGTGTTTTCCACCTAAATATACACTAACAGCGACAAGACAAAAAAGAACAACATTTCAACAAGATATTTTATCGAAAAAAAAAAATCAACTGATAAACGACACCGTAATAGAATCTTCGAGTACCCAGTGTCTAGGGCCAAACTCGTTTATTTTGCAAGCATTTCTCAGTAAATTGCAAGCCAATTAAAAAAATATACATGTAAAAAAGGCCGAAGAGAAAAACGAAACAAGAAAACCAGCAAAATCTTCAAGGGCTAAGTGCGCCAGTTGTTGTTGTTGTTGATCTTGTTATCGTAAGCTTAAAGTGCACTTGACAGAAGACAACAGCAAACATTCCACAAGAGAGACAGACAGACAGCGACAGAGAGAGAGAGAGAGAGAGAGATCCTAGACGCCGTGTCTGTCTTCAGTGGAGGGCTTGACTAATTGCACGATTACATATCAATTATGACAGCGGAGACCCTTAAGCCGTTCATAACACCGACGAGTGCCGCCAATGGTTTTCCGGCCAAGCAGGCAAGCGTGACGCACTCCAAACAGAAAGCACGACAATTGATACCGATTGTGTTGAGCATTGTTGCTCTCGTGCTTGTTGGCTTTATCCTCATGCTAACGGTAAGGCGCATTTATGCATGTTTTGCATTTACTTATTAACTTAATTAGACACATTTACTGCATTTCATTTGAGTGCTTATCAGCAACGTTTTCATCTACTAATAACCGACGACACTACTTATGTGGCTGTCATATAAGTTAAGCTTAATGAATCCATTTAAATTTATACTTTTGACAAACAAATATAAAGAGAAACCCCAAAAAGAATTCAACATTTAAATTGAAATCTATAAAGCGTATTTTACGATGCGTGACCGTCAGCGATTTGGTTTGCACACCATGTATAACTATAATTTGGCACAAGCTACACCTAAGCCGAAGTACATATCGAAAATATAAATATATACATAAATATGCGACAAAATAAATAAGCATACGTACGCACATATGTAAGTAGGTAGCATGAGTTTCCAGCAGCAATAAAACCCGTCTCTGTGTCGCCTCGGATCAAAAACTGAAGCGTGTCTTAACTCAAATCGTTTCCTAATGATGACCATAAAGCCAAACAAGCCGCTGATCATCTTAAGAAAGCAAGCCAGTTCACGGAGAGGGGGAGGGGTCGGATTGCGATAGCTGATACAGAGACTAACCGGCGACTATAGCTGCTGTTCAAAATAAATATATATATTGAGACATACATCTATATATATATATATATATAGACAGACCTGGAAATAACATGGTTAACTAGGTGCTAAGCGATGAACTGTTTGAAGTTTGCTTGCATCTTTTTTTGTTTATATTATTTTCAGTTTTGTTTATTTAACAATCCAAAGCGTCTAAAACATCGTAATCAATCGGTTAACAAGGGAAACATAAATTACAATCTAAAATACAAGCAAGCTACATTTTGAAGATATTTGCAATCCCATTAAGTATTTATATATCGCTGAACAACATTAAGTGCTCATGCCTGAAGGCTTCCTATAGTTAGGATCTTAGATACATTTGCAGATATTGGAAATAATATAATGTGTTTATATGTTCTTGACCAACATTAAGTGCTCAAACCAGATAACAGTAAATTAAATAAAAATAACTAGCTGAACTAGCTAACTTCATTGATTGAATTTCGAACAGAGATAATGTTGAATACATCATATATAACAAAACCTAAACTCAGTTAATTTTTTTTCTTTCATTCAGACATGCAGTTTTGCAAAACAAAAAAGTGAACACAATTGATTATTGAAGTCTTATCGCTTGGTTTAATCATTTTTATTATACACTTAATAAAAATACCAGCTAATTTAATCACCCCAATATATACTATATAAACTATGGAGTGGCACGCAATGTATTTCGTTCTGCGAAGCAAGCTGATATTGTCCTCTAGATAGTCCATTTTCTGATTTCTAAAATGTATCTAACCAGAGAAGAACATCAAATTTGCATTGTATGCAAAAGTTGTGGTGGACTAAAGTCTTTTGCAAGCCAAATGACCAAATGACTTCATAAATGATTTTGTCCACTGAATCTTGGGATCTGCAGCGGAAATAATACAATTGCCAATTGACTTGTAAATGGTTTTTGGATTCGGTCCGTCTTCGTCAGACATAAATCTTTGTTAAGATTTTAATTCGACTTTCCTGTTGCAGTCCAAGCGGCGAATAGCGATTGGTATCTTTGACATTCTCCAGTTGATCGTTGGGGTGATCAAGTCAGAGTCGAGGGGTGACCCTCATCAGCAGTGGTGAAAGTGGCAACAGTGATTTTTTGGTTTCTGTTTTTATGTTTTTGTGCTGGCGTAACGAGATCACATTACGACATTCCAGCTACCAATAAGATTTATGTTAAAAGGCCTAATGGGAAACTCGTTTACAGTTGCTTATTATCCACAAATCTGTCATAATACTTGGGATGGGGACAAAGTGAGTTTTAAGTGTTTGCATGTGGAGCATTTAGTGAGAGGCAAATGAAATCGAACAAACACTTTGCACATACACTGCGAGAAAATACACACAATAATTATTCGTACAAGTTGTATGCTAAAAAAAAATCAACATTATTTTGTGTAATTGGGATAAATTTAAATATGACATATCCCAAAAATAATAACCAGAAATTTTAGCTTTGGCATAGGTGCAAATATTAATTAGAATCAACAATGCGCATTTGTTGTGCGCATGTAAACTGCACAGTATGTACTACTACTATGTATTCTTCATTTATTATTTGTTTTCTAATTGCACTCGTTATTTCTGGCCTCGTTATGTATTGAACATTGGCCTTGTGCTTAAGCTAAGCTGCCATCCCAGCCACACATGTTGGTGTGTGTGTGTGTGTGTGTGTGCTTTTCAAGTGTGCTGCTCCTGCTTGTCTTTTCACGATCAATGCACTGGCTTAATTCAATAATTTCGTAAACAAGTTCCAAGATGTACTCATAATATATGCACACACAGAAACAAACACAACTCAATATGTATGTATGTATGTGTGTGAATGTATGTGTGCATATGTCTTCAAAATTCAGCTCAAGCTATAACAGGCGAACATACGGTTTATAATTTAAGCGAGACAAGAAATAAAAGAAAGAAAGAAATACTTATGTATGTACGGTATGTACTTATGTACGGCATGTATGTACGGTGTGTGTATATGTATGAGTGTATGTAATAAGTGATGATAGGAAAGGCGCTGACAGAGTGTCAAATTGAGCAACGCGTCGAAAGGTTGCGGCTGCTCGCTCAGAATGTTAATGATCCATTAAGAAGATTATGCGCCGCGACGGCGATAGACCATGTACATATATATACATATATGTATATATATGTGTATTTGGACTCATCCACAAAAATGTTAAAGGGTAGTTGACATTTCTTCTAGTTCTTGGAATGTGCTGACATTCTTGAAGGTTATGAATTCATACGTAAAAAACATTACCTTTTTTTATGTTTATTCTCTTGTTCGTTTTTTTATAAGAATATTGCTAATAGAAAAATAAATAAATTGAAATCTTAGATACTCAATGTTTTTTATGATAACTCAAACACATTATTGGAATTTGCCCAATTTGCAAATAGATACTAATTTATAGTACTAAAATCAACTTTAGTTTACTTTGTGACATATTCTATTTAGAACTCTTAACTCAGCTTGTAGAATTTTTCGTCATTTAACAAATAAATACAGAGTATTGCTTAGTCGAGCAGCTGCAGCCGCATCATGATTACTTGCTCATCTATGCTCATCGAAATCTGTCCAAGTCTTTGTGTGTTGTTTTTGGGCGTCAAAGTTCGTCGTTGGGGTTAATGCGACGTGTTTGCTTTAGCACCTCCTATCGCCATAATTAAGTCTCATTAAAATAATTGAACACAAATTTCAGATAAGCATGAAATAACTCAAAACAATCAAAAAACAAACTGGCTTATCTCCTTCAATTTGTGCCACATTTAATACACTATATAGAGTGTGTGGTAATGCTGTGTTCAGCACTTAGCTTTTACTTGTTAGGCAACAAGTAACAAATTCATTTATCTCTGTGCATACAACATAAATACATATAGTCATATAGACATATAGACATACATACATATTTATTTCGATATTCGTTGTTTACAAGATGATTTTTAATTACTTCCATTTGCTTGATCGAGAATAAACACATGATCATCTCTTCATGCTGTGTGTGTATCTGAAGTTTGCTAAATGAGCATATGACGCAGGCATAACCAAAACTGAACATCTGTAATATATCTAATTATATATATATATATATATATATATATATATATATTCCAGGTCTGGCAGACGATGCACGTGCAACACTTGGACAGAGATCTGAGTGGTCTGAGGCAAGAAGTGTTTTTGCTGCGACAAAGGCTGGGCATTAATTATCTAGATGAAATGGCGGAATTCCAAAAGGAGGTGAGTCCCCAAGATTAGTTGAAATATTTTCACTTTCTATTGCATCACTTGAAAAATGAAAACATTATATATATATATACATAAATATATCTAAATGGGACACTCTTATTTATAGACACATGTGCTCAAATTAAAATATCTTTTGAACTCTTTTCCAAATGAGTTTTTGTGGTTTTTACTGTTGAAAACACGCAGTTCATCATTCAGCGAAATATTTTTCACATCATTTATTTGATATACTTGACAAATCGCCTGGTCATAAAAATAGCTGTCCGAGACTAAAGCTCTTAAGATAAAACACCCAATTAATATTTAATAGGCAGTGCCAAAAAATTTTTGTTTTTTTTTTTCTAATTTATGTTTTTTCACACTTGAAAATCCATTTAGTTCTTAAGGTTGAATAATGGACATTCAAGGCAGCCTATAATATATACAGTTAAAGGAATTCAAAAACTATTATTTAGATCTTTGTGCGCATATATGTACTATTGATCTGATCTCATCAATGGCATAGATCGTTTCAAGATTTATTGATGTGCATTTTGTTTGTGTGGCAATCTATAAAAGTATAATTATATATATATATATATATATATATATGCATATATATATCGGTCTGTTGATTCTCTAGAGAGTTAGGGAAGGCGCCAGCAATTAAGGCTAAAGCCAAAAGAGACGAACTTTTATATTTATATAGATATATATATGTACATACATATATATATATATATATACATTTTTTAAAAAGAGTGCGCGTATTTTTAAATGTGAAATCACCAATGGGATTTGAGAAATGTGCATTTGGAAGATAAGTTATGGTCACGTACTTGTGATTGACCCAAAAGCCAAATCGTAAAGCATCTATTTCGTTTTCCCTATTGCAGTATACGAATCTGATCATCCAAGATCCCAACAAACTGGACGACATCGAGGGCGAGGAGGATGAGGACGATGAAGACGCTGATTTCGACAATTACAGCGAGGATGAAGATGATGGGGACGATGAGGATGCTGGCAGTGAGCGCACCGCCTACGATGATTATCTTGACATGATAGAAAAGGAAAAGGAAAGCACTCAAAAGACTGCCCAAAATAACAATGGCGAAACTGAGACAGACGACTCCACACCCTCGACTTCATCTGCTGCATCCAACGATGATTTCTTTGGCGATTTCACCAGCTACAACGAATCCAAAAAGAAAAGGGCTCGGTAAGTTATTGGCCGATATCTGGTAGACAACTCCAAACTATAATTCTAACTGAATGCAGAAAATCTCGCTCCATTGCCGTGATGCGCAATGAGTTGCAGACCAACGATGTGGCACAAGCGACAAACAATGAAAGCCGGACAGACCAACAGCTGACGGAAAGGTAGGCAACCAAGTTGGGGAAATGTTAATGTTTATATCTGTTTATATTATTTATCTTATCTCTATTAAATATGTAACTAGCTGATCAACTTTTGATTGTTTATCCTTACTTTTTTTATATATATAATTAACTAATTTTATTTCAATCACAAAATGTAATTTCTTTATGCTATACAATTATCATTTCTGCAAGCTCTGATTATTCTTAATTCCAAGTTTAGTTGTTTATATAATATATATATATATATATATATATATATATATGAATAATTAAATGTAGGGTAGTCACATAATATCATTCCTAACTATGAATGATTTCCGGAAGCTCTAATCATTAGTTTATATTATTAAAATGTTATCATTTTGTTTTTTTTTTAGTGGTGTCATTTCTGATGTTGCCACAACTCAGCAGCAGCCAAGGAAGCATCACCAACGATCGCGCCAAGGACGTCAGCGTATTTTGGTGCGCAAAGGTTGGTGTTAACCGTAGTTGGAATTGGCTATATACAGATCAAAAGCAAAAACCCATACTGTCATTGTGCGTTTGTTAACTTCCAGGCGAATCTCCTGTTTCAGCGAAATCAGCCGAATTAAATGCGGGCAACGGACACAGAGATTCTGTCAAGCCCGCTGCACATTTCCACTTGAATCGCAAAGTGCCGCATCACAATGCGCCGATACAGCTTGACTGTGAGTAATTTAATTCTGGAAACGACTTTATCTAAAGTTGCAACTAATTTGCTTTTGTACACAGCTTATCAGGGTGACATGTATGTGGGGCATGCAACAGCGAGCAGCGATAATCCGTGGCAGCAGCACTTCAACGTCAATAATGGAGTCCTGACCGTCAATCAGCCGGGTCTTTATTATGTCTATGCGCAGATCTGTTATAATAATACACACGATCAGAATGGTTTCATCATCTTCCACGGGCACAACGCATTCCTGCAGTGCTTGAATACGGTGCCAACGAATATGCCACAAAAGGTGCACACGTGCCACACCAGTGGACTGATTCAGCTGCAGAAGCACGAATCCATACACTTGCGGGATATTCATCGAGACCGCAATGTGATGCTTAGGGATGCAAATAATCGCAGCTACTTTGGCATCATTAAGATTTAGATACGTCGAGAGCTGGAATGTGACCGGCTTAAGCTTTATATTTTAGTAGTCCCGACTACTCGTGAATACACATACGAATACAGCAAAGTAGATGACTAGTTGTAGCTTAGCCTTAAGTTATATTACATATTACACATGCATATATTCATAAACTAAATACTATCATGCATATAATATCATATTTATTTTGTATATATACGATTAATAATTCTGAATGAATTGCCATAATAAAAAAAATTAATCAACGAGTGTCCATGTTTTCTTTACTTACCTTGCATTCTAAAAATTTTGTAATTCTAGATCGATTAGAAATATGTCCTTATCTGGCTCCTGGTCAAAAGTTTTTTATTTTAACAACGCATAATTTCAAATATTTGAACTTCGATAAATTGTAACACTGCGATAGTTGGCATTGCACACGTTATCGGTACATGTCATGCATGAATTATATCGATACTGAATTCATATTGAGTGTCATCCCTAATTTGGAATACACGTGCGATTTAATATTTACTCTGTGTCGCAGGAAATTCTATTTAACTTAACTTGCAAACGAAATTTGGCAATTTAAATACCTTGTAGCTGTTCCTTGATTGCCGAAATGAGTGACGATGAGTCATCTGATGGTTCGGAGGAGCTGAAAGAGCTGATAGCCGTTTACGCCAAGCATGAAAAAAAGTCTGAAAAAACTCAGAAGACGCCGTCTGATAAAAAAGACGCAATGGAAGCCACGTATGTGGAGGTGCCAACGGAAAAGGTGATATTCGGCGACAGGCAGACGTTTCTCACCAACTTGGCCAAGTCAGTAGGCAAGAAGCGCGCCAAGCACGAAAGCGAAAGCAAAACAGTCGCAGCTGATAATGAGGATGAAGAGGAGCAGAAGGAATCTGCCAAGAAGCCGAAACCGGCGTGGACGGATTCCGATGACGAGGATATTCAGTTGGGTGATATTAAGCGTGCAACACGGCACACAGGACCCCTGACACACTTGCGCATGGATAAATCCTACAAGGAGTATCTCGAGGCACGCTTCCAACGCACCGTCAGTCAGCCAAAATGGGCAACGCTCTCGGCGAAAACGGAGCACGCCGATTCCGATGATGCTGATGACTCCTCCGAGGAAGAGCCTCTGCTGAAATCCGTTGGCTTCATCGACCACAGGGCCAAGTCTCACGATCTGCGACCCACAACCTTGCTTTTCAAGCGGGCTCGCGATCTGAATCGAGCCACGTACAGCGAAGGCGTCGTATCCAGCATCCAGTTCCATCCGACGAGCACAGCGGCCCTGGTCGCCGGCGAGAGTTGTCTGGCGAACATCTACAGCGTCGACGGCGTGAAGAACGAAAAGCTCCACAGCATACGCTTCCACAAATTCCCGCTGACCTGTGCTCGGATTACGCCCTGCGGCACCCGTGCCTTCTTTGGGTCGGTGCGACCTTTCTACTACTCATACGATCTGCTCGAGGCCAAGGAGACCCAACTGAAATTGCCCGCCAAGATGAGCTGCTTGCGTTTGTTCGAGGTCTCCTCGTGCGGCAAGTATATCGCGACAGCTGGCAAATTCGGAGCGATCCATCTGCTGACGTCGCACACCAATGAGCTGCTGCACAGCTTCAAGCAGGAGGGTCAGCTGAAGGACTTGTGCTTCACGGCGGACTCGCAACGACTGCTCTGCGCCGGCGCCAGTTGCAATGTGAATGTTTTGTCGCTGCGCCAGAATTGCATTGAGCACAGCTTTATCGATGATGGCTGCGTCCTGGGCAGATCCATACAACTGTCGCCCAATCAACGACTCCTGGCCACCGGCAGCAACGAGGGCGTTGTCAATCTGTACGACTACGAGACCATCTACAAGTCGGGAGCACCGCAGCCCGTGAAGCGTTTCATGAATCTTCGCGCACCAATCACCGATCTTCAATTCAATCACACATCCGAGCTGCTCGCGATGAGCTCGCGTCTCCAGCCCAACGCCGTAAAGCTGGCCCATTTCCCCACCGCAACGGTCTATTCAAACTTTCCCGGGCAGCAGGAGAATGTGGGCTACGTGAACAACATGACCTTCTCGCCAAACAGCGGCTATTTCGCCATCGGATGCAAGGGCAAAAAAGCGCCCCTCTTTAGACTTAAATTTTTTAAAAACTATTAGAGAATGATCTGTGGGCAGAACGTTTTTAAATGATATCAAAAATATAATCTAAAATATTTGTTGGTTTTCTTTTTTATTTGTATATAAAATAATAAATGAATTTGGTTCAAACAGCTGTAAAAAGGCTAGATGATCAGCACTGGCACTGCAGGAGTGCATCTTCCTCCAACTGCAATTGCTACTATTCACCGAGGCTAGAAACTCACCACGATCACCTTGCTCTAAATCTTAAATCTGTTGCAGATTTATTTATTTAACGTCAACTAAATTCGGACGTCAAAAAAATACAAAAAGTAAAAAGTAGATTAAATGAAAATTTGAATTTAAATGAATAAAATAAGAAATATTTGTAAGATATCTGGGTATTTAAATGCAAAATTATGCAACACTTGTAGCTTGGTTTGATTTATGAGTGCGTAAAACTGATGTGTATGTTTAGAAAACTAATGTGGCTCACCAGCGTAGCGGAATTGATTTCACAAAGTAGTAATTTAATCACAAATATTACACTGTGTTGAGACCGCACACAAAATGCATATTCCAGAAATGGACCCATAAGAGAAGTGAAACGGATATTGATTGTATAAGGATTGGTCGCCAAATTCCTTTGAACTTGACGGGCTTTGTTGACAATGAGTTTAATATTAATTAATGATCAGGAAGTAAACCTAAATCATTTAATGCAATCACGAAATAAATTGACATCCATTGACAAATTACAAATACGAAACTAGTTTTTATTCAAGAGTTAAAACAACTTCTGGTATATGTTTTTATCCTTAATAAGGGGGGCGAAAGATGTCGCGTTTTTGGGTCTCGTGTATTTTGTCGATGTCATCGAGTTTCTTGCAGATGTCCTTCGACTCGGACTCGACCCATTGCAGCGAGTTCATGTGGGCGCTGAGTATCTTGCCAATTTGGATGATGGGATCGGTGCTGTCCTGTCCCTTGTTGGCCTCATTCAAGTTGTCGATGACCTCCTTGAGATCCTCGGACATTTGCTTCAGTTGTGTGTCCAAATTCTCGACCATCAGGTAGGTCTGACTGCGCTCCTGATCGACGCGCGGCAGATTATTGAACTCCTTCTCCAACGGCAGCAGACTCTCCTCCAGCTCCTTGTGCTGCGTGGCAATGAATTCCAGCTCCTGGTCGAGCACCTGTTGATCGTTCTTCACCTTTTGGACGGCATCGTTCAGTTCGATGATCTTCTGATTGTTGCTAATGAGCAGCTTGTCCCAGGCATTTATCTGTGTCGCCTGCTCTGTAAATACCTTCTTCTGCTCCTCAAACTCCAGCGTCCATTTGTTAATGTGCTCCTCCAGCTGATTGTATGTCAATTGAGATGCATTCAACACTGCAGCAGAATCTGTGGTCTTCGTCGCCGTGCTCAGGTTGGCAAATGAGCCACCGCCCACCGGGGCAACTGCGGTGCTGCTGACAAGCGGCGCTACGGCAGCTGAAACGGGCGCCACAGATGAAGTGATTTTGGGTGCCATCGAGATGCCACCAATGAGTGGATTTGCTGTGGGAACAGCAGCAGCAGCAGAGGATGCGACAACTGCTGTTGTGGCCGTTGTTGCCGGCTGGGACATAAACCCACCAACTGGCAATGCAAAGTTCAATTGTGGTGGGTGAGCGGGTGTGGATGTTGGTGCTACTGCAAAGTTTGTTGCAGTTCCTCCGAGACCGGTTCCAAGGCCGGTTAATGGCGCCGATGCTACAGCTGCTCCTGCTGGCGGGCCGAAGCCGGTGAATGGTGGGGGAACCGCCTTCGCACCGTCCACATCGCCACCGCCCAAATTGGGAGCTGCTGCAGCAGCCGGCGCAAATGAGAAAGTGGGTTTGGCGGGAACGGCAGCGCCGAGAATAGCTGTGGCTGGTGCGGTGTTCAGTCCAAATGAAAAGCCAGTCGTGCTGGCTGCCGTCGTTGTCGTTGGCATTTGGAATGCCATTTTAGTTTTACTAAGTGTTGCCAAATATAACACGAAATTAATAAATCAATTTAATGCACGCCGCAACACGCAAAACAAGCCTGCTGCCTGCTTGTTTCGATTACACAATTATCGATAGTTACACAGCAGTGTTGCAAAACACTTGACAAACTCTTGGCATTTTTTAGCGCCAACTTGTTGGGGATTAACAATAACAAATACAATTAAGCCGCCCGCGTAAATCTCAACTTACTAGTATTAATTAAAAATGCTGGTATTACTCAATACACTCTTAAGTTTTAATATTGCGTTCAAATCTGAATTGTTTTGACTTGTGAATAGCCCCCAGAGGTGTGTTGGTATCTATAAGTGCTTGATAAAATGCCATTTGGGTCAAGAATTTAATTACAGATTTTTTAATCATTTGCCATTGGAAATTTAATTGATATTATGCGCCATGCACCACGCAACTACATTGAAGAACATAAAAAAAAGTTAGTTATATGATATATTTTTGCGCTGTTTCAGCAAACTGTTGGATAGTGTAAAAGGCAATCCACTGAGTGCTTTGTACTGATAACCTGGCGAACTTGCGCATAGTAGTTGAACCGATAAGGAGTCTTTTGAGATTCCCTGCTGCGCGGCTCAGTCAATGTTTGTCTGCTCTTCAGTTTACAGTTAAGAACCACCCGCTTGCCGCTTGCATACAAGACAAACAGCGTTATCTGAACAAAAGCCGAACTATATAAAAACCAGTAACTGCTGCCCAAACAGGTCGCATTCCGAGTGCACAACTCCAAGAAGCATGTTTAGAATGTTGTATGGTCTGGTTTCACTGCTACTGCTGCTGCAGTTGCTCCACAAAGGATTGGCCCTCGACAATGGCCTGGCACTCACGTAATGTTCATAACATATATAATTAGTTTTTAATGGTTATTGTTGAACATATTGTCAATTGCAGACCACCAATGGGCTGGATGTCTTGGCAGCGTTTCCGCTGCATAACTGATTGCGACACTTATCCGGACGAATGCATAAGGTGAGATGAGTAGGAGATCTCTAAAAGATCTTTATTTACGATGCTTACCCATAAGTATGTGTTCACTAGATCTAAATCGAGAGCTAAAGAGTTGCACAAATTCTTTCCTTTTCAATATAAATAAATATATATTTCCCTATATCAATATTTATATATTTCACTCCCATTTTAGCGAGCAGTTATTCCGTCGTAATGCGGATTTGCTGGTTTCGGAGGGTTATGCTGCTGCTGGCTACGAGTATGTTATTATTGATGATTGCTGGCTGGAGAAGGAACGCGATCAGATGACAAATAAATTGATGCCGGATCGCAATCGTTTTCCCCGTGGCCTAAATGTGCTTGCTGACCATGTGCGCAACTGGTGTCCTTTTTAGATGGACTCCCATTGTTTTAATAATGATCTTCTATGCGACAGATACACAACAAGGGTCTCAAGTTTGGCCTGTACCAGGACTATGGCACAAATACGTGTGCCGGCTATCCGGGCGTGATCAATCACATGGCACTCGACGCGCAAACGTTTGCCAACTGGGATGTGGACTATGTGAAGCTGGACGGCTGCTATGCCAATGTCAGCGACATGGCCTTGGGCTATCCAGAATTTGGACGGCTGCTTAATTCGACGGGCAGACCAATGGTTTATTCCTGCAGCTGGTAATAATGCAATCAATCATTTCTACCTCAATTTTAACTGATTTTGTGTGTGTGGCGCATCCAAGGCCCGCTTATCAATCGGAGCTGAACGAGTTGCCCGACTTTGAATCGTTGAAGAAGCACTGCAATCTGTGGCGCAACTGGGATGACATTGATGATTCCCTGGAATCGGTGATGCAGATCATGGATTATTTTGGCAAAAATCAGGATAACATGCAGCCACATGGTGGCCCCGGACATTGGAACGATCCCGACATGCTCATCCTGGGCAACTACGGACTCAGCTACGATCAGAGCAAACTACAAATGGCCATTTGGGCGGTGCTTGCAGCGCCGCTAATCATGTCCAACGATTTGGCCAATGTGCGACCAGAAATCAAGCAGATCCTGCAAAATCGGTGAGTCAGATTCAATTCAAAGGAAATGCCATTGTTAAAAGTTCTCCTCTCTCAGGGAAGTGATTGCCGTCAATCAGGATCCGCTGGGCATTCAAGGCACACGTTTGCTCCTCAAGAACGACATTGAGGTAGCTATTTGAGCTGCTTTCTGATGCTTCTGCTAAATTGTTAAGATCTCTTTTTGTTATGTTTGATTTTGCAGGTCTGGGGACGACCGATAACGCCGCAGACCGATGGTAATGATTACTCGTACGCCGTGGCTTTCGTCAGTCGCCGGACGGACGGTGCTCCCTATAGCATCAAATTTACACTCAAAGAAGTAAGAATTCTGTAGTCGAGTCACCTCGAAGAATAATACAAAGAAAAAAAATTAACTAATTCAGAAAAGAAGCTGCTGATAGAAGTGAGATCAATCTGTGAGAATGAGAATATTTTTCGACTATAACTTGGGTGTTTCTTTTCCGATCTTGATGAAATTTGTCCAGTGAATTTGTCAGCGAACATTATGTCAACGAGGAAGCCTCTGTATCGATTTAATTGTCGACTGTATTGCAATCGGAAATGTGTATCTAAATGTATCGATATTAGCGAAACGTGGAAACTTATCGATAAAATGAAATAAGCTTGATCTGCCGGGGGTGTACAACGACTTATATTCTCAATAGGAAGTCTTTATTATATTGAACAGGCTCAAGAATATATATACATTATGGGATGGGAGTTGCTCCAGACTGCCTGTTACATACTTTTGCCCAAACCCAGTATACCCATTTTCACCAATTTCGAATAGGTACAGGGTATAAAAAGTATTCAATCTGAAAGCAGTTATCTTGACTTTTAATAATATAATTTATTTACTTTCAGTTATCGCTGAAAAATAAGAATGGCTACGCTGTAAAGGTAAAATATGATAAATGCTGTTCTGTTCACTATAGCTTTAATATATATATGTTTTATCTATCAGGATTTGTTCGATTCGAAGAGCAATTTGGGCGTCTTTCATACGGAGAGTAATTTTAGTACACGCGTCATTCCCAACGGTAATTATTGAATTCTTCTCGTAACTAAAGCAATTATTTAACTAATTTAAACATTTTCCTGCTTTAGGCGTCAATTTCTACAAGTTTAAAGCGTTGTGACGCGAATTTGTAGCAACATAAATAAATCGAAATAATATATTCGTATTGAATTTTCTTTGTTTATTTGCATTTTACAAGCAATTTGAAAATGCATTTCGCATATTTTGTTGCATAAATACAGTTTTTAGATTTAATTTCCGACACTAGTTAAAAAACCGAAAGTGGTGATATAAATAAAAGTTGACTTTATAAAATGATAATTAAGAGAGGAGAGAAGGAAAGAGGAAGAGAGAGGGAGAGAGAGAGGCGTCCATATCCACCCAAAATTAAGAAGCTAATGTTTAAAAAAGATTCAAGTCGAGATAATTCGACTTTGTGTGATCCGATTTAGCTTTAGATTTACATCCGATCCGATGTAGAAAGTAGTATTTAGTGAACTTTATTATTGTCAAGTTTTAAGTAGTTCAGCGCGAGCAGGGAAGGGGAAACCTTTTTCATGGGGATCGGGATGGGGACTAGCTAGTGTACACCATTGGTGATGGTGGGGGTGCGCTCGTAGCTGCGCCTGTGCAACGCATCCACATCCTTCAGGTAGTAGGTGCCCGGTGACAGGGCACTGATGCTGCCCGTTGGGGTATATGGTGCCGCATGATTGTTTCTCTCGCGCACCTCCATTAGGGTCGAGAACTGCTCGGGTGCGATCTTCTCGCGTGCATTCAGCAGCGGCAGCACATAGTCCAGCTTGCCCACAAACTTCTCGAAGGCCGTCGCATCCTCAGTAACTTTGATTGAATACATGGAGGCAGCCAGACCGGAGCCATAGGAGAAGACACCGATGCGCTTGCCCACCAGATCGGCAGCTGGGCCACCAATTAGCAGCGAGACGAGGCCGGAGTAGACCGACGGCGTGTACATGTTGCCCACCTGATTGGCCAGCAGCAGTGACTTCTTGGTCTTGGACGCAAACACCTCGGCTGACTGGGTGAGGAACGCTTTCTCCACATCCCGATCGAAGTAAGTGCTTTCCAGTGTGGCACTATTGAAGCGCTCCAGTCCAGCAAAGTGCTTGAGACGCTGCTGCTCGCTGCTCAGCAGGAAATCGTTGAAGCTCAAACGTCCCACAGACTTCTGGACCAGTTTGCAGAATGGCGTATGGAACAGGATTGCATCGAAGTTCTGCAGACCCAGATGGGACTGCTGCGGATGCTGTTTCTCGAACTTCTTGCGATAGAGGCGATAGCAGATGTCCAGTGCCGACAGATAGCACTGTATGGACAGTTTGCCATCGACCGTTGGATACTCGGAGCTCAGATCGGGCTTGTAAAAGTCATAGGCATGCTCCATATGCGTGGCACGCAGCCCCCTCTCGAAGATCAGCGGCGCCTGTGGACCCACCAGCATGGCGATGGCGCCAGCGCCACCAGTCGGACGCGCCGCTCCCTTGGCGTAGACGGCTATGTCGGCACAAACGGCGAGCGCATAGCGGCCATCCCAGCTGGAGGACTCGATCCAGTTGAGGGAGTTGAAAAGGGCGGCTGTGCCGCCATAGCAGGCATTTGTGGTATCGATGCCTTCGATGTCGGTGTTGCCACTCTCCGCAAATAGTTGCATCAATACCGATTTCACCGATTTCGATTTATCGACTATCGTTTCGGTGCCGACTTCCAGTCGACCAATTTCCGTATGCTTGATGTGATGCCGCTCCAGCAGTCGACTGACGACGGTCAGGCACAAAGAGTTGACATCCTCGCGATCCGAACAGAAACCCATTTTGGCCTGGCAGAGGCCAATTGTGTACTTGCCGGCGGAGGCGCCATCGAACTGTTCCAGTTCCGTTTGGTCCACATATTGCGAGGGGAAGAGCACTTCAATGGCGCGTATTCCAACATTTTCGGGCCAATTGCTCGACATGATTTGATTTGATTTGATTAACTAATTGCGTCGCTTCTGGCTGGCTGTGTGTTTGTCTGTTTTCCTGAGCTCTGCAAATAGTGTTTGGGTTTGTAAACATTATTATTCCATCATCATATTTGGAATGCACTTAGAAAATAAATGAATGGAATTCCAGTGTGTTTTGTGTCGTCACAACTTTCACCTCTTGAATATTCTGCGCAATCAGAAAACAATCATTATTTAATTTATGCATATCGCATGCTGTTTTTTTCTTCTTTTTTTGTGGGCTGGGAAACTCTTAAATCAACATTGAATCGGCGGCATTCAGCCAATGTAAACCCAACTGTTGCACGCTGGGGCTACGCTGACCATGTGCCAGCAGCGAAGTCTACGTCTGCGTCGACAGTGGCAGCGACGTCGCTGTAATTTCGATTTCGCTGCGAGCTTTTTAGACACGCCAGCTTTAAAAGCGAACAGCAGACAGACAGACGGACGAACAGACAGACAAACTGACGGACGAACAGACAGACAAACTGACGGACGAACAGACAGACAAACTGACGGACGAACAGACAGACAAACTGTCTGACAGACGGACGGACAGTGAGCTGAGCATTATACATAAAAGCAGTCAGCAACAACGACATTCAGCAAGAAGCACTAAAATCAGGTGCAGAAACTTTCACCAAGCTGTGGAACTTAACTTAAAGAGAACACAAAACTGAAGAAGCAGCAACAACAACTAAACCAAGTCGCAATACACCAATTATAAGTTCAATTGAACACATTTTACATTTAATGGATTTTTTTTTAAAATGTTAAATTCTTTCATTTGCATTTTCAATTCAAATTCATTAATTGCATACTAATTAAAAGTTACAATATCAAAACTGAAATTCTAGCTTTTTTTGTGAAATCAAATTTATATATATAAGTTTACGTATACAGAATAATAAAATCAAACAAAGGTAAACCTGATTTTATATTAGTACTAATTCTAATTAAACGGTGTTAAAATATCTTTAAAAAAAATATCTTGCTAGATATAATTTCATACACTTTGAATTTCGTTAACAAACTTTACATAAATCTCTTTCTCGCTATTTCCCTTTTTTGGATGAGTTTCTGATTGGTTCAGATTAGGTTATTGGGTTTTATTTTAAGCGGGCCAATATTGTATAATTGATAAGAAGCGCGGCCCTTCCCATATCCAAAACCGTGTCATGTTTACCGTTACTGTTAGCACCTGCCACAAAATCTCAAAGTTCGAAATCGTATTTGTTTTTCTTTGGTATGTCTGTTTTCACTTTTAACGTTTTTTTATTTGTTTGCCGATCGATGGACTGACTGAGTTGCTGCTTGCCTGCGTTACGCGTTCCACACTCGAGTGAATATCTTTGCAGACTGAACAGCGTCGTGCTAACAGCAGCAGAGGTGTATGTGTATGATCGACTGCGATGCCGACGTCGACGTCAGAGTCAGTAGCGACGCCGACTGAGCAGCAATTGTGGGGTGCGCTGTAAGCCAATGTCAAATGCATTGTGCATAACAAAAGGTGCTCAATAAGAAAGAACAGTTGTGTCTTTGTAAATGAAATGAAAAAAAAAACAAAAATTACCGTAGCTTTTGCTAATTTAGGTATTTTTTTGGTTTTACCGAAAAATTCTATTTCTGGCTTGGGTACACAGATAACACATAGCATGAAAGACGAACCTTAAAAAAAGAGCTGATCATTCGATTGCTGATAAGCGCTCATTTATGACAGACTACTGCCGACTGCCGGTCGGCATAATGTACAAAGGCAATATCCGACATCGGCACTTGAGCTTTATTGTATGCCCATTATTCCAGTCAGCTGAGGATTTAAGTGTGAGCGGGTTCAATGTTATGGAAATGCATGCGATGTTTATGCAATGAGGAAGACATACAACCGACAAAACAGACGCACCGCACAAACAATTGTCTTGGTTTATTTATAGATACTGGAGATATAGGTGTAAGTAAGTAAGCACTGGCAGATGGAAAGCGCTCACTATTGGAATGGGAATTGTTGCGCCAATGTATACACAACAATAATCCATTCAGTTAATTGTTTGACTTTGTGCTTCGCTGAAAGCTGCTTGAGTCATCGCTGAATTTCGCAAAAAATCAAACCGTTTGCATATCGGGCAAAGGTTAAAAAGTAGCTCTTTAAATGCCATTATAATAACGCACGTGCACCTTTTGCAATGTACTGCAATTGTACTATTATGAAACAGCTAAAAAAACAGTTTTGTTTTTCTTTGCCTCAGAAATTATAACAGCTTCGTAGATAATGCGAATGAGGCAATTTATGCACGGAATATAAATATTTTTTTTATAGTTTTTAAAGGCTTTCTTATGATTAATTCATATGTCAAGTTTAAAAACCAACAACAACAGCGTCTCATTAAACTCCCAAGTAGTCATTTAGTCCAAACTTCTTAACAGAAGAATTACTTGTGTGATTTAATGGTGAACACTAATTGAAAATCACTAACAATCACTTACAAAATTTGGTATGGTATTGCGATGCTGTGTATGCCAAAAAATAGGATTAACTAAACTAAACTTTAATAATTATGCACGTAGCGGAGGCGCCTACATAGAGACCGCGCAGTGTGTACACACGACTGTCTGTCTGGCCTGTTAACAGCTGTTTGGCACAGTGTCTGCACCCCATGCATGAAACGATACATTATTTATCGTCTATCGTCACTTATCACGTGAATCTCAGGAATTTGTTAATTGTCATTTTTGTGTTGAGTTTCTACCAGAGACTTGTGCTCCGTTCGTACGTGCATTGTGGGTGGTGCGGTTGTGTTGCTTGATTTTCTAATACATTTTCAAAGCACAAAATCAAAAACAGTGTATTTCTTTCTGCCACCTGAAGTGTAGTAGTGCCGCTTAAAAGTAAGTGATTGCGCCAACAAAGCAATTTCAACGTTGCAAAAAGAGAAAAAAATCCCGAGTCGTTTTTTTTTGTTGGTTGCGACAGGTCTGCTGACCTGTTATCAAATGCTCAACTGTACAGTGACGTGAGAAAAACAGCTATGCAAGTGCCTAAAAGTCAAATTGATGCATTGGAAGATGCATAAGTCACTGTGTATAAGTGCAAAATGGAAGTGACCCTGAAAATCTGTTGCCTCGCCCGCATTTTCAGCGACTTTTTGGGGGCGCAATGCAATTTTGGTTGCGTATGCGACTAGTGAATGCAAATATAATTAAATGACAAGCAAACGTCTGCGTAATAAAATGGAAAATATTCTGGCAATTAGCTAGTTAGTTTGTTTTTAAGTTGTAAAAACCCGTGAGAAAAAGAAAATATCGATCGAAAAGCTGTCATGTGACTGTTACACGAACAGCTGACTGTGCGTTCTGAACTCAACACGGTTGTGTATGTGTATGTGTGTGCGTTTGTGTCCGAGCCGTGGTGAATAACCGTCAGCCGCTCTCTAATTTATTTCTCTCTTTCTTTCTTTTGCTGCCTGTTATTCTCTAACCCTGCGTAAACAAACTATCAAGTTGTTGTTTTTGAAAAATCATTTTGCATGCTCATATTAATTAAAATTATGAGTTCTTCCTAATATTCGTATACATACACATACATATATATAGATGTGTCTATATTTTATTCACCTCTTGCCACAAGGACTACACATTAAATAGTGATATTGCGTGCCGCAAAGACCTTGACTTCGTTGACCAGATATAAACTTGAGGCGGAAAGTCAGCATGCTTTTAGACATGCATACATATTTGCCTATCCAAAAAAAAAAAAAAAACAAAACACAAGTGTCAGCAGCAAAGCGACACGAAAACAGCTGCTGTGTTTACACGACTTTAAAGGCTCAGCAAAAGTCGACATTGAAAATGCCGTTATTTTATTTTACTGGAAGCACACATTATTATTAATTAATTTGGTGCACCCACCCGCTAATAACAGTTACAATGTACATGTGTGTGTGTGTCATTAACATCATCACAGTCATTTTGTTCTTTATTTTGCTTTTCGTCATCACATCAGCGAATATTGCAATTTCCTGTGTATAGTCCCTAGAGCCGTTACACTACCCACACCAACGCAGACACAACACATGCGCCAGCCGTTGGCCAGTCTGACTGGCGACACGCTCGCCTGTTGTTATTGCTGCTCTTTTTCTTTTTTGTATGTCAACATCATTTACGTCTGTTTACAGTTGGAGTTTATCTAACAAACAGTGTTGCCATCTTGACCAATTTTCAAATTAGATTTTCCAGTTTGGAAGGTACTTATCATATTTAATTAAATATGTTATCATAAAATTACATTTTATATTAAATAGTTAATTAGAATCCAACAAAAGCATTATCTGGTGGGGCACTTTGAGTGCTCAAGCTCTCCGAAACATACACACAAATGCATATACAAATACACTTCATACATATGCAGGAAAGCATAACTGCCCGTCGCCCTTCCCTGCTGCCCTATGTTTCCTGTTAGTGATTTGTACAAAAGCAATTTAGATTTCACTGCTAAAAATAGCCATGTTTTGTGGTTGGTTTTCCCCAGCGGTTGCCAGGCTCATAATTTTTGTTTCCTGGTTGAGGACATTGCACTGCCTTGAAATGTTCTCGTTGTGGTTGGAGTTGCTGGTGAGACAGGATAGTTAACTTATTGGGCATGGTCAGCAAAGGAATCGGCTGTCATTTTGTTTGTTTATTCATTTTTACGCATGTAAAAGAGTATGGAAAATTATAGCCACAAATGAGAGTTGCCGTTGAGCTGATCGAATATTGAATTTATGTTCAATTAGATCAATTCTACCATATTATATTTAATTCTTAATAATTTTAAGTGAAACTAGAATTATTCTGACTGTAAATTGAATGAAATCGAAAGTGAGCAAAGTGAATTTTTTTTGTTAGAGCCCTTTGAATGCGAACATGATGTTATATAATGATAGCCACTACTAAAATGAAATTGACCAAAGTTAGATTTGTATCTCCGGATTACTCATACGCTGCTGCTGACCTTACAGCGAGCCAACAATAGAAGCAGCAACAACAACAACAACAACAGCAGCCAACATAGAAGAGCAATGGTGGCGACACTTACCAAATTGAACAGGCGGCTTGCGTGACGGTTGCTTCGTCATCGATTCCTTTTGCTTCAATCGTGTGACTGCGCCTTTTCAGCAGCAACAGCAACAGTACGACAAAAAACGCAGCCATATGGCTGGCAGCGTTCTCGGCGCCAAACAGTTCCAGCATAGCTCATTTCGCGTCAAGTCTTCGACGAGTGCGCACGTTTAACGCACGCAACGCGTGTTAAAAGTCAGTCGTAGTTCAAGTTTTATATATTGCTGCCAACTGATAAATAAGATAAAACAATGCCCAAAAGGCAAAAAGGTGCAAAAAGCACCTCATGCGGATTGAGAGGCTGCTGATAATATTGTTGAAACGCAAGCACTGTTAGGACTGTAAGTTCAAATATATATATAAATATATATATATTTTATATATAATGCGCACACATTGCGTATGGACCCAGACAGGATACAAGTCTGCTTGGCGCCAATTGTCTGCGCTTTGTTGTCTGCCAGGCGCCCAAAAAAAAAAGACTCACACACAAACAGTCTGTGTGTTTTCCAAGTATACAAATATGTAAAGACTTTAAATCGGTTCTATCATTTTCAAACATGATTCATGGATTGAATTTTTGAATTTTTATTTTTAATAATATAATAATATAATAATAATAATTTAATATTTTTGTACATAGGTTAATAGGTATATATTTAATCTGTCCTATTCAGAATAAATAAAATGTTTTATTAGGCGAAATTTCATCAATTTTTATACAAATTTTATGCTAATTAGTAATTTCCTTTGCTGCAGCTATCAAAATGATGTCCGAATATTGGATTATCTCGGCGCCTGGCGACAAGACGTGCCAACAAACCTTCGACACGATGAACAACCTCACCAGCAAGCAACATAGTCTGTGCAGCAACTATAAGTTTCATATACCCGATCTGAAGGTGAATATACAATGGCTAAAATCAAACTGGCTTCGACATTTGATTAACTTGTGCATTTGTGTGTGTGTGTGTGTGCTTTTAGGTGGGCACCTTGGATCAGCTGGTTGGCCTGTCCGATGATCTGGGCAAACTGGACACGTATGTGGAGCAGATCACGCGCAAGGTGGCCATGTATTTGGGCGAGGTGCTAGAAGATCAGCGCGACAAGTTGCACGAGAATCTGCAGGCTAACAACAGTAAGTACCAGCTTAGAAGTACAGCTTCTATTATTATTATTATTATTATTAAAATTGAGTTTCTAGCCTAGCTTAGCTTAGCTTAGTTTAGTACAATTGCAAAAGTTACAGTTAGCGTGACTAGTTATTTCTTAGAGTAGAATTTATAAATGGAATGCTCTGACAAAAATACATTTTTAAACGAATATACTCGTATAGTGTCTCATCTCTATTGTTTTTCCACAAACTATTACTAACAAACAACAACAACAATAACAACAGCCAGAATAAAACCCATTTCAAATAATAAATATACATAAAAAATTTACATATATACACACTACATATTTAATAGTCCCCCCGCCCCCGTCATATTCTTCTACTTTCTACTGTGAGACTTGAGTATCAGCAAGAATTGCTACAACCAACAGATACGAGAGCAAAATATCTTCTGAAATGTGGAATGTTTTTGTTTCAAAACACATACATACATAAGTAGTATGTCTCCCGACAACTCCTTCAGTTTAACTAACACTCCAAAAAAAAAAAAAACTAATTTTATGATTAAGATTTTCAGCTGAAAACTTGTAGGTTTTTTTTTTGTTTAATTATTATACTGATATATTTTTGTATCGTTTCTTCAATTATTTTTATAAGTTTTCTTGACTCGTTTTTTCGATTTTTCCTTTATTATAATTTTTTTATTTATGATTTCATTTATTACTCTTATGTTGAAACTCATGCGCACAAATCATCAATCACGACCAAATAAAAATAATATGAAAATAAAATTGATAAATATTTTTCACATTAGTAATATAGTATATATATATAAAACAACAATGGGACTAAAGTTCGGAACTGTAAAAAAAGAAGAAAAGTGAAGAGAATTTGCGTTGTTTATATTTTATGTTGCGTTTGTTGTACATCCTCTCTCTAATAACTATTCTACCTATCCACATGTACTACACGCCCAATACACACAAACATACAAATATAGCTATACAGTTAACAGCAACACTAAAGACACACACACACACTAACACACACTCAAACACACACACACACACACACAATCTCCCCCAAACTGATCTACTCTTAAAATCGCTAAACTCTCTCTCCGAGTGCCAAACACTTTGTATATTTTACCTGAATTCTACTTAAATATTGTTGTTCATTATTCCTTTTAATTTCTAAATATTAAATATGTTATTTTTTAGTTTTTTCTTTCAAATTCTGTTGTGAAAGCCCGTTAGTTTTGAAATCACTAATAAAAATAGTACTAATCTAAATTTAATAAAAATCAAACAAATTCTTTAACTTGCAATCTTATAAAGTTATAAAATTATAAAACAAAAAAAATGTATATCAAAAATATCGTGATGCATAAAGTATTTACATATATATTCGAAAATATGTTCTACTCGGGTTAAAAAAAAAATGCGCGTATTTTCTTTCATTTATTTTGAGTTTGTTTTCCAAATTTTATGTTTTCTGTTTTTTTTTTAATATATATATATTTTTTTTATAATTTAAATGCGTGCGTGAGCTAAAAAATACAATTATTTTTTTTTTGTTTATGTATATCTACTTGTGTGTGTGTGTGCGTGTGTGTGTGTGTTTGCTGTGCTGTAGTCTGAGCCTTTCGCTTGCTACGCCAAATAAACATCGCATACATAGTTTTCTGTGCTCCCACACACACATCTCTGTTAATAATATTTATTATATTAATAACTGTACATTACTTATAACTAATACTTTACGCACCCGATCTCATGCTCACCCTGTATGTGTACATGTTTGTGTACGTCTGTGTGTGCGTGTAAGTGTGTGTGTCTCTATTTGTGTTGTGCTCTGTGTGTTTTTCCATTCACATGTTTACGTCGCTTTTTTTTAGCATCCACTTGCCGTAGCTGAATCGTATTGAGAAAAATTCGTTTAAAAACAAAATAATATAACGCTTTTACACTGTACAAAAAAAACAATTGATTTGATTTGTATGTTTTACGAAATGATTCTGTATGTGCAACATTTTTTTGACCATATTCATCAATGAGAAAAATTGGTAGAAACAGTTTTTCTTGCAACATTCTTTCCACTGTTGTTCACGAAATTATATACATCTGTATATTTTGATTAGATTGATTTACAAATGACAAAAAAAAAACAAACAATCAAAATTATATCCACTCATGAGTTTGAATATATATATATAATATATATGTATATATATATTTATATATATACGTATATCAAATTTATTATTTTCGTTATTGAAAATTTCAGTTCATCTCTTAATTTATTACTTATTATAATTTTTGTTTACTTTTTGACCTTTGGTTCATAAATCTAATGGAGTCGCGAAAGTGCTTCTTTCTCCCTTTATTATTATTATTATTTTTTTTAGATATCTAGGGTTGAACGTGTGTCATAGCCCCAAAATGTATGCCATAGTTTTTAAGTTGATGAACACAAATGATTTCTTCTCTATGTATGTTTTTTTTATTTTGTAAAACCTGAAATCTGAAACCTGAAACTGAATCTGAAACCGAATTCGAAACAAAAATTCAAAATCGCACTCAAAAATTAACAATTCGATCGACAACAATTGGACGCATCCTTATGCCCCCATATTGTGGCTGGCAACAACAGGTCCTGGCCCGCCTGACGAAATCATACCGTGTCGACACCACAATCGCCTGAAGCATCTGAGTCTGCGTCACCAGCGTAAACACCAGCACACGCACCACCAAAACAATCCCCTCCACTATCAGACCCAACATCACCATCAGCTGCCCGCGGATCTCAAGGGTAAATTCCACAACTCAACAAAAACAACAGCAGCAACAACAACCACAGCAACTACCAGTTGCAACACCTCCTACAATACGCATGCCGCCTCCGCCTGTGCCTGTGCCTCAACCTATGCCACGTCCGCTCGAGCCAGTTGCAATGTTTGCCATTTGAGCGGCGGCAGTTTAACAAATTTATCCTCAACGCACGATGAGTCTGAGCGTGATTTTGATTTTGTGATACCGCCGGCGATCTGTGGCTGCGACGAATGCTATGCGCTGAGCAGCAGTTGCAGTGTCCTGTCGCCGCCCAGCGCCAGTGCCACAATCAGCACACTAATGGCCGATGAATGCTATTCCCAGACAGCTTCCTCCATGCTGAATGCGACGCGTTGTGCCCTCAACACGGTGACAGCCATTGCCACTGGCAACAGCATGAGCACAGTTGCAACAGCTGCAAGTGCAGCAGCAGCAGCAACAACACCAACCACAGCTGCAGCAGCAGCGGGCTCAAAAACAGATGGAGCATCTTCATCGACCATTTGCTCGTCGGCTTATTTCTCAACATCGGCGCCAACAGCAAGCACGGCTAGCTCCTCGCACAGCATGTCTCGCTCTAATAGCAAAAAGCTGAATAACAACACATGCAGCATAAACAATAACAAGCTGAGCTTTCGTAGCAGCAGCAGTCAATTGCCACAGCAGCAGCAGCAGCAACAACAACAATCGCCCAAGCAGCATCTGCAACAGTTGCAGATGCAGCAACAGCAGCAGCAGCATCAACAATCGCCGCCGCTGCTGTCGCCTACAGACAAATCCTATTGCGATACGGATGAGGATGTGGAGCTGGACGATCCAAAGAGTCCGCAAAGCGCCTCCTCACTGTCCGAAACGTTCGACTGGTGGTTTAATAAGCCGAAGCGTAACTCTAAGAAGTGCAGGTATCTTTAATCATCACATTCACTTATCTCTGTAGAACTGTTGCCAAACAAAAAAAAAAACCCAAAAAACCAGCACAACCCGAAAACTCTTGCCAAATGCCAGTCATCCAACCACTCCAAAAGTTTGCAGTCATTCACAGAACACACACACACAATACACTGTAAAAAACGATATGACATATATGCACCTGCTTAGCTCTCTCTATCTCTCTCTCTCTCTCCTACTCTCCCTCGCTCATGCATAGATGTTTGATTTCATTAATTAAAAAGATGAACCATTCAAAATGCAATAATAATGTATTTTCTTTTTTTAAATCATTCACGTTCCACTCATCGTCAAAAAATAAAAATCAAAATAATAAAAACCAAATGCACCCAAAATGAACACTGAACTACACACGAATTACACTAAACTATACAAAGCAGCGCACAATTACAGACACAGTCACAAACAGTTACAAATCCAAATCCAATGACATTTTGGCATCAGACATCGCCCACACCGCGCTCTAGTTATCGCTCTTTCTTCAATTCTCTTGCCGATCAAATTTATAGCAAACGTTCTACACCGAGTCAATTAAATATAAACAATGGATTTAATTTAACACCAACTCATAGATCGTCTCCAGTGAGTAGTTGTTGTGGCAGTAGTAGCCAGGGGCGTTCCAGTCCAGACACGGATCTTGCCGAGCCGCCCGAATTTCCGCTGAGTCCAGGTTAGCATGCCTGGCTATATATATATATACCCCATACATATATATATATATTTATAAATATCTAAAATATATATGTGTATTGGTATAATGGCCCCTTGGACATTGCTTTGTTTCTATTTCGTTTTCGTTTTCTTTCCGCTTTTCCGTTGATTTTCCTTCTCGTTTTACTTACTTAAGTCTTATCGTTTTTGCAGGAATCACTATTACTTGATGTACCCACCTTTTACCCACTATTTAATTGTGTATTTTCCAACACTTCTATATATTTCTGACCCTCACCAAAACCCCCCACACCCCCCCAGCAAAATCTGAATATTGTTTTTGCTTTCGTTTTGTGATTGAAGCGTTTGGATTGGTTATAACTGTTTTACGGTATATATATGTGTTATACACCCGACTACAGTTGAACACCGTACCACCAATAACAACAAAGTCCAAAGTCTTTATGTGTCCACTTCTCTATCTCTTTCTCTCTCATTTCTCAACTGTATCTCTTCTCCTTTATATGTACTTATATATATCTATTTATATATAAATATATTTTTTTTGCAGTTTTCTTTTTAGTTCTCACGGCCATTTATAAATGATGTATAAATGTGCTCCCTTATTTATTGATTTCTTATCTCGATTTTAAAACACACCAAATTATTTGTAACAGTGTAAAAGCGAATATGTTGTTTTTTCAGTGTACTGCTCACCAAAAATGTTGTTCTGCTGCGCAATTATCATAGCCACGATTAACGCCGATATCCATTAAGCTAAACAATACACACACACAGCAAACACACACACACACACACAGTGTGTTTAATTTTAAAAAATGAAAAATGACAAAATACTCGGGACTATTTTAATTTATATTATCTATTGTAATAGTATATTTAATTTGTATTATTTGCCATTAAGTGTCTAAAATTAAGCTTACTTAAATTAACTTACAAATACAAAAACAACAAACACAAATCAGCTAACAAATGTTTGACGAAAGGTACTCGTTATTCCCTTATAATAATATTTACCATATATATACCAATTGTTGTTGTAAAACAAAAACACTTTATGTGGATCCCCCCCCCAACAGTATACTTGTTGCACCTTTTTGGCTTTCTAGAATTCGTAGTGCATCCAGTTGTGTGTTTTGTATCCCTCATTGCTTGTTATTATCTATAGCATTCGAAAGCAATTCAGTGACAATTATATATGTAGAATAATATGGCATCTTTAATCTTGAACTATCGAAAAGATTACCAGAATCTATACAGGGAATATATTAGAATCGCAATCGGAATTTAAAAAAAAAATGAAGGAAACCTTAATCGATCTATTTCATTTCGATAAATACTTATAATTGTATGACTACATTTAATATTCCAAACTATTGTGAAAGTATCTTTAAGTAAACAAATAACAAACAATAATTGATAACTAAATTTGAAGATAACACAGCAGTTAAATGCTGCAAGGATCATATCCTGGTCAATCCCTGCACTGAATTGCTGCTAATTTATTTTATATATATTTATTTTTATGTCTTAAAGCATCGTTGTACATTTTATTGTCGTATTTGTATATATATATATATATATATATATATATATATATTTATATATTTATTTGTTAAATCATGTGTATAAATCTAAAGCTAAATGTGAAATGGATTTTGAATTTTGTTGCTTTTGTCTCTGTTTGTATGTATGTGTGTGCGTGAGTGTGTGTGTGTGTGTGCGTATGTGTGTCTATTGGGTACATGTTTGTATATATATATGTATCTATTTATCCTATATATTATCTGATACTTGAAAGCAATATTTATTACTTACATAACTTTGTTGTTTTTCTTTTATTCATTTATAAACTAACTCAGTTTGTTTTATACTAACAAAAAAAAGGAATTGTTTAGATAAATTACAGTAAATTTTATAATTTATATTTTCTAAATTTGATAACGGACTAGTTCTGCTGGTCAACTGCATAAAAATGAATGATTTGTTCAATGATCGAGTGTAAACTAATCGATAAATTCTTTGTACTCGATAAACAGCCGATCTGCCTCAGTATTTGACCCGTTTCCAGTGGGATATGGCCAAGTATCCGATCAAGCAATCGCTGCGCAACATTGCCGATATCATTTCCAAACAAATCGGCCAAATTGATGGCGATTTGAAGACGAAATCGCAGGCCTACAACAACCTGAAGGGCAATCTCCAGAATTTGGAGAAGAAGAAAACGTAAGCAGAAATTGTTAATGTTAATTGCAATTAAAGCGACTCGACTCACGACTCGACTCACTCACTTCAACAGTGGCAGCCTGCTGACACGCAACCTGGCCGATTTGGTCAAGAAGGAGCACTTCATACTCGACTCGGAGTACTTGACCACGGTGCTGGTCATTGTGCCAAAGTAAGTAAATCAGAGCGAGAGAGAGATTGGAGAGAAACGATGCCATTAGCTTAAGTCGTTTATGTACAAACACTCCTTTAGAGCCAGTGCCAACGATTGGTTAGCCAATTATGAGAAAATCACGGACATGATTGTGCCACGCTCATCGCAGCTCATCAAGGAGGATCCCGACTACTGTCTCTTCAATGTGACGCTCTTCAAGAAGGTCACCGAGGAGTTCAAGCTGCATGCTCGCGAGCGCAAGTTCATTGTGCGCGACTTTGTTTACAACGAGGAGGAGCTGGCGGCGGGCAAGAACGAGATGACCAAACTGATGACCGACAAGAAGAAGCAGTTTGTATGTGCCACGACTATAATCTCTATATATATGCACATATAGTTCTGTGTGTAATTTGATATTAACTTTGTATATTAACTTCTTCAACAGGGCCCACTGGTGCGCTGGCTGAAGGTGAACTTCAGCGAGGCCTTCTGCGCCCTGATACACGTGAAAGCGTTGCGCACATTTGTCGAATCCGTGCTGAGGTGCGTCCTCATCTCAATGCTCTATGCGAATTGCTCAATGATTAATCTCTTTGATTATTGCAGATACGGTCTGCCCGTTAACTTCCAGGCCATATTGATTGAGCCCAACAAGAAGAGCGTGAAGCGTTTGCGCGATGTGCTCAACCAGTTGTATGGCCATTTGGATGGTGCATCCGCTGGTGGAAATGTGAGCAGTGCTGCTGATGTAAGCTGAATGCCATTCTCAATCCAACATTTATAATTGTGTATATGTTATTCCATTTGCTCAGAATGTGGACATACCCGGCTTGGGCTTTGGTCAATCGGAATACTTTCCCTATGTGTTCTACAAGGTGAACATCGATATGGTTGAGCAAACAAAGCTTTAAGGGGCTTATCTCATGCCTCTGCATCGCACACACAAACACACACACACACACACACACCACAACCACACACACCCACAAACAAAATTAAATATAAATAATCCAAAAAACAAAAAAAAAAAGAGAAGCAACAAATTCAATATGCAAATTGTATTCGGCACAGCGCCCAAAATGGGGCGCTGGCCAACACTGAAAAGTAAGCAAAAGCAAAAAGCAAAAAACCAACAAGTCTATCCTGCTCACAACTTGTAAAGCATCTAGTTAGAATCAAATACAACAAGAAGAACAAGCAAAACAGTTGCCACGCAAATAATAACACGCAAGCAAATTAATAGTTTACTATAAATAATTTTAGTCATTGTTATATAATTATTGTTGTTATTTATGTTACGCGTTCACCGAATTCCGTTCCCAAGTTCAACTTACTTTCGACAAAAATATTGGAGAATGCCCCCCCCCCCCCACCCCTCCCTTCCACGCGTAAGAGAAGTAAAACAAAATTTCACAAAAAAAAAGCAAATCCAATTTCAACTTATGCGAAATAAATATAAAACTGTATAAAAAATTATTATTTTTATTTACAATATACAATATTTTGTTCTGCTTCAGTTTAAAAACAGTATTTTGTTGTTCTCTATTTTTGTTCACTCCTTGTTTAGAAACAATAATAAACAATAATTGTGCATTGTTCCTTACGATAAATACACATTTAGTAGAATTAATGATATAGAAAAGTTCTAACACGTAGCTAAAATTGATAAAAAAAAAAACAAACAAACATTGTCACTAAATGAGCCCAATCTTTTGTTTTGATTTTTTTTATTAATACAATAAATAATTGATAATGTGTTAAATGCTGTCTTATGTTTTATGTGCCTATGCTTTTATTTAACCGGTAACCGTGTAACTAACAAACTTAACCAACTGTTAAGCAACAAAAAACTAAACTTAAGTGTCGCAAATAGTTTGATAAACAACACAAAAAGGCCTCACTAAAAAACACCGATGCAATGGAAGAAAAAAAACCTAAAACAAAAGTATTTTATTTATAAATGTTGCCCAAATATCGAGAGTTTATTAACGTGCATGTTTCGCATAAGGAAAATATAATGCAAACGCTATGATAACGCTGAGAAATGTTTTAAACAATTATATTCTACTAACCAGAAAGATAAAGGTCCACTTTGAACTGCGGAAGCCACAATATAAATATATATACACGCACATACATCTATACCTATCTATACTTGTACCCAACTTGTTCGACATTTTGTTTGCGTTGGAGAACTTGATGCACTAAACTAATGAGGAAAGAACAATAATATTTTGTACGTAAAGTAAAGTTAAATGTATTTTCAACGTTTGCTACAGCTACAACAAATCTAAATGTTTAACGAAATAAGAAAAAGAAAAAAAAGCCCAAAATTATTATAAAAAATGAGACAAATGCAGTATCTTATAAACATATATATTTTAAATTTATGCATTATAAATATGTAAATGTCAATGCGTTATATAAGGTGCCGTTAAGCCATCCTTGTAAATAATTATAAAGAAAGAAAGACATTCCAACCTTGTTTGTTTTCACTCACTTGCCAGATTAGCTGGGATACTCTATAAACAATGGATACGCTATACTCTATATAAAATGGATACGCTATACTCTATATAAAATGGAAATAGCTCAACGTGTATCAAAGTGCGTCGACATCGACTATTCTTTAATTTCTTTCATTACATTACACTTTACAAAACGCAAAGTTCAACTCTGACTATAGTTAAACAAAAAATAAGTAAACTAAGGTGCTTAATACAATTGAATTATATGGTCTAAAAATGCTTCAAGTCCGATTCTATGCTGGCCACACTCGTGTGCTGGATTCGTTGCATCTTCATGGCGGCTGTGGCGCCCACCGCCTGCTGCAGAATATTGGGTGGCTTTGGCTGATTCTTGTCCGCCTCGTACTGTGCCCGATGCAATCGCTGGCGATGCTTGTACATGTTGGCGCTGCAGAAGAAGGTCATCGGACAGTTTGGACACGTATATAGAACCTCGCCGGTGTGCGTGGATGTGTGCTCCTGTCGTCGAATTGAGTGGGGGATTACATTATTAGTTGTGGTTTGATTTGCATATTGGATGATTACCTTTAGTTCTTGGGGTCGCTTAAATGCCTTGTGGCACATGGTACACTTGAACTTGCGCTCGCACTCGTGACTGTGAAAAGGAACAGAAAAGGGGTTTTACCAAGGATATTGTGGATATGAGACAATCCTAATTACTTGTGATAAATATGGCGACGCAGGGCGCGGGCATTTGGTGAAACCTTGCTGCAGACTTGACAACGATGCTCGCCGGCGCTTTCCACGTGAATGCTCTTCATGTGCTGCTTCAGACCGGTCATGCCCTTCAGCCAGGCGCCGCAGATCTGGCACTGCTTCAGCTCTGGCTCCGGTCGCGGCGTGTCCGAGTGCATGAGCTCCTGATGCTTTTTCAAAATGATTTTGGTGCGCATCTGCTTGCCACACTTGTCGCATATGATTATCCGCTCCGGATCATGCATTGAGTTCATGTGATTCTTCAGCTTGCGTTCGGTCAGGAATCTGTAAGCGAATATATTCAATATATTTTACAATTTCAATTTCGCTGGAAGCGGGGCTGTTTCATACTTTTTGCTGCACTCGGTGCACGTGAATTTAAATTCGGATTTGGGCACATGTTTGTTCAGCTTATGGTAATCGATGGCCGTTTTACTGGTGAAGACCTTGGAGCATATTTCGCACTCGAAGGATAGCTTGGCCATGTGTATCTGCTGATGCGACTCCAGATGTCGTGAGTTTTGGAATGATTTCTCGCAGGTTGTGCACTTGAAGTGATCCGGATTCCAGTGCACCAGCACGTGCTCTGCCAACACCTTGCGCTGCGTGAACTTCCGGCCGCAGCAAATCACATAGCCCGGATCTACCTGGTGTGTGAGACGATGATGTCGTTGCATTTCCGTAAAATTGTGGACCAACAGATTGCAAATGGAGCACGGCAACACATCGTTAAAGAACTTGGCAATGATGCCATCGAACTCCTCCTGCTGCTTCTTGCGCTGCTCCTGCTGCTCACGAGTATTGCGGACTTTCGGCTCCGCTGGCTTCGTACGCTTCTTGTATTTCTTGGGCCGCACTGCCGTCCGCTTCGGTATGACTGCGAACTCGCTCTCGCTGGGCTTGTCCGCCGTAAAGTCGGAATCATCATCGCTCTCTGAGCTCTCCTCGACGCTGCTATCCTCGCTGCGCGCAACACCATCATCGGGTTGGCTCGCGAAATCCTGATCATGATCATCGTCGCTAAAATCGGCAGGTGGCTCTGCTTTTAGATCTGCATCTAGGTCAACAGTTGGTTCAGCTTGCGTGACACTTGGCGCGTCCTTGATGATTAAGTCTATTTTACGCGGTCGTCCGCGACGCTTTTTCGGCACCTCAGTGGTTATGGCCGCATCCTCATTACTGTTTTCACACGCCTCCACATTTGGTGTTTCAGCTTCGGCCTTGACACGCTTGCGCAATCGTCTCACCGGGGACGCATCAAGATCTACCGTTTGCAGTCTGGTCGTGCTTTCGAGCACCTCAATTTTTGGCAGCTGTTCCAGCTCATGCTCCTCAATCTTAACCTCGGGATAAAAGAAGTTGCGACCGTTCTGTTCGACTTGCTCCTGATTTTGTTTTGGTGCCTCGCTGAAGTTGCCCTGCGTCAACGGATCATCCTCCATGGGCAGCACCTTCGCGTCCTGCAGTGAACTCTGTGCGGCGCTGACGAACTCGTGCAGCGCGTTGAATGCGGACACAGTGCCCCAGCAGTGTGAACATATCTTTCGCGCTCCCCCTCTGCTTTCGACCAGCTGCATTGGAAAATGCTTGTTGATTATATTCGCCACATTCAGTTGTGAGCCCTCCATCGAGTAGATGTCCAAATAGTCGTTCAGGCTGAGGGCATTCTCCTCCAGGCATAGCACGCATTCCTCAGCCACTGGTACATCTAGTTGGAACAGAGCATCAATACATATACAATTTTTTTGTATTTTGTTGTGCTACTTCAACTCTTACCCATGCTTAACTACAACACTTTTATATACATATGCGTGCAGAATCTCATTTATTAAAATCACAAAAATAGGCGGTTTGAATTATGATTCTAGTCTAGTCCTTAAACACTTTCGACGAATACAATTGTTTTAGAATTGTTTCTTTTAAATAATTAGCAATTTTATGTTTTCTTGCTGAGGCAACTTGTGGTGGCCGACCGATAGCCGACCGATGGGTGTAGTGCTGCAAAATGGCACATTTAACAAATTGGTTCACAATGCAAAATTAATCAGCATCGGCAAAGGTATCGATAACATAAAGCCATATTGAATATAAACAATTCGTATTTATGCATAAAAATAAGAAATAGCCAGCGACGGGTGAGTTAATTCAAAGCTGGAGTGTTGCCTAAGCATAAAGTATGCCGATTTCCTATTTACAAATTGTGCATTCTGCATTGCGGGTGAATTGCAGCGAACTTCAACAATGTTACTCGAGTTTTCCTCTGAAGTAAAGGACTTGAAATTAACAAAATGAAGCTTGATTGACTGATTTAAATTGCTATACTTAAAGAAAATATTCAAACATGCCCAGTGCTTACCGATCGAAATCTACTTGCCCTACAATGTCCGACAAAGGGGAAGGGACGGTAAGATTTTATTACCTTAAATTACAACTCAAGCTCAAAATAACATTTTGTCTTCAACACTTGCTAGGTTACAAAAGCGAAATCCAGCGTGTTGCAAGATAGGAAAACATGTTGGTATACACTTGGTGAAATAAGAAACGCAGCCGTATGCCCCAGCTGTGGCAGTACCACTGATAAGTTTAAGAAAAACATAACTGCGCACGTCAAGCGCTGCTTTAGCATTAAGAAGATCGGACCCATCTATCGACTACATGGATATGTCGAATGCAAATGCGGCCTCTTAATTGCCGACAATACCAAGGCACAGAAACTGCATGTTTGTACGGTAAGCGAGCATTACTTGATATATATATATAACACTAAAACACACTCCATGTTGCAGGGGGAAGTTCCAGCATTTGAGCCCGATTTGTCTTATACTCGCAAGAAGACAGCGCCAACAGTGCATCTGAATCGGGAACTGATGCTGCCCAAGCCTTGGATACGAAACTTCGTCTCACCATTTAAATTAGATATAGAAAATATTCAGGCGAACCCAAAGACGAAACCGCGTGTACGAAATTTCGAGATGCCAGCCAGCAATATGGAGCCGCAGGATGTCAGTGTCTACTCCATCAGCTCGAGCAATGGCACAATTTTGATAAAGGGACAGGACAACCAGAAGGTTCTGACGATAAAAAAACAACTATTGCGATTACCCAGCATCAAAGGATACGCATTTAGTTAGCAGCGAAGCTTTGTCTAGGTTTCTGCATATTAGCAGTTTCATTTGGGAACATTTTCGCATTAGTTTTTATATGTAATAAATAAAAAAATCTTTTATTATAGATGTACTTGTAAAATTGGTTTACAACTTATATTGCTTAGCTTTTTTTATGAATTACAATTATTTGCACAATTACAAAAAGAAACATCAAATGCGACAATATCTACGTATGTATCGGGTTGTTCAAAGGTTATGCATTAGTTTTGTATAAGTAGTAGTATATTGAATAGTTCCTCTTTTTTTTGGGTAAAAATGTCTAGAAAACCACCAAAAAACTGGCTAAGAATTCAGCTGTATATTGTTTTTGTTATAAATTTCACTTTGCTTCACTTTCTAGTTTCATACACTTGGTCTGTGTGGCTGGGCGGTCCTTGCTAGTTGCTATTCTATATATTTAGGTCTGTCTATATCCACCTTGTGATCCTCGCTGCTTTGGTGGAATACAAAAATTTGTGTGTGTTGTGAGTCTGTTAGAATGTTAGAATGAGATACCTAATCTTAAAAATCTAATTAGCTGAAAAGTTTGATAGAGAAAAGATCTAATTTTGATTTAGTTGATAAAGTGATTTGGATTTGGCATAACTGTAGAGTATGTAGTGTATATATATATGTATTTATGAAGAGAATGCTAAAGCGTGTTTATCGTTTTTGTGCTGCAGACAACAGAGATTTGATGTATCCAATTTATAGATTGCACAGCTACATATCATATATACTATATAGTATAGATGCACCGAGTGATGTAGAAAAACGTAAGCCTTGGATTATAACACTGGCTGTGCCATGGGCGCTGGCATGGGCATGGACATGGTCTTGGGCATGGCTGTCATCTAAATGCGTTCGGTGACGTATACTTTGGCGGATGCGGGCGCATTGGTCCTCCTTACCGCAAAGGTAACGATAATGCCAATCACGATCAGGGTCAGTCCCATCGCGCTCGTTATATAATGCTCAATGAGTCGATTTTCCTCGCTGTAAGTAGTAGAACAAAATTCAACTTTGATTTTATATATTGTTTAAAAAGATAAAAAGAAATTTGAGTAAAATCCAAATTAGTTTTCATTTGTAATTCGACTATTTTTTTTTTTGGTCAGGTTTTGCACATTTTTAATGTTTATTATGTTGATTTTAATTATTTACAACTTCTAGCTGGGCAAACACAATTTTTGCTGAAACTTACCTCAAGCTGGGATCCTTGGCAGTTTCGCGTTCCTTCTCAATAATGCCGGTGACGGATGTGGCAATGGCCAGCCAGAAATTGGCCAAACCCATGCTTGCGTGAATGGGCACCATGGCTGAGCGGCAGCTATATGTCTTATTTTCACAGCAGAGCATAACCAGAAAGCTAATGAAGAATCGTATTAACACGGCATTGAGTAATCATGATCATAAAAAGAGCTCACCTGAAGAATCCAATTACAAATTGCAGCACAAACATGCCCATTGTCACGAAACCCAGCCACGAGTGCAGACTGTAGAAATTTATCTTTTGCAATGCATTATGCGAGTCAAAGACGGAGAGGAAGCCGAGGGCGATGCAGGGTATCGCAACGGCATGAAAGAACATGTGAATCAGTTTCACATAGATGTGTTTCACGCAACGGCACAGCCGATAAATTAAGATAGCTGCAATCGAGATAATTATGTATATTACAGGCAAATGTCAAAGCTTTATATGCCACTTACAAAATCCAGAGAGCGTTACGAAGCCGGCAACCATCAAGATGGGGTGCAAATTGAACTGTTGCAGCGGTCGCTCCGACCAGGCAAAGCCACCACGATAGAACATAACCCAGAATAGAGTGAGGATTAGGACACCCACCAAGAGTATGGTCGACAGTATGACAATCAGCAAGTATTCACACCAGGAACAACAGTTCCAGGCATTATCCGGATCCTCCTCATAGCGTCTGCAAATATACATAGATAAGTTCAAAAATAAATAGCAATTTTATATATATTATATATATATATTCGATTACTTTGATTTATTATTGCGAAACAGCATACGCTTAAATTTGCGTATAAAACTTGCATCAATCATATCCATCTTAATTCTTGTACTTAATTCAAGTTGGAGCTAAATTTAACAAATATTTAAACAAACTTTAAACCAATGCTAATTCAATTAAGTGTTGGTCTTTATTGCATAATTACAGCTCGAGTCTGGCAATTTATCAGACTGAGTTCCTGAGTCGTAACTCTGTCCGTCTGTCTAACTGTCTAACTGTCTTTCTGTCCGTCTGTCTCTCATAATTAGGTAAATTTCTCTTGAACTAATTGTGGGTTGAATGCGCTGCTAATCGGCTTAATTGATTTATAAAGCAAATACTTACAGCGTCACAAATTGGCATCACTGTCCGAGATTAAGAAAACCCGCAATTATCTAATTTACCCCGGCCAAATGTAATTACCAGACCCAGACCCAGACTCTATCTTTGTTTTTATATCTATATTTAACCAAACAGTCCACTGAGACTGCTTACACATATATACATATATATATCACAAACTTCTTTGCAGTTTTATTTCGTGTTTCTTTGGTTTTATTTACTCAAATAGTTAAAAATTTAATAAATATTAGATATTTTTTGTTTTCTACATAGTTTGACAGCTAAGGCAAAACTGATAATATACTGATAACTGATTTTGCTTTGCTTTGATTTTACTACTTTTACTACAGTGAAAGATAAATAAGATGACTACTGATTGGTTTCACGTGGTTGCTGTTTTCTAAGTATTCGAGTATTCAAAGTATTTATTTGAAAATGATTAAAGAAAACCCATGAAACCAAATCGGATGAATTATTTTTTTTTAAAATCGATTTTTAATAAGCAGCTCCACAGTTATATATATATATTTTGTATATACATATTTTTGTAGTATAAATATAACATTAATCCAGAAAGTTGATGTGATGGAAATATGTTCTTCTTATTTGAATCATTCAATATTTCAGTTAGGAGAAGATTATGTCCAGCATCCAAATTCGTTTACCAAATGGAGCCTTATATTATGTGAGAATATACTTTAAGTTGGTTAAAATAAAATGTTCAACAAATTCAATAAATTTTAATTAACTTTTGTACTCAATTTGAAGTTGGCAGATTAGCCATTTTAAAATAAATTAACTTCACAGTTGTAAAATATTATTTTAGTTTTTAGATAAGGGCTGAACTACAAGTTCATAAACTAGTAATATTTGTCAAGATTGATTGACGACTACAACTGACTAGGGAGAGTTCAAAATGCTTTAGCCTTTATATATATATATGCTGATCGCAATAAAAATATAGAACATCTGCAACTCGATGCCAATTAAATTTGTTTCCACATCATATTATTTTCATCATACATTGCGTGAACTGCTCGTATAACAAATGAGAAATGACAAATGCCAAATGACATTTGATGGCTTTATAGCGATGATCTCAGTGGCGAAAGAAACATGCAACATCATTGCCACTTGTGAGGCAGCTGTGGTTGCCGTCCAGTGGCTGTGGCGTTTCTCACAGTGGTGCACTGCAGCCACAATGGAAACTAAACTCAAAGAGCAGCTGTCAAAAGTAAACACAGACAAACAGACAAACACTCAAAGCAGTGGCAGTGGCAGTGGCTAATGATGGGTTGCTGGTTTGCTGGTGTTCGTAGCGTTGCAAGTGGGGAGTGAGGAGTGGGGCAGCAGCTCACTGTTGCTGTGGTAATTAGGCGCATTGCTGTCGGCCAGCGAGCCGCTTAATCATTTCCAAGTGCCATGGTTTTGAACGGATTTCGCTGCACTTGAAATGACAGAAAACAATTCGAAACGAAAGCCAAAACAAAATTGTTATTTAAATTAATAGTGCGCACAGCTAAGAAAACGCTTACTGAGCTGATAATGAAAGCACTAATAAAAACACCAAACACTCGAGTCGCGAGGCGAAAGTGCACGACTAGCATTTACCCTGTACGCAGTCTTAGTTGTCTAACATGAAGTTAGCAGCAAGAGCAATATAAATATTGCTCTGCTCTTGCTACTGCTATGCACTTTCACAGAGCAATAGCAGTTCCAATGGCAAGAATCTGAAATTAATGCTCTTTTGCTCTGCTCTGTCCAGTCAAGAGCAAGAGCGGTAGCAAGAGCACAAACATTTCCATTCTGCTCTTTGTAGTTGTAGCAATAACTCTGTCAAGAGCAATCGCAGTAGCAATAGGACAAACATTTCCATTGTGCTCTCTGTAGTAGTAGCAATAGCTCTGTAAAGAGCAATAGCAGTAGCAAGAGCACAAACATTTTCATTGTGCTCTCTGTAGTTGTAGCAATAGCAGATAGAACAAGATCGGAGCTGAATTGTACATCTTGTGCTACTTTTGTAGTTACCATATATTTGTTTGACTCTTTTTCTGTGCGTAGTTACTACTGGAGCTGCTACCTAAGCTGCCACTACTATTTGTCAATTTTTATGAATATTTTTTAATTGTATTGTTATTCTTCTTAGCTGATCTTCTGTTATCTTTAAAGAACAGAATATCTAATGTAGAATTATTATTATTACAGCTGATACTGATGAAAACAATGCCATATTTCATATTTATACACATAATTATGCCTGTTACACATTTGGAGGAGATCAAGTCACCCTCTTGAAACATTTCAAGTGTGTACAGGGTACTAATACAATAACAAATAAACGACATAATTAAGCACGCACTTTCTCGGCTACAGCGTGTCAGGGGAGGGCAGGCGAGACTAAGATTGGAGACTGCATTGTATCACTTGCACCATTTGGTAATAAGCGCTTTAATTAACATGCGCCAAGGCATCTCGAATGGGTGTGAGTGTGTGTGTGTCTCTGACCGATCGACCGACTATGCCCCACTGCGATGTTATTGTGTCTGTTGCAGTTGCTAGCCTGACAATTTCATTAAGCGCGGGCAGACCGCAGGTCGCGATGTCAATGAACGTGAAGCGTCGCAAGTTGCAACAAAACAAACAATTTATATATTTATATATATATATATATATGTGTATGTGTGTGTGTGTGTGTGAGCTGCTGTTACTGCAAGCTAAGGCATTCAGCTTTCAACACATTGCACAGACCGCAGCGGGTTGCCTGGGCAGAGTTGGGGCAGCGTGGGGCATCTAGCTGAAGTAGCCATTTGCTTTTAACACACATTTCACTTGCCAGCTTTGGCCCAAGTGCAACCAATACGCATAGCGATCACAAATGATGGGAGGAGTGGAGGAAATGGGAGGGAGGCGATTGGTGTGGGCAAGCTGCATGCAGCTGTGTACCCGTGCATCTGTGCATCTGTGCATCGCTGTATTTGTATTTGCATCTGCATCTGTGTGGCTCTTTCACTTTTTAACTGGCTGCTGCGGCATGGGAAAATTTCGCTGCCAGCTTTTGCTTTTGCTTTTGCTGTTGCTGCATCTTGGGCTGCGGCTTTGGCTTGTCTCAACTCGTTTTACATAGAGGCAGCGACATGCGGCATGTTTTGCCGACTAAACCTGAACCTGACCTCGCAATTGTTGTTGCAACTATCGTCAGATGTTGTTGATTTAATGCCACTTGCTGCTAATGGGTCAGCAACAACATTTTGAGGCTGTTGACACTGCGCCCACAACAACAACAACTAATGCCGCAGGCATGACTGCAGACTTGGCTTGTCTAATGAAGCAAAACGACAATCCAAAACTGGCAGTTCTTTAACAGCATCAACATTTTCATGGAGGCGGCGAAAGCAGTTGCAAATCTTCAACGGCACATAATTACACACTTACACACTTATCAATATATATATACATATATATATATATATATGTATGTACATATATATGCATGCTTAATATACTACTTTGTATGTCAATCTTTCAGTAAAATTTGCACATTTTCAAATTAACATTTACCAGATACTAACTGACAAAATAAAAATAATTAAAAATGTAGATTTCATTTTCTAATTTCGTTTTTACTTTTTTTCGCGGTCGACTAGGGGATGTGCCGAACCCAGTTGACTCGTCTGCTGATACTGATCAAAAATATATACCTTATGGGCTCGGAGTTGCTGCCTTCTACCAGTTGCATAGTTTTGCAAAGATCCATAATACCATAATTGCGAGATAACACTGTGTATCTGGTGACATGGTGCACATCAGCCGTAATCTAGGTATTTTATCTGTGAGCATGCGACAAGATCATGTGATGGACACAAGATTAAAGATACAATTGTATCTTGTTGTTGTGGCTTGCAAACAGTAATGCCATAATTAGAGCCCAGTTATAACTGGTCTTTAGGCATGTATCTGGCAGCTGATGAAGACGGGCTAATTATGGACAAAACTGGGGCGCAACTCATTGCTGCCAAGAATCGAGGTGTGCGCATCAGTCGAGTCGGCTGCATCTAAATAGATACATTTGTATCTGACAGTGCCAGTTTTGTTAAGTAGGCGATTGGCATGCAGGAAACTTGGGCACAATTCAATCAAACAACCAGCTTTTAATGTGGGATGTTACAAATTACACATGTTCCACAATTACGAACTTCAGTAGTAAGTAATCAAGCATAAGTGTATGTTGCATGCAACTAAATTGTAACCACAATTCAACGCATGCATAACGGCAAGAACTCAAACTCAAAGAGAATGAGAAAAACTGTGTATATCCTGCGGGTTAATTATGGTGAAGTACGCTCAACGAAGCTTAGCTTCACACACACACACACACACACACAAATACACACACACACACACACTCACACATAAGTGTGGGTATCTGTGAGAGTTAGTTTTGCTTTACAATGGGCGACAATTGTTTACTGACGATGTCTCGGGGAGTTTCAATTGAAACATTTTCAGTGCCCCGTTTTGTTTAAAGAGGCAGTCTTATGTTTCGCCTGCATGTCTGTGTGTGTTCGTCTCTGTGTGTTTGTTTGGTAATTGTATCTTAAAGATACAATCAAATTCGCAATACTTAAACTCGACACGCAGCCACAGTGTGTGTCTGCCAGTTGGCCCGCAATTTATTCATTGAATTATTGTATTTATTTCTACATATTTATAAATATTTTTCTCTTTTTTTATGGAATTAAGAGATGGGCCTGGCTGGCTCAGTGTACAATACACTCCGAAAAATTAATGCTGCACTTCAGATAATCGCCACGAAAGCTTTAAATTATTTCTTTCCATTGAAAATAATTGCAAAATAATCGCAAAAATAAATACAAATTGAAAAAGTTTTTTTCTATTTGTGAAAAATATATATTTATTAATAATACTCGACTCGAAATACAGTGCGATTTTTTGCTGAATGTATCTCAGGCGGCATTTGTCCTACGGCATGCGTTGTACCTACCCTCAAGTCGAGCATAAATTATCAATTTAAATGAACTTTCCTACATATGTATGTGTGTTGTGGCTGAGCATGTGTTTTCTGATGCTGTGCGACTGCATACATATGAGTGAGAGTTGAGTTGAGCTATGGAAGTCTAGCTAAAATAATACAGTTTTTATTAACACATATTTCCCCCCATCAAAAAGCATGATTTAAATTAGCATCTAATCTGAGATCTGAGCTGAGAGTTAATCTTTGAGCGACGCACAATATGTGAAAATGTGCCACAATTAGCAGTGAGCCTTGAAGCGCATATAAACCTACGACATGTACATATATAGCTATATTAATTTTGATTAATTAGTTGATTAAATATAGGGGATTATTTAATGTACAGCCCTCGTCGTGTTGGACTTACGCTGTTGTTGTTCCACCACGCGGCATTTTGCCCAAATGACGATCACGCATTTAGGCGAATTTAAGTGAATTATTTAAATTTGCTTCGTTTTTTTTTTGTTTTTGGTTTTATTTTGTATACTTGCGAACACGGCGTATACGCAACGGATACGTCACTGAGCTAATTTTCTGTAAAGATCGAGCGTTTAGCTGATGTGCGAAAAGAGCTTTCGGATTTTCCCACAAAAGTATTTACAAACAATTTCGGGGTTTGGTTCTGTAGCGAATACAATGTAAAAGCTTATTAGAAACTAGATATATACGTTGAGATACGTTATAAATGGAGACTACGTAACTAATATGTTTGTGTAGTATATATCAATCAGACAGTTAGAGAATCGTCTCTGCTGATCAGCACGTTAATTTGTCAAACACAAATAACACTCAGCGAGAAGAGGATGCGAAAGACTCGCAAATAACAAATGTATATTTGCGAAAGATTGTTATCTATCAATTATTTATGTGATTGATGTGTAATGTAAATGCGATTCTTCTACGTTTCCATTTTCTTCTATTCAGACAAGCAGAAACTTTCGATTTCTTAATTGATAAACAATGGCTAGAATCTTGTAACGAGCATCTCATTGATATGTGCGGGTGTGTGTTCAGGTATCTATTATAAGCCGACAAAAACACTTTCTATATAAGAGCGCAAGGTTGTTGTTTATATTGAGTTGCCTTTTGTTCTGTAGCGCAACACACAACACTTAAATCAACACACACACATTTGATATTATTTGCTTCTCCACACGATATTCAAATAACGCCCGGCAACCGCAAACGATCCACAACGAATCAACAACAGACACCAACTGACAAATGCTGCGGGAATTTCTGTTGGGATCAACCGTCCACAGAGAAATGGCTGCATTTGCTAGAGCTTTTACGGTTTTTTGAGTGACAATAATATTACAGCCATTAAGTACAATATATACGTATAAGTAGATAAAAATATATTTTCAAATATGTTTTCTATTTATTTAAATGAACAAATAATTAACAATTAATTCAGCATATTTAAAATCAACGAAAAAATGTTAACATTTGTTGTGCTCAAAATGGCACTGTTAAACTCGAGACGATCATGTTAATTATCTTTACTTGTGCGATCGAGCGAAGACACAAACCAGCAACAAGCTTTGGAAATATTCAAAAATTTACAGAAAACGGCTAAGGAAAGCATTTGTTGAATTTTGTTTGAAAATAAAATAAACATAATACAACGTTGGTAAAGAATTCTAGAAATTCGGATAATAATAGAAAATATTTCACTCAATAGGTGGTTAATGTAATTAATTCTAAAGAATTTCTAATTAGCGATGGTGACTCTAAACTTGGTAAACTTTTATTACGCGCCTTTATCACATAACATTAAACGTGAAGTGCATTTAAATAGCGCTGTTGACCTTGATGGAAACCTTGTGAGCGTATTTTGAGAGTTTAGATAAATATCTTAAAAGATTGTAGAAATTATGCAAATATTGTATATTATTTTTAGCAGACAACGAATGCGACAGCTTGATAATAACTTGAGAACACTGTTATCAAATATGATATATAAATTAACAGAATAAGGGCAAACAAGTACGTGCTGATAACTCTACGCCAACTCCATGCTTTATTATTAGCCACTTCCTTTTTTTTACACATAGATAAATAAATGAGTGAATGCTTCAGTTAATAATTGTGCACATGGACATCAATCAGAACAACAGCTGCGAACTTGTAATCAAACGCATGAATAATAAACGGAGTTTGTAAATGGTAAACGAAACGAGGACAATGCGAGTTTGTCGGTAATTACAGAGAGTATACTGGAAGAGATAGAGAAAGAGAGAGACAGAGATATATATAGAGAGAGAGAGAGAGAGACAGGCAGACTGACAAACAGTCGACAAATAACAAAAACACACCCTGGTGGTCATTACCCACAGAGGCGAGAGAATCACGAGACGGCAACTCCTTGAAAATGAAAGGGATTCTCATCATACATAGTTGCCCTTCTTGTTGTTGTTGTGTTGTTTTTTATTTCGGCTGAGAGCGCGCCCAGAAATTACACTTCAAATCGAAAATGTGGTTCAAAGTTAAAGCCACAAAATATGTGGATAATTACATGAGTGTTGGGGCAACAAAAAAAAAGAGGATACAAATAAGGAATAAGGATGTCACGCACGCGATCAACTGTTGAATGTGTGTGCGTGCCCTGTGTGTGCGTGTCCTGTGAGTGTGTGTGTGTATGTGTGTGTTTTGTGTGTGGCCACATTGTGTGTGTGATTTGCGGACACAGTCATATTAAAATAGAATTTACGACCCGTTGGGTACACGGATTAGGAAATTGGCCGACAAACGAAAGGAGTACGGACCAAGTAGGGCGTGGCTGGAAATGCTGTGCATTAATTACGCGGCGTATACGTAACATTTGGGGCTAGCTATTGAAATGTAAATGTTACACTTGGCCCATTAGCAACGATTAATGCGTAATAGTAAAGTTTTAACGAGCGACTATTTTTTTGATGACAGCTCCTCCTCGCTGGCGAGGTCAAGGCACAGTTTTCAGTTGCTCAGCTACACAGTTAAACTCTCCGGAATTGTGGACGGAATAGCTTGGTATGCCAATTGCTGGCTAGACAAACGCAAATTGCTTCAACATTCTCTCTCTCTCTCTCTCTCTCTTTGTCTCCATCACGCTACATCCCGGTCTCTCTCGCCCTCTCTATCTTTCTCTCATGTTTTTTAGAATTCGGCGTGTGACACAATTTATTTAAATATTTCGTTTTTTTTCTATGCACAAATGTGCTGGGAATTTGTTGAAATTGCCTTGATTAGATGATGGGGCAAAGTGAGGCTGAAACAGAGCAACAGCAGAAGAGCATGTGGCAGCTTCATCAGCAGCAAACACTTATGTGGATCTCCAAAGACAAATGCGCAAAACATTGGAAATACACATGTTGTGGCATTTACCCCGAAGCTGCATGATTAGATACATCGAGGGAGATTAGTTTAACATACACTCAAAAAAAAGAATCACCCTAAATTTCAGAGAATTGCCTTACTTTTGGCTTCATATATAGTGCACATAGTATTATTAGATTAGCTTTCTTGTTACTTTTTTTATTAACAAACATTAGTAATTTAAGATTTTACATATTATTTATATTTAATATAATTTCTGCATTTCGGAAAGTATTTTTTCTGAAAATAAGCGCTTGAATTTTTACTTTTTATATATTTTATCTATTTTGTTTATCAAAAATAGAAAAAATTCCTTTCAACAGAAATATTTTCGTATTTTTAGAAATTATTTCTAAGATCCAGATTATGTTTCTAATACACTTTAATTTATGGCGACTTTCGAAAATTCCCTAAATTCCCATCAATAGCTGAGTTCACCAATCTATACCATAATATTTATAATACAAACAAATCAATTCCCTTATTTAATTTATTGATTATTTCTTAGTATAAATATTAATTGAACTAATTCTTGCAATTTTTAACTAATATTGTTTTATTAAGATAATAACGGTGTTCAGTAAAATAAAGGCGGCATTTTTTTAAATTTTGAAAGCATTCTCTTTATGCTGCATGATATTGGGTATATTGACATTTTTGCATAGAGAAAACTATATAAAAAATTTAAACAAGAAACATTTAGTTAAGATAAATAAATAATATTTGTAAATCATCTAAGAGCACGGAAAATTCAAATTAATTCAAGAAGTTTCCAAATGTTAAGCTGCAAAATTATTGGAGAATTTATTTTTAAAGTTTTTGAGTAGCACACGGCAAGGATTATTATTAATTAAAGATGGAAATAAGCTGAACTACTTAAAGATCTTTGGGGATTAACAAGTTTTCACTCACTTTTCATCGGGTGGCGGTGGCATTTCAATGCCATTGGGCGTGCCGGGCGGTGTCTTCTCGGTCTCCATGATGGCCAAGGGGGGCAGGGGACTCACAGAATTGCTATCCATGTGCAAGCAATCAATTTTAATAGTTTAGCTCTCGCTGTCTGTCAAAAGAAGAGAGTTACTGCCTGTGTGAGTGGGTATGTGTGTGTGTCTCTGTATGTGTGTGTGTGTGTGCTCTGTGATATCAGTGCACAACTTCAAGCGAACAGTGGCAGCAACATTAAACTACGGGTCTCTGTGCAAGGGCATAATCATTTTTTTTTGTTTTTTTTTTTGCTTTTCATTTGTAGCTCATAAAAATGTTTTCCATAATATTTAGTAGCAGCTAAAATCGGAGACTGAAGTGGCGAACTGTTGCTGACAGACACGACGGACGACAGCAAAATGAGGCAGGAAGAGAAGAACTGATGGTGGAAGTCAGAGTGGAACTGGCAGTGCTGAGGAGCTGACTTGGATGCTGTGTGGGGGCGAAAATCTCGGCCTGACTGCGGTCGGACGGCTGTTTGCTGGTGATGAATAGCGGCGCCGTTAGGTGCCACACTTTTCATTACGTGCCTGCCACATAAATAAGTACACACAGGCAGACACACAAACAAACACACACACACACTAACATACCCAGATACACACACACACACATATTTATGCATATGCATTAGTTCTGAATGGCGACTGCAATCTGTGGCAGATTGTTTTGAATAGGTTGCAATGCGCTTTACGCACGCAGATGAATAAGCCGATAACTGATCCGCCTTTTTTGTCCCTCTTTAAAATGTATACGCCGTATTTATGCTCATCTGGCTAAGCAAAATATTTTTATGCTTCAAATGGAAATTGAGTTTTATTTTCGGATGTGCACAAAAAAGAGAGAAAGAAAGACAACAACAACAAAGAAAATAGAAAAAAGAAATGCTCGTCATATGTGAGCTGAAGGTAAAAGTGCGGCATCAACATATTTGCCAGAGTGCATTGCACTTGAGCTGCAGTCAGACGAAAACAAGTGAGGGTAACACTACTTTCTGATTAAGATTGTAACACTTGGCGAAAAACGGCATTTTCTTAATGTAAGTTAATGGCTAATGAGTTTAACAGACTTTTCTTCGAATGAAAATGCTGATTAAGGACTATGGAAAAACTCGCAATGATAATGAGAAGTAAGATTAACTTAACAGCAAACTTTGAAGTTGTTGATTCTCACATATATAAATTCAGTTTAAGAATATATTCTTGACCAAAGAAAACCGATGTTGCCCAGCTTGCTGAAAGTCTAGGAACAATCGGCCAGATAGAAAACCTCGAATTTTAGAAAATCGACATACTTTTGGCGATTGGGGTAACTCACTTTATTATTCAGAAAGTCTATTTCTAAAACTGTTTTCAAAACTATGCCTAATTCTCAGGTACTAGTTACCAATAACCAGTTATTTCTACAAATAAGGAAAACCTTATAGTTTTCAGGCAAATTGCTGTGTGATTTGATTTTTTTCTGTGTGTTTCGGAATTTTATATGAAATACTTTAGTCAGCAGTCAGTGCAGGGCATACATGTGTCGGTGTGTGTGTGGTTGTTTTTTTTTTTTTTTTTTTGTTATTGTGCGCTGAGGCAGACGTAGTCGACGTGTAAAATTGACTATCATACGTCCGACTGCGTTCTGCAGAATCAAATCGAATCGAGTCGAGTCGAATCGAGGAGAATGCCAATTTCCGACATCGATGTCGCTTGTGTGCCGCAGATTGAGTGAGACGCTCTTCCTGTAGCCCCTATCCCCCTTCCCACAGCACTCCCCCATCCACACACACACACGCACACTCCATCACACACAAGTGTAAATCGAATAATTATACCTAAGTACAGATATGTTCTATTTATTGGCGAGTTCATTGCACTCGACTAGGAGACAGTTTGATGGACACTTGAATGTATTGATAGTCTACTCAACCTGCCTTCAATTCATAGCTTCGATTTGCATAATGGACATGTGTCCATTTCTCATGTCCTACTTGGACAATGGACAACTAGCACACCTATCAACGAATGTCCTTTTCAAATGGACTTTCCCATTGTTTACTTAGCCATTCCATTATTCTATTTGTGTCGCAACACTTTTCCAACTAACAAATTGTTGATAATGCCACAATTTGCTTATTATTTTTATACAACACAGTCAATTCTGGGCACAAGGGACACTATCTGTTTATATTATGCTATTTTGACAATAATCAACTTTAATTCTGCAATTTTCCTCCTTAGATAAGATAGTTATTATTTATTTATTTACTATCATAAGCTTACTTGCCCCATCCTATATATTACTTAATATTTTCCATTATTTATTTTTTTTTATATTTTATAACTCAAATATCTGTTATGCAATAATCTGTCTGCCATATAGTTTTTCCCCGGCTTTCCCAGGCTTCCCCTTTGTAAATACTCTTGGAAATAACATAATATTTATTGTTGACTATTCTATAAAACCAACAAAAGTCGCCAAGATATTCATCTTTAGATCCATATCTTTCCTGAGGCAACCCCCACAAATGCCGTGCTGCAATTAACAACTATTTCATTGCGTGTGGCAATTTGAAGATATAGCAGCTGAAGCTTATTGCATGATGCCCTAATTGTTCACATTGCCCACATGAGCGCACAAAGCACAAAACTTATATCAGAGTAGACCCAATTTCGATGTAGGAAACTGCACACTATGCAAAGCAGCGTAACTGTAACTGTTTCCGCATCCGCATCTGAATACAATATAACCAAATATAACAGAAACATCCAGCTGAAAATGATGTTTGGAAATGTTTGCCGGATGTGCACTTAAAGTTGCATTTATTTGAATCTCTAACTGTACATTATTCTGTAATTTATTAGCTCCAAAAGTGGTACAATATTTTTAGGGTAGGAATTAGTCTGCGGTTTGGTTGACCATAGATTCTAAATGAAAACAGAACTGAATAATCCGATTAAATACTTTTTTTACACTTTGTTTTTCCTGCACTATCAGCAGATAATTTTTTTTTCACACACACACATGCATATATAAAGAGCTTTTGGTGTTTGATGGAGGTCCAGGCAATTGCTGTTGTTGTTGTTGTTGTTGCTGATGCTGCTGCAGTTGCCAAACAATACAAATAATCATACGTCTTACTATAACCTACCCCAAGTTGTTCTACAGTGCGCACAAAAGCGACAGACCACTGATGAGAAATTAAGTTGATGTCTTACTAATTATGCGAATTATGTGTCAATAAATGCATCAAATCTACACTGATTTTATGCTTCGACAGTTGCGTTTCACTTCCGAGCTATGGTTTATTTAATCATTTAAGCTAAATATGCAATCGCACGATGCGACAGTAAGCCCTGAAGCGCAATCGAAAAAACTGAGAGCTCCGCAACGTCTGCTCGCCACGAATGCTGCCAACGAACTAAATTTGATGCAGGCAGCAAACGACGAACCGGCCACATCGAAAAATGTTTGTTGCTGTCCGAACAGTCGCTCGGTGTTTCGGGCAAGCCTACTTCGTGAGTCGTGCCATCGTTGAACAGTGGGACAATGGCAATGGAAAATGACTGCTGTTAACTCTAACATTTAAAGTGTACCGAAATGATAAGAATTTGTCTTAAATATAAAAAACTAGTCTCAAATCCATTTAGAAAATCTTCTTCTTCTAAGGAGTTTCATTCATTTAACAATTTAATGGATGTTGTTTGGATTCCCTTATTGAAAATTTATTTTTAAGCAGTTACGGGCGATATCTAAATAAATATGAAAATGTAAACCGCTCACATTTCAAATAAATGAATTAAGTCCGCAGATAAATACATAATCGAAAACTGAATCCCATTTACATAATTTAATCTATGTAACAAACATATGCTTGTATGGGATATTCCTTATAGGTATAGTTTCATTTAAGTTAACAGACTAACTGAAATGAATAAAATAAAACCTCCCAATCAAAGCAGTAAAATCTCTTCGATTTCTCAATTGATTAAATATACTGGTGTTAAGGTTTTCATAAGTTTTATTTGTATTACGTATATAGACACAGAAACTAAATTAAGGAACTAAAAAACGCTCAATTGACAATTGTGTGATAAGTACATATAAATTCACAAGTCACAGTTAGAAACACATTTATAATTATAAGTATATAGTAGTAGTGGTATAACTATATATCGTAGCTCTGTTATTGGATTCACATTGGTATTTTATTGTCATTGGTTTGTTTGGTTTGTTTGGTTTGAATAGTACTATCTGTATTCCAGCACAAATCTTAGAATGCTTATCTGAAATCCTACAAGTACAAATGCCGCCTTTACTTTTTCACTTTTTGACCAAAGAAGCATATTTATAACATATAAGTAATGTTTCTGTATGTATAGTAAAAATTACATATGATATATGGTATGTATATTGGATAGCTAACTAGAACTGTATATTAACTAAATGATTAAGCAAATAATTTATGCGAGATTCTACAGGTTTGTATATATATATAAATATATACATATATATATTTTTTGTCGATGCGCCGTTGTTTAGAAACTGGAACGTATAGTCTAGAGACCCGGCTTGGTTTTGTCTAGGCTACTTGTGCTGCTCGCCTCCGAGGGAACGGGACTGCCACTTCTCTGTTCCACCTCCACCGGCAGGGGACTGATGTCGCCATTGCTGGCACTATCTGGGATTGCAATCCCGGGTAGCTCCTAGAACCAAAATCAAATGTTACTTGTTAAAATTTAAGGTGTTCACTTTGAACTTACCTCATCGGCTTCGGTTTTGGTAGTCACCGCCTCAGTGATACACTCCTGGGGCGCATCCTTGGCATTCTCGGCCCATGTTTTGAGGTAGTCCACAACACAGGTGTGATTAAAGTTCTCGGCCTCATCGACGGGCAGATTGCCCCAGCGATCCTTGGGATTGTGCGGCACATGGCACTGTTCCAACAGAAACTTGACACACTCCAGATGTCCCTCCGAGGCAGCCAAATGGAGGGCGGTGCGACCATCATAGTCCGCCAAGGTGATGTCCATGCCAGACAAACGATGACGACGCAGTGCGGTCACATCACCACTGGCCGCGGAGAAGAGCAAGTTGACTATGGAGAGGCCCTTGGTCTCGTAGCGATGTTTGCGCGGATCCTTCTTGTTGGACAGATGCTTCAGATTGTCGTACCGATGGAAATTGAACATGTTGACCAGCTCCTCGCAGAACTGCAGACCACGCACCGTATTGCCCAGATGATCCAGCGGCGGCGACCAGGCAAATATGCCCATCACATTGGGGATGACCAGCATCATGCCACCACTAACACCTGACTTGGCGGGCAGGCCCACCTTGAAGGCAAACTGGCCGGAGTAGTCGTAGGTGCCGCAGGAGTGCATAATGGAGAGCACATCCCGAATGACCTCTGGTCGCATGACCTTCTCCTCGGTTGTGGGACAAATGCCGCCATTGGCCAGACTGGCGGCTATCACAGACATGGACTCGCAGTTAGCCTCCATGGAGCAGCACTGGAAATAATAGTCCATCACCTCTTTAAGATTCGTGCGCTTCGGGAAGCACTTATTCTCACGCATATAGAAGCCCAGTGCGTAATTGCGATCCGCTGCCTCACGCTCCGAAAGGAACACGGAGTTATTGAAACTAATGTGCTCGCCGCCAGAGAGACGCTTAAACCAGGACATGGTGTAATCAAAGATCTCTGCAGAGTTCATGTCCGGCTTAACCAAGGCGTTCATCAGCGAGCAGGTGAGAATGGCGCCGGCATTGATCATCGGATTGTGCGGTTTCTCTGTGAAAGATGATTGGAGGATTGGTCATAACGAATACAGTTGGGATTACTTCCAGCTCAACTCACTGTTCTGATCCAGCACCAGTTCATTGAAATTGCGGCCACTGGGCTCCTGGCCAACAAAGGAATGCACCACCTTCGGACCGAGCTTCTCCAGCGCAATGGCATAGGTCAAAGGCTTGCTGCAACTTTGTAGTGAGAAGGGTACATCCACGTCGCCAATTGAGTAGCGTTGCCCATCCACGGTGCAGATGCTGACGCCCCACGAGTTGGGATTGTAACGAGCCAGTTGCGGAATGTAATCGGCCAATTTGCCCAGTGTATTGCTCTTGCAGCGATTATAAATATCCTCAATGTCCTTGACGAAGCTCGAGAAATCGGGGATGACAAACTGTTGACGGAATGCTTTGGCAATCAGCACAATATTTGGTGAGACAACGCTGCAAAATATTTGAAGAGATTGGTTAGATGCTTCACTAGAATTGGAACGCGAAGACGCTTTTCTGTTTATATTTTAATTAGCTATTTTGTGTTACAAAATATTTGTGCAAATTTGATCTTTGATCATTTCCAATTCCGAATCTAATTTTGAATTATACTTACGCCTTGAATGTCTCCCGATTGAGATGCTGCGTCTCGGCGGAGGAGCCCGTCTCGTAGTTGTTCAGCTTGTGCACCTTCTTAAGGTTGTCCACCAGCTCACGCACGCGTGGATCATTGCGTCGGATGCCGGTTGTCTTCAGTCCGGCCAGGAATTTGCCCATGGATATGAGGCCCGTCTCCTCGCTGGCGAACATGTCGAAGAGCACATCCTCAGCATTGCGCTGCTCCTGCTCCCGATGGCTGTGTGTCAGAAAAGATTGCCAAATTTCACATATTTATCACACATATTTTGGGAGCACAAACGAAGGCAGGGGATTTATGCGGTTTCATTTCGAATACAAATTTTTAGCATGCGTATGTGGAAAAAGCATAAAAGAAAACAAAATACCAAATTTTCAACACCAACAAAAATATGGGGGGGGGAGGAGGTGCTAAATGGCTAAGAGTAGTTGAGTCTGTCTTGGAATCCAGAGTGCCTAAAAATAGTTTTGCTTTTAGAGTTGCCAGATTTGACCGTGTCGAATTGATCAAAATTCGAGACTTTATTCGCCAAAAATCTCAATTATCAAGAAATTTGTGAGATTTCAATTAATTTCAATTAAAACGCGATTCCAGTCAATTGCAGAGACGACATATAAATAAGTGGGTGTGGAGCTACAATATATATATATATGTATATAAATCAACTATAAGCAAAAAGTGTGGATAAAACAGATACAAATGTGTATATATGTATATATAAAATATATAGGAAAAAGCAATAAAGACAGCAATAAAACAATTCAATTTACTCACGGCCTTATCGAATAGTTTCGTCGCTGAATTCTAAGGGAATAAAATACATATATAATATACATATATATATATCAGGCATATTATATATATACCATAATTGGTTGTGCAATTGGCGCACAAATCAAAATCAAATTGATTATCATTATCGTAATTGGAATATGGAAGGTGTTTCTTTGTTGCTGTGTGTGTTTTGTGTTTGCCCCGCAGCACTCATAAATGTGCAACACACTCGATATACTATCTATATATAAATATCTGTCTATCCGAGGGCTGTCTCTAATTTTACCTGATAATCGCGGAAATAGTGCGTACAATTGTGCCGCGACGATTCTGCAGCGAGATGCCCTCAATGATCTCCTCGATCATGGCGGCCGTCTCCGAACAGTTTTGCTCTTTGTCACGCTGATAGGTCTCCTCGCGCTGCTTGGCCTCCCCATCCTCGCTCTGGCGCTTCAGTGCCACAATGTCTTCAGTTAATGTCATCATGGCGTATGCGTAATACAAAATAAATTAGGACTCGAGCGCTCAAACGTTGCAGGTGTAATGAAAACAACGCTCAACTCCACCAGCATTTTATACATTAGCCAAATGTGTGATTTTTATAACATTCGCTGGAGGAGGGGCTGGCCAACAGATAGACACTCAGACAGACAGACTGGGAGCAAAATAGAGAGAGATATGGAGTATAGAAGTATATAGGCGCTAATTTCTAAATCATGCCAATAAAATAAACTAATTAACTCCCCTTTCAATGCGAACGCCAGCGTGTAAACATTTGCATTTCGATTGGGATTTGCATTTGTAAGCAGAATACCCGCAGCAGAGCGATAATGGGTTCACCTGGGCACAAGTTCAACTAATAACATCCACTAATGATCACAATATGGATGTCCATGATGATGGTACGAACAGTTCACCAAGTTAATTGAATGTGCAGCAAACTAACTTAAATCATCTGCATTCAATTTGCCATGAAACTAGCTCAACATTTATACACTGTGACAAAAGAATTGACTGCACACCAAAAAAATACGATTTAAAAATATATTTTGATGAAACTGCTATTAATAAATATTGAGTTTAGAGAAAACTAACTTAAGATGAGCAACTTCTAAAGGCAAGTAAATTCAATTCATACTCAAAAACATTATTTCAAAATATTATTTTCAAAATATTATTATTAAAAAAGAGAGAGAATTTCATGGGCGACTAAATACATATTTGTGTGATTTGTAAATATTATATATATATATATATATATTATATATTATGTGCACTTAACATATTTATAAATATTTACAAATTTGGCAAATGCTCAAATATATGAATAATATTTCAAATTTATAAATAAGAACACAAATTTTCTATTGTGGCCATTTTCTGAGCTTCTTTTTTGGACTGATAAGAAAACTGTTAACTCATGGCAGTCTTCACTGTGGTCACTGTCTGATGACTGGGCGTGAATCTGCCACTGATTAGAGGCGCTATCAGCTGCAGTTGGAGGGCAGTTAGAGTTGGGGATGGGGAGACTTGACTTTTGACTGAGTCACTTGGCGCTTGGGCCACTTTTACCTGATGTACTTGGTTATCACTTTGATGAAAGTGGCCTTCTGATGCTTGGTGCAAATGCCCGCAACCATTTCGCCAATGATATTCGCATCGATCAAATCGGCATCGTCCTGGACACGATCGATGGATCTGATGCCCGCCTCCGCCTGCTGCTGCTCATCCTCGGCCACTTTGGCTGCATTCAGCTTGACGAGCTGAATGAGCTCCTCGCCAGTCATCGACTTGAGGTCGTCGAGTATCTTTTGGCGTATGCTATCCTTAAATTCCGTTGCCTCCTCTGTCGTATAGCCATCTACTGGCAGTGGCGCCTGTTCCGTTGCATACTGCAACAGTCTCAGACTGCGTTCACTCATCTTGCTAAGTTTTTATTGAAATTTTCAATAAGATTTTGTTTCACAGCTCTAAACACTAGTGGCCCGAGTCCCGTCGATGCCGAAATGAGCGGAACATCGATGGGGCAACAGTTTTATAGTTGGCAGCGCATACGGTCATTCATATATGTGGTGCTGATGGTGTTGCTCATGGTGGTGGTGGTGCTTTATGTTTTGTGCACATGTGCCAAAGAATTGAGCGTTTTTCGATCTTATCTTCATTTAATAAACGTATGTTAATTTATTTTTATGCCCCCAGATTGCTGCCAATTAGCGCCGTATGCGCGTGTAGAATATATTTTTTTTTTTTGACAATTGCTGGGCAAATGAAGTGCCGATTTATAACACAACTTGGAGGATAAAACTATACATTCAATATGTGTAGACGAAAGTGAGCTCAAGCTGAGCTGAATATTATTTAAGCGTAAAATGACGAAGTGGAGCACCGATTTCTAATAGAACTTCATTTGTGGAATTGATTTTTTCTTTTGGTTTATTATTTTTTTTATATATCATTTTCCGATATTTTTGAATTCATACAGCCTTAAGAGTAGCTCAAGGAAGTTGAAATTTTCTGGCATGCAATACCTTCTCCATATTAAATCGAGATCTTTATTGCGACTGATACAAAAACCATTTAAAAATCAGCTAAATTTCATAACTTTATCAAAAATGTACTACATCCCTTGAGCTACAAATGTTCTCTATTATTCAAAATGCACAACTAAAAGCAGGGTATGTTATAGTCCGTCGCCTTGATGGACCTAGAGAGGAAGTCCTGGCATGCTCGCCTAGTTGATTTCGAGCAAAAGAAAAACAGTTCCAATTCTGTTTGGCATGCATCCCAAAAGCTGAATTTACATGCAAATGTGCAAGGTAAATATTTTTGCGAAAACATGTTTTGAATAATAATTCGAAATGTTTTCAAAATCCCTTACAATATAAATTCGCTAATTGTGCAAATCAACGTTTGTAAAATGGCCATTTATAAATAGCCAAGTTAATTGTACAATTTCTATAAAAAGAAACGAATCTGTGTTAATTAATTAGTTAATTAGATCTTGTTATGGCTATTACTTATTTGAGCCACGTGGCAAGTTGCAGGGGGCAAATATAAATGTCAAATATTTTGAAAGTAAATTGTTAATTGCTAATTGTTGCTGCGAATTGGCTGGTGTTAGTGTGAAATTGTGCAATATATATGTGTGTACATGTATTGTATATATTTCGATAGGCCGATAAGCGATCGATAGATCGATAAGCCAGTCTACTTACCGCTTAGCATTTTCATCCCGTTGCTTGGGCCCGGAGCTGGGATCATAAAAGGATAATTTGCGATTGGCGAATACCAAATCCAACAACGGCGGCGTTCGTAGTTTTTTCTAGAATAAATAAATAAATGCAAAATTTTAAGTTTTTTATTTGTTTTTTGAGCACGTCTCGTTAAATATTTTGCCGGCTCTTTTGTGGCAGGCACACGTACAATTATTTGAAGACGTTGTGACATTTTCAACCAATATTTACAGACTAAATAAACCGAATAACGTTAATAGACATATATATATATATATATATGTATATATATGTGTATATTATATATGCTCACACAAGTATATACAATACTTTGTTGTACCTATGGCATATTTATTGGATGCCCCTAAAATGCTGCTATAAAAAACTCAACTGGTCTTTACCTGAAATAGCCGAGCAATTGGAATAAGTAAACTCATAATTCGCTCAGCGTTCCAAAACAGCGCTTGAACTCACAAATTTTGTGGCAGACACACCGATTGATGTATGCCGGGCTTACTATGATTCAAAAATAAGCTGAAGGCTGAGTACTTTTCAAAATGATTAAGAAATTAATGACAATGATTTTAACTACTATAATTATGAAGGTTATTATCAATCGAAATAATTCATTTACCGCTTTAACTTGTTGTTAACGTGTTTATGTTTATCATAACTCTTTTATACTGTTTTAGGAATGAAAATTGTTTTTTTTACATTATTTATTTATCTAAACTAGCTTCATTTTAAATGAAACTCTTTAATATTTTTAAAGTAATTTTAAGATTGATGTATAACATATTCTGACCTTCTTTTGAACAATAATTTTTATTATTATTATCTATTTTTTGCAAAATTGTAATTCCTCAGAAGTGTTTGCGGCTAAATACTTTGAACTCTCTAAACAATTGGATGCGACTCACTTTTTTCGTAATCAAATTAAGCACGCTAAGAGATTAAACCGTTCGTGACAGTCCAGAGTAAATTCCTTAAGCGAATTGATGAGTCAACAAGCATTACGAGTAATTGAACACCTGCCCCCGGCATTAGCTATTCGATTACAAGCGTGGACTGTCCACATGCCATCAGCCGGCGGACGAGGCGGATGCTCCCCACAGCGTTCAGCTTGATTGCCTGACGACAGCAGCGAGACACAAAAATTGCTAATTGATTCCTCCAACAATTGATAAGAATATTTCAAATCAAGCGCATTCCCAGACGAAATTTGAGCTGTTTGCCATTTGCTATTTGCACGCGTACTATGAAATGTGTGGCAAGAGGGGGGTTTGGCAAACAGAGTCATGTGACTAGCAGATAACAACAGCTGTGGTTATTGCGGTATTGACCGTGTGTACATAAGTGTGTAATAACAATAAATAATTACACTAAAACTGCACCAGTCAGCTTCCTAAGAAAAATGTAAACGTTGTTTTGCAATTTGCATGACAGCTTTCACAAATGAAATGAAAAGTATCCGCAAAATCACTTTTGACGCACGAAGCGCTAATACAATTGAACTTTATAAATAAATATCCAGAAACAAGAAGAAAACAAATACCTATACCAAATATCTCTTAGTATATATATGTATTTTTTTTTTTGCTCATAAGTTGCATCTGTTTATTTGGTGCTTGCCCCGTTTTGAAATACCCACATCAGCCTTGAGATGTGCTGCGTGTGAGGGGCTTGTTTTTTGTCGGTCCAAATAATTAGCATACAAAACGTTTAGCTGTATATTCAAATATATATATATACATATATATATATATATATATACATATATATATATATATATATGTGTGTATGTGGTTTTGTTTTTTATACATAAGAATATTATATTCTCCCATGGCAACGACGCAAACGTGACGCCGCATAAATGATTCAGGTGGGGAATACTTGGGAATACTTAAGTATTTACTGAACTTTATTTAATTACAATTCTATTAGAAATTTATATGTATCTATGTCATTTGTTTATGTAATGGAAATTTTAATTATCTGAGAAAGTTATTTATTTTGTTGTTGTTGCTATTCTCTTTATATTTTATTAATATACAAACAAAAAATGTCAAAGATACAAATGAACATATTGAAATTGACATCTTTTAAGAACATACAAAACATAACCATCAAAGATACGAATAAATATTGAACTTTAAATATTTTGAAAAATGATTCAACTTAAAAACATGCGCGTTCTAAGCTTTTTTGCTTAATTTTCTTAAATTTTTAAGCACATTTTTCGGATTGGAAACAAGAAAAACTTATGAAAAGAGATTTTTGTATTTTTTGTTGACTAAATTTATCATCTTTATTTATACAGTTTTGCTCTACCTCTCTGTGCTGAGACGATAGCTTCCAGCCCTACGCAAATTCTAATTTGAAGAGAGCAAAACATATGTATATAAGGTATTTATGTGAGTTCGCTGTGATTTCTTTTTGTGACATTTTCCTCGTGACTTTGGCAGTTTTTGATGCTGTATGTTAACACACCTAATTCATATATATATTACGTGTATATTCACATGTATATATCAACAACAATTAATCACAATCCATTCCACAAATCAGTTTCAATGTCTCGGTCAACTTTGTGTTCTATACTTATGGTAGCTTTAAAAATGTTCCTTTCGACGGACACGCATCGTAAAGATTAAAATAATGACCAGTCAGATAAAATAGAAATAAAAATCAGATCGTCATGCAATTCATAAAGTAGTCATTAATTTTTCAGTTAAATATTCCAGAAGTCATGGCTTGACTAACCAGATGCAGTCTGATAAGATAACAAAAAGTAAAGTCTATGCAATAGACTTTTTTTATTATATTATTTTTTTTTCTGGTGATCACGAAATGTTATTTAATGGTTATCTAATGGAACAATTAGATAAGAACCTCATGGCTGTCTGAACACAATCTCATTTAAATATACGTGAGGTAAACTTTACACCACATTTGGAAAATCATTTTTCGCTGCTGTTATATATTTACAATTTCGCGAAATTGTTTGTGCGTTGAATGAAAGCATGACCATAATTATATGAGAAACGAGCCGTGTACAAATCAATACTTATGTGATGCAGTAGTATAAAATAAAGCCTGTTGTTGCTATGCGGGGGAAGAGGAATTAACACCCTCAAATCAGCTGTGCTCCATTTTATTTTTCGGGGTGGATTTGCTGATGAACTCACCTCTGTTGCGATTTTATGCTTGACCTCAAGGCCCGTATGCCTGAATTTGGCACGCTTCAACAGATCCTCCTCACTGTAGACATCCACATCGATCTTGCTGTGCTTGCCATTGGCATCCTTCACGTCGAGAGATGTTGCCGATGTTGCCTTTGAGCGCTGCAACCGCACTAAGCCATTGACTGGCGACGCCAGGCGACACTTTCCGTTGCTGCTTAGCAAGCGCAGATTCAGATTCGTAAGCGTTGGAACACCCTTAAACATTATCACAATAAACGCAACTATTGGACAACAAAAGCTATGTTTGTATGTGGTGGTAGTTGTAATAGTTTTGGTTTTCTAATTGTAATTCGAATTATAACTATTGACTGATTTTCGGCTAATGGTGTATCTCGTGTTTGGCTGCGTGTTCCACGGCTCTGCACATGCGTTCGTTCTCTTTGGCTACTCACAAGGTACTGAATGCAAAACTCATAATCAGTTTCAGCACGCCGGCGGCATTGACGACGTCAGCAGCAGCAAGTTTTCGACTTCTTTTTCATATTTGTGCGTGGCAATGTTTGACTTGTGAGTAAGCAGCTCGATTTCGCATCGGATATGCCAAACTCAAGCAAGACACGAAGAGAGAGCGTTACCGGCAGAGAGAATAATGTTTAGCGTGGGTGGTTTGCGCTCTCATTCACACACACTCTCTCTCGTCATTTGACGAGCCCCCCAGTGACGTCACTGCGCGCACATGCTTATATTAAAATGAAGCTTTATTCAATAATTTCATACAACGACCAAGAATCAAGATAACAGTCGTAAAAGAGCTCACTCAGTCTGCGATATGACGCCAAACAGCGCATACATCAGCTGCATATAGTCCTCCTCGACCAGCTGCACCTGTGATAGCTCACAGTAGCCGGTCTCCGTCGAGGGGGGAAAATGTTGCAATTCATTGGCCGCTGGCACTTCGGGATACAAACGTTTTCTGTTCTCGCCACTTGGTATTTCCATCACGTCGCCACGTGGCGTAGAAGCGGCCATGGGATTGGGTGCTCCACTGGCACCCGCTTGATGTTGATGCTGTTGCAGATGCTGTCGCCGCACAACATTCACCCGCAGCTCATTGTTGCTGGTGCTGCTGCGACGTACTAACTCAGTGCTGCTGGTGCTGCACCGCTGCTGTCCGCTTCCGTTACGCGTCGCATCCGTTCGCTGGAACTTGTGCAGTCCATGCTTGCGTCGCACCCACGGACAACGCGAATCCCGATGATCCACAATCACCTTGCGCCGCACAAACATATGAAAGCTGAGCAGCTCACTGCTAATGTCGTGTCGCACAACCTGTTTCCAGCGCGGCTCCAGATCCGGCGAGCGTATCATATAAATGCTCTGCGAGGCAACCAACATCAGCAGATGCTCTAGCGCCAGCAGGCACAGCTGGCCATCCATGTTCGAGAGCAGCTCGTTCGACGGACACGTGGCTGTCGATATGGATTGCGTAAAGCTGCGCTGGCCGCGACTCATGTTTCCGGTTTTATCGCTGCTCGACACCTCCACGCCATGCTCCACATTGGGCAGAACGTTGAGCGGTGCACCATTAAATTCATGATTTTGCTGTAAAGCACAAGTTTGTTTTTGTTAACTAAAGCTTCAAATGAAATTTAATTAAATGCTTTAATTATTAGCTTAAAGATTTCTCCATTTAACAGCTTTAATAATGAATTTTATCTGGAAGAGTTACTTCACCCAATACTTTTTTTTATCCACATCTCGAATACAAACCTAATCTAAAAGAAGTGAAACTAATCTTCTTCGTTTTAAAAACGTTTGTGTTATAAATGTGGGTTTCCCATGTACAATCTGATATCATCAATTATCACCCGACTTGTCACCTGGCTGTCAATTAACACCTGATCAATTTCGCCAGTTTGAAAACAACACAAACAAAACCTGTTTATCAAATTACCATATTGAGCGCCTTGACATAGATGGTAATCATATTTACGACCATGGTGAGCGACAAGCTGCTCTCATTAAGCTTGGGCGCACTGAACGTGGGATCCAGTATGGGATGCCACTTATGTGGCTCATAGTAGCCAGCGCACAACAAATCCACCAGATCTGGCGAAAACTTTTGCAGCGCCTTCACACAGTAGATAATGATGTCCGTAAGACTGAAAGAAGCATTATTTGAAATTTAGTGGCAATTGCGAGGAATGCCAAAACTCACTCGTTGCAGGCATTGATAATGTCTTCATCGATGGCAATTGGCTCCGTGTTGGACAGAATTTTCAACTGGGAGCGTCGTCCGGCGAGCAGACACTTCAGGTTACGGTGCTGATGGAACATGGTGGTGGCATGGCCCATTAGGTTCTGCACTGCACTCTGAAATGATTGACACGGTTGGAGGATAGGTCCATCAAGAATATGTTTGAACAGAGATTTTCACACCTTAATGTTGAAGAGCGAGGATTTGTGACACATCGCCCAGTCTTTGTGATGCTCCGACAAGCTGGCGATTAGAGAGACGGCCGCTTTAATAAGCTGCATGGCTTCCGACTCCAGCGATAGCTTGCCCAGCAACAGCGAATCCACCAGATACACCTCATGTATGCCCACAAATTGCAGAGCCTGCTGCAGGAAGCACTTCTTGTGCTTGTCATAGATAATGTTGACCAGCTTGATGCCGCGCGAGTAGATGGGCCACCACTGCTCGATGGTCCACACATCGCTGCTGGCCTTATTGAACTCGTATCGTGATTGGAGTAGCTCCCGCGGCGGCAATAGTTTCAGCCACAGATACCCGCCGATATCGCAGTGCAGAAATTCGCTGGAACAATTGCTCTTGGCGAACACAATCAGCACGTCCAGCAGCTGGACGCTGATCACCTGTTTGCTGTGCATGGGCAGCGTGTAGGAGATGCAGTGAAGCAGACGCTGGAACAGGCGCACTGACACAAATGGCAAATCCCAGTTACCGGGTCCCTCATTGTTGAAAATGGACGCGACCGCTTTGAGAAGATTGAGGCACAATATCAGCGAATTCGAGTTGGTGGCTTGCTTGCCCTGAGTCTCCACCGTCGGAGGCGACGACTTTGGTTCTGTATTCACTGATTTCTCCATAGTTTGCAGCTCCGTGCAGATAAGACTGACCACAGAGTTGAGGAAGCGCAGCGCAACGGAAGAGTCTCGGATCAGTAGATTTGAATAGAGTTGCGCACACTTGGTGATAATGGCCAGGCACGCCTCCTTGGCGCGCATATGCAGATCCTCGTAGCAGGCACAGATGCGGGTCATCAGCTGCTGCAGCTGCTCCATCAGCTCCTGCTCCTCCTCGCCGCTGCTCGTGTACGCCTGCTTGAATTGCAGCAGTATAAAGAAGTAAAGCTCCGCTAGCATGATGAAGGGACGCATATCCTCCCAGTAGTTGGCACGATCCACCAGCACCGTCAGGCACTTTTTGGCCAGCAGCTTAAACTGTGCATCGGGTATGCTGAGGAACTTGGGTTGCTTCTTGAGCAGTATGATAATCAGATCCTTAAACGATTGCAGGCAACAAATCCAGTCGGGTAGCTCATCGCTGGTGCTCTGCACCGCTGGCACCTTGGGCATGTCGAAGACATAGTTTAGCCACTGCTGGAAGGAGTCGCGCTCAAAGAACTTGGTCAGCACTTGACGCAGCTCATCCTTTTGGCTCATGCCCGTGATATAGATCTCAATCGACACAATGTTGATCAGCTGCGTGTAGACGCGCAACTGCGGCTCGCCCGTGGATTTGGCAAAGAGCGATGAGCAGAGCTTTGTCCAGAACTTTGGCTGCTTGAGCAGCTCGTCGACCAGCATTTGCAGGTTGTGCTTCCACAGTGAGTGAAAGATGTTTATGATTTTGCAGGGCAGTTCCTGCTGAACGGTCAGTGGTTCCGTCTCCAGAGCATCGAGGAACTCTTTCATGTAGGTGACGATGCTATCGCCAATGCTGGGCGTGCACTCCTTGCCGAAGAAGGAGCGCTTTTCGTGCGCATAGTTCACCTTGAAGAAGGCCTCCGTGACGCCCGGCTGCTTGGCAATGCACGCCTCCACCAGCTCCAATATGGCTATCTTAACCGAATCGCTCTCCAGCTCATCGGGCAGCTTCTGTATGAATGTCAAACGTATTTGATCCGCCTCCATGTCCAAGCAGGCCAGCAGCGACATGTCGAACTGCAGCGCAATGCGCTTGAGCAGCCGGCACGAAACAATGGGCAACCAGCGATCAAATATGTTGCTCATATAGCTGCACACAGTGGGTATTATGCGCAACGTGTCCCGCTGCTTGGGCTGCGTGTAGATCAGAGCTTCCAAAGGCGAGAGTGTGTTGGCGGCATACACGTGACTCTTGAGGCACAGCACCTGCATAAGTATGCGCATGGAGAGGCGCACGAGCATCATGAGTCCATGGGGCTGCTGCTGCATCCAGTTCGTCTCCAGCTCCATGGTGTGCTGCACATACGCATTGCCAACGCCAACAAATCTGAAAAGAAGCACTCGATTAATAAGGGTGTCCAGTTACATATTATATATATAAATATACTTTAATAAAATCAATCCATTGTCCAGATTGAGCAGAGAATAGACGCACACATTGAGCAGCAGCTGGCGCAGTTCGCATTTGACATCGCTGCTGCTGTTGCTGCCGATAATGTCAAAGATATCGCAGATTAAGCTGAGTACTTCAAAGTAGATCTTGTTCTTGTCCAGATGCGACTTGAAGTGCCACGTGTGCAGATGCGGAAAGACATCGCGCAGCAGGAAGACTAATCCTGGTATCTCCACTTGTAGATATCGCTTGCGCTTCAGCTTTGTGTAGGTGCGCAGAAAACTTAAGTAGGCCAAGAGAAAATCGTAGCGTTCCCTCTTCTTCTCCACATTATCGATGACCGAGCCAAGGAATCGCGACTCAAAGCAGGCAGCGCTGGCAAAGAGCTTGTAGTCGTGCACCAACTGTTTGCTGGTCGTGGGCAATATGTCCAGATTGCTGATGCGCATAAAGATCTCCTCATCGACGAGGGACAGCAACGCTGTGAAGACATTCAGGCAATTGGAGAGCAGTCCAACTGGTGGACATTCCACGCTCTTAAATTTGCTCAGCAGATCGACGCACATCTCTGTGGGATGCACCATCTCAGCACTGATGCCCTCCACGGACTTGGTGCGCTGCACAACCAATTCCAGATACTTGAGACCCGCCTCGACGCGCCTTATGCGCTCATTGGATTCAAAGTCACCATGGATCTGCGCCTTCTCGCGCAGCAAACAGTTGATCTCGTGATGCAGCGCATTGAAAAAGTTGACGCTGCAGCGGAAATGCATGTAAAACCCGTTCGGATGGTGCACAGCGGTGCAGCTGGTGCCAACGGGCAGTGTGTAATCGATGTGCGGAAAAGGCTGCATTGCGCTGGTCAACTCGTATTCACTCGCGTCCAGCTCCTTCACCTTGTACTCGTACTCATCATAGAGCAAGGCGAGCATGGGCAGCGATTCAAACTCGCTTTTGATCTTTTCAAAGGAAAATAAGATACATTTTAGTCTGAGAATGGTTTTTAGAAGCAAATTTAGCTTACATAGTTGCCTTGGCCCGCCTTGCTGAGCGCCTGACCTATCTTGGCCAAGTTAGTGAACTGCAGCGGAAAGTTCTCCAGCAATGAATTGTACAGTGAACGAACGCCACCCTCTGGAAATTGTGGATTTATAACGGATAAAGGCAGGGGTTAATAACAACAACAAACCTTCGCGCCTGCAAAATTCCTTTGCCAACTGTGGCCAGGAGAGCAGCTCACAGAGCAGCTCATATATGCCCTCGTAATGGGCACAGCTACCGTCACCGTCGAAGAGATCACACAAGTAGCTCAGCTGATTGAAAATAGTTTTGCGAACAATGCGCGACAACAGGCTGTCATCGGAAAACATTACATGGGTGACAATCGCGTGGAGTTGCACAAAACACTTGAGTTCGACGGCACGCTTGCCAAGCTGGCGGCAGCGCAGCAGTCTGGACGCATCGTCGGCATCGTTGGTGCCACGCAGCCGTAGCATCATCCATGTCAGCAGCAATGGGCCATGCTCGGGACGATGATGCATGTCCGTTATTTCGCCGTCCAGATCTTCGATGAGCTTTTCGATTAGCGTGGCATTATCGCCCGGCTGCTCAAAGTCCAAACATTTCAATAGCAACACCAGCTCCGAATACGTTATATTCTCGATCAGCTCCTTGTGGTAAGGGTTGTCCTTCTTCAGATGGTTCTGCATGTGTCCAAACGAGTGCTGCTTTATGATGACAAACAGTCGCTTGATATGCACCAGATCCATGGGCGTATGCTCGCTGAGCAGCAGAAGGATGTGCACCACTTCGTTCGTCTCGCGTGCATTACGCTCCGACCAGTTGGTCAAAGTTTCGGGGCAGTGAAAGCTTTCACCTGCCAGCAGCTTGTGCGGCGGCTGCTCATTAATCAGACTCTCCAATTGATTGAGATAGGAGTCGACAAGGCGGGGCAGCGTTAGCTTGTCAACAACCTCTCTGTACTGAACGTGGTATGGATGATTGGGCACTTTGTAGAATACGAGCACATTTTTTAGGATCTTTAGGACTATCATGCGCTCCAGCGAATAGTAGTGTCTGATGTCATTGAGCAGTTTTATCATGTTCGTCTCGGTGGAGATGAGCTGTGTTAGGAGGCTGGCAGAGCCTCGATACTCCTTGGTCAGGTAATAGCATAAGATCTCCCAGCATTGAGCCGACTCCAGGTTGAGCAGCTCCTGCAGTCGCATCGTAAATGGCAACAGTTTCTCCTGTTTCTTCTCCTTTAGCAGTGCGGCCAGCTGCACATTGGAGGCATTTTTTTGCTTGAACTGCAGCACGCCGGCTTGCAGCTCGGAGCAAACGTTGAGCAGCTCCTCGCGCACTGTTCCCTTGGGCGTCTCATAGTGTGTGCCAGACACCATTTGCCACAGTCGCTTCCAATCGTAGCTGTTTGGTGGAAGAAGCATTCAGCAACTGAACACATTGAAAACTCTATTAGTGCTACTCACATGACACACTTTTCGACGGCAGTCATTTCTGTATATTATAACTTAACAACTACACTACAATATGATCAGACAGATTTATTATATAGGTTGTATTGTTTGACAACAAAATTCACAATTTTTAACAACAAAAAAAGAAGCACGCGCAATTTTGATGCGTTTAGTGCTGGCAAAATGTCGATATTTGCCGGCAATCGTTAGGACAAGTGGCAACGCTATGCTACGAATACATCAGCTGTTCGAGAACAGCGCTGCCGGACATTTCAAATGGCTAGAAAACTTAAATACTTCTTGTACGTTTTAAAGCAAAGTATGCGAGTCGTTATGCAGTGAGTTATATTACAATGGTGTAAAATATAGATTGTATTAATGAGTACCGATAATTAGTAGGTTTCTATCCGGAAAGGACGACAGACCGGATGATAAGGATTAGTCCTGTGTGAGTGCAGTTTAAGAAATCAAATTAGAACAAATAACAGCGACTTTTCAGCTGTATCTTGTGCTGCCAACTCGCTAAAATTGACCGGCAGCCGTTATAACTGATGCAAGCGGGGAATGCGTCCAAAAATTCAAATCGTTTCGAAAATTCTCTGACAGTGTTTCCGATCGTAAGTACTTTAAAGGTAATAAAGTGTGTAAGTAAAATAAAATAAAAAGTCAAAATAATTAACAGATTATCTGAAGACTTTGGCGAAAGCAGATGAACACAAATAAAAATACTTAATATTGTGGGAAATTAAAATCCAAATAAAAAAAAATTCGCTTGTTTTGTGTGCATGCTCTTGTAGCTATTATATATATATATATATATATATATATATATATATATATATATATAACTGTTGAAGTTTGTTTTTGTGTGAATTTATTTCGCGCCAACTGCGTCTTTACATTGTGAAGGATTTACATCAACTGACTTATACAATACATTAAGCTAAACACGATACATGTGTGACCATAGCAATTATATTAATCTACGTAGCGATATTTATCGTTGCCGTTAAAATTCTAACGTATTTCAACAATAACAATGCAATGTCTAGCTTACATATTAAGCTCTACAGTTTTTTTTATACTTTAAAATAGTTATGAACAGTGCGCAGATGCTGAATCACTCACTGTTAACATACGCAATTGCAGGTTGAATAAAGTGTTTGTACTAGATACTTCACTATACTATGGACTAGCCGTCTTGCAAGTCTGCAAGTCACTCATAGGACACAGCTGCCGCAGATCTGAGCCCAGAGAGCCAGCCCACAAAGGCGAGAGAGCTCTGAGAGCGATGGCGCACGCGAATTGTCTCAGCCTGCTTGGAAGCTGCATCAAGCAAAATGTCCTCGTTAGTAATGGATAACTATTGAGAGCACGCAGGTCTAGTTTAAAAGCTGACAAATCAAAAAAAAAAATAACAAAAAAAAAATTCTAGTTAAATCATACAAGTAAAATGGCACAAATTATAATTAATGAGACGAATGTTGCAACTAATAATAATGACAGCGTCGATGAAAATGAACGTAAGTTAATAATATATATATGAGCCATTATTTGCGTGCATATGTGTGTGTGCTGTAATTTGAAATCATAATGCGATTAGCTTTGATTTGATTCTGATGCTGATTCTGACGTATGCGAAAATGTGTGTATCTGCTTGAGGCTGCGGCTGCAGCTACCTATGTAAGTATGATTGTGCGTCAGCAGCAGCAGTAGCAGCGCTAGCATCCTTGCAGCTGCGGTCGGTAGCTAGGATGCGGTGGCCTGGTGGTGGGTGGTAAGCCAAAAATAGAGCGAGCGTCACAGCCACACATAGAGACAGAGCGAGAGAGCGACTAAACAGTGAGAGAGAGTGTTGGAAATGAGAGAGTTGTCAGCGTTGCCACACTGCGCGAATGCAACAAGTGTAATATTTTGTAAATTGCCCTTTTGCACTTTTTGCAGCCTTTCAAATTAGTGACGATGATTTGGATGACTTTGACGATGACTGCCTGCTGGAGGAGGCAGAGCCGGGTGGCATCAATAGCATTGGACGTGGTCCGTACGAGCGCGCATGGACAACGGAGGCGACACGAGCACTCATCCACATTCGAGGTCCGATGGAGGGCAGCTTCACCGAGGGCAGACAGAAGCGGACGGCGCTGTGGCTGCACTGCACCCGACAGCTGCAACGGCTGGGCTTTCGGTACAGCGCCGCCAAGGTGCAGAAGAAGTGGCACAATATCCTCATCACGTACAACAAGAATCTGAACAAGAAATATGTTTCGGGCTATGTGCACTGGGAATTCTTTGAGGAAATGTTCAAGTACTTGCAGGGCAAGAAGGCCGATTTCGATATGCAGCTGCAGCCGGCGGCGGCGAAGCAAAAACAGCAACAACAACAACAGGCGCCACAGACGCAGCAGCAACAACAACAGCAACATCAACCACCACCGCTGAAACCGATTTCATATCAGAATTCAGTGACGCCAGTGCTGCTAACGCAACCTGGACAGCTGCAGTCCGGCTGCCAGGAGGCACAGCCGTATATAACGCCCGTGGATCAGGTGCTGCTGCAGCCACAGGTGCAGCTGGACACCAAGTCGAACGATGAATTTGATGAGGATAGCAACAGTTTGTCGGAAGTGCGTCAGCCCAAGCTAGAGTACGATGCGGATCAGACGACCAGCTCTCCGCCGGATCCAAACGATAGCAACGAAATGGTCATGGCGCCCACCAGCAAACTATACGAGCACTCACAGCTGGCGGATAATGCCTGGTGGAAGGATTTCTTTGAGCGCAAGCTGGATATGGAGCGCGAGAAGATGGAGCTGCAACGTAGTTTGCAGCGCGAACAGATGCAAATCCAGAAAATGTCAATGGTGCAACAGGAGCGCATTGAGCGCATGAAAATCGATGCCATCAACAGTCTGACGGCCACATTGCAGAAACTCGTCGAGGCCAAGTGCCGGCGCGCCTAATCCCAGGTGATCACAGCGAAGCATTTATCCTTCAGTATTATTTAAGTTCCATGCATATCCGATGTGCATTCGATGTGTATAATCTCGCATAACTCTTTGTAAATACAATTTGGCCAACTACTTGACTAGCGGAACATATCCGTTTTCGACCAAAAAATAAATCAGCTTTAAGTATCTTCAATTATCTGGGATGTTATTCTGACTATCACTTTGAACTATACCAAAATATGTATTTTCAAATTTAATTTAATTTATTATATTTCTTTTAAATTAATGTTTTAACTGTATATACTTTTTCTTTATTAGATTCTCAATACTCTTCAGTTTTATGTGGTTTATTTATTTTGTACATTTATTTCCTGATATTTTCGCATATTATTATGTTTAATGCACGATTAAACGGAGTCGACTTGTAGGATCGAACTGCCCGCTCTGACGAGCAGGCTCTTTATTTATATAAAAATGCTTAGCCCAATATACATGTAAAATGCAGCTGGATCGGGGCCTGTCGATGAAGGCAGCTGGATCAGGGCCTGTTGATGAAGGCAGCTGGATCGCGGCCTCACAGCAGCGGCTGGGTCGCGGCGACCGTCGATGAAGGCAGCTGGATCGCGGCCTCGCAGCAGCGGCTGGGTCGCGGCGACCGTCGCTGAAGGCAGCTAGATCGCGGTGACTGTCGCGCCGCGAGCTGGCGGCAACCCGTCGCCAGCAAATAACGGTAGTCGCGAATCCAACTTCAGCGGCAGGTACCGCGATGAACAAGGCTGACCTGCATGGGTCAGCCACACACGCTCATTCTCGAACACTTACACTAGTACATGTTTTATATATGTATAGGGTGTTCATTTGTTATGTTTATATAGGGTGTTCATTTTTGAACAATTAAGTTAATCTTATTATATTTCTCAACATTTGTTTAATATTAGTTTAACTTAAATATATACTTTTATTTACGTTATTATAGTTTTCAAGATTCTTTTTAAATTCCAATTCTGTATTATTTGTACTTTGGTTATTTCTTATTATAATTGGGGAAAGTTTGCACTGCGACCTAAAAGGTCTATTGTGCCCCCTTACTGAGCCTACAGCTCTTCCATCAATCCCAACTCCTGCACGAATGCTAGAATCTTTTTTGGGTTGAGGGTTTCTATGTCCTTGGGCCTCATGACGTGCTGCCCTAGGATGTTGCATCTTTTCCTGGTTAAGGCGACGCATTCTGTTAGGATGTGCGTCGAGGATTCATCCTCGTATCCTCAAAACCTGCATACATTGCTGCTGCAAATACCTAACTTGGTTAGGTGACTTCTCAGTCTACAGTGTCCTGTCAATAGACCTGTGAGTATTCTGAGTATATTCTTCCCCATGGATATCAATTGCTTAAATCGCTTTTGATTATAGCCACCTAGGAGACTTCTGGCTTGTCGGAGTCCTGGTGTGTCTACCCAGCTCCGTTCCCGCATCAGTCTTTCTTCATCCCTGATTTGTAGCCGTATTGTGTGTTTTCCTACGCCACAATACGGTTCAGGGCCTATCATGGGTCTCTGCCCCCATTCTTGCTTGCTTGTCAGCCTCCTCGTTCCCCGTTATATCCCTGTGACCCGGAACCCATCTTAGGGTGAGCCTATTATGCTTTCCGAGTTGGTCAAGCTTGGATCGAACTTCGTGGACTACTTTAGATGTTATTTTCGTCCCATTTACAGCATTTATTGCTGCTTGACTATCGGAGAGGATGGATATATCCGCATTCCGATAGTGTCGTGTCAGGTTAAACTCCGCACATCTCCCTATCGGACACACTTCTGCTTGAAATAGGCTAGTGTGCTTCCCAAGGGACTCATGGTATGATACCCGAGGACCCACCACTCCAAGGCCTGTTCCCTGCGTGGTGAGTGATCCATCGGTATACCATTTTATGGTGTGCGGTTTCATAGGGTGGACTTCGTTCGGTGTCGTCCACTCCCTTTTGCTGCTCATATGAACCTTAAAATTTCGCTCGAATAAATACTCGGCTGACATTTCGTCCCTGGGTTGCATGATCAGGGGAAGTTCATCTGCTAGGAGTTGGGCATCTTTGTGGCTTAGGATGTGATTGACCCCAACTCCCTCAACTGACATCCTTAGAAGCGTTGCTTTCTGTTGGAGCCTTATGGTGTGGTGGAGTGGTGTGAGCTCCATTAAGGCTCCCAAGGCCATTGTGGGGCAGGTGCGCATTGCCCCTGTCATACATATGCAGGCCATTCTTTGCGGTTTTAATAACTGTCTTTGCACGGTTGTTAGCCGCACCCTATCCTCCCATGCTACTACAACATAGGTTAGCATGGGCCTTACTACCATTAGGTATAGCCATCTTATTATCTTTGGTGATGTACCCCATGATTTGCCGGCTATGCTGCGACATGTATAAAGCGCCCTAGAGCACTTTGATATCGCATTTTCAACATGGGTACCAAAGTTTAATTTACTGTCAAATGTGACTCCAGGGTATTTCACCTCATTACTTATTTCTACTAGGCTACCTGATAGCTTTATTTATCTCATCCTCTGCAGCTTATGTCGTCTAGTGAAGGGGACGATGATTGTTTTTGTGGGGTTCAGGCTGAGTCCAGCCTACACACACCAATCGCTCGTTATTCGTAACCCTAACTGGACTATGTCACAGAGTGTTTCTTCAAATCTGCCTCGCGCCATGATGACAATGTCATCAGCATAACCTTGACATTGGATGCCTCTGGTGGTAAGTCTGTTAAGTAGTTCATCCACTAACAGACTCCAGAGCAGCGGAGACAGCACTCCCCCTTGGGGGCAGCCTTTAGTCGTTAAGACTGTTACAGTAACGTTATGAGTTGATGTCGTGGCCTGTCTGGACTCCAGCAAAGCAAGTATCCACCTGCTGGTGATGGAGTCCAGGCCCCTCCTGTAGAGGGCAGCCCCAATCGCCTCATGAGATGTGTTGTCAAAGGCGCCTTCTATGTCTAGAAAGGCGCACAGTGCTACTTCCTTATTTTCCATTGCCGCATTTAAGGTGCGTCGCAATTGGTAGAGCGTAGTGTCCGTGGACCTGCCTGCTCTGTATGCATGCTGCGTTGGATGCAGCGGGCTTTGCCTTAGCAGAGTGCTTCTAATTTTATAGTCCACTAGCTTTTCCAACGTTTTCAGTAAAAACGATGTCAACCTGATGGGTCTGAAGGACTTTGAGTTGGTGATGTCTTTCTTCCCTGCCTTGGGGATGAAGACCACCCTAGCTCTACTCCATGCTCTCGGTATATATCCGAGGGCTAGGCTGCTGATGAGTACTTTCCAGACAGGTGAGAGGAGTATTTCTCGTCCCTGCTGGAGGAAAGCTGGCGATATTCCGTCCAGTCCAGGAGATTTGAAGGGCTGGAAAGTTCCAATTGCCCATTCTAGTCTCTCCGGAGTGACAGTTGACTTGGCACATGCCCATTCGTTAGCAGATGTTCTAACTCTGCTGCCTGTCATTTCGATGGCACTTTCCTGCAGTGGTATACTGCCTGGAAATTGCGTCTCGAAGAGCAGTTTCAGTTTTTGTGCATTGTTGCTTGTGTAGGAGTTATCCCTACGCTTCAATGTTACGTTTGCGTCAGGCATCCGTTTAGATAACACTCTATGGAGCCAGGCACCTTCGCTGGTACTTCCTATGCTTTTGCAGAAGTTCCTATAATTGGATCGCTTAGCCTTCCTGATTTCCTTATTGTAGGAGGTCAGGCTCTCGCGATATCTTTCCCATGTACAGTTTCTCTTCGCTTTGTTGAAGAGGCGACGTGTGGTGAGCCGCAGCCTTTCCAGGCTTTCATTCCACCAAGGGGCGTCTTTTTCTTTGAATTTTTTCCCTACCGGGCAATTCTTCTCAAAAGCACTAATTATGCTTTTGTTGAGATTTTCTACAGCCCACTCTAGTTCGGGTGGACTTCTGGGTATGTTTGATATACTACTGGGGTTAAGTTCTAGAGCTGACCTAAACCCTTCCCAGTTCGTTTTTCTGGGGTTTCGACAGGGTACGCTGCTACCCGTATTCAATTCTATACGAAAGAGAATGATTCTATGGTCAGACATAGATTCTTCCTGGGATACATGCCAGTCCCTAAGGTGTGGCTGAAGGGACCGACTGATGAGGGTGATGTCTAGCACCTCCTCCCTGATTCTGGTTACAAATGTCGGTGTAGATCCGACATTGGCAAGTTCTAGATTATATCTACGAATAAAATCTGTGAGGTATTCACCTCTTGTGTTGATGTCGCTGCTGCCCCATATGGTGTGGTGCGCGTTGGCATCGCATCCGATGATTATCGGCATCTTCTTCTTTCGGCAGTATTCCACCAGCTTCGTTATTTCCGCTGGTGTTCAGGCTTTATCTCTTGCGAGGTAGACCGATGTTATCACCAGGGAGGTGGCATTTCCCTTATCCTGTATTACTATGGGAACGCAGTCCCTCGTCAAAAATTCTGAAAGGATAGTAAAGTTAATTTCTTTCCTTACCATAATGCACGCTCTCGGCGTTGGGTGTCTTTGATCCCATATTACCTTTGAGCTTGCCGTGAACAGACCTTTGATGCCATTGTTCACCCATGGCTCCTGCACAAGGGCTAGCCCGAGATGCCGTTTGGTAAACATCCTCGCTAGAACAGCCGAGGCTGCCTTGGCACGGTGGATGTTTACCTGGGCCAGGCCCGTTGTGATGACTCCCATCATCTACGAGGTCGGACCAATAAGTAATGAGACTGATTTTTTAGCCGCGCTTGTGGTAACACTGCGAACCTGAAACTTCGGTCGGTTAATCTCCCATCCTTCCTCTATACATGTGCTCGCGACTTTCGTACGTTCGATAGTTCTCCAGCTGTGTTGTGTTTTCGACAACGTGTTTGTAAGGCGTGTCACGAATATGGAACGACGTAATATTGAACAGCGGTACGCGATTAAATTTTGCGTTAAACTCTGCGATTCTGTTACGGAAACGTACGGTAAATTGGTCAAAGTGTTCGGTGATGAAGCCCTGAGTCGTGCTCAGGTGTTTCGATGGCATAAAGATTTTAAAAATGGTCGTGAGAGCGTCGGGGATGAATCGCGAAGTGGGAGGCCGGTTGAAGCTCGAACTGACAACAATGTTCAGTGTGTGCGCACTCTCGTGCATCAAGATCGGCGGCTAACCATTCGAATGTTGGCTGATGAACTTAATTTGAAACGAGAAACCGTCAGAAAAGTTTTAACTGATGGTAACAAAGATAGTACCGAAGAACCTTTCGGCGGAGCAAAAACACGAGCGAATGTCCATTTCACAGGATTGTCTGGAACAGGTTGAAGCTGATCCAACTCTTCTCAATCGTGTAATTACTGGTGATGAAAGTTGGTATTTTCAGTACGATCCCGAAACAAAACGGCAAAGTCAACAGTGGCTGCCTCCTGGTGCAGCCAGACCGAAGAAGGCGAGAATGAGCAAATCAAAAGTGAAAACGATGATGATTTGCTTCTTTGACAGCAAAGGAATCGTGCACAAAGAGTTTGTGCCACCTGGGCAGACCGTCAACCAACATTTCTACCTGAAAGTTCTCGATCGGCTGCGAAAACGAGTCATTAGAGTCCGTCCAGAGATTGTCAAAACGTGGATCCTTCATCATGACAATGCTCCATGCCATCGTGCCTTCAGTGTGTCGCAGTTTTTGACCTCTAAAAACATCGCAGTGTTGCTGCAAGCGCCCTATTCGCCGGATATGTCACCCTGTGACTTCTTCTTGTTCCCCCAAACAAAATTGGCCGTGAAAGGAACGCATTTTGAGTCCATAACTGACATCCAGACCGCCGTGACGGGGGTACTGAAGGACATTCCAGTCGAAGCCTTCCAGAAATGTTACGAAAGCTGGAAGAAACGTTGGAACCAGTGTGTAGTTGCGGGAGGGGAGTACTTTGAAGGGGATCACATCAATGTACCTTAATTTTTAAATATACGTATTTTATGGACTTAGTCTCATTACTTATTGGTCAGACCTCGTACTAGAGGAGGGGCTCCTGCTTGCATGGTGGTTGGGGCCCGGAGCTGCACCCGTCACCGCTGCCCGTCAGTGTGAGGCAGCTCCTTCCTCCTCTCTCAGTTCTTCTTTTAATTCACGCGAGGACATTATTACGTCCCCGTCTTCCACTTCACCCAGTTCTTCTGGGCCGAGCGTCACATCTGCCAAGTCTTCATCTTCTGCCAGGTCTTCCGACAGGTCGATGACGATTGCCGGATGTTTGCCCGGTCCGTCCGATGGGTGCACCTCCGTGGCCTTCTTCTCTGTGGGGGCGGGCTGCGTATTCTCCCCAGCCTTCTTCCTTAGACCGCTTACGGGGATATTCCCGTATCGAAAATTGGTCTGGTGACCATTCTCGACGATCGTCCTCTTGGACAATTCGTCTATTCCAATTACTAGAAGGGCTCCTTCCCCCTCGTTCCTCCTAGTAATCACTTTTCATGCGGAAATGTCCATCCCGTTTTGAACCCCGATTAGGGGCAACAAGGACTCGGTGGACCTATCTTTACTTCTTGGACAGAAGATTGTCATGCAGTGGGGCGACGATATGTAATCTCCCACCTTGCATTCTAGGGGCACTCCCTTCCACGATCGTAGCCGTGGTGCCATGTCTCCCAGCCATTTGGCTGAGCGTTCATTGGAGCATTCAATCAGCAGATAGCCGATTCTAAAATGAATGCCCGCGAATGAAATCACGGTGTCCCGATCCCCCCCATATTCTACAATGAGGTCATCTATGATTACCTCCTCCAGTGTAGATAAGTCTTTGTGGTTGAGCATTACCTGGGGGTAGTTCACAGGCAATACCGCCACCTTGACCTTCTTTGCTGCCGCCGGGCCATCCCTTGCCGGAGGTACCATTTGACCCGTGAACCGCAGAGATTTCTGCGGTTCGGGTCGTCCAGCCCTCCGGGTTGGCCCCTCGGTGGGAGGAAATCTCCCTTCTTTTTCGGCCGATATGCCGCCTGCCCACCAGATCTCGCTGCTGGGTGTGGTGGTCGAGATGCTCCGACCACACCTTCTTCTCTTGATGCATGTGCCTGCTGACTGTGCCCCTGATGTGCAAAGGGCACCCTCCTTGGTGTTGGAGTGGGTCTTTGTGGAGGATATTCTGCCACATACGAGGACCTCCCCCCGTTCAGGGCTCGGTCCTCCATTAGTCTCGCGACTTCGGTTGCAGGGAGATCCTGCGGAATTTTTCATTATGTTTCATTATTATTCTTACTCATGATGGTCCCACGAATTGCAGAGAAATTATTGTCCGCCCGGGCAGAGATCTGCGATACCCGGGTAATGCTAATTAGAACAGGCGGTCGCCATCTGCCTGAGCTCACCGTTAAGAACTGGGCTATTTGATAATCCGGGCCCCAGCCAAGTTGACTCTCGGCACGGTTCGATTGACACCTTAGTCCGGCCCGGAGTGAGATGTGTGGGGATAGGATGGTAGGTAGTATTATTGGGGGATTGTGGGGGTTGTGTGAGGCTATGTTTAAAGAGGCGGCAACACCAGCGCCCTGTCGGTACGATTAGTAATAACCGTACCCGCTGTTTGTCCGGGACTGCTTATTTACGGGCACTTTTGCCACGCTATTCGCAGCTAACCTCCCTATAGGGAGGCCGTTCGCTATCCGCAACCTGCGACCCGCCTGGTGGCCTCAGCTCAGCCCCATCCGAACCATCCCACTAGTTCTCCAGACAACAGGACTTTGGTTATTATATATATATATATTTATATGATATTCTTGGTTATTATTAGTTTCTTTTATTCTGATGGACTCGTTACAGCTGCCAGTTGACCTCCAGTAAGGTGGCAATCGAAGCGTGCCTTGCTTGCAGTTGCTGCAGGCCATAGCTGAGGCGCCACAGATCTGTGGAGTAGACCAAACATTCGCCTTCGTTCAGACGCAGGCTGAGATTGGGACAGCTGTCTTCGTCGCAGGGCTGCTTGGGTTGGAGACGCCACTCAAAGTGGCCGCTCAGCTGCTGCACGAAGATGAGGCCACGCACAAAGATCTCCGTCAGGTGGCGGGGCACATTGTGCGCCATCAGCAGCCAGCTGGAGTAGTAGGGCTCCAGATGTCTGGGATAATAGTAGGGCCGGTCCGAATAGAGACGCGATGCTTTCACTGCTTTGGAGTCGCAGTTGCGAAACTGCAGATGCCAAGCAGCCGTTGTGGCAATCTTCTGCAGTGCAGCATCCAAGTTGAACAGTTGCCTCAACAGCAGATTGCTGGACACATCGCAGGGTTCACTGGCAAGCAGATCGGGCGTCTTTTCCTGGATGCGCATCAGCAAACTGTCCAAATCCACTCGCAGCTGGCAGTCAGTGATGATGACGGGCAGACCACGTTCCAAATACTGCGTCTCCAAAATGGAGTAGCTGACATTCGAAGCAGTTGGTATACTCTCTGTGCGGGTGGTGTAAGTGCATTCAAAAATATCCATTTTAGTATCAACATTTATTTTTTTTATTTGAAAACCTGCTTACCCAATGACTCGCACAGCACACAGTTCTCCCAGAGCGTCTCGTGCCTGCCCAGACTTGGCTTTGACGGCTGCTCCTCTGCCCCACGCTCAATCAGACACTGGTCATTGTAGTAGGGCGTCCAGTTCCAATAGGGCAGCAGCTGTATCAACAGCAGACGACCCACAGCGCTGGCTGTCCAAGCACAAGTGTCGCAGTAGCTCCACAGCAGATAGGCCAGCAATGCGGGCAGCAGGAGCCACTGCGTCCAGCGACGCAGTTGCTTCAAGCGCACATGCCAAAGTAGTGGTTGGCAAATGTTGCGCATTTCCTGCTCACTGAACTGCTGCCGTCGGCACTGCTCCAGCAACTGCTCCAACTCGCGCTCAACTGCTGCCATGTCCTTGTGTCTTGTCGGTCAGGATGCGACTGAAGCACAATCGGGACATTAACTGTCTTCCTGCTCGCCTGGGTGGCACATGCGCCCGATTACCAATTTCAATGTGGCAAATCGAATTTTCTATTTCATTGAGCGCCCAGACGTGCAACGCAAAGATAAGCACCACAAAGGATGTGCCGAACAGAGAATTGATGCAAGTTGCAAAGGAGCTGGCTAAAATTGTAAAGCGAATCAGTTGACAACTATTGAACAACTATTGAGCTTAACAAACACTTAAGGAAAATACTCTATTGCTGAGTATGCTTAGATATATCATTTCATATTATACATTATTCCGTAGCAATATAAACATTTTCCATAATTGACAGACTTTAGTAAATAATGCTTTAATATATAAACAAATTGATTATAATTAAATAAACTTTTCGAAAAAGTTTTTCACTTTGGTTAATAAACAAATATTAAATGAAAAAAAGGGAAATTAAAGATTGCTTTAAGGTTTTTAATAATTTGCTGATTTTGTATAGCCTTGCAAGATCTTGTAGAGGTTATTATATAAGTTTTCAATACTGAATTTATTTAATTATATTTTTATATATATCTATTGAAACTAGTCTCTTAGTTTTATAGCTATTTTGCTGAAACTATACAAATATTTGCTTTATGAAGCTGGTTGAATCGAATCACTATATCATATAGAGGAACCATTATTCGAAATTAGACTTTTTTGCTAAGTTATCCCCAATAAACTCCATTCAACACAATATTCTCCATATCGGACTACTAAATCAAATAGCTCTCTGTAATTATTCTTTTCAGATTTGATTCATATTTTGGAATGGCTAAGTTTAAATATAATCAAATTAATGTATGCAAAGTTTAAGCACTTTTTGGTTATGGTTACTGGGTTAGTTTGCTGATTGCACACTTTTATTTAAGCTGCTGACTTGTCCTGGCTTGGGGGACCACGTTTTGGGGATTTGCAATTTTTGAAGAATTCGCGATTATCGTTGCACTCCTGGCTATCGCTCCAAATGGAGGACGGGCAGTTCTTCATTAGGTTAAAGTACACGCAACCAGTCAAGAAGGCGGGACTGCGGGGACACTTGGAGTCACTTGGTGGTGGGGAGGGGCGTGGTCGACTGCCAAATTTCTCCTTGAACCCTTGAGCCTTGGCCGCACACGAGGTGAAGGCATCTTTAATCGCGGTCTGTAGCTCAGCATCGTGTCCAACGGTAAGCTCCAGGTAGTCAGTTAGCTTCGTCTCATCCAGCTTGTTGTCCTCATAGAAACCGGTCTCATTGAAGATACACGAAATAAAGCACTTTAAGCAAAATTCAATCATTAACTAAGATCTTTTGGTTGTGCTTTGTACTTACACGTTGTCCGAATAACCTGGGATGATGATGATGATGACGATGCCTACCCTCGCCACTCTGCTCGTCCGACACCGGCGGCTGTTCCGATGGTGTTACATTATACTGCTGACATTTTTCCTTCACTTCGGCAGTGATAAATTCATGTATGGGACAGCATTTCGTTGGACTCACAAATTTGGGTCGGTCATCGCAATCCACGTCGGCGCTGCTTGCCACACTCTAATTAATTAATATAAATTACATATTTAATTACGACTTTGCGTGTACTGCAGCCATTTCATCTTTAACACGAGACACACACACACACACACACAAACACTCACACATACCAAACAGAGCCCAATAACGAACAATAATTGCTGAGATTTCGATAGCATTCCCCTTTGCGTTTCTAGTCCGGTTCCAATGGAGCTACTGAAGTTTCTTCTCAATGATTTGCCATTTTATACCCGATGTTGTTCCATTGTTATAACATACACACACATACACACATATGTATACGTTTGTTTTTTTGCCCACTATAAAATTATCTTTTATTCTGCTTGCCTAATTAATTCAATTTACATGCGTTATTTATTTGATGATTTATTTTGCCGATTATCATGCTAATATTAGCGGCAAATGGGCTTGGTAAAAGTATACAAAAATATTGATGAGAGATTGATGGGCTTTGAATGGATTCTGTTTTGTTTGATTGTAAAAGTTCTATAAGCATAGTGAATTGTTAATTAAAGCGGTGAAGTACAGATAAAATAGATAATGTTGGGATGTACCGCAAAAATTAGAATTACTAAAAAAACAAGTTTAGTTTTCGGTTTCGTTTTTTACTCTCACTCAACTGGGGTGCCCCAATTTACGCATTATTTCAACCATAAAGCATGGCACATTATATAAATAACGTAATTATAAACAAATGGGTAAACAAATTAAATTCAACAATTATGCAAATTAAATTTCACAATTTTCGCTAACTCTAACTTTAATTTTGATAATATATACAAAAAATTAAATAACCATAGATAATAAGTTTTGCCAATTGAAATCACATCTAGGTTTATTTGCCAACAACCTCGGCGACAGCAGACTTGGCAGTGGGGTATTTGAACTGGTAGCCTGCGGAGATTGCCCGCTGGGGCTGTATTTTGGCGCCGCTCAACAGAAGCGCCGCACGCTCCTTGCCAAAGATGGCGTGCACCACAAATTCGGGCACGTTCAACAGACACGGGCGATTTAACGCCTTGGCAAATTCCTATCGCAAAAGAGTTCAATGATTAGCAATTAATCCCAGGCAGTAATAAAATGGAAATCTTTACCTGCGAGAAGCTCTTGTTGGTGGCTATCTCTGGGGCGACGGCATTGAAGGCGCCCGTTTCACCTTTTTCCATTAAGTGATGTATGAGCGCACATAGATCGTGCATGTGTATCCAAGGCATGATCTGATCCCCGGTGCCCATGGGACCACCCAATCCAAGCTTAAAGGGTAACCATATGGACTTGATCATGCCGCCATTTCGTCCCACAACGACTCCACTGCGTACTATGGTCTAAACGGTGTCAGTTAAAGGTAATTGATATTCAACTATATGTCGATGAAACTTACACACTTGCAGCTGTCTGCGGAGCAAGCGGCCTCCTCCCAGGCCAGGCACAAGCCGGACATGTAGTCATACTTTTCGCCCTGATCCGCCTCTGTGTAGGTCTTTGTGGTCGAGGGACGATAGAGACTCACACCACACACATTCACAAAGGATTTGACTTGGGGGGCTGCTTTGACTGCATTACTCAGCATCTTGGCCGAATTGATGCGAGAGTTCCAAACGTTCTGCTTAAAGCCCGGAGTCCAGCGTCTGGACGGATCGAGTACGTTCTGACCGGTGGCATTCACTACGCCATTCACGCTGCTGGGTATGCCCTGTTTCTCCAGCTGGTGCCAGGTGATCCGCTTTGGGCCAGGCATCCGAGAAATAACGGTGATTTCATGACCCTTCTGCGTGAGATGTTTGGCCAGATGTTGGCCAATGAAACCAGTCCCGCCACCTTACGTTGAGTATCAGTGTCAGTAAATCTGCTTGAAATTGGGCCTTTATTTTTGCTTAACCTACCAATTAATGTGTGCTTGGACATTTGCACGAATTGTTTGTATTTTTTGGCAAAGTCAAATGTTTTATAAGCGTTTTATCTTCTTTGTGTTTACATAAACGGCCGTCCTGCCAACTTGTGGCAATGCAACAAGTTTTTGCTGTATGGCAACGCTACATATTTCTGCTGCCAGACTGTGAGAAAAACTTAATGTGCTTTTCAGCACTGATGCCCAGCTTAAAAAGTTACGCGCCAAATATCTAAATGATGAACACTTAAATAGTAAAAATTGACCCATTAACTGTTTAGCATTGGGTCGTAAAACTCAAATGAAACTTGCTTGAACATCGGCTTGAAAGGTATATCGACCACTGAAGGCTTTTAGTGTCAACGAAAAGTGGCTTTTAAGGTGCGATAAGCGCCCATAATATTTATAAGGGACACGTGCATTAAATTGCTGCATGCTCTTATCGCATTGCGTTAAGCGTTTAAAGTTCGACAAGGCACAAGGGACATGCCACACAGACTGGTGGCAGTAAAAGTGCAAACGTTGCACAAAATGATTTTATAGCACAAGCAACGCTTTCTTCAATCACACACAGACACACACACACACACACTTGCAAGCGCAGGCTAATGGCAAGTTGCGTCGCTGTCGGAGTGTCCGGGGAGGAGTCAAGTTCAGGTGCAGCAGACATCATCCTTCGGGCGTTGTGTGGTGTTTTGTTTTTGGACCAAGTCATTGGAAACTCATTTGCACACACATTGCCAGTATTAACTGAAAGGGTATGCCACAAAAGGGGGATAAGAGATTCGCAAGGGGTTGACAGTATATATATATATATGTGTGTGTGTGTGGGCGAGACATGGGCGTACTCCGGTCATGTGCCGCCTTTTTGTGCAGTCAAATTTTATGCCTTTGAAGCGTTAGAAGAATTTGCATTAATCGCAGCAATTATTGTGCCTCATTAAGTGAAAATGAAATAAAAGCGGTTTTGCGCTGCTAGCCACTCATAATTGTAGCGTCTGCGCCATTTTATATAGTTCTGCAATCAGCCGACGAACACGTAATACATAAAGAAGGAGAAAAAAAAGATACGAAGCGATATAATATCGTAAATGAGCGTGTGCCATGGAAACATAACAGCCAAAAATTAAATGACGGCTGGGGGAAGCTGCTGCAGAGATGCTCTTTAAAATTTTGGCTTAAATTTTAGATATTTTAAGTTTTTACTTGTTTTTCCATATTTACTCTTCATAAGTTCAATTATATTTGTTACCTTTACTCTTTATGTTAGCAAATGTAAATTTAACTTTTTTTAATTATTAAATTTCGAAGTCGCAATGGGAGCCTTTGGAGAAGTGGGCGGTGAGCGGCTGTCCATCGGCGTGGGAGATCCACTGGGTGAGGAGGAGCGAGGGGCTGGCGAAGGGATGTCCCTTGCTTGGCGCCGACGCCTTGGCACCTGATCGGCATCTCGCAGATGGAGCAGAGTGTGGTGTGGTCCGTCGCACATTTGACACGTCGCACCACTGCGGCAGGTGCCCTCGGAATGTTTATGGGCCAAGCAGTTCGGGCAGTAGTGGTTAATGAGCACTGCTCTCAACCGCTTCTCTGCGGAAAGGCGAAGAAAACGCTGGCACTTCCGCAGCGCGTGAACACCTCGGCAGACTCGACACCTGAAAGAGTTTGAGGTGGGGCGATTGCCCGTTGTAGCGCTTTTGTGCGAAGGCATGTTGTTCCTTAATAAAACGAAAGAAGAAAAAAGAAACTGCAAAGAAGGAAAGGAAACAAGCTTATTATTTCGTTTGGCAAAAAACAACATGAAAGGGTTTCCTTTAATTAGGCGAAGTCTGTGGATTTGTGGCTGCGCACTTGGATATAAGGGATGTCCTTGGGATAGTTTTGCGACTGAGCTTTGGAATTGAGAAACCTCCAGAATTGTGGCTGTTGGTACCGAGGCGGGCTCGAAGAGGGAAGCGCATGGTAGAGTGGCTGACGCACAGATCTCTGTCGCTGTGATCGTCTGTGGCACAAAAAGAGAAGGTGGTGGAGCTGCCGGAAAGAGTGGGACTTCCTGTGCAGGGGCTGTAAATAAGGCAACTTCTGTTGCTTTTGCTTCTCCAAATGGATTAAAAATAGCAGGAGTTGCAGTTGTGGGCGCAAAGGGCGCTTGATGACCAAAGGGTGTTGGTGTAGTTGAAGTTTCCTGCGCTGTCAGCGGACCTTTGTAGAGATGGGTGCCCTTCTGTATGCGAAATAATGCTTGTGACAATTCACCAACTGTGGGTGGATTAATCGCTGCAGCTGGAGGTGGTCCAGTGGTGGAAGTGCCCTCAACAAACGGCGTTAGCTGAGCGAATGCCGACTGCGGGGAATGAGCGACAGTTGTGGGCGAAGGCGAGGCACAGCTGGACGCTGAATTCTCACCGTAGTAGTTGGAGGCAACTTTATTGACAGCCGCGGCCGCCGCTGCGGTAGACGAGACGACCGCAACTGCAGCCTGATTTTGAAAACTGCTCAGCTGCTTGTCCAGTGTGGTGGGTAGCTGCAACTGTTGAGGATCTCAGTGCGTCGTGTTGACCGTCGTTGAGGCGTAATGCGCCGGCTTTGGCTGCATTACTGGACTGTAGCTGCCAATCGGGGATGGCGGCACGAAAGTGTCGTAACTCGTAAAGTGTTCACGACCGCCACTCGCCGCAGCCGTCTTGCAGCTGGAGAGCTTTGCCGCCGTAATGGTGGTTAGGTGCGGATGTAGAAATTCCTCCGCAGTGCTGCCAGTGCTACCGGCGGAACCGGGTACGATGCGGTTGGGATCCATGTGTGGTGCATGAGATGTGTGTGTGCGGATAAAATTCGTTTCACATATAGAATCTGACTCTCTTATAGGACTCGAAGGAAGATCCTCCACCTCCCAAAATTTTGTGAAAAGATTCTCTAATGGAGGTTTCGGGTGACGGGAAATTCTTGTTGTGAAAGCTGAAATCGATGTGGCAATGCCCTGTGTTATTGGACCTGTGAGAATCCATCCAAAGATTGATTCTTGTCCAACAGTGTCCCACAAATATTTGGAATGGAGCCGCCGAGTAGTATGGACGGGATGGTATCTGCGCCTAATAGCACGTCAATCTGCGAGCTCCTCGAAAAAGTCGGGTCAGCCAACTGGATATTTGGCAGATCCTTCAACGTGTTCTCAGGGATTGAGTACGGTGGCAGGTTGCCTGCCAAATGTGGAAGGACAAAGGCCGAAATCTCTATTTGAATTCGAGGCCTTGTTGGAGAGCCTATGTGGAAGTGACATAACTTCTTAGGCTTGGCTGCGACAGCTTGGTTTAAGCCATTGACTTGGGCTTGGACGGGTTGAAATGGAGGTTTGATCAGGCTGAACAACCTACTGGTGATGAAGGTTGCTTCCGAACCCGAATCAATCAATTCACGTGCCTTATATTTGATACCTGCATGCCAGACATTTATAAGGGCAGTGCCAAGCAAGACACCTTGTGTGTTTGCAGATAAATATGTTTGAACATTTCTCGGATTTTGTGGAGATGATTGTGTTTCTGGAGGGTTACTCGGAGTAGTAACGATTGCGGAGGCTGCTGAGGAAGGGGGGGTCGCCACGATGAAGGAGTGTGTTGTGACGACCTTTGCACGTGAAGCAGCTGTGTGCACTTGTGCAGTCTTTGAGTAGATGGCCTCTCGCAAAACAATTTAAACACAATTTTTGCTGCTTTATGTAAGCAGCTCTGTCCTTGACAGACATTTGGATGAATTGCGGACATAAGCGAATCGGAAGATTCTCTTTGGAACATAGCCTGCACGATTGGGACTTGATCGAAATCTTGTTTTCAAAAGAGTTGACTTTGGAGAAACCCTCTTTGCGGGTAGGTCTTTGTGGAATTTGCGTGCTTGTGGTTGGCTTCATGTCCTCGATCGCCTCTAGGGTGCGGTATCGCTCCAGCAGAAATGAGTTGAGCTCATCCCAAGTCGGAATTTCTGACTTGTTATGTAAGGATTGCTCCCATAATGATAAAGTCAATTTTGGGAGCTTCGAGGAACACAGGAAGACCAGAAAACAGTCCCAATTGTCAGTCTTGACCTTCGCTAGTTCCAGCGCGGTCAGGCACCCTTGGATGGTGCTCTGGTGGTCCTTGATGGCACTTCCAGTCTCATGGGATATGGATAGAAGGTTGAACAGCACTTTGAGTTGACTGTTCACAAGCAGTCTTCTATTTTCGAATCTCTCAGTCAGGTTTTGCCAAGCTGACTGAAAGCCTTCATTCGTTAGCGGGGATTTGGTAACAATAGTGTTCGCCTCACCGCTGGTCTTAGCATTTAAATGGAATAGCTTTTCGACCTGGGATAGACTGGGATTGTCTATATAGACTGCTGTGAACAGATCTCTGAACGTAGGCCACCGGAGGTAATCTCCACTGAAAACTTTAGTGTCGATGGGAGGAAGCCTGCAGCCTCTCATGATCGGAGGTACTGGTGGAGCTGGCTGCGGTCTACTTGCCGCCGCAGCTTGTGCGATTTGCTCACTGAGTTGAGCTGCACAGCGTTCGTAGACAGAATAGCAATGGAAATACTTATTCTGCCTAATCGCACTGTCTTCACTGCTTTCCCCTTGGATCCCATTTTTGGAGCACAGCTCGTATTCCTTTTCGACCTTTTCCCAAAGGGATTGGATTTGGTCTCGGCGGATCTCGAGTGTGTATACTGTCGCGGGAGTGTTGGATGGCATGTTGATCATGGCCTCATAAAGGCTAAGTCTATCGGAAATGGCGATAAAATCGTTCAAAGCCATTTTGTTTGAGTTCAGGATTTTGCTGACTTGAGCGCGTGTGCCTGTCGGACTTCTTGGAATGAGCTGTTTAGGTTTAACAGGCCTTATATTTCCAGTAGGAGCTGGATCACTTTTGACCTTTGAAGCCAACGACCTTGGAGATGGTCTCTTGGAAGCACACGATTGTGAACTGGGCGAACTTTTGGTATCGCGTTGTGGAGGAACGGATAATTGCTTCTTGTTATCGGAATTTTTCTCTGAGCTCATATATATGACTGTGAGTCACTGCTTCGCCAACCTTCGCTGATATGTTGGTTTGAGCTAAGCGGACCGTTGGAATTGGAACAGTTCAATGGATATATATACATATATGGATATAGATACTCAGAGAATGAAGCAGAAATTTTCACAAAAAAAATATTTTTTTTTATATATAATTTTTGGAACGTGTGGGAACGGAACACTCGGACGGGAAATTTGTGTTATTAAACTTTTTTATTTTAGCGATAATGATCGTGACTGTGAATAGTCGGAATGGTGATCTCGCATAAAAATATTTTTTATATCACTGCAGCCCTGGATGTGCTGGCATGTGATTATAAAAACAGCTGACCGTGCAATTGACGCGGAGTGACAATCAATAAATGCACTTAACGTCAGCGGAAAATGAAATGAGATGAAAAACACAAAACAATATGTTTGACGGACGTGAGCAAATTTGGAATTATTATTATTATCACAACAATAATAATGATAAAAACAATAATATTAATGAAACGTTAATTGTGGTTAATTGTATTAATTCTTTGCCGTCACTGTTGATGGAAGTGGTTACATACATACATAAATTTGCAATTAATTTAATTGTGATTAGTTGTTGTGTTATGCCGTCTGTTATTTTTATTAATCTCTTTGTGTTTGTGTGTGCGGCCAAACCTTATTGTTTTATTTTGTTATTTGTTGTGTAGTTATGTGTGTATGTATGTATGTATCGATGTGGTGTGCCGACAAAGAATTACATATATGGGGATTTAAGAATATTTTATTTATGATCATTAATAAAAATATAAATTTAAGTTCCTTTACATTGAGGTTCGGAGTATACTTTTGTATGCAGTATATGTATGTAATACACTGTAAGTATATGCTGACACAGTAAATTGCATTTGTTGCCGAAAATTTGCTAACGCTTGCTTTTTTTTTCAGGTTACCAGCTGTTGCTTTACATTTGGTACATAAACCAATTTTTCTGTTCAGTGTGGATTAGCTTATAAGGATTTGCTTTAATTAAAATTGTTTGCATGTATATACATATGTACAGCAAATGAAACAATTTGTGTCGTAATTTTTATTAAATTCACTAAGAGCGTTTGGATGCTCTGATCACTTGCCGTGTGTCTGTGTGCTTGTATGTACATATGTACTTAAAGGCACAGGAACTATAAGCAATTTGAACTTTGCTCACATAGCTGCACCACAGAAAAAAATGGCGCGTGTGAAGAAAAATTTTCACTGCACACTTGCACACCTTTTTTTGCACAATTGTCGGACTATAATACCTTATTGGTATTTCGAAATATGGAGGCCAGGAATTGGCGATTTAGCGGACTGTATGGTGGATATATGTACTTTGGATGTACTTATCTGGATGTGTTCGGAGTGGTTGCTGGCAAAAATCCACCAATGCGAGCTGGGGCGAGCTGTGGAAAATTGTCACAATTTAATCCGGCTCGAAGGACCATGAAAATGTGGGGGGGCGTCTTTTTCCTAATCTTCTCTGTCTTCCTTCAATAAAAGGCAGCGGGGTGTTTTGGTATCACTAGATTTAATTCACTATATGAATGTATGCTCAACTTATCGTGTTGGCTGTATTACAAGATTACAAGTACTTTTTGCAAGTGCTAACATATTAGCATTTCTGTTAGATAACAGCGCTGAGTGCGCTGTGTGGAGGCTGATAACAGCGCTGAGTGCGCTGAGAGCAGGTTGCATTGCAAAGAGAGAGGATGTGGATCGTAAGCTATGTTAAGTCAGCTGAAGAAGCCCGGCTTATCGAATCTCACATAAACATACTCTCTTTAAGAAGAGTGCACTCACCCGTTTGTTAATGCAACAAGGGTTTTCTCCCACATAAGCGAAAAACTTTCTAGACAATAAGAAAATATGATTGCCGAATGCAAACATTGTCAAAGTGATGGACGAACAGTGATAGTGATTGAACAGCAGCAGCTAGATGTGGAGTGCCTGCAGGAGAATGATCTGCTCTTGCCACAAAATTTGAGTGGCAGCAGCAAACTAAAAAAGTTTTTCGCCTTTGTGTGTGTTCCAGCCAGCAGACATGCGACTGGACTGCTGTTTGAGTTGCACTTCCGGTGGCGATGCCAATATGTACAAGTGGCAGGCAGCACCAAGACACATACACGGAATGTCTCGTTGCTTATGCTAAAGTGTAAATATTTCTGATGACAAACTTCTTTGTTTGCCACCATCGACAACAAGGTGACGGACGGACTGACTGAGTGACGGACAGAACTGTCAACGCTTCTTTCTCATCACTCGTCTCCCCAACAAAGTTGCAAAGTCAATGGCACACACACACACACACAGAGAGAAAATCCGCATATGTCCAGTGAGAGATGTCTATCGGTTTTGGGGTTCTGCTTCTAGAATCTCATAAATGCAATTTCTCCATTGTGTTGTCTTGATTTGTGCAACTTGCTGGTTTGCTAGTTGCTGTTGACACGTGGGTGTCAGAAATACGCAAGAGGCGCAACTATTGTATTGTGTTTGCTCGCACAGTGTGCGCAAGCATTAAACGTACCCACAAACAAATAATTGAAGTTCAGCTGTACTTCAGTTTTAAATGTGATTTTTGGCTTACAAGTATTAAGATTAATTTCCAAAGTTTAAGTTTTTATACGAAATATTTATATTATATTATCAATTTTTACTGCAGACAAATATAGGCTTTCCTTGCGCCTTATTAATATCGGATTTATTATTATTTTATTTTAAATTTCTATCACAGATAAAAGGAATTTTATATATTTAATGTTGAGAGCAAAGGATTTTCATAGTTCAAAATAATACTCAAAAGTAATAAACATTTTCGCGCAGCTATAATTAGTGTGAGCTGTAATTTAGCAAAAGCCACTGTATGTATATTTATTTTTAGCAGGCACTGTGCCTTTGCATTCGCACACAATTTTGACAGTTTTATGTGTGGAGCTGCGGCTGCTCGGTTTTTTCTTGTGGTTATTTTGTGTGGATTGCTAGTGCGGTTGGCGTTGCCATTGCAACTTCCCACCACTCTCCGTTTTGCGGCTCCCCAGGCTGGTTGACATGAGCTGCAGCGCTGCTGCTGCTGGCCGCCACTTATCTCTCTGCCCTGCCATGCTCCGCTGCACAGCTGCACCGCTGCACCACTGTGTCGGTGGTCACATCAGTTGCATTTTTTGACATTTCACTGCATTGCGGCGACTGGTGTCGAATGTTGAATGTTGAATTTTGAGTTCGTCTTGGACATACGCACATAAAACTGAACTCTGTCATCATGGCAAGGAGTTAGTTATGCATGTTTGAGGCATTAATAAAAGTCATCCAGCCTCTGACACTAAATACCCCAAAAATGACTTTTGCCATTTCAGTGAGAGTTGGCATTTTTGGTTTATAGATTTGTGGCAGAGTCACAAACAAAAAAAAACCATTTTGGCGTTGCAAATCTGGTTAAATTAGTGTGCAAGCAATTTGCAGGCAAGAGTGCGAAAATATTAACTTGGCTTTCTCATAGTCAAATGGTAAATAATTGAATTTACATGGCACACATGCAAGGTGCCACCTTCGATTTGCAACAGGCCAGTTTGGTCAGTTCATGTTTTTTACGCATTCCACTTTTTGCGTCTTAGTTTTTCGTAGTTCTTAGCGACTTCTTTTGCGCACTTTAAGGCAAAGTTCAAAAGCATCATAAACAATCTGTGTGCCGCAGACAATTTGTCTGTCATCAGCCAAAAACTGGGTCAGACTCAACGGCGACTCGCGAGCCAAAAGATGCCGTCTTAGTGATTCTGCTGGTGTTGCTGCTGGATTTGGTCGTCCATCACAACGGAGTAGTAAGTCACCTTCTTGGATAAAACTCAATATACTTTTTAAGATGAATGAGCTTCTTTTTATTAATTAATTACAAACTTGACTTACTGGAATAATACTGGAAAATACTCAATCTTGAAAAAAATTCATGGTGAAGATTTCTGTTGCGCTCTTCACATTGATACGTTTTAGGTTTCAAGTTGTTTAATCAAAATCGAATTTTTTTTTATAAGTCTAATAATATCTAAGCGTTTAAGATATTATATATATACATATATATATAAACTCTTTTTTTGTTTTTGTTAAAACTTTTTGATTATTTTGAGTTTAATTATGTTTGTTTTATTTTTGTGAAAACATTCCTTATTTGATTTTTGGCTAGTCGACTAGTCGCAAATATTTTACTTAAACTTTAGTTGGTATTTTTTCCATAGTGCACAGTCATCTGCAGACCGCCCCACTATCAGCACATACACACACACACACACACACTCACCCTCCCACATACACATACATACACAATCACACTTTTAGCATTGATGACTGCGAAAAGTTGTGCAGCTGCTGCTGTTGTGATTGCTGAGGTAAGAGAGAAAAAAAAAGCAAAAAGAAAATAAAACATTAAAAGCAAACAAATAAAGTGGCAAGGAAGTTGCCAAGTCGCCAAGTCGCCGAGTTGCCGAGTTGCCTTTGCTGCATGTGGGTCAAAAGTCGCGCGCCAGCCGAAAACAATTTGTCACATCAATTTTCAACCTTTTGTCTGCTCGTCGCCCCCCCTCAAAGAAAGCGGAGTTAATGTGGTAGTTGGAAATGGTCTCGCTCCTGCATCCTGTGCACTAATGATCTCTGCCCGACTATATTTAGAACCTGAGCATATTGTGTGCTATATATGATGATGATATGATATGCTCGCCGTCAGAAAACAACTTCATTTGTGCAAAGAACTTCAAAGTGCCGACGCTTCGGTTCGCTTAATGGCTTTGGTAAAAATGGTAAAGAGGGTGGCCCAATGCTCTTGGCCAATGCGGATGCAGTCAACTGATTTAAAGGATCTACTGTCTGACAGCTGATCAGTCACCCGGCACTGTCTCAATTGCTGCTGCTGATGCTGTAGATCAAAGGCTTGAGTAACTGATTCAATTTCAACTTACAATTTGCTGAAATAAATGCAATTTATCTTTATAAGTGCTTTCTTGACGTCATACATGCAGAAATCAAATAATACGGCAACATAAAGAAAAACCAACGGTATAAGGATGATGACGTCCAAAAGCATATGTATGGGGTCAGGACCGCCAACTAAACCGTACCCGGAATTGAAAAATTTCTTATATTCCAAAAATGGACAAAATGGTCACCCCGGCATCATGAGAATTCCAAACGACGTCATACATCCAGAAATCAAATAATATGGCAATATAAAGAAAAACCAACGGTATAAGGATGATGACGTCCAAAAGCATATGTATGGGGTCAGGACCGCCAACTAAACCGTACCCGGAATTGAAAAATTTCATTTATTCCAAAATTGGAAAAAATGGTCACCCCGGCATCATGAGAATTCCAAATGACGTCATACATGCAGAAATCAAATAATACGGCAACATAAAGAAAAACAAACGGTATAAGGATGATGACGTCCAAAAGCATATGTATGGGGTCAGGACCGCCAACTAAACCGTACCCGGGATTGAAAAATTTCATATATCCCAAAATTGGAAAAAATGGTCACCCCGGCATCATGAGAATTCCAAATGACGTCATACATGCAGAAATCAAATAATACGGCAACATAAAGAAAAACCAACTGTATAAGGATGATGACGTCCAAAAGCATATGTATGGGGTCAGGACCGCCAACTAAACCGTACCCGGAATTGAAAAATTTCATATATTCCAAAATTGGAAAAAATGGTCACCCCGGCATCATGAGAATTCCAAATGACGTCATACATGCAGAAATCAAATAATACGGCAACATAAAGAAAAACCAACGGTTTAAGGATGATGACGTCCAAAAGCATATGTATGGGGTCAGGACCGCCAACTAAACCGTACCCGGAATTGAAAAATTGCATATATTCCAAAATTGGAAAAAATGGTCATACATGCAGAAATCAAATAATACGGCAACATAAAGAAAAACCAACGGTATAAGGATGATGACGTCCAAAAGCATATGTATGGGGTCAGGACCGCCAACTAAACCGTACCCGGAATTGAAAAATTTCATATATTTCTGTTGGGTTTTAAGTTAAGTTAAGTTTTATTGTCGCTGTTGGGTTTGCGCGTGGAAAGTAGAATGCGCTTGCTTACATCTAGTTGGGGTATCGATCGCAGTATCGATAACCCTGTTATTAACATAGGTACAAGAGAATGTTATATTGCTATTTCCAACACTCCCCCTCAATACACATTATCGCCATGAATTAATTCGAGTCCAAGCAATCTAATACAATTCGCATGTTTGGACTTGTTCAAACTCTTGGTTAAAATGTCTGCCATCATTTGATGCGTTGGACAATATTCCAATTGAATTACAAGCTTATTAAAAACTTCTCGCACGAAGTGATAACGTATATCTATATGCTTACTTCTTGCATGGTAAACTGTATTTTTAACTAAGTTCAAAGCGCTCAAATTATCGCCATGAATTACAATACTTTTCATATTTCTGTATATGTTCATTTCGTTACATAATTTACGAATATAAACAGCTTCTTTAGTTGCTTCCGATATGCCCATATATTCGGCTTCAGTACTACTTAGTGCTACTGACGATTGCTTCCTGCTTTCCCATGAGAACGCGCTACCTCCAAGAATAAACGCGTATCCAGTATACGACTTTCGATCTGTGCTATCTCCACCCCAGTCCGCATCAACGTAGCCTTTGATGGGATTGCCAGTTTTTGCATATGTTATGCCCATTGAAGACGTTGTCCTCAGATATCGCAGCACTTGCTTTGCTGCTGCCCATTGCTCTTGGTGGGGATCCGTATTCCGGTGGGATAGCTTACATACTGAATGTAAAATGTCAGGTCTGCATGTAACTGCTAGGTACATCATTAATGATCCGATCAGTGACTGGTACTCTGCCTGGTTGACCGTTTTACAAAGTTGGCTCTCACATTTGGTGGAGTACCCGGACGCCAACGGAGCTGATGCTGGCCGACACGCTTCTATGCCAAACTTCTTAAGCAACTGCAACACATGCTGCTGCTGGGTGATCGTTATCGCCCCTGTTATGCCCTTCCGATTGATTTCCATACCAAGGAAATGATGTATAGGGCCCTTATCCACCACCTGGAAAATACAAGATATACTCCTTTTTATACTGGCCAACTCACCAATATCTGACGAACATATCATCATGTCATCCACATAGACTGCGATTATATTTATGTGGTCTTGTGTGTGCCTGGTATATACACACGGCTCGCTTGGACAGGCCGAAAAACCAATTTTCGTCATCATCTCGTTCAGCTTCTTGTTCCACATCCGTCCAGACTGTTTTAGCCCATATAAGGACTTTCGAAGTTTGAGAACAGACACTCCTTGTTCTTCAAACATGAGGGGTTGCTTCATGTAAACATCCTCCTGCAATTCTCCGTTTAGATATGCCGTGGATACATCAAGTTGGTGCACATGTAGTTCCAGTTCAGCTGCTATGGCCAACACCATCCTTATTTGTCGCATATCGTACTACTGGCGAAAACGTTTCGTCATAGTTCACTCCATGTTGCTGGCTGCAGCCCTTTGCCACTAGCCTAGCCTTGTATCGTTCTATGGCTCCATTTTTGTCACGTTTTAGTGCAAAAACCCATCTGCATCCAATCGCCTTATGATTGGATGGTAATTCGGCTGGTTCCCAAGTTCCATTCACTTTCAGTGCTCCGAATTCCTCTGCCATGGCCTTATGCCATTCGATCGCCTGTGGACTTTCAGATGCTTCTTCCACAGTAGCTAGTGTTATGACGTCATCACTGCTCAGAAGATTCAGCTTGTGCCGCTTGTCGTCTGGTCTTCGCCATCCTTGCCCACTGGTTCTTTCAAGCCGGTTACCTTTCTTGCTCTTATCTCTTTTGTTGGTTTCGTGATCCTCATCACCATTCGCTTTACTTTTGTCACCCGATTTGTTGGTATCGGTGTTACCGTTATCTTCATCGCTGCCTCTGTTGCTGTCTCTGCTGCTGTGCTGCTGCTGCTGGAGCTGCTGCTGCCTCTGCTGCTGCTTCTGTTGGTTTGCACTTCTGAATTAAGTTCGGTTAATACGGGTATATCAACTGCAATAGATTCTGCTGTTGACTCAACAAAATATACATCACGGCTTACGATAATTTTGCCACTGGTGCTGTTGTACAGTCGATACGCTTTAGCTTGATCTGCATATCCAACCAGTATGTATTCCATACCCTTCGGTCTAAATTTCCGATTCTGTGTCTTGTCCAACGCTATTGCCAAGCACCCAAATGTACGAAGGTGGCCAACAGATGGCTTCCGCCCTGTCCATAACTCATATGGCGTACTCTGGTGCACAGCTTTTGTAGGCGATCTATTACGTAGATAAGCTGCCGTGTGGACAGCTTCTGCCCAGAAACTTTCTTTAAGTTTGGCCTCTAGCAGCATACATCGCGCCATCTCCACGAGGGTGCGATTCATCCTTTCTGCAACACCATTTTGCTGTGGTGTGTGTGGCACACTCAATTGGCGGACGATCCCATTTTGTCCCAGAAATTCGTCAAACTCGTTGTTGATATATTCTCTGCCATTGTCACTGCGAAGTACTTTGATCCGTTTTCCCGTTTGGCATTCCACCATGTTCTTATAGTTCTTAAACACATTTAGAACTTCTGATTTATTTTTGATAAAATATACGTGAACATAACGTGACTTATCATCAATCATGGTAACAAAGTAACGTGATCCTCCGTTTGAACATATGTTTATTGGACCGCAAACATCACTATGTATGAGGTTTAAGACATCCTCACTTTTGCTGACCGACATATTAAATGGCTTCGCGCAACACTTACTCTGTAGGCATATTTTACAGTCAAATTCGCTTGTGCTGTGAAAGTTCACTCCTCGCACCAATTTCATATTATTTAACTCTTTGAGGCTTTGCATGTTCAGATGTCCATATCTCTTATGCCATTTTATAATGTCCTCACTGCCACTTTTGCCATTTCCACTTAGGAACGCAGCATTTATTGATTTGGTCATTTCACACAGAAATAAATTGCTTCTATGATTTGCAATAATCAGCATTTTACCGTTTTCGTCACATACGCACGCACAACTGTTTTTGAAGGTTACAGTGCAGCCTCCTTCTACTAATCTGCTCACCGAAATAAAGTTGCATTGTAATTGCGGTACGTAAAGAACGTTTTTAAGTCTTACTGTTGAAGATTTCGTTTTAATCATGACGTTTCCTCGTCCGACTACTTCTATTGACTTCTCACCAGCAAGTGTGACTGTATCAGTGCATTGTTCAAACGAATTAAACATATTTTGATTTGCACACATATGAGCTGTGGCGCCACTATCTAAGCACCACGCTGACTTGCTTAGCAGCCGATCACTGTTTTTTGCAGATAGCAACGTGAAATATGATTTTGCGTCTCTTCCTTTTACATTCTCTTCGTTCGCTTTGGACCTACATTCGGCAGCAATGTGGCCAATTTTACCGCAATTGTAACACTTTATTTTTCTGTTTCGGTTCTTGCTTACTTTGTCTTTCTTATTTGCGCTCTCTTTAGCTCCTTATTTGCGCTCTCTTTGCTTAAAAATGCTTGTGCATTATTTTCGTTCACGTTTTCTACATGTTCTTCATTCTTGCGTCTATCGCATTCTTCGAACAATTTAACCTTCAAAGTACTAAACTTTGGTAATTCATCACGTGATTCCAATGCTACAACCAGATTTTCATATGATTTGGGTAAACTTGCCAAGAGTAAAATAACATATATTTCCTCTTGTAGCTCAATGCCAATCTCTGTTAAGTGCTCCACCGTGTTCGAAAAATTTGCAATATGCATTTGCATGTTCTCATTCTCGTTCATCCGCATGAAGAGTAATCTCTTGAACAACGTGACCTTTCTCACTGGGCCGGTGGGCTGATGCACTGCCTTTAGGGTTATCCACGCACTCGACGCCGTATCACATTTCTTAATGTGACCAATCTCAGAACTTCTTACTGAGAGAGTAATCACCGCTAAAGCCTTTTCGTTTTTTGATATCCACTGGCTATATTCACTCGTCTTGTCTGAACTTGGGCATTTCATAGCTCCTGAAGTGACGGACCATAGCTCCTGGTGAATTAGCACACTTTTCATTTGGACACACCACGAATCATAATTTGCTTCGCCCAACTTGTCTATATTGTACAGCGCACTTATTTTGTTCGCTTGTACTTGTTCTCACACAGAAAACTTGAGTTGGTTTGCACACAGCAATACAAATTATGCAGTTCTGATTCACACTATCTTTAACGCGGCTTATTTATTTGCATTTAACTTTTCTTTATGCCTGGGCCCATAACCTGTTGGGGTTTAAGTTAAGTTGTTTATTGTCGCCGTTGGGTTTGCGCGTGGAAAGTAGAATGCGCTTGCTTACATCTAGTTGGGGTATCGATCGCAGTATCGATAACCCTGTTATTAACATAGGTACAAGAGAATGTTATATTGCTATTTCCAACAATTTCAAAATTGGAAAAAATGGTCACCCCGGCATCATGAGAATTCCAAATGACGTCATACATGCAGAAATCAAATAATACGGCAACATAAAAAAAACCAACGGTATAAGGATTATGACGTCCAAAAGCATATGTATGGGGTCAGGACCGCCAACTAAACCGTACCCGGAATTGAAAAATTTCATATATTCCAAAAATGGGAAAAATGGTCACCCCGGCATCATGAGAATTCCAAATGACGTCATACATGCAGAAATCAAATAATACGGCAACATAAAGAAAAACCAACTGTATAAGGATGATGACGTCCAAAAGCATATGTATGGGGTCAGGACCGCCTACTAAACCGTACCCGGAATTGAAAAATTTCATATTTTTTAAAATTGGAAAAAATGGTCACCCCAGCATCATGAGAATTCCGAATGACGTCATACATGCAGAAATCAAATAATACGGCAACATAAAGAAAAACCAACGGTATAAGGATGATGACGTCCAAAAGCATATGTATGGGGTCAGGACCGCCAACTAAACCGTACCCGGAATTGAAAAATTGCATATATTCCAAAATTGGAAAAAATGGTCATACATGCAGAAATCAAATAATACGGCAACATAAAGAAAAACCAAAGGTATAAGGATGATGACGTCCAAAAGCATATGTATGGGGTCAGGACCGCCAACTAAACCGAACCCTGAATTGAAAAATTTCATATATTTCAAAATTGGAAAAAATGGTCACCCCGGCATCATGAGAATTCCAAATGACGTCATACATGCAGAAATCAAATAATACGGCAACATAAAAAAAAACCAACGGTATAAGGATGATGACGTCCAAAGGCATGTGTATGGGGTCAGGACCTCCAACTAAACCGTACCCGGAATTGAAAAATTTCAAATATTCCAAAATTGGAAAAAATGGTCATACATGCAGAAATCAAATAGTACGGCAACATAAAGAAAAACCAACGGCATAAGGATGATGAAGTCCAAAAGCATATGTATGGGGTCAGGATCGCCAACTAAACCGTACCCGGAAGTGAAAAATTTCATATATTCTAAAATTGGAAAAATGGTCACTCCGGCATCATGAGAATTCCAAATGACGTCATACATGCAGAAATCAAATAATACGGCAACATAAAGAAAAACCAACTGTATAAGGATGATGACGTCCAAAAGCATATGTATGGGGTCAGGACCGCCAACTAAACCGTACCCGGAATTGAAAAATTTCATTTAATCCAAAATTGGAAAAAATGGTCACCCCGGCATCATGAGAATTCCAAATGACGTCATACATGCAGAAATCAAATAATACGGCAACATAAAAAAAAACCAACGGTATAAGGATGATGACGTCCAAAGGCATATGTATGGGGTCAGGAACTCCAACTAAACCGTACCCGGAATTGAAAAATTTCAAATATTCCAAAATTGGAAAAAATGGTCACCCCGGCAGCATGAGAATTCCAAATGACGTCATACATGCAGAAATCAAATAGTACGGCAACATAAAGAAAAACCAACTGTATAAGGATGATGACGTCCAAAAGCATATGTATGGGGTCAGGACCGCCAACTAAACCGTACCCGGAATTGAAAAATTGCATATATTCCAAAATTGGAAAAAATGGTCATACATGCAGAAATCAAATAATACGGCAACATAAAGAAAAACCAAAGGTATAAGGATGATGACGTCCAAAAGCATATGTATGGGGTCAGGACCGCCAACTAAACCGAACCCTGAATTGAAAAATTTCATATATTTCAAAATTGGAAAAAATGGTCACCCCGGCATCATGAGAATTCCAAATGACGTCATACATGCAGAAATCAAATAATACGGCAACATAAAAAAAAACCAACGATATAAGGATGATGACGTCCAAAGGCATGTGTATGGGGTCAGGACCTCCAACTAAACCGTACCCGGAATTGAAAAATTTCAAATATTCCAAAATTGAAAAAAATGGTCATACATGCAGAAATCAAATAGTACGGCAACATAAAGAAAAACCAACGGCATAAGGATGATGACGTCCAAAAGCATATGTATGGGGTCAGGATCGCCAACTAAACCGTACCCGGAAGTGAAAAATTTCATATATTCTAAAATTGGAAAAATGGTCACTCCGGCATCATGAGAATTCCAAATGACGTCATACATGCAGAAATCAAATAATACGGCAACATAAAGAAAAACCAACTGTATAAGGATGATGACGTCCAAAAGCATATGTATGGGGTCAGGACCTCCAACTAAACCGTACCCGGAATTGAAAAATTTCAAATATTCCAAAATTGGAAAAAATGGTCATACATGCAGAAATCAAATAGTACGGCAACATAAAGAAAAACCAACGGCATAAGGATGATGACGTCCAAAAGCATATGTATGGGGTCAGGATCGCCAACTAAACCGAACCCTGAATTGAAAAATTTCATATATTTCAAAATTGGAAAAAATGGTCACCCCGGCATCATGAGAATTCCAAATGACGTCATACATGCAGAAATCAAATAATACGGCAACATAAAAAAAAACCAACGGTATAAGGATGATGACGTCCAAAGGCATATGTATGGGGTCAGGAACTCCAACTAAACCGTACCCGGAATTGAAAAATTTCAAATATTCCAAAATTGGAAAAAATGGTCACCCCGGCATCATGAGAATTCCAAATGACGTCATACATGCAGAAATCAAATAGTACGGCAACATAAAGAAAAACCAACTGTATAAGGATGATGACGTCCAAAAGCATATGTATGGGGTCAGGATCGCCAACTAAACCGTACCCGGAAGTGAAAAATTTCATATATTCCAAAATTGGAAAAATGGTCACTCCGGCATCATGAGAATTCCAAATGACGTCATACATGCAGAAATCAAATAATACGGCAACATAAAGAAAAACCAACTGTATAAGGATGATGACGTCCAAAAGCATATGTATGGGGTCATGACCGCCAACTAAACCGTACCCGGAATTGAAAAATTTCATATTTTCCAAAATTGGAAAAAATGGTCACCCCGGCATCATGAGAATTCCAAATGACGTCATACATGCAGAAATCAAAAAATACGGCAACATAAAAAAAAACCAACGGTATAAGGATGATGACGTCCAAAGGCATATGTATGGGGTCAGGAACTCCAACTAAAACGTACCCAGAATTGAAAAATTTCATATATTCCAAAATTGGAAAAAATGGTCACCCCGGCATCATGAGAATTCCAAATGACGTCATACATGCAGAAATCAAAAAATACGGCAACATAAAGAAAAACCAACGATATAAGGATGAAAAATTTCATATATTCCAAAATTGGAAAAAAAGGGTCACCCCGGCATCACGAGAATTCCAAATGATGTCATACATGCAGAAATCAAATAATACGGCAACATAAAGAAAAACCAACGGTATAAGGATGATGACGTCTGTTTGGTTACGCAGGTATCCGCGCCAAACAACAATTAAAGCAGCTTCTCTGTTAATATTGTTCTCTTTGATAAGTTATGCTCTGCGCAGCATAAAGAGCAAATTAACGTAATGATCATAACTGTTGTTTTGTATATGCTCATCGGCGTTTCGTTTATTGCACTTGTTTTCGCTTTGCTTTCCCTTTGCCTTGGCTTAGCGCAAGCAGCAATTCGGCAGCTAATCAGTTATATTTCGTCAATCGAGAATTCAAGTCGCAGCAGCTGCAATTCGGCAGCTAATTAATTCGTTTTAGTCAATCGAGAATTCAAGTCGCGGGACTGTATTCGACACCGCAAGTTGTTAATTCGAACAATTAAAGGTGTAAAGCTCAAATCGGAGCTTCCAATAAACAATTGTAACTATTTATAATTTTGGCCACGAAGGCAATAAACTTAAATTATAGAAAAGCAAAATCGCTGCGTTTCTATTTATTTGTGAGACTTTGTAAAAATTCGATAGCTATTGAAAAAGCTCAATAGCTCAACATTGGTGACCCCGACGTGATTAATTAGCTCTGTTTGTTTAAATAAATACAAATTATTTAAAGTAAAGAGTTAATAAAACTCGCGCCCGCGCTCTTGCATTGCTGTCGATATTCTCGGTTCGTTTTGTGCTCACTTTCGGTTCAAGTGTTTGACCTCAAATTGACATTGGCGCCTGCGCAGTCTATTCGCTTATCGCGTTTGCTTAAACAATTGCAGCAGCCGTTTCTGCATTGTTATTGCTTGTCCCGTTTCGTTTTGCTTGCGCTTATGAACAAGGTGTTTGACATTTCGTCGTTTGAACTGGTGTGTTAAAGCTGTAGTGAAAAATTCCGTGATTCCTAAAGGAATATTAAAATGCATAATTCTGCTGCCGTTCAGTCTCGTACTGCCCCGTTTTACAAAGCCAAGGCCAAAGCTATTGATGAGCAGTTAAAACGGATGGCCAAAGCAGTCGCTCCGGAGCAAATTGTGCATCTCAGCGAACAAGAGTTGGCTGTTCAGCTCGAGGCGTTGCAAAGTGCTCAGCAGGCATTTTACAATATGCATGACGCGTTGGAGGAGCTGGACTATGATGAAATCGGGAGTGAATTACGGGCATGTTTTGATGAACTCTCAATATTAGTGGAAACTAGCTTGCGACGCGAAATTGACAAACGAAAGTTGTCGTCGCCGTTGTGCTCAACTATGAGGCAAAATACCTGTGTTGACAATCACACATTGTCTCAAAGCCGAATCCGGTTGCCTGAGATCAAGCTGCCCGAGTTTAGTGGAGGATACACAAAGTTTGCAGAGTTCATAGCGATGTTCTCTTCAATCATTGATGCGGACTCAGGACTTTCGGATGTGGAGAAGTTTCAGCACTTGCGATCGTGTCTGAAAGGATCAGCCTTGGATAGTGTTTCTTCGTTGGAAATCAGCAGCGCTAACTATCCAGTTGCATTGGAGCTCCTTAAAAAACGGTTTAACAACAAGCGTCTCATTTTCCAAGCACATATCACGGAGATATTGGGATTAGATTGCATCGAGTCGTCGTCAGCGGTAAAACTTCGAACCCTTTCGGATACGGTTAATTCCAACATGCGCGCTCTACAAAGCCTGGGCAACGTTGAGCAGATTGCGGGATTCATTATCGTGCACAGTTTGCTGCAGAAAGTGGACAAGGCAACGCAGATCAGTTGGGAGGAGACAGCACCGATGGATACTATTCCTACTTGTGAGCAGTTCTTGGCATTTCTGGATCGACGATGTCAAAGGTTGGAAAATGTGGAACACGCTATGGCAACGTATACGCCTAGCTCTAAGGTGGGAAAAAGTAGTAAAATCGTTAACACTAGCAGAAAGGCCTTTGTCGCTACTAACTCCAACACAAATAAATGTGTGTTCTGTGAGACCTTTGGCCACCTAATTTATAACTGTTCCCGTTTTGGAAATCTGTCTCCGCAACTGCGTCTACGAGAGGTAAAGAAGTTCAACCTTTGCATTAATTGCCTGTGTAAAGGTCATCGGCTAAAGGAGTGCAGCTCCACTACCTGCAACCGCTGCAAGGCCAAGCATCATACGCTTCTGCATTTTGAGAATCAGATTGACGGCTCTCAAGTTATCTTTGCTTCGCATCCGCCTGCTGCAAACCCTTCGGCAACACTTGTAGCCCAAAATCTTAGTCAAGACGTGGTGCTCTTGGCAACTGCTGTAATCAACATTAGAAGTCGTACTGGAGTTTTAGTCCCTTGCCGAGCGCTACTGGATTCTGGATCGCAGGTGCACATCATCACATCTCGTTTAGCTCAACAACTCCAGCTGCGCAAGCATCGCTCACCTACTTTGGTCTCAGGATTGGGGGAGTCTACTGTTGCCTCAGAAGGCTATTCAGCCGATATAAGTTTTCAATCGCGAGCATCTGCCTACTCTGCCGACATCTCAGTTCTCGTAGCTCCATCTATAACTGGAAATCAGCCTAGCTACGATGTCGACACTGAGCTCTGGAATATACCCTCAAATATTCGCTTGGCTGATCCAGAGTTCTTCAAGGCGCACAAAATTGATTTGTTAATTGGAGCTGGCCTGTTTTTTGAATTGTTGTGTGTCGGCCAAATCAAAATCGCTCCTGGTTTGCCTATTCTTCAAAAAACTCAACTGGGCTGGATAGTGACAGGAGGAACTTCACCAGCGAGCCCTGCCTCATTGACGGTCACTAGCTCGTTTATGATGCCAAATCCTAGCCCAGATCACAAGCTTGATGAAATCGTTCGTCGGGTTTGGGAGGTAGAATCGTGTTCCCGTTTAGTCAGCTCCAGCACCGACGAGGGCTGCGAAACGGATCAGGGCTGTCACAACGATGCCGGCACAGGCACAGCCACTGCATCATCGGCGGCTGCATCTGTTCCATCATCCATTGCCATCGGAAGCGAGCATTCGGATTCGGAGCATTCGTTGTACAGCCGCCACAATTCGTACATCCATATGCCAACGGCCTTGCCAGCGCCGCCGCCCTTCGCCGACAAGCGTTCGCCCATCCATTTTCGGGAGGGGCGACGCGCCAGCGATGGCCTGGTCGCCCAGGGATTGCTCAGCTCCAGCACGATCTTGGGTGCAAGTCGTGTCTACGGCAGCTATCGCTATGAGCACGCCAAGCGGCACGGCGGCTGGCTGGAGATCCAGCAGTTGCAGCAGGAAGCGGCCGCCATCTATGCGCCCCAACAACATCATCATCAGCATGCTGTACATGCTGCACATGCTCATCATGCCCACACACTTGATCATCATCATCAGCATTTGTCGTTTGCGGCGCCGCAGCAGCAGCCACTGCTCCTGGATGCCGCCGTGACCTGTATGGTGGACATGCGCTCTATGCGCCACCGCCACCACCACCCGGCGGCGTCATCTATTCCCTAACGCATCAGCAACAGCAACAGCAGCAGCAGCAGCAATATTTGTCGCCCATGCAGAAGCCACCGTTGCAACAGCAGCTGTTGCAGCATCGTCTGCTGCAGCAGAAGCGTCAGCTGTTCCAGAATCAATACGCACTGGAGGCACAGCTGGCTGGTCGCCATTCGCATCATGCACATGGACACCAGAATACACACACACCCACACACACACACACTGGTTTGCCACATTGGGGCAATAATAAACTCTCGACCTCTCTTTCCACTTTCAGAGCACCCTGCAGATCTGGATGCTGCGCACTTCCTTGGCGCTGCGCCACTCACACTTTATCCGGAGCCGGATGTCACCAAGCTAAACGTTAGCCGCCTGGATCGATGGCAGCGTATAGCTTATTATCAGCAGATTTTCTGGAGTCGTTGGCGTGATGAATATTTAACGCTTCTTCAGCAACGCTCCAAATGAAGAAAATCCTACCCGGGTGTTCACATCAACGATGTTGTCCTTGTAAAGGATGAAAACTTGCCACCCCTTAAATGGCCACTGGCTCGTGTGGTCGAGCTTGTTGCTGGTGCTGACGGCGTTTCCCGAGTAGCTGTTCTCAAGACGTCAACTGGAACAATAAAGAGAGCTGTTCGCAAGTTGTGTGCGCTTCCGAAAGAGGATGCTGTTGAAAGCCCGTGTCTTTCAACGGGGGGAGAATGTTTGGTTACGCAGGTATCCGCGCCAAACAACAATTAAAGCAGCTTCTCTGTTAATATTGTTCTCTTTGATAAGTTATGCTCTGCGCAGCATAAAGAGCAAATTAACGTAATGATCATAACTGTTGTTTTGTATATGCTCATCGGCGTTTCGTTTATTGCACTTGTTTTCGCTTTGCTTGCCCTTTGCCTTGGCTGAGCGCAAGCAGCAGCTGTAATTCGGCAGCTAATCAGTTATATTTCGTCAATCGAGAATTCAAGTCGCAGCAGCTGCAATTCGGCAGCTAATTAATTCGTTTTAGTCAATCGAGAATTCAAGTCGCGGGACTGTATTCGACACCGCAAGTTGTTAATTCGAACAATTAAAGGTGTAAAGCTCAAATCGGAGCTTCCAATAAACAATTGTAACTATTTATAATTTTGGCCACGAAGGCAATAAACTTAAATTATAGAAAAGCAAAATCGCTGCGTTTCTATTTATTTGTGAGACTTTGTAAAAATTCGATAGCTATTGAAAAAGCTCAATAGCTCAACAACGTCCAAAAGCATATGTATGGGGTCAGGACCGCCACTAAACCGTACCCGGAATTGAAAAATTTCATATATTCCAAAATTGGAAAAAATGGTCACCCCGGCATAATGAGAATTCCAAATGACGTCATACATGCAGAAATCAAATAATACGGCAACATAAAGAAAAACCAACGGTATAAGGATGATGACGTCCAAAAGCATATGTATGGGGTCAGGACCGCCAACTAAACCGTACCCGGAATTGAAAAATTGCATATATTCCAAAATTGGAAAAAATGGTCATACATGCAGAAATCAAATAATACGGCAACATAAAGAAAAACCAACGGTATAAGGATGATGACGTCCAAAAGCATATGTATGGGGTCAGGACCGCCAACTAAACCGTACCCGGAATTGAAAAATTTCATTTAATCCAAAATTGGAAAAAATGGTCAACCCGGCATCATGAGAATTCCAAATGACGTCATACATGCAGAAATCAAATAATACGGCAACATAAAGAAAAACCAACTGTATAAGGATGATGACCTCTAAAAGTATATGTATGGGGCAGGACCGCCAACTAAACCGTACCCGGAATTGAAAAATTTCATATATTCCAAAATTGGAAAAAATGGTCAACCCGGCATCATGAGAATTCCAAATGACGTCATACATGCAGAAATCAAATAATACGGCAACATAAAGAAAAACCAACTGTATAAGGATGATGACGTCTAAAAGTATATGTATGGGGCAGGACCGCCAACTAAACCGTACCCGGAATTGAAAAATTTCATATATTCCAAAATTGGAAAAAATGGTCACCCCGGCATCATGAGAATTCCAAATGACTTCATACATGCAGAAATCAAATAATACGGCAAAATGAAGAAAAACCAACGGCATAAGGATGATGACGTCCAAAAGCATATGTATGGGGTCAGGACCGCCAACTAAACCGTACCCGGAATTGAAAAATTGCATATATTCCAAAATTGGAAAAAATGGTCACCCCGGCATCTTGAGAATTCCAAATGACGTCATACATGCAGAAATCAAATAATACGGCAACATAAAGAAAAACCAACGGTATAAGGATGATGACGTCCAAAAGCATATGTATGGGGTCAGGACCGCCAACTAAACCGTACCCGGAATTGAAAAATTTCATATATTCCAAAATTGGAAAAAATGGTCACCCCGGCATCTTGAGAATTCCAAATGACGTCATACATGCAGAAATCAAATAATACGGCAACATAAAGAAAAACCAACGGTATAAGGATGATGACGTCCAAAAGCATATGTATGGGGTCAGGACCGCCAACTAAACCGTACCCGGAATTGAAAAATTGCATATATTCCAAAATTGGAAAAAATGGTCACCCCGGCATCATGAGAATTCCAAATGACGTCATACATGCAGAAATCAAATAATACGGCAACATAAAGAAAAACCAACGGTATAAGGATGATGACGTCTAAAAGCATATGTATGGGGTCAGGACCGCCAACTAAACCGTACCCGGAATTGAAAAATTTCATATATTCCAAAATTGGAAAAAATGGTCACCCCGGCAGCATGAGAATTCCAAATGACTTCAAACATGCAGAAATCAAATAATACGGCAAAATGAAGAAAAACAAACGGTATAAGGATGATGACGTCCAAAAGCATATGTATGGGGTCAGGACCACCAACTAAACCGTACCCGGAATTGAAAAATTGCATATATTCCAAAATTGGAAAAAATGGTCACCCCGGCATCATGAGAATTGCAAATGTCGTCATACATGCAGAAATCAAATAATACGACAACATAAAGAAAAACCAACGGTATAAGGATGATGACGTCTAAAAGCATATGTATGGGGTCAGGACCACCAACTAAACCGTACCCGGAATTGAAAAATTTTATATATTCCAAAATTGGAAAAAATGGTCACCCCGGCATCATGAGAATTGCAAATGTCGTCATACATGCAGAAATCAAATAATACGACAACATAAAGAAAAACCAACGGTATAAGGGTGATGACGTCGAAAAGTATATGTATAGGGTCAGGACCGCCAACTAAACCGTACCCGGAATTGAAAAATTTCATATATTCCAAAATTGGAAAAAATTGTCACCCCGGCATCATGAGAATTCCAAATGACGTCATACATGCAGAAATCAAATAATACGGCAACATAAAGAAAAACCAACGGTATAAGGATGATGACGTCTAAAAGCATATGTATGGGGTCAGGACCGCCAACTAAACCGTACCCGGAATTGAAAAATTTCATATATTCCAAAATTGGAAAAAATTGTCACCCCGGCATCATGAGAATTCCAAATGACGTCATACATGCAGAAATCAAATAATACGGCAACATAAAGAAAAACCAACGGTATAAGGATGATGACGTCCAAAAGCATATGTATGGGGTCAGGACCGCCAACTAAACCGTACCCGGAATTGAAAAATTGCATATATTCCAAAATTGGAAAAAATGGTCACCCCGGCATCATGAGAATTCCAAATGACGTCATACATGCAGAAATCAAATAATACGGCAACATAAAGAAAAACCAACGGTATAAGGATGATGACGTCTAAAAGCATATGTATGGGGTCAGGACCGCCAACTAAACCGTACCCGGAATTGAAAAATTTCATATATTCCAAAATTGGAAAAAATGGTCACCCCGGCATCATGAGAATTCCAAATGTCGTCATACATGCAGAAATCAAATAATACGACAACATAAAGAAAAACCAACGGTATAAGGGTGATGACGTCGAAAAGTATATGTATAGGGTCAGGACCGCCAACTAAACCGTACCCGGAATTGAAAAATTTCATATATTCCAAAATTGGAAAAAATTGTCACCCCGGCATCATGAGAATTCCAAATGACGTCATACATGCAGAAATCAAATAATACGGCAACATAAAGAAAAACCAACTGTATAAGGATGATGACGTCTAAAAGTATATGTATGGGGCAGGACCGCCAACTAAACCGTACCCGGAATTGAAAAATTTCATATATTCCAAAATTGGAAAAAATGGTCACCCCGGCATCATGAGAATTCCAAATGACTTCATACATGCAGAAATCAAATAATACGGCAAAATGAAGAAAAACCAACGGCATAAGGATGATGACGTCCAAAAGCATATGTATGGGGTCAGGACCGCCAACTAAACCGTACCCGGAATTGAAAAATTGCATATATTCCAAAATTGGAAAAAATGGTCACCCCGGCATCTTGAGAATTCCAAATGACGTCATACATGCAGAAATCAAATAATACGGCAACATAAAGAAAAACCAACGGTATAAGGATGATGACGTCCAAAAGCATATGTATGGGGTCAGGACCGCCAACTAAACCGTACCCGGAATTGAAAAATTTCATATATTCCAAAATTGGAAAAAATGGTCACCCCGGCATCATGAGAATTCCAAATGACGTCATACATGCAGAAATCAAATAATACGGCAACATAAAGAAAAACCAACGGTATAAGGATGATGACGTCTAAAAGCATATGTATGGGGTCAGGACCGCCAACTAAACCGTACCCGGAATTGAAAAATTTCATATATTCCAAAATTGGAAAAAATGGTCACCCCGGCAGCATGAGAATTCCAAATGACTTCAAACATGCAGAAATCAAATAATACGGCAAAATGAAGAAAAACAAACGGTATAAGGATGATGACGTCCAAAAGCATATGTATGGGGTCAGGACCACCAACTAAACCGTACCCGGAATTGAAAAATTTTATATATTCCAAAATTGGAAAAAATGGTCACCCCGGCATCATGAGAATTGCAAATGTCGTCATACATGCAGAAATCAAATAATACGACAACATAAAGAAAAACCAACGGTATAAGGGTGATGACGTCGAAAAGTATATGTATGGGGTCAGGACCGCCAACTAAACCGTACCCGGAATTGAAAAATTTCATATATTCCAAAATTGGAAAAAATTGTCACCCCGGCATCTTGAGAATTCCAAATGACGTCATACATGCAGAAATCAAATAATACGGCAACATAAAGAAAAACCAACGGTATAAGGATGATGACGTCTAAAAGCATATGTATGGGGTCAGGACCGCCAACTAAACCGTACCCGGAATTGAAAAATTTCATATATTCCAAAATTGGAAAAAATGGTCACCCCGGCAGCATGAGAATTCCAAATGACTTCAAACATGCAGAAATCAAATAATACGGCAAAATGAAGAAAAACAAACGGTATAAGGATGATGACGTCCAAAAGCATATGTATGGGGTCAGGACCACCAACTAAACCGTACCCGGAATTGAAAAATTTTATATATTCCAAAATTGGAAAAAATGGTCACCCCGGCATCATGAGAATTGCAAATGTCGTCATACATGCAGAAATCAAATAATACGGCAACATAAAGAAAAACCAACGGTATAAGGATGATGACGTCTAAAAGCATATGTATGGGGTCAGGACCGCCAACTAAACCGTACCCGGAATTGAAAAATTTCATATATTCCAAAATTGGAAAAAATTGTCACCCCGGCATCATGAGAATTCCAAATGACGTCATACATGCAGAAATCAAATAATACGGCAACATAAAAAAAAACCAACGGTATAAGGATGATGACGTCCAAAAGCATATGTATGGGGTCAGGACCGCCAACTAAACCGTACCCGGAATTGAAAAATTGCATATATTCCAAAATTGGAAAAAATGGTCACCCCGGCATCATGAGAATTCCAAATGACGTCATACATGCAGAAATCAAATAATACGGCAACATAAAGAAAAACCAACGGTATAAGGATGATGACGTCTAAAAGCATATGTATGGGGTCAGGACCGCCAACTAAACCGTACCCGGAATTGAAAAATTTCATATATTCCAAAATTGGAAAAAATGGTCACCCCGGCAGCATGAGAATTCCAAATGACTTCAAACATGCAGAAATCAAATAATACGGCAAAATGAAGAAAAACAAACGGTATAAGGATGATGACGTCCAAAAGCATATGTATGGGGTCAGGACCGCCAACTAAACCGTACCCGGAATTGAAAAATTGCATGTGTTCCAAAATTGGAAAAAATGGTCACCCCGGCATCATGAGAATTCCAAATGACGTCATACACGCGGAAATCAAATAATACGGCAACATAAAGAAAAACCAACGGTATAAGGATGATGACGTCCAAAAGCATATGTATGGGGTCAGGACCACCAACTAAACCGTACCCGGAATTGAAAAATTTTATATATTCCAAAATTGGAAAAAATGGTCACCCCGGCATCAAGAGAATTGCAAATGTCGTCATACATGCAGAAATCAAATAATACGACAACATAAAGAAAAACCAACGGTATAAGGGTGATGACGTCGAAAAGTATATGTATGGGGTCAGGACCGCCAACTAAACCGTACCCGGAATTGAAAAATTGCATATATTCCAAAATTGGAAAAAATGGTCACCCCGGCATCTTGAGAATTCCAAATGACGTCATACATGCAGAAATCAAATAATACGGCAACATAAAGAAAAACCAACTGTATAAGGATGATGACGTCTAAAAGTATATGTATGGGGCAGGACCGCCAACTAAACCGTACCCGGAATTGAAAAATTTCATATATTCCAAAATTGGAAAAAATGGTCACCCCGGCATCATGAGAATTCCAAATGACTTCATACATGCAGAAATCAAATAATACGGCAAAATGAAGAAAAACCAACGGTATGAGGATGATGACGTCCAAAAGCATATGTATGGGGTCAGGACCGCCAACTAAACCGTACCCGGAATTGAAAAATTGCATATATTCCAAAATTGGAAAAAATGGTCACCCCGGCATCATGAGAATTCCAAATGACTTCATACATGCAGAAATCAAATAATACGGCAAAATGAAGAAAAACAAACGGTATAAGGATGATGACGTTCAAAAAGCATATGTATGGGGTCAGGACCGCCAACTAAACCGTACCCGGAATTGAAAAATTGCATGTGTTCCAAAATTGGAAAAAATGGTCACCCCGGCATCATGAGAATTCCAAATGACGTCATACACGCAGAAATCAAATAATACGGCAACATAAAGAAAAACCAACGGTATAAGGATGATGACGTCCAAAAGCATATGTATGGGGTCAGGACCACCAACTAAACCGTACCCGGAATTGAAAAATTTTATATATTCCAAAATTGGAAAAAATGGTCACCCCGGCATCATGAGAATTGCAAATGTCGTCATACATGCAGAAATCAAATAATACGACAACATAAAGAAAAACCAACGGTATAAGGGTGATGACGTCGAAAAGTATATGTATGGGGTCAGGACCGCCAACTAAACCGTACCCGGAATTGAAAAATTGCATATATTCCAAAATTGGAAAAAATGGTCACCCCGGCATCATGAGAATTCCAAATGACTTCATACATGCAGAAATCAAATAATACGGCAAAATGAAGAAAAACCAACGGTATAAGGATGATGACGTCCAAAAGCATATGTATGGGGTCAGGACCGCCAACTAAACCGTACCCGGAATTGAAAAATTGCATATATTCCAAAATTGGAAAAAATGGTCACCCCGGCATCTTGAGAATTCCAAATGACGTCATACATGCAGAAATCAAATAATACGGCAACATAAAGAAAAACCAACGGTATAAGGATGATGACGTCCAAAAGCATATGTATGGGGTCAGGACCGCCAACTAAACCGTACCCGGAATTGAAAAATTTCATATATTCCAAAATTGGAAAAAATGGTCACCCCGGCATCTTGAGAATTCCAAATGACGTCATACATGCAGAAATCAAATAATACGGCAACATAAAGAAAAACCAACGGTATAAGGATGATGACGTCCAAAAGCATATGTATGGGGTCAGGACCGCCAACTAAACCGTACCCGGAATTGAAAAATTTCATATATTCCAAAATTGGAAAAAATGGTCACCCCGGCATCTTGAGAATTCCAAATGACGTCATACATGCAGAAATCAAATAATACGGCAACATAAAGAAAAACCAACGGTATAAGGATGATGACGTCCAAAAGCATATGTATGGGGTCAGGACCGCCAACTAAACCGTACCCGGAATTGAAAAATTGCATATATTCCAAAATTGGAAAAAATGGTCACCCCGGCATCATGAGAATTCCAAATGACGTCATACATGCAGAAATCAAATAATACGGCAACATAAAGAAAAACCAACGGTATAAGGATGATGACGTCTAAAAGCATATGTATGGGGTCAGGACCGCCAACTAAACCGTACCCGGAATTGAAAAATTTCATATATTCCAAAATTGGAAAAAATGGTCACCCCGGCAGCATGAGAATTCCAAATGACTTCAAACATGCAGAAATCAAATAATACGGCAAAATGAAGAAAAACAAACGGTATAAGGATGATGACGTCCAAAAGCATATGTATGGGGTCAGGACCACCAACTAAACCGTACCCGGAATTGAAAAATTTTATATATTCCAAAATTGGAAAAAATGGTCACCCCGGCATCATGAGAATTGCAAATGTCGTCATACATGCAGAAATCAAATAATACGACAACATAAAGAAAAACCAACGGTATAAGGATGATGACGTCTAAAAGCATATGTATGGGGTCAGGACCCACCAACTAAACCGTACCCGGAATTGAAAAATTTTATATATTCCAAAATTGGAAAAAATGGTCACCCCGGCATCATGAGAATTGCAAATGTCGTCATACATGCAGAAATCAAATAATACGACAACATAAAGAAAAACCAACGGTATAAGGGTGATGACGTCGAAAAGTATATGTATGGGGTCAGGACCGCCAACTAAACCGTACCCGGAATTGAAAAATTTCATATATTCCAAAATTGGAAAAAATTGTCACCCCGGCATCTTGAGAATTCCAAATGACGTCATACATGCAGAAATCAAATAATACGGCAACATAAAGAAAAACCAACGGTATAAGGATGATGACGTCCAAAAGCATATGCATGGGGTCAGGACCGCCAACTAAACCGTACCCGGAATTGAAAAATTGCATATATTCCAAAATTGGAAAAAATGGTCACCCCGGCATCATGAGAATTCCAAGGACGGTGGCGCAGTTCGCATTTGACATCGCTGCTGCTGTTGCTGCCGATAATGTCAAAGAGATCGCAGATTAAGCTGAGTACTTCAAAGTAGATCTTGTTCTTGTCCAGATGCGACTTGAAGTGCCACGTGTGCAGACGCGGAAAGACATCGCGCAGCAGGAATACCAATCCTGGTATCTCCACTTGTAGATATCGCTTGCGCTTCAGCTTTGTGTAGGTGCGCAGAAAACTTAAGTAGGCCAAGAGAAAATCGTAGCGTACCCTCTTCTTCTCCACATTATCGATGACCGAGCCAAGGAATCGCGACTCAAAGCAGGCAGCGCTGGCAAAGAGTTTGTAGTCGTGCACCAACTGTTTGCTGGTCGTGGGCAATATGTCCAGATTGCTGATGCGCATGAAGATCTCCTCATCGACGAGGGACAGCAACGCTGTGCAGACATTCAGGCAATTGGACGGCAGTCCAACTGGTGGACATTCCACGCTCTTAAATTTGCTCAGCAGATCGACGCACATCTCTGTGGGATGCACCATCTCAGCACTGATGCCCTCCACGAACTTGGTGCGCTGCACAACCAATTCCAGATACTTGAGACCCGCCTCGACGCGCCTTATGCGCTCATTGGATTCAAAGTCACCATGGATCTGCGCCTTCTCGCGCAGCGAACAGTTGATCTCGTTGAGGGGAAATGCATGTAAAACCCGTTCGGATGGTGCACAGCGGTGCAGCTGGTGCCAACGGGCAGTGTGTAATCGATGTGTGGAAAAGGCTGCATTGCGCTGGTCAACTCATATTCACTCGCGTCCAGCTCCTTCACCTTGTACTCGTACTCATCATAGAGCAAGGCGAGCATGGGCAGCGATTCAAACTCGCTTTTGATCTTTTCAAAGAAAAATAAGATACATTTTAGTCTGAGAATGGTTTTTAGAAGCAAATAGCTTACATAGTTGCCTTGGCCCGCCTTGCTGAGCGCCTGACCTATCTTGGCCAAGTTAGTGAACTGCAGCGGAAAGTTCTCCAGCAATGAATTGTACAGTGCACGAACGCCACCCTCTGGAAATTGTGGATTTATAACGGATAAAGGCAGGGGTTAATAACAACAACAAACCTTCGCGCCTGCAAAATTCCTTTGCCAACTGTGGCCAGGAGAGCAGCTCACAGAGCAGCTCATATATGCCCTCGTAATGGGCACAGCTACCGTCACCGTCGAAGAGATCACACAAGTAGTTCAGCTGATTGAAAATTGTTTTGCGAACAATGCGCGACAACAGGCTGTCATCGGAAAACTTTACATGGGTAACAATCACGTGGACTTGCACAAAACACTTGAGTTCGACGGCACGCTTGCCGAGCTGGCGGCAGCGCAGCAGTCTGGACGCATCGTCGGCATCGTTGGTGCCACGCAGCCGTAGCATCATCCATGTCAGCAGCAATGGGCCATGCTCGGGACGATGATGCATGTCCGTTATTTCGCCGTCCAGATCTTCGATGAGCTTTTCGATTAGCATGGCATTAACGCCCGGCTGCTCAAAGTCCAAACATTTCAATAGCAACACCAGCTCCGAATACGTTATATTCTCGATCAGCTCCTTGTGGTAGGGTTGTCCTTCTTCAGATGGTTCTGCATGTGTCCAAACGAGTGCTGCTTTATGATGACAAACAGTCGCTTGATATGCACCAGATCCATGGGCGTATGCTCGCTGAGCAGCAGAAGGATGTGCACCACTTCGTTCGTCTCGCGTGCATTACGCTCCGACCAGTTGATCAAAGTTTCGGGGCAGTGAAAGCTTTCACCTGTCAGCAGCTTGTGCGGCGGCTGCTCATTAATCAGACTCTCCAATTGATTGAGATAGAGGTCGACAAGGCGGGTCAGCGTTAGCTTGTCAACAACCTCTCTGTACTGAACGTGGTATGGATGATTGGGCACTTTGTAGAATACGAGCACATTTTTTAGGATCTTTAGGAGTATCATGCGCTCCAGCGAATAGTAGTGTCTGATGTCATTGAGCAGTTTCATCATGTTCGTTTTGGTGGAGATGAGCTGTGTTAGGAGGCTGGCAGAGCCTCGATACTCCTTGGTCAGGTAATAGCATAAAATCTCCCAGCATTGAGCCGACTCCAGGTTGAGCAGCTCCTGCAGTCGCATCGTAAATGGCAACAGTTTCTCCTGTTTCTTCTCCTTTAGCAGTGCGGCCAGCAGCACATTGGAGGCATTTTTTTGCTTGAACTGCAGCACGCCGGCTTGCAGCTCGGAGCAAACGTTGAGCAGCTCCTCGCACACTGTTCCCTTGGGCGTCTCATAGTGTGTGTGCCAGACACCATTTGCCACAGTCGCTTCCAATCGTAGCTGTTTGGTGGAAGAAGCATTCAGCAACTGAACACATTGAAAACTCTATTAGTGCTACTCACATGACACACTTTTCGACGGCAGTCATTTCTGTATATTATAACTTAACAACTACACTACAATATGATTAGACAGATTTATTATATAGGTTGTATTGTTTGACAACAAAATTCACAATTTTTAACAACAAAAAAAGAAGCACGCGCAATTTTGATGCGTTTAGTGCTGGCAAAATGTCGATATTTGCCGGCAATCGTTAGGACAAGTGGCAACGCTATGCTACAAATACATCAGCTGTTCGAGAACAGCGATGCCGGACATTTCAAATGGCTAGAAAACTTAAATACTTCTTGTACGTTTTAAAGCAAAGTATGCGAGTCGTTATGCAGTGAGTTACATTACAATGGTGTAAAATATAGATTGTATTAATGAGTGCCGGTAATTAGTAGGTTTCTATCCGGAAAGGACGACAGACCGGATGATAAGGATTAGTCCTGTGTGAGTGCATTTTAAGAAATCAAATTAGAACAAATAACAGCCACTTTACAGCTGTATCTTGTGCTGCCAACTCGCTAAAATTGACCGGCAGCCGTTATAACTGATGCAAGCGGGGAATGCGTCCAAAAATTCAAATCGTTTCGAAAATTCTCTGACAGTGTTTCCGATCGTAAGTACTTTAAAGGTAATAAAGTGTGTAAGTAAAATAAAATAAAAAGTCAAAATAATTAACAGATTATCTGAAGACTTTGGCGAAAGCAGATAAACACAAATAAAAATACTTAATATTGTGGGAAATTAAAAAAAATTCACTGGTTTTGTGTGCATGCTCTAGCTTACATATTAAGCTCTAGAGTTTTTTTTTATACTTTAAAATAGTTATGAACAGTGCGCAGATGCTGAATCACTCATTCCACTGTTAACACACGCAATTGCAGGTTGAATAAAGTGTTTGTACTAGATACTTCACTATACTATGGACTAGCCGCCTTGCAAGTCTGCAAGTCACTCATAGGACACAGCTGCCGCAGATCTGAGCCCAGAGAGCCAGCCCACAAAGGCGAGAGAGCTCTGAGAGCGATGGCGCACGCGAATTGTCTCAGCCTGCTTGGAATCGATAACTATTGAGAGCACGCAGGTCTAGTTTAAAAGCTGTCAAATCAAAAAAAAAAATAACAAAAAAAAAATTCTAGTTAAATCATAGAAGTAAAATGGCACAAATTATAATTAATGAGACGAATGTTGCAACTAATAATAATGACAGCGTCGATGAAAATGAACGTAAGTTAATAATATATTTATGAGCCATTATTTGCGTGCATATGTGTGTGTGCTGTAATTTGAAATCATAATGCGATTAGCTTTGATTTGATTCTGATGCTGATTCTGACGTATGCGAAAATGTGTGTATCTGCTTGAGGCTGCGGCTGCAGCTACCTATGTAAGTATGATTGTGCGTCAGCAGCAGCAGTAGCAGCGCTAGCATCCTTGCAGCTGCGGTCGGTAGCTAGGATGCGGTGGCCTGGTGGTGGGTGGTAAGCCAAAAATAGAGCGAGCGTCACAGCCACACATAGAGACAGAGCGAGAGAGCGACTAAACAGTGAGAGAGAGTGTTGGAAATGAGAGAGTTGTCAGCGTTGCCACACTGCGCGAATGCAACAAGTGTAATATTTTGTAAATTGCCCTTTTGCACTTTTTGCAGCCTTTCAAATTAGTGACGATGATTTGGATGACTTTGACGATGACTGCCTGCTGGAGGAGGCAGAGCCGGGTGGCATCAATAGCATTGGACGTGGTCCGTACGAGCGCGCATGGACAACGGAGGCGACACGAGCACTCATCCACATTCGAGGTCCGATGGAGGGCAGCTTCACCGAGGGCAGACAGAAGCGGACGGCGCTGTGGCTGCACTGCACCCGACAGCTGCAACGGCTGGGCTTTCGGTACAGCGCCGCCAAGGTGCAGAAGAAGTGGCACAATATCCTCATCACGTACAACAAGAATCTGAACAAGAAATATGTTTCGGGCTATGTGCACTGGGAATTCTTTGAGGAAATGTTCAAGTACTTGCAGGGCAAGAAGGCCGATTTCGATATGCAGCTGCAGCCGGCGGCGGCGAAGCAAAAACAGCAACAACAACAACAGGCGCCACAGACGCAGCAGCAACAACAACAGCAACATCAACCACCACCGTTGAAACCGATTTCATATCAGAATTCAGTGACGCCAGTGCTGCTAACGCAACCTGGACAGCTGCAGTCCGGCTGCCAGGAGGCACAGCCGTATATAGCGCCCGTGGATCAGGTGCTGTTGCAGCCGCAGGTGCAGCTGGACACCAAGTCGAACGATGAATTTGAGGAGGATAGCAACAGTTTGTCGGAAGTGCGTCAGCCCAAGCTAGAGTACGATGCGGATCAGACGACCAGCACTCCGCCGGATCTAAACGATAGCAACGAAATGGTCATGGCGCCCACCAGCAAACTATACGAGCAGCACTCACAGCTGGCGGATAATGCCTGGTGGAAGGATTACTTTGAGCGCAAGCTGAATATGGAGCGCGAGAAGATGGAGCTGCAACGTAGTTTGCAGCGCGAACAGATGCAAATCCAGAAAATGTCAATGGTGTAACAGGATCGCATTAAGCGCATGAAAATCGATGCCATCAACAGTCTGACGGCCACATTGCAGAAACTCGTCGAGGCCAAGTGCCGGCGCGCCTAATCCCAGGTGATCACTGCGAAGCATTTATCCTTCAGTATTATTTAAGTTCAATGCATATCCGATGTGCATTCGATGTGTATAATCTCGCATAACTCTTTGTAAATACAATTTGGCCAACTACTTGACTAGCGGAACATATCCGTTTTCGACCAAAAAATAAATCAGCTTTAAGTATCTTCAATTATCTGGGATGTTATTCTGACTATCACTTTGAACTATACCAAAATATGTATTTTCAAATTTAATTTAATTTATTATATTTCTTTTAAATTAATGTTTTAACTGTATATACTTTTTCTTTATTAGATTCTCAATACTCTTCAGTTTTATGTGGTTTATTTATTTTGTACATTTATTTCCTGATATTTTCGCATATTATTAAGTTAATCTTATTATATTTCTCAACATTTGTTTAATATTAGTTTAACTTAAATATATACTTTTATTTACGTTATTATAGTTCTCAAGATTCTTTTTAAATTCCAATTCTGTAATATTTGTACTTTGGTTATTTCTTATTATAGTTGGGGAAAGTTTGCACTGCGACCTAAAAGGTCTATTGTGCCCCCTTACTGAGCCTACAGCTCTTCCATCAATCCCAACTCCTGCACGAATGCTAGAATCTTTGTTGGGTTGAGGGTTTCTATGTCCTTGGGCCTCATGACATGCTGCCCTAGGATGTTGCATCTTTTCCTGGTTAAGGCGACGCATTCTGTTAGGATGTGCGTCGAGGATTCCTCCTCGTATACGCAAAACCTGCATACATTGCTGCTGCAAATACCTAACTTGGTTAGGTGACTTCTCAGTCTACAGTGTCCTGTCAATAGACCTGTGAGTATTCTGAGTCTATTCTTCCCCATGGATATTATTTGCTTAAATCGCTTTTGATTATAGCCACCTAGGAGACTTCTGGCTTGTCGGAGTCCTGGTGTGTCTACCCGGCTCCGTTCCCGCATCAGTCTTTCTTCATCCCTGATTTGTAGCCGTATTGTGTGTTTTCCTACGCCACAATACGGTTCAGGGCCTGTCATGGGTCTCTGCCCCCATTCTTGCTTGCTTGTCAGCCTCCTCGTTCCCCGCTATATCCCTGTGACGCGGAACCCATCTTAGGGTGAGCCTATTATGCTTTCCGAATTGGTCAAGCTTGGATCGAACTTCGTGGACTACTTTAGATGTTATTTTCGTCCCATTTAGAGCATTTATTGCTGCTTGACTATCGGAGAGGCTGGATATATCCGCATTCCGATAGTGTCGTGCCAGGTTAAAATCCGCACATCTCCCTATCGCACACACTTCTGCTTGAAATATGCTAGTGTGCTTCCCAAGGGACTCATGGTATGATACCTGAGGACCCACCACTCCAAGGCCTGTTCCCTGCGTGGTGAGTGATCCATCGGTATACCATTTTATGGTGTGCGGTTTCGTTCGGTGTCGTCCACTCCCTTTTGCTGCTCATATGAACCTTAAAATTTCGGTCGAATAAATACTCGGCTGACATTTCGTTCCTGGGTTGCATGATCAGGGGAAGTTCATCTGCTAGGAGTTGGGCATCTTTGTGGCTTAGGATGTGATTGACCCCAACTCCCTCAACTGACATCCTTAGAAGCGTTGCTTTCTGTTGGAGCCTTATGGTGTGGTGGAGTGGTGTGAGCTCCATTAAGGCTCCCAAGGCCATTGTGGGGCAGGTGCGCATTGCCCCTGTCATACATATGCAGGCCATTCTTTGCGGTTTTAATAACTGTCTTTGCACGGTCGTTAGCCGCACCCTATCCTCCCATGCTACTACAACATAGGTTAGCATGGGCCTTACTACCATTAGGTATAGCCATCTTATTATCTTTGGTGATGTACCCCATGATTTGCCGGCTATGCTGCGACATGTATAAAGCGCCCTAGAGCACTTTGATATCGCATTTTCAACATGGGTACCAAAGTTTAATTTACTGTCAAATGTGACTCCAGGGTATTTCACCTCATTACTTATTTCTACTAGGCTACCTGATAGCTTTATTTATCTCATCCTCTGCAGCTTATGTCGTCTAGTGAAGGGGACGATGATTGTTTTTGTGGGGTTCAGGCTGAGTCCAGCCTACACACACCACACCAATCGCTCGTTATTCGTAACCCTAACTGGACTATGTCACAGAGTGTTTCTTCAAATCTGCCTCGCGCCATGATGACAATGTCATCAGCATAACCTTGACATTGGATGCCTCTGGTGGTAAGTCTGTTAAGTAGTTCATCCACTAACAGACTCCAGAGCAGCGGAGACAGCACTCCCCCTTGGGGGCAGCCTTTAGTCGTTAAGACTGTTACAGTAACGTTATGAGTTGATGTCGTGGCCTGTCTGGACTCCAGCAAAGCAAGTATCCACCTGCTGGTGATGGAGTCCAGGCCCCTCCTGTAGAGGGCAGCCCCAATCGCCTCATGAGATGTGTTGTCAAAGGCGCCTTCTATGTCTAGAAAGGCGCACAGTGCTACTTCCTTATTTTCCATTGCCGCATTTAAGGTGCGTCGCAATTGGTAGAGCGCAGTGTCCGTGGACCTGCCTGCTCTGTATGCATGCTGCGTTGGATGCAGCGGGCTTTGCCTTAACAGAGTGCTTCTAATTTTATTGTCCACTAGCTTTTCCAACGTTTTCAGTAAAAACGATGTCAAGCTGATGGGTCTGAATGACTTTGGGTTGGTGATGTCTTTCTTCCCTGCCTTGGGAATGAAGACCACCCTAGCTCTACTCCATACTCTCGGTATATATCCGAGGGCTAGGCTGCTGATGAGTACTTTCCAGACAGGTGAGAGGAGTATTTCTCGTCCCTGCTGGAGGAAAGCTGGCGATATTCCGTCCAGTCCAGGAGATTTGAAGGGCTGGAAAGTTCCAATTGCCCATTTTAGTCTCTCCGGAGTGACAGTTGACTTGGCACATGCCCATCCGTTAGCAGATGTTCTAACTCTGCTGCCTGTCATTTCGATGGCACTTTCTTGCAGGGGTATACTATACTGCCTGGAAAGTGCGTCTCGAAGAGCTGTTTCAGTTTTTGTGCAATGTTGCTTGTGTAGGAGTTATCCCTACGCTTCAGTGTTACGTTTGCGTCAGGCATCCGTTTAGATAACACTTTATGGAGCCTGGCACCTTCGCTGGTACTTCCTATGCTTTCGCAGAAGTTCCTATAATTGGCCCGCTTAGCCTTCCTGATTTCCTTATTGTAGGAGGTCAGGCTCTCGCGATATCTTTCCCATGTACAGTCTCTCATCGCTTTGTTGAAGAGGCGACGTGTGGTGAGGCGCAGCCTTTCCAGGCTTTCATTCCACCAAGGGGCGTCTTTTTCTTTGAATTTCTTCCCTACCGGGCAATTCTCCTCAAAAGCACTAATTATGCTTTTGTTGAGATTTTCTACAGCCCACTCTAGTTCGGGTGGACTTCTGGGTTTGTTTGATATGATACTGGGGTTAAGTTCTAGAGCTGACCTAAACCCTTCCCAGTTCGTTTTTCTGGGGTTACGACAGGGTACGCTGCTACCCGTATTCAATTCTATACGAAAGAGAATGATTCTATGGTCAGACATAGATTCTTCCTGGGATACATGCCAGTCCCTAAGGTGTGGCTGAAGGGACCGACTGATGAGGGTGATGTCTAGCACCTCCTCCCTGATTCTGGTTACAAATGTCGGTGTAGATCCGACATTGGCAAGTTCTAGATTATATCTACATATAAAATCTGTGAGGTACTCACCTCTTGTGTTGATGTCGCTGCTGCCCCATATGGTGTGGTGCGCGTTGGCATCGCATCCGATGATTATCGGCATCTTCTTCTTTCGGCAGTATTCCACCAGCTTCGTTATTTCCGCTGGTGGGCAGGCTTTATCTCTTGCGAGGTAGACTCATGTTATCACCAGGGAGGTGGCATTTCCCTTATCCTGTATTACTATGGGAACGCAGTCCCTCGTCAAAAATTCTGAAAGGATAGTAAAGTTAATTTCTTTCCTTACCATAATGCACGCTCTCGGCGTTGGGTGTCTTTGATCCCATATTACCTTTGAGCTTGCCGTGAACAGACCTTTGATGCCATTGTTCACCCATGGCTCCTGCACAAGGGCTAGCCCGAGATGCCGTTTGGTAAACATCCTCGCTAGAACAGCCGAGGCTGCCTTGGCACGGTGGATGTTTACCTGGGCCAGGCCCGTTGTGATGAGCGTCACGTCTGCCAAGTCTTCATCTTCTGCCAGGTCTTCCGACAGGTCGATGACGATTGCCGGATGATTGCCTTCTTCCTCAGACCGCTTACGGGGATATTTCCGTATCGAAAATTGATCTGGTGACCATTCTCGACGATCGTCCTCTTGGACAATTCGTCTATTCCAATTACTAGAAGGGCTCCTTCCCCCTCGTTCCTCCTAGTAATCACTTTCCATGCGGAAATGTCCATCCCGTTTTGAACCCCGATTAGGGGCAACAAGGACTCGGTGGACCTATCTTTACTTCTTGGACAGAAGATTGTCATGCAGTGGGGCGACAGTATGTCATCTCCCACCTTGCATTCTAGGGGCACTCCCTTCCACGATCGTAGCCGTGGTGCCATGTCTCCCAGCCATTTGGATGAGCGTTCATTGGAGCATTCAATCAGCAGATATCCGATTCTAAAATGAAAGCCCGCGAATGAAATCTACAATGAGGTCATCTATGATTACCTCCTCCAGTGTAGATAAGTCTTTGTGGTTGAGCATTACCTGGGGGTAGTTCACAGGCAATACCGCCACCTTGACCTTGTTTGCTGCCGCCGCGTATGAAATGCGGGGCCCTTCTGGTCCGGCTGAACTGGACATGTTAGCCGCTGCACGTTATGTGCTGGGGCTCGAGTCCAGTTCTTCCTGACCCTTCCTAATCGGCGCTCGTGCCCCCGTTGGACCTTGAGTAGCGCTCTTGATCGTCGAACACCACCTTTTAGGGGTGGCCGTCGGCGGTGTCAGAGCACTGCTAGTCCTTTTGGGGGCTGGTGCCGCACTCGATGTGTCCCTCGTCTCTTTTGCCTTTTTGAGGGCGTCATCTGGGGCCATCCCTTGCCGGAGGTACCTTAGGTACCATTTGACCCGTGAACCGCAGAGATTTCTGCGGTTCGGGTCGTCCAGCCCTCCGGGTTGGCCCCTCGGTGGGAGGAAATCTCACTTCTTTTTCGGCCGATATTCCGCCTGTCCACCAGCTCTCGCTGCTGGGTGTGGTGGTCGAGATGCTCCGACCACACCTTCTTCTCTGGATGCATGTGCCTGCTGACTGTGCTCCTGCTGTGCAAAGGGCACCCTCCTTGGTGTTGGAGTGGGTCTTTGTGGAGGATATTCTGCCACATACGAGGACCTCCCCCTGTTCAGGGCTCGGTCCTCCATTAGTCTCGCGACTTCGGTTGCAGGGAGATCCTGCGGAATTTTTCATTATGTTTCATTATTATTCTTACTCATGATGGTCCCACGAATTGCAGAGAAATTATTGTCCGCCCGGGCAGAGATCTGCGATACCCGGGTAAGGCTGATTAGAACAGGCGGTCGCCATCTGCTATTTGATAATCCGGGCCCCCAGCCAAGTTGACTCTCGGCACGGTTCGATTGACACCTTAGTCCGGCCCGGAGTGAGATGTGTGGGGATAGGATGGGGGTAGTATTATTGGGGGATTGTGGGGGGTTGTGTGAGGCTATGGTTAAAGAGGCGGCAACACAAGCGCCCTGTCGGTACGATTAGTAATAACCGTACCCGCTGTTTGTCCGGGACTGCTTATTTACGGGCACTTTTGCCACGCTATTCGCAGCTAACCTCCCTATAGGGAGGCCGTTCGCTATCCGCAACCTGCGACCCGCCTGGTGGCCTCAGCTCAGCCCCATCCGAACCATCCCACTAGTTCTTCAGACAACAGGACTTTGGTTATTATATATATATATATTTATTTGATATTCTTGGTTATTATTAGTTTCTTTTATTCTGATGGACTCGTTACAGCTGCCAGTTGACCTCCAGTAAGGTGGCAATCGAAGCGTGCCTTGCTTGCAGTTGCTGCAGGCCATAGCTGAGGCGCCACAGATCTGTGGAGTAGACCAAACATTCGCCTTCGTTCAGACGCAGGCTGAGATTGGGACAGCTGTCTTCGTCGCAGGGCTGCTTGGGTTGGAGACGCCACTCAAAGTGGCCGCTCAGCTGCTGCACGAAGATGAGGCCACGCACAAAGATCTCCGTCAGGTGGCGGGGCACATTGTGCGCCATCAGCAGCCAGCTGGAGTAGTAGGGCTCCAGATGTCTGGGATAATAGTAGGGCCGGTCCGAATAGAGACGCGATGCTTTCACTGCTTTGGAGTCGCAGTTGCGAAACTGCAGATGCCAAGCAGCCGTTGTGGTTGAACAGTTGCCTCAACAGCAGATTGCTGGAAACATCGCAGGGTTCACTGGCAAGCAGATCGGGCGTCTTTTCCTGGATGCGCATCAGCAAACTGTCCAAATCCACTCGCAGCTGGCAGTCAGTGATGATGACGGGCAGACCACGTTCCAAATACTGCGTCTCCAACATGGAGTAGCTGACATTCGAAGCAGTTGGTATACTCTCTATGCGGGTGATGCAAGTGCATACAAAAATATCCGTTGTAGTATCAACATTTATTTATTTTATTTGAAAACAAGCTTACCCAATGACTCGCACAGCACACACAGCACAGAGCGTCTCGTGCCTGCCCAGACTTGGCTTTGACGGCTGCTCCTCTGCCCCACGCTCAATCAGACACTGGTCATTGTAGTAGGGCGTCCAGTTCCAATAGGGCTGCAGCTGTATCAACAGCAGCAGCGCTGGCGTCCAGCGACGCAGTTGTTTCAAGCGCACATGCCAAAGTAGTGGTTGGCAAATGTTGCGCATTTCCTGCTCACTGAACTGCTGCCGTCGGCACTGCTCCAGCAACTGCTCCAACTCGCGCTCAACTGCTGCCATGTCCTTGTGTCTTGTCGGCCAGGATGCGACTGAAGCCCAATCGGGACATTAACTGTTTTCCTTCTTCCGCCTGAGTGGCACATGCGCCCGATTACCAATTTCAATGTGGCAAATCGAATTTTCTATTTCATTGAGCGCCCAGACGTGCAACGTAAAGATAAGCTCCACAAAGGATGTGCCGAACAGAGAATTGATGCAAGTTGCAAAGGAGTTGGCTAAAATTGTAAAGCGAATCAGTTGACAACTATTGAACAACTATTGAGCTTAACAAATACTTAAGGAAAATACTCTATTGCTGAGTATGCTTAGATATATAATTTCATATTTTACATTATTCCCTAGCAATATAAACATTTTCCATAATTGACAGAATTCAGTAAATAATGCTTTAATATATAAACAAATTGATTATAATTAAATAAACTTTTCGAAAAAGTTTTTCACTTTAGTTAATAAACAAATATTAAATGAAAAAAAGGGAAATTAAAGATTGCTTTAAGGTTTTTAATAATTTGCTGATTTTGTATAGCCTTGCAAGATCTTGTAGAGGTTATTATATAAGTTTTCAATACTGAATTTATTTAATTCTATTTTTATATATATCTATTGAAACTAGTCTCTTAGTTTTATAGCTATTTTGCTGAAACTATACAAATATTTGCTTTATGAAGCTGGTTGAATCGAATCACTATATCATATAGAGGAACCATTATTCGAAATTAGACTTTTTTACTAAGTTATCCCCAATAAAATCCATTCAACACAATATTCTCCATATCGGACTACTAAATCAAATAGCTCTCTGTAATTATTCTTTTCAGATTTGATTCATATTTTGGAATGGCTAAGTTTAAATATAATCAAATTAATGTATGCAAAGTTTAAGTACTTTTTGGTTATGGTTACTGGGTTAGTTTGCTGATTGCACACTTTTATTTAAGCTGCTGACTTGTCCTGGCTTGGGGGACCACATTTTGGGGATTTGCAATTTTTGAAGAATTCGCGATTATCGTTGCACTCCTGGCTATCGCTCCAAATGGAGGACGGGCAGTTCTTCATTAGGTTAAAGTACACGCAACCAGTCAAGAAGGCGGGACTGCGGGGACACTTGGAGTCACTTGGTGGTGGGGAGGGGCGTGGTCGACTGCCAAATTTCTCCTTGAACCCTTGAGCCTTGGCCGCACACGAGGTGAAGGCATCTTTAATCGCGGTCTGTAGCTCAGCATCGTGTCCAACGGTAAGCTCCAGGTAGTCAGTTAGCTTCGTCTCATCCAGCTTGTTGTCCTCATAGAAACCGGTCTCATTGAAGATACACGAAATAAAGCACTTTAAGCAAAATCCAATCATTAACTAAGATCTTTTGGTTGTGCTTTGTACTTTGTAATAAGTCGCTTGTCGAGTTCCTAAAATTGTTTTTGTTTCCGCCTAAAAAGGGGCAATGATTTGTGGTGTTTCACCTTTATCGCCATCTAGGAGCGAGAGGCTCGGGCTTTCAAAAGAAAAATACCTGATTAGCCAAGAAACCAAAAAATGTTGTTGAAACCGGGGGTAAAGCAAATTTTAGGAAAAACGAGCGTGCTTAAGTTCTTTGGACCTCAGACCGATTCTTTTTCGTTTCAATCCCTTGAACGAGCAAGTTGTGCGCGGTCCAACCGAAATTAATATATAAAGAAAAAAAAGAAGGAAAATATCAAATAGTGCCAAGATATTACGTATTAAAATAGATAAGTTAAAATAGATAATTCATTTTGTTGCCAAACCAGTGGCCAAACAGAAAATTCTTTTTATATTTTTGGTAATACAGCCTACGCTGCAGCAAGTGCACCGTGACACATGCCCTATCACTATCATTACCTAGCCCAGAATTTATTAAAGGTAAATAGATTAATAGCCATTCAAAAAGAAGACGTCAGTTAAATAAATGTTTTTTTTAGAATGGGCAGCTAATTTAGAGCAAATAATCCATACTGAATTGATTTGTACTTGGTTGAGTTGGACTAAATTAATTTAATTAATTGGGCCCTGGCTTTGAATGGGCAAATTTAAGCTGTATTAAGCAAGGTGCTTAAGCCTCAGCAAGATCGCCGTTGCATTACCCTAATTGCTAATTTCGCAAGAGAGACGCTCTTAAAAGCAAACACGGAGAGCGCATTTTTTTTGCTTCCACGCAAATTTCACCACTAAGGTGGTCGAGCGACGGTGGATGGGCGAATATGAATTAAGCGCATCAGTGTGCTTGCGCCGAATGAGGAGGCTGGACGCATAGGAAGGGACGGGCATGGACAGCTGCAGTGGACATTTTACACTGAGCCACCATCATCATCTTTGGCTTCCACCCAACTGTCGGGATTACTAGCTGCAGTGGACATTTTACACTGAGCCACCATCATCATCTTTGGCTTCCACCCAACTGTCGGGATTACAAACTGCTGTGGACAATTCTTGGTGGACCAACCTTATTGGAATCGATACAATGTTATTGTGGCTCGGTACCGTTCGTTTAGGAAATAATTATATATACCTGATACTAATAAGTAACTTTTATTTAGAAAATGCATGCGGAAATTAAACACCAAAAGAAAATTTGTCGCAGTGCAGAGAATATGATGTGAGCGATTGTTCGCCGAGGTCAGGAATAATTGTTCTATTACATGATTACAGCGACATCAACACCAGGAAGTACTTCCAGCGTGGGACATACAATGTCACATAGAGTTGCTCTCCGATATTGTAAGGAGCATTTAAAAACAAAAGAAAACCTAATATGAGTAGAGAACCAATGTTTAAATTTCTCTGTGGACATGAACAATTATTCGTTGCACTAGTAGAATATCTGTTACACTGCGCAGCAAACAAATAGGTGTGCGTGGTTATTGTTGTTTGGTTATTTTATTTTTTTTTTGCATGAAGCAGTTATCAATTATATCTATTTTTATATTATATACCTTGTTTAGAGGAGTGCGCCTTTTTCACGCTCACCTATGTTCGAATTGAATTTGTTTTGTTGTTGTTATCTGATTTATTTTTAATTTATTGTTTATTCAATATTCACTCCATTTGCGTATATTATAATGTAGTTTGATTAATTAACTGTTTTACATATTTTGATTTTTGGTATGATGCGCGTGTTTCGTTTGCCCATGCACAACCGATGGGCGCGCAATTACGTTACAAACTAAGTTACATTTCAAATCGATATTATAATTAATTGGTTGTTGGCTGCTGCTGCCTCCGACATGCAAGGGTTTCAACTGATTTGGTTCCAAGGGGCAGAACAGCGATCTTGCCAACGGCTCTTTTGACGGTGCCAGCTGCAGTTTTAGTTATTGCAACTCGCGAGACGCCGTCCTTTCCAGTAACGGTGCTCTCAACCCGGCCAAGACGCAATTGGAGGGGTGTTCAAAAATGAACACCCTGTAGATACATAACAAATGAATACCCTGTATGTACTAGTGTAAGTGTTCAAGAATGAGCGTGTGTGGCTGACCCATGCAGGCCAGGCTTGTTCATCGCGGATTCGCGACTACCGTTATTTGCTGGCGACGGCTTTCCGCCAGCTCGCGGCGCGGCGATCTAGCTGCCTTCATCGACGATCGTCGCGACCCGGCGCGGCGATCTAGCTGCCTTCATCGACGATCGTCGCGACCCAGCCGTTATTTGCTGGCGACGGCTTGCCGCCAGCTCGCGGCGCGGCGATCCAGCTGCATTTTACATGTATATTAGGTTAAGCATTTTTATATAAATAAAGAGCCTGCTCGTCAGAGCGGGCAGTTCGATCCTACAAGTCGACTCAGTTTAATCGTACAATTAAACATTTGGTCCTTCGAGACACTCTATTGTTTTCCCCCACCAGTGGTAAGAGACATAGAGTTAAACCAGCACCTTAAAGTCTGATAGTCAGCTACAGGTTGCAAAAATAATTTACTTTGCGCTCCCCCAAGAGTGGTAAGAGGCATTGTATAAATAATTTGTTTAAACAAAAAAAAAAAGATTGTTTATACAAATAATAAAACACAGAAAAGTGTTAGGCGTTTTCGAGGCCAAAAACATCGAAAGTGAGGTGAAGTAAAAATCTTCGTGGGAGAAAGTGAAGTGAAGTAAAAATCTTCGTGGGAGAAGGTGGAGTTGAAAAATAAAACTTCTTCATCGCGGGAATTCGTCGTCGTCGCTGGACAGAATTCATCGCGGGAAATCGTCGTCGCTGGACATAAATCTTCGTGGGAGAAGGTGAAGTTGAAAAATAAAACTTCTTCATCGCGGGAATTCGTCGTCGTCGCTGGACGGAATTCATCGCGGGAAATCGTCGTCGCTGGACATAACTCATCGTGGGAGAAAGTGAAGTGAAGTAAAAATCTTCGTGGGAGAAAGTGAAGTGAAGTGGAAAAAAATATATAAAACTTCTTCGTCGTCAAGAAATTCGTAGTCGTCGTGGGAGTCGTCGTCAAGAAAATTTTTGGAGACTCAAGAATCTTCGTGGGAGAAAGTGAGGTGAAGTAAAAATCTTCGTGGGAGAAAGTGATGTGAAGTAAAAATCTTCGTGGGAGAAAGTGAATTGAAGTAAAAATCTTCGCGGGAGAAGGTGAAGATAAAATAAAACTAATTCATCGCGGGAAATTCGTCGTCGTCGCTGGGAGAACAGGATAAGTGAACATTTAATCTAAATTTTTATATATAAATTAAGTTTGTTTTTAAGAGAAAAAGAGAAAAAAAGATATATAAGATGGCAAAAATGTTGTCGAATAGGAAAGTAGACGCATTAGAAAAAGACAGTGAGGAAGAATTAAGGGATATTATAAGCCCATTGCAACAGTATCTAAGGGAATTAAAGGAGGAAATAAAAAATACTAATAATGATAAAATCCTAACATTGCACAAGAATAAAATTTATTTTCTTTGGGACAGAGTTTTACAAAAAACGAAACAATTTGATAACAACGCTCATATTAGGAATCAAGTCGAAGAATTAAGGTTCGATGTAGGAAACATGCTCAGTGTATGTGAGCAAGGAACAAGTGGTAATGTTGTGGTTTCAGGAAAACTACCAGCATTGCCTAAAATTGAAGTACCCATGTGGATACAAAATTTTATTGCAAACTACTGCAGTATCAAAACAGTCGGAGAAACAATTAAAAATGACTTTTATACGGACGAAACAATGACAGGAGCCGACACTATGGAAGAGGCTAAAAATGAAGTTAAGCTAGTGTTAACTGAGCTAGGAAATACAGATAAAGAGATAATACAAAGTATTCCGATATTAGTAAAAGAGAATATTGAGTGGCATTTTATTCCCCAGGCAGGACCTCACTTCGGAGGTATTTGGGAGGCTGGGGTAAAATCAGTAAAATACAATTTGAAACGGGTAGTTGGAAACTCTCAATTAACATTCTTAATTGGAAGACCAACATTAGGAGCAGTGGAAGCCATAGCAGAAGATAAAATAGGAAAGCTTTATCGATGGAAATTAATTAAAAAGAGAGAGTCCTGGCAAAAATGGAAAGAAAAGTATTTATATACACTGCAACAGAGATATAAATGGAAGCAGGATATAAAAAATATAAATGAAGGCCAGATAGTTTTGGTCAAAGATGAAAACTGCCACCCAGCCAGGGGGCCATTAGGAAAAGTTGAACAAGTACACAAAGGAAAGGATGGGAAAGTAAGGGCGGTTAAAATAGTTCAGGAAGGGTCAATAACAAGACCAATTCACAAAATATGTCCTCTAGAGGGAATCCAAGAGATTGAAAGAAAGGAATATAAGTCTACTGATTGAAATTAATCATGGCAGAATTAATCTAAATATATTACAGTAATTTTAGCTATAATTATAATAAGATATACGAAAAAAAAAAACACAGTAATAATAATAATATATACTATAAGAAAAATCACTGTAAGAAGATTATCAGTTATCAGAATAACAGTAATTATAATAATTTGAAAAATCATTGTAAAAAAAAAAAAAGATTACAAGCCATAAAGTTGATCGGGCCTAATAATTAAATGATAACGCCGACTCTCGGCTGGCCCTTGGCAGAATGTTCAAAAATGAACACCTTATACGGTAATTTTAGCTATAATTATAATAATATATAATAAGAAAAATCATTGTAAAAGAAGACTACAATCTATAAAGTTGTCGGGCCTAATAATTAAATGATAACGCCGACTCTCGGCTGGCCCTTGGCAGAATGTTCAAAAATGAACACCCTGTAGATACATAACAAATGAATACCCTGTATGTACTAGTGTAAGTGTTCAAGAATGAGCGTGTGTGGCTGACCCATGCAGGCCAGCCTTGTTCATCGCGGATTCGCGACTACCGTTATTTGCTGGCGACGGCTTGCCGCCAGCTCGCGGCGCGGCGATCTAGCTGCCTTCATCGACGATCGTCGCGACCCAGCCGTTATTTGCTGGCGACGGCTTGCCGCCAGCTCGCGGCGCGGCGATCCAGCAGCATTCATCGACAGGCCTCAATCCAGCTGCATTTTACATGTATATTAGGTTAGAGCGGGCAGTTCGATCCTACAAGTCGACTCAGTTTAATCGTACAATTAAACAAGGGGTGGCACGTTGTCGTCCTTCAGGACCACGATTGAGTTGGTCCTCAGGTTAGGCGTCGATGAGTGCCAATTTGAGCGTTCTTGCAGCAATGTTAAGTAGCTGGTGCTCCATTTGCGCCAGAATGCCTGCTGTATTTGACATACGCGCTGCCAGCGACTTAGACGATTGATGTCGATATGCGATATGTCGGGTTCTTCGATTGTGGCGTATGGAGTGCCAATCAGAAAATGCCCAGGAGTGAGAACTTCTAGATCGCTTGGATTTTCTGAAATGGGACAAAGAGGTCGTGAGTTCAACATTGCAGAAATTTCGCATACAAGAGTACGAAGCTCGTGAAATGTGAGAACAGAATTTCCAACGACGCGATAGAAGTGGTGCTTGGCAGATTTTACCGCAGCCTCCCACAAACCACCAAAATGAGGAGACCGAGGCGGAATGAAGTTCCATTTGATTCCGATCGAAAGGCAGGAGTTCGAAAGCTCCTTAATATGAGTGTCGCTCAGAATGAGTAGCCTCAACTCGTTCAGCTCATTCCGTGCTCCAACAAAATTTGTTGCATTGTCAGACCAGATCGAATTGGGTTTGCCTCTGATGCTGATGAATCGCTTTAATGAAGCGATGAATGATGCGGTTGATAAGTCTTCAACCAATTCCAAATGTACTGCCTTGGTGGCAAAACAAACGAATATTGCTATGTAGCACTTTGTGGGAGGCCTGTTCCTGACTTCTGACTTGGTGAAGAATGGTCCACAAAAATCAATTCCAGTTGTGCAGAACGGGCGGCCTGGTTGCACTCGATCTGCTGGTAGCGGTGCCATGATGTGCTCGAGAAGCTTGGGCTTCATTCGAAAACAACGAATGCATTTTCCGATGACTGCTGACACGGTTTTTCGACCACCAATGGGCCAAAATCGCTGTCGAAGTGCGGCCAGCAAACTTTGTGGTCCACTGTGTAGGAATTGGCGGTGAAAATGATCGATGATGGCGATGGTGACGGGGTGCTGAGCTGGCAGAATTATTGGGTGCTTTGCCTCGTAGTCCAAAAACGAATTCTGAAGACGTCCGCCAACGCGAATTAATCCGAAGATGTCCATAATCGGATTTAACGATATGAGCCTTGATTTCGATGATGCAACCTTCTTTGTGCGCAAATCCTTGTGTTCTTCGGCGAAGTGAATCATTTGGATTCCTCTAAGTAGAAGATGTGTACCGGCCTTTATGTCGTCGACTGTAAGTGGGCCTTTGGACCGATCTTGATCATTCGTCTTGAGCTGAGAGAACCTGTATACTCGTATGTATCCAAAGACTCGTTGCATCTTGCCAAAAAAGTTTTGGTAATTGCATCTGAACGATATATCAAGCTTGTCCGTTAGAATTAAGGCATGACGTCGACGTTCGGGCTGATCTGAGCGGGTAGGAATGTCTGGCGGCCAATCATCAGTAGATGAGCGCAGAAAAGCAGGTCCTTCACGCCAAAGATTTGATTCCGAAAGTTCGAGTGCTCCGCAGCCACGTGATAATATGTCAGCTGGGTTCAAATGGGTAGGAACGTGGTTCTAAATCATCCCTTTGGTGCGCTCCTGAATTTGAGATATTCTGTTGGATACAAAAATATTAAATTCAGATGGAGCTTGTCGAATCCAAGAGAGTGCAATAGTCGAGTCAGACCAACAATAGAACCGACAATGGTGCGGTGCGCATTGAGCGATGTTAGAGACGAGCTCTGATAGTAGATGCGCAGCGGCTAGTTCCAGCTTAGGAATTGTAAGCGTTTTTAATGGTGAAACTCTTGATTTGGAGCATAGAAGATGAGATGAGTAGGCACCTTGCGCTTCTGATCGCACGTTAACACATGTGCCGTATGCGGCTAGGCTTGCATCACAGAAGGCATGTATTTCCCATGATGAATGTGGCTGCAGAACCAAGCGAGGGAATTTGAGCGTACCAGCTACGGCTATTTGGGAGATGTGCTCAATCCAGGCAGAGTGTAGAGACTGAGGAAGGGCTTCGTCCCAATTGAGTTTGTCCTTCCACAGCGTCTGTAAGAATATCTTTAGCTTAGTGATTATAGGAGATATTAACCCAAAGGTGTCGTAGAATTTGGCGATTGTGGCTAGTATTGTACGCTTGGTTACAATGCTGCCGGAGAGAGTAGACGACGGACTGAATAGAAGATAATCAGAGTTGGTATCCCAAGCCAAACCCAGGGCCTTCTTGACATCGGTTCCATCGTCGAACTTCACCATTTTTTCACAGTCCGCTTCCAGCTCGCCATCCAGAGCTGTTTCCTCATTTGAACACCATTTTCGAATAGGAAAGTGTCCTCTTCGGAGCAGCTCCTTGACCTGCTGACGAATTTCAACAACTTCTTCGATGGTGTCGCCTCCAGTAATTAGATCATTAACGTAGAAATCCCTTCGAATGATTTTTGACGCAAGGGGTAGCGAGGTTTCTTCGTCGTAAGAAAGCTGTTGCATAGCTCGAATAGCTAAAAATGCCGCAGGCTTTGTTCCGTACGTAACGGTGTTTAAGGTTAAGGACTTCATCGCTCGCCGTGTCGCGCCAGTGCACCAATGACATAAACTTGCCTCGCATAACCATCCCCAAATTTGATGGGGATATACTAAAATGGACACAATTATTTGATATGTTTATGTCCATGGTACACAATACCAACATGCCCACAATTCGAAAAATGTGGTATCTAAAAACCAGCGTGATCGGTGAGGCAGAAAGATTAATACGCCAAATCGACTTAAAAGAGGACAACTACCTTCACGCATGGAACATCTTGGTTGACGCATACGACAATCCAAGAGACATAGCATCAACGGTATTGAACCATCAACGACAATGTAAAATCGCCAAAGGAGCTTTACATAGTCACTGTGGAGTCCCTTGCATCTCTCAAGGGACTCGGGTTAGACATCGCATCGTGGGACCCAATTCTAATAGCGGTCATAAAAAATAAGCTCGACAGCACAAATAAAACACTGTACGAGCAATCAATAAGCAACTCGAAGCAAATACAGAAACTGGACACCATGCTCCAGTTTCTTGAACAAAGAGTTCGTGTTTTAGCTAGCGGAAGCAAAACACACAGCCATATCAAAAACCACTCGACAGGAGCATCGCATTGGAAAACTCCTCACTGGAGCAACAAAGGCCAATTGTAGCATCAGCACGTAGCAAAAACATAAATCTACTTGCTACAGCAAAGGTAATAGTCCAAGGAAATAATGGACAACAAGCCACTTTCAAGGCTTTGCTGGATTCTGGATCTCAGATCAACATAATATCAGAACGACTCGCTTCTTTATTATCGTTGAAACGACACGACTCTTCTCTACGAATTGAAGGCATCGGTGGACAACAAAAGACAAGCAGAGCTCGTGCAAATCTGTCGGTAAAGTCATTACACAACGACTTCACAATGCGGATTGAAACATTTATTCTACCGCATATCATTACGGATCAGCCAGCCCAAAGTATAAATAACAAAGGTTGGAACATGCCAGCAAACCTACCATTGGCAGATCCCCAGTTCAAAAAACCGGGCAAAATCGACATGCTTATCGGTGCAGAACACTATTATGCACTATTGCTCCCACAACAACACAAAATACCCTCTGGTCCAATAATGCAAAAGACCAAGTTGGGATGGGTTGTGGCTGGAAAAATAAATGAATCAAGGATGTCATCAGCCATTTGTGCAGTAACCACAGGAGAAGAAACGAATACCCTAATGGAGCGATTCTGGCCCATTGACAATTTGGAAACCACAGAAAGGCATCGTACACCAATTGAAAAGGAGTGCGAGAGCCAGTTCGTAGAGAACTTGCAGACTGCAGCAGATGGGAGATTCATAGTAAAATTGCCGTTTGCTGAACATTCTTCAGCTCTGGGGCCCTCGTTGGAGACTGCAGAAAAACGTTTCCTCGCACTAGAAAGAAGGACAGATTCAAAAATCTGGAAATCGTATGTGGACTTCATGACTGAATACGAGCATTTGGGTCATATGAAAGTTGTCCCCCGCAAGCTCCTTCCAAAATCTCACTATTTCATCCCTCATCATTGTGTGCTGAAACCTGACAGCAGCACAACAAAAATGAGAGTAGTCTTCGATGCATCATGTAAGACATCGACAGGAAAATCCTTAAATGACATATTGCACGTTGGACCCACGGTGCAAAGTGATCTCATGTCAATTCTATTGAGATGCAGAACGCACAAGTACGTATTTATGGCAGATATTGAAAAAATGTATCGCCAAATATGGATAAACCCGGAACACCAATTTAATCAGATGATAGTTTGGAGGAAAAATTCAAATGATGAATTAAAGTACTATCGATTAAAAACGGTTACATTTGGAACAGCATCGGCTCCGTTTCTGGCAACTAAGTGTCTAAATCACTTAGCTTCACTCCACACAAGCAGTTCACCATTAGGATCCTCTGCCCTACGGGATGACTTCTACGTAGATGATTGTCTCACAGGAGCAGATTCAATACAAGAATTGATCCAAATTCGACAGGAGTTGGTAAAAATACTACTCCCCAAGGGATTCAACTTACGAAAATGGTGCTCAAACAATGAGAAAATTCTTCAAGGAATACCCAAGGATGACATAATAGGCAATATTAAGCTGGACGAAACACTGGAACATTACAGTGTCAAGACATTGGGCCTTATTTGGATGCCACAAAAGGATCAATTTTGCGGCCGCACACAAAGCAGCACAGCAAAAAGAATAACAAAACGTGCAGTATGCTCGGAGCTGGCACAGATCTTCGATCCCCTAGGCCTGTTCTCTCCTGTCGTGGTAAAGGCTAAGATTTTTATGCAACGACTCAGGGAGTCAAAACTCGACTGGGATGACGAATTACCCATAAATCTTCAGAACGAGTGGAAGGATTACAGAGAGGATTTGCAAAGCCTCAATTCAATGCAAATTCCAAGGCACATATACGATGGCAAAACTCCAGTCACGAAGGAATTGCACACATTTGTGGATGCTTCAGAGCAGGCATATGGCGCAGCAATATATGTACGCGCAACGTACAAAAACAAGCAAATATCTGTGCGTTTACTATGCTCAAAGTCTCGAGTGGCTCCGACAGCAAAACAGTCACTACCTCGCCTGGAACTATGTGCTGCGTTATTAGGTGCTGAGCTCGCGGACAGAATTCGACGCGATCTCAAACTTTACTCCACCGCAGTGCCAGGATACTTTTGGTCGGATTCTACCGTTGTTCTCTCATGGATCAATGCATCGTCTTCCACATATCATACGTTTGTGGCCAACCGAATAGCGAAAATTCAGGCAGTGACAAGTCAGAATAATTGGCGGCATGTATCATCTGCCGACAACGCAGCAGATGTGCTCTCAAGAGGAATATCTGCACGAAAGTTACACGAGCACAGTCTATGGCTCTATGGACCGCTCTTAAAAGCAAACACGGAGAGCGCATTTTTTTTGCTTCCACGCAAATTTCACCACTAAGGTGGTCGAGCGACGGTGGATGGGCGAATATGAATTAAGCGCATCAGTGTGCTTGCGCCGAATGAGGAGGCTGGAAGGGACGGGCATGGACAGCTGCAGTGGACATTTTACACTGAGCCACCATCATCATCTTTGGCTTCCACCCAACTGTCGGGATTACTAGCTGCAGTGGACATTTTACACTGAGCCACCATCATCATCTTTGGCTTTCACCCAACTGTCGGGATTACAAACTGCTGCGGACAATTCTTGGTGGACCAACCTTATTGGAATCGATACAAAGTTATTGTGGTCCCAAAACAATTTCCTTTATTTTTTTTGTGTTCTTTGTCGTATAGTGTGAATTATTTAATTGCGCACAATTCAGGCATGCATAACCTGCATGCATGAACTGCCGTTATGTGGTGTTTGAGCTTGCCGTTATGCGTAGATGTCTGAATCACGTATAGTGTGAAATCAAACGTGCTGAGACGACGTTTAGAATCGAACTGCCTGCTCTGACGAGCAGGCTCTTTATTTATATGAAATGCTTAAACCTAAATACATTTAATATGCAGTGTGTATATATATATATATGTGTGTATGGCGACTGCTTGCTTCTAACAGCGGCTGGGTAACGGTGATTGTCGCGAAGGGATCCGCATCGGCGACCGTTGCGGCGACCGTCGTGATGCTAGCTGCCGGCATCCGTCGCCAGCAAATAACGGTAGCTGCGACCGTCGTGATGCTAGCTGCCGGCATCCGTCGCCAGCAAATAACGGTAGCTGCGACCGTCGATGAAGGCAGCTGCCGGCAACTCGTCGCCAGCAAATAACGGTAGCTGCGACCGTCGATGAAGGCAGCTGCCGGCAACTCGTCGCCAGCAAATAACAGTAGCTGCGACCATCGATGAAGGCAGCTGCCGGCAACTCGTCGCCAGCAAATAACGCTAGTTGTGAATCATCATAGGCAGGCACAACGATGAACAGGGCTGGCTTGCATGGGCTGGCTTGCATGGGCCAGCTATCATCATCTCACTGCTTCACATGTTCGTACTCGAACAGTAGATAAAGAGAACAAATGTGCGATCGGCGAGTTCAAGCAAATCGCTTAAAGTGGATTACACTCGAATTAAATTAGATAAATACAAAATGAAAGGAAAGGAAATTGGCTCGGTACCGTTCGTTTAGGAAATAATTAAATATATACCTAATACTAATAAGTAACTTTTATTTAGAAAATGCATGCGGAAATTAAACACCAAAAGAAAATTTGTCGCAGTGCAGAGAATATGATGTGAGCGATTGTTCGCCGAGGTCAGGAATAATTGTTCTATTACATGATTACAGCGACATCAACACCAGGAAGTACTTCCAGCGTGGGACAGTGTATGTGAGTTGCTCTCCGTTATTGTAAGGAGCATTTAAAAACGAAAGAAAACCTAATATGAGTAGAGAACCAATGTTTAGATAAACTTGCATGTGCAAGGCGAAGACAAAAGAAGGCAAAGACAAAGATTAGGGATGGGCGCGCAATTACGTTACAAACTAAGTTATATTTCAAATCGATATTATAATTAAGTGGTTGTTGGCTGCTGCTGCCTCCGACATGCAAGGGTTTCAACTGATTTGGTTCCAAGGGGCAGAACGGCGATCTTGCCAACGGCTCTTTTGACGGTGCCAGCTGCAGTTTTAGTTATTGCAACTCGCGAGACGCCGTCCTTTCCAGTAATGGTGCTCTCAACCCGGCCAAGACGCAATTGGAGGGGTGGCACGTTGTCGTCCTTTAGGACCACGATTGAGTTGATCCTCAGGTTAGGCGTCGATGAGCGCCATTTTGAGCGTTCTTGCAGCAATGTTAAGTAGCTGGTGCTCCATTTGCGCCAGAATGCCTGCTGTATTTGACATACGCGCTGCCAGCGACTTAGGCGATTGATGTCGATATGCGATATGTCAAGCTTGTCCGTTAGAATTAAGGCATGACGTCGACGTTCGGGCAGATCTGAGCGGGTAGGAATGTCTGGCGGCCAATCATCAGTAGATGAGCGCAGAAAAGCAGGTCCTTCACGCCAAAGATTTGATTCCGAAAGTTCGAGTGCTCCGCAGCCACGTGATAATATGTCTGCTTGGTTCATTCCTACCCACGTGGTTCTAAATCATCCCTTTGGTGCGCTTCTGAATTTGAGATATTCTGTTGGATACAAAAATATTAAATTCAGATGGAGCTTGTCGAATCCAAGAGAGTGCAATAGTCGAGTCAGACCAACAATAAAACCGACAAGGGTGCGGTGCGCATTGAGCGATGTTAGAGACGAGCTCTGATAGTAGATGCGCAGCGGCTAGTTCCAGCTTTGTAATTGTAAGCGTTTTTAATGGTGAAACTCTTGATTTGGAGCATAGAAGATGAGATGAGTAGGCACCCTGCGCTTCTGATCGCACGTAAACACAGGTGCCGTATGCGGCTAGGCTTGCATCACAGAAGGCATGTATTTCCCATGATGAATGTGGCTGCAGAACCAAGCGAGGGAATTTGAGCGTACCAGCTACGGCTATTTGGGAGATGTGCTCAATCCAGGCAGAGTGTAGAGACTGAGGAAGGGCTTCGTCCCAATTGAGTTTGTCCTTCCACAGCGTCTGTAAGAATATCTTTAGCTTAGTGATTATAGGAGATATTAACCCAAAGGTGTCGTAGAATTTGGCGATTGTGGCTAGTATTGTACGCTTGGTTACAATGCTGCCGGAGAGAGTAGACGACGGACTGAATAGAAGATAATCAGAGTTGGTATCCCAAGCCAAACCCAGGGCCTTCTTGACATCGGTTCCATCGTCGAACTTCACCATTTTTTCACAGTCCGCTTCCAGCTCGCCATCCAGAGCTGTTTCCTCATTTGAACACCATTTTCGAATAGGAAAGTGTCCTCTTCGGAGCAGCTCCTTGACCTGCTGACGAATTTCAACAACTTCTTCGATGGTGTCGCCTCCAGTAATTAGATCATTAACGTAGAAATCCCTTCGAATGATTTTTGACGCAAGGGGTAGCGAGGTTTCTTCGTCGTAAGAAAGCTGTTGCATAGCTCGAATAGCTAAAAATGCCGCAGGCTTTGTTCCGTACGTAACGGTGTTTAAGGTTAAGGACTTCATCGCTCGCCTTGTCGCGCCAGTGCACCAATGACATAAACTTGCCTCGCATAACCATCCCCAAATTTGATGGGGATATACTAAAATGGACACAATTATTTGATATGTTTATGTCCATGGTACACAATACCAACATGCCCACAATTCGAAAAATGTGGTATCTAAAAACCAGCGTGATCGGTGAGGCAGAAAGATTAATACGCCAAATCGACTTAAAAGAGGACAACTACCTTCACGCATGGAACATCTTGGTTGACGCATACGACAATCCAAGAGACATAGCATCAACGGTATTGAACCATCAACGACAATGTAAAATCGCCAAAGGAGCTTTACATAGTCACTGTGGAGTCCCTTGCATCTCTCAAGGGACTCGGGTTAGACATCGCATCGTGGGACCCAATTCTAATAGCGGTCATAAAAAATAAGCTCGACAGCACAAATAAAACACTGTACGAGCAATCAATAAGCAACTCGAAGCAAATACAGAAACTGGACACCATGCTCCAGTTTCTTGAACAAAGAGTTCGTGTTTTAGCTAGCGGAAGCAAAACACACAGCCATATCAAAAACCACTCGACAGGAGCATCGCATTGGAAAACTCCTCACTGGAGCAACAAAGGCCAATTGTAGCATCAGCACGTAGCAAAAACATAAATCTACTTGCTACAGCAAAGGTAATAGTCCAAGGAAATAATGGACAACAAGCCACTTTCAAGGCTTTGCTGGATTCTGGATCTCAGATCAACATAATATCAGAACGACTCGCTTCTTTATTATCGTTGAAACGACACGACTCTTCTCTACGAATTGAAGGCATCGGTGGACAACAAAAGACAAGCAGAGCTCGTGCAAATCTGTCGGTAAAGTCATTACACAACGACTTCACAATGCGGATTGAAACATTTATTCTACCGCATATCATTACGGATCAGCCAGCCCAAAGTATAAATAACAAAGGTTGGAACATGCCTGCAAACCTACCATTGGCAGATCCCCAGTTCAAAAAACCGGGCAAAATCGACATGCTTATCGGTGCAGAACACTATTATGCACTATTGCTCCCACAACAACACAAAATACCCTCTGGTCCAATAATGCAAAAGACCAAGTTGGGATGGGTTGTGGCTGGAAAAATAAATGAATCAAGGATGTCATCAGCCATTTGTGCAGTAACCACAGGAGAAGAAACGAATACCCTAATGGAGCGATTCTGGCCCATTGACAATTTGGAAACCACAGAAAGGCATCGTACACCAATTGAAAAGGAGTGCGAGAGCCAGTTCGTAGAGAACTTGCAGACTGCAGCAGATGGGAGATTCATAGTAAAATTGCCGTTTGCTGAACATTCTTCAGCTCTGGGGCCCTCGTTGGAGACTGCAGAAAAACGTTTCCTCGCACTAGAAAGAAGGACAGATTCAAAAATCTGGAAATCGTATGTGGACTTCATGACTGAATACGAGCATTTGGGTCATATGAAAGTTGTCCCCCGCAAGCTCCTTCCAAAATCTCACTATTTCATCCCTCATCATTGTGTGCTGAAACCTGACAGCAGCACAACAAAAATGAGAGTAGTCTTCGATGCATCATGTAAGACATCGACAGGAAAATCCTTAAATGACATATTGCACGTTGGACCCACGGTGCAAAGTGATCTCATGTCAATTCTATTGAGATGCAGAACGCACAAGTACGTATTTATGGCAGATATTGAAAAAATGTATCGCCAAATATGGATAAACCCGGAACACCAATTTAATCAGATGATAGTTTGGAGGAAAAATTCAAATGATGAATTAAAGTACTATCGATTAAAAACGGTTACATTTGGAACAGCATCGGCTCCGTTTCTGGCAACTAAGTGTCTAAATCACTTAGCTTCACTCCACACAAGCAGTTCACCATTAGGATCCTCTGCCCTACGGGATGACTTCTACGTAGATGATTGTCTCACAGGAGCAGATTCAATACAAGAATTGATCCAAATTCGACAGGAGTTGGTAAAAATAGTACTCCCCAAGGGATTCAACTTACGAAAATGGTGCTCAAACAATGAGCAAATTCTTCAAGGAATACCCAAGGATGACATAATAGGCAATATTAAGCTGGACGAAACACTGGAACATTACAGTGTCAAGACATTGGGCCTTATTTGGATGCCACAAAAGGATCAATTTTGCGGCCGCACACAAAGCAGCACAGCAAAAAGAATAACAAAACGTGTAGTATGCTCGGAGCTGGCACAGATCTTCGATCCCCTAGGCCTGTTCTCTCCTGTCGTGGTAAAGGCTAAGATTTTTATGCAACGACTCAGGGAGTCAAAACTCGACTGGGATGACGAATTACCCATAAATCTTCAGAACGAGTGGAAGGATTAGAGAGGATTTACAAAGCCTCAATTCAATGCAAATTCCAAGGCACATATACGATGGCAAAACTCCAGTCACGAAGGAATTGCACACATTTGTGGATGCTTCAGAGCAGGCATATGGCGCAGCAATATATGTACGCGCAACGTACAAAAACAAGCAAATATCTGTGCGTTTACTATGCTCAAAGTCTCGAGTGGCTCCGACAGCAAAACAGTCACTACCTCGCCTGGAACTATGTGCTGCGTTATTAGGTGCTGAGCTCGCGGACAGAATTCGACGCGATCTCAAACTTTACTCCACCGCAGTGCCAGGATACTTTTGGTCGGATTCTACCGTTGTTCTCTCATGGATCAATGCATCGTCTTCCACATATCATACGTTTGTGGCCAACCGAATAGCGAAAATTCAGGCAGTGACAAGTCAGAATAATTGGCGGCATGTATCATCTGCCGACAACGCAGCAGATGTGCTCTCAAGAGGAATATCTGCACGAAAGTTACACGAGCACAGTCTATGGCTCTATGGACCACTCTTTCTCCATGGCTCTCGAGACAAGTAGATAGCCCCTCCTATCATCTCTCCGAGCAACCTGGAAAGGAAAACTAAGCATATAAGCTTAGCTGCAACTTAATCAGCAATAGGCGAAGAGTTGTATACCTGCCGACACAGCAACTCATTTTTCAAGTTACAACGCATTGTGGCTTACATGTTGCGATTCTGCTACAAGCGATACAGATCAGCAACGAGCACGCTGTGTAAAATGGAACTAGACCACGCTCGCAATATGATTCTACAAACAATACAGCAAGCTGAATTTACAGCTGAACTGAAAGATTTGAAGCGCCACAACACAGTGGACAAAAGAAGTCCTTTATCATCACTCTCACCAATACAAGGGTCGGATGGACTCATGCGAGTTGGAGGTAGATTGGAGCAAGCCCCACTCCCATACAATGCAAGACACCAGATTTTGCTGCCTTACAACGATCCAATAGTGAAAATGATATTGCGAGAGCTGCATGAAGATAACATGCTCTGCGGTGCTCAAGCCTTACGAGCAACTGCTAGACAACAGTATTGGATCCTGAACGACAACACTATGTCGAGAAATATCGTCCACAACTGTGTGACGTGCACCAAGGCGAAATCCAAGCTAATAAATCAATTCATGGGACTGACAACAGATGATCTACAACGCTGTCGAACATTACCAAATGAAGAATACATATGCTTTGACCATCAAGTTATGTTCAATGTTAACAATCGGTGTGAGTTTCAACTTTTTAACAACAAAACAACATCAACATCAACAAAACAATTTCAACATTATTACAAGTCAAGTGGAAAAAGGTTATGCTCATTTTGGCAACCTAATCGAGCAAAACACCAAAGGACTTTTAACGAAATTCAACGTATCAGAGAACAAGATACAAGGCGATACGGATTTGGATGATCTGCAGCTAAAATTTAACACACTCAACAAACAAGAGCTGCCCGAACAAATAAGTTCAGTACAACATCATCATATCGCCTCTTATGCTGCTTTAGTCATATCCGTCCTTGTGCTACTTGCCTATGCATTACGAAAGCAACGTTTTTGGACCTGGCAACCAACACCTACAAGGAATGAGGTCGCCGCTATACCCGTGCCATCAGCAGCCCCAAGAAGATTCACACTGGATCTAGATGATTGTTGATTCACCGATTCAACGGCCGGGAGAATGTTTAGGTTCATATAATTAAATAATAAGCTATTTGTACGTGCGCTGCAGTTTACGCAGACACACAGCAAATAAGTAAATATCAACAAATAATATTGCAAGCACTGCACTCAACAGCAGTGGGTCAGCGGCCGCCTCATATTGCAAACGCTGACTTCAGCGCTTGCCTCATTTGTAAGGAGCCATATAGCTTTGACATATGCTATATGCGCCCCTCGCAACAACTACCACATATGCTATAGGCAGCCCTCGCAACAACTGCAACGAACGCGTCAGCACATTTCATCAACAACAAAATCAACGCCAAACAGCGATCAGAACCAAAGGCACACTTACCTTTGGTCAGCATTTATACAAGAAGCCCACCGTGGGAGAACAAGCTCGTATCACAACCAGCACGTGCCTACGTCAGCGGACACCACCACTTGGTTGCCTCACACTGAGGTCGCTGCACTCTATGGCATTAGCTCAGCGGGTGTCTCATATTACAATCGCTGCCCTCAGCGGAAGCATAATAACAGCCACAGTAGAAAGTATGAACTTAGGAAATTGCGATCGCTGCATTAGATGCACGCGCCACATAAAACTGTCAAATAATGTATTTTAGAGTTAAGAATTTTGTATAAATAAAGCCATGCTCATCAGAGCAAGACAGTTCGAATCTAATCTTCAACTCCGCTAGTTTGATTTCTACCATCGCACTTACTGTGGGCATCGAAGGATCTCATTCTCCGTAGTCCACCTAGTTACAAGTGCTAGTTGCGACGCCTATTAGTAGTCAGTTTCTGTACTGAATACTCCCCTTAAAACACACACAAACAGGATGCATTGAAGGTATTGGTCTGGATGAGTCACGCGAACACAACGGTACATATTGCAGATGTCCCCGCACAAGGCAACCTTATAAAATCGAAATCGAAGTAATGTGGTGAATATCTTTGGTTGTATGGATGGTCCTGCAAATAATAGATCGTTTAGAGAGAGTCCAGATGTGGTTTTTGCGGAGCCATCAAAAACGACTCGCAACTTGGTCGTGGTGCTATCAAGCTTCTGCACGCAATGATGAGGTAAAAAATATTGAGGTACAGCAGATTGCTTGGAGACTAATGACATGTGTTTCAAATCAATGTATTCTTTCATGAAGGCAACATACTGCGACTTTAGAGATGCATTTTTGGCCAGTTTCGATTCGAGTGCATTGAATCGACGTAGGGCACGATTGTATGAGTCCCCAAGCGCATCGAAGCGATCCTTGGCTGGGAGCCGAACTGTGTACTCGCCTGATTCAAGACGCGAATGATTGCGGAGAAATAATTGCTCACAAATAGTATCCTCCTCTGACGGCATGTCTGTAGCGCCGCAATTTTTGTCGATTTTCCAGAACTGCTTGACTAAATCGAACAACGGTTCCGATTCCGAATGCTTGATTGCTGCAACTAGAGATGAGCGGTTGAGAATGGCACAGCCTCCAGAAACTATCCAGCCCAATTTGGTCTTCTGAAGCGTGGGTAAATGATTTGCCAGACGAATTTGTCCAACGCAAAGCAAGTCGAAAAATATGCCAGCGGTAATCAGCATGTCGATCCTTTGACCTTTGTGGAAGAGCGGGTCAGCGAGTTGGCAATTGTTGGGTATTTTCCATCCGGTGGTATTTATGTCGAAGTGAGGCTGATAATCAGTTATATTTTGCGTTACGACTGCAGAAAATGATCCTTGATATGAGCCAGAAGCTGATTGTGCTACAATGTCAGCTGCTTTGTTGATCTAGAGAGAGGATTCTCCTATGCCTGATACCGAGATATTCGAGCGGCGTACTTCCAACTGAAGCTGGTTGATGAGACGAGTGGTGACGAAATTGAGCTGCGATGCTGAATCAAGCAGAGCTCTACAAGGTACGAAGGTGCCAGATCGATTTCTGACGAGTATGATGGCAGTTGCGAGCAGCACGTGGTCGTTCTCGTAGTGTTTCAGGGCTCTAGGTGGCGGTGTGGATAAGGAGACAAGTGATGCGTCGGGCAGTTGATATGCAGAAGAACTTGTGTCCATATGCAACAATGAGTGGTGCTTCTGTTGGCATGTTTGCAGTGACCAGACTTGCATTGCTGTATACTATGCCCTTTGCGAAGGCAATTAAGGCAGAGGTGCAGCCTTTTTGCTTCTCTATAGCGAATAGTGGGAGGTAAATTTGTAAATCGTGTACATTTCAACAGATGATGATCAGCAGATTCGCAAAAGACACAAGATTGAGCGGTGTTAACAATTAGTGTATTGCGGTTTTGTACATACGATTTTCCCACATGCTTGCCAGGTGTGTGCGTTACCATGGCAAATTCTAAGTTTTCCATCATGCGGCATCTCCTTTCCAAGAATGCAGACATGTCGGTCCATTTTGGCAACCCTTTCAGCGGCAATGTTTCCTCCCACTTCTCCTGCGTGGTTTGATCCAATTTGGATGTGATCAGGTGAATCAGCAAGCCATCTGCAACGTCGTCAGCAGATGCCACTGCGTGCAACGCGCGCAGATGCGAATTGATACTGTCGCTCAATTGACGCAGACTGGTCGCCGACCCCTGGTCCACACTTGAGAGCCTGAATATGGAACGTACGTGTGCCTGAAAATGCAACAATTTATTGTCAAAACGATTTATTAACAATTCCATGGCATTGTCGTAATTGTCCTCGCAGGTCCTGCTAGGCATGATCGAAGATGTTGAAACTTCTCCACTTTGGTTAGCTCCTCATTTTGGCCGACGACAGTGTTGTACATGGCGAAGAAATCGGGCCGGTCGATGTACGCACCGCCGAAACGTGGAAGCTCAAATTGTGGTAATCTGGAGAGACGCGCTGCGCTTCTTATGCCACCATTTAGCTCGTTCGTATTACTCCGGATTGCTGTAGAATGGAGAATTGAAGCCTTGCTCTTACTGGTGAGTTCACCAGTAAGCTTGGATGTCACCTCGCAGCTGACTTGGTCAAATTGCCATCTTGCGTCCGTGGCCAGCTCCGTAAGATTAAGCTTCTCAAGTTTGGATTGTGCAGCATCAAAGCTGAGGCGCATTTCGCTGCTTAAATCCAGTCTAGCCTGCAACTCAGCTTCATTGAAGCGCATCAGCTGCTCACTGGTTAAAAACGCATTAAATGCCTGGAGTTGCCCAGCTACTGATTCTGCCTTTGCCTTGTAGAAGTCGAAGTCAGAGGGAAGAGCCGCATTAGAATTTGATTCGTTTTCAGCCATTTCAATTGTTAGTCACGACTGACTCACGCGATTAGCACTTGAAACTGGTCGATTTGAAGTGCGAGCCACTGCTGCGTTCACGAAAGTTTTTGCACAGCGCAACTAATAACTTATTGGGCAATTTACAGTTAAGTTGTCAACTGTACTATTTACAAGCATATGCGAATGCAAGAATGTGAGCGGGAAAAGGAAAACAAAAAAAAGAGTAAACGCGCGTAATGAAAACGAGAGCGACAATGTGCGAATGTGTGTGAGTGTGTGTGCGCGCGTGTTTATTGGTCTTTGCATCGAATTATGCAGAAGACGCTTAGATTGATTATTAACACAATAGTTAATAATCTTCCATTGCACTTTAAATGACACAACACATGAAAGAAATTAAAAACAAAACAATTAAAAACAAAATTCACGTCGGGGTCACCAAATGTTTCGAGGAGTGCGCCTTTTTCACGCTCACCTATGTTCGAATTGAATTTGTTTTGTTGTTGTTATCTGATTTATTTTTAATTTCTTGTTTATTCAATATTCACTCCATTTGCGTATATTATAATGTAGTTTGATTAATTAACTGTTTTACATATTTTGATTTTTGGTATGATGCGCGTGTTTCGTTTGCCCATGCACAACCGACGAATGCTAAATCGAGAGTGTGAGTTAGATAAACTTGCATGTGCAAGGCGAAGACAAAAGAAGGCAAAGACAAAGATTAGGGATGGGCGCGCAATTACGTTACAAACTAAGTTACATTTCTAATCGATATTATAATTAATTGGTTGTTGGCTGCTGCTGCCTCCGACATACCTTATATACCTTATACATTTTTACTATAAGCCTAACCTTGTAGGCGGGTGTTTGCATATCGATTTAATTTAGGACGTTGTATATATTGGCATGCCCGAGTTGAATTGATGAGGCATGTCTCTTCTGCTTAACAGTTGCAGAGAAAAAGTGCACTGATCGACCGGCATTGTTGGTCAATTATACACCGGCATTTTTGGTTAAGTACCAACCGGAATTGTTATCAATTTATATTCTCAATATTGTGCCTGATTTGGAACCCAATTTTTTCTATTAATCTATCTGCAAACATGCGTTTACAACATACCCCTCGCTTCCGTCTTTGGTCGTTATATCTATAAGTACTTAATTTAAATAATTTATCTACCGTTGAATTATGAATTATATATGCCTGTTACGGCTTGAAGTAGAAATGCACTAATTTCTTTTAAAGTGTGGATGCCAGGTACTCCTGATGGAGATAGGATAGCAGGCGTAGGTAGGGCTTCCTAAGGGATTCTGTTTTTTTTTGCATAGGCCCGCAGAATCAAGGTAGGGTGGGCGAGTGCACCAATATGGTAGCACCACAGGATGCCGCTATAATTCGAGGTATTTGATCCCTCTATCGCTTTTCCTCTTTCTCCTTCCTCAAGTCCATGGCTTGTCGTCTACCTTCCTTTTATGTTAAAACAAAGTACGCGAATTATAAAATATAGTAAACTAATGCTTGGAAGCAATCTTAATTCGGCGGTTGACCAACAAACACCCACCCCGATTGCCGGCGAGCTTCAGCCCAAAGCAAGCGCGTACTCCGCCTGATTTAAACGCACATCAGCTTCCCGTTGTACATTACAGTTCTTATTAATTAGTTATAATTATATATTTTATTGGAAGAAGAAGTATTGAATGAAGAAAAGAAACAATACTAGTAATTTGCAGCTGTACAGGTTTTCAAATTTTGAAGTCAACTACTTCTGATATAGCAGTTATCTGTTGTTATGAATGACTTCATATCCCCATAGCTTTGTTCTTGTTGTGATAGTGGAGATGTAGTAACATTATTCGATTCAAAAATATTGATAATGACCACCTCAGTAAACAAAACAATATTGCGCCCGTGTGAGATCCAGGAACAATAACAGTTTCAGAATAATTGTGTTGCCAGACTCACCATACACAAACGCAAATTCCTCCTTGTAGTACTACGATTAGTGTGAAGCCTCGCAGGAAGAGGATTCGTGGATAATTAAGCTACGGTCCGCCACGGAGTGGAACATTAAAAGTGGTTACTCCCTACGTGTCTGTGGACATGCCTACAAACCAAAATATTGAACCAGATTTCGAATTCGTTGGATACAACTCAGGTGGTTGGCCGCGCATTTATGTCGTTGGATACAACTCAGGTTGTTGGTCGCGCATTTATGTCGTTGGAGTCAACTCAGGTGGTTGGTCGCGCATTTTAGATCGGTGTTAATATTGTGGAGCACATTCTATTTTTTTTTAGTAAATGAGTATTTGATTCTATTTTTTATGCCTACAAACCAGAATATTAAGCCAGATTCCGGATTAGTTGGATACAACTCAGGTAGTTGGTCGCGCATTTAGATCGGCGTTAATACTGTGAAGCAAATAGGATCATTGAGACAATTACACTTTCTTTCACACCTATCCTATTACCTAATGTAAATGTCAGTCAAGCACGTCAAATCTTAGTTGGAGGCGAGTGTTAGCGGCATTACAAAATGTAACTGAGTCCTGTTCAGTGGAGGTTGCTGGATGAGAACTAGTGGCTCAGAGCTATTGTTTGCCGCGCCATCACATCATCTATTGTTTTCATTTTTTCCAAATCTTTTTGTTGATCAAGTAAATCGAAAAAAAAATAGGCCAGCATACCTATTCTCAGAAAGGAGTGCACATGGTTATCCACACACACATATAATGCATCTTCAATATATCTTATATTATCTATAGTTTTGAGTTCCAACTGGTGAAAGTAATCTGTAACACCAGGTTTTCCTTAGTTATTATTTTTAGTAATTATCTTAATATTTTGCTATGCTAATATAGCAATGTCAGTACGTCGAAGTATTGACAATTTAAATTCACTTGGTCGTTTGGAAAGTGTGAGTTATTGCGTGTGTACATTAGAGGTTGAACATCCGAATCAGCTTCTGGCCACACGGTGTAATCATTATTTTCATCACACTTGTTTTAACAATAGAACTGGTAACAAACGAGTCTGTCCTATTTGTAGAACAACACTTAGTACTTCAACTCAGAATTTGGCAGTTGAGTTAGCAGCATCACAGCCTGCTAGACTGGGTATTGAAACAAGATCTAAATCTAAAGTCGCTAAAGTCATTACGCAATCTATGCCTAAAATCACTACAACGGGCAAAATGCAGACCACGAACACGGGACCTAGTTCTGTATCGGGAGTCAGGCCGAGAAATGAGTTGTTAGCAGCCTCTCAGCTCAACCCCGTCGATGGTATAGCTAGCACTAGCACAGTGCAAAGTGATAACCTAGAGTCAGGAGTGTCTCAGCACCCTCACATAGTGGTGGAGCAAAGTAATGCTCAAAGCCAGATTGCTACCAGCCTGCAGCAATCAGTTGTCAATGCAGTGGCTGCAGCAATTGCTCAGCAAACCCAACTTTTGTCACAAACAATTGAGTTAGGTTTTCAAAGATTATCGGTGCAGAATCCAGTGAGCACCCCTGCTGATGTTAATCCTTCTGCAGGACCTTCTATTCATAGTAGAGAACGACAATCTTTTGAGCAACTGTTCCAACTCCCTGGTCCAGTAGATTCAGAAAATTTCCCCAGAAATGGTGTACAGCCACCAAATAGTTCCTCGCCAATGGGATCGCAGCAATGCGGGAGTTTACGTTCTGATAAAATAAGTCAGATTATTTCCAATTGGAAGTTGAAGTTTTCGGGACATTCATCATTATCAGTAGACGACTTTATATATCGTGTGAAAGCGCTTACAGCACAAACGTTGGATGGCAACTTTGCTAGTAACCTGTTTGAAAGCAGTGGTAGTGAATGGTACTGGAGATACCATAAAAGTGTGTCGTCCGTTTGTTGGCCCGACTTGTGTCGAGCGTTGAAGTCTCATTTTAAGGATGGTCGAACAGACTTAAACATTCGCACAGCCATTTCGTTGAGAAAACAAAAATACAACGAACCATTTGACACCTATCATGAAGCCCTTATGATGTTAGCCAATAGACTTACACAGCCTATGTCCGAGCAGTCATTACTCGAGGTGGTTCAAGCAAATTTATTACCGGAAGTGCAGCATGAGATTTTATATGTACCGATTTTTAATCTCGAGCAGTTGCGACATGTAGTACGCAGGCGAGAACGGTTCATGAAAGCAGTTACAAAAACTAATGTACCTTCTCAGCGTCAAGTTACAGGACGGCAGGTGCATGAAATTGCAATACAAGCAGATTGCGAGCACGAATTAGAAAATTCAGAGATCGCTGCAATAACTGTTTCGTGTTGGAAAGCGTGACACATACAAGCCGTCATGTGCCAAATGCAATCCCGAAAAAAACGGAATATCGCGTGCACCGTGGATCAGTGCACGCAAACTTGTTTCGAAGGGAACGAACACAGAGTAACTGACAAAATATGCAGTTTACTCGAACAACTACCGGACTTGACTTTACTCGCTAGTATACCTGTAGTTAGTAGTTGCAAAAACTTAACTAAAAAACTACAGGATATTGTAGGAGAAACAAACCATGATCAGAAACGAAGAATATCTCTCCGAAAGATATGCAAAGAATCCAAAAAGGCAATCGTGTCCTCAGTTATAAATGAGGTCAACGATATCAGACCATATGCGTCAGTTTCGCTGTTTGGTAAGACAATTAGTGGCCTAATGGACACTGGTGCTTCCATCAGTTGTATAGGTGGTAGTTTTGCACAAGAACTAGCTGACAGTCATACCAAATTCAAGGAAATGAATTCCAATGTTTGTACGGCCGATGGCAATAGACAACGGATTATGGGTAGGATTACGACACCAGTTAGTTTCCGTGGTGAGACTAAGCCATTATGTATTTATATAGTACCGTCTCTGTCTCAAAGCCTATATCTCGGCATAGATTTTTGGCGTAGTTTTAATTTATTGCCCTTGTATGTTATGAACAAAGAAGAAACGCAGTCTGTGATGAGCCTTCAAGCCCACACAGATAATCCTTTCAGATGTGCAGAAAAAGGAATTAATAGAAACGGTGCTTCTATTTCTACATCCGGGAACTCCTTTGAAGACATAACTTTAATTTTTAGAGTCCTGTTATTTTAACTTTTCTTTGGAGTATCATCTCCTACCTTAACACCTGAAACATGACTAAACTCCGCATCCAAGTTTAGCATGGTGGTCCAAACGAGGCGGGAAGCGCTGCGGTTCCGTTGGCTTCGGCTGTTGGTTTCGGGGTGCGAGTTGTTGTGCACCCCGCTAACGCGCTCTGTACCCTCCCAACCAACTGGACTTCCTGCGCGGCCATCTTTTCTGGAAAGTCCCCAAAAGCAAATCTACTGGGTTCAATTAAATTCCTATCCTGGCCAGTAGGACACATCACAAATTTACTGATTCATTGTTTTATATTTCATTTCGACTTCATATAAATTTCCTTATAAGTAATGTCATAACAAAAAAACTTATCATCAAAAAAAAAAAATTTTAAAGAATAATTGAAAAAATTTGATTTAAAAAAAAACATATTCTTTCCTCGACAGTAGACTTAAATTTTATTTAATGATATTCCTATTGCCTCTAGCATTATTTTCTCAGTAATTATTTTATTGTACACTTCATATATTTTCTTTTCCCACTTCTATTGCATACTTCATCTATTTTGTTTAAACATTTCTTATTGCATACTTCATCTATTTTGTTTAAACATTTCTTATTGCATACTTTATATATTGTTTAATATTTATTGCATACTTTATATATTTTGTTTAAACATTTCTTATTGCATACTTTATATATTGTTTAATATTTATTGCATACTTTCGTTTATTTAAAAAAATCGTATTGTCTACTTTCCTAGTATGTTGGTTAATTCATTCTCTTATTATCTATGTGCTTCGCTTCGTTCAACTTAGCTCAACCAAATTAACTAAAAGGGCAAGTGCGACTATATGTAGTGAATTTATAAATTTTTTTTTAGATTTGATTTTTATAATGTATAATGAAGTTATCTGGTGATGAAAATTAAACAAACGAAGTTAACTACTCAACTGAAAAAACTAACAATATATGTATATATGCATATAGGCACATCCAACAATGTGATATTCTGATTTTCTGAATCTCATAGGACGAGGCCTATATGGGGGTTGTATAAATGATAAACAAATGATAGTTCAAACTTACGTGACTCTCCGCGGTGAAAGGCCTTCCAACGTGGACGCACATTTGCCGTAGTAGGCATTCGAAACTTTGATATTCTTTATTATTGTTCTCACCTCACAACACACCCGAGATTCGGTTTTCACACCGTTGAATATCCATATTTATACATTTATACACTGGTAGTGTGAGGTTTTCTCTATTTGGATTTTATAATTACTGGTTAAAAGAAAAAATAATTTTATGAATTTGTTTGATTTCTTTGTTCGCACTGGTCCTTTTGATTATTAACATAGTTGAGTGGGCTAATTTCTTTTCTTTCTCTTAACTTTTTTAAACTTAACCCAAAAAAATACATCCAAAACTTAAACCACGTGAACAAAAAAAAACTTTCAGAGGTTATGGCTGCATAACGCTGCACTTTGGGGGTTAGAGCTGGGGGCTGCTCCAATGGACACGCCACTCTTATAGATGAGCGCTGCACTGTACTTTGCTGGTAGATGCTGGGGGGTGCTCCGATGGACACGCCACTCTTATAGATGAGCGCTGCACTGTACTTTGCTGGTAGATGCTGGGGGGTGCTCCGATGGACACGTCACTCTTATAGATGAGCGCTACACTTTTTCCGGGTTCTTTTCTGTTGCGATTGTTGTGCTGCGCGTCTCGGTGTATTTATCAGAAACACAAGAAAAAAAAGGGCGGCGTACAGTTTCGGCTTCCAAAATTCTATCGGCCGCGTGCAGTCTCGGCTGCAAAAAAAATTCTAGCGGCGGCGTGCAGTCTCGACCGATCGGCGCGAACCAAACTAAGAGAGTTTTTCTCATAATGCAGCTCGGCTTTCATAGCGCAGCTTAGTAAAGCTCTCAGATTCAGCAGAAATTCAGCTATCCGCAGCTTTTATCCAATCCTGCAGAGCTTTGCCTACCGCTAAGTCTGCAATGATTAATTTCTACCAAACAAACGATCATTGCCGACTTTTAGCCAGCTGCATTATTTTCTTCGGCATCCGACCAGCTGTTTATCTCGCCCCGCTAGCCGGCGATATAAATTAACACACTCTTTCGGGCACCGACCGTTACACCACCCGATAATCTTCCACCAATCGACAGAACGATTAGCGGGAATCAGGCCCTAATATCCTTTGCATGGTAGGTGCCTATCTCTCGACCTCGTAAGTCTTCTAACAAATAGAAACAGTTTCCGAGTTTCTTTTTGACTCTACACTTCACGAATTTCGGAGCCAACTTTGCGTTAACGTTTTTCGCAAAATTGCTCAACGTGAAGTTTCGGCGAAACACTTCCTGATCGTTTTGAAATGAGACTGGCTTTGCCCGAAGATTATATTGGGTAGCAGTTCGCTCATACGCCTTTCGTATGTTTTTCTTTATATCCTGCCGCAACAGAGCCAAGTTATCTGAGCGATCTCCAGCAGTCATCGGTTCCTCGAGCATGTCTAATTTCTTCAACAGCTCGTAGTCTTTACCATGGGTTATCATATCCAAGCCAAATAGTACCTTATAGGGTGAACAACCTAATGACTGATGAAGGCCCGATCTCAATGCACAGGAAATGTCAGACAGGTGCATACCCCATTCTCGTTGGTCATTGCTTATATACGATCGCACTGCAGCTAGCAAGGAACGATTCACCCGCTCGGCTGCATTACTCTGCGGTGAATACAGAGCCGTATAGACATGTTTTATGCCTAGTTTCGTTAACACGGCAATAAAGGAGCTTCCCTTGAATTGCGAACCATTATCACTGATAATGGTTTCGGGGACCCCATAACAATGGAAAATCTGGTCAACAAAAAATTCCTGCATTTTCTCCGAAGTGAATTTCTTGAGCGGGTACACCCAATGAAATTTGCTAAACTGATCAAGAACAATCAACACGCCAATATGTCCCTGCTTGCTGCGCGGATATGGTCCTAATAAATCAATGAATAGACGTTGGAAGGGTCGAACTGTGGGACAATGCTCTCCCATGGGGGGACGAAGACTGTAATTTGGGGCCATAGCAGACTTACAGACGTCGCACTTCCGAACATAATCGCGTACGTCAGCTGCGAGACCAGGCCAAAACAAATTTCGGCGTATCCTCTCCAAGGTTTTCTGCATGCCTCCATGCGAGGACATTAAGCTGTCATGTGCTTGCTGAAGGACACTAGGGCGCAATTGCACAGGCACCCATAGTCTCCAAGACCGTTTTTCTTGTTCGGGATCACCCAAAGCGTGTTCGACGCGTTTATACAACCACTTATCGACAATGCTTATGTCTGGATACGAAGATTGATTTTGTTCAAAATCCTTAATCAGTCGTACATAGGTTGAATCATTAAAATAATCATCATTCAAATCGATAATAGGTCCTATCTCTATCTCTGCAATTTCCTCTTCTGAAAGCCGAGACAAGGCATCGGGGACACAATGGTCTTTTTCCTTTCGGTGTGGAAACGAAAACTTATATTGCTGTAAGCGGAAAATCCATCTAGCTAATCGGCCAGATACATTTTGTTGCCGTATGAGCCATAAAAGGCTCGAATGGTCCGTAATCACTTCAAACTCCTGCATCTCGAGGTAACAACGGAACTTCTCGATGGTTAGAATTACGGCTAGACATTCTCTTTCGGTGACACTGTTGAGATCGGGATAACTTCCTAGACATATACGCGATTGGCTTTTCATCCCCGTCCTCTGAAAGTTGAACCAGCACAGCTCCTATACCAAAGCTGCTAGCGTCACAATGCACGAAGAATTTCTTTTCAAAATCAGGGTTTTGTAAAACTGGTGCTGACGTCAAGAGCACTTTGAGTTTTTCCATGGCTTCTTGAGCAGTCGCCGTCCATACGAACTTTTTCTTTGTTGATAAAGTTTCGGTGATGGGGCACGTAAGGTCAGAAAAATTGTGAATGAATCGCCGGTACCAGCCACAAACACCTAAAAAACCTCGCACTTGTTTCAAATTTCTAGGCGGAGGCCAATTTCGAATACATGCGATCTTATCAGGGTCAGTACATATGCCTTGATTTCCAATTATAAAACCTAAGTAATTAATACTGGTTACACAAAAGAGACTTTTCTCTACGTTTAATGGCAAGTTTGCTCGTTTGAATTGCTCGGCGAGTCGAATAAGGACAGCTGGGTGAGATGAAAAGTCTTCCGACGCTACGCACAGATCATCCAAATAACCAAAAACACAGTGGCGAAGATCGGGTGGAATCAGACTGTCCATGAGCCTACACATCGTGGAAGGGGCATTACACAGTCCGAACGGCATAACCTTAAATTGGTACAAAGGTCTACCAGGGACAGTGAACGCGGTAAGGGGCTTGGCTTCCTCGCTCAACTGAATCTGCCAATACGCATCTTTTAGATCAAGCTTGGTTATCAAATTAGCAAGGGGCAGTCTCGAAAAGATTCCATCTATGCTGGGTAAGGGGTAAGCATCCTTCTTGGTAACGTCATTAAGCTTTCTTGCATCTAAGCAGAGACGAATTTTATTCGGCTTAACGACCATCCTCATTAGCGAACTCCAAGCGCTCGTTGAGGGCTCGATGACTCCTAATTCCAACATCCGATCTATTTCAGTGAAGACAAGTTTCTCTACCGCAGGACTGACCGGGTAGAATCTTTGTTTTACAGGTCGTGCGTCTGCAATCTCAATACTATGTTGGATTAGTTTTGTTCGACCAAAACCATCCTCACCATTTGGGAACAATTTCTTGACCACATCTAACTGCGATTGCTGCAACGTCGTCAAGGGAAACAAATGAGAATCACTTGCACCGCAAGCTGGCTCTATTTCCATAGCAGAGATTATATTTGGTGCGAGGGCGAAGGTCTTCCAAAAATCTATGCCAAGGATCAGTTTCTGTTTAATAGAATGGATGACAAACAGCTTCATAGGCCGATGTTGGTCCTTATAAGTCATGACAACATTAAGAACACCAACTACGTCATGACCTTTGCCGTCCGCTGTCTGCACCTGTGACTTTACTAGCTTAAATTCTGGTAGTGTCATCAGATCTAGGCCTTCAAAATTATCACCTACACATGAGATATTGGCACCAGTGTCTAATAATCCATGTTCTATTCGATTTAAGAACGACACTGTGGCGTAGCTACGCATATCTTTTGCACTACTGAAAATCATAGCTTACGAGTTTTTCTAACATTCCCGTAAAATTTCCGTATCCGTTCAGAACTCGGCTTAGGCTTTGACGGGGCATCCCTAAAAATACGATCTCTAATGACTAAATAGTTATCTAACTTCGTTTTATATCTATCCTCTAAATTACTAAAACTTGAACCAGGCAAAGCTTCTTCCTTTGCTCTGCTTAAAAGATTAGCTGGCTGCGACACCATCAGTTTTTATGACAGGGACAACCGACTGTGTTTGGTTGCCCCCTTTTGGCGGTTTTCCGAAACGCGTTGTATATACGTTTGGCACTGAGGCTTATACACATTAGAAGCTCCGCATCCATAGCAGAATACTCTACGATCAGCCAAACAGTCTTCCCAGAAATGTCCTAACTCTTCGCAATTCCAACACTTGACCTTTGGCCCTGATTGACGTAACGCAGCTACTTCAACTACGGGGTCAAGTTCCGAACTGGATTCGCTTTCTGACACTACTTACTCCATTGCGTATACTTGCTGTCGATTACCCGACGCCTTGGGTCTGGGTAGTTCTGCGTGCGTGGAACGCAACTCATTCATCAAATGTTCATTCATCTGCACCAATCTTCGCAGATGACCTACAGATTCGACGACTTCGAACAACAATTTGTGACGGTGAACCGGAAGAAGGTTGTTCTTCAGAATCTCCAGCAGTTCCTCCTCACCAATCTTTACGGTGGCCCGGTCCATCAAGGACAAAATCTCATCATAAAGTGTGGTAAATAATTCTCCAGGCTTTTGTTTACGGGAACGCACACGTTCTTTGATCATAAAATCGGACCGATACCCCTTAAACTTGTAGCATTTAACCTGTTAGCTTGCGAGCAGGTGTGGGTGTAGCTTTCCAGAGGGGTGCACGCGCTGGCTCCGGCTGTATTGTCGGGTCGGGGTTCTATTAAAATTCCCCGGCGCTACGGGCTCGCGGGGTTACCTGAATAATTAAAAAAAAATCGCGTGCTGCTAAATTCTCCCCATTTCTGGGAAGGAGGAGGGTAGGAAGGGAGGAAGAGAGGAAGGGAGAAAGGGGGAGGTGGACCATTCTAATTCCTTAAATATGGAGGCGACACTCCTTTTCCGTCGTCGTGTGGGCTGGGCTGGTGTAGTGCCGCAGCCGATGCCCACCCTACCATGATCCTCCGGCACCTAATCATAATATTCTTGAAGGATCCCTATACACGACGACTATGAGAATTTACTTATTCATTTTTTTCCTATATACTAATTAATAAATTTATTTAACTTCATTTTTGTTTAAGCTTAATTATTTTCTAACTCTTATTTTAATTTTTCTACAACTATTATTGACTTCATGTCATTGGTTTTGCATTGAAAAATATTACAGTGGTATTCTAGTGATTAGTTGGCTTACTTTTTCTTTTTTTTTTTATTGTGGCTCTTAGCTTTAAAAGAAAAAAGAGAAAAAAAAACTCACTCAGCTTCGAAGGCTGAGCGCTTTGGCTCTCTCTTTCTTTGTCAGTCTAAGGGAGCTTCCCCTTCTCTTTTATGAGCAATTACTTAACATTTATAACTGAGCCGAGAAATCCGCCGACAATAAAATTCAAAATAATTATGAAATTATGGAACAGATGCACTTACTTGATTTGTCTCCACATCCAAAAGATCTTTTGTTGGTGGCTGCTCTGTCTCTGGGAACAAGGTGTATTAATTATTTTATAGAATTTTACTGCCGGTAGTTATTTGCGTGTTTTTTTTTTTTCATTTCACTGTGTTAATTAAGATTACTAATTACTACTAATTGGTATTACTATTAAATTGATATTTTTCCATTTGCTTCGTAATTGGTTAAGAAAAAATCATTCACAAAAAAAATTAATCCAAAAAAAAATTAATTAAAAAAAAAAATATTAACTCAAAAAAAATTAAAAACGAAAAAAAATTACTAATAGAAAAAAAATTTGATTATAAACTGTTGAAAATTACATTCAACGCAACCGTGCATCTCAACATAAGTTAAGCACAATAATTACTAAATCACCAATATACCCGAACTCACCGCAAATACCCTAACTCACCGCAACAACAATAACATAGTTCGTCAACAACGTCAACATAGTTCGTCAACAACGTCAGCATATTTCGTCAACGTCGAACTCAGCTGCAACCAGCGATCACAACTGAATGCGCACGTGCTGTCGTCAGCATATTCTACAAGAAGTCCACCGTGGGATCCAAATGGACAACAGACACCACCGTCAGCGCATTCCACTGGAGGGCCAGCGTGAGACCCAAATGCGCCACCCGACACCTCCACCAATGGGACCGCAGCGACAAAGTTACAGCGACGCAGCTACAACGCCACGACGCCAGCAGAATGCAGCAAATCATTGTTTCTTTGTAATAAACCATATTTGTAAAAATCAGTTCCCAATAAAGTACTAATACGATACAGTTCAGTTTTTTTTATAAAAAAAACCCAAAGAACCCAAATAATTGGCGCCCGAGCAGGGACCGGTACGCAGTAATAAGCAAATCGCGAGTTGTTAAAGTGTATTTTTTAAAAAAAGAAAAAAATCACACGCCTTGTTATAAGCGCGTTAAATAACGGCAAACTAAGGACATCTCGCGAGAAAAGCTTAAATAGGCCAGTGTCGAAAAGTAAAGTGCCTCAAGTAGCTACGTTCAATTCAAAAGCGCCTCAAGTAGCCGCAGAAGCGAACACGACCAGTGCCACGCTCATATCAAAAGCGCCTCAAGTAGCCGCAGATACGAACATAAACTGCACGTTCAAATTCAAAAGCGCCTCAAGCAGCCGCAGAAGTGAACACGATCGATAAAAACGATCAAAGTGCAAGACAGAACTGTGTACCGGTGCCGAGAAATAATTACCGCAGACAACCCTGTAGTGACCGTCCGCAGAGTACCACGAATCAAAGTATCCAGAGGAACCCGAGTCACCCATCTCGAAGAAAAATCGTCGTGGGACAAAAAGGAGCAATTCCAAAGGATCGTTAATTATATTGTAAGCATAAAACATAAGGAAACATTTTTGAGAAAATATCAAGAAAATAAGAAAAAAAATTTTGAGAAAATATTTAGAAAATAAGAAATAATTCTGAGAAAATATCAAGAAAATAAGAAAAAAATTTTTTTGAGAAAATATTTAGAGAATAAGAAATAATTCTGAGAAAATATCAAGAAAATAAGAAAAAAATTGTTGAGAAAATATTTAGAAAATAAGAAATAATTCTGAGAAAATATCAAGAAAATAAGAAAAAAATTTTGAGAAAATATTTAGAAAATAAGGAAAAGTTTTGAGAAACAAAAATCAGAAAACAATAATAATTCCAAAAAGAAAAAAAATCTTGGTAAAGAAAAAAAAATAATCAAAACAAATTTAAAATTAACGTAAAAAGAAAAATTTAAAATTAAAAACAAAACAAAACATTAACAATTAAAACAAAACAAATAATTAAAGTAAAAGAAAATTTTTTCAAATATAACACTTAGAGTTAATCATAAAAAGAAAATTTTGAATAACCAATTAACTTCTATAGAAATATTTTTCCATTGCTCTTCAACATTGAAACAGTTCATTTTAAATTTTAAAAGTGGTCCGAATTAAAAAAAAAAATGCAGTCTAACGATTTGTCCGAATCCCTAGCCAATATGAGGCTGGGAACAGCTGGTACCAGCAAAAATACCCAATTAAGCGCATCTCTGAAAGATACAATAGTATCGTTAATAAAAGAGACGCTTCAAGGAGGTGAAATAATCCGACAAGCAATAGGTAGCGAAGATAACGACCTCCTATATGACATCCCATTAACTAATCCAAGATCAGGGGAGGAACAAGAAAAAGTTCCAGAAATAACACGGCTGATTAGAGAGTTTTCAGGAGACCGAACAGCATTCGGCTCATGGAAAAAAAATGTGGACAGAATAATGGCAATTTATAACGGCCGGGAGGAGACTTACAAATACTACTTAGCGACTTTAGCAATTCGAAATAAAATAATAGGAGAAGCAGACGCAGTACTGGAATCCAACAACACTCCGATGAACTGGAAGGCCATCTCCAAGTGCCTCACCGAACATTACGCTGATAGGAGAGACTTAAAAACTCTCGAATATCAAATGTTCTCTTTAACTCAAGGACGTCTGTCTGTGCAGGAATTTTATCAAATAGTATACCACCAACTCTCTCTGATCCTCAACCAAATAAGCGTGCAAGAAGACGCACCTGAGGTAGTTAGAGCTCTGACGAACAACTATTGAGGCAAGGCTCTGGATACGTTCGTGCGAGGTCTAAACGGAGACCTACCAAGACTCTTAGCAATCAAAGAGCCAAGAGATCTTAGTCACGCCTTACACCTGTGCAACCTGGTGGAAAACCAAGAACACAGAAACGCCTTTATACCTAAAATAAAACAACAAATACCACCCTTACCACCCAGAAGTTATATCCCGGTACGCCAGCTAGGTAAACCACCACAAGCCAATAATGCCGGACAATGGAGAAATTTCGAACCTAAACTTTACCATACCCCCCGACCAAATATGACTTATCAGATGTCAAACCCCAGACAGTTTCCCCAGACTCAACAATACACATTGCCGCAACAATTTTTTAATACTAAACAGACTTACCAAGCGCCTCCGCGCCCATTCTTTCCAAAACCAGAGCCAAAACCTGTACCAATGGAGATAGATAACTCCATCAGAAGTAGGAATATCAATTACATGAACAAACCTCGCTCAAATATTTTCGCGGGCAAACACCCCCTCAGCGCATCAAGCGGACAGCCACCAAAAATTCAACGACAATTTCATATCGCAACCGAAGCACCTGAGGAACAGTTTGAACAATCGAACCCTCATGACGTTTACGATGAAGAACAAGCTTACTTCGAAGCTGCTGGTTTAGAAGAAGCTTACGTTCTACCGGACGAGGGAGGAAGTGAAGTCGGTTACGAATACCAACCTAAAATGGTTGACGCCTCAGATATCCATTTTTTAGATTAAATGGTTCCTCTTTGCCCTATTTTCAGTGCATAACGAGGAACGGCACCCCACTAAACTTTCTAATTGACACAGGTTCCAATCAAAACTACATTCAACCAAATTTAGTTATGAGTCCGAAAGAAAATAAAAACATATTCAATGCAACTTCTGTCGGTGGAAAAACCAAAATATCCCAGCACACATTTCTCAGCCTATTCAGTCAAAAAGATAGACCAATTAAGTTCTTCCTACTTCCAACTTTAAAAACCTTCCACGGTATCCTAGGCAATGATACTTTGAAACAGTTGAACGCTGTTATTGACGTAAAAACGACACCTTAATTATTAATGGAAATTACAGAATTAAAATAAGACAGTTAGAAACGCAAGCAGTGAACAATATAAAAACACGAACAGAGCACCTGACGAACGAACAAAAAGGTTTCATAAAACACGTCACGAAGACTCATTCAACTTTGTTCGCAGAACCTGATGAAAAACTGACCTATACCACCAGAGTGTTAAGAGAAATAAGAACAACGTCAGATTCTCCCGTTTACAGCAAACATTACCAATACCCTACTTCTCTAAGAGGAGAAGTCGAAAAACAAATAGACCAGTTGCTGCGAGACGGCATAATAAGACCTTCGCGGTCACCATACAATGCCCCAGTGTGGGTAGTACCAAAAAAGAGCGACGCATCAGGCGAAAAAAAGTTTCGAATAGTCATCGACTACAGGAAACTTAACTCTGTAACAAGTTCGGATCGATACCCGATCCCCGAGATTGGAGAAATCATCGCACAATTGGGCGAGAATAAATATTTTTCCGTATTAGATATCAAAAGTGGATTTCATCAAATCCCACTCATTAAAAAAGACATTGGAAAAACTGCATTCGCAGTAAATGGCGGAAAATATGAATTCACCAGACTTCCGTTTGGTTTAAAGAATTCGCCATCGATATTCCAACGAGCATTAGACGACATCTTAAGGGATCACGTTGGAAAAATCTGCTATGTCTATATAGACGACATCATCGTTTTCAGCAAAACTGAAGACGAACACGCTGAACATCTAAATATGGTCTTCACGACCTTAGATAAAGCAAACATGAAAATTCAAATCGACAAATGCGAGTTTTTCAAGACCGAAGTCGATTTCCTAGGCTTCACTATTTCAGCAGATGGTATCAATACCAACGAAGAAAAAGTGAGAGCAATAAAAAACTTCCCAACACCCAAAAGCCTCAAAGACTTACGTTCTTTCTTGGGTTTGTCAAGTTATTACAGAAGATTCATCCGCGATTACGCTAAATTAGCAAAACCTCTCACAACTCTTTTAAGAGGAGAAAATGGCAGACTCTCAAAGAATCTTTCCCATATAGCCGAGGTGACACTCGACAATAATGCAATTAAAGCATTCTGTAAAATCAAGAGCACGCTCAGCTCGAACGATGTGGTACTAGCCTACCCCAATTTTGAAAAAGAATTTCACTTAACAACCGATGCATCCAATTTCGCCATCGGAGCAGTTCTCGAACAAGAGGGTAGACCCATTACTTTCATATCGCGTACACTCTCGAAAACAGAAGAATATTACGCAACCAACGAAAAAGAAATGTTAGCCATTGTCTGGGCTCTCCAGAACCTGCGTATGTACCTCTACGGTACCTCAAAAGTAATCATTTTTACAGACCATCAACCCTTAACTTTCGCACTAAGCAGCAAAAACCATAATGGAAAACTCAAAAGATGGAAAAGTTACCTCGAAGAATATAACCATGAATTAAGATATAAACCAGGAACCTCGAACGTTGTTGCAGACGCTCTATCCAGAAACCCCCCAAAAACCGAGATAAATACCACATCCACATCAACATCCACAGTACAGAGTGATGACAGTTCGTCACACAACCTTATACCTGTGATGGAAGTCCCCATTAACGTCTTTAAAAACCAAATTTTTTTGTTGACATCAGAAACAGAAACATACGAATTCAAATTACCTTTTCCTACTTACCACAGACACATAGTTACAAAACCACATTACTCAGAAGACGACCTAGTAAACATCCTAAAAAAACGGCTAAACCCAAAAATTGTCAATGGTTTATTCACTACAGAAAATATTATGGCAAAAATTCAAAACATTTACCCTTCCCATTTCGGGAATTACAAAACCAGGTACACTCAGAAACAAGGTCAAGATATCACTATCGAAAGTGAACAAACAGAAATTATAACAAAAGAACACACCAGGGCTCATAGGAATGCAATAGATAATAAAATACAAATACTTAACAACTTTTTCTTCCCTAACCTAACGAAAAAAATCGAAACAATAACAAAAGCTTGCGAAACTTGCAAAGAAAGCAAGTACGATAGGCACCCACAAAAAGGAGAATTACAACCAACCCCTATTCCATCCTATCCAGGTCAAATTATCCATATAGATCTATATACTACAGAGAGAAATATTGTTCTAACTGCAGTAGATAAATTTTCAAAGTACGCACAGATAAAAATTTTAAATTCAAAAGCAAGTGAGGATATAAAACACCCACTACGTGAAATAATAATAGCTTTCGGCATGTCAAAATTAGTTGTTATGGACAACGAAAGAGCCTTGAACTCCGCATCAATCAAATTTTTATTGGAAGATCAATTAAAGGCAAAAGCCTACACGACACCGCCATACAATTCAATCAGTAACGGACAAGTTGAAAGATTCCATTCAACATTAACCGAAATAATGAGATGTGTTAAAAAGGACGAGAGAATATCGAACTTCGAGGACCTTATATTCAAATCTGTTCAGCTATACAACCAATCCATACATTCCACCGTGAATGAAAAACCAATAGACATATTTTTCGGTACCCGAGACACTAGCAATCCCCAAGAACTTGAGGAAAATAGAAACAATGTCAGAAATAAGGTAAAACATAAACAGG